>JAZHRO010000018.1:1200000-2685000 GCA_037157565.1 Thalassia testudinum | reverse complement strand
CTTAGACTCTAGAATGTAGAGGAAGTGTCGTCTAGCAACAAAGTGTACTCAAATGGTGATATGTGGCTTTCAACTTTATAGGTTACTATTGGAACATAGCCTTTTAAAAGAAGAAAGCACCTAATGAATAAATGAGTCAACAAGACTGAGTTCTGCTGGGATCAGCTTGTCTCCTACAAATAGAGGAGTGATATGGAGCAAAACTAGTCTTGTCTTTGTATAAAGAAAAATGAGTGAAGCCAAGCTTGTCTCCTTCACATTTGGCTTGCTCTATAGACTCGCAAACTCACATTATACAACATAGCAAGTTTTCTTGTCTCCCAAACCAACTTCTACGATTTCAGACTGGAGAAAGGTTGAAGAAGCTTGCAATGAATAAGTTTGCACTTTCAGTCTATTATGGAACTTCTAATAAGAACTAATTGTGTATTTGTAAGGTGTGTCCTTTTCATTTTTTTTAATGTGAGAGACCTTGGATTTTGACTATGAACTCCGGTTATTAATCATTTTAGTTATTGGTTTAGGTACCAATGGATAAATCATGGATGTATTTGCGTTGAACAGATATTGCCTGATATACTCTCGAAGTAAAGAGATTCTTAGACTGAGCTTTTCATAATGATCGAAGATCATATAGAAGTGGAGCAGAGGACTTAATTTTTTGCCCTTGCAAAATTTGCAAGAATGAATGGTTATATGAGCGAGAAGCTGTATTAGAACATCTCATTTATGATGGCATATGGTCATGTTATACAATTTAGATAGCCCATGGAGAGGAAATAAGGCAATCGTCAAGGCAACATGAACTTAATGATAATATAATGGACTCTAAACAAAATCATTCACAAGATGGTGATCAAATAATTGATTTGTTAAATGATAGTAGACCCGATCTCGATTCATTGAATGAAGAGGAGAGAAATGATGAAAGTAGTTAATTTTATTCTGCACTAAATGAAGACAATTGTCCTATTTCTCCTGAAGTCAGCTCAATGTCACGTTTAAACTTCCAATTGAAATTGTTTAGAATGAAGGTGATGAATCGAGAAACATCAAAAATGATGTCAAATGTTCTAGATTTTATTGTAGAGCTACTGGGTCATCCTGTGGATTTCCCTAAGAATTGTCATGATGCTAAGAAATGCCTTCATGTATTGGGATTGAAAAGTGAAAAGATAGATGCTTGCTGGAATGACTGCATATTATTTTGGAAGGGCAAAGATGGGCTTGAACATTGCACTAGGATACAAGTTTAGCAATAATGTTAGTGGAGGAAAGAAATGTTGTCCAGAAAAACAACTTCATTACTTTCCACTTATTCCAAGACTACAACATCTCTTCATGTCATCAAAGACTGCAAAAGTAATGTCTTGACATAAGAATGGAAGGAAAGAAGATCCAAATGGACTAATGCATCATTCAACTGATTGGGAAGAATGGAGAAATTTTGCTACTAAGCATCCACTATTTGCAATAGAGGCTCGAAATTTAAGATTAGCGCTCTCAAGTGATGGGTTTAATCCATTTGGAAATAGTAATGTTAATTATACAATTTGGCCAATGATGGTTGTTACATATAATTTACCATCATGGTTGTGCATGAAGTCATCATTTATGATGTTAACATTGCTAATTCCATGTCCTAGTGCTCCTGGAAATGCAATCAATGTCTATATGCAGCCCTTGTTGGATGAATTGAAGTTGTTATGGTTTACAGGAGTGCAAACATATGATGCATCACAAAAGCAAACGTTTACAATGCATGTGGCATTACTTTGGACTATTAGTGATTTTCCTGCATATGCCAACCTCTCCTGATGGAGCACGAAAGGAAGAAAAGCATGCCCTATTTGTGTGGAGGATACGAATAGTACTTGGCTTCAAAAGAGTAAGAAGTTTTGTTACTTGGGCCATCATAAATTTTTTCCCACATGACATAAATGGCGAAAGAATGATTGCAAGCAAAAATTCGATGGCAAACCTATCTCAGGTATGATGAAAAAACGATTATCATGAAAGGATGCGTGGATGGAACAAAAAAAGCTTGGATATGTTAAACTTGGAAAGCCCTTTAAGAAGGAATTGAAAAAGCATGTAGAGAAGATTAACAATTATTATGGTTGGAGGAAGGAAAGCATTTAATTCTTTAGAGAATTGCCATATTGGCAAGATCTTAGAATTCGCCACAATCTTGATGTTATGCATATTGAAAAAAAGTGTAATGGAGAACATCCTTGGAATATTGAATCTTTCAAAGAACCCAAAAGATATTTTGAAGGTAAGATGGGACTTACAAGATATGGGTATACGACCTGAGTTGCAACCAAAGAGTCTACCAAATGAGAAATTTATATTGGAGAATGCAATTTATACACTAAATAGAGATGCAAAACAAAAAATATTTAAGTTTCTATCAAGCATTAAATTTTCCAATGGATATTCTTCATAAATATCAAGATGTGTAAATGTTGACGGAAGAAATATAAGTTCTCTTAAAAGCCATGATTGCCATGTATGTATGCAAGTTTTGTTTCCACTAGCAATCAATGGTGTACTGCAAGATAATGTGTTCCAACCATTATTAGAGCTGAGCTACTTTTTCAAAGTTGTATGTTTAAGGTTTTGAACCCAATTTCACTATCAAGATGGGAAGAAGATATTGTTATTACCTTGTGCAAGATGGAACAAATCTTTTTGATGTGATGATTCATCTTGTCCTTCATTTGGCATATGAAGCAAAGATTGCTGGCCCGGTACAATATAGATGGATTTATCCCATAGAACATTATCTGAAGAAGCTGAAAAATTATGTTTTCAATAAAGTACGTCTAGAAGGTTCAATAGTAGAGGGGTATTTGTTAGAAGAATGTATAAATTTTTGTGCAATGTATATGGATGGTCCAGATAATCGTTTTAATAGAATTGAGAGAAATTATAATTGTGGTCCTATTGAAAATGCAGAAGGTCATTTATCAATCTTCACATCAGGAGGGAGACCTTTCAATCAATCAAGGTGAAAGAAGACATGTGACAAAGATACAAATTTGGTACACTTATATATATTAATTCAGGTGCTTGAATTGGATCCCTTCATTCAATAGTTTGAATGCCAATTCGGTTGCATAAAAAAATAATTCATTCAATGGTTTAGTGAAAAAGTTGAACAACTTAAAGTATCAAATGATGTGAGATGGTCACCTGAATTTGATATCTTGGAAAAGAAACCATATGCTTAGGTGACTTCGCATAATGGATATATTGTCAATGGATTTTGATTTTGCCCAAAAGCCATTGATGAAACCAAAGCAATAGAACTTTCTAGTGTGATAATAAAGTCCTCCCAACTTGGAGATTGTGATGGCTTCTATGGTGAACTTCTTGACATTATTGAAATAAGTTTTGCACAAGATCAACATATAGTTTTATTTCAATGTAATTAGTTCAATGTTTATGGTAAAAAAATGCAAGATTGCGTACAAATGAACCATTTGCATTAGCCTCTCAGGTGGAGTAGGTATTCTTTGTTTTAGATAATAAGAGATGAGATTGGATTATACCAGTTAGAATCATACCAAGAGAATACCATGATATGCTGGATATACCTAATGAGTTGGCAAATGATTCATCACCTTACCAAGAAAACACAATCGATGACACGATGAGTTCAACTAATGTAACTGACATTGATATTACTTCAGTTCAAGGCACTTCACACATTGATGTGGATGAAGCATGGTACTTAAAATCTTATTCCTTTTTATTATTTATTTTTTATTGTTTCGCATGTAATTTTATATTTATTTCATAGTATAATCAAATGTTAACTTTTATGCAGATGGTGACACTCGACGTGAAAGGCGTGCAGTAAATATTTGTCATGACCCTCAGGGTTTCATTTCTAAGGGTATAATGTAATTGCATTTGTAAATATCTTTATTTTATTTTATTTACTAGATTAATGAAAATAATTGATCTTTTTTTTTATAGTACGACATGGTAAGGGAAAAGTTGTTAACAAGGACCTTGAGTATGTGGCTCCTGGAGAATGTTGTCCTTTACAATTTGACAAGAGAGGTGTTGTTGTAGGACATTATCATAAAAAATTTGCTAGTTGACCAGGGACCATTGTACGTTCCCACATTCCGATATATATGTTAGATTGGAGGGATGTAACAACTGTGCAAAGGGATGGTCTTTTAGGAGAGGTTGAATTAAAAATAACCAACTCATATTTAAACTTTGAATATTGTAAAAATGTTAAGTTTAAGTAGAATTTATATTTATCGTAGGTTGTTTATTCATGGGAGAGAAATACATTTAATGATAATGCTATTTTGAGGTAACCTAAAGACATAAATAGAAATAACAATGCAAAGTTTAAAGAGAAGGTATCTAATTACTTTTTTAGTTAGGTTGATTGAATTTTTCATTTTGAAATCATATTAATAAAATCTTTTTTTTTCTAAAGTACTTTAAAAACAAGGATTTGGCAAAGATACATTGGAATATACCTCCAGGAGTACAGAAGGATGATTGGAACATTCTTGTTAATTATTGAACTACTAACATGGGGAAGGATAAATTAAACAATATTTATTTGTTAATTAGTTGGGATATATAATGCATAATTTATTATTTATGTAAATAGGAAGAGGCCAAAAAAAATGTGAAAATCGCACGAAGACCATCCAACCTACCCATGGATTGGGTAGGAAAAGCTCAAATCAATTGCGTTATGAATTTGTAAGGAATTATTTACTAATTTGGATTTTTATTCATTTATTTTTCACATTTATTTATTAGTAATATGCATTGGTTACTTAATGCAGTATGAAAAGGAAGCACATGACTTAATTGAATTGAGGTATATTTATTTTTGAGAAGTAAGAAGGCAGATGATGTAAGCATTTCTTGGATAGATCCAAGATGTCAAGAGGAATATGTAAGTTTATGTTTATTGTTCATGTATGTAGGTTTATTGTAATTACATGTAAGCTTATTCTAACATAATTCATCCAATGATAGAATTAGCTTTGGGTTAAATAGTAGGATAACAAATGACCCTTTTAGTTGCATATATTTTCCATATATTTCCTTTTCTCACCATTGAATTAAGATATAAAAGGGGGAGATCGAGCATACAGTATGTAGCCATGGAAAATGATACATCAACAAGCATCAACAATCATCCCATCTATGGAAATATTTTATCCTCTAAACACTCTTACCTTCCCACATTGTGAGGTACAATGATCTATGAGTAGAATACGAAAAGAGAGTTGAGATGGGAAGGATATTGATGAAGATAAGAGATCATGTTGGTAAGAAGAAAGATATAAACATGATAAGATAAAGTCAGAAAAATCATTCAAAGAGAAAAAGGTTTACAACAAAAACAAGGGAGAGGAGAAAACTGTTGAATAATGAAAATGGATGGTGAGTGCCTAATCAAATTATGTAGGATCAAGGTTTACTTCATAATCAAATTTTTTAGCATCTAGGTGAAGGTTAAGTGCCAACATCAATGTTGGATGACATCAAATTATTTTGTTAAATGGAGATCTTTGAATAAATTTAATCTTGCTCCTCTAGGTTTTGATTACTTGGGATAATATTACGTCTGTTCAAAATTGAGAATGTTATATGTATATTGAGTTTGGCTGCAATTGTGATTAATTGGGTTGGCTACGAGTCAATGCTACATAATCCATTTTAAAGTAGGGGGTTAATTCTATCTTGTTCACTAGTGTTTGAAAGTTGAAATAAAAAGGAGTTGGATGTAATGCCTTAAACATGAACAACATTTTTCTTTTCCATTATTTTTTTAATCTTAAAATGTCCTTCTTGTTAAATGTCTTGTAGGAGGAGATGTTGGTGCTTATAAATCCAGTTCCAAATGAAGATGATGAAGTAGACCATACTATTGAACCACTATCTCCTGAAGAAGCATTCTGCAAAGTCCTACCAGATGAGCATCCTGGACATGTAAAATGTGGTGGTCATGGAGCCACAATCACCAATTGGTATGGAAGTCATGGATCCTCTTCACAATTCACAGGAAAATCATAATCTCGAGGCAATAGTATCATCTCAGCAGACACAATTAGAAGAAGCAAATCAAAAAATTGAACTCCTTCACAATCAAAAACTCATGGAGGAGAATTTGAATAGATTGAAGAGCATGGTTGAAGGACAAGTATCGCCAGAATCTTAGTCTGATATAGATTTATTAAGAACTAAATGATAGCTTTCCTTTTTATAGCTTAGATCTGTAACTTTTAGTTTCATGTGTGGAACTTTGATTTTTTTGAATGCATGTAGAAGACTTCTTTTGTTACTTTCTTTAATAGAAGACGAGTTCTTATTTGGTTCCTTATGATTTTCTTATTCAAAGTGTGAATGTTATAAATGGAAGTGAATATAAATTTTGAGTAGATACTATTCTTACTTACAGGTATTAGTAACAGTTCTAGTAAATGTTATCAAAGGATACAGCAACATTTGAATCAATTTTTTGTAACGATTGAAATGCCTTTTAGTGACAGTTTTTAGGAATGGTTGTAAGTGTCACAAAAAAAAAAATATAATGGTCATTTAAAATGTTTCTTGAACTTTAGTGACAATTTCTGATGATTTTTTGAGAAGGTTGTAAGCGTCACAAAAAATAAAGTAACGGTTACTTCAAATGTTAGTTTGAAATTTAAGGATGGTTAACAATCATCATAAAAGGAATCTTTTAGGGACGGTTTTTAGTAACCATCTCAAAAAATCATTTGGAACACCACTTTTAGGGTTGGTTGCCAAACCGTCATAAAAGCCCTTTGGAGACTGTTAAAGACCATTAGTGACTGTTTTGCAACCGTCTCTAAAGGCCTACTTTGTTATAGTGCTACTTATCAACTTTGACTAAAGCATTTTAGGTGGTTGCTTCGATTCATTAAACTCGTACCCAACAAGTTGTGAAGGTTGGTTTTTCTCGGTTAGACTCGGATTTAGGCTTGAGTCGTTACAAATGGTATCAAAGTTAAACTTCCTCTAGTATGAGGAAAGGGCTACCCTTAGGATGACCAAGGAGTACGTCATTAGGCAGAGCCGCCACTACTACTGAGAGTATCGAATCCTAATGAGGACGTCAAGATTTCAAGTGGGGGATCTTGTAACACTCCTGAGATTGGAGAATAAAATCTTAAGGGTTGGGGAAGTTAAGATTGGCATTGTAAACCACTTCTAGAATTATATGAGGTGCATGTGGGTCCAAGTAAAAATCAGGTGTGGAAGGTGAGACCTAGGTGGTGTAATCAATCTCAGCCTCTCCCGAAAATGTGTCTTGGTGAATGTCCTTTCTCTCTTCTTCCTCAATTTGTCTTGGTTTTTCCGCAATTTGGATTCCTAGTTTAGGATCATCATCAAATCTTCCCCTTGAGTAATCTAGAATCTCATAAGAATCGCCCAAATCGTGTCTAAGCTCATCCTTGAAAATATTGGGAGGAATTTCATTATCCTCAAAAATATTTTTCCCATGGTGTATGTGTTCTGGGGTTAAATCCAATAAACCCTCGAGATCCCTGATTTCTTCTTCAAACATTTTCATGTCATTACTAAGGAGGGTAGGGTCAGAAAAGATAAATGGTGTAGGTTCCTCAGGACCCAGATCAAGTAATGCTTTCAATTCTTTCATGTCCTCCTCAAAGTCTGTGATTAGAATTTCAGTTATGTTCAAACCTGTGCTTGTGCTTTATTGTTCGTCATGGGTCTAGTTGTCATGATTATACCCTACCCATGTATCAACCACCATGCTCCCTTCCAAGTGATCCTTTGAATCACTCTTTGAATCATCCTCTGACTTTGATTCCTTAGTGGCTGCAAAAAAATCTATGTGAACCTTCTTTTTGGTGCACCCGTTTCCTCATATCCTAAATCGCAATCTATTCAGGCATTGGCCCTAGCCAAGAATGGGTAACCCAGAATCATGGGCGAATCACTTAACTTCTCCAGTATGTCCATGTCCAAAATAATAAAATTAAATGGGAAGCTAAGATTCTGCATTTTGATAATTACATCATGAACTACCCCCTTAAGTATGTTGGTGGAGCCATCTGCCAATTTAATAGTCACTGGTGTATGGTGTAGTTCTCCAAGCTTAGCACACTAAAAATGGGCAATAGGAATCAAACTAATTGCAGACCTAAGGTCCACAAGCACTCTGTTGAAAGTGAATCTCTTGATGGCACAAGATATGGGAGGTTTTCCAGGGACGATCTTATTAGGTGGTAGAGTGCCCAAAACAAATGAACTCATCTTCGCAGACAACACCACCTCTTTTAGTGTGTAGGTCTTTTTTCTTTTCTTTGATTCTCTCTTTAAGACCTTAGGAAAGGGTGCAAAAATGGAATTGGACCACAAGCGCTCTGATGAAAGTGAATCTCTTGATGGCACAAGATATGAGAGGTTTTCCAAGGACGATCTTATTAGGTGGTAGAGTGCCCAAAATAAATGAACTCATCTTCGCAGACAACACCACCTCTTTTAGTGTGTAGGTCCTTTTTCTTTTCTTTGATTCTCTCTTTAAGACCTTAAGAAAGGGTGCAAAAATGGAATTGGATTCAGGTGCTTTCCTTTTCTTTTTCTTTCAAGAGTCTGAGTCAGAGTCTATTGCAGGTTTGACCTTAGGGTTTCTAGATGGGCCCGAATCAGATCGTTTGGATGAGCTTCTTGCTTTTCTCTTTTTCCTTTAGGTGAAGGAATTAGCACCGGCATAGTGGTAAATGTAATACATTGGAGGAGGGGTCAGAATTAGGGGTGGAGGATATAGGTAAGGAGTCTGCAAAAGGGGATAAGAAGATCCTTGAAGTCTCTTGATTTGGTCCCCTTGAGATTGAAGTTCTTTTATCAAACAAGTCAGCCTTTCTTCATATTTCTTATCCTAATCCAGTAATAAATTCACAATAGTCTCAAGTGTAATTGTGGTACTGGATGGTTTCCCTAAGATGGATTGCACGGAATTTATGGCAGGCCTAGATTGGTATTCAGTCTAAGTTTGTTTCTATGGTGGCCATGAAAGATCTGGAATATTTCTCCACTCAGAGGTGTATGAATTTGGGTACGAGTCAATTTGGGTACCACGCTGAATGAGGATGACTGTGTTGGATGAAATTAGAACCCAATCTTTGGTCTTGTACCTGTGATCCATTGATCCAATTTTTACATGAAAAATCATCAGGTATAGAAGTGTAAAAAATGGTGCATTCCCCAAATGATCTATTCAAGTGAAAATGTCGATCCAAATGTGCCTTATGGGCTGGCTGAGTCTAGGATACCTCCCCGAGGTAGCAAGAGTCTATGGAATTCTTAGTTGGTCCCAACTGGTCAATGGATCCTAAAGAGGAGTCACTAAATTCATTGGGTTGGGTATTCCAGGTCTCTTGTACTTGGGGGGGGGGGGGGATTTGTTGATACAATTGTAATTGTGCCAAGCCTTGCCTTTGTTGCTCCAGGATCCTGGTGGCTAAACTTCCAAATTTCCTTTAGAAGTCTCAGAGTTGCACTAGTAGAAAAAGTATTGTTCGCAACGAATATTTTTGACAGTTCAAGTAACAATCGAAAATAATGTTATCCTTGACCGTTTTAATAGGAACAGTAGCCAAAAGTCCAGTCATTAAGTTTGTCATCTGGAAAACAGACGAGGAGGTTGAGACCATTCTCGACCATTATAAATGGTCAAGAATAAAAATTTATTCGACCGTTGTTATGTAAACGGTCAAGGATAAACAAATCTTCGACTGTGCAATATATAACGGTTGAGAAAGTGAAGTAAAATTACGACGTCTGGTTGACACCATTTTTGACCATTATAAACGGTCAACAATAATAATATATTTAATCATTTCCATATTAATGGTCGACGATAATGTTTTCATAATCCACCACCCGGGGTTGGGCAAATTTTCAAAGTTTATCATCGACTGTTCGACCTTAACGGTAGGAAAAGGAGTTATTCCCGACTGTTATTAACAGTCGGTAATAAAATAACACTGACCATTTATTAGGAATGGTCAAGAATGTTGAGTTAAATCCGTAGCACGGACCCGACTCCCTCCCCCTTCATCCCAAATCTGAAGCGACCTCCTCCACCTCCTGACCTCCTCCTACCCCTCCCCTTCGCGAGACCTCCTCCCCTCGGCTCCTCCTTCACAACCTCAAGGGGTAGCCGTGCTGCTCCTCTTCTTCCTCCTTCCCCTTCCCCTCATCGCTGGCCTGAGGCCCACTCTCCCTCGCCCACCACCAACACCAGCACCACCAACCGCCACCTGTAGCACCACCACCTGCCGCCACCACCTCTACTGCCACCACCAACACCTCTGCCACCACCACCCACTGCACCACCACCCCCTGCGGCCACCACCAACACCATTGCCACTCGCCGCCATTACCACTTGCCCCTACTACCACCACCAGCACCAACACCACCACCCCCTGCCACCAACCCGGCTACCACGTCCACTCCCCCTGCAATCACCACCACCACTAGCACCACCACAACCCGCCACCCCCTACCCCTGCCAGCAACACCACCACCCCCTGCCCTAGCCACCAGCACCACCACCCCTTGCCACCACCCCCTTCCCTCCCCCTAGCACCACCACCACAACCATCTCACTATATTTTTTTTAAATTAGTATGTCTTGATTGTATGTTTTAATTAGTATGTTTTAATTAGTATTCTTATGCAATTGTGCCCACATGTATATTTAGTTTGATTACATTATTTTGTGTGAGTGAATGTGTGTTAATGAATGTTTTCAAATTATATGTTTTAATTAATTTGTTTTGAATGTGTTAATGAAGGTGAATGTGAGGAGGAGGACGAGTAGGGGTTGTGGGTGGTGTTAGATGTTGAAAGGGCTAGATCAAGGATTTAAAAGATGCATTCGTTGTAGTAATAATTCCTCAAAAATAGCTCGAACAACAGATAAAATTTATAACTCGAATGTCAGAAATAAAGTCCGAGGTCGTTCACTGGGAGCAAGTATTGCATTCATGAGCTAATCTCAATAGATAATGTAAATGAGCACAATTAATTACTAAAAATCTAATATGCAATGTATGGCATGAGTTATATGATGAGTCAAAAAGTAATCTAGACAAAATAATGGTGATTTAGATCACCAATTATTAGTTTAACACATATAGCAAATACTTAAATAATATCAGCTATTCAAACCAAGTGCGCAGTGCACTCCCTGTCAAGGGAATCGGACGATAGATTCTTTCAACTAGACGACTTAAGTGTCCACTGCTACAGTGCCAAGATGGCATTGTACTTCTTCTTCTTCTTCTCTTCTTTCTCTGCTCTGTCTTCTTTCTTCTTCTTCTTTCTCTACGTGCACAAGCCTTCTTCCTTCTCCTTTCTTTCTTCTATCCTCTGCTCTTCCCTTCAGCTCTACTTCCTCTTCTTCTCTTTTCCTTTATGCACAGGGGGACACTCTTCTTCAGATGAGGCTAAGTGTTAGCCGTTACATAATAGAGAAAAACCCCCTTAACCCCACACGCTCTCTCTCTTTCCTTCTCTCCGGTTTCTCCTCTTTCACGCCCTTCCAGGGCCATGCACAATACCGGGTATTTGGGTATCAGATCAGAGCGCACCCGAGACTAGGGTTGCCGGCGTGGGGTAGCAGCCGAGGTGTGTGCAGGCATAGGTGGGTACATGGGTCAGAGCCAAGCCTGTGTGGTGGTGTCACGAGCATGGCGTGAGTGGGTAAGGAGGACCTCACCCTCGTGTGTTAGGAAGCGATGAGACCTATGCAGAAAAACACTTTATTTGGCTACAACAGCTTCTCATCCCACGATGTGGGACTAAAGTTGGTCCCTTCTCTCCGCGCGTTGTAGCAACAGCAGGTAGCTCTGATTGAGGTCGGGGAAGCGATCAATGCTCCCAATTGATCCACTACGTGTGTTGCTGAGAGGGTTCCGCAGCACCTAGGAATTCCACCTAAGGCTTGCAACAGCTGGAGAATGGTTCGAGCAAGCTTGAAGCTTGCCTGCTAATGGTGGGCTCGACTTGCTACCTTAAACTCAAGAAAAAGGCCTCACAACCACGTTAGACAGTTCAGTAGCTTCATCGTAGCATGGCGAACGTGGTGGTGGGTGCAGCGTGGAGTGCGTGTGTGTGTGGAGGTTGTACAACCTCGGTGAGTCAGTGCGGTGAGGGTGGAGTTCAGGAGAGTCGTGGAGTCACAAATCGGAGAAATAGACAGAGGGCTTTTGCCCTCCGTGTGATGGCAGAGCTTGTGGAGTCAGTGGCGAGGGGGATGGACGTGTGTGGTGGACGGGAACCCTCGCCGGAGTGGTCGCCGGAGATGGAGAAGATGAAGGTGAACAGTGGTGTCAAGGGTTTGTTTTTGGGTTTATGGGGTGTAAAACTAGCCTAAGATGCTAAACTAACCAAACTAACCCTAATCTAATAGACGAAGGAGTAGGATTGGCAATCGGCGTTGGCAGGCCGGCACTATGGAAGAAGGTGCCCCAGTGAGAGTAGACGGCGAGGAAGAGAGGGAGGACGGCCCTGGCTTTGGCACACCAGGCGTGGATGAAGGAGATGAAGATAATGGCACTCCCAATTTGGCCATTGGGAGGTCGAAGAGCGATGGAGGGAGGAGCTCACCGGAGCTAAGGCAGAGCAGGGCTGGTGGTGAAGTTTTGAAGAGGGTTTTGGCCCCAAACCTTGCTAAGGAGAATGGGCAGGCTCTGGGGATCCTTATATAGTCCTCAGGGAGCGATTAGAGCTTATGAAGTGATGTAAACATGTTTACACTACTTAAGATGTCTATTTATGCATGTTCTTAAGCATAGGATTGCATTGCATACTATAAATATTGCATAACATGCATCATCTTGCATTTAGATTAGTTTAAATAAAATGGAGGTTAATTGTCTCCTTTTATGTTCATAGATAGGGCAAACTTTTTATCAGGGCCTCATATCGAAGATCCAACCGTATAGATGTGATCAGGGCGACGATTGGAGTTCAACGACTCCAAGATCGCCCTAATCAGACATCTGTAGCATCAGATAGAGATCAGGGAACCCTAGAAGATCAAGGACCAATATGGTGTGAATCCGCACTTCAAATGACAAATCGATAGCACGGATGGATTCGGATCGACGATCACAGCCTAACGACACGAAAATTGAGTCAATCTGACACCCGTGGCACCATCTACATAATCCAGAAGATGGACAGCCAAGATGGCACCATCTTCAGGAGAGCCAATTTCAGAACCCATTCAGGCACCTGTTGGGGGGGACACGTGTTACAAGGCTGACCAGATTGAATTAGAGCAACCAATTAAGGAAGATCTAATTTCTTCACCTGAGATCCCTGAGCCGGGGTATGAGGAAATGTATGTCTCCATGGACCAGAAAGTGATGGATGATTTTGAGACATAAATTAATACAAATTTCGATTTCTTTGATTCTGATGGTGAAGATTCACGTTGCGAAGTCTCACGCGAGTTTACAGAATATGATTTCTGTGAGACGATTGGGCCTGAGGAATCCGATAGATCATTTGATATTCCAATAACTGAGGAAATTGATCTTATTAGGGCTCACATTACGGATCCAGAATCGCATTTTCTGGATGATTCAATCAAATGCCTTGATTGTCAGTTACACCACGTTGAGCTTATCGATGATTCTGTTTTTGAGATAACTAGACCCAAGTCAATTCTGATTCAGCCACATCTTTTAGACTTGGAAATTTTAGATAGGGTGATTAATATGCAGGAGGTTCCGGATTTTAACATTCTGAATGAGGAGGATAGGAGCTGGGAAATTTTGATTTGGGAAGCAAGTTCTAGAGGAAGTAGAAGACTGAGTCGAAGGGTTCCTGTTAAGTTGAAACCATCAAACCAGGACCCTTACGACATTTGTTCTGAGGATGTCGAACCCAAGCACACATTCAATGATTATCCTTTTGAGCTTGATTTCTCTATAACCCGACTTTTTCGTCTTGGGTTGCATCGTCATAAATCACAGGCCTAACCCCGCTTGCATATTGATTTTAGGTTTTCGGTAATTTTTATCCAGAACCTGAGATATTCTCGATTATGGGGTATGGGTCTGCACCACAATCTGGTCCACATTTGTGGACATTTGTTGACAGGTCAGAAGTTTCTTATGTTTATTCTGATTCTGACCTGCACCTGTGAATTCTTTATTTCTCTTCTTTGTATACTGTGCCTAGCTGAAGGCACTAAATTCAGCACATATACAGTTCTTTTTAGTTTTTATCTCAGAGCGGACCTGACATTCACGTAATTCAGGTGCTTTCTACTCTATTCCACTCTGTTTTATGTCTTTTTAATACAATGAGGACATTGCATTAGATAGGCATGGGGGGGTGGATATTCATCTCTAAATTTATTTGTCAGCTCCGTAGATTTGTTTTATTTTCTTAAAAAAAAATTTGTGGAATTAGGAAAGAGAACTTAGGTTTAAGAAAATTTTCAATCTTCAGAAATACTATATTATGATTTGAACATAAAGACCCTTCAGGTCTTTAGACTTAATCAGCCTGTGTATCCATTAAAATGTGGATTTATCTTTCGAGAAACCGCCATCTGAATTCTATTTTAATTGGAGTAAATAAGTTTGGGTGATAAGTACACGACTTATCAACCCACCCTCTGATTTGAGGGAACTTTGAGTTTTTAGCATCTACACACTTTCTTTGCACTAACTCGTTGTTCAGCGATTTTAACAGAAATTGGGTAGCTAATGAACCTTCTAGGATGATATGGCTGGTAAGTTATCGTGGGTAACAGCCCATAGGTAGGTTGTCCAGAGCCCAGTTACTGGACCTTTCTCTTTTTGCTGCCTTTAAGTAAATCTTAGACTAGGGAAGCCACCTACTTAAAAAGAGAAAAATAAAATAAATAAAAAAAGGAGAAAAGAAAAAAAGAAATAAGCCACACTTAGCCGCACGAGTATGGCTGGCAAGTTGTCGGTGGTAACAGCTCATCGACCGGTTGTCCAGAACCCAACTCAATAAATGCACTAAAAATTTCCAAAACACTTAGGAAGAAGTGGAGAAGTAGAATAAATCGGGGAGATATACACTGGATTCACCCTTGTGTTGACCCCATAAAAAAATAAAAGTAGGGAGAAAGCTACCGGTTGTAAAGATACACCTTTAGGCAGAATTCTCTTTTTAAGGTCACCTAGAGGCGTAGAAATCCGAAGTCCATTTTAATTGCCAGTCAACGAGTCTATCACATTCACAATAAGATGCTTAGAACTTAGGGTTCTCATCAAATCTTGGGTGAGTTGAATGGCCGTAGAAAGCCACTCTTAAACCTAAAACTCGAAAATCCAAAAAAATTAGAAAAGAGGAAAAAGAGAAAAAGAAATTTTTCTTTGAATAAGGCGAGGTCTTGAGGCGGTCTGCATTTTGGCAGATACTCGGACACTATTGTGTCTTTGAAAGTTCAGATCCTAAGTAAACATTTTCTTAATGATTGAAAATAACCCATGCCCAAATAATATAACCTAATTCTTTTATAAATAGCATATAGTTTTTGCTAGGAACTAGCAAAAGATAGGCATGCGGGTATGATGTAAACATGTTTACACTACTTAAGATGTCTATTTATGCATGTTCTTAAGCATAGGATTGCATTGCATACTATAAATATTGCATAACATGCATCATCTTGCATTTAGATTAGTTTAAATAAAATGGAGGTTAATTGTCTCCTTTTATGTTCATGGACAGGGCAAACTTTTTATCGGGGCCTCGGATCGAAGATCCAACCGTACAGATGTGATCAGGGCGACGATTGGAGTTCAACGACTCCAAGATCGCCCTAATCAAACATCTGTAGCATCAGATAGAGATCGGGGAACCCTAGAAGATCAAGGACCAAGATGGTGTGAATTCACACTTCAAACGACAAATTCGACTGCACAGATGGATTCGGATCGACGATCGCAGCCTAACGACGTGAAAATCGAGTCAATCCGACACCCGTGGCACCATCTACATCATCCAGAAGATAGACGACCAAGACGTGGCGCCATCTCGGCCACCCAATCGACCGCACGCATCAGCTGAAGGCCTCTGCATCAGCCCCTCCCTGCCGTTGAATCAAGATCCAACGGCTGCGATGCGCCTGCGCTTAAGTTAAGCGCTTGACACAAACGCGCCCACAGTGCATTGGTCGGGCGCTCTAATGCGAAGTGCAGGCGCACGTTCGATCCTCTCCGCGCTGCAATTGGAGTGGAGGCGCGCGTCCGATCGACCGCACGATCGCGATCTAGCGGCTACGAGCACTCGATAGCGTCCATGCGCTATTGCACACCGCGCCTCATGCGAGATCGCACGTAGGCGGGTGCGTTGAGGAGCGGGCGGAGGCGCGACTTAAGCCGTCCGATCGTGAGTTGACGTGGAGCGCACGTTACGTGCAAGGAGGCGAGTGGCCGTGCGTGGGCGGCGCCCCACTACGCCCACGATGGGGCTTTAGCGATGGTTTTATCTGTCACTAAAGACCCTTGATTTAATGATTTTCAAATTAAAATGACCAAATTGCCCTCACTCCTTGCAACTATAAAAGGAGACCCCCTCCACACGAAATTCTCATCCCTTCCTTCTATTCTCTCCTCCAAAGCTCAAGAGAAGCTTGTCCCACACCCGGGATACTTCTCGCGAGTTAAAGTCCCCGATACAATGATGACGTGCTTTGTTCCCGTTCTTCTGCTTCGTCCTGCTCCGTCCTCTTTCGTCCAGGCGTCGTCCCGTCCGACTCATCCTCCAAGCGACCGTCGAGGAGGATATCTCTCTCCCCATTCTTTTTACCGCTTTCTAGAATAGATTTACTACTTTCTAGAATAGATTTACTATTTTCTAGTGTAATCATTTTCCCGCTTTCTAGTCGTAATGTTTAGTGTAATGAACAATCTTCTGATAATGAATTCCTTGTTTATTCTACATCTCTTTTTGATTTTTGTTTGTAATATTCTCTCTCTCTTACTCTCTCTCTCTTATATTTATTGTAAATAGTTAGATAGTTCTAAACAATTAAATTACTTCGTGACAAATAAAATAAATGCATATTTTTAAATCAAACGTCCGCCTCCCTGTGTTCGACCTAGGATTTTCATTTCGATATAAATTTTATTTGTTGAACACGAGTTCTTCGCTATCATACTATGACGACAGGTTTTTCAAAACCAAACACGTTAGCTGAGCAACTCATAGCGTTCAACAGGAAGTAAGATTCCTAAGCTTGGAAGGCTCGCCATAGTTGGAAACCCAACTCTTTGAAGGATTCGTATGAGGATTTGGGCGATTCCTGGGACTTCAGATCTGGCTAAAAAGAAAGCTAATTTCTTGACTAATTCCTCTTTCAAATCTGAGAAGGATTCGTCAAGAACTCAAAGAGATCTTGCCAAATGAAGCTCGCCAGAGTTGTATGATTAGGATTCTTTGGCGGCAGGTATCTATTTGAAGAAGAAGACAAAGAAGCTGGGGGGCTTTTTGTGAGGAATTCAAAAGCTGGAGATAAAGAAAGTCAGACTTGGACCAAAGTACAAACTAGGTCAAGATGATCTCAGATTGGGTCCAAATTTTGGTACAATCCTAATTTTGACCTAAGGAATCCAATGGTGAAGTTGCATTTTGGTTTTGACCTAGTTTGACTGGGCAATTTATGCAAAAACCCAAATTAGGGCAAAAGTCTGTCTGTGGCTCTGTTTTGGGTCAAGACGGGTTCTGATGATCAAATTGAAGGTACCAAACCCTAGAGAATATTCTTCTATGAATTTTAGAGGGTTTAGGTAAATTTTAGCCTGACCAGAACCTCAGTAGATTAAGCAGGTATGTTTTTAGGGTTTGAGATGTCATTTAATTCCCATAACGCGTGAAAACCCTTTTCTATCTGCACGGACCTACTTGTTAGACATTTAAGACCATTTGACATTTGATTAACCCTTGAGAAATCCCATGATTGTTCTGCAATTAAGATATGATGTTAAAACTACAGTTTTACCCTTAGTTTACTGTATTTCTCTCAGAATGGATTTACAGTAAATTACGTCTCTCTGGCAGTTATGTAGGAGCATTTATTCCTTTATTATGACTAATTAAAGCTAGATATGGCTGATGATGACATTATCATCACTAAAGGAAGGGAGGGAAGATCGAGGAGGAGGGTACTAGAGGTGGGCAATGGTGGTAAGGGGGGAGGTGGGAAGAGGCAGTTGGCAAAAGGGCGGTACGGGGGTGCGAGGAGGAAGGAGGATGTGGGAGGAGGATCTTGAGGAGGAAATAGAGGAGAGAATTAAAGGAGGGAGGAGGCAAGGGGAGGTGGGAGGAGGAGGGTCTAGAGGAGGGCCCGAGGGAAAGGGAGGAGGAGGAGAGAAACAAGTGAATGGGAGTGGAAGGAGGTTTAATGTCATGGGTTACGCGATGAGTTTATTTATGGGTTAGAGTTTAGGGCTTAGGATTTATGGCCTTTGATTTAGGGTTACGAAGTGAATGTTTAAGGTCTCAAGCTTAGGATTTATGGCTTTGGTCTTGCTGAGGATTTAAGGTTTACTTTTAGGGTTTGGTGTTTAAGATTTGAGTGTTAGGGTTATGCGATTAGGGATTCGATTAACAAACTTAATGTTTAGGGTTTTATAAAGAAGGGAAAGATGAGAATGGAGAGGGAGTAAGAGGAATATGAAGATTAGGGATTTAGAAAGTGAGGAGGAGGATGAGGAGAGGGTTAGGGTGGAGGCAGTTATTGTTAGTAAAGTATAATTTATAAATGAATGTTTGATATTTATGTTTGATTATGAATTTTTTATTACAACTTTGTAGATACATACACTTGCACAAATTTAGATGTACTTGATGACAAACAATAAGAATTCTAACCCCTAGGTAACAGGTTGTGAAAGGGATATAATTGTGTCAAAATACTAGCCCGTCAAAACTTATGATCATGTTGTACGGATAATGTAGAGTGTGCGCATACCTCACTTACATGCACGATGCATTGTATTTATAACATACCATAAGTGTCGTCGTCCTTTGTTCAGAGAAGTTCTGAACAAATGGGGGTTTTTGAAGATTTGATAACAACTTTGGGTTACTTCTTGCATGTAGCTAGTGTTTAGAGAAATTTCGGTCACATTTTCTCGCTCTTCTTCAGTATACTAACTAATCTTAGCTCCGTTCCCGAAGTACCCTTTAGTGGAAGCTATTGAGGATGTAGTTAAGGTTAGTTTTGGGAGGTATATTGTAGAAGTGCAGGGAAATGCTGCTAAAATTTCTCCAAACACTGGTTAAATGTAAGAAGTAATATTGTTATCAAATCTTCAAGGATGGGTTATCAAGTGAAAATCTTTTTACAATACACATTTCTTCCTTATTCAAGTTTAACTTATGAGTGATCTTAAAATACACATTTTTACCTTATTCGAGTCCAGCTTATGAGTGGTTGTCTTTTACATTTAGGTTAATTATCATGGATAAGTCATGGATCAGTATGAGGAATTTGAAATACCACGGGTACAAGAGTGGAGTGATTTCATTTTTGGAGTAGGCATTTCATGATGATAGGAAGACATTTAAACGAGGTGAATTCCTTCAGCTGATTTTATGCCCATGTAGACACTGTTTGAATGGGTTTTTCTATGATCGAGACACAATTTTGGAGCATGTGATATGTAACTGTTGGTGGCAACATTACGTAAATTGGAAAGCTCATGGTGAGCAAATGAAGGAAGTTAGAAATGAGAGAATTGAAGCCTTTGAAGGAAGTGATGATAATCAAGGAGATGAATTGGATGAAATGTTACATGATATGAAAGTAGCAGACCATGAGGATGCAGATGACGATGAGACATTACAAGATTGTAATGAGTTGTACAATGTAGTCAAGGCAGCAGAGGATCCTATTGCTCCTGGAATAACGTTAATGTCGAAGTTGTCATTCCTTCTGAAATTATTTCAGATGAAAGTGATGAATAGAGCCACAGCAAAATTAATGTCTGAGGTTCTGAAATTCATTGGAGATCTACTGAATAATCCTGCTGGGTATCCTAAGTCATGGTATAATGCAAAGAAGTAGATACGTGGGCTTGGACTGAAATGCGAGAAGATTAATGCTTGTCGTAATGATTGTGTCCTGTACAGAAATGAGTACTCAAGGTTGACTAACTGTCTTGAATGTGATGAGGAAAGATATAAGGTGGGTAAGTCAACAAACACCGATGGGAAGAAACAATCGGAGAAGGTTCTCCGTTATTTTCCACTGATCCCTAGGTTACAATGCCTATTTATTTTCAGTAAAACAACAAAACTAATATCGTGGCATTAGGATAATAAATCGAAAGATGGATGCATCCGTCATCCAACGGATTTTGATGAGTGGAACAAATTTAACAAAAATCACGCATTATTCTCAAAGGAGGCATGAAATGTGAGACTAGGTCTTGCAAACGATGGATTCAACCCATTCAAGAGCATGTATCCATCATATTCCATATGGCTGGTGGTCATGGTCACTTACAACTTACCCCCATGGCTATGCATGCAATCTGCATTCATGATGTTGACACTTCTTATCCCAGCCCCTAAGCAACCAGGAAATGCAATAGATGTTTATCTCCAACCATTGATTGATGAACTGAAAGTCTTGTGGTACAATGGTGTTCAAACATATGACGCATAGAAAAAATGATTCTTCCAGTTGCACAGAGCATTACTATGGACAATCAATGACTTTCTAGCATATGCAAATTTGTCAGGATGGAGTACGAAGGGAAAGTTCACCTGTCCAATCTATATGGATGATACTCATCACCTGAGATTGCCTGAAAGCAAGAAGTTCTGTTACTTAGGGAACCACAAGTTTTTACCCATTGAACACAGATGACAAACGTCACAATTTAAGGACAGATTTGATGGTAAAGCATGTCGATATTCGTCGAGGAATCCGAAGAATGAATTCAGCACATGTTCTATTAGGCTATCGAGGATGAAAATCATGGAGACATTGCAATAGCTTGAAGAAATATGTTTGGGTCATCTTTTCAAGAATGACTTGGCTTCCTTGTGACATTCAGGGTTTAGGAAGAAAAGCATATTTTTTATGGAGCTTCTATATTGGAAGGATTTGACAGTGTGACATAATTTAGATGTTATGCATATCGAGAAGAATGTAATCGACAACATTCTTGATGTATTAAACCTAATAGACAGGCCGAAGGATACAGTTAAAACAAGGAATGATGTGAAAATTTTAGGTATTCGTCCTGAGTTGCACATTGAAGAATGAGAGTCTCACTTACTAGAAGCTATATACAGTCTTACTGGAGAGCAGAGGCGAAGGATTTTCTCATTCCTTAAAGACATTTAGGTTCCAGATGGGTATTCATCGCAGCTTTCACATTGCGTAAATGAAGCACAAAAGAAGATTACTGGGTTAAAAAGTCATGATTCTCATGTGTACATGCAAATCTTATTCCCACTAGCGATACATAGAGTGATGCCTGATCCAGTAGTCAATTATTGTTGGAACCTTGTTCCACATCTTGTTTTGGTGTTAACAAAATTATTATGGATTAATGTTTACATTAAGTGTTTTTTAGATTTAGGTGAAGGAGTAAGGCAAACAAGAAGTGATGGAGGTTTGATGAAAAGGAGAAGATCATGATAAGAAGGAGGCAAGATGACAAGGAAGAATCAAGGAGAAGAAGATCATCTTCGACTTTAGTTTCTTTAGTTTAGATTTTATTTTTTTCATAGATTGTATGCCTCTTAACTTAGATCGTAAAAATAATTAGAGATAAATTAGGATTAATATTGCGATCATTTTCAAAAAACGTAATTGATTAAATCACTTTAAAAAAGTACTTGTTAACCCACAAGTACCTGTAGTAAGGTTTAGTACTGGTACATGTGAGTTACAGGTTTGGGTTTTGTCGAGAAACAAACCTATACCCTGTAAGTACCGGTACTCATGATCAGTACCGGCACTAATGATCAGTACCGGTATAAGTGGGTTACAGATTTGTGTTAAGAGTTTGAAATCCAAATCTGAAAGCATCGAGTACCGGTACAGGTACTTTAGTACCGGTAACAAGTAGCCGTTGGCTTAATTCTGAACGGCTAGAAAATTAATTCCAATAATGTGAACGTTGGAAATTAATTCCCAACGTCTAGTAGACGAGCATCCTAGGTCCTAAACTCTATAAAATGACCCTAGGACTCTTTGTTTGCACACAAGAGACATAAGAAAAGATAAGAGAAAATCCTAGAGCTAGTATTTCAAATTCCCACCATATACACAAGAGAGAAAGAAGAAGCTTGCCATCCACTCTCATAGTATTCTTGCAAGCTCAACAACGCGTTTTTCTTACTCATCTACGAAGCGAATCACGTTCTTTCTAGGCTCTCAAATCGGTAATATTATTCTATATATTGTTGAGAGGCTTAGGAACTTAGTTGTAAGATTAGTTTTTCTTACACCTGTACTTCTTCTGTATTTGAGCATTTGCTCGTTGGGTTGTAACAAACCTGTTATTATACTTGAGTTGAGGTAACCCGTTAATTACCTCGGTTAGTAAATTGATTCTCTCGGTGTTGAGAGAATCAGGTTAAAAATCCTAAGCTGGGAGGCTTAGGTAGTGGAGTACCCAAGGGAGGGGAACCACTATACATCTTGTGCATTTTCTGTGGCTTGATTATTTGTGCAAATTGTTTTGTCATTACTGATTTTGTTCTTGAGTGTTTATGCCATAGATTGCCATATATATATCATATTCCATCAATCCTATCAAGTGGTATCAGAGCTATATCAAGTGGTATCAGAGTAGGTTGCGAGAAGACGTAACAATCAACTTGTAATGGCATCTACAACAAGGTGCATGGAAGGACAATCTTCTACCCGTCCTCCCTATTTCGATGGGATGGACTACGGGTATTGGAAGAGGAGGATGCAAGTCTTCCTCAAGGCAATGGATGAGGAGTCGTGGACACTCATTCAAGAGAAATACTCAGATCCAGAGCTGCAAGGAGTGGCTTGGACGGACAATCAAAAGAAGAAAATTGTCGGCAACGCGAAGGCGATGAACGCACTCTATTATGCGTTATCAAGGGAAGAGTTCAACCGGATCTCCGCATGAGAGTCTGCCTACGAGATTTGGAATACTTTGCAAATCACCTATGAAGGTATGAATAAGGTTAAAGAAACCCGTATTTCTATTCTAACCGAAGAATATGAGTGTTTCAAGATGACGAAAGGAGAGTCAATCAAAGATATGTACACGAGGTTTGGAGAGATCGTGAACCCCATGAAGAATCTTGGAATCAAGCTGAAAGAAGAGCAGCTTGTAAGAAAGGTTTCAAGATCACTTACAAATGATTGGTCTCCGAAGACCACAGCCATCCAAGAGGCGAAAGACCTTTCTACTCTCTCCTTGGATGATCTAATTGGAAGCCTCATGGCATATGAAGTCCAATTGGAGAATATGAAGAAGAACGAGGAGAAGGCGATAGGCAAGAAGAAGAGCATTGCTTTTAGAGCAATCAAGGAAGACTCTGATTCAAGCACCTCAGAATCTGAAGATGAAGAGATGAAGATACTCACAAGAAAGTTCCAAAAATTTCTTCAAAAGCAAGGTAAGAAAGTGAATAAATTTTCATTTGATATTATTTGCTATGAATGCAAGAGAAAGGGTCACCTACAAAAGGATTGCCCCGTAAACAAGGAGGACAATAGGAAAGAAATAAAGAAGCTCAAGAAGAAGAAGAAAAAGAAAGCGTTTAAAGCGACATGGGATGATAGTGACTCCGACATGGACACCGACTCTAGCGAATCAGAATCCGAAGACAAGGTCGCACATCTTTGCTTGGTGGCAACTTCAGAAGATACGACAATGAGGTAAATCATGATTTTTCATTTGAAGAATTATTAGAAGCATATGAAGAGCTATATCATAAAGCTAGGTCATTTAAAAAGGAAAATAATATTTTAAAGAATAATTACCAAACATTAGAATTAGAAAAGTCATGTTTAGAAATAAAATTAGAAATGTCAAAAGAGACTAACTCACAATTGCATGCAAAAATAGTAGAACTAGAGGACATTAATGAACATTTTGAGGGAACTTTACATAATTTAAAAACAACAACTACGTTAAATACAGAATTTTGTGATGATCTAAAAGCAAGGTTTAAAATTAGAAAAAATACACAAAATCAATCACATGCACCTAGGCATGCATGGATGTATCAAAAGGCTAAAAATCCCAAGAATTATAGATCTAATACTAAAAAGGTCTATAAATCTCAGGATTTGAAAGGTGTTAACTCTAAAGGACCCAAAAGAAAATGGGTACCTAGAAAAGATATTTATTTTGTAGGAATAGATCAAAGAAATCAGTGGATGTTCAAGGCACACAACGGAACATTTCAACCTTTCTATAGGTTGAATAAAGATCAAGAACGATGGCCTAATGGAGCTTGGCACCCACATTCATCATTTTACTATTGGTAAACTTTATGGTATGATATTTCTTCATTTTTTTGTGATTGACAAAAACGGGGAGAAAAATAAAGGGTAAATAGTAATATTTTTAGGGGGAGCTTATATTGATGGGGAGGATTAAAATGAAAATTTTTCCTTCATATAACATTGTTAAATTTTTTTTTAATTATCTATTTGCAAGATAGTTTTGTCAACACCAAAAAGGGGGAGATTGTTGGAACCTTGTTCCACATCTTGTTTTGGTGTTAACAATATTATTATGGATTAATGTTTGCATTAAGTGTTTTTCAGATTTAGGTGAAGGAGTAAGGCAAACAAGAAGTGATGGAGGCTTGATGAAAAGGAGAAGATCATGATAAGAAGGAGGCAAGATGACAAGGAAGAATCGAGGAGAAGAAGATCATCTTCGACTTTAGTTTCTTTAGTTTAGATTTTATTTTTTTCATAGATTGTATGCCTCTTAACTTAGATCGTAAAAATAATTAGAGATAAATTAGGATTAATATTGCGATCATTTTCAAAGAACGTAATTGATTAAATCACTTTAAAAAAGTACTTGTTAACCCACAAGTACCTGTAGTAAGGTTTAGTACTGGTACATGTAAGTTACAGGTTTGGGTTTTGTCGAGAAACAAACCTATACCCTGTAAGTACCGGTACTCATGATCAGTACCGGCACTAATGATCAGTACCGGTATAAGTGGGTTACAGATTTGTGTTAAGAGTTTGAAATCCAAATCTGAAAGCATCGAGTACCGGTACAGGTACTTTAGTACCGGTAACAAGTAGCCGTTGGCTTAATTCTGAACGGCTAGAAAATTAATTCCAATAATGTGAACGTTGGAAATTAATTCCCAACGTCTAGTAGACGAGCATCCTAGGTCCTAAACTCTATAAAATGACCCTAGGACTCTTTGTTTGCACACAAGAGACATAAGAAAAGATAAGAGAAAATCCTAGAGCTAGTATTTCAAATTCCCACCATATACACAAGAGAGAAAGAAGAAGCTTGCCATCCACTCTCATAGTATTCTTGCAAGCTCAACGACGCGTTTTTCTTACGCATCTACGAAGCGAATCACGTTCTTTCTAGGCTCTCAAATCGGTAATATTATTCTATATATTGTTGAGAGGCTTAGGAACTTAGTTGTAAGATTAGTCTTTCTTACACCTGTACTTCTTTTGTATTTGAGCATTTGCTCATTGGGTTGTAACAAACCCGTTATTGTACTTGGGTTGAGGTAACCCGTTAATTACCTCGGTTAGTAAATTGATTCTCTCGGTGTTGAGAGAATCGGGTTAAAAATCCTAAGTTGAGAGGTTTAGGTAGTGGAGTACCCAAGGGAGGGGAACCACTATACATCTTGTGCATTTTCTGTGGCTTGATTATTTGTGCAAATTGTTTTGTCATTACTGATCTTGTTCTTGAGTGTTTGTGCACATAGATTGTCATATATATATCATATTCCATCAATCCTATCAAGTGGTATCAGAGCTATATCAATTGTTTCATGGAGATGAGCAGATATTTTAAAGTCATCTGTTCAAAGACATTAGATCCCGAATTGTTAGACTATTGGGATAAATAAATTGTGATCATACTTTGTAAAATGGATAGATTTTCACGCCTGCATTATTTGATGTGACGATTTATGTCATGCTTCATCTTTCGAATGAAGCAAGAATTGCTGGACTTGTGTAGTACAGAGGGATGTATCCAATTGAACGATATTTGAAGAAATTGAAAGATTATGTCTTGAATAAGGCTAAGCCAGAAGGGTCAATTGTTGAAGGCTATCTTGTAGAAAAATGTATTAACTTTTGTGACATGTACATGAATGAAACAGAAAATCGATTTAATCGTCTTGAATGGAACTATGAAAGAGAATTTAATGGTAATGATGAAGATTGTCTGAACATATTTAACATTAGAGGAAGGTCGATCCTCCGGACGGAGGTTAAACCCATCTCGAAAATGGACTGACGATTGACACACTTGTACATTCTGAAGCAAATTCTAGATGTTGATGAATTTTACAATGAATTCAAAGCATTCTCTGTGTCATCTACACACGACTTGCAGTTCCTTGATTGGTTCAAGAATCATGTAAATAAACTGAAAGAAGATAGGGATCAATGGTGGGTACATGATTTTGATATAATTGTCGATACACCTTTGAAAAATGGACATTACCATTCGGGATACATAATTAATGATTTCAGATTCAGAGTACGATCCATTGATGATGCGAAGGCCACGCAACAGGCGGGACTTGTCGTCAATTGTGACCAAAGCACTTGTTGTGATGGGTATTACGGTCAAATTGAAGAGATTGTGGCAATGAGTTTTAGGTTTGACCGTAAGGTGGTTTTATTCAAGTGTGATTGGTTTAATGTTTTTAAAGAAGGCATTGGATTCAAAGTTGATAAGAAACACAATTTCTTGAGCTTAAGAACCATTGCATCCTCCAATCATCATAACCATTCACACTAGCTTGTTAGGTAGCACAAGCATTCTACGTGCTTGATAATAGCAGAAATGGGTGGATTATACCAGTTAGAGCTCAACCGCGTGAACAATACGATGCAAGAAATGATCTATACCCAGATGTTGAATATGAAGCATATCAACAAAACCCACAAAGTGAAGAACTTGTCTCTTGTGCAACTAACATTGACATATAAGGGAAAAGCTTTTGCATAAAAATAGTGTTTTGGAGAAGGGGGAGAGATGAGGGGGTGCTGGGGCTCTGGCAACAGGAGGGAGAATGAGGGTTGGGAGGTTTGGAGATCGAAGAGATGGAGGCACAAGGAAGATTGCAGAGAAGGGGGGGCCACCGTAAAGACTAGGCGCTGGGCGAATGCGAGGGAAGTCGTTTGCTTCAAGTGTAAGGCAAGAGGTCATATGGCGATGGTGTGCAGGGGGCCTCTGATCTGTGTAGCTTGCGGCAGAGAAGGCCATAAACGGGATATATGTACGAAAGGAGGGACACGATAGGGAGTAGGAAAGGTCCCACACCATCATCCCCTCTCGGGGCAAAGGGGACTGAGGGCTTCACCGCCTCCGCCCCCAACTCTAGATGGACACTTCCTTGATGTGGAGGTCCCATTCTCAGAAGACATCCATGCGGCAGAGTTGGTCCTAAGGGGAGCACTAATTGAGGATGTGATGACAGGGGCTCTGTCTTTGGATCAGCTTCAACAGTTGGTAAGATCCCTAATCCTAAGCTCATCGAATTGGAAGGTTGCAACCTTGGATCCTTCTCGCTTCCTGTTATATGGCTTGGGTATGATGGACATCGAGTCTCTCCGATTTCAATCGAGCAAGTTTGAGAACATCAATGTGATGTGGAGGTTTGTTTCGCCCTTTGATGGGGCATTGAAGGAACAACCCCCATAGAGGGTGACATCCAGGAAGGGGAGATTGGAGATTAGTGGACTGCCTTGAATTTGAGAATCAATATGGTTGTGGCGAAGATGATTGAAAGCTTTGCGATACTGAAGGAGAATTCAAAAGTTGTACTTGGGGAAGGGGATGGGAGGGTGGTTAGGGTGAATGTGGTCTTTGCACTCACTGGCTCTTTACCAGAAAAAATCATACTCAAGTGTGGGGGAAGCTCATGGTTGATCTAGTTTCAAAGTTACCTGGATAATGTGGAGGCACATGAGCAGCAGAGGGCAAAGACTTTCGCAGAGGTGGTCTAGAACAAATCTGTCCAGGAGAAGAGAGATGGATCCTCTGCAGAGGAGAGACCGGTGATAAAGAAGAGAAAGGAGCACCATGTTGAGGAATGAGAAGGGGGCTTGATGTTTGAAGCAGCTGAATCAATGTTGAATGTGGATAGTATGTGTAAGAGCGGTTTGCAGATAATTGTACTAGTGGAGGAGAATGCTGGAACCAGACCTGGAAAAGTGGGGGTGGAAGCCCCATTTGCCTTTGATACGCCTAAAGACTTTCGATACAATGTTGGGACTAAAGGCAAAGGGAAAGGTGTACTGATTAGATCCCCATACAAACTGCGGAGAAGGTGAGGTGATGACAGGATGGGGATGGAATTGAGCACAGTGGCAAGAGTGCCTGCATGGTGAGGATTGATGGGGGGGTAAGGAAGGGGAAACCTGACACTAGATGAGAGTTTTATCATGGAACGTGCGTGGGCTACACGACGGAGTGAGAAGAGCCTCCCTTGCCAGATATATGAGAGAGTGGGATGTTGATTGTGCGCTTCTGCAAGAAACGCACATTGAAGAGGATGGGCAGACCTCGTGGAAGCCGTTGAAACAGGAGAGGAGATCTAAAATCACTACTGTGAAGGCCCAAGGAAGGTCGGGAGGCATGGCCATATGGTGGAAGATCGCTAGGCTGCAACTAACGGAGGTACTGCAAGGAGAATTTCATATAACTTGTAGATTTCTGGCAGTCCAATCGAGATGCTTTTTGTATATCACTTGCATTTATGGGCCATGTAATGCGACCAGGAGGACTGCCCTATGGTCTAAGCTTGCCGATAGAGCGGAGGGGATTGGGGATAGCCCATGGCTTGTAGGGGGCGACTTCAATTGTACATTATTAGGTCAGGACAGAGTGAGTGGGCACATTGATCATTCTGTGCGTGGTTTTCAGATTGCAGTCCAGAATATGGGTCTGAATGAGTACCCCTCCTCAGGCGTGGAATACACTTGGTGCAGTGGCAATGGGCAGATGTCGAAGCTAGACCATTTCTTTGGGAACTCAAGTCTTTTGGGCAAGTACCATCTTTCTAGCATGGTCGGGAAGGAGAGGCCATTCTCCGACCATACTCTGTTGACTTGGGATTGTGGTGAAGGCAATTCAGTGGGTTCCTACTTTAAATTCAGAATGTCGTGGTTGAGGGAGCCAGGGTGCAAGGACATGATTGCAAACTGGTGGGAGATGAAACAGGTGTCTGGGACAGCAACCTTGAGGCTTGCTGTGAAGTTAGCGGCACTGAAAACTGTGTTGAAGGAGTATAGACAGACAGTGGGAGTGTTGCGTGAGCAAAGGAGGGTGGAAGCTCTTGCTTGACTGCGCACACTAGATGAGAAAGAGGCTTTAGGTCCGTTGGCTGAAGGAGAACTACAGCAACAGAAACAAATGCAAGAGATGGTTCTAGAAGAGGATTTGAAGAGGGAAATGGACTGGCGGGAAAAGTCGAGACAACTCTAGCTGCATGAGGGTGATGCCCACACCAGGTTTTTCCACATGGCTGCTAGTTCAAGGAGGCGTATCAACCATATTTCATCCATCTTATCAGGAACCCAACGGCTCACCTCAATGGCAGAAATTCAGGCTGCAGCAGTTGCATATTTCCATGACCTCTCTACTACCCCCTTTAGAAGTGCTTGGAAAGTGATGACAATGGAGTACCCAAGGGTGGAAGAGGTGCAGGTTGAAAGATTGGTAGCCCCTTCTCTGAACAGGAAGTGATTGATGTAATCAATGGCCTCAATTTGGAAGGATCTCTGGGTCCAGATGGGTTTCAAGTTTTATTTTACAAGGAGTTTTGGAGGGTGGTGAGAGGGGAAATAATGGAGGTGATCCACGAGTTCCAACAAGGGAATAGAGGATTTGAGAAGTTGAGCAGGTCATATTTGTTTTTGCTCCCTAAGAAGCCAAGGGTGAAGAGGTTCAGTGAGTTTAGACCCATAACATTATCAAACTCCATTTATTTGATTATAAGCAAAGTACTGGCAAACAGATTGAGAGGGGTACTCCAAGGAATGATATCGCCTGTTCAGTCGGCCTTCCTGCTGGATAGATCATTGGAAGAGTCCTTTATTGTGGCCTAGGAGATGGTGGCTGGATGGAGTAGGAGAAAGACAAAGGCCTTCATGTGGAAGGTCGACTTCAGTAAGGCCTACGACTCAATGTCCTGGCCTTATCTATGGGAGGTGCTCATGCGTAGAGGATTTCCTATCCTATGGATTAGATGGATGAAGAGATGCATTACTACTTCAGCTTTCTCCCCTTTGATTAACGGGAGACCATGTGATGCATGGATTCAAACTAATTGTGGGGTCAGGCAGGGGTGTCCACTAGCCCCACTGTTATTTAACTTGGCAGTGGATACCTTGGCTCGTTTCACTCTCAAGCTCTCAGAACTGAGGATGATCAAGGGGTATACTCTATCGAGCAGTCAGGCTCTGGCTCCCGTGATTCAATATGTGGATGACACGGTATTTTTTGTAGAAGGGGGTACACGGGAGGCGTGCATTATACATCATATGGTGACTATTTTTGGGGAGATTTCAAGGCTGAAACTCAATGGGTAAAAATCCTCTCTCTTTTGTTTTGGAACGAACAAAGATGTGGGCCACCAACTATCTGAAATTTTGCACACGCCGATCTTTTCATTGCCAATTACCTATCTTGGATTTCCACTGAAGAGCGGGAAGATGAAGAAGAGTGATTGGAACTACCTGTTCGAAAAAATTTCTGCAAAGCTGGAATGTTGGAGCACTAAATTTCTCTCAAAGGGGGGAAGGTTGATTCTCTTGAACTCTGTTATCACCGCCATGCCAGTATTTATGTTTTCTGTCTTTAAAGCTCCTAAAGCAATTTGGAAGTGCCTAGATATAATGAGAGAGTGTTTCTTTTGGAAGGGGGTGAAACATGAGGGACGCTTCCTTCAGCCAGTAAAATGGGAGAGTATGTGTGCACCAAAGAAGTAGGGGGGATGTGGAATTAGATCCCTGAAGGAGTTTAACAACTCTTTATTGTTGAAGTGGGCAATAAAACATTTCCAAGGGGAAAATAAACCATGGGCTGCAGTGATCAGAGGAACATATGGCGCTTCACATTATGTGGCAAATAGACTTTCCCCTATCAAAGCATCACCCTTTTAGAGCTTGGTGGTGGCAGCTATGAAGGAAAATTGGGATTTTTTTCCAACCATCCTATGGGGACGGAAAATCTTTTCTCTTCTGGTTGGAAAAGTGGTCTTCTGTGGGTGTTTTACAGAATCACTATCCGCAGGTATATGGCCTTGTGGGTGACAGAGGCTAAGGTTGCTGACCTCTAGGATGAAGAAGCAAATGGATGGGAGATACAGGAGACGGGCTGCAGGGAGGGGAGTCACACCTGGGGGGAAAGAGCAAGATTGATGCAAGACTTGCAACCTTTCAAGCCAATAGGGGGTGCTGATACGTACAGATGGATGGGGAATTTTTCCACTGCTAAGGCCTATGAAGATATGGTTTCAAGGAGACAAAGTGGTGATGTTGACATCATTTGTGTAGGTTTATGGAAGCTGAAAATCCCATTGAAGATACAAATTTTTCTATGGCTTTGTAGGAGGGATGGGCTTATCACTAGTGACTTGAGGCACAGAAGGATGGGAGTGGCTGCTCATACATGTTATCTATGTGGCTTTCATATTGATAGCATGCGCCATATTTTTTCCTTATGTGTGATCACTGATTGTGTGTGGAATAGGGTATGTGGTGGTGGGATACCTGTATGGGAGGACATGTGGGGAGATTTTGTTAGAAGTGGGAGGCCCCATTGTTCTATGGTGGCCATTCTGTGGTGTATGTGGCATGCGCGTAATGAGTGTCTTTTTCAGGGGAGACCCATCAACTCAACACAAATTGTGCATGAGTGTCAGGCTCTCATACGTTATTGAAGAAGTTGATGTAATATTCTTTTTTCTTTGATTCTATTAATAAAATTCCCAGATGGCTATCTCCTTTGATAGCATTCCTTATTTTTTCAAAAAAAACATTGACATATAAGGTAATTTGTCAAAAGTATTAATCTATAACCATATATATATATATAATTTAAGAAATTCTTAGTTGTATGTTTTGTTGAATTTCCCTTTAAATTGTTTTATCTTTTATTAAAGCTTATGTTCACTTATATTTCAAAACTGATTTTCTTTTATTACCTTCTCATATAGGTTCTTCGCATTCTCCTACTGTTTATGCACAGTTTGTGGATCATTTTGTCACTATGATGAATTTTTTACTACTTCTTTCTTTAAAATGCTGTTATCATGTTAAATGTAGGGTGTGCCCATGATTGCGCAACAATCATAAGTCTTAATTGTCCAGAATTAGGCTAGGACTTAGCACAAGTTAAGGTAGTTCATACATGCATAAGCATTATTTGCATCTTTACTATTCCTCCTATAGGTATGCATAGAATAATGCTATAATATATTAATTCGGTGCATTATATTCTTTTTCAAAAAATATAAATTGCAGGAAATAAGAAGCTCAGGAGTTGGATCTGAGACTGGATCTAAAGTTGGACCTGAAGCTAGAGTTGCAACAGAGCTGGAGCAGAAGACCAAGAATAAGATGTAATAGACAATAATGTAAGGGGTTGAGGTATGCTATTCTATTAAGTAAGAATAAAGCAGTAAACTACGAACAACTTAGGTCCATCCTAGCCCTAGGATAACCTAAAAGCTTCCCCAAGCCTTAGCCACCCTTAGATTAGGTCATTGTACCCTAGGAAGCCCTAAAACCCTATTTCCATCCTCTATCTGGACGTCCAAAACCCTTAGCTACAACCCGTGCACCTAAAACCCACTTCTGCAGCATTTTAAGATGTCCCATAGTGTCTGGACATCCAATTTTTGTAGACAGAACCTTAATTCTTCCCTACCTCTATTTGGATGTCCAGACAACAAGTCTGGATGTCTAACTTTTCATTTTAAGACACCTGACACTATTGTCAGACGTCTGGAACTGTTCTCTAATTCCTATTTTTTAATTCAAGCTTGGATCTTGAATTCCTAGGTCTCTAAACCCAATTCCAATCCCATAGGAACCTAAATTAAGGTACCCTAACCCTAGTACATCACCTCTAAACCTCCCTAAGGACCTAATTAAGTCCTCACTAAACTTAATTGACTTGGATCTTAGTCAATTCCATCAACCTATTCAATTGGACTCATTAAGTCCAATTGAGCCTTGATCTCAGCACACACTGTCCAATTGGAGTCAATGAGAGTCCAATTGACCTAAACCTACCTTAATTAAGTTGTTGTACTCTCAATTAGGGTTTCACACATCCAATTAAACTTGTATCAAGTTTAATTGCATTTTACCTTATTGAATTAGGGTTTACAACCCTAATTTGAGACCTAACTTGACCTAAACCCACTAGAACCTAACCTCATCAACCTAGCCACCTAGGTTTCGACCCACACACACCATCTACACGAAAATACCTAGCATAGAGTTCTCTAGAACTCTCAACCATGTGTTGTTGCCTTGGTTGCTAAAAATAGCAACCATGATGCATTCAATTTTTAAATCCACCAAATGTGGATCTAAAAACCACCCATCCATCCTCTCTCTCTCACTCTCCCACGAGCTCCCACCATAGGCCTCTCTAGAGAGTTCCACACTTCTCTAGAGAGGCTCCCTTGGATCTACTTAAAGGACCTTTGGGTGGCCATTTGCACCCATCTAGCCTTCCATCTAGTTTTAGCTTCATTCCACCTCCATTACTCCACCTCCATCTCCACGAGCACACCATGGCATCCCCATCACCTCCACGCCAGGCCTAGATCACCTCCAACCTCTCTCCAAGGGCCGGCCTAAGCATCATTGGCCGCCCCTCCTCTCAACCAAGTCAAAGGCCATCGAAGCTACCTCCGAATGCCCTTCATTCTATTAGCTAGATAAGAAGCATAGTTCTTCATAGATTAATGCTTTATTACTACTTAGTAGTGTAGCTCCATATTCTCCCCCAATGATGCATGCATAATCCCCCCATAGATTCATGTATACAGTCGTTTTCTGTTAGCTAGTTTATTGCTTTCAAGCTTTCCTATACAAGCTTTCCGTGAGCTTCACTCTGTAGCCACCATGATGCAATCAATGAAATCATCTTTTATATATCTCTATGTCTATGTGTGAAAATCACCATGAGCTGATTGCCATATTTCCTTGTGGTTAAAGTTGCATGCGCAAAATTTGTATTCTCTTGCAACTAAGCATGTCATGCATCAATACGAATTATTGTAAACGGCCATGCATTTCTAAATAAGTAGAGAGAGCTAGATCGAATTCAAATATGCATTTTCTAAATGCCACCCAGAGACGAACGACCGGAACTCAAGTCTCGTTATTTTATAAATTATTTTCGACAAGCGTTTTCGTACACTATACTACGACGAGATCTCTGTTTTCAAGACATGCGCGAGAACCGCCCTCCTGTCAAATGGCACCATTGCTGGGGAGGCAACGAAATTGATTTCGATCTTTTGAGCTTTTACTGACAAATATTCCTCTACTTGTTTGTTGAATGTGCAGGAAAGCAGGAAAAACGAGATCTGTGCACACATCGGGCGCAAAAAATTATCTGGTGTACATCTCCTCTTAGATTAGGATTTCCCTTTTTTGAACCCTAGATTAGATTTCCTTCTAGCAATTTCATTTGAAAAAAAAAAGCCTATTTATTTTCGTGAAACAAAAAAAGTCTAGGTAGTTAGATTAGGTTTCGGTTTGAATCTTAGGTTAGTTTGCTTGAAAAAAGAAAAAGAAAAAAATTTGAAGAAAAGATTTTCCTTTCAAAAAAAATCAAAAGTTTTTGAAAAAAATAATTTTGAAAAGAAAAAAAATCATTTTAGTAGAAAGTTTGAATTTTGAATTCAAACACCTTTCAAAAGCTTTCCCACCATTCTCTGATTTTCGGCCAGATTTCAAATTCCAACTTAAAAATCCAATTGCCAAAAAATTAATGAGTGAAAAATTTTGAAATTCTGGCCATACCTTCATTTTCAAACCATCTTTCAAACGACACCATTCATTTAAAGAAATTCAAAGTATAAAATTTTTAAAAATTTATGAAGTGCGAGGGGGTTAGATGACCCAGATTTGAAAATTTTCAAAATTCAAAAATCAATTTTGAGCAATCCGCGAATCTATTTTGACTAAAAATGGTGGTGTTTGAAATCTAATCTCATTAGCTTTAATTTCTATATTTTTCCCAAATTTTTGAAGATCATTTGATACTGTTTCAAAGCAAAAAATTGACCAGGGGTCAAAATTCCAGATCTGACCCTCCGACATTTAAAAATCTCTATAAATTCGGTTGAAATAGAAAAATTATAAAATATTCTCTGAAAAGATAATTGAAAAAGGAATCTACTTAACAAATTTCAACTTATTCTGATTCCAATTTTTATCAAAGAATTGTTCTTATTTTCGTAGTCTGCTGAAGAAAAAAAAAATCCTAGAATTGCATGAACCCTAGGTTACACCTTGAGGGTTACACTCTAGAGACCATGCATTTAGGCTAAACTAGACTTAATCAAGTCTATCGTTTAGCTAATGAGCTTGGTCACCTTGTGGGCCATTCAACATAAACCCTAGCTGAAGAAAAAAGGGCTAAATTAATTTTAAAACACAAAATAAACCTGAATTCGTTGTCGTACTACTGGGTGGTTTCAACCACTCTTGCCAAACTTAGTGACTAAGTCTATGGGGTAGTGTTGAACGACCACGGCTAAGGGGTAACGGAGCCGGAGGCATGAGCCGAAGGAAGAACCTTCCCCTTAGTCCCCTCATAACCAGACTGGCTGGGTTAGCTTGAGAGGCAGGAATTACTTTCAGTTGGTTGAACGACGAATTTTCTCTTCAGGAATTAGAATTTTAAAGGAAAAATCGGATCATCTGATCATAAGGACCATCTGATTGACAGGGCCTTAGCCTTGTCTGACTGGCTGCACCATCCTAAGGGTTGGTTGGTGCATGCGAGGATGGAGTCACTCAGACCTAGATTGGTTGGACCTTGGGAGCCGCTCCCAAGGAGGCAAGCCACTTCGCCCGGGCCATCTTCTATCCCACCCTTTTCTTCTATCTGCTTAACCGCAATGGCTAACCCTAGATCTGGACCTAATCAGGATCCAGAAGAGCTAGACCCACGAGCTTATATGAGAGCTCGGGTCACTGAATCAGCTCAACCTTGGGATTAGAACCCAAGGTGGCGAAGATGACCTTTCGCTTCACCTGATCCTTCTCCTTAGGTTACCGAAATGGTTAACCCATATCCTAACCCTGGATATTATGACCCATACCAGCCGGTCCCTTGAAGGACCACATCTTATAACCCAGGATATGGATTTCATACTCCTGCTTCTCACCAATAGAATATGGGTAGACCTAATTCACCCCCTAGAACCCCTGAAGAACTACTAGTGCATATGCGACCGCATTACAGAATACAGAGAGCCATAGCTAGCGCTAAGGAGAAGGCTACATTCTATCTAAACGAAATACAAGCTACCATTGATCCAAACCAAAGACGAAGCTGGATTCCGTATCAAGTAGCTTTAATGGAGATCCTTCAGGGAACAACAGGGATAACAAGGCTAATTGGACAAAATCGAGAAACTCAAGAACTATTGCTTTTGAGATATCAAGTGGAAAATAGCCTTGAAGACCCTGAAGAATCTGAAACGACTACGCCAGACGGACACACAGGAGATTCTCGTGAGCAAATGCCGGAAGATAATTCAGGGGAAGAAGAATCCAGCTTGGATATGAGACAAGAGCAGGAAATATTCAGAATGGGTTCGTTTGAGAATTCCATTCAGGAAACTGAGGAGGAAAGGACTGATATCTCCAAAACTGAGCGACAATCGGATTATCCTGAATCCTGGGAGATACCTCTTGGGTTAGATAACCCAACCATGATAAGGGAAGTAGATCCATTTGAGGATATGGATCTTAAGGAAAACATTACATGTGACACTACTGATCAATCTAGGCCACTTCCCATTGTGGGTGAACCTATGCTAAGGCCAACATCTTCTGATCTGCACTCTTCTTCTTTCACCTACATCCCTAATGCAGATGCTAGAGATTCTGAGATGACACTTTCTATCCCTGATCCTGACATCCGAAGACCATAGGTAGCTATGGATGACTTGACCAAATAAATAAATATGCTACCTGAGGCAAGAATTACTAAGGAGCCCAACGCATACGAGGGTGAAGCTTTGAGCGGAATGAGTTGGGGACGCACCTACCATCCTAGTCAATCTAATGGATGGCTCAACTCTGAGCCTGAAGAGTCAGCCTCCGATGAATCAAAGATGAGTACTGATGAGGACAAAGTAATTTCTGATGAGGATTTCAGTGACCTCCCCATATATCTTCTACTTTCACGGATACCCCCATATGACCAAGAGCCTGGACAGGGCATGATCTTTGATGTCAATTATCATTATGAGGATTCCTATGACTCAGATTTTGGTTCTGAGATACATGTTGATCTACTCCCTCAGCAACTTCCTACTGAATTGTGGGACATGATAAATCAGCTAAATCAACATCATGACCCCCCTCTGATTATCCTCTATTTTCCACCACCACTCCACACTTTCTTATAGCTAGACTTTTTGGAGTAGGGGTGCACAATCAGTTGATTCGCATCTCCGAACCACTGATTGTAGGAGCATACAAGAACATCTTTCTCTTAATCTTGACCGGCTCCTATGCTAGAACTGATACATTTGATTGAGTTTTCGCCCAGCTGGAGGCGTTAAACTCAGCATCTACCCCACATTCTACCATCACCTATACATTCCATTTTTATACATAACATATTTTTCTTTTAGCATATTTCCTTTTCGCATATTGCATACTATCAAGTTGGCCGGTGCTAAAAGTTAACTTCAGGAGCAATTCCAAGTGATTTTTACCCATTTACTCCCTACTGTATTTATCTTCTTTTATATTCATGCATGAGGACATGCAAGAATTAGGCATGGGGGGGTAGATACGACAAAACTAAAAATTTTTATGCCAACATTTAGGAAAACCTCGAAGCTGCATGTCAAACGTACTTTAGGACCCTAAATAAAAGAACAACCAACTCCACCTCCAATGCTCACATGAGGGAGGCAGTTGGCTGTGCGCAGGTTCGCTGATTCGCCATCCTTTGCGAATCAGACGTCTGGAAGTTGTACCAGACGGCGGGAGTGACATCCAGACGTCCGGGGTGACCATCGGACGTCTGGGAGCTAGGACAGACGTCCCCGCAGACTTCTGGACGTCTGGGAAACCACGCTGAACAGGTAATTCTCTGATCCACTGTTTCAGACGTCTGGAAGAAGTTCCAGATGTCTGATTTTGCACAGTATCGTCTTTTTCGACCCGTTTAGGGCCCGTTCGGGCTCCGTTTTCCGCGATTCGAGTTGCGCTCTTTTCAGAATTTATTTCCTCTACCCGTCTACAGTAGCTATACACTATTTTGAGACACTCCTTGTGTTTGATCCTTGTGATAGGACCTCGTTCAGTTGTAGTCTTGAGAGTCGCGGAGGCACGTGGGATTCCCGATCACGCCCCCATTACTCCCGTTGTACCTGGTAGAGTGGCTTAAGTTTATTATTAAAATCTGTTAAAGTATGGAACCATAACTAGAATCTAGGACATTGCATGAATCCTAGGAATGAGAAATGTATGGAATGATAGCTCCTAGGTGATGCATGAATCCTAGGGCTGGAAAACTAGTTGTATGCTAGATCCTAGGATGTGGCATGAATCCTAGGATGGAAAAACTAGTGGAATGTATAATACTGCAGTCTTGGAAAAATGGAAAGGAATATAAAGCTGCCTATAAATTGAATTAACAGCTGCCTGTTATGAATAAAGAAACATGATTGAGATCATGGATTGTGAGAACGTGAAACTGGAAAGTGAAACATATGATGTTCTGAGATAAAGAGCTGGAACCCTACGGGGAATTAGGAGTGGAACTCCTGGAAAGAAAAAGGAATGGAACTGAGATGTAGTTTGTACTGTCTCTTGGGTACGCAGTACCAAGGGAAGTACCTGTACCTATTTAGTGCAGAGTGGGGCCAGCCACCCCAGGGACCCGGGGTTAGGATTGGCCGCTCTGTACCGACTTGTTGGCCCTCGTGTACGTAGTACCGAGGAGAGCTACTAGTGTTAGGAGAGTACTAGCTACCCCACGGGCCCCGGGGTTCTGCTAGCCTCCTTCAACGACTTGTTAGGCCCACTAGGGCAAACCAGGGTAGTCAAGCGAGGGTGCGCGGACTGTGGAGGGGCAAGGCCCCGGTTTGGTTACTGTGGAGGGGTTGGTCCCCTGATACTGAGAGGGCTCTGCCCTGGTTCCGTGCTGTGCTTTGGGCGCACCCGTTAACGGAAACGACTGACCGCGTGCCAGTGCGGGCTAGCTACCTGTGCGTTTATCGCGCGTGCCGTAGTCACCATTACGTCTGTCAGTGACCTTGGGGTGGTTGACTGAGGGTAGGATCACCACGGGGGACTCTCCCGGCCAGGAGAGCACCACATGCTACTTCTACTTTTGGAAAAGACTGTAATCAAGATCGTTCCCATGAGGACATTCGAGATCAAGTAAAGGATCTGAGAAATAAATGAAATAGTGAGAAAATTGAAAGTTGTGAATAAAGGAAGTAATAGAACATAACAGCTACTGTACACTCTACTGTTGTCTTTAGTTAGTTGCCACTCTACTCAGCGTTTTGCTGACGTGTTACACTCGTTACCTTTTTCAGGACCAGGTGTTGAGCAGCCAGGGTTGGCGACTGCAGAGGACGCTGGGCCGAGTAGGGTCCAGTAGAGTTTACCACAGTCTTTTGTACCTCTTTTGTTTCTATTCTAGTGAGTAGTTTTTTTGTTTCCGCTGTACTTTCTTTACCTGCAGTTCTTGTTATATGATAAATGTTGTTCTACTCTTGTGGTGGTATCTACTGTAGTAGTTCCTTTCCTTATTGCTGTACTTCCTTACTGTTAGTTATATTCATGTTGAATGTGGTTTATTTTACTGTCTTTTGGTTACTTCCTCGTTGGACGACTAGGTCTTGGGATTAGTCGAGTCGGTCCGGTTCTCGTGTCTCGTAGGGACTCGGGAACCGGGTCGTTACACAGCCTGCATGGCCGTATCCGTAAGGAGATGTACCTCCGCAAAATCTTCTCGTCAGACGTTTGGCACCACCTCCAGACATCCGCACCGTCGTCTGGAGGTCACTCCAGACATCTAATTCTGGGAAAAACCCAGAACCAGAACCTGCCTCTGCCCTCTCGCGCCATGCGTGGCCGCGCCGCATCCTCTCGCCTGCAGCTCCAGCTGTAGCAGTGTCGGGGAGGACCTCCCCAACGCAGTCCTTCGCCTCGCGCATGCGTAGCTCCGGTCGTGTGCTCACCAGTGAGCTCCCACGCGAGCTCGCAAGCTCAACTCCTCCTCTCCTTCTCACCCTGCTCCTCCTCCACACCGCTCTCGCACTCTCGCTCGCGTTGCCTCTCTCGCTGGAGGGAGAAGGAAGGTGGCTGGGAAGTGGGGGGGAAAATGAAGGTGGAGGAGGGGTTTATATAAGGTTGGTGTTAGGGTTTTGCTCGGAACGAAAGAGAGAGAGAAGGAGGAAAAACGAGGGGTACTGTTTGCGCGCAGCACGTGCGCAGACGCGAGTTTGTACCCAAGATTTTCGATTTTCAGACGTCTGGGAATGAGTCCAGACGTCTGACCCACAGTCTAGACGTCTTACCAGACGTTTGACCTAAAGTCCAGACATCTTGAAAGGCTTAAACAGCACGGGTCTTAACACCACCAAACCACCCATGTTTTAAACTTAACACTTCCTAAAAATTTATCCAACATTAAACATTGACCTCATCCAAATGCAGCCTTGAGGTTCCTACATTATTAAATCATAGTGAAAGCAACAATTGTTATAGCTACTTTTACTTCATTTGGTTCCAACCTTGAAGGCTTTGAGACAACAATTCTTGTGTGGTCGTGAAACTCCACTTTTAGCATGGAAAAAAAAAAGAAAAATAGAAACTGCAGTAAATTGATCAAATATAAAGTGGTGGTGCATCAATGATTCTTCCACTCCATTCCATGATTGTAGGATCCCATTACTAAACCTCCCCTTTCCCCTGCCATTTTGAAATTCTAGTTTTAACCTTCAGCATCAGATTTTCATGCAAAGCAATCACTTCAACATCCTCTACTTCCTAACATCCTTCGGTATTCCTCATAAAAGGACACACTTACATCGAGCAATCTCCATATGAGAAGCCTTATCACATCATTCTCACCTAAGGAGTACCAACTCAAAGGCAAACCAAGACCACACACATACATCCCAAATGAGTTTAGAACCCTTATAATCAAAGCTTCTCACTCGTGGGTGATCCATAATTCCCTCCAAACAAAGAATCCATAAATCATTCACCATCAGAACTGGCTATAAATGCACCAAACCATATACTCACTAAAGATTTTGATGTAGACGTATCTATTTCACACAAACTATCTATTTATGCATGTGTTTAGGTGTATAATTGCATTCAGCATTATAAATATTGTATAGCATGCATCATTCTGCATTTAGAATAGATTGTACAAATTATATGTTAATTTGCCCTTTTTAAGTTAAGGAGACAGGTAAATATTTATCTAGGCCTCAGATTGAAGATCCAACCATACAGATCTGATCAGGGCAACAATCGAAATCTAATGCCTCAGAGATCGCCCCGATCACGCCTCTGTAGCATCAGAGGCAGTACGAGGAATATTAGAGGCAAAGGTGAAAGGTGATGAAAATCCAAACTTCAGACGACAAATCCAGCTGTACGGATGAGTTTGAATCATCGATCATAGCCCAACAATGCAAAAATCAACCCAATTCGACATCTGTGGCACCATCTACAAGCATTGGAAGATGGACGGCTGCGATGGTGCCACGTGGAGCCATCATAACCTCCCAATGTCGCCGGCCTTCCTTTTCTCATCAAGCACCCTTTGATCTTAGTCGTTAGATCTTCATCCAACAGCTGAGAATGCGTAGATGACGAATCACAAACACGACATAAGAGTGGCTGTGCCACAATGGTTGGGAAGGGCATTCTTAAGGCAGAAGCACGTGTTTGAATCCCGTAGAGCGTCCCCATCCGTGAGCGCCCACGGCAATCAAAATTAAATCACACAATCTTCATCGCACGACTGTGGAGGCAACGACATGGGGGTGTGGAAAGGCAAGTGCGCACATGCACGTGATGACGCCTTGATGGATGCATGATCAGATGCATAACGCTTGGTTGCGAGCAAACGACTGAAGACCATGAGCCTCGAGACGTGGCACGATGAGAGGCGTCAAATGTGCAATGGATAATCCTCTTTGCACATGCTCTTTAGCAACGACGATCTTTAGTGACATTTACATGTGTCACTAAAGGTGGTATATTAAATCTTAAGGCCTTTAAAATGACTTTTATGCCCTTCTTCCTCAACTATAAAAGGGACCTCATACCTCTCATTTTCTTTATCCCTTCTCTTCTTCTCTCACCCTCTCCAAAGCTCTAAGGAGCTAATCCCAAACACGGGAAGTTCATTTAGAGTAAAAAAAAATAAAATTTTTATCTATCTTCTCATCTCCTTCGTGGAGCATCCTGTGGTTGTCTTCTCACCACCATTCAGGAAGAGGATCCCATTGCGATGCTGCCCTGCTTTGTTCTCCATCATCCAGCTTTGTCCTCCTGTTCATATGCTTTTGCGGGTTATAAAAGAATGTCACGTTGTAGTATAGTCGACAAAGCGTTCAAACAAATAAAGAGTTTTTATTACTCGAAAATCGGAGTATTCAAGGTCGAACACAGGGAGCAATTGGAATTTACTACTAATCTCAAATGTAATTGAACACTCTAATTTACTCAAAACTTTACTTCAAATGTACTTAAAAAGTAATTCAGGCAAAAGAGTAAAATTGGACGTCTGATCTTGGGAACAGACGTCTTAAAAGTATTTTCCCTTCTTTGATTATTCTTTATCTTCTGATATGCTTTCTTTCTGCTGCAATCTTTCACTTGGCCTCTTCTTTCTCTGCAGTCTCTCTTCTCTTTTTCCTTCTGCCTTCTTCTTCGTAGGCTCTTCTTCTTCTTCTCTTCTGATCTACAGGTCTTCTTCTTGCCTTGATCTTCTTCCTGCCTTTTCTTCTCTTCTCTGCCTTGCCTTCTGTAGTCCTTGCTTCCTTCTCTCTCTTCTCTTCTTCTTCTCTACCTTGCTCAACCTCTTCTTCTACTTCTCTTCTTCTCCCTTACGGCTAAGTCTTTCTTCCTCAACGTTCAGCCTGCATACACACAGAGCAAAACCTAACCCTTCCCCTCTACCCGAACGTCTCTCTCTCTCTGAAATTCGCTCAAGGACGCTCTCCCAGAGCCACACGGGTAATCGGGTCGGATTTCGCACCCGGGACGAGGCGCACCGGCAGGTGGGTGATGCACGAGGAGTGCTCAGGTTAGGGTCAGGTCAGATCCCGCCAGATCCGCGAGGTGAAACCGCGGACGAGGCGGGCGTGGGTCAGGTGAGGGACCTCACCCCTGTGCGTTCGGAGGCAACGAAGCAATATCACAAATTCAACTTATAGCATACCCGCACCTCGTATCTCGCCGATGTGGGACTAAAGGTTCTGCCCCCATCTCGCACGCGTCCGCAGAGCTTTCTTCGTGCAATCGCCAAGGCTGCAGGCTTCGCAGCGCCCCTTGCTGGACTTGAAGGCTTCGCACTACTTGCATGAATCTGCTGTGCCTGAAGATTGGAAGACCTGATGCCTGGAGTTGCTGCGAAGCTGCTTTAACCTTCGTCAATGGCGGCAGGAGCTTCGATACTGTCAAACACAAAACGAGCCTCTCGGCTCAATCAGACCAGCTGGGGACCTTCACCGTGGCATAGCGAAGGTGGTGAGCCATGCGGCAGGCCGCAGGATGGCCTAGGCGTGCGTGCCTAGGTCAACCTGTGGCCGGATGTGTGGGGTTGTTCTGGGGACTGTGGTGGAGGCGTGGAGTGGCAGTGGAGGGGCGGAGATTGTTCCTTGTGGTGAGGCGGAGCTTATGAGATGATTGGCGAGCCGTGTGGAGGGGCGGAGTGGTGGATGCGGCTCGCCGGAGGTCGGTCGGTGACGAGGAAGATGGAGGTGGTTAGCATCGGTCGAGGGGCAATTCAATGAAATAACAGGGGGAAAAGAGAGAGGGGAACATGGGGAGTAGTTCTAACCTAATTGTAGGGACGAAGGGAGATGGAGGACAGACAGCTGTACCTGCTGTCGCCGGAGAAGACGCTGCCTAGTGGGGGAGGACGGCGGCGACGATGGGGCTGAGGCGGCGTGTGTGGGTATTGCGCGACGCGGAGGGGAATCAGGAAGATAACTCTGCCACTGGTTTTGTGGCAGAGCGAAGACGATGGGAGAGGGAGGCTCGCCGGAGCTCGCTAGGTTCTTGGTCGGAGAAGAAGAGACGAATTGGAGGTGGACCTCCGGCCAAGTCAAGCTAAAAATGAGCGGCCGGAGGTGTGGGTGCTTTTATCGGCACTGGGCCGTGCTTTCAGAGCGTGGAGGGCACGCCTATTGCCTCTGATGGCTTGCCGGAGTAGGAAAGAGGTTAAGATACCCAAATCCCTCGTGCGTTCGCACGAGAGATTGGGTTCACACCAGAGATTGTGATTGGCCGTAGATGGAAGAGAATTCCTCAAAGAATCTCCCTTCCATTTCTGGGAGGGGATCTCTGAGGAATCAGAGAGTAATCCCTCTCTAAACCTTGCCGGAGGTTGCTTCTGCCCTAAAAATGGCGGTAGGACCTGATTGCAAAGGTGGCGAGGAAATTAGGGGTCTCTCTGCAAGGATTTTCAAAAGATAGGGACCAAGTTGTGATTTGGGTGTACTAAATTGCAAAGTAGGTCAAGATGACCTCCCCTTAGGTCCAAATTTTGGTACAAACCTAATTTGGACCTAAGGAATCCAATGGTGAAGTTGGATTTTAGGTTTGACCTCGTTTGACTGGAAATTTTGCGTAAAAACCAAAATTAGGTTGCTTGAAGAGCTAGGACCCTAATCTAGGTCAAACTGGGTTCCCAAGGCCAAATTAAGTGTTCTAAACCCTAAGGTGTATTTTTCCATGATTTTTAGAGGGTTTACTTGATTTTTATCCTGACCGGAACCTTGTTAATTCAAGCAGGTTTGTTTTAGGGTTACCAAATGTTATTTAATTCCTAAATTGCACATAAACCCATTTCTGATTGACTCAACCCACTTTTTATCTCATTTAGACCTTTTGACCTATGTTTTTCCTCTGAGAAATCCTGTTTATGTACTGCAATGGTAAAATTGCAGTTTTAACCTTTAATTCATGTTTTCTTCTCAGAGCACTTATTCCTTCATTTAGGCCTTCTTCTAGGTTATGTAGGAGCTTTTATCTTCTTTATTGGGTCAAAATGAGCTAGTTATGGCTCATGATGAGACTCTCATCATACCCCCATGCCTAGCTTTTGCTAGTCCCTTAGCAAAATTCTAAGGTTTTAACTTTCGTTCTAGACCCTGAGTGTAAGTGCTTTTCTTTTTCCTTTGTGATTAGGTAGGAATGCCGACAATAGGCCTAGAGGTATTCAAGTACCAACCAAAATCCGGACCTGTTCCGCTTTAGGCTCAGTCCTCCGCAAAGGTTTCTAAGGCCCACAGAAACTAACCTAGGGTTTGTTGGACTCCGCGGTTAAAGCACCCATGCTTGAGACATTTTTTTTTAGCCTAGGTTCAGTTTGCAGTGCATTTTTGTAAGAGAGAGATAGAAGATTTATTTGTTTGGAGAGCTTTTCTCTCTCTTTTCTCTTTACTTCTAGCTTCGGATTAGCTTCTCAACACGGTCTGTATCGGATTCCTCGTCCCCATCATCAATCCTCAAGGGTTCCTGGCTATCGATGCTTCGAGATAGCACCGCCCATGGCAACCCCCAGAACCCTGGCTTTCGAGATTTCGAGATAATCCCGCCCATGGCGTTCCGTGGCCGAATTCAGACCCTGGCAATCGACATTTCGTGATAATACCGCCCATGGTATCTGAACCAGCAGAGTGCTTACATGCCCCCAGTAGGATATTTAAATATCCTAAGAGACAAGCACCGAGGAGACGATATGTTGTTACGCATCTTCGAGGGGAATTTCCCGCCTCTCCGCTCCGGGAACTCGTCCAAATCAACTTGTGTTGATTAGCCGCTCCTAATCTAGGTGACTTTTTCAGAACATTAAACGCTTTTGCGTGATTTGGATGTTTATGCGCACTGAACTAGACTGTGTGTGAATTTGGGGTGCTTAGGTTACCGAATCCTGCAAACCGGAGGTCAGTTAACGAGGCCGAATACTTCCTAAGCCTTATACCTAATACTTAAGCTTTGCATTTTCCTCAACCTCTTGAGGATTATCCAAATTTTAGCGGATACATGAATTTTTAAGCTAAAGAGTCTAGCCCAAGAGGCCTAAGACCAGCGTTCCTGCTAATCTCTTATTATGTCTCCTTAGCACTTTTTTCTTTTTCTTGATTTGGTCTAGAACTTCGATTAATTCCTTAATCTTTTACTAATGACTATTTCTTTTTCTTTGTCATTTTGTGCTCCTTTTTGTCATTTTTGCCCTTTTTCTCCTCCTTATGAATATGTGGCTCACAAAATTTCCTCCCTCCCCCAATTTTTTATTTTTTTTCATAATTTTTTGATTTTTTTTTGTGTTTTTGACATATGTGAATTTTTTGTGAGAATCCTTCTGATTTTTTCTTGGTTCTGTATGTATGCACTTTATCACCCCCCCATGCCTAAGTTTTGCAATGTCCTCATTGTAATCGGAGGGTGTGAAATAGTGTTAAGGTCAGTGTCTTAGAACAGGATACATTAGGTGGGTGAATGGGTCGAAAATGACTGATGCATATGATTTTAAGCTCTGATAAGTTACCAGAGGTGGGATCAACTGTCTAAGGCTGAACTCAAGGTGCAATAGACGTGGAGTACGGACGGATAATCAGACGGGTCTCTGTTTTTGGGATGACAGGTTGCCTCCCGTTAAGCGCTAAATTCAATGCCTTCAGCCGAGCGAAAAATGGGGTGGAGAGGGAGTGGTCAAATCAGTGGAATTTTGTAAAACAAGCACCTTGATTAAGAGCCTGGTTGGTCCAACCAAGTGCTTGTTAAGATTAGTGGGCAGATGATGCAGCCCAAACCCAATGAGTCTGGTGGGTTGATAGATGTAGATCAGCAAATGCGGCACCCACCATATGCAATGAAGTTCTGATGGATATGGAAGTGAAAACTCGGGTTTAGGCTGAGTCGACTCAGCCTGGTCAAAGTAGGGTTCCGAAAAATAATCAATGTAAGGTGTGGAATCCCTACTGGGGTGATCACAGAATGTTGGCTCCTGATTTTTGGCCTGATCAATGCCCGATACCCAATATAGATATGGAGTTGAATCATCTGCAAACGGCTCAGTGAGAGGTGAATCAGAATAGAAATTGAGTCCGGTTGCGGGTGGCTTCAAGAAAAATTGGCTTGTTATAATCAGGAAGCAGATTTTCTCCGATGTTATGATCAAATTCGAAATCGTTGGAGAGTTTGCGAAAATCAAAATTTGAATGAGATTCCAGATCATGAGTTCCACCATAGAATAAATCATATGTTGTAGATTCAGCAGCCTGACTAAGGTCTAGCCTAAATGTGAATTCTGAGCTTAAAAAGGTGTCCCTATCTGGTAGAGGCTCAGGTTCTAAGCTAGTAGGGCAGACCCAATTGAAACCCCGCTCGTCCAACTCCTCGATTTCTGTGTTGTAGATTGGCATGACTTCCGAAAAATCGATTCGTTCCTCTGAGGAGGTTGGAGAGGGATATTCATCAAATCGAGGCCCAAAATCATATTCTTCATTAAAAGATTGATCTTCTTCATATGGGGCCTTGAAATCTTCAAAATATATTTTCGATCTAGGTTCTAGGCTTAGGATGTGGGTTGAATTACTAGAATCTAGGTCTGAAAAACCTTCGAGGGCCACCTTATCAGAATAAGGGACGGAATTTATACCCTCGAGAGGTTCAGTTCTACTCTCATACTTGCAGGAGTTTTGGGATTCTAGAATGGGCTCATCATGGTCTTTTCCTGCATTTGGAGCTTCCCAACCTTCTTCAATATCAGGTACATTATACTCCATCTGGGTTGGGAATCCACAACCATTTTGTGCCTCAAACCCGAGATCAGATTTATCCTCGATGTTGTCCCAAGATAGTTCCTCCTCTGTTTGTGGTATATACGGGTATTTCTGGTCAATAACTTGTTTTACTAATCTCATTATCTCTTCCCATTTTTCAAGACTATCTTGGTGTTGCTTCCAAAGTCGAGGATTTGTCATACATTGAAGGTATTCAATATTGTGCAGTTTTTCTATCTCAATGTATCCAGTAATGATCAAGTCACGGGTTGATCCTTTGTTGGCTTCTGCTAATAGTACTTGGGCACACGTTATGACAAAGGTTGTGGTTGTTGGGACATCAACCTGAATGTTTCCTACTGTTGTTTAGGTTTCTTCATTTTCATAGAATTTCATGGCATCCTCAATCATTTTATCTCTCATGGATCTCTGATATTCAGGTTTCTCGAATGGTAGTCCTAGGTGGTTTGGCTGCATATTTGGATCAGGTGGTGGAATCCAGAGGTAGAATCAGAGTTTGAATCAAGATGTGTTATGAAGCGATCAGATCTGAATAACGAGTCCCACTTAAAATGTGTATGTGTGCTCTAAAGAGAAAAGATGAGGGACTGGAGATGTTTTTGACCCAATCAAGACACCCAAAGATGTTTGGATGACTGTGGAGGTTCGGGGCGGATGGACCCCTGGATCAGAAGATCGTCCACCTGAGAATTACTTGGGCAGTCAGAGAGGGAGAGTCCCGCAACGACCCCTACATGGTAGAGCATCCCCACGGGTTATAGGGTTTCCCCCACCCGACCTCTCTTGTCACTGAGATTCCAGGTAGACCAGAATGGGGACCTTGACCTCTTAAGTCTACCACTTTTATTTTAAAGGTGCTTTTAGGGTTCTCACTTGAACTTTAGATAGTTTGATGTTGTGACCTAATTTAGAGGTTGGTTGACCCAAGGGGTCAACTTCACCTGACCTGTCCTATAGATGGCAGAATGATTCTAGGTTTGGAGCCTAGAGGTCACCCTGATTTGACTCCCAGGTTATTAGGTCCAGAAATTTTAAGATTCAAGTGATTTTAGAGCTCACTTTTTAGGGTTTGTTTTGTTAAGATCTCTTCAATCAAGGGCTTGGGTAGCACATCAATGCGGGAGGGTTTATTTCCTTTTATGTAGGCATGTGTGACTAGCACTTCAAGACCCTACTGTAGAAACCCTAATTTGGTCCTATTTCCAATACTCTTTTTCTTTTTCACAAAAATTCTCTTTGGACTTTAAGAGCAAGAAATGTGTTGTCCGCAGAGATTAAGCGTTATTTTTATTAGGCACATGAATTTGTGGGATGGAATCTGAAAAGAAAAATCGCTCCAACTTCAAGAAGAATTAAAAAATTTTCGCAAAATTAGGAAATGTTTGCCTTAAAGATGGTGATTACTATATAAAGATGGCAATTGATTCCTAAATTGATTTTCTTCCTTTTGTCTTTTCAGGATTAGGGGATGGTTTAAGGAAGAAAAGAAATTACCTGCCCTGGAGTGGTTGACTTGCGGGAGGGATTTTCTCGTGAACTACCTGCAAGCTCAAGACGAAGCAAAGTAGGGCAAGTTAGTGTTCAATATGATAAAAAGAATGTAGAGACTAGTGATAAATTGCGCGTTGCTCCCCGGCAACGGCGCCAAAATGTTCGTACGCTTTTGCGGGTTCTAAAAGAATGTCACGTTGTAGTATAGCCGACGAAGCGTTCAAACAAATAAAGAGTTTTTATTACTCAAAAATCGGAGTATCCGAGGTCGAACACAAGGAGCAATTGGAATTTACTACTAATCTCAAATGTAATTGAACACTCTAATTTACTCAAAACTTTACTTCAAATGTATTTAAAAAGTAATTCGGGAAAAAGAGTAAAATTGGACGTCTGATCTTGGGATAAGATGTCTTAAAAGTATTTTCCCTTCTTTGATTATTCTTCTTCTTCTGATATGCTTTCTTTCTGCTACAGTCTTTCACTTGGCCTCTTCTTTCTCTGCAGTCTCTCTTCTCTTTTTCCTTCTGCCTTCTTCTTCGTAGGCTCTTCTTCTCTTCTGATCTACAGGTCTTCTTCTTGTCTTGATCTTTGTAACGACCCGATTTCCGAGTCCCTACGAGACACAAGAACCGGACCGACTCGACTAACCCCAAGACCTGGTCGTCCAACGAGGAAGTAACCAAAAGAGCAGTAAAATAAACCACATTCAGCATGAATATAACTAACACTAAGAAAATACAGCAGTAAGGAAAGAAACCACTACAATATATACCACCACAACAGTAGAACAACATTCATAACATAATATGAACTGCAGGTAAAGAAAAGTACAGCGGAAACAAGAACTACTCACTACAGTGGAACCAAAAAGAGGTACAAGAGAACAGTGGTAACTCTACTGGACCCTACTCGGCCCAGCGTCCTCTGCAGCCGCTGACCCTGGCTGCTCAACACTTGGTCCTGAAAGGTAACGAGTGTAACACGTCAGCAAAACGCTGAGTAGAGTGGCAGCTAAACTAAAGAAATAGTAAAGTGTACAGTAGCTGTTTTAATTTTCTTTCTTCCTTTATTTACGTCTTTCTATTGTTTCACAATTTATCTATTTTTCAGATCCTTCACTTGATCTCGAATGTTCCTCGTGGGAACGATCTTGATTGCAGTCTTTTCCGAACAGTAGAAGTAGCACGTGGTGCTCTCCTGGCTGGGAGAGTCCCCCGTGGTGATCCTACTCTCAGTCAACCACCCCAAGGTCACTGACAGACGTAACGGTGACTACGGTACGCGTGGTAAACGCAAGGGTAGCTAACCCGCACTGGCACGCGGTCAGTCGTTTCCGTTAACGGGTGCACCCAAAGCACAGCACGGAACCAGTACAGGGTCGAGCCCTCTCAGTAACAGGGGTCCAACCCCTCCACAGTAACCAAACAGGGGCCTTACCCCTCCACAGTCCGCGCACCCTCGCCTGACTACCCTGGTTTGCCCCAGTGGGCCTAACAAGTCGGTGTAGGAGGCTAGCAGAACCTTGGGGCCCGTGGGGTAGCTAGTACCTCCCTACACTAGTAGCTCTCCTCGGTACTACGTACACAAGGGCCAGCAAGTCGGTACAGAGTGGCCAGTCCTAACCCCGGGTCCCTGGGGCGGCTGGCTCCGCTCTGCACTAAACAGGGGGACAGTCGCTCTCCTTGGTACTCCGTACTCAAGGGCCAGCTCACTTCCCCAATTCTATTCCATTCACTTTCCAGGAGTTCTACTCCTAATTCCCCGTAGGGTTCCAGCTCTTTAACTCAGCGCATTCCGGTTTCACCTTTCCAGTTTCACGTTCATACATCCCATATTCTTAATCATGTTCATTTATTCATAACAAGCAGCTGTTAATTCAATTCACAGGCAGCTATTGTTTCCTTTCCACATTTTCCAAGACTGCAGTATTCATACATTCCACTAGTTTTCCCGTCCTAAGATTCATGCCATATCCTAGGATCTATCATACAATCTAGTTTTCCAGCCCTAAGATTCATGCAACACCCTAGGATCTACCATTCAATCTATTTCTCATTCCTAGGATTCATGCAATGTCCTAGGTTCTATTTATGGTTTCATAATTTAACAGATTATACTTAAAGCCACTCTACCGGATACAACAGGCGAAATGGGGGCGTGGTCGGGAATCCCGCATGCCTTTGCAACCCCCGAGACTGCAACGGAACGGGGTCCTATCACAAGGATCAAACACAAGGAATTTCTCAAAACAGTATACAGCTACTGTAGACGGGTAGAGGATGTAATTCCGAAAAGAACGCAACTCGAAACGTGGAAAACGGAACCCGAACGGGCCCTAAACAGGTCGAAAACGACGAAACAGTGCAAAATCAGACGTCTGGAACTTATTCCAGACGTCTTAAAAAGATGGATCAGGGGTTACCTTGCTTTGCATGGTCTCTCAGACGTCCAGAAGCCTGCGGGGGAGTCTGGCCTAGTTCCCAGACGTCCGATGGTCACCCAGGACGTCTGGAAGTCGTCAAGTCGTTTGGCACTGCAGCCAGACGTCTGATTCGCGTTGGATGCGAATCTCAGAACTTGCGCGTACCCATTTCCTCTCTCTCTTAGTACGGTCAGTCGAAGAGAACGAAGAAGCGGAAATAACTCACCTTTCAGACGTCTGGACAGTCTTCCAGACGTCTTCCCCGTCGTCTGGTTGGAATCCCAAACGTCTGATTCTGGAAAATTTTCCAAAATCAGGGTGCACTCGCCCTCCGCTCGCGATGCACGGCCGCGCTGCGAGTGCTCCGCCTGCTGCTCGAGCTGCAGTAGGCCTCCCGCGCCACCCCGCGCCCGCTGCGCCCCCCACCGGCCGGCCCTAGCAGCCCCGGCGAGCTCGAGCCCTCACGGCCGACGCCTCCTCCCCCGCGCAGCACCTCCTCCCTCACCCGCCGCGGCTGTCGCCGCCGCCGCTCACTCGCGCTCGCTCTCGCGCACCGACTGGAAGGAGAAGAGGAAGGGGGCGGAGGTGACGGGAGTGAGGGGGAGGGCGTGGCCTTTTAAGGCCGCGCGAGGAGGAGAGAGAGAGCGGACAGACAGCCTGCGACTGCAGGAGAGAGGGAAAAAGAGAGAGAGAGAGCGTTCGCAGGTCTGCGCGCTCAGGCACGCAGACGAAACCGTTGGTGCCAAAAATAACCGATTTTCGGACGTCTGGAAGTGGTTCCAGACGTCTGGTCAGACGTCTGGGTCACTTCCCAAACGTCTTAAAAGACGTCTGAAGCGCGTGTTCGTAACAATCTTCTTCCTGCCTTTGCTTCTCTTCTCTGCCTTGCCTTCTGCAGTCCTTGCTTCCTTCTCTCTCTTCTCTTCTTCTTCTCTACCTTGCTTAGCCTCTTCTTCTACTTCTCTTCTTCTCCCTTGCGGCTAAGTCTTTCTTCCTCAACGTTCAGCCTGCATACACGCAGAGCAAAACCTAACCCTTCCCCTCTACCCGAATGTCTCTCTCTCTCTGCAATTCGCTCAAGGACGCTCTCCCAGAGCCACACGGGTAATCGAGTCGGATTTCGCACCCGGGACCAGGCGCACCGGCAGGTGGGTGATGCGCGAGGAGTGCTCAGGTTAGGGTCGGGTCGGATCCCGCCAGATCCGCAAGGTGAAACCGCAGACGAGGCGGGCGTGGGTCAGGTGAGGGACCTCACCCCTGTACGTTCGGAGGCAACGAAGCAATATCACAAATTCAACTTATAGCATACCCGTGCCTCGTATCTCGCCGATGTGGGACTAAAGGTTCTGCCCCCATCTCGCGCGCGCCCGCAGAGCTTTCTTCGTGCAATCGCCAAGGCTGCAGGCTTCGCAGCGCTCCTTGCTGGACTCGAAGGCTTCGCACTGCTTGCGCGAATCTGCTGTGCCTGAAGATTGGAAGACCTGACGCCTGGAGCTGCTGCGAAGCTGCTTCAACCTTCGTCAATGGCGGCAGGAGCTTCGATACTGTCAAACACAAAACGAGCCTCTCAGCTCAATCAGACCAGCTGGGGACCTTCGCCGTGGCACGACGAAGGTGGTGAGCCATGCGGCAGGCCGCAGGACGGCCTAGACGTGCGTGCCTAGGTCAACCTGTGGCCGGATGTGTGGGGTTGTTCGGGGGACTGTGGTGGAGGCGTGGAGTGGCAGTGGAGGGGCGGAGATTGTTCCTTATGGTGAGGCGGAGCTTATGAGATGATTGGCGAGCCGTGTGGAGGGGCGGAGTGGTGGATGCGGCTCGCCGGAGGTCGGTCGGTGACGAGGAAGATGGAGGTGGTCAACGTCGGTCGAGGGGCAATTCAATGAAATAACAGGGGGAAAAGAGAGAGGGGAACATGGGGAGTAGTTCTAACCTAATTGTAGGGACGAAGGGAGACGGAGGGCGGACAGCTGTACCTATTGTCACCGGAGAAGACGCTGCCTAGTGGGGGAGGACGGCAACGACGACGGGGCTAAGGCGGCGTGTGCGGGTATTGCGCGACGCGGAGGGGAATGAGGAAGATAACTCTGCCACTGGTTTTGTGGCAGAGCGAAGAGGATGGGAGAGGGAGGCTCGCCGGAGCTCGCTGGGTTCTTGGTCGGAGAAGAAGAGACGAATTGGAGGTGGACCTCCGGCCAAGTCAAGCTAAAATGAGCGGCCGGAGGTGTGGGTTCTTTTATAGGCACTGGGCCGTGCTTTCATAGCGTGGAGGGCACGCCTATTGCCTCTGATGGCTCGCCGGAGTAGGAAAGAGGTTAAGATACCCAAATCCCTCGTGCGTTCGCACGAGAGATTGGGTTCGCACCAGAGATTGTGATTGGCCGTAGATGGAAGGGAATTCCTCAGAGAATATCCCTTCCATTTCTGGGAGGGGATCTCTGAGGAATCAGAGAGTAATCCCTCTCTAAACCTCGCCGGAGGTTGCTTCTGCCCTAACAATGGTGGAAGGACCTGATTGCAAAGGTGGCGAGGAAATTAGGGGGCTCTCTGCAAGGATTTTCAAAAGATAGGGACCAAGTTGTGATTTGGGTGTACTAAATTGCAAAGTAGGTCAAGATGACCTCCCCTTAGGTCCAAATTTTGGTACAAACCTAATTTATACCTAAGGAATCCAATGGGGAAGTTGGATTTTAGGTTTGACCTCGTTTGACTGGACATTTTGCGTAAAAACCCAAATTAGGTTACTTGAAGAGCTAGGACCCTAATCTAGGTCAAACTGGGTTCCAAAGGCCAAATTAAGTGTTCTAAACCCTAAGGAGTATTTTTCCATGATTTTTAGAGGATTTACTTGATTTTTATCCTGACCGAAACCTTGTTAATTCAAGCAGGTCTGTTTTAGGGTTACCAAATGTCATTTAATTCCTAAATTGCACATAAACCCATTTCTGATTGACTCAACCCACTTTTTATCTCATTTAGACCTTTTGACCTATGTTTTGCCTCTGATAAATTCCGTTTATGTACTGCAATGGTAAATTGCAATTTTAACCTTTAATTCATGTTTTCTTCTCAAAGCACTTATTCCTTCATTTAGGCCTTCTTCTAGGTTATGTAGGAGCTTTTATCTTCTTTATTGGGTCAAAATGAGCTAGTTATGGCTCATGATGAGACTCTCATCACCTCCCTCATCCAACCTCTCACCATAGTTTTCTGGGTGCTCCGTCAACGTGGCTCGTCTTCTAAGTAGCCGTCAAGGAGGATTTTCTTATTCATATCTTTTTACTGTTTTCTAGTGTAGTTTTCATTTTTGCAAGTAGTTATAATGAACATATTGTTATGAAATATTTATTCACTCTCTTTCTCTCGCTCTTTTCTCTGTATTATTTTATCTCTCTTTTTTATTATTTATTCTTTAAGTAGAATACCTAGCATAGATTAATTTCAATTAGCTACTCTACTTTGTGATAATAATTCCAAACATGATTTTTAATCAAATATTCGCCTCTCTGTGTTCGACCCATGGCTCACCAGAGTTTCGATAAAATTTATTTGGTAGCGGATTTTTTTATGAATTTTACGACTTGGGTTTTCCAAACTCAATTTTTTTCACGTATAAATTCTCAGTCATCAGATTTCACGTATCGAAAATTAATAAATAAAATAAAGGGAGCTAGAAACAGTGGTGGAGAAGTTAAAGAACCAAGTTACCTTAATCCTGTTGGGTTGAACAACAAAGCGAAGAATGGCCAACGAGAGCCTAAGAATGGTGGACTGAGGATGGAGGACAAAACGGTGGAGGCTATGGGGTAGAGGAGAGGTGATTGGATAGCACCGCTATGAAGGGGAACCATCAGTCGAGGGGGGACTGAGATAGCGCGCAACGATGATCAATAGAAGCATGCGAAGACTGGGAGAGGCGGAGATGAAGAGCGGTGCACGGAGATTGAGAGAGGCAGAGATGAGAGGGGAGCGGCTGTGATTGGAGTGCCAACGATTGAAGGGGAACCATTAGTCGAGGGTCTAGAGATGTGGAGCGACATGCAGTTGAGGCATCTAATCAGGAGTTATGATGGGTCAGGGAATGGTTAGGGCACGCGATAAGGAGTGGTGCGTGGCTAAGGCATTTGATCAGGAGTAGGAGTTGCGCACGATGGGTTGAGGGAGGGTTAGGTGTGAGGGTGAGGCATTTGATTGGAGTGGGAGTTGCAATTGGGAGAGGATTTTAGGACATGGGGGTGAGAGGGGGTGCAGGGGTAATGGATTTGAGGAGCGGGAGTTTGCGATGGGTTGGGGGAAAATTTCGAGGGAGTTTGAGACGAGAGGGTTAGGCAGGTGTGGGTTTTTTTAAGAGCGTAGAGATGAATTTTAATTACTTTGAGATGATTTAATACATCCATCTCAAATTTGTGTCTCTAAAGATCCATTGTGTTACAATATATTAATTATCAATTCTTATATCCAACTAATTTCCATACATTGTAGGATTACTTTTAGGGGTTTTGCAATTTTTTTTGTTTTAGCATTGCAAGTACCGAGGAGGCCATCAAGAAATTTCTAGGGTGCTACTAGATCCAACTTTGATGGGGGTGCCCATTCATGAAGTAAAAGAAGACATAGGAGATCGTTGTCGTGAAGAAAGTAGCATTTGGAGAAATTAAGGCTTATATAGAGGCATTATTGCAAATTCACACCTATACAAGGCTCTCTCTATAAAAGCAAGGACATTTTTTTTTTAAAAAAAAGAGATGTGGTGCATTGCTGGAGTTGGCATGAAGATGGATTCGTAACACCACAGAAATAACGAATAATAATAATAAAAAGAAGCCGATGTGGGGACGTTGAGAAGCACCTACGTGGATCAGACGTTGATGGAAAAATTGGTGGAGTGGCTCCACTTGGATCTATGTGAAAGGACTCAGATCCCACGCTTGCGAGATTGATGGGAGAGGCCCGTGGCCCCCACGAGGGACGAGGGGACGGGGAGTGCGCGGAGCACGTATAAAGATGAAGAAAGGGAGAAACGTTGTGTTCATGCCGAGAATCCACTGTAATTAGACAAGGTTCACGCCCCTGATTTGAAATGCCGATGATTGGGATTAATTCGGGTGAGATTTGTAGTGAAAACCGTTAGGTGAAATCAACACTACAAAAAAAAGAGGAGATTGAGCGGTAGCCTTGGGGTGGAAACGCAAGAAGAGAGAGAGAGAGAGAGAGGAGTGCAATTGAAGTAGAGTGCGAGCGTGGGGACATAAAGGCCCAATTAGGCAGGTGTGAGCCACTTGGCCACAAAAAAAGAACGAAGAAAAAAGGAAAATGGACCCATTACCAAAAATTTCAATTTTAGTCTGAATTTAGAAGGAAAAATCCCATTCTAAGTAGGATTCCTTGCAATTTTGAGTCCCCTCAATCCTAATGTAAATTGGAGTCCTTGACAACCCCCGTAACTCTATAAATGACCCCAAGGGACATCACCCCAAGGGAGTCAACTTGTATTTTACTTTCACATATTCTTCGAGTCTTCCCTAAGTAAGAATCTCGTTGCATTTTTTTGGTCTCAATCTACATGCACGTTACTTCATCGAGACTAGATTGAGGATTTGCTCTTTAAAAGTGAATTGTATCCACCTTGTTCACCAGCATTTGGGTGACAGGTGGGTACTCCAACATTTATTGTTATATTCTTTGTAAATTTATGTATTGGATTTCATTTTCTTTTTTGCTTATTGATGCTTAGAATGTTCTTATAATATGTTTGTATTGTAAATTTTATCTAGAATGTAGTTAGTTTGTTTTTATAGTTTTCCACTCATTTATTGGACCAACATAATTCTATTGGTAAGCTAACTTGAAGTTTGTTATCTTTGCACTCGATGTCAATATATGTGTGCATTCAAAACGAATCATGCAAACTACTAGACCCTATGAAGGTTTAAGCCTGAAAATTCGTGATTTCAAGTGTCAAATCATGGATGGGACAGAAGTTTTATTATAATCTAGGATGTTTAGGGTTTTTAGTTGATAATTGGATTAGTTTAGGGTCATGAAAACTTATTATGAAATTTTGATTTGCAGATTTGGGAAAAGTCAAGAAATATGGTCAATTTTGTGTACACTTTTTTTATTATTGAAATAATTGCATAAAATTTTGGTAATTTTATGATAAAACTTGAGCAAGATAGTTTTCATATAAAACTAATTTCATGCAAAAATTATTTGTATAAAAAAAGATAAAATTTTTGAAAGTGACTTATATCTAGATTCCAAAGCAAATTTAATAGGTTAACGTTCATAAATTACTATGAATTTTATATCTCTTAGATTTGCATGAAGTTTATTTTGTTTCATTTATGGTTTATCCAAATTTTTACATAAAATTTATCAAATTTTTATACTTGTATTTCACTAGGTTTTCTAGCCATGTTTTTTGTGACAATGCAATCTGAAAGTGTCATCAATTTTTAGATATATTTTGCAACTTAGTTGCATGAGTGTCATGATCATTAAAACTTGATTATAATTGGTTTACTAAATCAGAAAAGATAGTTTTTAACATAATTATTTTTAACATAATTCACATCCTCGTGGGATCAACCCTTATTTTCCCTGTCTACTTTAATTAGGATAAGGTTAGAATTATTTAAATTAAGCTCAGTAACAACACACAACTATCAATTTTTGGCACCATTGCCAAGAGGTTGCGCATTTATTTGAATTTCTTTTTAGACTTATTTTACCGATTTAGAATTGGTTTTTATTGATTTGATTGTATATATTTGCATGTTTCTACATTTGTCTCACATTTTCTACAAGTGATTTCAGGTACATCTTTCGAGGGGAGATTAGTGGTGTCCAACATAGGTGGACTTTGGAGAATCAAGGAGGCTCGACATCGCTGCATTGCATCTAGTTTTAGTATTAGTTTAGTTTAGATTAGGACACAAATCCGTAGACAATCACTCAAGCTGGATAATTTTGTAATTAAGTTAGAAGTGAGACAAAGATTTGTTTCCTATTTTCTCTTGTAGCTGGACTTTGGACTCTATCTCTCTCTCTCTCTCTTCCCTTTTTGTGTTGGTGGACCATCAAGTCCATAGGTTGTTTTTCGTAGTTTTCATGGTCTATCTTCTTCCATCTCTCCCATCCCCCTTTGTCCTTCTAACCCCCTTTTTCCAGGTTTAGTTGTCATAGTTTTGTCGTAGTTTCTTGATTTACTTTCATTCACATTTTGCCAAAGTTTTCTAGTTGTTTGGGCCTACTATTTATGGTATCTATTGGATGATTAATCATAGGAGCCCCTATGCAATGGAGCAGGTCCGTATATTTCGTATAGGTCTTCTTTGATTGCTCGCGCTTGGTTTTGGTTGCAAGAAAGGCCCTTATGGCACTATAATGATTTAATCAAACAATACTACCGTGCATGCGCATTTTATTCGTGGTTTACACATTTTAATTTTTGCCTGCACCTGCATGCATATAAGGCTAGAGTTCTACTAGATTTTGCATTAGGCAAATCGTTGGTCAAATTAGCATGTCATAACTATTTTTTAACTCTTTTCTCACATTCTCATAAAAAAAAAACCTTGTTTATTATTTGTTGTTTGCTTCTTGATTGTGTTTCTCGACATATGCTTGGTAGACAATCACTCAAGCTGCATTTAGAACCTTTGAATTTTGACCTTGAGGGAATCCGTAGACTAAGGACTTCACTCTTACTAGATATGGCTAATGGAGAACAACAATGCCCTAAGATCAAAAATCCCAAATAGCAAGCAAGGCCTTTGAAACAATACTTCCAACCTATCGTGTTCAGGCCAGCCACTTGCATTCTCACTCCTAAGACAAATGCACTGAGCTATCAACTAAAAATTGGCCTAATTCAAATACTACCCTCTTTTCACGAGATGAGCAATGAGGACCCATACAGACATTTGAATGACTTCCTAGAAGTCTGTGCCATGGTCCACATACAGAACATGATTGCTGATGTACTTAGATTATAACACTTCTCGTTTTCTCTAAAAGATAAAGCCAAACGATGGATTAACTCCCTTGAGGTTGAAATCACGGCTTGGGACCATCTTTATGCGGCATTGCTAAAAAAGTACTTCTTGATTGGAAGGACTAATCAGTATAGACGAGCTATCACCACTTTCCAACAACACGAGGGAGAGTAGTTTCATGAGGACTAGGAGTGCTTAAAAGACCTACTTAGCAAATGCCCACATCATAAGATTGAGAAGTGCCATTAGGTCCAAAGCTTTAGGGACAATTTCATTGAAAAGCATTGTCAAATGGTCGACAATGCATGTGGTAGTACTTTTCTTCTGAAAAGTATGAATAAGCATGAAATTTGTTTGAACTCTTAGCTGAAAACTCCATGCACTATGATGGGGAGAAAGCAACACCTTGGATCCTCAAGAAAGGAGGAGTGATCAATGTGGATCCCATGAGCGACCTCTCTTGAAAGGTCAATTTGCTCACGTAGAAGCTCAATCAAATGCTCTAAAAAAACATTAAGACTTTTGCGAACTTGCTTGGCATACAAAATCTTTGTGCCATCTGCTCTAATCCATCCTACTTGGTCTATAATTGTTACTTGGTAGGTCAATATCCAAAATTTGTGGAAAGATAAGTGGATGCATTCTGATACCAAAAGCCAGCCAACAACCCCTACTCAAAACACCTACAACCCTGGTTTAAGGAACCACCTGAACTTCTCGTAGATGCAAAACAATGAGCACACACATCAATATCCATGACCCCCCTTTGTCCTTAAAAACAGACATACTAGCTCTCAACCCACTCAACCCTTTGATATGTAGAAAATGATGAAGATGATGTAAACCATGAATGATTCTTTTCAAGCCTAATAGAACTCTAATTAGATGATTCTACAGTCCCACTCACAAGTCATATCTACATTGCAGTCTGATGGTGTCAAAAAGTGACATGCACGAAATGAGATTCAATAAAATAAATGTCGTAGTATAGTCGAATTGCACAAATCGACTTTTAAAAATTTGTATTTCTTGAAATAAAAGTATTCCGAGGTCGTTCGTTAGGAGCAATTTTGTTACGTGAAAACCACTATTTGATTATTTACAAAAGAATTTAACGAGTTCAATTTTGCACTTGTTTCTATGAAATAAAGTGATTGAATTTAAATCTTTAAGTGCAAGGAATAATAATAAGAAAATTTATTAATTAATGCTCAATTAAGAATAATCAAATGTTAGTGAGGTTTAAGCACTAACTAATTAATATCAATAATGTTTGAACACAAATTTGTACTTAAAACTCATTATGACCCAATTCTTAAACCAAAATTCTAAGAATTGCAAATTGGTCCTTGAATCCTTACAATTTAGTCCCTACGTATCTGCAATCAGGTCCCTACAAATCTTTTCTTCTTTCAGATATGCCCTTGCCAGTAGCAGGAGCTCTTCTCCTCTTTGTGCGTGAAGGATAATGTAGGGGAGGTGTCCAGTGAGTGTCGACAAGAGCTTCGGAGGACCTCAGGGTGTATGGCGAAGGTGGGGGGCTATGTCGGAGTTCCACGAAGCTTCTCGTCACGTTTGCGAGCTCGGAGAAGGTGGGTGGCCAGCTATAGAGGTCAAAGAAGGTGGCGACGGCAATGGATGTCGTCTCGGCGAGGAAGTGGCTTTCGTCCTCAGGAAAATGGCCGAAGAGCTTCACTATTCCTTGGTGAAGATGCTCCCAGTGGTTAATTAATGAGTGGACGGTGGAGTTGACGCATTGAGCATGGATAAGGTGGTAGCCGTGGGCGGTGTCCGACGGGGAGCTCCAGTGAGTAATTGACCCAATAACCTTGGGACTTGATAAATGCTAGTTTATCATTATTCTTATGCCCTAAAACTAATCTAGCTCTTAGGGTTTTAACTCTGCAAACGGATTTTCGGGCTGCATTTAGGCATTCACTTAGGATAGGCATGCATTGCATTTTGTTGTATTTTTGATGTGTTTACTTGAGTGTCAAGGATAGGCAGAGAGTCAGATCCCACAATCCTTGGCACTCAGGAAGGTAGAAGATGAAGGAGAAGATCACATCAGCTGGATCTCAGCTAGATCCAGCTCATCCCAACTAGATCCCAGCTCCTTCTAGCTGGATCAACCCATCCTTATCTCCATTCAACTCATCTCAGTTGAATGGTAGCTCAAGCTAGTTCACCTCAGCTTCATTTAGCTCACCTTAGCTGGATTGTAGCTTGAACTAGCACAAGTCAGTTGATCCTAGCTCCATTCTAGCTCATCGCAGCTTAAGATAGTTGACTGAAGCTCTATCTGACTAGGACAAGCTACTGCCATCAACTAGCTAAGCCTAGTCAGGTGAAGAAGCCCTCATCGAGCTCAGGTCAGCTCAAGTCCAGCTCTTGGAGACTCAACTTAGCTCAACTTAGTTGAGCTTAGCTACCTGAACTAAGCTAGCTACTCCAGCTAGCTAGGTAATCTCCGGAAAGATCTGACCCAGCTTACCTCAGCTTACATCAGTAGAAGTCAGCTCATCTTAGCTTGGCTTAGCAACTAGCAAAGAACTAGCTAGCTAAGGAGCTTACATGCAACTCTCTTCAATAGCCATCAGCTTCAGTGCAGCTCAAATGTAGCTCCTCCTTAGCTCCTCCTCTCAAACCCTAGCTCTACCTCCTCTCTCCACTGCTCATCTACTAGCTAAGCTAGCTTAGCTAGTCCACCTCCTTGACCACCAAAACCTAACTTGAATCCCCACCTACTTAGATCCACCAAATAAGCCTTCCTATAGTCCACCTAAGCTTCCCTACTCGCACTCCTTTTTGGCACCAACCATGTACACCCTTTCACCCATTTCCACTGCTAAAAGACACCATTATTTTGGTGCCTAAACTACTCCCATAACCACCATAAAAATGGCTCCAAGTCTAGACCTTATCACAACCACTCATCCACCACCAAATCCATCCTAACCATCCATAAATTGGCACCACCTAAGCCCTTCTAGAAGCCCCCTCTTTGGTGCCAATTATTGGTGCCTCGCCACCACCAAAAGTCACCAACATCACCCATAACCACCACCTATTACATCCCTTTGGTAGCGCCAAACTACATCCACCTTAGGATCCCTTAACTACCCACCAAACCTAATCCTAGCCCTACACCTACACTCCATGCCAACCAGCACCTTCCCTTCCTATAAAAACACATCTAACCACCACCATACCATCGTCCTCCCTTAATGCAATTCCACCCATATCCACCTACATAATTCGGCCAAGGAGAAGAAGAGAAGAAGATCAAGGGGGCAACCTACCAGCCCCTTTGGTGCCTTCTTCTTCTTTCTTCCTCTCCCTTGTGCCATGCTGTTCGTCGACTATCGAATTGCAATAAAAATGGTATTTTATTTGTCGTTGTTGTAGTATATTGGTCACAATGTAAATCGATATTGCGTCATGTTTATTTAATTATAACTTTTACTGGTTTATTGCAGGTCGTTCACTGGGAGACAGTTATTGATATGTATCACTCTCTAAGTCCAAAAATGTTATTTTATTCTAAAAATGTTAATTTTTTTACAAAGTGAATGAATCAAAAATTAAAGAATTGGTCAATTATTTACAAAAATAACCAATTAATATGTATTACAATGCCTTAAGCATATGTACAAACAAACAGGCATAAAAAATCAATTAATATAATGCTATGTTCATTATATACAACTACTATAAGTAATACCTAAGTATAAATACAAAAATAGCCATTAATATCTACCATACTAAATTATATTAACATACTAATATCTATAGTAACATATATTACATATACAGTAACATATACATACATTGTATAGCTCTGGTAAAACATTTATACAACATAAGTCATAAGTTACTACTTATACTAATGTATATACATATATTTAGTGACGGATATAACTGTCACTAAAGCTTTAGTTTATTTATATACATATAAGAGCTCAAACATAGTCTATCCTATTCTACTTATACATATACACATATACTATTTATACATATACATATTTACTTCATATACTTAATTTATATACATAAACTTATATCTATTCTATACGTATATATGTATATACATACATATATACATACACACAAACATGCACACAACACTCAGTTAACGCTTAGCCGCTCACGGCTAACTCTCTTCTCTTCTCTTCATCCTTCTTCCACACTCTCTTCTTCTCTTCTCTTTTATTCATTCTTCTACGACACTTAGAAGTTTTCAGGGCCTTCTTTCTGACTTAGCATGCACATATACTATTCACTCAGGATTAAAAATATGTTTTAATGGGCGGGCCAGCCCAGTTTCAGAGGATACACTGTACCCAATAGGGCGGGACCAGACTCCTACTAGTGGGCCAACCCTAGTTTAGATTAGGTGCATTCTAGTGCATTCTCAGGCCCAATATCAGGCCTGCACGCGCTCACGCGCCCACACACCCGTGCACTCACACGCACATGCACGCACCCACGCATGCTTGCAGGTGCACACGGGATGCGAATCGAGGAAATAACCTTGTTTTCTCATTGTGCACTCGACGCTAACGACCGACGGGTTGCCAGCACAAAGGCGTAAAGTACTTCATTGCGTGCTGTGCTGCCACTGATGTCGCGCTATTCCAGTGGGTGATCTACGTGCTACTTAATGCTGAGAACTGTATGGATTTGATGAATTTGGCCCTCGATTTGAGGGCCATAACTTAGTTTAAATTAAAAATAAATTATATGGTTACAAAGTCCTTATATAGGGCTACACAATTAAATAAGTTAGATTTATAATAAAATTAGCTAAAGTTTGCTATTTGTACATGATAAATTATGTGCTAATTTCTTACTTAAAGTATAAATTAGTTAATTAAGCATACAATTAACATTATTAATAGTTGACTTACATAATAAATTATTTATTACACATTTTTATTGTATTTTAGAAACTTTATTTTAATTTATTTACATTTAATTACACGTTTAAGTTAGTTTTACACATAAATAATTCATAAATACTATAATACACTAAAAATATAGTATAAATAGGTTGAAAATACTTAATATAACATTATACAAATGAACATTATAAATTACTTCATTATTAACTTAAATTACTAATTTATTTTATTTAAGTTAATAAATTATTTAATTAACTTAATAACTTAATTACCTACTGTAAATACATAATTAAATTAAATTACAGGTATTATACAGTTCATAATACATAGTTAAATATGTATGTACAGTATTAGACATAGTTATGTACATATAGATAGGTTTATATAATTACTTAGATTAATATACTTTTAGTTTATATAAATTTATATATAATAATACAATAAAGTTATCTGTATAATAAACCATTCTACATATTTTATTTAATATATAGAATACATATATAAGTTAATTATAGATATTATATACATATTATACATTATATACATATGGCTTAGGTTTAACTTATATATACAAGTATATACATAGTATACAAGGTATTTTTAGATGTTTTTGATGATTTTCTGATTTTTATGATTTTTATAGGTATAGGAGGGGTAGGGGATGAGAGAGAAAGAATGAGATGAGAGATAGAAGTTTCTTTTGTGGTTTTGAATTTGATTTTTTTTATTAAATTTTCAAGTAGAGTGAACCGTTGGCTAGTATTTTCTACCAAGCTGGAGGTTTAGAATACTTTGAAATTTAGTGAACACTTAGAAAAATACCTGATCTTACTCAAGATAGCTTTATTTTATTTTTTTATGTATTTTATTTATATACAAACTAACCCCAAACTAAGGCCTACAAGGGTGTTTTAAAATGAACCTAAAGCCTTAAATGGTGTTTTAAGGGTTAAATAGAAGGTGTGCACAATCAGACCTGTCCAACATGTCACATAAAAGATGCATGAAGCATTAAACAGGATTTTCACATCAATTTCATTGAAAAACTCAATTTGGACAGTTATACATATGAATTAAGCTGAAAATGAATCTAATGAGCATAATCAAGCAATTCTAATTGAATTAATGTCCATTTCAGATATAGGAATGCTTGTACATGAACTCCTACATTGCAACATACATCAACTCTTCATAAATTCCAGCAGAAAGTTCAAATATCCCAGCAGGTAGCTTAAGTTGAGCAGCTAAGGCAGCTACTCAAATTCAGGAGCTAAGCTACTGCAATTGCTACTCAAAACAACTCAAATGTTGCTGAAGGTGCTCAGATGATGTCTTTAAGGATCAGATGACTTAAAACCATGCTACAACTACTGTTGTAGCCATTTCAGTAGCCCATAATAGCTTCCACAGTTTTGATCAGATCACATAGATTTGATCTGATGCTCAAATCCATGCTTGAAATCAAACAGATCTTCACGTTGAAATCATCATAAAACCAAATCAAGAAGTCTGAAATGCATCTCCAACCCAGATCTTGCATCAAAACCCAATGATAACCTAATTGATCTTTTCTAGAAAGCCATAAACAGCTTAGAAAGAGATCATTAGGAACATTGAAAACCCACTTAAAATGACTTCCAATCCTTCAATAACATCTGTCAGATCTCAAACCACAAGCTTAAATGCAGTTTGGAACTCAATTAACCCACATTTAGATGTCACCCTTTGAGGCATCTCTCTTTAATTCGCCAAGATAATTTGATCATCTAGAAATCATGCACACCATTAATTGGTGTTCAAGATCTCTAGGCAAATTCCTTTTAAAACCAATTAGGTCATTGTGATGCCTCAAATTAGTGATACTGATTTCATTAGCAAACACTACCTAGTTATCAACAAAAATCAGAAATCAAATCAAGTTTTGGGCTTGAGTTTAGAAAACAAATCAGAATTAAGTCAGTACAGCTCATACCCATCACATTCAAACCAATCAAGTAAATACAAACTCAATTTAATCAATTAAAATTGATAGAATTCAAATTTCTCATTAAATTCATAAATCAGTCCATGAAGTCAAATCAGGTTCAAGCAGTCAAATCGAGTCCAATTCAGCTCAAGGGAGGGTGATTGTGATCTAATGAAATGAATGGGATCACCCTCAAGTGGGATTTGAGTGCACTATGAATCTAGAAGCTATGGAGCTTTAGATCCATAGTGGCTCTAATGGATGGGATGAGCAGTGGATCAAAACATGAGGAAAACAGTGAAAATGGAATCTTGAGGTGATGAGGAAGATTAGTGAACACGTGAATGAATGATTAAACACCTCTCTGATCTGGATTGATCAAAGAGGGCGAAATCGGATCTAATCAACTATACTCCTAATTTAAACTAATTCAGATTAGATCAACTAGTGATTGCTATTCTAACTAATCTAAACTAAACTAGAAAGCAATAAATCTAGCTATCAAAATAGTAAAACCTAATCTATAAAAGCAGGAAAACTAGCTAAGGGAAGAAGGTGATGTCCAAGGTCACCAACCGGCAGCTGATGACGAAGAAAAGGGAGAAGACCCTTCAACTGATGAGGGAGGTGTCTAAAAGCCAACAACAGGCAACTAAAGGCGATCGACAGAGGGAGGGAAACTTGCTCTGTCACCGCAGGCGATGAAAGGAGGTGGAAAGCTGAGGGAGTAGATGACTGGAACCACTCAAGGGGGAGGGAGCTGGTTGAGCATCTCGCGAACTCAGGTGTTCTTCCTATATAGGTCAAGGGTCGATCAGGTCACTGACGAGGTGAGATTAGGTGCACCTAGGTTCGACGGTGGAGATGAAATTTGAGGGAGGCGGGAACCGTTTGAGATGAATCCAACCATAAGATTAGATCTAGATGAAATAAGCATCCACAGCGTGAATGCGCGTGCAAAATGGATTAAGATCAATCATTAGATGATTGTCTCAGTAGATCAACGGCACCTGTAGTGCGAGTTCATCGCGAGCTACAATGCCTAAGGAGAAGAGAAGAGCCATAGGGGTTTTGGGCAATTTGCACTGAAGGGGTTAAATTGAAATGGTGAAAGATTTATGTGAAGGCCCATAAGTGGCAAGATTTAATGCAACGCGGTCCCTAGTCTCTAACAAGTTGGTCCTTGTTGGTTTTCGAAGATGTCCTTGAAACATAAATGTGAACAAAATGTTATGTACTAAGGACCTATATGTAAAACTTTAAATGCAAGGTCTTAGTGATGTCAAAATGCAACCAGGTTTTTATTGGAGCTTAATTAAACATGTAGGAAGTTAATTCAGCCCTTGATTTGTAGTTTTAGACTCAATCATGTGTTCAATTTTGCAATTGGATCATCAAATTACACTTAGTAATAGAATATCTTATTTTGTGACCTAATTATTAATTGACTTTCTGAGAAATGTTCATCAATCACTTCATAATAAAACATTGTTGTCGGATTTTTATCCCCGGCAATGGCGCAAAAAAATATGATGCGATCAACCACGGTTCGTATAAAAATCGTTGTTGTTGTAGTATATGTCATAAATACAAATCGTTATCGTGTCAATTTTATTTAATTACATAATTTTTACTAGTTTATTCCAGGTCGTTCACTGGGAGACAATTATTGATATACATCATTCTCTAAGTCCAACATTATTCTTTAATCCCAAAAAGATCAATTTTATGTATAATCATAAATGAATGAATTAATGAATAATCAATGAATGAAATAATAGCTTAATTATGTACAAAAGAATCAACTAAAATGCTTGCAAATACTTAATTACAAACAAGCATCAAACACTATACATATATATACTCTATACTATCTATTTATAACTTGTAATACTAATACTTACATATATATACAATAATAAGTAATAATATATACTATACTATCCTAACTTAATATACTAACTTATACAGTAACATATATAATATCTATAGCGACAGATATAAATGTTGCTAAACCCCAGAAAAACTATGTACAGAATCTAAGGTAGAAATAGGGTCTATAGTGACACTTATTCTATCTACAGTGACGGTTTATTCTGTCAATAAAGCTATATGGTTATTTATGTACATATATAGCTCAAACACATCTATACTACATATACTTACTATACATATATTTATTGTTTACGATATACTTAGATATATATATACATATACACTATATAGATACGTACATTTTCTTCTTCATTCTTCTCCTACACTTAGTTCTTCTTCTCTGTTCTCTTCTCTTTCAGGCTTTACTCTTATGTTCTCTCTTTTGCTACACTCAGCCACTACACACTCTTAAGTAATTCCTACAGCCTTCAACACTTAGGCAAATTTCGCTTTTCTCTTCTTTAACCATCCTTATTAGGCCTTTACTTAGTTTAAAAATTGTTTTAAGGTTAGCGGGCAGCTCTTTTCGAGGATACATAGCACCCGAGGTGGGTGGGACCAGACCTCTACTAAGAGATGCCTAATTCTTTAATTAGGCCTCTTAATTGTGTTTCAAGCTCAGTAATGAGCTTAATCAAGCCCTCGCATAGTATCAGGCCCTCGGCTTACACTGCACACCATCATCGTATCTGAATGCCATGACATATGCCATACATACGCAGGGGAAGGGGTATAAGGTTTTCTCGCACCCAGCGCTTGACAACTGAATAACCATAAACATAAAAAACATTTAAGTGCCTCAGAGCGCTTCTCCACTTACGATGTCTAGCATGCGTTTTAGCACTGGAATTCCAGTGGGCTGTTCTGATTTCGTGATTCTGGCCCTCGATTTGAGGGTCATATTTATTATAAATTAAAAATAAATTATGGGAAATTAAAGTATTTACATAGTACTTTATAACTGTACAATTAATTTACAAAATTAATTACATTTATTATATAAATAAATTTGGTAAAGTTTCCAGTTTAAACATACTGAATTTTAGGTTTTATTTCTTAATTACATAAAAATTAGTTAATGTATGGTCTAATTCTTATACATTATTAATATACATGTTAAAGTATTTAATAAAGATTTTTGTTGTATTTTACACTATTTATTTCAATTTTATTTGCATTTAAATAACTTCTTTTGAGCTGTTTTATATATAAATTAGATATAACTAATATAATACATTATAAATACAGTAAAATTAGCTTAATTTACTTAAAATACATTAGTACAAATATACAGTATAAATTAGTTTAGTCTTAACTTAAATTACTAATTTATTTAAATTTAATTTAATAACTTAGCTAGTAACTTAATAAATTAATTATTTATTCTGTATATATAATTAAATTATGGTACAGGGTTCCTAATGTACATAATATTTATATAAATACGTATGTTCAGTATTAATACTAAATATGTTTATCTATAGAGTTTATTAATTTATATAGCTTATTAGTAGATATAAATTAGTATGATTAATAAATAGTTATATAAATAAGCTATGTACAGTTTAATCTAACTTAAATACTTAAGTTACATTATATAATATATACATAAGCTATTTATACTCTATATACATTTATTTTACAATATGTACAAATATAGCTTACTATATACCTTATATCTACAAGTATTTACATAGTATACAATGGATTTTTAGGTATTTTTAGGGTTTTTCTGATTTTTATGGGTTTTTTGAGTTTTATAGAGGTAGGAGGTGAGAGAGAAAGAAATAGAAGAGAAGAGTAGACTATTTTTGGTGTTTTTGTGTTAAGAGGTTTTTATTGAGTTTTAAGGTAGACTGAACCGTCGACTGGTATGTTCTACCAAGGCGAGGGTTCAGAATGCCTTGAAACATGGCAAGTACATAAAAATTTACCTAATCTTCACTAAGACAGGTTTATTTTATTTCTTTTTTGATTTTTTAATAAAATTTTTATTTATTTACAAAGTTAACACATTCTAGGCCTTTAAAGAGTATTCTAAGTGAACCTAAGGCCTAGAATGGGACTCTAAAGGCTTGATAGGCAGCGAACTGCTTCAAATATGTTCAACACAAGATATGGAAAAGATGAAAGCAGTTAAGCACGAAATTCAACTTGGATTTCAATTAATTTTGATTTTGATAGTTAGGCAATAAGTCCTTAGCTGACAGTGAATTGTAAACAAGATGCAAGCAATCTAAATAAGATTTAAAGTCATTTAACTGTACATAAAAGCTTGCATAAACAATGTACAACATAGAAAATAGGTCAGCCATTGAAAAAGAGTCAAGACTTCATCTACAACCTTAACAGTCCAGATCAAACAATTGCTGAAATGGGAAGCAACTAGCTGTAACAGTAGCCACCATTAGCTGCAGCAACAACTGACAGTAACTGCAGAACAGTTCAAGACAATCTAGGCAAGGCCTAGACGTCTAAACACATCATATAACCTTGCTGCAGTATTCACAATTCAGAGAAAACAAATCTGCAGCAAGTCAAATCAGTATAAATTATCCCAGATCAGACTTGATACAGTCAGGTCAGGGATAATTCATATTGAAGTTCAGATCATGATTTTCATCAAATTTGGAGTCAAAACTTTTAAAGAAATGTAGCTGCTAAAGCAGCACTTTAATGTAATTAGCTGGGATTCATAGCACACAGAAACATCTGAAGAGTCTGACAAGGATTGAAAATCACATAAAAACTTCTCTCAGATGTTAAACTCTGAAGGACAAATCCTTGTCAACATTTTCTCATTTCAAAACAGATCAGAAAAATAGTTGGTCTAACACCTTCTAATGCTATAGACAGCGTGTAGAAAATGTTGGAATCAACCCAATAAGTTCAATTTGAATCCCAACGTATTGAAAACCTTAAGGGATATTGAAAATCCCTTAGGTGGAAATCAAAATCTCAGAAAATAAATCCATGGTTGAAATCCTTAATAGAGCCTCCAATCAACATAGTTGATCTTCCTTGGCTCTACAAAGCTTTCAAAACATTAAAACCCTAAAAAAGAACAAATCTGATTATGGCTCATCTGAGATGAATTCTGACAATAGAATCATCTCAGATTCACAGCCATTCAGTGAATTACAAAAATACCTCAGTTTGCTCGATCAAAATCGTTCAAAACTCAATTGATTCAAAATCGTGCGATCTTGTGTTAAATCCAAATTAAAAGTAAATCAAGCAAACCGATTCCATTTTTAGCTCAGATCAGGGGCCTTTGTGAACAAAATGAAATGAGTGGGAGGCCCCTAAAATGGATTTGAGTGCAATTCCTCATCTCAAAGCTTGAAAGCAAAGAGATGGGGATTTGACTCCAAATTCATGGGTGAATTGAGGATTAAATTGCGAGGAAATCAGAAGAGAAATGAAAACATGTAGAGGGAGAAAAATAATGATTAGTGTATGGGTGAATTCATCCCCTCTGATCTGAAATGATCAGAGGAGGTGAAATTATGGGATCTCTATGCTACAACTACTCTTAAGCTAAATTACCATCATGCATCCAGATCAGTTCTAATCTATAGCTAAATTCTACTGCTAATCTATCTAACTACACTATAGCTAATCTAAAAAGCAGTAAACCTAATCTAACTGGAAGAATGGGACCTTTAGATCTCCACCCGGTGGATGGAGAGGAAGAAAGGAGAGAGGAGGTGCTCCAGTGGAGTGAAAACCCTCTAGTGGAGTTTAGGGTCACCCTCAGGTGCTACGAAGTCCTTAGCGGTGAGGAGTGTCGAAGAGAAGGTGGATTTCACAGTCGGTGGCCGTGAAAATGGGGAGAGGTGGGGAGAATGGCTGGAGAGGGAGAACGACCGCTGAGAGGTGTAGGAGGGAGTGATCCCCCGCACGCGTAGCTAAGGAGCTCCTTAAGAAGCAGATCAGTGTGCAAACACTCACTGCAATGGTGAGGTTAATCGCAAAGGGCATGGGAGGCAAGGATTTGAAGAGAGAGACGCGTGCGCTGCCAAATCAAAAAGCGACCGTTGGATGGGATCTGGGTGAATAGGTGACCACACGCGTCGAATTGCGTGAAGGTTCCAATCAAGGAGAGCCACAGATCAAGTGAAATAAGAGATCGACGGCCAAGATTGCGCGTGTTCCTTGTGTGAACAGTGTCACGCGAGCTGCAGGTGGCTGAAGTGTGTATTGGTGAAATTGCAGGGCTCACCCCTTAGCGAAGGGGTAGAACAATTGCAGGCAGGCCCATAAGTGGTTAAAATGCATGACAGAATAGTCCTTAAGGGCTTATAAAAAGGTCCTTGCAGTCTACAAATAGGTCCTAGGAGGTTTTCTAATGAATGAAATGTAATGCACTAAGGACCTAAATGTAAATCTTTAATTTTAAGGCCTTAATGATGTCCAAATGTATCCAAGTTTTTATATAAGCTTAATTAAACATTTAAGAAGTTAATTAAACTTTTGATTTGAACTTTTAAACTCATTTGTGTGTTCAATTTGCAATTGGATCACCATTACACATTTATTAATAGAATATCTCATTTACTGACCTAATTATGTGTTTTTAACATAGAATTGATGTTTTAGGTCTTTTCTCTAATTCCCACACTTAACCCTTTTTGTGTTAATTTGATATTATTTAACCTAGTTTCTAGCTTAACTTAGGCTATTTAGCTATGATGAGTCGCAACTCATCAATTATGCATGTTTAACACAAATTTGATGTTTTAGGTCATTTCTGCTATTTCCCACACTTAACCCTTCTCTTGTGTTAATTATGTAGTGTTTAACCTTGTTCCTAGCTTAACTTGGGCATTTTAGCTATGATGAGCTACACTTCATCATACCCCTATGCTTAGGTTTTGTTAGTCCCTTAGCAAACAACTCATTAAGTGCAAAGCATTTAGCATCAGCTAGGTAAGTGTGATGAGATATCTATTTCTCTTTTCTCAAATTATTAAGTGTTTAGAGATGATCTTTAAGTTGAAGTTTTCTTGATAAGTCAATTGTGTTTATGTTTGGACATTGTGAGAACCAGTCACTTAGGAAGACTGACCAGAACTTAAGACTGATATGACATAGACCATCTCTCGACTAACAAGGACTCTTGATATGTAAACCTTAAGTACAATTTCCAAGACTCAAAAAGTTTTACAAAGCTTAGGAGCTAAGTGGTTATGGGTGTGCTCAGTGATAGGTCAGGACTAACCTTGTGAACTTAAAACTCAATCCTGGGGTTTCACTTCTTTTTAAGTCTAGGTTGGTCCTAGCTTCAGCTCATATCTTCGGATTGACTCTAAAAAATAAGGAAAACTCAAACCCAACTCTTATTGCATTGTGGCTCAAGAATATTTGGTGGAAATAGGGTATTTGTAATGCACCCTGAGAATATTTTTGATGGAGAACTATTTACAGGATTTGGAGAATATACTTGACTTATTCTAAAGAATGTCTTTTTCTGAAAATTCTTTTTGACTTTTTCTAATTTTTTTGTTTTGGGCAAATAAATGTTAGTATGTCTCCGACAATTTTATTTGGTAGAGCACACTTATTTAGTGGGTGAGTTCTTTGGTTGAAAGGGCTTCTCCTAAACACAAGACTAAAGACTAGGAAGAAGAGTCTACCTGCACGCACAGGTAAGGACTCCACCTTCCCTAATGAACACTAGGGTTGAATTTCAAGTTCACAAGGTCTTTCCTGACACTATGTAATGTAAACTAAGGTTACTTAAACTTCTAAGCCAAAGCAAACTAGCGAATCCTATACTGGTGACTCAGGTATAAAAATACGTCCTAAGTTAGGAGAGATTCTGGTCTATCTTGTCAAAGCATAAAGTGTATTGAGCCAAAGCCTGAGTAAATCAAGCTATAGTGGCCTAGAAAGTCTAACCAACAAAGGTTGAATGTCTAAAAACACTTATTCTATTTTTGTTTTTAGCTATAAGATCATAATTAAACATTTAAGATTCTTTCAATGCTTTTCTCTCCTTAATTTCAATTCCTGAAGTTCTCCTTCAACAATAGGTACAGTAGGTCCCTTATTATATTTTTGGAATTTTTGTTTTTGACATTTTTTTTTATTTTTCACTTTGTAATTTTTTCAAATCTTTCAAAATTTTTTCAATTTTTTGGTATTTTTGATAATACTCTACTATATACACTACATGTGTGTCTATAATTGCATTTCAGTAAATGATTTCACCATTTACACCCCCATGCTTAAATGATGCAATGTCCTCATTGTATGAATAGGGTAGATGCAAATGCATGCTCTTCTTTTCACTAACATAGACTAGGTGACGGAAGGAAGTCGAAATGAGGAGATAAAAATCTCCGTGTGGACAATTTCAAGTCTGATATAAGATCAGAGTGGAAAGTTGGGCTAAATAGTGAAATACATGACATATGTGACTATGAATATATGCAAAAATGTAAGGATAGACATCTAATGCAAGAAATAGAAAACAGGAAAGGTAAAAACAGCTATATACAAAGGATAAGTTTGCTAAGTTTAACGCCTTCAACTAAGTGCAAACCAAAAGAAGTTTCATCAGAAATAGGTGCAAGATGTTGGAGCGAAATGATAGAATTGATAAGTCTAAGATCATGTGGCTCAATGAAAGGTTTCAATCTTTGTCCATTGACAGTAAAAGGTCAGATTTGTCAATCTTAGTGATCTCAACAGCTCCATTGTCAAAGATTCTTAGAATTTTGAAAGGATCGGTCCATTTGGATTTGAGTTTCCCTAGGAAAAGTTTAAGTCCCAAGTTGAAAAGAAGGACTTTCTGATCAAGGTGAAAGGTTTTCCTATGGATGTGACAGTCATGAAAGACCTTTAATTTATCCTTATAGGTCCTTGAGCTTTCATAAGATTCATTCCTTAATTCATCAAGCTCAGAAATCTGAAGTCTTCTATGATCACTGGCCTTCTCTAAGTCCAAGTTACACTTTTTGATGGGCCAATGAGCTTTGTGCTCAACTTCTATGGGAAGATGACAGGGTTTCCCATACACAAGTCTAGAGGGAGACATGCCTAATGGGGTTTTGTGAGCTATCCTATATGCCCACAACGCATTAGAAAGGCAGGAAGACTAATCCTTTCTATCAAGTCGAATGGTAGTCTGTAAAATCTTCTTGATCTCCCTGTTGGACAATTCAGCAAGTCCATTGGTTTGAGGGTAGTAAGGTGTAGCAATCCTATGTGTCACCCCATACTTTTGTAGCAAGGATTGAAAGTGGATATTCCTAAAGTGAGACCCTCCATCACTAATGATGGCTTTTGGTACCCTAAATCTAGAGAAGATGTAATCCTGAACAAAGTGGTTTACAATCTTATGGTCATTTGTCCTCATGGGGATGGCTTCAATCCATTTTGAAACATAATCAACTGCCAATAAGATGTACTCGAAGCCATGAGAATTCAGAAAAGGTCCCATGAAGTCAATGCCCTATATATCGAAGACTTCTCACACTACGATCAGATTCAAGGGCATCATGTCTCGACGACCAATACTACCGAGAGACTAACAACGTGGACATGCCCTACTATATTCGTATGCATCTTTGAAAAGTGTGGGCCAGAAGAAACAGCTCTGCAAAATCTTAGCAGTGACCTTTTTGCTAGAGAAATAATCGCGACATGCCTGGTCATGGCAAAATAACAAGATGCTTGCTATCTTCTTATCAGGTACACACTTCCTAATGATCTGGTCAGAGCAAGATTTGAATAGCCAAGGTTCTTCCCAAAAGTACCGCCTAGCTTCAATTCTAAGTTTGTTGATTTGGGATTTAGCTCAAACATTGGGCACTACTCCAAAAGCCAGGTAGTTGACAATGTCAGCATACTAGGGAAAATCAGAATGAATAACCAGCAATTGCTTGTCAAAGAAGTGGTCAGCTATTAGAAGTGAAGGAGATCACTTTAGAAGGAAGGCGAGATAAGTAGTCAGCTACCACACTCTACTTCCTAGCCTTGTCACGAATCTCTAAATCAAACTCCTGCAACAGCAGGATCCATCTAATCAGATGAGATTTCATGTCCTTCTTGGCGAGAAGATGTCGAACTACTGTGTGGTCGGTGTAGACTATAATGTGGGAACCTAAAAGATAAGGTCTGAATTTTTTCAATGAAAATACTACAGCTAGAAATTCCCTTATAATGACGGTGTAATTCCTCTAAGCTTCATCTAAGGACTTGCTAGCATAGTACATGATTGTAGTTTTCCTATCCAGTTTTTGACCAAGGATAGCCCCTACTGCATAATCAAAGGCAACACACATGATCTCAAAAGGGTGAGACCAATCTGAGGGTTGCAGTATTGGTGCCTTAGTAACTAGATCATGAAGTGTTGTATAAGCACAAACACAATCATCAGAGATCTAGAAGTCTACATCTTTAGAGAGGAGATTGGTGAGAGGTTAGGCTATTTTCGAGAAATCCGCTATAAAGCGGCGATATAAACCAACATGCCCAAGAAAGGATCTGATTTGCTTAACCAACAAAATCTGATTTGCTTAATCGACAAAGGTAATGGCAAGTCATCAATCAATTTTACCTTCGCACGGTCAACCTCAATTCCTCTCTCAAAGATAAGGTGACCTAAAACTATTCCTTCTGGTACCATGGAATGCGATTTTTCCCAGGAAAGTACCAGATTCACATTGATGCATCTTTACAGGACCTTAGTCAGGTGGTCTAAGCATGCACCGAATGTGCTCCCGAAGACCGAGAAGTCATTCATGAAGACTTCTAAGCATTCACCTACTAAATCAAAGAAGATTGCAAATATACACTGCTAAAATGTAGTTGGTGTGTTGCATAATCCAAATGGCATCCTACGGAATGCAAAGGTTCCATAAGGGCAGGCGTCATCAGGGTGAATTGCCACCTGATTGTAGCTTGAGTAGCCATCCAAAAAGTAGAAAAATCTATTCTCTGCCAATCTTTCCAGTATCTGATCAATGAAGGGCAATGAGAAATGATCTTTCTTCATGGCTTGGTTGAGTTTGCGGTAATCAATACATACTTGCCACGAACTAGCAATCCGTGTAGGGATGACTATTCCAGAATCATTGGTTATAACGGTAAGTCTGGCCTTCTTAGTCACAACTTGAAAAGGACTTACCCATTGACTATCAGATATAGAGAAAATAATTCCATTGTCTAACCACTTGATCATTTCATTCTTAACCACCTCCTGAAGTGTGGGGTTCAGTCTATGCAATGGCTATCTGGTTGGTCTAGATCCTTCTTCAGTGAATATTCTGTGTGAAGTAAGAAGGACTAATCCCAGTCAAGTCAGAAAGGCTCCATCTTATAGCCTATCTATGTGCTCTCAGGACAGATAAGAGTCGTAATTCTTGATTAGACGATAAGTAGGAGTTGACAATTACAGGATAGGTCTGATCTGGTCCTAAGAAGACATATTTTAGAGAGTTAGGAAGAGGTTTAAGCTCAATAGGTACTGGATCAAGTGAAGGAGCAAGTGTGGAGATCTTAGAGGATCCTAGAGATACTAAAGGAATAGGAGGTAAGTCCTCAATTTATAGAGGTGATGTCTCAAGAAGAGTCAAGTTAGAGGTCAAAGGGTGTTGAGGTTCTAAGTTGAGTGAATCAATCAATGTATCCTCGACCAACTTGTCCAGTGAATCCAAGGAACAGATTTCCTCAATCAAACTACAAGATGGTCCCCTTTGGGTCTGAAAGATGTCAATCTTCATCCTCTGATCTCTAAATTTCAATTCTATAAGGCCCTCCTCACAATTTATATTCGCCTTGGCCGTAGCCAAGAAAGGTCTTCCTAATATGATAGGTGTGTTCTGGATATCCTCAGGTACTTCCATGTCAAGGACCATGAAGTCTACAGGAAAATAGAAGTCCTTGACCCTCACTATAACATCTTCCAACACTCCTTGAAGTGCTTTAACTAATCGGTCAGCTAATTGCAGAAACACCTCGGTTGGCTTTAGATTGCCAACCTAGAAATGTGCCAGTGGGGAGTTTGGGATAAGATTGATGGAAGCACCGAGATCGAGTAGGGTTCTATTGAATGTGGTGTTTCCTGTCATGAAAGAAAGAAGAGGGGTGCCTAGGTCTTTCTTCTTAACAGGGAGGTTCGAAATAAGGGAACTCACTTGTTCCGAGAGAATGACAAGACCACTCCCTTTTTGAATTCTAGCCATACGCTTAGGTGTACATAGGTATTTCAAAAACTTAGCTAAGGTGGAATGTGGCGATTCGCATCCAACAAGGGGATGTTTATATTGACTTGCTCAAAGAGCTTGAGTAGATCCTCCTTAGGTGCCATAAGAGATTTCTTCTTCTTTTCATTACTCTTCTTTCCTAAGGCCTCCGAGAAGGGTACTGAAGTGGTAGTAGGAGGATCAATCAAAGGCTCAGAAGAGTCAGGTAAAGGTAAATCATTTGTAGGAGTGGAGGTGGAAGGTCCAGGTAAAGATGTAGAAGTTGGTAAAGGTGGATCAGTTATACTTCTACCACTCCTAGTGGTGACAACATTTAAATCAGCTTGCGGCGTAGATGAAGAATCAAGATCAAGTAGAATAGGTGGCTGTGGTTTAGAATAAGAAATATGATCATAATAGGAAGAATTAGGATCAATGTAAAGCTCTGGGTCATGAAAGTTTTAAGATATGTAGTGTGCTTGACCTTGTAAAAGAGGTTTGGGTTGAACATACCTTTGAGCAGGTATGTTCCTAGGGTTGGGTTCTACTTGAGATGGAAGTAAATGTGGTTGATGGGATTCCATCAAGTGTGATAGTTGGGCTCTGATCTCAGCTAAAGTTGCATCCTGTCTCTACTACATAGCAATATTCTGCTGTTGCATATCAGTAAGAGCTTTCACGATTGACCCTAACTTTTCATCTTATGTAGGCCCAGGTTGAGAGTATTGGGTGGGCCTAGGTTGGGGTTGCTGGTAGGCACACGGTGGATACTTGTGTTGTTGTGGAGGTGGTGCTCAGATTGGGTTGCGAAGTGCTGCAGAAGGTTGTTGAAAGGTGGATCTTTGTGAATTTCCCAACCACAAGAAATTTGGATGATTACACCATCCAGGGTTGTAGGTTTGTGAATAAGGGTCATTGTGAATGGTGTGGAGCTCCTTCGAAGCTTCATAAGGTGTAGGGAAGTCAGTGTAAGGAGGAACAAAGGTTCCTTCAACTGGTGAAGGATAGGAAAATAACTAATCCGGTAGTGTAGGTTGTGTCACAGAAATGTTGTTCACAGTTTCCCTCCCTGTGGGAAATTGAGAAGAAGTGCGAGGTGCAGGTGACTGAGAAGAAGAAGATGAAGGTTTAGATAGGAACTTCCATACTTCATCTACTTTTTTCTCTATTAAGCTCACCTTATCCAGCTAACTAGCCACTATCTCTAGATCTTGTTTGCTGGATTGGGCTTCATGTACCCCTGTGTGTGAGTGGGAATCTGAGGACTTTCTATTGAACATGCTTATCGAAGCATTGTTAATAGAGTTCTCGACCATACCTTTGAAGAGCTCAAAGACTGAGTGTTCGTCCCAACACAAGAAATTGCCTCCACGTGCGGCATCTACAAAATTCCTTGTGTCATCATGGAGCTCATGATAGATCTGAACCTATTACTAGCGTGGGACACCATGGTGGGGTCACTTTCATAGAAGCTCATGGAGTCGCTCCCAAGCCTCGTGCATGTGTTCTCCTGAGTTCTGGGTGAGTGTGGTGATGGCATGCCTTAAGGCGTTTGTGTGGCCTATAGGAAAATACTTCTTAAGGAACTCATGTTCCAAAGAAGCCCAAGTCTCTATAAGTGTAGTCTATGCTAGTGTTCTAAACCAAAAGGATATTTTTCCTTAAGTGAAAAAGAGAACATTTTCATTAATAATGTGTGCTGATCATGGCCCTGCGGACCTAAAGTTTGAGCAAGGTTTTTCAGCTCCTCTAGATGTTGAATTGGGTCCTTAGAAGGAAGATCATGGAGGTTGAGGTGCTTGGGGAGCTCTAGGTTGAGGTTGGGGGTTCGCTAGAAGATTAACAGCTTGTGTAAGCAATGAGCATAAATTTCTCGAGGAAAATTAGGGTTTTGGAGAACCAATCATCGTAGTCGCAAAATATCACTATCAGATAAAATTTATACCAAACCTCAAAGTGAGCCCCGGGTCGAACATAGGAAGGTGAATGTTTGGTTTTGAAATCCGCACTTCAATTTTATTTGTTTTTGTTGTTTTTATCTTTTGCGATTTTTTTGGTAATTTTATATGGCAAGAGATTAGATCGACAAAATATTTATCTAACTAATCTACTTGCAAAATAAGAGAGAGAGAGAAACAAATATTATAGGATTAATCCAAACTATTTATTACAACTAATTGCAGGAAATAAAACTACACTACAAAAGCAATAAAAAGAATAAGATGAGGAAATCTCCCTCGACGATCGCTTGCAGAAGGACTCGCTCTGATGGTGCCCCGGACGATGGTGGTGAGGAGCTAAATGAAGGAGAACAACATCAAAGGAAGGAGGACCGGGTAGGATGTTGTTGCGGCGATGATCTTCTTCTCAAAGGTGGTGAGAGGATGGCCACAGGATGCTCCATGAAGGAGGGTGAGAAGCGGGAAAATATTTGATTTTTTACTCTAGAGGAGCATCTTAGGCTTGGGACAAGCTCTCTTTAGAGCCTTAGAGGTGGTGAGGGAGAGAAAGGAAGAGATGAAGAGAAATGGGAGGGGTAGGGGTCCGTTTATAGTGGAGGAGAAGAGTCTTTGGTCGTCCATGGTCAATAGAGACATCAAAGATGTTGCTGTAGCTTCGCCGTAAATGTCGCTATAGGCCTCCAGCTTACTCTCATGCATGCACTTGCTCACAGCTGTTGTGCACGGATGAATCTCCATTGTTGGATCCAAGATGAGCGGCCAGGATCGCGTGTCAGAGGGTGCGTCAATCAGCATGTAATTACGAGCCTTGCAGATCGCATGGTTTTGATCGTGCCACATCGTGAAGTCTCTGTCGCTTGATGGCCATCCATTTTTATGCTATTAGGCTGCGATCGTCAATCTAGATCCATCTGCGCAGTTGGATTTATCGTTTGAAGCTCTGAATTATGTTACCTAGCCCCTTGGCCGTTGATTTTCCTCAGAACGCATAAGGTGCTATGGAACTTCGATTAAGATGACTTCGGAGGCGTTGGACTCCGATCATCATCTTGATTAGATCCGTATAGTCGGATCATCAATCCAAGGCCCTGAGATAAATCTCCTTCTCTCCTAGCCTTAAAAGGATGCACATTAACGTAAAATTTATACAAACTATTCTAAATGCAGAATGATGCATGCTATGCAATATTTATAATATGGAATGCATCTCTAAGCTTAGAAACATGCATAAATAGGCATTTTAACCTAAATGGATGTGTATACATCATACCCCCATGCCTATCTTTTGCTAGTCCCTAGCAAAATCAAACTAAATGCTATGTATAAGAATAGAATTAGGACTTGATCGCTTAAGGCATTAGTTGTTTATTAACAAAAGAAATTTTCAACTGAGGACCTAAACTACGAAGACTTAACAGTGCCTGGGTGTCTGCCAAAATGCAGATTTCCTAAGTCCTTGCCTTATTTTGAAAAGGGAAGATACATTTTTTTTTAATGTTTTTTCTTCTTTTCTATTTTTTTTGGATTTTTGAGTTTAGAGTTTCGGGGCAGCTTTCTACGGCTACCCAACCCACCCAGGACTCGAAAAGAACTTCAAGTTCTAAGCATCTTAATGTGAAAAAGTGATAGACTCACTAGGCAGCCGTTAAAATGGACTTCAGATTTTTACAACCCTAGGTGACCTAAAAATTTTGCCCCAAGGTTTATCTTTCCGATCGGTAGCTTTCTCCCTACTTATTTTAATTTTTTTTATGGGATCAGCACAAGGGTGAACCCAGTGTATATCTCCCCATTTAATTAGAACAGACTTCAGGTTTCTACGCCTCTTGGTGACCTTAAAAAGGGAGTTCTACCTAAAGGTGTATCTTTACAACTGGTAGCTTTCTCCCTACTTTTATTTCTATAGGGTCAACACAAGGGTGAATCCAGTGTATATCTCCTTGATTTATTCTACTTCTCTGCTTCTTCCTAAGTGTTTTGGGAATTTTAGGTGCATTTCTTGAGCTGGGTTCTGGACAACCGTTCGATGAGCTGTTACCACCGACAACTTGCTAGCCATACTAGTTCGACGAAGTGTGGCTTATTTCTTTTATTTTCTTTTTCTTTTCTCCTTTTTTTTTCTTTTCTTTTTGACTTTCTTTTGCTCTATTTTTTTTTTTTAAGGAGGTGGCTTCCCTAGTCTAAGATTTACCTAAAGGCAGCAAGAAGAGAATGTTCTAGTGACTGGGCTCTGGACAACTTACCTATGGGCTATTACCCATGATAACTTGCCAGCCATAAGCTACCCAATTTCCATTAAAATCGCCGATCAACAAGTCAGTGAAAAGAAAGTGTGTAGATGCTTAAGACTTAAATTTTCCTCAAATCAAAGGGTGGGTTGATAAGTCGTGTACTTACCACCCAAACTTATTTACTCAAATTAAAATAGAATTCAGGTTGGTGGATACATAGGCTGATTAAGTCTGAAAACCTAAAGGGTCTTCGCGTTCAGATCTTAATGTAATATTTCCTAGGATTGAAAATTTTCTTAAGCCCAAGTTCTCTTTCCTAATTCCACAATTTTTTCATTTTTTTATTTTTTTATATATAAATAAAAGAAAATAAAATGAATCTACGGAGTTGACGAATAAATTCAGAGATGAATATCCACCCCCCATGCCTATCTAATGCAATGTCCTCATTGTATTAAAAAGACATAAAATAGAGTGGAATAGAGTAGAAAGCACCTGAATTGCGTGAATGTTGGGTCTGCTCCGAGATAAACTAAAAAAAACTATATACGTGCTGAATTTAGTGCCTTCAGCTAGGCACAATATACAAAGAAGAGAAACAAAGAATTCGCAGGTGCAGATCAGAATCAGAATAAAAAGATGAAACCTCTGACCTGCCAACAAATGTCCACAAATGTAGACTAGATTGTGGTGCAGACCCATACCCCATAATTGAGAATATCTAAGGTCCTGGATAAAATTACCCAAAACCTAAAATCAGTATGCAAGCAGGGTCGGGCCTGCGATTTATGAGGATGCAACCCAAGACCAAAGAGTCGGGTTACAGAGAATTCGATATCAAAAGGATAATCAATGAATGTGTGCTTGAGTTGAACATCCTCAGAACAAATGTCGTAAGGGTCCTGGTTTGTTGGTTTCAGATGAATTGGAACCCTTAGACTCGATCTTCTATTTCCTCCGGAGTTTGCTTCCTAAATCAAAATTTCCCAACTCCTATCCTCCTCATTCAGAATGTCAAATTTTGGGACCTGCATATTAATCACCCCGTATGAAATTTCCAAGTCTAAAAGATGCAACTGAATCAGAATTGACTTGGGTCTAATAATCTCAAAAACATAATCGTCAATAAGCTCAATGGGGTGTAACTGACAATCTGGGCATTGGATTAAATCCTCCAAAAAATGCGATTCTGGATCCGTAATGTGAGCCCCAATAAGATCAGTTTCCTCAGTTATTGGGCTATCAAATGCTCTATCAGATTCCTTAGGCCCAATCGTCTCACAGAAATCGTGTTCTGTAAACTTGCGTGAGACTTCGCAAATTGAATCTTCACCATTTGAATCGAAGAAATCAAAATCCGTATTAATGTATGTCCCAAAATCATCTGTCATTTTCTGGTCCATGGAGACATACGTTTCCTCATACCCCGACTCAGGGATTTCAGGTGAAGAAATTTGATCATCCTTAATTGGTTACTCTAATTCAATCTAGTCAGCCTCGTAACGTGTGTCCCCCCTAACAGGTGCCTGAGCGAGTTCTGACATTGGCTCTCCTAAAGGGGGTTCATCCTGGGAATCAACCAATGATTGAACTAATGCAATCATAAATCTCATTCTCAATTTTGCTAACTTCCCAAGTAGAAACTCACCTGCGTTCTTATCCTTAACATCCTGGAGCCAATCCAACAAATACTTGTTCAAATCATCAATCATCTCAATCAAGGGCTCCAATTTTTCAATGCAAGGTATTGGCTGAACTTCTAAAGATTGTATGATATTTCTCAAGTTAGCCAAAACCTTATCTCGAACCTGGTTAACCTAAACCAAATGACTTGGTTCAGGGTTGGGCAGGTTTGGGATTAGTGCAGAGGAGTTAACGAATTGAGATTCATGATACCCTTCCTGATAATAGGTCATTTCAGATTGTTCAAAAGGTGGTGATGACCTAAAGGCAGTGTAATCAAAGGATGGGTAAGGATCAGTGTATCCTTCTTGATTGTAGATTGTATTAGGTTGTCCATGAAAGGGTGGCGATCTATAATCAATGTGGCTCTGAGAAGGATAAAAATTACAATTATGGTATTCGGGGTTAGACCCTAAACACGGAGGTCCGGAACTGTATCCCCAATTCGAGTTATCCCAACTAACTGATGGTTGATTACAGTATGAGTCGGGATAATCGTCATGTTGAGGATAACCCATAACAGGAGGAAAAGAGCAGGAATGCGTATAAAATGTGGAAGGATTCAAGATAGACGGGAGGAAGAAAGGCACCCTGCAATACAAGCAATCAAACCTGTCCTTAAGTGGGCTAGCCTAAAGGCCTATAGACTCCCAGAACCCATCTTGAGATAAAGAAATGATTTAATCTACTTCTGTTTGTTCAATCCAACCAGTTAGAAGGAGGGACTGGGGAGAAGGTTCTTCCTTCGGTTTGCGCTTCCAGTTCCTATGTAGCCTCCAGTTGCGATCGTTTGATTCTGCTCCCCTAGCTACACATCAGATTGAACAATAGAAATAGACTAATCGAAAATAATCTCGTTCTGGGCTCCGAAGAGCGAGTCGAATCCTTAAAGCCAACGTCTACTCTATTTTATTGAGGGTTAGGTTTGAATGTGCTTTGGAATGTGATGGACCCTTTATCTGGGTTGTGCCCTTAATGATTGATTGATTTGTGTGTGCATGGACAACCAGTGGTTTTCAATCAAGATTATTTTTGATGCGGTGAATTTTAGGGTTCAAATCTTCCTTAGTAGCTTTTAGGATTCAACTTTAGGTATTTTCAAACAACTTTTTTTGGCACACCAGGTTTTGAAAGCATAGGTGAAGATGTTTTCCTTTGAAACTTAAAAGAATGTGGAGTGCTTGGTAAATCCCTAAAAAGTTTAACCTATGCGGCAACTACTTGATGAGTTGATTTTAATTGAAGTGGTGCTGCCCAATCAACTCAAACAATTGTCCTGTTGCACCACTTAATTAGGCACACAAGTGATTACCTAATCTGATTTCTACTCAATTATGTGTTTGGATGTGTGTATCGGTTCCAAAGATTGATTTACCAGTTGAGTTTGAAAATCAGATGAGGTTGTATACCTCTGTGAGATTCTTTTTTTTTATTATTTTTCTTTTTAAATGTGGAGGTTGAGGTGGGTGTAGGTGTCAAACAAACAAACAAAACTAACCTTAGAGTTTATAAGAACACCTAGGTTGATTTATGTTTGTGTTATTACATGGTGGAATGAAAACTAATGGTTGGGAGGTGGGGGATAACTTACAGAATCTTCAATAGCACTTTGCTCCAATCTAACACTTTTGCTCATCTTAAAAGAGTACCTGCAATCACAATAAGAAAGGAGAGAAGTGAGGTAAATGATTCGTAAGTTGGAAAACGTGAAAAAATCAAAGAGCATCGCCTCCCCGACAACGGTGCCAAAATGTTGAAGCTACGGGTTACTACACTATCGTATTTGGTTTTGAAAAAACCTGTCATTGTAGTTTGAAAGCGAAAAACTCATGTTCAACAAATAAAATTGGTACCGGAATAGAAATCCTGGGTCAAACTCAGGGAGGTGGACATTTGATTAGAAATACGCGTTTGTTTTATTTGTCACGAAACAAACTAGCTGATTGGAAACTATCTATCTATTTACAATAAATAGAAGAGAGAGAATATTACAAACAAAAGTAAAAAGGGATGTAGAATAAGCATGATTTTCATTATCAAAAAGGTTGTTTGTTACACTACTCATTACGACTAGAAAGCAAAAAATGATTACACTAGAAAGCAGTAAATCTACTCTAGAAAGCATTAAAAAGAATGGAGAGAGAGATATCCTCCTCAATGATCGCTTGGAGGACGACCTAGACGGGACGACACCTGGAAGACGGGGAACGAAACAGGAAGAAGGAGGATGAAGCAAGAAGAATGGGAAGGGGGCAGCATGTCGTCGTTGTCGCGGGATCCGCTTCCGAAATGGGGGTGAAAATTTGACTTTATCTCTTGAGAAGCGTCCCGAGTGTGGGACAAGCTTCTCTTGAGCTTTGGAGAGGGAGGGAAGAGAAAGAAGGGATGAGAAATTCGTATGGAGGGGGTCTCCTTTTATAGTTGCAAGGAGTGGGCAATTTGGCCTTTTTAAGTTGAAAATCATTAATTCAGGACCTTTAGTGACGGATAAATCGTCACTAAAGGTCCAAACGTGGGCGTAGTGGCAACGCGTGTGCTCCTGCTCATCTCCTCAAGCCGTAATGCACATTCACGTCCTTCAACTCTTGGTCGTTCGATCGTGAGATCGAACGACTGAGAGAGCTTCTCGCCGCACCTCTGCAGCACACGCCTACGCATGTGAACCAGGGCCTTCGCCGCGCGTCCGATGGAGCGTGGGCTTGATTGGGCACTCATAGCCACTGGATCCTCATCGGATGGTCAATCGCGTGCGTGCCTCTATTCCAATTGAGGCATGGCGAGGCTCGAACGTGTGCTTGCGCTTCGCGTTAGAGCGCTTGACCAACGCGCTGTGGGTGCGTTTGTGTCGAGTGCTTAACTTAAGCGCGGGCACGTCGCAGCCGTTGGATCTTGATCCAACGGCGGAGAAGCGTTGGTACGGGGGCTTTCAGCGGATGCGTGCGGTCGGTTGGGCGGTCGAGATGGCACCACATGGCGTCATCTTGGTTGTCCATCCTCTAGGTGATGTAGATGATGCGACATGTATCAAATTGAGTCGATTTTCGCACCGTTAGGCTGCAATCATCGATCGAAATCCATCCATGTGGTCGGATTTGGCATTTGAAATGTGGATTAACACCATCTTGGTCCTTGATCTTCTATGGTTCCTCGGTCTCTATCTGATGCTATGAATATCTGATTAGCACGATCTTGGAGTCGTTGAACTCCAATCGTCACCCTAATCAGATCCGTACAGTGGATCTTCGATCCGAGGCCCCGATAAATAGTCACCCTGTCCTTGAACATAAAAAGAGATAATTAACCTCTATTTTATTCGTACTAATATAAATGCAAGATGATGCATGCTATGCAATATTTATAGTATGTAATGCAATTCTATGCTTAAGAACATGCATAAATAGACATTTTATGTAATATAAACATGTTTACATCAACAATCAGCCAATGGGCTGTTACCCGCAGCAACTTGTTGGCCATACCCATGTGGTGAAGTGTGACTTTATTTATTTTTCGCTCCTATTTTTTCTTAATTTTTTTTCTTTTTGAGTATATATATTTTTTCTTTTTTCTTTTTTTCTTTTTCTGAGTAGGTGTCTTCCTTGATCTAAGATTTACCTAAAGGCAGTAGAATGAGTATGGTCATGTAGATGGGCTCTGGACAATTGGCCAATGGGTTGTTATCCACGACAATTTGCTAGCCATACTACCCTAGAAAGCTCATTAGCTACCTAATTTCTGTAAATATCATCGAAAAGTGAGTTAATGCAAATAGTGTGTAGATGCTTTAGACTTAAAGTCTCCTCAAATCAAAGGACGGGTTGATAAGTCATGTACTTATCACCCCAATTTATTAACCAAATTAAAATAAAATTAACTTAGCGATGACTCGAGACCAAGTCCACATTTTAGTGGACACCTGGGCTGATTAAACTTGAGACTTGAAGAGTCTAAGTGTTCAGGTCTTAAAGTATCACTTCATAAAGTTAACAACTCCTAATGCCTAAGTTTTCTTCCCCTAATTCTATTTTTTTATCTTTTTGAATTTTGAATTTTTTTCTAAGAAAATAAAAGAAATTCCACGGAGTTAACAAAATAATTTCAGAATTAAGCATTCACCCCCCATGCCTAAATGATGCAATGTCCTCATTGTAAAGATAAAGACATGAAAAGGGTGGAATAAATAGAATATGACCTAAATTTTGTAAAAATCCGGTTAGCTCTACAGAAGAAAGGAGTATACATATGTGCTAAGTTTAATGCCTTCAGCTAGGCATATTATACAAACAAAGAGAAGGTTAAGAATTCACAAGTGCAGGTCAGGATCACAATCAAAAGATTAATCTTTGAACCCGTCAGCAAAAGATGTCCACAGATGTGGACCAGGTTATGATGTAGACCCATACCCCAGGGTCGAGTGGTTTTAAGGTTCTGGATGAAAATTACCCAGAACCTGAGATTGTTTAGCTTACGGGGTTGAGCCTGCGGTTTGGTGGTGTGCAACCCAAGTCTAAAGTGGCAGACAATAGGTAGATCTGGTTCACTAGATTTGGGTGTCCACTTAGAGTTCAGCTTAGAAAGATAGTTAATTATTCTGTACTTGGGTTGTATGTCAAAGATATCATAAGTGTCCTGATAAAAGGTAGGTGGTTTCAGGTCAACAGGAACCCTTAAATCTAAACTCTTATCTTCCCTAGAGTTAACTTCCTAGATCTTAATTTCCAAATTCCCATCCTCCAAGTTCAAGTGTTCGATTTCTGGGACCTCTAGCATATTATTCACCCCATGTGATCTACCCAAATCCAAAAATCGTGGCTAAATCAGAATTGACTTGGGTTTGATAATTTCAAGATCATCAATATATTCTTCAGGGTGTGGTAGAGGAATAGGGCTACTGATTGAATCTTCTAGTAAATTAGGATTCGGATCCTCCAAGTTAGCCCCAACACGATCACAATCCTCAATGATCGGGCTATAAAATTGTTTATCATGCTCCTTAGGCCCGTTAGTCTCACTAAAATCATTCTCCTTAAGCTCAAGTGAGACTTCACCTAAAGATTCTTTATCCTCAGAATCAAAGAATTCTTGATCCTCATGTATATATGTCTCAAAATCATATGTTGTTCCTTGGTCTATAAAGACATATTTTTCCTCGCTCACTGGTTCGGGGATCTCGGGTGAGAAAATCACATCATTCTCGATTGGTTGCTCTAAACCAACCTGATCATCCCTGGTTTCATAAAAAATGTCCCCCCCGATAGGTGCCAGAGTGGGTTCTGACACTGGCTCCCCTGAAGGGGGTTCATCCTGAGAATCATCCCAAGATTGGACTAGGGCAAACAAGAATTTCATCCTCAATCTTGACAACTTCCCAAGTAAAAACTCACCCGGGCCCCTATCCTTAACATCTTAGAGCCAATCCAATAAAGAACTATTAAGCTCATCAATTATTTTGATCATAGGCTCCAATGCTTCAGTGCATGGTGTTGGCTGAGCTTCTAAAGATTGGATAGTGTTCCTTAAGTTAGCCAACACCCTATCCTGGACCTAGTTCACCTGAACCGGATGGTTTGGTTCAGGGTTGGGCGGTTTGGGTTAAATCTAGGGGAGTCAAGAAATTAAGGTTCTTCGGTCCCTCCCTGATAGTAAGTCGTTTCAGGTTGTTTAAAGAAGGGTGATGACCTATATTCAATATAATCCTGGGGAGGGTAGGTGTTATAATCATCATATACTTCCTGATTGTAGATTGGGTTGGTTTGTTCATAAGAGGGTGGTGATCTATAATCAGTGTAGCTCTGGGAAGGATAATAATCATGATCATGGCATCCAGGGCTAGGTCTTGGACATTGAGGTCTGGAATCATATCCCCAATCAAAGTTATCCTGGCTAGTGGATGGGTAATCATAAGTCAAGTTGGGATAGTAATCATCTTAAGGATAAGTAGTGGTAGGAGGGTAGGATTGGAAATGTGTGTAGGATGTGGAAGCATACATGGTGAAGTAGGAGGGAAAACAGAGGAAAGAAAGGTGCCTTGCAATACAATCAATCAAACCTGTTCTTAGGTGGGTTAGCCTAAAAACCTACAAACTCCCAGGACCCATCTTGAGATGAAATAAACGATTTGGTCTACATCTATCCAATCAATCCAACCAGTTAGAGGGAGGGGTTGGGGAGAAGGTTTTTCCCTTAGCTTTCGCCTCAGGTTCCTTTGATACCCCCCAACCACGATCGTTTGACGCTACTCCCCTAGCTAGACATCAGATGGATCGGTAGAAGAAGATTGATCGAAAAAAATCTCAAGTGGAGTCCGAAAGAGCGAGTTGATCCTTAAGGCCAACATCTACTCAGTTTTAATTAGTCTTGGAATGATTGTGCTCTTGGAATATGATGGGCTCTTTAGATGATTTGTGACCTTAATGATCAGTTTTAAAATGTGTGTGTGTGCACAACCAAGGTTTTCAAACAAGGTTATTATGATGTGTCTTTTAGGGTTTAACCTTGCTTAGTAGCTTTTAGGGTTTAATCTTTAGGTGTATTCAATCAAGTTCAGTAGAACACTCCAAGTTTTTGCAAGTACCAATGATGATATATTCCTTTGAAACTAAAAAAGAATGTGGAGTTCTTGGTTAATTCCTAAAAATTGAACCCTAAGTGGCAAGCTACTTGATGAATCAATTTTAAATTGAGTGGTGCGGCCCAAACAGTTGAAGCAATTGGCCTGTTGTACCACTTGATTTAGGCACACAACATATCTTAACCTAATCAAATTTCTACTCACTTATGTGTTTGTTGAGTTTAGGTGTAACGGGTCCACAGGTTAGATCTCGGTTAAGCAGTAGAATCAAAGTGATTGTGCACCTTAGGATGAGAATTTGTGGGTGTTAATGTGTGTAACTTTCAGTAATGTCTCACAATTAGAATTTTTTTTAATTATATATATATAAATGGGAGGTGAGGTAAGGTGAAGTGACAATCAAACAATCTGATCTATCATAGGGTTTATAAAAGCACCTAGGTTGATTTGAGTTTGAGTTATTATGTGATGGAATAGAAATCTAATGAGTGGGTGGTAGGGGAAGACTTATAGAACTTTCATCAGCACTTTTCTCCAATCTAACTTCTCCGACCCGCCTTGGAAGAGTACCTGCAATCACAGTAAGATCAAAGAAAAAGTGCGATAAAAGTTAAGGCGGAAAACGCGAAAGAACTAAAGAGTGCTGCCTCCCCGACAATGACGCTAAAATGGTGAGTGTAAATTTCACGAGGAAAATCAGGGTTTTGGAGAACCCGTCATCGTAGTTGCAAAATATTGCTACCAGATAAAATTTATACAGAAACTCGAAGTGAGTCCTAGGTTTAACATAGGGAGGCGAATATTTGGTTTTGAAATCCACACTTCGATTTTATTTGTTTTTGTTGTTTTTATCTTTTGCGATTGTTTTGGTAATTTTATAATGCAAGAGATCAAATCGACAAAATATTTATCTAACTAATGTGCTTGCAAAATAAGAGAGAGAGAGAGAAACAAATATTATAGGAGTAATCCAAATTGTTTATTACAACTAATTGCGGGAAATAAAACTACACTACAAAAGCGATAAAAAGAATAAGATGAGGAAATCCCCCTCGACAGTCGCTTGGAGGACTACTTGCTCTGACAGTGCCCCAGAAGACAGTGGTGAGGAGCTGGATGAAGGAGAATGGAGTTGGAGGATGCGAAAGGATGTCGTCGTGGCGAGGATCTTCCAGAAGGTGGTGAGAGGATGGCCACGGGATGCTCCACGAAGGAAGGTGAGAAGTGGGAAAAATATTTGATTTTCTACTCTAGAGGAGCATCTTGGCCTTAGCACAAACTCTCTCTAGGGCCTTGGAGGTGGTGAGGGGGAGAAAGGAAGAGATGAAGAGAAATGGGAGGGGTAGGGATGCTTCTATAGTGGAGGAGAAGAGGCTTTGGTCGTAATGGTCAATAGCGACATCAAAGACGTTGCTGTAGCTAATCCGCAAACGTCACTATAGGTCTCCAGCTCACACTTGTGCATGCACTTGCTCACAACTGTCGTGAGCGAATGAATCTCCACCATTGGATCCAAGATGAGCGGCCATGATCGCGCGATGATCACATGCTCAAATAGTGTGTTAGATGGAGCGTCGGTTAGCGCGTGATCGTGCGGTTCTGATCGTGCCACGTCGTAAAGTCTCTGTCACTTGATGGACATCCATTGCACCCATGCTCGCGAAATCAGGTGTTGCGGCCAGGCTTTGAATGGGCATCTGTGTGGAGTGGGCGAAGGCGCTCTCCAACGCATTGTCGCAGTCGATGGTCGCATGGAGGGAATTTCGTGCACATGCTCTCTACCGTTGGATCTTGATCCAACGATCGAGATCTCATCTCTATGTTCTCCTTTGACGTAGAATGGTGTGCCGAGGCAATTCTCAGCCGTTGGATCATGATCCAACAGTTGGGATTGCGTAATGGCATTGCCTGCAAGATGGAGCGGAGGGGCTCGGACGGATTTGGGTGGCTATGATGGCACCACGGATGTCGGATTGGGTTGATTTTCATTTCGTTGGGCTGCAATTGTTAATCCTGATCCATCTGTGTGGTTGGATTTGTCATTTCAAGCTCTGAATGACGATCAAGACGATTCGAAGGCATTGGACTCTGATCGTCGTCCTGATTAGATCCGTATAGTCAGATTGTCAATCTGAGGCCCTAAAGTAAATCTCCTTCTCTCCTGGCTATAAAAGGATGCACATTAACCTAAAATTTATATAAACTATTCTAAATGCAGAATGATGCATGCTATGAAATATTTATAATATGGAATGCATCTCTAAGCTTAGGAACATGCATAAATAGGTATTTTAACCTAAGTGGGTGTGTATACATCAGTAAGCTGTTGCACTTGTTGGGTAAGAGTGTTCATTTGAAACTATGTTTCAAACAGGTGTTGCAGACTAGGTTATGGACCTCTCTTCGGTGGTGGTTGGTTAGGTGATAAACGCCAGTTTATTATCATTCTTATGCTCTAAAACAAATCTAGCTTTTAGGGTTTTAACTCTGTAAATGGGTTTTTCGGTTGCATTTAGGCATTTACCTAGGTTAGGCATGCATTGCATTTTAGTTGTATTTTTGATGTGTTTACTTGAGTGTCAAGGATAGATAGAAAATCAGATCCTGCATATCTTGGCACTCAGGAAGGCAGAAGATTACGAAGAAGCTCCCTTCAGCTGGATCCCAGCTAGATCCAACTCATCCTAACTGGATCCCAGCTCATTCTAGTTGGATCAACTTATCTTTAGCTCCATTCAGCTCATCTCAGCTGAATGGTAGCTCTAGCTAGTTCAGCTCAGCTCCATTCGACTCACATTAGCTGGATGGTAGCTCAAACTAGCTCAAGTCAGTTGATCCTAGCTCCTTTCCAGCTCCTCCAGCCCAGAACAGTTCACTGGAACCTCAACCTGACTAGGACTAGATACTAACTAGACCTGATCAGCGGAAGATGACCTTAACCAGCTCAAGTCAGCTTAAATCCAGCTCCCGAAGACCCAACTCAGCTCAACTTGGTTGAACAGAGCTACTTGACCTAAGCTAGCTATCCTAGCTAGCTAGGTATTCTCTGGGAAGACCAAGGCCAACTCACCTCAGCTCATATTAGAAGAATTCAGCTTAGATTAGCTTGGTTTAGTTTCTAGCAAAGAACTAGCTAGCAAAGCCAACTACGGAGCTCCACTTCAGATAAAGAATGATCAGATAAATGTGCAACTCAGAATAATCAGAAATAGAGTCAGGTAAATTTATTGCATCTATTATCTCCATGGCAACAATGCCATTTGATGGGGAGTTTTCTCTTGCATTATTAATGTGTTAGAAAAATATTTTGTCACAGTAAAATCACGTGGTGGAAAATCTCCAATAAAAAATTACTAAAAATATATCGTCATTGAACCACAAAATTAGGTTGTGTCCACGGGGAGGCATAAACCAATAAATTACCAATATTTGCAGTGGATTATTCAAATATGTTGTACGAGTCTAAATGATGCGAAATCGATTTGGTGGTATGTTGTTGCATCAAATGAGATCAAAGATGACTTGAATGAGCATTCACACAAATTATATAGAAGCAGGAGGGTTTGAGAGCAATTACCCACAATATAAAATATTATATCAAAAATAATAACTCTTCAACCATATACATTTCATCTAATTCCCCATCTCCTGTAGCAAAATAGGGGAGATGGATTTCCTTGCTTGCACGCACACGGGGAGCCGCGGCTCGTGGCGTGGCTCATTGGAGGAGTAGGGTCGAGGAGAGGATCACTCTAGTGGTGGTGCGGCGGCCCGCAGTGGTCGGAGATGCCACCGGCGACGAGGAAGTGGTACGACGATGGTGGCCTGTTGCCGCTGTCGATAGCCACTGCAGGCGGCGCAAGTCACACAGGGACGTCGGCGACTGTGCACGGGGGGTCGCGTGCGACTGCGGTGGCATCGGAGAGGCGTTGACGCCGAGGAGGAGGTGGCTGCACGGTGGTTGTTGCTAGGTTCCTTCGACGTGCATAGGTTGAAGGTGGAGTAAGAAGAAAAAGGAGATGAAGGGAGAAAAGGGATAGGTGGTTGTTGGGGCGTGGAAGGGTTGTGCGTGGTGTGTTGGGCACGCGTCGATGGTTGCTATGGTGGGGCAGTGCGCTGTCATCTCACCACCGATCGACGAGGAGTTCGTGGTGGCATCACGGTGCAAGCTTTATGTTCCAAGGTGAAAGCTTCGTGCACGATCGTGGAGATTGGCCCCCCTCGGCCGATCAAGGAGGATTCCCCTCTTATTGTGCATGAGGGAGAGCAAATAAGCAATCTTGTTGAGAGAAGCTCGGAAAGGCATTGCGAGAGGCTTGAGGAGGCAGTCACGAGAAGTTAGGGAGGCGTTGCGCATTCTGTAGGGGGGAAGAGAACAAAGAAACAAATTGGGTTATTTATACAATTAATCTAAAATAATGCATGAAATGCATGTCACTAAAATGGAATGTATAAAGATGCATGCAAGCCCTTATTTATAAACTAATCTATTTATATATTAAAGTATGCTATGTACATGCAAACATTAATTTAGTAATTAGGCATTTAAGCATTTACTTAGCCCACAATTGTGGTCTCATCCAACTCCCCCATGTCTAGTTTTTGCTAGTCCTTAGCAAAAGTAAAAAGTGATGGAAGTTACAAAGATTTCTTATTTTCTTATTCCAAACATTTAGAGATCCAGACAAGTGTGAAGTGATGGTAGCCTAGGTAACGGATCCAAGTGAAAATCCAACTTACATTTGCAGTTCGCACTTAACCTTTGATGAAATTCTATCGGGATAGGCAACTACTTCCCTCGGGGATAAAGCAGAAAATGATCTATAATTTGACCCTGGATTTTTGGCTTAGGTAGAAGATATTGAGTTGAATGGATTTATATTTGGTGACTCAAACTTATTTTGTGCTACATGTAGTCTAGTACTACAGATTCTAGATCTCTAGACTATCAATCAAGTCAACCCAGAGCAAGATTGGAAAAAAAATTATGCTCTCTATGTGTTCCTTTGCGCTGACTCACTCTCTCTTTTCTTTTTCTTTTTCTTTTTCTTCTTCCTTTTCTGAGATCACATATCTTACTCGATTTTGTAAATGTACTCACTGTTTGGTGGCCTTACGTGCAATTCACACTTCAACTAAAGTCCTAATAACCCTACAACTAAGTTAGAGGTCCTTAGCCAGTATTCGGGCAATCAGAAATACTGAAAAATAGGTATGGGTCATATTTGGTGGATTGTAATGGGTGTGTTTGTTGTTGCCTCAAAAACATTGACACAAAAAAATGACATGAAAATAAAACTCCAAACTTGGACTTAATTTTTTTTTTCTTTTGTTGCGGCCTTCTTTTTTTTTCTACTACTAACACAAAATGATGCATACTTTTATTTATGAGGCATTATTAGGGATGATGATGGTCAAGAGGATATTGTGTGGCTTATTTGGTGGAAGTACCTACTCTTGGCATCGGGAAAGAATGGATAGGACAATCGTATTTCTGACCTTCGACACTAGTACCCTCCTTCAGCCGAGGACTCTATGAAGGATAGTTGTAACGATCCACCATAGTCATAGTTTTATTAGGACTTAATCTTTGTGTATCTATCTTATTTGGTGACTCTCAGGAATTCACACACTATTTGCACACAGGAATAGAGTACGAAAACTATGCCTAACTCTGAGGTATCATCATCTTATTATCTAGAACTTAAGAGTCCTTGCACTAGACTTGGCACACCAGTAGTCTCTCTACTTTCTTCTCACAAATATTAGGTGGATCTAATAGAAGATAGTATGCCTGACTCCCTATTAACTGTCCAAGAGTTTAGTAGACTAGAAATGCTTATTGGTTTTCTTCAAAAATCCATTACCCAGTCTACATGCAAGTGAAGTAAATGTACTGGATTCTAAACTTAAGAAATAATTTAAGAAGAAAATCTTCAATGACACCTCCTTGATAAAAATTTTCTGCTAGGGACTAACCAATTCAGCTTAAGAAAATAAAAGAGATTTTTTTTTTGACTAATGCATCTATCCTAAATGCATGCAAATATTTATAAATGCTATAAACATCCTCAGGTTATACCCCCCCATGCCTAAGACTAACAATGTCCTCATTGGAAAAATAAAGGCATAGAAGAATATCACCTGAGGAGGAGAGTGGGAGGAGCTAAGGCTCCTCAAGCCGAAGTGCATTCAAAACTTGGCCATCTGAAAGAGTAATATAAGGTTTAAGTCGTTGCCATTTTCCTTAAAGCTTGCACCAAAAGTAGGGTTCCAAATTTCTACAGCTCCATGAGGGAAGGTATTGATAACAACGTACGGCCCATCCCAGTGGGACTTGAGCTTCCCTAGAAATAATTTAAGTCTGGAATTGAAAAGCCAGACCCACTAGTTAGGCTCAAAGGTCTTTTTAATTATGTGCTTATCATGGAAGACCTTTGTATGTTGGTTATAAGCTTGAGAAGTTTCATAGGCTTCGTTACGAAGCTCCTCAAGCTCACTTAACTCCAGCATATGTGCCTTTCCCACTTTATCCAGATTTAAGTTAACCTTTTTAATTGCCCAATAGGCTTTATGTTGGATTTCAACGGGAAGGTAGCACGCCTTTCCGTAAACAAGATGGAAAGGAGACATGCCTAAGGGAGTCTTATACATTGTTCTGTAGACCCAAAAAGCATCATTTAGTTTTTTAGACTAATCCTTATGGTCGAGACTAACAGTTTTTTCTAAAATTCACTTAATCTCCCTATTAGACACTTCAACTTGTCCACTTGTTCGGGGATGGTAAGGTGTGGTTATCATGTGGTTGACTCCCAAATTTTGGAGTAGTCTTGAAAAGTTCACAATCTTGAAGTGAGGTCCTCCATCACTTATGATTGTCCTTGGGCACTCGTACTGGGAAATGATATTAGGCTTAACAAAATCCAAGACCACAGAATGGTCATTGGCTCGCATGGGTATGGCTTCTATCTTTTTCAATTCATAGTCGACAGCCACAAGGATGTATTCATATCCGAAGGACACAGGAAAGGGACCCGTGAAGTCGATGCCCCAAATGTCAAAGATCTCAACGGGGAGAATAGGTTGCTGGGGCATCTCATCCATTTTTCCGATGGTTCCCGTCTACTGGGAACATAGACATGTGTCACATATGTATGTGCATCTCGGAATAATATGGGCCACCAAAAGCCAGACTGAAGAACCTTATGGGCAGTTTTTTTCCCACTAAAATCCCTCCATAGTGGAGGTCGTGGCAGAAACTCAAAACACTCCTTTGTTCTTCGTCAGGGACACAACGGCAGAAAAGCTGGTCAGGGCCTATTCTAAAAAGCTCAGGTTCCTCCCAGTGATAAAATTTAGCGTCAGCAAGAAACCTGTCTCGCTTCTGCCTATCCCAAGTACTGGGGGTAACGCCCGTGACCAGATAGTTCACTATGTCAGCAAACCAAGGAGTTTTGGCCTCCACGGCCATCAACGACTCATCAAGAAAAGTCTCTTGGATATTGCCAGTAGGGTTGATGCCTTAATAGGGATCCTAGATAGATGATATGCTACTACATTCTCCACTCCTTTCTTATCTTTAATTTCCAGGTCAAACTCCTGGAGTAGCAGAATCCAACGAATTAAGCGAGGTTTGGTGTCCTTTTTAGCAAGAAGATGCTTTAAGGCAGAATGATCAGTGAACACTACAACGTTGGATCCCAAAAGATAAGATCGAAACTTTTCCAAAGCAAATACTATAACAAGAAGTTCCTTTTTAGTGACCGTGTAGTTTTGCTGAGGATCCGTGAGGGTCTTGCTGGCATAATGCAACACATGAGGTTTTCCATCAACCCTTTAACCTAAGACTGCTCCCACTGTGAAATCAGAAGCATCGCACATTAGCTCAAATGGGAGGGTCCAGTCTGGTGCTTGGAGAATCGACGCTGTAATAAGGGCTTTCTTCAAGACTTGGAAAGCCTCGCCACATCTTTCATCAAAATCGAAGGAAACATCCTTCGCTAACAGGTCGCAGAATGGCTTAAAGATTTTATTGAAATATCTAATGAAGCGCCTATAGAACCCAGCATGGCCAAGGAAATATCTAACCTAACGAACATTGGTGGGCGATGGAAGCTTAGCGATGGAATCAATTTTTGCGGTATCCACCTCTAATCTTTTCTCAGAAACTACATGCCCCAACACAATGCCTTGCTGAACCATAAAGTGGCTTTTCTCCTAGCTAAGCACCAGCTTTGCCTCTTCGCAATGGGTTAAGACTTTATCAAGGTGTGAAAGGCATAGGGCAAACAACGAGCCGTAAATGGAGAAATCATCCATGAAAATCTCAACGAACTCGTCGATCATATTAGAAAAGATAGCCATCATACAACGTTGGAAAGTGGTAGGAGCATTACATAACCTGAATGGCATTCGGCGGAACGCAAAAGTGCCATACGAACTCGTGAAGGTGGTACACTCCTGATCCTCAGGAAAGATGGCTATCTGATTATACCCAGAGTACCCATCAAGGAAACAGAAGTACTTGTTCCCCGCCAGTCGTTCCAAAATTTGATCAATAAATAGTAAGGGGAAATGGTCTTTCTGGGTAGCCGTGTTCAAACGGTAATAATCAATGCTGACCCCCCAACCAGTTGAGGGTCTAGTGGTTACCAACTCTCCTTGGTCATTTTCTTCCATAGTGATTCCTACCTTTTTGGGCACCACATGTATAGGACTGACCCATTTACTATCTGAAATGGGATAGATAATTCCTACATCCTTCCATTTCAGAATCTCCTTTTTAACAACCTCCCACATATTGGGGTTGAGCCTTCTCTACATGTCTTGGAAGGGCTTCACGGGCTCATCCGTGTATATATGATGCATGCAAAGGGAGGGATCAACACCCTTAATATCAGCTATTGACCAAACAATTACTTCCTTGTGCCTTTGTAAACACTCAAGCAGAGCTCCCTCCTGCAATTCAGATAATGCAGATGAGACAATAACAGGGAGCATGTCATTAGGGCCAAGGAAAGCGTACTTCAATGTGCTCAGGAGGGGTTTCAGCTCCAACTCAGGAGCCTTTTGGATTGAGGGTTTAAGTTGAGATGTACCCGCCTCAGGTAGCAGATCTACCTTCACGGTCCAGGGGGTGACAGAGACTCTGTATGTACCCCCAACAACTCTTCTAATTCGGGTATGTCCCCTTCAATTTCTTCAATAGTCGGAGGATGGTCCTTAGATATGACCTTTTGAAGGGGATCTCTACATGAGAGTGCTAGAGTAGTCTCTTCAATGATTTTATCAACTACCTCAATCTGGGAATAATCTTCCAGTCCGGATTACTTGTAGGTATCAAAAACATTCAACCGGATCTTCTTGTTCCCAAAGCCCATTTTAAGTGCCCCTGATCTACAATTGATAGAGGCATTGGCTGTGGCCAGGAAGGGGCATCCCAGAATAATGGACAGCTTGGTGGGATTATTAGATGGGTCAGTATCTAGCACAAGAAAGTCAATAGGGAAGAAGAAGTCCTCCACTCTCACCAGGACATCTTCCAATAATCCCCGTGGTGTCTTAAGTGATCTGTTTGCGACCTGAAGGATGACTGGACTAGGCTTTAAATCACCTCCTCCCAAACGGTCATAGACAGAGCTTGGTAAAATGTTCATCCCCGTGCCCAAATCGAGTAGAGCCTCATCAATGTGTTGGTTACCTATAACCACTGAAATATACGGGGCCCCTGGGTCTTTCATTTTTGGGGGTGTTCCATGTTGGAGCATTGAGCTAACATGGTTAGGCAGGATGACCTTGGCTTGGACCTATCTCCTAGATCGATGTTTCTGGGTGCACAAGTCTTTTAGAAACTTGGCAAAGGATGGGATCTAAAAGAGAGATGTTCGTTTTCGATAAAAATTTTAACATACAATGACGTGTCGTTTTAGTTCATTGCATAGTAGAAAATCGCTTTTCAAAACATTTAATATTCAAAAACTAAAGATGAAAATAGTTAGGTCATCTCCACAGGGAGGAATGAGCCTATTGAATTAGTGAGTGGTGACTCGTGTATTCGGGAATCTCAATGGGTGCGCCTATTCTTTAGTGCAAATCGTTGACTTATGAATTCTCATTCTAAGCAATAATTCAATAATGTAAGTGTGCACGTGCAAAATTACCATAATATAATATCATGTAAAATAATGATCTTGATACTGGTAAACACAGTAAATACTAATTTCTAGAATATAGCTTGTCCACCATAATCCATATGACATGCATTAAATCATTCATGAGAGATATTCATCTGCAAGCAATTTTGATTAAGTAGAAGGATGGCTATGCAAATTCACCTCAATAATTTAATTCATTAAATAAGGGAATAGTGTACCCCCGCATTAGCAAGGTCGGTAAATATTAATTAGAGGAGAAATAGAGGATTTCGCCTCTCTCCTCCTTGTGTGAAGGGATGGGCGTGGAAAGGACCCACACTCCTCCGGCCGGCCGCCACCAACCTCCTCGCGTGAAGGGACGGGCGTGGATGGCTGTGAGAGTCGAGGGGATGGTGCACCTCAACGAGTGATTCTCGATGGTGGCAGCGGCGTGTCGCGAGGAGGTCGGTGGCAGCCGGCTGGAGGAGTGTGGGTTCTTTCCTGTTGCTTGTTGCAGGCGATGCGAGGAGGTGCACATGAGTGTGATGGTGTGGCAAAGGGGTTGCTGGCCTACTGGAGATGCACACGGCTGCGAGTGCATTGCCAACCTACTGGAGATGCGTGCGGCCATGCACTGCTGGCCGCTGATATGAGCGCACTGGTGGCCTACGTGTGTGCGGGCGCGTGCGGGAGTGGAGTTGGCCTAGGTGCACGGAGATCGTATGCGAGCGTGGGAGGCCGGTGAGAGGCGTGGGCGCGAGGTGCACCTGCTATGGCAACTGTGGCGTTTTGGGTTCTTTGCTGCGTATGAAGGAGTAGGGTAAGGAAGAAGAGAATGAAGAAGAAGAAGAAATCACAGGGGGGTTGGCGGGCAGGTGTTGGTGGCGGTGATGGTGTTTGAGAGGAAGACGATGGCTAGGTGTGGTTGCTATGGTGGTGGCGATGTCGACGGGGCATGGGAGGCACGCATGCTGTCACTGTGCACGTCGCGAAGTTGGTGAAGGCGAGGAGATGTTGAGGATGCAGGGGCCACCATGTATGCTCTGGCCAAGGTGTAAGCTCTGGTCATAGTGCACGCCTGCTGCATGGTGGTGGCGAGGGTGGAGATCCCCACAGGTGGAGAGAGATCAATCCCCTCTCTGTTGGCCCACTCTCTCTCTCTCTTTTTTTTAAGTCTTGTCTATTTCCTTTGACCACAACTTCTCTAACCACTCGCGAAGATTACGAGTGGTTAGAACTGCAGATAAACATTGGCCGACCTTTATTAGACGTCTAACTTCATCACCAGATGTCTTAAAAAATGTACAATCTAGGAACTTGTGCTGGCAATTCCTTGGCGTCCATCCTTAGCTCCAAACGTCTTATATATGCAGAATGAACATTTGATTCTCATACCTTGCCTGCATCCATCAAATAAATTATGTTACCATATCATATGTTATTAAATGTAAAATTCACGCATAAAATTATATGCAGACTAAAATGAATTACCATATATCTTCTAATCAATTAACAACTAGGAACAGATAATTAAATATTACTTAGGCCAAATAATGATCCACTAAAGTAGACTTATCAGGATCTATTTAATAACTTCCAACAAAGGCAAGTTAATATGGACTTGCCTAAAAGTGTCTATAATTTCATCCGTCCTATCTTTAGCTCCAGACGAGCCAACAAAAGATTCCCCACGAGCAGATAGGTACTCTGGATAGGGCACCCTCGGCTTTTGGGTAGAGGGGTCGTCATGGCGGGAAAGGGGTGGTGGAATGAAGACATCCTCAGGGTGGGTGATTTCAAGCGAGGGAGAGTAGTGCGGCCCTTCCTTGGTGGAGATAGAAGTCAGGTCTGATGTAGGAGGGGAATCTTGAGAGGTGACCGTAGGAGTGCTATTAGGCTTTCAATTTTCTTTCCAATCCTCAGCATGGTCACAGCTTGGGCATGCTCCGTGAATATGACCCCCTTGCCCTTTGGGTTCTCCTCAGAAGAGCTAGGCAACTTCCCTGGATCCCACTACCTAACTTCCTTCGCAAGATGACCAATTTGGGATTGCATATCAGTAATCATCTTATTCTGTGATTGGATGACCATATTCTGATGTTCTTGCATTATTTTCATCATGGCTTTAAGTTCATCCATCTTAGAAGACTTATTCTGAGGAGGGTTTGCATAGGATGGCTGGTATATGTGTTGGGGAGGTAGGGGCCTTGTATTCCCTGAGTTAGAAGCATTACCTTGCTTCCATGAGAAGTTTGGATGGTTCCGCCACCTCAGATTATAGGTATTGGAATAAGGGTTATTGCGAGGAGGTGGGTGGAAACCTTGGGCCGCTTTCAGGTCGGCCTGAATCAACTCAAGGAATTGATTTTCCTGGTGGCACTCCGCAGTGGCGTGTGTTGTGCTTTGGCAAATGGAGCATTCACTTGAAGCTTGAAAGATAGAGGCTACTTGCAGGTTCATGCCGGGTTTGCTAAAAGCCTATCAAAGTTTTTGTTCAACAATTAAATTTGATAGCCAAATCCTGAGTAGCCCCAGCTTCATGGGCCTCTATCTTCCTCTACAAGATTGATGGTTTCCTTTCTTGATAGGCAGAGGAGATATGTATGGAATTGTCACTTAATGTTTCAAATAATCCCCAGGCTTCATCCTCAGTTTTGGTCATGAAGGTTCCTGCACAGGTTGCATCGATGGTTTGCCTGTGCCTTTCAGATAATTCGTTATAGAACCTTTTGACCAACTGTTATCTTGGCACCTGATGGTGGGGGCATAACCTAAGAAGGTCATTAAAGTGCTCCCAAGTCTTGTGAAATTTTTCCCCTTCTTGTTGAGTAAACCCATAATCTCTCTTCTGTAATGGTTGGTCTTACTCATAAGAAAATACTTTTTCAAGAATTCTCCCTTAAGGGTGGCCCAATCATCTACCCTTGCATCGAGGGTATGATACTAGTGCTTGGCCTTATCCTTAAGGGAGAATGGAAATAGAGTTCTCATCAGGGCTTCATCAATAAAGCCCTGGAGCTTCACAGTGGAACAGACCTCAGTGAATTCCTCAAGATGCCTATAGGGATCCTCCCTAGCAGTACCATAAAAAGAGGGAAGCAAAGATATGGTGCTGCTCTTGATTTCATAAGAATTATCCACTCCAGGTCTTCGAATAGGTAGGGCTTGGTGGTTTATAGGGAGGAAGTAGTCTCTCAAGGTTTTTTGATTGTCACCAACCCTAATCTCCTCTTCAAGTCTTTCTTCAGCCATTTTTCTTCTTTCTTGGTTGGCTTTTCTAATAATTCTCTAAGGCTCAGGGTTGAAAAGAAGACTATTTCGAAGAGAGCACCTACCAAGCATACACCAAGCAAACATATGGCAAGAGGTCTTTTGTTAAGTTAAAGCACTTTAAGCCTTCTTCCAACCTTTCTAGTTTGGCCAAATGGATTCAAGGCACTATTTTTCAGTTCTCACGTAAGTGTTATAAGAGAAGTGAGGCACTTGAGATTCTTGGTCAAAGGCTATTAAGGAGGTTGAGGTTACTTTTAGTTCTTTTGGGTGACCAATCAAGTTGTCAATCAATTACGCACCCTAAATAGACCTTCAAGTGCCCTAGCGACATACACTTTGCCGCAATGATATTCTCAGATGCTCAAGTAAAAAGGTACTCCAAGGATGGAACCAAGGGATGCAAGTAGGGTGAACCCTTCCTTTGAGGCGATGTGTCAGCGATGCCTCTTAACTACCCTTGAATTCCTTTATAGGGTGTCCCCCTCCTTAGAGTATCAAATCACTCAGGCAAAAGTTAATACCACCGTTTCAAAGCGAGATAGGAGGGTTTGCACCGATAAAGAGATAGATGCCTATAGCCTTAAGGGTCCAAGTTTTAGTGTAGTGCCTATAGTGCGTGCTCAGTGTAGGAAGTGTGCATCACGCCACGAAAAGTGTTTTTTCTTTTGAAAATCACAATCAAGTTATTCAAACACTTCTTGTATATTTTACTTTCTTTTCGAGAAGCAATGTGACCACTTGATTAATCTTTTCAAATCAGTTTAAGTGGTCTTCTTAAATTATGTTCAGATGCAATGCGTGTGTAGATAACTGATGCAGTAAGATAGGAAATTCATACCTTGCTTTAACACTCTTCGATGTAGAAATGCACACAATGCAGTAAGAAAATCTAGATGCTGCTCAAGCAATCCTAGATAGTCGTCCTAAAGATATGCAACTTCTAGCAGGCAGTTCAGATTTTTTTTTTAAGAATAAATGCACAATCACAAGAACTAACTAACTAAGAATAAACCTAGAGTCTAAAGAATCGGGGACACTCCCCAAAAAACTAGCTCCAGAGTACAAGGGTGAGAAAACAAATAACTAGACTAAACCTAAAGAGTCTACCCTAGAATGCTGACTTAGAAGTCTAAGAGGAAGAATCCTCCTAGATGGTCCTCCACGCGTCTCCACACATGTGGGATCAAGGCCCACAAGCTCTTGTGATTATCTCCACGTGTGGACGTCGCTCAAGGTCGACGTCGTCTCTCAGCTACGCCTATTGCCTCATAAGAATGATCAGATAAATGTGCAACTTAGAATAATCAGAAATAAAGTGAGGTGAATTTATTGCATCTATTGCCTCCCTGGCAACGACGCCATTTGATGGGGACTTTTCTCTTGCATTAATAATGTATTAGAAAAATATGTCGTCACAGTAAAATCACGTGGTGGAAAATCTCCAATCAAAAATTACTAAAAATATACCGTCATTGAACCACAAAATTAGGTTGTGTCCACAGGGAGGCATAAACCAATAAACTACCGATATTTGCAGTGGATTATTCAAATATGTTGTACGAGTCTAAATGATGCGAAATCGATTCGGTGGTATGTTGTTGCATCAAATGAGATCAAAGATGACTTGAATGAGCATTCACACAAATTATATAGAAGCAGGAGGGTTTGAGAGCAATTACCCACAATATAAAATATTATATCAAAAATAATAATTCTTCAACCATATTCATTTCATCTAATTCCCCCTCTCTTGTAGCAAACAGGGGAGATGGATTTCCTTGCTTGTACACACACGAGGAGCCACGGCTGGTGGTGTGGCTCATCGGAGGAGTAGGATCGGAGGAGAGGATCACTCCAGTGGTGGTGCGGCGGCCCGCAGTGGTCGAAGATGCCGCCAGCGACGAGGAAGAGGTGCGGCAACGGTGGGCTATTGCCACTGTCGAGAGTCGCTGTAGGTGGCATGAGTCACACAAGGACGTCGATAGCTGTGTGCGGGAGGTTGCACGTGACTATGGTGGCATCGGAGAGGCGTTGACGCTGAGGAGGTAGCTACACGGTGGTTGTTGATGGGTTCCTTCGGCGTGCAAAGGTTGAAGATGGAGGAAAAAGAAGGAGATGAAGGGAAAAATGGGATAGGTGGCTGTTGGGGTGTGGAAGGGTTGTTTGTGGTGTGCTGGGCACGCGCAGGTGGTTGCTACAGTAGGGCAATACCCTGTCACTGCACCACCAATCGACGAGAAGTTCATGGTGGCGTCACAGTGCGGGCTTTATGTTCCATGGTGGAAGCTTCATACACAGTTGTGGAGATTGGCCCCCTACCCCCAGCCAATTGAGGAGGATTCCCCTCTTATTGTGCACGAGGGAGAGCAAGTCAGCAATCTTGTTGAGAGAAGCTCGGAGAGGCATTGCGAGAGGCTCGGGGAGGCGGTCACGAGAATCTCAGGGAGGCGTTATGCATTCTGTAAGAAGGAAGAGAATAAAGAAACAAATTGGGTTATTTATACAATTAATCTAAAATAATGCATGAAATGCATGTCACTATAATGGAATGTATAAATATGCATGCAAGCCCTTATTTATAAACTAATCTATTTATATATTAAAGTATGCTATGTACATGCAACCATTAATTTAGTAATTAGGCATTTAAGCATTTACTTAGCCCACAATTGTGGTCTCATCAGCACCCCTTGGCCCCTCAACCACCACCAAAAGGCACCACTAGTTGGTGCTAAAACCACCTACAACCACCCTTAGAATTGGTGCCACTTTTCCCTCCAAAAAACCCCCACATCCTAGCCATACACCTACCCCTATTTAAGCGAAATGGTCGTTATGTAAAAGATGCATCGTAGTACAGGACAAAAATCCCTCAAATCACTTAAATTTATAACTCAGAATCAAAGAAGAGTCCGAGGTCAAACACAGGGAGCAAATAATAGCAATTATTCTCACCAATCACAAGAAATGTAAGCAATTATAATCAAGACTTTATTTAGAATAACTCAAAATGATATATAGATGAAATCAAGTATCTTAGTGCAAAAAGAATGGGTTAAAATGGTGATTTGAATCACCAATTATCCCTTTGAAGTTAAGCTCAAATGTCTCAACAGTAATTGTCAACCAATATTCCACGTCAACCAGATGAAATAACCCAACAGTACTAAGGCACCAGCAAATATTAGACAAAGGCACAAGGCATCAGATGCCTTAATTGCTCAAAGCTCTTCAACAAGAGAGGCAAAGGCCTCCTCTTCTTTCCTTCTTCCTTCGTGCCTCAAGGGAAGATGCACCCACAAAACCACAGCACAGAGGCAAAGGCATCAGGAGTGGCTAAGTATAGAGAGAGTTGTGAAGGGCAAAAACCCCCCTCTCTCTTTCCTCTTCTTTCTTTCTCTCAGAAACCCAGGTTTAGCTGGGTAATTGGGTGGGTAACTGGGAGTGAATAGGGTCCAGGCCTGCGGGCGTGGTTGTAGGCGAGGAGTGGGCGCTCGGGTAAGCAGGTGAAGGTGCTGGGGACCCAACCCCCATGTCTTGGGCGAGGGGTCGGGGTGAGAAATTCCTTATATGTGCACAAGCAGCATCTGATTTCCACGATGTGGGACTATTCGTCCTGCAGTCCTTCGTGCGCAGCTGGAAGACCAGAGCTTCCATTAGCGTAGGAGCTATGGATGAAGGCTCCAATTGGGAACCTGAAGATGTGCCTGGAGGTATTCCGCAGCATGTAGGGGAGTTTACTGGAGGTCTTATGGCCGGAGGACTACAGACAAGGATGGAGGAGTCGAGGTGGCTGCAGAGGTCTAGTGAGTCACCTGAAAGCAAGAACACTACCTCACAGCCACCCTAAACATGCTCAGAAGCTTTGCTGGTGTGCGGCGAATGTGTTGCTGGCAGTGGTGTGGTGTTGTGAGGGGGACTGACGATGACGAAGACGATGCGTGATGAAGGTGGTGTTCAAGGAGGCATTGCAGTGGGTGGAAGGTGAAATTATTTGAGGGCTTTTGTAGAGGGTGGCGTGGCGAAGCTTGTGGAGGTGGCGGCGAGTCGTTTGGTGAAGTGTGGTGGGTTGGAGGCTATGCCGGAGCATCGCCAGAGGCGGGGAGGATGATGGTGTAGCGGGTGGTATGGTGGTCATGCGTGTGTTGTGAGTGTGGGGAAAGAGAATAGAGGGAGAGAGTAAGGTATAGAGGGACTTACGAGGGAAGGAGGTAGATGGAGAGCGTCGAAATTGGCAAACCAGAGCCAAAGAAGATGAGGAGGTCCGGTGAGGTGGTGCGATGATGATGATGAGGGAGGAAGCCCCTGCTTTGGCTGGCGAAGATCGGAGTCGACGGAGAAAGGTAGAGGGTTGTCCAATTTGATTGTTGGACAGCCTGACGAAGAGGATGGAGAGGGTTGCTGGAGCAAGGTACGAAGGTGGCTGGAGAGGGAAGAAGGAAGGGCTTCTCTAGCCAAGACTTGCTAAGGAGCATGGTTATGCGATGTAGAAGCTTTTATAGAGCTTCAAGCAAGCTTTCAAGCTTGGAAACAAGCTTGCGAAGCTCTAATTTTGAGGAAAAAGATCCTTAAAATCCAAGGATTCACATGAGCTTTTTGAGGAAATTTGAGATCTAGAATTAAGTTTAGATGATTTAAGACTTCCTCAGGATCTTCCCTTCTAATTTTGGAAGGGATCGACTAAGCAATCAGGGAGGAATCCTTGATTGAAGCTCGGCTCCATGGGTTCACACCTGCCATGGTGACAGGGACCCATTTGAAGAAAATGAAGAGAAGTTAGGGGGCTTTTTGTAAATATTTTGAAAGTTAGGGGCATGGATGAGAGTGAAAGAGTCAGACTGGACAAAATGCAAACTAGGTCAAGATGGACTATGATTGGGCCAAAATTTTGGTACAAACCTAATTTGGACCCAAGGAATGTGATGGTCAAGTCTGATTTTAGTTTCGACCAAGTTTGACTAAGCAATTTGCGTAAAAACCCAAGTTAGGGTAGAATTGTGTCTGTGACTCTGTTTGAGGTCAAAATGGGTTCCAAAGGTCAAATCAAGGGTACCAAACCTTATAGAATATTTTTATATGAATTTTAGAAGATTTATATGGAATTTTTCCTAAATATAACCTCTATTATTTAAGCGGGTCTGAAATTAGGGTTTCAGGTTACTATTAATTCTTAAAATGCGTGAAAACTCATTTCTATCTGCATGAACCCAGTTATTTGAATTTAATGATATTTTGACCTTTAACTCAGACCTATTCAAACCCTTGTTTATTCTGTGTTCATGATATACTGTTAAAATTACATAATTAACCCTGATTTCTTGTTCTCTTCTCAAAACATAATAAGGTGGAGATATAACCCTCAGATGAATATGTAGGAGCTTTTATCTTTTATTCCAGAATAAAATGGGCTAGTTAGGGCATATGATGGTGTTCCCATCAACCCTTGCAACCCATCCGAAGCCTCCGCCTACCCCCTTCTATAACCTTCCTTAGGTGGCACCCAAACCATGGTGTCTTTCCATCGTGGACGGCTACCAAGGGGCACCTTGACCCCCATAACTACCCACCTATGCAACCCTACACATGACACCAACATTCGCCATAACTAACTTGAATTAGTTGAAATCAAGTGATAAATGCTCCTGAATAATTGCCTGAGGACCTTAATTCCACATAGATCTGTTTTGAGGAGAGAACAACAAATTAGGGTTAATTCTACAGTTCTAACATCACAACCTAAATGTAGAGTAACCACAAGGTCACCCAGGGGTTAATTAATGGTTAAATGAGCATTAAAGTCCAAGAAGTGGGTCAACACAGATAGAAACAGAGTTTCACGTTTTCAAGCACTAAACAATACACAAAACCCTAATTTCAGATCGACTTGAATTGAAGAGGTTATGGTCAAGATAAAATTCATATAAACCTCCTAAAATTCATAGAAAAATATTCTAAGAGGTCAGGTACCCTTGATTTGATCATCTAAACATATTTTGACCTAGAACAGAGCTTTAGATAGAATTTTACCTTAATTTGGGCTTCTGTGCAAATTGCTCTGCCAAACGTGTCCAAACCTCAAATCCAAATGTACCATTATATTCCTTGAATCTAAATTAGGTTAAGGCCAAAATTTAGGCCCAATCAGAGTCCATCTTGACCTAGTTTGTAATTTAGCCCTTTAAAACTCTATTTCTTACATTTACCCCTTCAGGTTTTGAATTCTTTGTAAATAGGTCCCTAACTTCTTGTCATTTTCTTCACATATGTCCCTGCTGTCATTGGTCGTGGGCAGACGAACTTGAGATTTCAAGGATTTTTCTCCCTGAAAACCCAAGTTAGAGCTCGATCTTGAGCCCTATAAAAGAACCCACAACTCCAGACTGTCCTCCTTAGCAAGGTTTTAGGCTAGAAAACCCACAACTCCAGACTGCTCTGACCAAGCTTCGGTGAATTCCTCATCCCTCCTTCGTTGCCCTTTGCCACATACAATAGGCAGAGGGAACGTCTTCCCCGAAGTCTTCTGCTCCTCGCCGTACCAAGCAGGAGCCGTTCCAACCTTTCCTTCTCTTTGTCCTCATCTTCGAAGCGTTCGTCTTCCCCAACGTCGACCCATCACAGTCGGCCTTGATCTCCCTTAGTATCAACTCCTAACTTCCCTTGATCTCTTCCTTTCCCTTTCTTCTTCATTTCCACATACTTAGATATCACTTTTGATCACCGTACGCTCCGCATCACCTTTGTCTTCCACTATGCTGGGAAAGCTCCGGCGACGTCGTGTGAACGCCATAGACCACCAAACCACCTGCCACCGAGTCCACGAGCATCGCCTTACTTCACTGATCAAAAGCCCCAAAGAAATTTGCGACTTTGATTTCTCCTACATCCCATTGATCACCACCGCCATCGACTACCTTCTCTAACTTCGCCACACACACACACACTCACACTACGCCACCACCACCACAACACTCGCCACCCTTAGGCATGACTTTTGAGCATTTCTGACGAGGTTGTGAGGCCATATTTCCTTTTTCAAGTCCTCGCCGGAGCGCCATTTCCACCACTATCTTCTCTGATGTCGCTCGCCTGCTTCCGATCTTCAAACACCCTGTTGCAGCTCCCACTCGACATGGCTCCTGGTCCTGAAGCTTCCTAGGAACCCAATTAACGAAGTTTGGACTAGAAGTTGCTGCAATTCACCTCAACATTCGGCTGCAGCTGCGCGAAAAGGAAAGCTTGTGGGATAGTCCTACATCATGCATCGATAACGCCCGCACTGAGTATATATCACACAAAGTTGTCCTTAGTCGGTTGCCTTCGAGATCGCCAGGGTGAGGTCCTGCTCGCACACTCCATCGCATGTGCCCTCGCCTGCGGTTCATGCTACACGGGTCTGGGATGGATCCGTATACCCGGATACCTGGGTCTGTTTTGGTTCAAAAGAAAAGAAATCTAAGAGGGAAGAGGGGGTTTTTGCATTGTTCACACCTCAGGATTCGTGTCCCCTCTCCAACGCTCAAACACTTAGCCTTCTGAGGCTTTAGTGAGGCCCTTGTGCCTTGCTCTTGTGAGAGCCTTGTGCTCCTCTGCTGGGGCTCCTAAGGTTAAGGCGTCTGAGCCTTTAACCTGACATCTGACTAGTTGGTTCTGATTCTGACATTGCTATGGATTGCATTTACTGTTGAGGTATTTGAGTTAATTGTAGAGCTTAACATTAGGGTTAAATTGGTGGTTCAAACCACCATTTTAACCCCCTCTTTTAGCACTTGACTCTTGAGATATTATTTTGATATATACATTGAGGATCATTTTGGTTATATTTGCATATATCCCTTTATTATTATGATTAGTTGATTGAAATTGCCAATTTGCTCTCTGTGAATGACCTCAGACTCAATTCTTATTTTTGAGCACTTTACAAATTTTAAATGTTGTAGCATTTTTGTTAATCGTGCTACAACGTGCATCTCCTAAAACTTGACTCAAGTGCTGCAACATTTTGGCATCGTTGTCGGGGAGCAACACAAAATTCACCACTAATCTTATCTTTTTTGAGATGATTTCTAATATGCCCTATCTACTTTGCTTTGATTTTGTGAGGTACATCACATGAAGATCTTCCGTGCAATCAACCACTCCAGGGGAAGGTAAAATTTCTCTTCTTCCCTAATCATCTCTTAATCTTGGGAAAGATAAAAAAGGTAACAAAATCAATTAGGATTTACTTGCCTTATTTTCCTAGTAATATCACTTAAAGGAAAAAAGTTTCTTAATTTGCGAAATTGAAATCTAATTGAAGTTGAGACAATTTTGATTAGAGATCCCCATCCTAATTTCCTGTACCTATTAGGGATTTACACTTAAATTCTGGACATCTTGGACTATTCACATTCTTGTTTAAGTCTAAGGTACCATATTTGAGATCAAATTAGACTTGAGAATAGGGCCAATTAGGGTTTCCACATTAGGGTTATGAAGTGTTAGTACACATTTGCCTACAATAAAGGAAACTAATCTTCCCGCATTTGTGTGACACCTAAGTCCTTGTATGAAAAGATCTATCCAAGTAAACCCTAAAATCAAGGCTCTCCACCTAAGCCCTTGTATGAAAAGATCTATCCAAGTAAACCCTAAAATCAAGGCTCTAAATTCACTTGAACCCTAAAATTTGGACCTAATAACCTGAGAGTCAATTTAGGGTGATTTGGGTCTTGACCAAAATTTCATCCTCAACTTTAGGGTAGGTCAGGTGAAGTTGATTCACCTTGTGGATCAACTAACATCCAAATTAGGTCACAAATTGAATTAACTTTTAAATCAAGTGAAATTCAAGGCACAAATTAGGGCCAAAATTGGTAGACTTAAGATCTCAATTCACACATTCTGGTCTACTTGGATCCGCAGTGACAAGGAAGGTCAGGTAGGGGAAACCCTGTAACCCGTGGGAATAATCTACCATGTAGGGATCTTTGTGGGACCCTCCCTTCTTGGTTGCCCAAGTAATTCTCGGGTGTGTGGATTTCTGATTCAGAGGTATCATTCACCTCGAAACAGCCTTAGTCATCCAAAAATTTTTGGGTGCCTTGGTTGGGTCCAATGCACATCCAGTCTCTCATCTATTCCCTAGTGCAAATACACGGGAATGGTCCCTAGGTTTGACCTAAAGGCCTCTATTAGAGTTAATCTTTTGGGAAAATCTGATCTGATCTAACCAATTTGATCTGGACCTAAATTTGATTCTACATCCTGATCCACCACCTGATTTGAAAATGCAACCTGACAACATGGGAAAGATTTTCAATAAACCTGAATCCCAAATGAGCATGAAAGAGAAAATGATCGAGGCTGCCCTTAGACATAGGGAAGAATTTTACAGGACCTTGGATCCATTTCTTAGAGTTCAGGTTAATGTGTCAGAAACAACAAACCTCATTGTGAACCGTGCCCATCTATTGTTGACCCAATTGATAAATGGATCAACCCGAGATGCCCTCATAATAGAATTCAGTAAATTGTGGCAATTACATAGCGCAAAGGGCATATAATGTATTACAAATCCACCACTCTGGGAGATACACCAAGATGACATTGAGAAACGAGAAAATATGTTAAATCTGTTGCAACAAGCCATTGATCAGAAATACCCATATATTCACTCAAAAATTGATGATGAATCTTGGAGCAATATTGAGGATTAATGTGATTTCCCAGAGCCCAGGTTCGAAAATTGAGGTTGTTGTGGACCGCCAACCTAAATGGAATCTGATTCGAACTTTGTGCAGAATGACATACCTGATCAAAATGTGGGTTGGGTGGATCTTGTTGCAGGTGTTCCTGATTATGAACCAACCATAGAGAGCCATGAAGCTGGTCCGTCATGCCTTGATTTACCAAACACCTATAATGAGCTTAAGTCAGAACCTCTTGAGGATGTAATTCTCGTACCTTGTCCTATTAAGGTAATCCTCGAGAGTGATTCTGACATCCCAATAGAACCATGTCCAGATTCTAGTGACCCAATTCCTATCCCTAACCTAGAATCTAGATCTGAACCCATTTGGGATGATCATGTAGCCCAATGTGAAGAGAATCAAATTTTAGATCTGAATTATGATTCTGGGCCTATATTTGATGATTATGCCTCTCCTGACTCCTCAAAGGAACAAATTGATTTTTCGGAAGTCACACCGATTTACAATACAAAAACAGAGTTGGAAGAATTGGGATTTGATTGGATCTACCCTAGGAGACAAGAATTAGAGCCTATGCCTAATAAGGACACCTCTTTGAGCTTGGAATTTGAGACTAGGTTAAACTAAGGTCAAGATGATAACTCCATGAATCATGATTTATTCAGTGGTCGAAATCTCAATCATGAATCAGGTTCAGAAACTAATTGTCGCAGATTCTCCGATGATTTTGAATCATACTATGATTTCAGAGAACCTTTGTTTCCTGATGATTATGAGCTAGTTTATGACCTTAGTATCCATGATCCGTTCTTTGATTCTGATTCTGAGGCCGATGATTTGAACCTCAAAGTAGCACATCTATCACAGAGCCTTTCAAAACTCGATCCCAACCCCGACCTCCCACCAGAATCAATTTCTTCTTTGACTCACTTCTTTCTGATCCGGTTGATTCACCTCCATCTTTTGATCGAGAATCGAACATTAATCAAACCAATAGTCACATCTTATCCTTCTCTGATCCCACTAGTAGGGTTCCTACATTTTCCACAGATCCATTTTCATTTAAGGACCCCTACTCTGACCAGGCTTAATTAATTCAACCAAACCCTAGATTCACATTTCCATATCTTTTCGAACTACAAAGTATCTGATGGGCTCCACACCTATTGATTCACATCCATCAATCCACTAGACTAATTGGATTTGGTTTGCATCATTAGCCCGTTGATCTGAACATGCACCTGGTTGGACCAACCAGGGTACTCATCAAGGTGCTTGTTCTACAAAATTCCTCTAATTTGACCCCCTGTTCTCCTTGACCACCTTCTGCTTGGCTGAAGGCATTGGATTTAGCACTTAACGGGAGGCAACCCATCATTCCAAAAACCCGAGATCCTTCTGACCATCTTTTTGAGTTACACTCCTATTGCACTTTAGGGTTCAACTTTAAAATAGCTGACTCCACCTTTGATACTTGTATCAAAGCTTGAAATCATCTGCGACAGTCATCTCGACCTATTCACTCACCCTTTGACCTTGTTCTAATCTTGAACCAAGCTAAATTCATACCCACCTAGTTTACAATGAGGACATTGCAAAACTTAGGCATGAGGGGTGTTAAAGTGCAAACAAATGGAATTTCAATTCTCAGAGGGGTTCTCACAAAAAATATATATATTAAAAAAAATCAAGGAAGAAAGGGAGGAAAATTTTGTGAAATGATTGAAAATCTTTCTTGAGGAGGAAAAGAGGAGGAAATACAAAATGTCAAAAGGAGCAAAATCAAGAAAAAATTGATAGCCATAGTAATTGGTTATGGGATTTACTTAAGTTTTAGACCAAATCAAAACAAGGATTAAGTCCTGAAGTGCTAGAGACAAGGAGATTAGTAAGAGTGCTGATCTTAGGCCTCTTGGGCTTATTTTAGGGATTAAACACTCACGTATTTGTTAAGATCCGATTTAGTCCTCAAGAGGTTGAGGAAAGTGCGAAGTCGATGTAGTAGGTCTAAGGCTTAGGAATTATTTGAAACCATTGCCTATCCTTTGGTTTGCGGGACTTGGTAACCTAAGCACCTAAAATCCACACAAGTCTAGTTCAGTGCGCTTAACGAAGAAATAATGCCAAATGTAAATTATTCTAAAAAGTTGTCTTGAAGATCTAGCTTAGGAGTGGCTCAAAAACACAAGTTGATTTGGATGAGTTCCCAGTGCGGAGAGGTAGAATGAAAAATACTCCCCTCGAAGATGCATATTAACATATCGTCTCCTCAGTGCTTGTCTCCTAGGATATCTAAATATCCTACCGGGGGCATGTAGGCACCTTGCGCTGATTCAGGTGTCATGGGCATGATTATCCTAAAATGTCGATTGCCAAGACCTGAATTTAGCTACAGAACGCCATGGGCAACACTATTCCAAAGTGTCGAAAGCTAGGGTTCTAGGGGTTGCCATGGGTGGTGCTATCCCAAAGCATCGAAAGTTAGGGACCCTTCGAAGATTGATGATGGGGACAAGGAATCAGATACAGACCGTGTTTAGGGCCAATTCGAGGCTATATTTAGGAAAATATAAAAATAAAAGAGAGAAAACTCTCAAAATGAAAAATCCTTCTTTATCTCTCTCTTACCAAAAATGCACTGCCAAACTGAATCTGGACTTGATATGTCTTATGCATGGGTGCTTTAACTGCTGGGGTCAACGAACCTCTAGGCAGTTTTTCCGAGCCTTAGAAACCTTCGTGGCAGACCCAGGTTGAAGCTCGTTAGGTCTGGATCTTGGCTGGTACTTGAGTACCTCTAGGCCTATTGTTGGTATTCTAATTTAATTTCTAGAGAGTGGCACAAATCAGGCATCTAAACATCAAAACATGGTATAGAGATCTAGTTCATTCCATAAGATTTTACTAGGGACTAACAAAAGTTAGGCATGGGGGTATGATGGTAACACCATCATTCACCATAACTAACTTGAATTAGTTGAAATTAAGTGATAAATGCTCCTGAATAACTGCTTGAGGTCCGTAATTCCACGTAGATCTGTTTTGAGGAGAGAACAACAAATTAGGGTTAATTCTGCAGTTCTAACATCACATCTTATATGCAGAGAAACCATGGGATCACCCAGGGGTTAATTAAAGGTCAAATGGGCATTAAAGTCCAAGAAGTGGGTCAACAAGATAGAAATAGGGTTTCACGTGTTTCAAGAACTAAATAATACACAAACCCTAATTTTAGATCCACTTGAATTGAAGAGGTTATGGTCAAGATAAAATTCATCTAAACCTCCTAAAATTCATAGAAAAATATTCTAAGAGGTTTGGTACTCTTGATTTAATCATCTGAACCTATTTTAACTTAGAATAGATTTCAGATGGAATTTTACCTTAATTTAGGTTTCTATGCAAATTTCCCAATCAAATGTGGTCAAAACTCAAATCTAAGTGCACCATTAGATTCCTTGGGTCCAAATTATGTTAAGGCCAAAATTTGGGCCCAATCAAAGTCCATATTGACCTAGTTCGCAATTTAGCCCTTTAAAAGTCTATTTCTTACATTTACTCCCTCAGGTTTCGAATTCTTTGCAAATGGGTCCCTATCTTCTAGTCATTTTATTCAATTAGGTCCCTATCACCATTGGAGGTGGGAACACACCTTCAGCAAGATTCGAGGGAGAAAGCTAATCACCTCCAAATTTGGAGGGGACCTAAAGAAGATTCCCAATCTTTTGAACCGCCTCTTGATCGCCAAATCAAGCTCTAGAGCTCAGAAGAACTCAAGATTTCAGGTGTTTTTCTCCCTAAAAAAGTGAGCAATCCAAGCCTCCTTCCAAGCTTAGAGCTCGATCTTTGAGCCCTACAAAAGAACCCGCAACTCCAGACCATCCTCCGTGGTAAGGTTTTAGGCCAAAAAACCCTCTTCTTCTCCTTCCCCGGCCTGCTCTGACCAAGCTTCGGTGAACCCCTCATCCCTCCTTTGTCGCCCGCTGCCACATACAATAGGCAGAGGGAACACCTTCCCTGAAGTCTTCCGCTCCTCGTCGTACCATGCAGGAGTCATTCCAAACTTTCCTCCTCGTTGTTCTCATCTCTGGAGCGTTCGTCTTCCCCGATGTTGGCCCATCACAACCGACCTCGATCTCCCTCAATATCAACTCCTAACTTCCCTCAATCTCTTCCTCTCCCTTTCTTCTTCATTTCCAAATACTTAGATATCACTTTCGACCACCGTACACACCGCATCACCTTTGTCTTCCATTACACTAACAAAGCTCTGACAATGTCGTGCAAATGCCACAGACCACCAAACCACCTGCCACCAAGTCCACGAGCATCGCCTCACTTCACTAATCAAAAGCCCCAAAGAAATTTGGGGCTTCGATCTCTACTACATCCCACCGATCACCACTGCCATCGACCATCTTCTCCGACTTCGCCACATTCACACACACATACTCGCACTATGCCACCACCACAACAACACTCACCACACTTAGGTGAGGCTTTTAAGCATTTCTAATGAGGCTGTGAGGCCGTATTTCTTTTTTCAGGTCCTCGCTAAAGCACCGTTGCCGCCACCAACTTCTCCAACATCACTCGCCTACTTTTGACCTTCAAACACCCTACTGTAGCTCCCACTCGACACGACTCCATGTCCTGAAGCTTCCCAGGAACCCAATCAATGAAGTTCGCACCAGTAGTTATTGCAATTCACCTCGACATTCTGCTACAGTTGTGCGAAAAGGAAAGCCTGTGGGATAGTCCCACATCGTGCATTGATAACGCCTGCACCGAGTATATCACGTAAAGCTATCCTTAGTCGGTTGCCTCCAAGAGCAACGGGGTGAGATCCCGCTCGTACGCCCCATCGCACGTGCCCTGACCCGCAGTTCATGCCACATGGGTCTAGGCTGGATTCGTATACCTAGATACAGGGGTTTATTTTTGTTCTGAAGAAAAGAAATCTGAGAGGGAATAAGGGGGTTTTTGCATTTTTCACACCTCAAGATTCGTGCCCCTCTCTCATGCTCAAACACTTAGTCTTCTAAGGCTTTGGTGAGGCCCTTATGCCTTGCTCTTGTGAGAGCCTTGTGCTCCTCTGCTGCTGCTTTGCCTTAGCTCTTGTTGGGGCTCCTGAGGTTAAGGCGTTTGAGCCTTTAACCTGACGTCTGACTGGCTGGTTCTGATTTGACATTGTTGTAGTTATTAGATTGCATTTATTGTTGAGATATTTGAGTTAATTGTAGAGCTTGACATTACGGTTAAATTAGTGGTTTAAACCATCATTTTAACCCAATCTTTTTGCACTTGACTCCTAAGATATTATTCTGATATATACATTGAGCATCATTTTGGTTATATTTGCATATCTCCCTTTATTATTGTGATTTGTTGGTTGAAATTGCCAATTTTCTCCCTACAAATGACCTCAAACTCATTTCTTGATTTCGAGTTTTATAAATATCAAGTGTTGTTGTGATTTTTATCCTATACTACGACGCATATATTTCTAAAAGATGATTTTTGCTTTCAACACTATCCCATCCATCCAACCTACAACCACCCACCAAAAGCCAATCCTAACCCTCCATTCAAAGCCATGCCAACCACCCCCTCACCACTTCTATATAAACCCTCCTAACTACCACATTAACATCATCTCTTCCATTAGTTAGGTCCACCATTACTTTACCTAAACCCACGGCCAAGGAGAAGAAGAGGAGACGAAGATCAAGGGGGCAACCACCCACCCCCTTGGTGCCTTCTTTTTCCATCTTCTTATCACTTGTGCCACACCAAAGGAGGAGGAGAACTTCTACTAGAGGGAATGGCTAGGTAAGAGGAGGAGCAAGGTGGTTAACACCCACCTCGGAGGATAGCTTGGAGGACTACTAGAAGAAGCCAAGGAGAACTCTTTTCAAGTGTGGGGCAACCACACTTGGAGCAAGAGCCATCTTGAAGCTTCTACTGGAGGATCCCTCTCTTCTTCATCTTTATTTTATCTTTGTATTAGCTAGTTTAGTTTCTCAATTTTTGTTAAGAAGCATTCCTCTACATGTACTCCATTTACTAGCAATACAAATTTCATTTTGCCTTCTAATTCAAGTTTTCTAGTTAGTGTGTATTTCATGCTTGTAGTTGATGGGAAGAATGTGTGATTTGTTAAAACTAGGGTTTAAGTCGTTACAACATGCAATTTCACAATCGCTTTTAAAATTTGTAAAACCTAGATAGTAGGGTATCTAGGGTCGTCCAAAGAGGCAAGTTTGCAAAATTCAACACTCTCGCTTGAAAACGGGGAAATCAACTTTCCTTTTAGGTTTTTAGATATAAGATTTTTTTTAGTTTTGAAATAACAGGAAATTATGCAATTGAGAGTGGGAAAACAATTTCACCTAGTTTGCTAATGCTAACATTGTAGTGACAAGATAGTCTTCTCTCTAAACTCACCCTAGACACATGGAGGACTAGAGTAATTAGAGAGAGAGTGAAAAGTGCTAGGAACAACAAAAAGATGCAACACAAATAAAGAGAAGGAAACTTTAATTAGGTAGAAAAAATTTTTTACACAAGACAAGTAGAGGAATGCTTCTACTCAAACAAAAAAAAAATACAAAAGAAGTAAACCACAAATCCTCTTGATGATGGTGGTGAAGAGGAGAGAGTTCTTGATCCAAGCTCAGTTGCTTCTAGGCTTGAAAAGGGTCTCTCCAACTCCTTCCTTGAAAAGCTCCTCTAAGGTGATGTCTTCTTTGGCAAGCCCTAGGGGGGGGGGCGTGCCTTTGCTCCTCCAAAAGTGGATGATCTCCACCCACAAATCTCCTCCTAGGGTGGCGTTGACCACCCTCAAAACCTCCTCCTAAGGTCTTCCTTGCCTGATTGCTCCTCTGATTAGTGGGGACACAAGAGAGAAGGGAAGAGGGGAAGGCACCAAGGGGACAGAGTGTCCCCTTAATCTTCTTCTTCTCCTTTGGTGGAGTAATGGTGGAATTAATGGAGCCAAAGGATGAAGGAAATGGTGGTGGTTATAGGTCTTTTTATAGAGTAGAGATGGTGGAGGTTAGTGTTGACTATGGTTAAGGGAAGAGTGGTGTTATGGATGGCTAGGATATGGAAGTTGGTGGATGGATGGTGGATTAGGGTTGGGGTGGAGGTAGAAGGGTGCATGAGGTGGTAGTTATGGTGGGTGGAGTAGAGTTGGTGCCAACTCTAAGTGGGTTAGAGTTAAGGGTTGGTTGATGTGTTGTATGGCTAGGATTAGGTTATAAGGTGGTAGTTAGGAGATGAGTGACTAGGGTAAGTTGGTGCCAAATTAAGAGATGTGTGGAGGTTTTGTTAGGGGATTTGGCGCCAACTTTAGATGGGTTTAGGTGGGTTAAGTGGTGTGGGATTTGTGGAGGGTTAGGATGGTTCCATGTGGTGGTGTGATGCGAAAAATATGCGGTTTCTTAATTATACGAAATAGTGTCGTTGAGACACATAAATCCGCAATCAACTCTTAAATTTATAATACCTAGATAGTGGAGTATCTAGGGTTGTCCAAGGGGGCCAATTTGTTAATCACATGAATGGTTCTCTCTCTCACATCTCAAGTCCGCACTTTCTTTTTGTGATTTTTGATTTTGTTATTTTTATATCTTTCATAAACATTCGGGTTTGAGGCAACGGAATGTGAAGACTTAATTTTACTACAACTAACCCTAGGTGACAAGAATGGAGTCCTCTCTTCTAAGCTCACCCTAGGCAAGTGTGCCTAGGGTAATTAGAAGAGGAGAGTGTGTGCACAACAACTACAAAAACAACATGGAAAAAACACACTAACTACAACATGAAAATTGGAAGGTGAATAAATTCTATATTACTTGTAAAGTCAAATATAGGTAGAGGAATGCTTCTACAAGAACATTAAACTACTAGCTAATACAAAAAGTAGAGTGGAAGATAAAGAAGAAGAAAGGGAGATCCTCTAGTTGAAGTTGTGATGGCCCTTGCTCCAAGTGCAGTTGCCCTACACTTGAAAAGGGTCTTCCCTCTTCCTCGATGTAGTCCTCCTCCAAGCTATCCTCCAAGGTGGGCATCAACCACCTTTCTCCTCCTCTTGCCTGGACATCCCCTTGATGTTGAATATGATCTCCTCCTTGGCGTGGCTAAGGGAGAAGAAGATAGAGGAAGAAGGCACAAAGGGGTGGGTAGATTGCCCCCTTGATCTTCTTCCCTCCTTCTTCCTTGGTGTGGAGATGGGTTGGAAGAATGGTGAACCTAACTAATATAGAAGATGGGTTTTTGGTGGTGATTATGGTGGGTATATATAGAGGTGGAGAGGGGGGTTAGGTGGATGGCTAGGATGCATTTAGGTGGTGGTTATGTGGATCCTAGGGTGGAAGATGGTTGGTGCCAGGTAGGGGGGTGTGTAGGTGGTGGTTATGGCCATGGAGGGGCACCTAAAGGTGGCGCCAACCATGGAGAGATGCCTTGGTTTTGGCGCCACCATGGGGCATTCTAGAAGGGGGGTTAGGTGGATGGTGGAGATGGGTTTAAGGGAAGATGTGTGGTGGAGATGAAGGGGGTTTTGGAGGGAAAAAGTGGCACCAACTATGGGGTACTTATAGGTGGTTTTGGCACCACTTTGTGGTGTCTTCTGGAGGTGCTGGTTGGGTGAAGGGATGACTTGGGTTGGCACCAAGATGGAGTAGGACTAGGTAGCTTAGGTGGAGTTAGGGTTAGGGTTATTTGGTGGAGCTATTTACGTAGGGTTTTAGGGTTAGGTATTGGTGCCAAGGAGGTGACTAGCTAAGCTAAGCTAGCTTAGCTAGTAGGGAGTAGGGTTGGAGGCATTTGGAGCTAGGGTTTTGAGGGAGAAGAGCTGGAGGTAGTCATCTTGAGCTGCACTAGAGTTGGTGGCTTCTGAAGAGAGCTGCAAGGAGCTATCCTAGTTGGCTTAGCTTGCTAGTTCTTTGCTAGCTGCTAAGCCAAGATAAGATGAGCTGGTTTCTGCTGATGTGAGCTGAGGTGAGCTGGGTCTGATATTCCCGGGAAGGACCTAGCTAGCTGGAGTAGCTAAGGTAGCTTAGCTCAAGTAAATTTAGCTAAGTGGAGTCCCCAAGAGCTGGACTTGAGCTGGCCTGAGCTAGTTAAGGTCATCTTTAGCTGACTAGGTCTAGCTAGTTGATAGTTGTAGCTAGTCCTAGTCAGGTTGAACTTCCAATAAACTCTTTTGAGTTGGAAGAGCTAGAATGGAGCTGGGATCAACTGTCTTCAGCTAATTTGAGCTGCCATCTAGCTGAGGTGAGCTGAATGGAGCTAAGGTAAACTAGCTAGAGCTACCATTCAGCTGAGATGAGTTGAGTGGAGTTAAGGGTGAGTTGATCCAGCTAGAAGGAGCTGGGATCCAGCTGATAGGAGCTTCTTGTTCATCTTCTGCCTTCCTGAGTGCCCAAATGTGTGGGATTTGACATTCTGCCTAATCCTGACACTCAGATAAATGAAACAAAAATACATTAAAATGCAATGCATGCCTATCCTAGGTAAATGCCTAAATGCAGCCCAAAAACACATTTGCGAAGTTAAAACCGTAAGAGCTAGGTTAGTTTTGGGGCATAAGAATGATGATAAATTGGTATTTATCACACCCCCATGCTTATCTTTTGCTAGTCTCTTAGCAAAACTATTTTCACAAAATAGATTTTCTGGGAAAGGCTAATTTTTTTACTTTTGAGGAGAGAAAGGCTATGGGATGTTGGTTGATTGAAAAACCTGAAAGTCATGGGATTTGTTAAAGATAAAACCTCAGGATTCGTCTTTGGATCCAAGAGTTAGAAGAATCGGGATCCGAGTATCTTTAAAATTCATAAATTAACTCATTGTTATTCAAATGACCTGAAATTTTTGTAGTTGGGATTTCTCTGGCTCTTGAATCAGATTCACAATTTGCATCAACTTTTAAAACCTTGTGTTTGTGCTTGTGAATGCTAACTTTTATGAGGTTGTGTTTTTGGTTTAAAACTTGTTTTACTTTTTTTTTGAAACTTCCCCATGCTTATTCTTAGCGTATCCTACAACAAATGTGTTGGGATCATCATTCTTGTCACCAATCCTCAAGGGGGCTCTAGCGTCGACACTTCGGGATAGTACCATCCAAGACACCACCCAAGAGCTCACAACCCCAAAGCACAATGCGGTATAAAGAAGCGCTCCTATAAAACTCAAGCTCTTGCTCCGATGCTATGGATAGAGCACTGTCCAAGACACTTGGGCTGCAAAATTGCACCTTAATGCTCTACCTAAAGATAAAGAATGTAGATATAGAATAGCGCTGAGGTGGTAACATTTTGTCATTGTGCCCTCAAAGGAGGCATTTTCCTCCTCGGCGGTGGGAACTCAAACCAATGATCTGCTTCGGATTTTACCAGGGCCAAATAGGGGTTTTCTTCTAATTTCTACATGTTTTTAAGGTGTTGGCTTGTGTGTGAATTTTGACACAAGAATTTTGTCAAAATTGCAAGTTTTTGAATCGGAAGCTAAGCTAGATAATTTCCAGGTTACAAAGGAAGATCAAGTCACCTAAACTATCATGAGTTCAGGTGGAATTTAAAAAAGGATACTTGATCTAGTCTAGAGGTTAGACCCAGAGATTCTAACAATCAGATCTTAATCTTAATCCCTAGTTTGTTAAAGATTAAATCCCTTGTACCTTAAAATGAATTTTTAAACCTTAGTTCCATTTTTCAAAATTTTCCTTAAAAAGTTTTACGTTTTTTCTGTAATGAGATGCATGCAAAAGAAAGAAATGCATATTTTTAGGTTTTGAAAATCCTAAATCGATCGTCAAAATTTAAAAACACCCCCTCATGCTTATGATATGCAATGTCCTCATGCATTAGGAGGGAAAAGAGATCACCTTGGTGAAAAGTGGTCTAGTTTAGGATGGTCAAAACCTAGAAAAAGAAAGAGAATAGGAAAGCAGGAAAAATGATGGGTTACCTCCCATTCAGTGCTATCTTTTAAGCCTATTTAGTAGGGCATGAAATGATGCATGGAAAATGGACAATCATGTAAATAATTGGACAGTTGAATGTCCTCAAGAAATGTGTCTTCCTCAAGATCCTTGAAAAGATGATTGATAAAGAAATCAGGATCAAAATGAAATGGAAAAATGGAAGAATGACCTGAGTCTGGCCATGGTTTGAGTTCATGTAAAAAGTCAAACTCGGGCAAGTCAGGTGGTAGGTCCAATGGAAAGGGAGGGCAAAAGGAGTCAATAAGAGGTAGGGTGGATGAAGTTAGTGTGGATGTTTTTGGTGAAAAATCAGGAAGATTGAAAGACTAAGAGTCAAACCCTAGTTGATCTAAAAAGTCTTGGACCACATAATCATCCTTAGAATAGGAATCAATAAAATCTAGATAAGTGGTGGTCAAAGCTGAGTAGGATTTGATCAACATAGACTTCTCGAATATTGCTTCCATTTTATTATCAGTGTCCTCAAAAATTTCAAGATCAATTGACCTCTCGGAAGCTTGAAACAAATCTAATGAGAAAGTCTGGTTACTACAACTTATATTCATTTTCCCAGAATGAGAATTGATAATAGTTGTTGCAGTAATCAGAAAAGGTCTTCCAAGGATGGCATTAATGAGAGCCTCAAGCACCTCTATGTCAAGGACCAGAAAATTCACCTGAAATAGACAATTCCGGACCTTGATAATACCATCCTCAACAATTTCCCGCGGTTGAATGGTAGATCTGTCTGTCAATTGAACTTGAACCTTAATAGGTTTTAAATCACCGAATCAAAATTCCTCAAATAGGACCGGGGGATGAGATTAATAGAGGTACCTAAGTCGAGAGGGGCACGAAAAAAGGTGGTGTCATTTATGACAACCGAGATGAATGATGTGCCCAGGTCCTTTTCTGTGAGAGGTAGCTTGCTTTGAACAATTAAGCTTGTTGTCTTTGAAAGGCTGATCCTTCCTAGATTGTGGGCCTGCTGCTTTGGAGTACATCTTTTTTTCAAAAATTTAGCAAAGGCAGGGGTGGCATCTAGGAGGGGGATATTCTTGACTTGCCCAAATAAGTCCAAAAGATCTTGGTGAGAGGGCCCTGGTTTTTGATCTGATTGCAGTGTTTGAGAGTGAGAAATAGGATTTGAATCTCGTATTTTTGGTGTTTCTTTTTCTTCTTCCTGAGTTGGGTTAGGAGAGTCAATTTGCATAGGTTGAGAGTGGGTTTCATAAATTTGATTTGAAGGCCCTAAATCAGTGGTGGTTTTCCCACTCCTCAATGCAGTTTGGTTGTCACTGGGAGGAGGTGGGGGGGCCTGTTGTTGATGGAAATTGAGTTGGTGTTGTGGTATGGGGTTAATAGGTGGCTTATTAGTGTGGTTCTGATGTTGGTGTTCACTTGGGTGTTGGTTCCTTTGATTGACAAAGTTTGGTGTGGGCTGGGATGGTGAATGTCCTACAGGTCTTTGAGTCAGAATAACCCCAACTTGATAATTGAGATTGTTAATAACATGGGTGATTTCCATAGTTTTTTCTTACATCTCCTGCAGGGTTTTCATCATCTGGGCATCGATGTCTTCTTAAGGTGGCCCAAATTGATAAGTTTGATTTGAACCATACCCTCCAAACAGGTTTTGGTGAGGAACCAGGTTGGTCCAGGAGTGAGTCGGATAGTTCCTCCAATTAGAGAAATTTTTAAATTGCTCTTAGAAGGTGGAGACATTTTGGGTGGGGTGATGATTTGGATAAGTATAATTCCCTGTTGAACCATAGAAAGCCTCGTAATAATGATTATACTCAGCATGGGTAGTATTTAGGTTATGCAAATTTTCTCTCTTTGTGGTGTTAGAAGGGGTGAGATGTGGAATTTGTGGAGCTTGGGTAGGTGTGGTAGGTCTCCCTTGGTTGGCTAGGTTTGCTACATCCCTATTCAACTGTTGTTGATTAGCTTGTAGCTGAGCAATTATGGAGTAGAAATTAGGTGGGGGGGCCTGATTAATTAGCTCCTGGGTGGATAGATTGGGGAAGGAAAAATTAGCATGTAGGTTAGAGGACCTATTTTGATTTTCCATTTTTAAAGAAGAGGAAGAACGCATGAAAAGTCTTTTTTGGGGAGGCAAAAGTCAAGTGGTCCCTCCAAGTGTAGAGTTTTGGATCGCAGCCCATGCAAAACGGAAGAAACGGTGAGGAGAGGAGGGAGAGATGAGAGAAGTGTGCAATCAAGCAATACAAAATTCTAGACCTAACTTAAATGTGACTCCCTAAAAATTAACCTAAGACTTGACCTACCTAGGAGATAAGAAATCAATAGTGGATATCCGTTCTCTCAACAAATCTATGCCTGGTAATGGGAGGTTTGGGCTGAATAATGGGAGGTTTGGGCCCAAGCATGTCCAAGGAAAATCATTGGGGGCTTGTGTAAACCCACGCCTGGTCGTTTGACATGGCCTCTCATCCTGACACCAGATATAGATGAAAGAATTTATAACAACTAAAGATGACTTAAGACCTAGATAACAAACCTAAGTTTAGTGAGACCTTAAAGGTCAAATTGCTACAGATTTTAATTAGGCTAAAGTGCACAATGAATGTGATGGGCGTTAGTTGGGGTAATGCCCAATTATTTCTTTCTTGTTTTTTTTTTTGAGTGTGTGCGAATTGGGCAGGAAGTGTTGCCCAAGACAAATCAAAGGAGGTTTACAAACAATGATTTTTTTTTTGGTTGAAGGATTTTAGGATTTTAATAAAGATTTAATGTGAATTTAAAGATTCTCTCTTGTTAAGGGTTAAAACAAGGTTTTGAAATTCCACAAATAATAACAATCAAGTTGTAGTTGGTGAAGTTCAATTCCTTTAGAATTGATGTGACTAAGAGAGAGTTTAAAACCCTAAAGTTGAAATTCCTAGTTATTCAACTCCTAAATGAATCTCTTATTCAAAAATATTTAAAGGTGGTGGTCCAAACAAGACAAACAACACCACCACTTGATAGTAAATCAAACAAGGAATCTAAAAATATTTTTTTTGAGATTTTATAAAATTATTTGATATTTTTTTGGAATTTTTCTTCTTACTAATGTCAAAGGTCAGAAATGATAGATTCGCGGAAACCTCAAATGACCTCAAAAATTTTTGACAATTTTATATGTTGTAGATAATTTCTTAAGGTTTCCAATGATATAAAGTTTTCCCAAATTTGATGAGTAGAAAAATTTATAAAATTAACAGATAGTAAGAAAACAAGGTCTAACCCCTATTCAGTCCATGAATGTTTTAATTTTTTCTATTCAATGAAATTTCTTGAAAATTGGTCTCAAGGTTCCTGACTCAAAGGGACTTCCCTGGATGAAATTTGGTGATTTTATGAAGCTCCTAAGTGCCCAAACTTGATTTTTGAAAATCAAGACAAATGTCTGGATTTTCAAAAATCAGACACCAATAAGATAAACGTGGTGGAAAAGTGAAGTAAGCAATCAACAAAATGAAATTTAGGGTTCCACCAACCTCAATTCTTCTTGTTTTTTATTTTTTTAGATAATTTAAAGATTTTTGAAGAGATTTTATTTTTGTTTTTGATGAGAAAAGGCCTGGGATACCAACCTGAAGTATGTGGGAAGAAAAGAGATTTGAAGCTTCCGCTCCAAGTGCTCCAAATCCCACTCCCACTCCTAATTCGCACCTGGAATTAAAACAATCAAAATTTTGTGAACATTGAGAAAGCAAGAGAGAGATAATGTTGTGATTAAGCAGTGCCTCCTCGACAACGGTGCCAAAAAGTGATGTGAAAAATATGCAATTTGTTAATTATACGAAATACTATCGTTGAGATGCGTAAGTCTGCAATCAACTCTTAAATTTATAATACCTAGATATTGGAGTATCTAAGGTCGTCCAAGGAGGCCAATTTGTTAATCACATGAATGGTTCTCTCTCTCGTATCTCAAATCCATACTTTCTTTTTGTGATTTTTGATTTTGTTCTTTTTATATCTTTCAGAAACAATCGGTTTTCAGGCAGTGGAATGCGAAGACTTAATTATACTACAACTAACCCTAGGTGACAAGAATGGAGTCCTATTTTCTAAGCTCACCCTAGGCAAGTGCGCCTAGGGTAATTAGAAGAGGGGAGTGTGTGCACTACAACTACAAAAACAACATGGAAAAAGCACACTAACTACAACATGAAAATTGGAATGCCAATAACTTCTGTATTATTAGTAAAGTCAAATACAGGTAGAGGAATGCTTCTACAAGAATATTAAACTACTAGCTAATACAAAAGGTAGAGTGGAAGATAAAGAAGAAGAAAGGGGGATCCTCTAGTTGAAGTTGGGATGGCCCTTGCTCCAAGTGCAGTTGCCCTACACTTGAAAAGGGTCTTCCTTCTTCCTTGATGTAGTCCTCCTCGAAGCTATCCTCCAAGGTGGGCATCAACCACCTTTCTCCTCCTCTTGCCTAGCCGTCCCTTTGATGTTGAAGATGATCTCCTCCTTCGAGGGGGATCCTCTAGTTGAAGTTGGGATGGCCATTGCTCCAAGTGCAGTTGCCCTACACTTGAAAAGGGTCTTCCTTCTTCCTTGATGTAGTCCTCCTCGAAGCTATACTCCAAGGTGGGCGTTAACCACCTTGCTCCTCCTCTTGCCTAGCCGTCCCTTTGATGTTGAAGATGATCTCCTCCTTGGCATGGCTAAGGGAGAAGAAGAGAGAGGAAGAAGGCACCAAGGGGGCGGGTAGATTGCCCCCTTGATCTTCTTCCCTCCGTCTTCCTTGGCGTGGAGATGGGGTGGAAGAATGGTGAACCTAACTAATGTAGAAGATGTGTGTTTGGTGGTGATTGTGGTGGTATATATAGAGGTGGAAAGCGAGGTTAGGTAAGGATGGGTTAGGTGGATGGCTAGGGTGCATTTAGGTGGTGGTTATGTGGATCCTAGGGTGGAAGATGGTTGGCACCAAGTAGGGGGGGTGTGTAGGTGGTGGTTAAGGCCATGGAGGGGCACCTAAAGGTGGCGCCAACCATGAAGAGATGCCTTGGTTTTGGTGCCCCCAGGGGGTTTCTAGAAGGGAGGTTAGGTGGATGGTGGAGATGGGTTTAAGGGAAGATGTGTGGTGGAGATGAAGGGGGTTTTGGAGGGAAAAAGTGGCACCAACTATGGGGTACTTATAGGTGGTTTTGGCACCACTTTGTGGTGTCTTTTGGAGGTGCTGGTTGGGTGAAGGGATGACTTGGGTTGGCACCAAGATGGAGTAGGACTAGGTAGCTTAGGTGGAGTTAGGGTTAGGGTTATTTGGTGGAGCTATTTACATAGGGTTTTAGGGTTAGGTATTGGTGCCAAGGAGGTGACTAGCTAAGCTAAGCTAGCTTAGCTAGCTTAGTAGGGAGTGGGGTTGGAGGCATTTGGAGCTAGGGTTTTGAGGGAGAAGAGCTGGAGGTAGTCATCTTGAGCTGCACTGGAGTTGGTGGCTACTGAAAAGAGCTGCAAGGAGCTACCTTAACTGGCTTAGCTTGCTAGTTCTTTGCTAGCTGCTAGGCCAAGCTAAGGTGAGCTGACTTCTACTTATGTGAGCTGAGGTCAGCTGGGTCTGATATTCTCGGGGAGGACCTAGCTAGCTAGAGTAGCTAAGTAGGTATTAAAAATACAACAAAATATGCAATTCTTGCGTAACCTAATTGATGCCTAAATGTAGCCTAAAAACTCATTTGTGAAGTTAAAAAACTAAGAGCTAGATCTGTTTTAGGTCATAAGAATGATGATAAACTGGTGTTTATCAGTAGTTAATTAGTAGAGCACAATCTTCTCTTCTAATTACCCCAGGTGCACTTGCCTAGGGTGAGCTTAGAAGAGAAGACTTCTTCTTGTCACTTAGGTTTAGTGATTAGCTTAATATTTAGTTCATCTTTGCATAAAAATACTCGATTGTTTCTAAAAACCCTAAAAATAATATAAATCAAAATCACAAAAACATAAGTGTGGATTTGAGAGGCGAGAGAGAGAATTAATTCTTGTGATTAACAATTTGGCCTCCTTGGATGACCTTAGATACTCCATTATCTAGGTTTTATAAAGTGTAAAAGTTGATTGCAAAGATACGCGTTACAACTACATCAAAACCCACTTTTAACAAAATGCGTATTTTCTGCATCATTAGGAAAGTTAGGGTTAGGAGGAGGTTGAAACCTATGGTTTGGTGGTGGTGGTGGTGGAGGATGTGTAAAGAGATGTAGAGGAAGTTCTTCGAAATCCTCAAATTGTGAGGAATCGATGTCATCCTTTGGATGAACGAGATGATGGATGGGAGTTTGAGGCCTAGGAGGTAGAGGATTGGATGTGGAGTCAGTTTTTGAAAATACTTTTCGAGGTAGTCAAAACTCAAAAGAAAGTAATCACTCCCAATCAATCTCAATCCAAATAAAATTAGAAATCCCAATCAATCACTTTGACAAAAGACCAATCAATCTCTAGTCAAGCAAGAAAGTTCAAATTTTTCCTAAGGGTCTACTATAAGAAAAGTAGTAGTACACAAACAAATGTTTCAATACAGTTGTACGTGTTCTACAAAAAACCTAGCAAAGTGTAGACCTCCAAAGTCAACCCGGAATCTGGATAAGACTGACATGTGAACCCAATCCCTGTGGTCACTCAAGGAGATGAGATAGAAACTTGTGTATTGGTGAATCTTATGCGATTATGTAGTGTGTACACGATAAGCGATCAATAGAATGTCGATGAAAAGTCAATCAGGGTTTCAAGCAAGTTCTTATGTCTCCTTTTGAATTTGATTTAAGTAATTAGAAATGTATTCTTTGCAGCTCATCTCGCTTTTTAGTTCCTTTCAAACAAGAGATGGACTTTTTAGTTTTAAGTCAAATGCAGGGATGGAAAGAGCTCAGAAAAGATAGAAATTGCGTACTTGCCTCTAGCAATTCTATAGTATACAATTTGACTTTAAATGAAATCTAGCAGGAAATGTGCAACCTAAGTATGGATGCCTAGAATATGCTGCTGCTAGATAAGAGATGAAATCTTTTTTGTATTTTTTATTTTATAATTTTTTTGGATTTTTGAATGCAAGAAACAAAATTAAATCAAAAAGAAATTGATACAGAAAAATTGAGTACGAAAAAATCGAGTCGATGAGAGATGAGTAGAGCGAGATAAAGAGAGTCCAAGTTATTACAAGAAGTGTGTGAGAATAGGCTCTCACAACTTATGCCTAACATAATGTCCTATGAATATACCTAAGTCTAAACTACCACTGTACTAATCTAAGAAAGTGGGAAAATGCAGCTCTGTTTGGAAAAACTCTACCTAGAAGTCGAGTCTGAAGTGCAGCGGATCTGCCAGGAAGAAGACTCCACCTGGAAGAAAACACTACTACTCCTCCTTAAGTGCTGCAAAAACATCAATTGATTAGTAAGATAATTATATATAATAATCAATCAAAGAATAAAATGAATAAAAGAATCTATACACATCAAAAAATATGAATAAAAGAATGGTTATATAGAAACAAATCAAAAATATGTACAAGTGAAGAATATAAGAAAATTTTGGCGTATAGAGAGTTGCCTCCCCGGCAACTGTGCCAAAAATATGTTCGTCGACTACCGAGTTGCAATAAAAATGGTGTTTTATGTGTCATTGTTGTAGTATATTGGTCACAATGCAAACTGATATCACGTCATGTTTATTTAATTACAATTTTTACTAGTTTATTCTAGGTCGTTCACTGGGAGGCAGTTATTGATATACATCACTCTCTAAGTCAAAAATGTTCTTTTATTCCAAAAATGTTAATTTTATTTACAAAATGAATGAATGAATCAAATAATTAAATAATTGATTAATTATTTACAAAAAGAATTAATTAATATGTACTACAATGCCTTAAGCATATGTACAACAAATAGGCATAAAAAATCAATTAACACTATGTTCATTATATACAACTACTATAAGTAATATCTAAGTATAGGTACAAAAATAGTTGTTAATCTACTATACTAAATTATATTAACATACTAATATCTATAGTAACATATATTACATATACAGTAACATATAGATACATCGTTATAGCTCTAGTAAAACATTTATACAACATAAGTCATAAGTTACTACTTATACTAATGTATATACATATATTTTGTGACAGATATAACTGTCACTAAAGCTCTAGTTTATTTATATACATATAAGAGCTCAAACATAGTCTATCCTATTCTACTTATATGTATATACATATACTATTTATACATATACATATTTACTTCATATACTTAATTTATATACATAAACTTATATCTATTCTATACGTATATATTTATATATATACATATACACATATACGTAAACACACACAACACTCAGTTAACACTTAGCCGCTCCACACTCTCTTCTCCTCTCCTTTATTCATTCTTCTATGACACTTAGAAGTTTTCAGGGCTTCTTTCTCACTTAGCATACACATGTACTGTTCACTTAAGATCAAAAATATGTTTGAATGGGCGGGTCAGCCCACTTTCGGAGGATACACAACGCCCAATAGGGTGGGACCAAACTCATAGTAGTGGGCCAACCCTAGTTTAGATTGGTGCATTTTAGTGCATTCTCAGGCCCAATATCAGGCCTACACGAGCCCACACACCCGCGCGCTTACACCCACATTCACGCCCCCACACACACCCGCAGGCGCACGCAGCATGTGAATCAAGGAAATAACCCTGTATGCTCATTGTACGCCCTGCGCTGATGACCGAGGGGTCGCCAGCACAAAGGCGTAAAATACTGCATTGCGTATTGTGTTGTCACTGATGTAGCGCTATTCCAGCAGGTGATCTACGTGCTCCTTAGCGCTGAGAATCGTGTGGATTTAATGAATTTGGCCCTCTATTTGAGGGCCATAATTTAGTTTAAACTAAAAATAAACTATATGGTTGCAAAGCCCTTATATAGGGCTACATAATTATATAATTAATTTAGAGATCACCCTCAAGTGGGATTTGGGTGCACTATGAATCTAAAAGTTGTGGAGCTTTAGATCCATAGTGGCTCTGATGGATGGGATGGATAGTGGATCAAAACATGAGGAAAATAGAGAAAATGGAATCGTGAGGTGATTAGGGAGATTAGTGAACACATGAATGAATGAATAAACACCTCTCTGATGTGGATTGATCAAAGAGGGAAAAATCGGATCTAATCAACTATACTCCTAATCTAAACTAATTCAGATTAGATCAACTAGTGATTGCTATTCTAACTAATCTAAACTAAACTAGAAAGCAATAAATCTAGCTATCAAAGCAGTAAAACCTAATCTATGAAAGTAGGAAAACTAGCTAAGGGAAGAAGGTGATGTCCAAGGTCACCATCTGGCGGCCGATGATGAAGAAAGGGGAGAAGACCCTTCAGTTGACGAGGGAGTTGTCCAAGAGCCAACAGCCGATGGCTAAAGGAGATCGACGGAGGGAGGGCAACCTGCTTTGTCACTGCAAGCAATGAAAGGAGGTGGAAATCTGTGGGAGTAGACGAATGGAACCACTCAGGGGGGAGGGAGTTGGTTGAGCATTGCATGAGCTCAGGTGTGCTTCCTATATAGGTCTAAGGTTGATCAAGTCATCGGCGAGGTGAGATTAGGTGCACCTAGGTTTGACAGTGGAGATGAGCTTTGAGGGAGACAGGAACTGTTTGAGATGAATCCAACCACAGGATCAGATCCAGATGAAATAAGCATCCACCGCGCAAATGCGCCTGCAAAATGGATTAAGATCAATCATTGGATGATTGGCTTAGTAAATCAATGGTAGCTGTAGTGTGAGTTCATCGTGAGCTATAGTGCTTAAGGAGAAGGGAAGAGCCGTAGGGGTTTTGGGCAATTTGCACTGAAGGGCTTAAATTGAAATGGTGAGAGATTTCTGCGGAGGCCCAAAAGTGGCAAGATTTAATGCACCGCGGTCTCTAGTCTCTAACAAGTAGGTCCTTGTTGGTTTTCGAAGAAGTCCTTGAAGCATAAATGTGAACAAAATGTTATGTACTAAGGACCTATATGTAAAAATGTAAAAATGCAACCAGATTTTTATTGGAACTTAATTGAACATCTAGGAAGTTAATTCAACCCTTGATTTGTACTTTTGGACTCAATCATGTATTCAATTTTGCAATTGGATCATCAAATTACACTTAGTAATAGTATATCTCATTTCGTGACCTAATTATGCATTTTTAACACTAATTTGATGTTTTAGGTCATTTCTCCTATTTCCCACACTTAACCCTTTTCTTGTGTTAATTATGTAATGTTTAACATAGTTCCTCTCTTAACTTGGCCATTTTAGCTATGATGAACCACACCTCATCACACTCCAAGGAGGAGGTCTTCGTCTAGAGGGGACGATGAGGCAAGGAGGAGCCTTGAGGGTGGTGGACGTCCACTCTTGAAGGAAGCTTGGAGGAGGACTACTTGAAGAAGAAAGCTAAGGAGAACCCTTTTTAAGTGTTGGGCAACCACACTTGGATGAAGGGCATCCAAAGCTTCTAGCTGAGGATCCCTTCTTTCTTCATCTTTCTATTTTCTTGTATTAGTTAATGTGTTCTTATTTTTTTTTTGTAACAAGCATTTAGCTACTTGTCATCTATTTTGTTAGTAACACAAGTTCCACTTGTTGCCTTTGAATTTCCTGTTTCTAGTTAGTGTGCTTTCTTGTTATTTCTTTAGTTCACCACAACTCTCTTCTAATTACCCTAGGTGCACTTTCCTAGGGTGAGCTTAGAAGAGAGGACATTCTTGTCACTTAGGAGTAGTTGATAGGCATAGTTTTAGCATACTCATATTTGCCTTTTCAAGTGCTCATTATTTCAAAACCCTAAAAACAACAAAATAAAAAATACAAAAGTACAAAGTGTGGATTTGAGAGGCGAGAGAGAGAACCAACTTTTGTGACTAACAAATTGGCTTCCCTGAATGACCCGAGATATTCATCCTATCTAGGTATTATAAATTTAAGAGTTGATTGTGGATTTACCCCTTACAACGACAGTATTTCGCATATTTAACGAAACACGTATTTTTGACATCACTTTTTGGTGTCGTTGCTAGGGTGGCACGGCGTAGTCTCAATTTTTGATCTCTCTCTTGCTTACTTGGTCTTCATGAATTTTATGTTTTGTTTTGGTTAGGTGAGAATCAGGAGCGGGAGCGAGATTCGGATTCGCTTGGAGTGGAAAACTTTGAGTGACATTGTCTTCCCGCGTACTTTAGGTAAGCACCCCAGGCCATCTCTTTTCAAAAATCAAAAAAATATTTAAAAAATCTTTAAATTATCAAAAAAAATCAAAAACAAGAAAAATTGAAGGTGGTGGAGCCCTAAAAATCACTTTGTTGCTTGTTTGCTTCGTGTTTGCACCACCTTAGTCTTATTGGTGTTTGATTTTTGAAAATCCAAACTTCTATCTTGATTTTCAAAAATTAAGTTCAAGCACTTAGTCAATTCCTAAAATCACTAAATTTCACCTAGGGAAGCCCCTTGGAGTCAGGAACCTTGAGTCCAATTTTCAGAAAATTTGGCTGAATAGAAAAAATTAAACAATTCACGGACTAAATAGGGGTCTGACCTTGTTTCCTTACTATTTTCTTACTGTTCATGAATTTTATGAATTTTTCTACTCATCAGATTTCGGTAAAATTTATGTTGCTAGAAACCTTGAGAAATTATCTACATCATATATAATTTTAAAAAATGTTTGAGGCCATTTGAGGTTTTTGCATAATCAATTTCTCGAATCTACAAATTTTGACACTTTACATCAGTAAGAAGAAAAATTCCAAAAAAATATTAAATAATTTTCTAAAATAAAAAAATCATTTTTAGATTCCTTGTTTGATTTCCTATCAGGTGGTGGTATTTTTGGTCTTGTTTAGACCACCACCTAAAAATATTTTAAAAAGAAATTCATTTTTAGGAGCTGCATACATGAGGATTTTTAATTTTCTCTCTTAATCACATCAATTTTTAAAGGAATTGACCTCCACCAACAACAATTTGTTTGATACTATTGTGTGAAACTTCAAAACCTTGATTGAAGCATTAACAAAAGAGAATCTTAAAAGACATTAAACTTTATCAAAATCCTAAAACACTTTAACAAAAAAATCCTATTTGCAAAACATATTTGATTTGGCTTGGGCATCACTTCCTGCCCAATTCACACGCACCAAAATAAAAATAAAAATAATCGAGCATTACTCTAATTAACGCCCATCACATTTCTTGTGCACTTTAAGCTCCTAGACCTAATTAAAAGTTGTAGCAACTTCACCCATAAGGTTTCATCAAACTTAGGCTTGATACCTAGGTTTTAAGATTTCTTTAATTGGTATCAATTCCTTCATCTATATCTGGTGCCAAGCCGAGGGGTAGTGTCAAACGACTAGGTGCAGGTTTATACAAGCCCCCAGTGATTTTCTTGGGACATGCTTGGGCCCAACCCTCTCCTTATTCATCCCAGCCAAATTTGTTGAGGGAACGGTTATGCACTATTGATTTCTTATTTCCTAGATAGACACGTCTTAGGTAAATTTTTAGGGAGTCACAGTTAAGTTAGGTCTATAATTTTGTATTGCTTGATTGCACACTTCTTCTCATCTCTCCTTCCTCTCCTCCCCATTTCTTCCATTATATGCATGGGCGACAGTTGCAAACTCCACATTTGGGGGGACCACTTGATTTTTCCCCTCGCACAACAAGATCATCTTCCTTGCATTCATCAGAAATGGAAGACATGCAAAATAGGTCCACTACCGCTTCCAGCTCTCAACCACAAGATCCATCTAACCCTACTTCTAATCCCACCTCTAACCCTTCCACCTAAAATCCACAAGCTAACCCCTCCATCTTTGACATCCCTATCCCTAACCTTCCAAGTTTTGAGCTACCAAATCTAGAATAGCTAGGGAAAAATCAAAATCCAAATCCTAATCCCCTTTACATGATGGTTGACCAATTGGCTCAACTTCAATTGAATCAGCAACAGTTGGCTAGGGCAGTCACGAACCTAGCCAACCAAAGATCGGGTCAACCACTTAGGGAACCTCTCATCCCACTAAAGGAATTTTACGATCCTTCCAATTATGAGGAGAGACCTGGGGTGGTCATACCCGAGGGGGATTTTGAGATCAAACCCACTATCCTGAATCTCATTAAACATTTCCATGGTATTCTGAGAGAGTACCTTTTTAGCCACCTCGAGGATCTGATTGTCCTCGCGCAAACCACCCATTCCCACAATGTGCAGGAAGATCTGTGGCTCATGAGACTTTTCACTCTCTCCCTAAAAGACAAGGCATCATATTGGTTCAAGATGGTTAGGCATCCTATTACTACCTGGCCCCAATTAAAAAGTGCTTTTCTAAAAATGTTTTTCTTGATTGATCATACAAATGCCTTAAGATGATCTATTACGACCTTTGAACAGAAATATGATGAATCTCTCCACGAGTCTTGGGAGAGGTTTCAAGAATTATTAAGAAGTTGTCGCCACCATGAGATTCCACGATGGTAGCTAGTGCAAATCTTCTATCATGAATTAGAAGATCAATTAAAATAGTTCGTGGATGCTTCATATAGGGGTAACTTTCTTAATAAAGATGTTGATAGTGCTTACCTGCTTTTTAAGGAAATGAGTGAAAACTAATTTAATTTGGCATCGATGGACACTTTTGGTAGGACTACAAACCCAAGATTTAGGGTTAGTGAAATTGACTCCTGATTTGCATCTGTTCCAATCACACAAGATGATTTTCAATTAATTGCACAAGGATTGGATCAAATGCAAATTCACCAGAAAATGATTAAAGAAAAGCTGAATCCAAACCAAGCTCCACATCTAACCCTGCCTAACATCCTAAAGAGGGAAAACTTGCATAATCTCAATACTGTCCCTACTGAGAATAATCAATTTTTTGAGGCTTTCTATGGTTCATCGAGGACCTACACATATCAAAATCCTAGCCCTATTGAAAATATCTCTGCCCTCCAGGATCAAATTAGAAATTCCTCTAACTAGAGGAATTACCCGACTTACTCCTGGACCAACCCAGTTCCTTCTCAGAAACAAAACTCATTTGGAGGGTATGGGCAAAATCAGACCTTTTACCTACCTGGGCCATCCCATGAAGACATTAATGCCCATGTTATGAAAATCCTGTAAGGAATGCAAAATCAATGTCAAAAGTAATATGAGTTGTTACAAATCTCCATAACCAGATTTAGGTTACTTCGACTCAAAGACCCGCAGAACATTTACCTTCCTAACCCATGCCCAACCCTAATGATCACACGTGTTTCGTGAATTTGAAATCAGGGTTACAAGTAACCCGTCGTCGTAATTGCAAAACTCGTGGTCAAATAAAATTTATACTGAAACTCCAAGGGAGTCCCGGGTCGAACACAGGGAGGCGACGTTTTACTTTAACTGAAATCCGTGCTTCATTTTATTTGTTTTTGGTATTTTAGGGTTTTGTTATTTTTTTGTATTTTTGAAAGAAGACAATCAAATGAATCATAAGATAGAGATGGAACAAATATGGTATATATATCACTCCAATGTCAATTATAATAAACTATGAAAGCATAAAAAGAGAGGGGGGTGAGAAGAAATCTCCCAAATCGACTGTTCAGCAAGACGACGGCGCCTGGTGGAAACTCGAATGAAGGTGAGGAGTTGGACGACTGAGGTGAGATGTAGGAGGACGTCGGGTAGAGGAAAGCTTCAGCGTAGCTCCGGAATGGAGGTGAGAAGGCGGAGATGATATGCTACCGGAATGGAGGTGGGAGGACGGCTCCAAGGCGACCTATGAATGGGAATGGGAAGTTGGAAGAGTATTTGGTGGGGCAGAGATTTGCTATACTAATAAGTGCCTTGGGAGCTTGAGAGCAAGCTCTAACTGAGCGTTGGTAGGCTTGCTAGAGCTTAGGAGTAGGTGGGAGTCGAGTAGGTAGAGATGGCTTGGAAGGGAGGGGGTGTAGGTCCTCTTATACTGGAGGAGAAGAGGCAAAAATAGGTATGGGACCATTAGTGACCTCTAGGTCGTCGCTAGAAGCATCGCTGTAGACAGCTCATGCCTGCTCACACCCACAGCTGGCTTTGCTGGAGCGCGAAGAATTAGTGATGGCTGTAAGCGTCTCTGTAAGTCTAGATCACGCGTCACTGGCACTGCGTTGTCCCCATTTTTGCCGCACACGCGCACGCTCAAGCGCTAGAGCTGTGCTGTGGGCATGCACGCCTCCGCGCATGTGTGCGCACCCGTGCTGCTGTGCGCGTGCTGTGGCGCATGCGTGCGCATGGGCGGCCTGAGCTGCTCCATGTGGCGCAATCTGAGCCATCCATCTTCTTTTCATTGTAGGGGTTGCTACAGAGGTCGGATTGAGTCTATTTTTGTGCCATTAGGCTGCGATCGTCGACCCGAATCCATCCGTGTGGTCAGATTTGTCATTTAAAGCTTTGAATTATGTCACCTAGTCCCTTGGCCGTTGATCTTCCTCAGACTGCATATGGTGCTGCGGGACTTTGATCGAGACGATTTCGGAGGTGTTGGACTCCGATCATCGTCTTGATCAGATCCGTACAGTCAGATCGTCAATCCGAGGCTCCAAAATAAATATCCTTCTCTCTTGACCATAAAAAGGAGGCAATTAACCTAAATTATATACAGCTACTCTAAATGCAGAATGATGCATGCTACGCAATATTTATAACATGAAATGCAAATCTAAGCCTAGGAACATACATGAATAAGCATTTTACCCTCAATAAAAGTGTTTACATCACCTAACAATCAAAGGAACCATTATCAAGGCAGACATCTAAATCAAACCAACCATAACCAGCCTCCCCTTAACTCAGCACCACAGCACCCACTCAGTTTCCATCAACAGTAGGCCCCCCAACCTCCTCCCATGAATAACCAAACTACGAATGCAGTTACATTGAGGAGTGGGAAAACCACCACTGATCTAAGGCCTTCACACCAAAATGATGAAACCCACCCATCCCAAAAGCAAGTTGACTCTCCCCCCAATTAGGAAGAAAAATAACTTGACACAACTCCTGTCTCGTTTCCTTAAGCTCTCCACTCCACCACCAACAGAAAAAAGAAATCTGAGCCCACAGCTGAAGAACTCATGGATTTGTTTGGGCAAGTTTAGATCAACATCCCCCTCCTAGACACAGTCAAATATATACCTGCCTATGCCAAGTTTTTAAAAGATATTTGTACTCCCAAAAGGCAGAATAAAAACCTAGAAAAGGTGCATCTTTCGAAGACAGTAAGCTCTATCATACAGAGCAAGTTGCCTCCTAAGATGAAAGACTCGGGCTTGCCTTTGATTTCGATAATTATTGATGATACCACTTTTAACCGCACCCTTCTCGATCTCGGTGCCTCAGTCAATATCATCCCCACGTTCTATTTGAAGAATTTAAGATCGGTGATCTCAAACCTTCGAGGTTACCTTACAATTAGCCGACCGATCTGCAATCAAACCAAAGGGGATTGTCGAGGATGTTCTTATCAAAGTCTAGAACTATGTCTTCCTTGTAAACTTTGTAGTCCTTTACATTGAGGTACTCGAATCTCTGATTAATGCCCTTATAATTCTTGGACGACCCTTTTTGACTACCACGAAAGTAAATATTAATTGCTATGCAGGTAAAATGAATATAACTTGCGCGGGCCAAACAATTACTCTAGATATTTTCAAATTCTCTAGGAGATTCCATGATGATGATAACTTCTTTGAGGACTCAGATAATGAAACATCTAATTTGGTGGAGGAAACAATGCTAGTGGATACTCTTCCTGACCACAATTTTTTCAAGGATTCGAACTCTAAATCAGTGGTCGATGACATCAATGACTTGGACCCTTGCCTTCAATCCAACTCTTTTCCTAACTCATCACCTTACCCATCCACTCTAACTTCCATTCAACATCCCACCCTAACTTCACCCACCCTTCATCACACTGACTTTTCCACTACTCCCTTTTCCCTAGACCTACCTCCCAACCCCCCTAAGTATGGCCTTCATCATGAAATAAACCTTGGCCAAACTTGGGTCATTCTTCCATTTTTCTATCTCATTTTGGTCCCCATATTTCTACCACTCATCTTTTAGGGGATAAAGAAGCTTTTATGAGGGCATTCACGTGTCCAATTTTTTACATGATCGTCCATCTTTTGTGCAATGCTTCATGCCTGGTTGAATGATGTAAAAGATAGCATTGGATGGGAGACAACCCATCCTTTTTCCTACTTTTGTTTTTCCTTTCTTTTCCAGGTTTTGACCATCCTGAACCCGACCACTTTTCACTAAGGTGATCTCTTTTCCCTCCGAATGCATGAGGACATTGCATATCATAAGCATGGGGGGGGTGGGCTATTCTTAAATTTTGATGATCAATTGAAGATTTTCAAAACCTAAAAATATTCATTTTTTCTTTTGCATGCATCTTCGTAATAGAAAAATCATAAAACTTTTTGAGGAAAATTTTGAAAAATCGAAACTAAGGTTGAAGATTCATTTTAAGGTACTATGGGATTTAATCTTCAACAAACTAGGGACTAGAATGTAGATTTGATTGTTAGAATTTCTGGGTCTATTTTTCAGACTAGATTAAGTATCTTTCTCTAAATTCCACATGAACTCATGATGATTCAGGTGACTTGATCTCTTCTTGTGACCTAAAAATTAGTTGGCTTAGTTTCTGACCCAAAAACTTGCTTCTCTTACAAAATGCTTGTGTCAAATTCACACACAAAGTCAACATCTAAAAAACATTTAGAAAATTAGAAAAGCCCCTTATTTAATCTTAGTGAAATTCAAGGAAGATGATTGGTTTGAGTTCCCATCGTCGAGAAGGAGGAAAATGCCTCCTTTGAGGGTGCGATGTCAATATGTTATCGCCTCGATGTTGCTCTATATCTATATTTCATATCTTTAGATGGAGTATTAAGGCGCATTTTGCGGCTCAAGTGTCTTGGATGGTGCCCTACTTATAGTGTCGGAGCAAAAGCTTGAGTTCGCTTGGAGTTCCCCTTTACACCGCATTGTGTTTGGGGTTGTGAGCTCTTAAGTGGTGTCTTGGACAGCACTATCTCAAAGTGCTGGCGCCCAAGCCCCTTCGAGGTTTGGTAACGGGAATGAAGATCCCAACACATCTGTTGTAGGGTTAAGCTAGGAATAAGCATGGGGAAGACAAAAAAAAAGTTTCAAAAACACGATCTTATAAATGTTGGCATTCACAAGCACTGACACAAGATTTTAAAAGCTATGCAAGTTGCGAGTCAGATTCAAGAGCTAAGGAAATCCTAACTGCAAAACGATTTCGGGTCATTTGAATTAACAAGGAGTTAACTTGAAATTTTTGAAGGATACATTGATCCCGATTCATCTAACTCTTGGATCCAAAGACAAATCACAATGTTTTAACCTTAACAAATCTTGTACCTTTCATGCTTTCAATCAACCAAGGTCTTGTAGTTTTCTTCTTCTCAAAAGTAAAAAAAAAAAATGTCTTTCCCAAAAATTCATTGTTGTGAAAATAATTTTGCTAAGAGACTAGCAAAAGATAAGCATGGGGGTGTGATAAACGCCAATTTATCATCATTCTTATGCCCTAAAACTAATCTAGCTCTTAGGGTTTTAACTCTGCAAATGGGATTTCAGGGTGCATTTAGGCATGCATTGCATTTTGTTGTATTTTTGATGTGTTTACTTGAGTGTCAGGGATAGGCAGAGAGTCAAATCCCACAAACCTTGTCACTTAGGAAGGAAAAAGATGAAGGAGAAGCTTACATCAGCTGGATCTCATTTAGATCCAGGTCATCCTAGCTAGATCCCAGCTCCTTCTAATTGGATCAACCCATCCTTAGCTCCATTCAGCTCATCTCGGCTGAATGGTAGCTCAAGCTAGTTCACCTCAACTCTACTCAGCTCACCTCAACTGGATGGTAGCTCAAATTAGCTCAAGCCAGTTGATCCAAGCTCCATTCCAGCTTGTCGCAGCTCAAGATAGTTCACTGGAAACTCTGCCTGACTAGGACTAGCTACTGCATCAACTAGCTAAGCCTAGTCAGCTGAAGAAGTTCTCAACCAACTCAGGCTAGCTCAAGTCCAGCTCCTGGAGTCTCAACTCAGCTCAACTTAGTTGAGCTTAGCTACCTGACCTAAGCTAGCTACTTTAGCTAGCTAGGTAATCTCCAGGAAGATCAAATCCAGCTCACATCAGTAGCAGCCAGCTCATCTTAGCTTGGCTTAGTAGCTAGCAAAGAACTAGCTAGCTAAGCTAGTTAAGGAGCTTACATGCAGCTCTCTTCATCAACCATCAGCTTCAGTGCAACTCAAATGCAGGTCCTCCTTAGCTCCTCCTCTCAAACCCTAGCTCTACCTCCTCTCTCCACTACTCATCTACTAGCTAAGCTAGCTTAGCTAGTTCACCTCCTTGGACACCAAAACCTAACCCTAATCCGCACCTACTTAGCTCCACCAAATAAGCTTATCTATAGTCCACCTAAGCTTCCCTACTCCTACTCCTTTTTGGTGCCAACCATATACATCCTTTCACTCATTTCCACCACTAAAAGACACCATTATTTTGGTGCCAAAACTACTCCCATAACCACCATAAAAATGGTGCCAAGTCTAGCCCTCATCACAACCACTCATCCACCACCAAATCCATCCTAACCATCCATAAATTGGCACCAACTAAGCCCTTTTAGAATCCCCCTCTTTGGCACCAATTCTTGGTGCTTCTCCACCACCAAAAGTCACCAACACCACCCATAACCACCACCTATTACATCCCTTTGGTGGAGCCAAACTACATTCACCTTAGGATCCTTAACTGTCCACCAAACCTAATCCTAGCCCTATACCTACACCCCACGCCAACCACCACCTTCCTTTCTTATAAAAACACATATAACCTCCACCATACCATCATCCTTCCTTAGTGTAATTCCACTCTTATCCACCTACATAATTCGGCCAAGAAGAAGAAGAAGAGAATAAGATCAAGGGGGCAACCTACCTGCCCCCTTGGTGCCTTCCTCCTCTTTCTTACTGTCACCTATTCCACACCAAGGAGAAGGTCTTCATCTAGAGGGGACAGCTAGGCAAGGAGGAGCCTTGAGGGTGGTGGACATCCACCCTTGAAGGAAGCTTGGGGGAGGACTACTTGAAGAAGAAAGCCAAGGAGAACCCTTTTTAAGTGTGGGGCAACCGCACTTAGAGCAAGGGCCATCCAAAGCTTCTACTTAAGGATACCTTCTTTTCTTCATCTTTCTTTTTTCTTGTATTAGTTAGTGTGTTCTTTTTTTTTTTTTGGTAACAAGCATTCAACTGTCTGTCATCTATTTTGCTAGTAATACAAGTTCCAATTATTGCCTTCCAATTTCCTATTTCTAGTTAGTGTGCTTTCTTGTTATTTCTTTAATGCACCACCACTCTCTTCTAATTACCCAAGGCGCTCTTGCCTAGGGTGAGCTTAGAAGAGAGGACATTCTTGTCACTTAGGAGTAGTTGATAGGCGTAGTTTTAGTGTACTCATATTAGCTTTTCAAGTGCTTGTTATCTCAAAACCCTAAAAATAACGAAATCAAAAATACAAAAATACAAAGTGCAGATTTGAGAGGCAAGAGAGAGAATCAACTTTTGTGACTAATAAATTGGCCTCCTTGGATGACCTTGGAGACTTATCCTATCTAGGTATTATAAATTTAAGAGTTGATTGCGGATTTATGTGTTACAACGACACTATTTTGCATATTTAACAAAATGCGTATTTTTGACATTAGGGCTTTTGCTCATAGAGGCATGATGAAGGATTTGAGATGGCCGACGATGAGAGAGGAGGCATGGGTGTGGAGAAGGGAGTCGCTGAAGGCATGCCAAGGCTTGGCCAGATGCAGAGAAGACAACGAGGAAAGGAGATGTGTCGAGGCCAATTCCTAGTTTTAAGGAGTCTAAACCATACTATAGATAGAGAGAGAGAAGAGGCCACCTAAGAGCAAACGAAGGGAGTCGGAAAGCGTCCGACGTTGGCTAGCTGGACGTGAGGAAGATGGTGGTTCCGGGAAGGAGGCCAGCGGCAAAAAAGAAGCGGGAATAAGCCATGCTTTACCGGGCGATGACCAAAGGAAGATGAGGAAGGTGTTGGTGCTTCCCTTATGGTCGTAGCATGCACGGAAGAGGAGGTTGGAGAGGTTCTCCAAGGTTAGAGATGGAGGAGGTCATGATGAAGGAGAGGAGAGTGAAATGTGACCAAATCTCGACCAGAAAGATTGGCGGATCTTCGTGGAGCTTTATAGCTCCCCGCGACGCGACGACAATGCCGATAATGTCTAGGATCAATGGTTGGATTTCACAGCTGATGAAGTCACGACGGCGGTGAGTGTGGCATTGATGGAGGCGAGGATCGCATGTGGGAATGACGCCAATGCATGAGGCATTGCCAGCTCAATCAAATATCCTCATTTTGGAGAGGTTTATCAATCAGAACTGTGAGGACTTCGCTGTCAAAGGAGGGGTCAATGGCGGGGCTCCATCGAGCATGAAGAGGAAGTGAAGCTGAGGAAGAAGATGGTCACAGGGGGCATTTTGCAAGGAAAATCGAAAGTTAGGTGGGTCTTGCAAAGATTAGAAACTAAAGGAATAAATTGCAAATTTGGTCATAAGGGAGTCTAATTGGGCTCAAAATTTGAGGGTAACCTAATTTTAACCCAAGGAATCTCATGGTGACATCAATTTTGCGTTTTGATGAAGTTTGGTTCATTAATTTAAGCTTTTAACCCAAAATTTATTAAATATTCACCTAGGTCTCTATTTTAGGTCCAAATAGGTTCATTTCGTTAAATTGATTATTCTAAAACTTATGGAATATTTTTTAATGATTTTTAGAAGACTTAGATTACATTTATTTGCATTAGAACCCTTTGAATTAAAGTGAGGCTAAAATTAAGGTTTTATTAATTATAAATTGGCTTTTATTTCGTAGAAACCCTAAATCAATTAGTGTAAGCCTACTTATTTGAATTTTAAGCTTATATGACCTTAAATTAATTGTAGGTTCACTCCTTGGTTAATTTGCACTTATATTTTCCTGTTAAAATAATAGAATTAACCCTTTTTAAAGCAATTCCTCTTGATTTAGCTAAGAGTGAATTATATCCTTTAATACATCAATTATGTGAATTTAACCTTATAACTTAGCTAAATTAAGCTAGATGTAAAGGATGATGGTGTTACCATCATAGTCTCAAATGGGTCAATTACTGTTCATGTTGGCGACGCGGGAGGACAGGAAATTACCTAGCTAATGTGAGAGGAACCCTATTGGAAAAGGTGTGTCTTTTCAAGAGAATAGAAATGTAGTCACAACTTTGAGAAGTGGAAAGACAATACAAAAGCTTGACCCATTAATTAAGACACATGAAAAACCACCCAAACTAGACCATTGTCTCTTGGACATAAAAGGTGAGGAGGCTAAGACTCCAATTCATATCTCTTTAGATGAATGATGTGCTAAGATAATTGCGATTTTAATTTTCAAAGTTGTTGTAGCGTGAAAATCTAGCGATCAATTAAAATTTTACTAAATGAATCAAAGTCCAAGTTGAACACGAGGAGGCAATCACTTGTTTTAAAAACCTTTCATTATATCTTCTAGTCATTTTTCATATACAACTTTTTTGGGTTTTTTAACAATATCAAGTACAAGACAGTTTGAAATAGGAAAGGAAACATGCAAATTATTGAAACACAAAAATTGCTTCTATTGATTATCACGAAGTCTATACAAACTAAGAATGATTCAAAACATTAAAAAAATATCATAAGCATAAAATGAAAGGGTGGGGGAATGAAAAGAGCAAGGATAGCAACGGTGTTGCTTGTTTGATGCTTCTAAGAGACTGCATGGAGGAGCCTTAGATCCAAGACATCGAGAGAAAGCTGGAAGGATTGGAGGAGCTACAACAGAGCCACCATGGTGGAATGGAGGAGGAAGGGCTAGAGAGGAAGAAAGGCACTAAGGGAAGGTTTGTATCTAAGGTGGAGGGAGGGTGGTGGCATGAAACTAGGGAAGCAACGTAGATGTAGTAGTCTGCCATGGAGATGGACCTAAAGTGATGGTGGGCATGCACTATTGATGGTCGACCTAAGCTAGAAGAAGCGATGATTAAATGGTGGGGTGTCTTGGTTCTTTTATAGAGAATGTAAGCAAATGTACACTAGAAGAATAAACCCTTTTAACCATCGCCCAAAGTGAAATAGCCTTCTCCATTTGGTGTTGCGGAAAGATGCGAAGCAAATGCTCTTTGGCGACGGTTAACAATCATGCCCATCTCTAATAGTACCAACTCGATGTGTCATGATTGGCTCTATTTTCCAACATTTCACAATCGTCTCTAAAACACTATGGCAATGGTTATTATATAACTGTCTCTAAAGTATTATTGATGATGATTATTGTAAACCTATCTCAACTATAATTTCGCAACGGTTGAATAAACATCGCAAAAAATAGGCTTTGGAAAAGTGGTGGGGTTTTTTTGAACATTGGTGACTGTTGGATAACTATCACTGATATGTATTTGTAATGGTTATCCAATAACCATCATCAATAATAATTCTTTTTTTTTTAATTAGATTAGATTTTACAGAAAGCGATAATAGGTAACATTCAACATAACCAATATAATATAAAATAAGCATTACATTACTAAAAAGTAACTTAGAAAATGTTTACAAAAGAGTTACAGTGCATGGATAAAAGTAAGAAATATCAAAAAAGGTGCAAACTAAACTTACGCACCAACACCATAACCAGCACCTCCTGCACCAAAATCGTTGTCTAGCCTATGATGTGCAGGATAATGGAAGGTGTTGTGATCAGGTCCACCTGCCCCTCAAAGTACGACCATCATCTTTGCCTACTGCACTTACTGCTACGTCATCTGCTTTCTAAAATCCTGTCTCTACTAGTAGATTTCCTTTCTAATAACTCGCAGCTCTCCAATCACGTCGGTCAGCTGCCATTGAGTCTGCTATACCTACGACTGCGACTTTAGCTACTCCACCTTAATAGAAGATGGGCCAGACGATCCCTTCCATCTGTACAAATTGGTAAATGTCTGGCTCCTACCTCCACTGCGAACAAATCTACCATGTTAGAGGCATGACTATCCTAAAAGCCTCCTTAGGTGTCATAGGAAGCTGCTGGGTCATAGAGTTATCATATGTAGGTAGAGGATGGACCAAGTTGTATATTTCTCCCTAATTATATTTTTATGTAATTAATAAATACGACCGAATTGGAAGTTAAATTTAAATAATAAAAAGAAGTAACTTACATTCTTGGTTTGGTAAGTCTTGTGAACCATGTGCGGCTGCCATCATTTGTAACCTTGTTATGAGTATTCTTATAGACTTCAAGACAATCCAACTAGGTACCATCACATGTGCTTGTCTACAATTAAGTAAATATAAAAGATAGTTAATAACTTAAAGTTACATGTTAATTATAAATATAAATAAATAAGAAATGCACTTACATATCCTATCTTAAGCTTATTAATACTCATCCGATCCAAGACATGAGTCTATGGTAGAGCTTTGGCCCTGTTAGCCTTATTTTTCTTCGCCTGATCCTATAGAAAATACATATATATATTTATATTACTAAACAATTAAATATAATTATAATTAAATTTTAATGCGTAACAATTATTTAATTACCTCCATCTTAGGCTTCTTCCAATGCTGACAACAATCTTTCCATACCTCTGGCAATAGGGAAAGAGGTACATTCCTCAAGGCCTCCTCATATGACTTATTCGTAAAATACTAAATAACAAAGAAGATAAATTATTTAATTGAAATGTATATATGAAAGAAATGAAATTTTTTTATTTTACCACTTTTTTCATATGAAGTCTTCAGTCTTGATGACACCTCGCCGCATGGTTGAGGATATACTTGGGGATGTTAGGATCGCCCCCCAATCGAAGATCGCTTGTAAATTAAACATTTATATACATCAAATCACATTAAAAGAAACATATATAAACCTTAATGTATATTACCTCTAAGTGACGAATGATCTCCCTCTTGAGTTGCTTTAGGACAATCTGCCAATTAAAACAAGAGAGGGGGATGATGCACTTCACAACCTTGGAAAGCCTGCTGCTAAATGGAGGGTAGTCAAGATCTTTCCTACTAAGGGCGATCTCCACCTTCACCCTTGTGCCCTCTGGTACAACCTCCAAGTCCCTATTTCTCGTCGGGCCTCTTTCTTCTTCACTAAATTAATAATTACAATAGTATTAGGAAACAGAGCCAATACAAAATTTTAAAACTTTTAAAATATAAAGAATAATAATTCTCTTACTAATAGTACTGGACCCTGCCTGATCAGGATCTATGTCAGCCTCAAGCTAGCAAACCTCAGCATCCACCTCCTTGTCCCCCTATAGCTTCGCATTGTCGTCATCGGACTCCAACTATATGTCGTCCTCGTCCCCCTCGTCATAATCAGGGTCGTGACTGTCAACCTTGTCCTCAAGCTCGGGGAACGTCACAAACTCAGGTATGACTGCCTTCCTGTCCTTCCCGTTAAAAAGAGACCATGTAAGTGCACCGGGACAAATATATGTGTGTTTACATGGGGGATTAAAATTGGGAGTGGGTACAAGATATAACTGGTGGTCTAGATGTAGGGGTGCTGGGAGGGAGTAGGCTGGGTAGGGAAGGTCTGGGTGCGGGGAGGCCGTGTACGAGGAGGCTGGGTGGTAGGTGGCTACATGGTAGGAGGTTGTGTGGTACAGGGGTCCTAGGTATCAGCCCCCTAGTCGGGGGTGGAGTCAGGAGTCCTTCGACGAGAAGCCCACTTCTTTAATTTCACCATTTGCACAATGCAAAGAAACATTTAGTGACAAAAAACACATAAATATATCATTCATATGAAAAACATTCATATAACTGAAAACAATCATAGATGTTACCCTGAAATAGTAGTAGCCATGTAGAAGGAAAAAATGAACAGAACTGTGTCAACAACCTATAATAAGAGTAAACAAATTATCATATCAGAATAGTACAAGAATGATTTTTTTAAAAATTTATATTATGAAATAAAAGATTAGTAAATTATACCTTATATATCAATGTTTTTGCACTTGGACCTAATGCGGGTTGTTGAAGTTCTTGATATGCTTCGGGTTCTAATTTAGGTTTCCTTTCCTTTTGAGAATCGTAATAACTACGTGGCATTATTCTAACGGGAATTATCCAGCCACTTTTGCTATTATCAGTCACGTAAAAGACTTAGCAGACTTGACAAGCTAAAGTGAATGGTTTAATGTCCTAAAGAATTCGACGATTATTATTCAGACTTATATACTTGTGCTTCTTATCAACCTTAAACTTGGCACCTTCTTTGAAAACATAAACCATTCACACTTAAAGAAGACAAGTTTGTGATCATATCTGAAGCTAACCTCGAGAATTTCCTGAATCTGTCCATAATAACCATCACACCTGCCGGCTAATTTGCAAGGGACAACACTGCCAACTTGTTGTGTAGCCTTTACATCATCAACATATTTGATTCTGTATCTGAATCCATTTATGATGTACCAATAATGGTAATGTCCATAAGTCAATGGACGATCGAATATTACGTCAAAATCTTCCACCCACCACAAGTTGTTATTTTCTTTCATTTGAGTAACGCACTGCTTAAACCACTTAGGAAAGAGTACATCATGTGCATTTGGATATAACGACTGTCTAAATTCATCATAGAAATGGTCGACTTTAGGAATTTTCTTTAATATATACAAGTGTGCCAACCACTGATCTACTTCTGAAATCTCAATGAATTTTGTGTGCAGAATCGACCTTCCTTGAATTTCAAAAATGGAAAGACAATCTTTGTCATGTTCATTAATCCCCCATCATAATTTCTCTCTAAATGATTGAATTGGTTGTCTATCTCATCCAGATACATGGTATAGAAATTCATGGATTCCTTAACTAAGTATCCATCGACAATTGGCCCTTTTGGCTTAGCCTTATCTAACACATAATCCTTCAATTTTTTTAGATATCTCTCTATAGGATGTATCCATATGTACTGAACTACCTAGTGATCCTTGCTTCATTTTCTAAATGTACTGTTAAATGTACCATTATGTCGAAAAAAGCCAAAGGGAAAATCTGTTCCATTTTACACAATGTGATGACAACTTGTTCATCCCAGTAGAGTAGCATTTCAGCATCTAAAGTCTTCGTATAGATAGCTTTGAAATATTGACTCATATCTGTAAAAGCATCTACAATGGGATCAAGTAGGACTCCACGTATAGCCAATGGGAAAAACACTTGCATATAAACATGCGAGTCATGACTTTTTAACCTAACAATCTTTTTCTGAGTTTCATTAACACAGTGCGACAAATGTGATGAGTAATCATCCGACACCCGTATCTCCTTCAAAAATGAGAATATTTTCTGAATCTGTTCTTGCTTTAAGCTATATATTGCATCTGGGAATTCTCCATAACCGTTATCTTTCTCGGTCGCATGTAGCTCTGGATGAATGCCTAAAATCTCCATGTCTTTTCTTATTTTTATTATCTTTTGGACTATCTGTTAAATTTAAGACATCCAACATATTGTCCATGACATTTTATGTGCATCACATCCAGATTCTGACGAACTGTCAGATGTTTCCAATATGGAAGTTGCATGAAGAAAATGTTTTTTTTTCTTAAAGCCTAAATGCTTTAATGCAGTAAGGTCATTTTTAAAAAGATAACCCAATCTTATGTTTCCAAGTTCTTGCAATTTCCACATTATTGTTACTCCTGACAACATAATAGAATCTATGCTCAACTTATTTCTTAGATTCCTTGAAGAATATCAACAAGATTTACTGTCAAATTTGTCTTTGAACTGTGTTGTTCGCTATCTATGGTCAATTGGAAGGAATCTGCAATGACATAAGTAAGACAACTTGCTAGTTTCAGGCAATAGGAGATGATGTGTGTCATCCATACAAATTGGACATGCCAATTTTCTTTTTGTACTCCATCCAGACAGATTTGCATATATTGGAAAGTCATTAATAGTCTATAGCAATGTAGCATGCATCATAAAGAATTCTTTCTTTCCCGCATCGCATGTTTAAATATTGTTATCCCACAATAGTTTGAATTCATCTACCAACGGTTGTAAATATATATCTATAGCATTTCCTGGTTGCTTTGGACCTGGGATCAACAATGTCAACATCATAAATGACGATCGCATACACAACCAAGGAGGCAAGTTGTATGTTACCATCACCACTAGCCGTATTGAATATGACAGGTATATATTCTTAAATGGATTAAGTTTGTTGCTTTTACAACCCAATCTTACGTTACGTGGTTCCTGTGCAAATGATGCATGTGTTATCAAATTTTATCCACTCATCAAAATCTACAGGATGACGAATGTGCTTATCTCGTGATTTGTTCTCCTCATGCCATATCATCCATTTCGTAGTCTTACTTGATATAAATAGACACTGAAGCCTAGGAATCAATGGAAAGTATAATAGAATATTGTTTTCCTATTTCTTGCCAGGTTGATTCCCAAATTTTCCAACCTTATATCTTGATGCACCACATTTTGGACAAGTAGCAAAGCCAACATATTCATTTTTGAATAAGAAACAATCATTCGGACAAGCATCAATCTTTTCGCAATTCAAGCCCAGTATCCTAACCTGTTTCTTTGCATCATACCAAAACTTCGGACAACCTTTCAGCTTAGATAGGAGCTCTCCAATCAATTTAAGTACCTTGGACATTAATTTAGATGTGGTTCTATTCATAGCCTTCATCCAAAATAATTTCAATAGAAATGTCAACCTAGACCTAGAGCTAACTCTAGGAGTAATTGGTTCATCAGCTGCCTTAATAGTATCATAAAATTTGTTACAACTTTGTAACCTGTAACCATCATCTACATTGTTATCTATTGCTCTAAGTTCATCTAACATCCCCTCGATTTTGTCACCTTCAATATTACCAGCAAGGTCCTCATTAAAATTCATTGAATCAGTTCCAGAAGTTTCTGTGACAAATTCTCCATGAGAAACCACTTGGTGTAATACAGCCACAAACTATTACAGATTACATGCTCTAACACAGTGTTACAATCATGTACTCCATTTAAGCACATTCAATAAGGACAGAAAATCAACTGTAGAAGTTCCCATCGTTAGAATGATTTTATATCGTCATGAAATGACCAATCAAAGAACTCCCTCACTCCATTCTTATATCGAATGTAATTTGAATTTCTCAGACTAATCCAAGACTTGTCCATAGTGACCTAAATTTTCTTGTTCAACACCATATAATTATTAACATGTATAAAGTTTTCAGGTTAATGTTATATTATATCTATAAGCACCTACAAGAAGAAAAGCTACTTTTAAATGTACCTAAATCACCTACTAATTATGAACAAATAAGGATATATTATATATGTTTGTATTTTGATTAGGATTTTCACTTTAATAGCCCATCCTTGAAGATTTGATCACGTCACTACTTCTTACATGTAACCAATGCCTAGTGAAATTTCGACAAGATCTCCCTGCACTTCTCCAGTATACTCCCCAAGACTAACCTTAACTAGATTCCCAATAACCCCATATAAGGGCATTTAGGAACTTAGCTAAGATCAATTGGTATACCAGAGAAGAGTAATAAGATGACTCCAAATTTTCACCAAACATTGATTACATGTAAGAAGCATCACCTGAGTTGTGATAAAATCTTCAAGGACCCATTTACTTTAGAACATCTCTGAACTAAGGATGACGACACTTATGGCATGCTATAAAGACAATGCATCGTGCATCTAAGTAAAGTATACATACACTTTGCATTGTCTATATAACACGGTCATAAGTCTCGATGGGTGAGTATTTTGACATGATTATCCCCTCCCAAAAGGGTTAAAGTTTGTCCTCATGTGCATCTACCTTTGTGCAAGTGTGTGTATCTACAAATTCAACAAATATATAATATAACAGAATACGAAAAAAATTTTAAAAACTTATAAACACAATAATTTCACTTCTTTATTTTGTTATCCATTCCTTCCTTTCCTTCTCACTCCTTTCTTACTGATATGAATTTTATGTGATTTTCTAAATGCGGGTTTTTGTCGTTGAGGTGTGTAAAACCGATCAACTTTTAAAATTTGTAAACCTAGGTATGGTGAGTATCTAGGGTCGTCCAAGGAGGCCAAATTGTTAGTCAAGTAGTTTGTTCTCTCTCTCTCTCTCTCAAATCGACACTTGTTTTTTTTTTTGTATTTTTGATTTTCTTATCTTTTAGGGTTTTGAAATAATGAGCAATGAAATGAGAATAAGCAAAAGAAAAGTGCGCCTAAGAACTAGATTATAGTGACAAAATGAACTTCTTTCTAAGCTCACCCTAGCTACTTGGAGACCTAGGATAATTAAAGAGTGTGTGTGAGTGCACTAAGAGATAAACGAAAATTTCTTGAAATAAATTAACACATGAAATGGAAAGGATAACAAGTTTTGTATTAGCCAGATGAGTAGAGTCACAAGTAGACAAATGCTTGAAATATGAAACTAGCTAATACAAAAATGAAGAAGAAGAAGAAAGGATCCACTAGTGAAGCTTGAGAGGGACTTCGCTCCAAGTACGATAGCTCCCGCACTTGAAGAAGAATCTCTCTTGCTTGGTGATGATGATTCTCCTTCCTTTAATAGTCTTCCTCTGGCTCTCTCCTCAGAGCGGACGTCCACCCTTGATCCTCCTCCTTTGCCTTGTCATCCCCTTAAGGTGAAGAACAACTTGGCTTGTCCAAGGTAGGTTGAAGGAGAAGTGGGCACCAAGGGAGCAAGGTTTGCTCCCTTAATCTCCTTCACCTTGGCTCCTCCTTTGGACAATAATGTGGGTGGATGTATGTCGATATTAATGTAGCCAAGGTTGGGTGTTTTTATGGTGGAATGATGGGTATATATAGGAAAGGAAAGGGGGTTAGGTGTAGATGTGTTGTAGGGCTAGGATGGAATTTTGGTTGGTGGTTTAAGGATCCATGGTGGAGAATAAGTGGCGTCATATGAAGGGGTGGTAGCGGGTGGTAGTTGGTGGTTGGAGAATCACAAAAGGTAGCGCCAACCATGGAAGGGTGCCATGGTTTGGCATCAACTTTGAAGGCTTCTAGAAGGGAGGTTTTGGAGGGAATTTTTGGAGGGTGTAGATGGGTTTAGGGCATAGGTGTAGGGTGGAAATGGAATGATTTTTTTGGAGGGAAAAGTGGCGAAAACTTATTGGTGTCCCTTGGTGGTGGTGGTGGGTTGAAGGGTGGTGTCTTGGTTGGAGCCAAGATAGACTAGGAATAGGTGGAGCTTAGGTGGACTTAGGTAGGGTTTAAGTGGAGGTTTATGTAGGTGGAGTTTAAGGCTAGCCATGCAGATTAGGAAGAGCTAAGCTAAGCTAGCTAAGCTAGTAGGTGAATGGATGAGGAAGTAGGAAGATTAGGGTTTGTTGAGGAGGAGCTAAAATGGAGCTACATCAGAGCTGCTAGAGTTGACTATTTGCTAAAGATAGCTGAAGTAGAGCTCAGTAGTAAGCTTAGGTAGCTAGTTCTTTGCTAGCTACCAAGCTAAGCTAGGTTGAGCTGGTTTTCTTTTGTGTTGAGTTAAGGTGAGCTGGAGCTGGTCTTCCTGAAGACTACCCAGCTAGTTGTGGTAGCTTGCTTAGGTCAAGTAGCTCAGCTTAACCAAGTTGAGCTGATCTGAATCTTCAGGAGCCGGAGTTGAGATAACTCGAGCTGGTTGAGGGCTTCTTTAGCTAACTAGGCTTAGCTAGTTGATGGAAATAGCTAACCCTAGTCAGGTAAAGCTTCCAAGAGTTGGATGTAGCTGAGAGGAGCTAGGATCAACCAAGTTGAGTTAGACTGAGCTCCCTTTCAACTAAGATGAGCTGAATGGAGCCAAGATTAGCTAGTCCCAACTAGGTTGAGCTAGAATTGTGTTGAAGGCAACTGAGTTAAGCTAGCTTGAGTTACCATCCAGCTGAAATGAGCTGAATGGAGTTGAGATGAGCTAGCCTCAACTAAGTGGAGTTGGAATCCAACTGTGATGAGCTAGATTTAGCTAGGATCCAACTGAATTTGGGCTTACTCTTCATCTTTTGCCTTCCAAAATGCCAGGGTTTGTGGGATCTGACTCTTTGTTTATCCCTGACACTCAAATAAACACATTAAAAATACAAAATAATGCAATGCATGTCTAACCTATAGGAATGCCTAAATGCAGTCCAAAAACCCATTTGTGAAGTTAAAATCCTAAGAGCTAGGTTTGTTTTAGGGCATAAGAATGATAATAAATTGACGCTTATCATACCCCATGCATATCTTTTGCTAGTCTCTTAGCAAAATTGATTTTCACAAAATGGTTTTTTTGGGAAAGACTATTTTTTACTTTTGAGGAGAATGTTACCACAGGACTTTGGTTGATTGAACAAGAACGGTACAAGATTTGTTGAAGATAAAACATCGGGATTCATTTTTGGATCCAAGGGTTAAATGGATCAAGGTCAATGTATCCTTTAAAAATTCACAGATTAACTCTTTTTTAATTCAAATGACTCAAATTTCTTTGCAGTTAGGATTTCGTTGGCTCTCGAGTCTGATTCATAACTTGAAAAACTATTAAAAGAACATGTGTTAGTGCTTCGTGATATGCCAACATTATTGGGATATTTATAAGGTCATGTTATTGAAACTTTTTTTTTAATTCCCCCATGCTTATCCTTAGATCAATCCTACTACAGATGTGTTGGGATCATCATTCCCATTACCAATCCTTGAGGGGGCTTTAGCGCTAATACTTTGAGACAGCACTGTGCATGACATTCCCTAGGAGCTCACAACCCCAAAACACAATGCGGTGTAAAGGGGCGTTCCAAGCGAACTCAAACTCTTGCTCCGACGCTATGGGTAGAGCACTATCCAAGACACCTAAGCTAAAAAATGGCATCTTAATGCTCCATCTAAAGATATAAAATATAGATATGAAGTAGTGCCGAGGTGATAACATGTTGACATCGCATCCTCAAGGGAGGTAATTTCCTCAGCGATAGGAACTTGCACTAATCATCTGCCTCGAATTTTCACTAAGACTAAACATAGGACTTTTCCAGATTTTCTAGATGTTTTTGGGTTAGGTGATGAGGGCACCATCATGAGACTTAACTAGCCCATTTTAATATGGAATATAAAATAAAAGCTCCTACATATTCATCTAAAGGCTATATCTCCACCTTACTATGTTTTGAGAAGAGAACAAGAAATCAGGGTTAATTCTGTAATTTTAACAGCATATCATGAACACAGAATAACCAAGGGGCTTGCATGGGGTGAATAAAGATCAAATGAGCATTAAAGTCTAATAAGTGGGTCCATGTAGACAGAAACGGGGTTTCGTGTATTTCGAGAACTAATACAGCACCAAAAACCCTAATTTCAGACCCACTTAAATTACTGAGGTTTTGGTCAGGATAAAAGCCATCTAAACCTTCTAAAATTCATAGAAAAATATTCCATAAGATTTGGTACCCTTGATTTGACCTTTGGAACCTATTTTGACCTTAAATAGTCACAGACACAATTCTGCCCTAATTTAGATTTTTGCATAAATTGCCCAACCAAACTAGGTCAAAACTAAAATCCAACCTCACCATTAGATCCCTTGGATCGAAATTAGAGTTGTACCAAACTTTGGGCCCAATCATAGTCCATCTTGACCTATTTTGCATTTTTGGTCCAATCTAACTCTTTCTCTCTCATTTCATGCCCCTAACTTTTAGTTTAGGTCCCTAACTTTCTCATTGTTCTTTGCAAATGGGTCCCTGCTGCCATTGGTTTGAACACATCAAGCTCCGTCGAGATTCAAGCAAGGATTTCTCGCTTGATTCTTGATTGCACAGCAAAAATACACCAATAAATATGTCATCTTGTGTTATTTCCTAGCACTGCCATTGCATATTAGGTAGCCATAGTTGCATTTGTAAAAAGACACTTGCATGCATTTATTTGAGAGGGGAGGATCATGCGAATAATTAGCCATGTAATTAACGTCTTCATCAAGGGTTGCATTACAAATTCACCATCCTCATTTTTTATTTTGACTTTGAATTTCTTCTCCTTCGTGCGGCTCAGGGCATGGGCATGCACATCTTCGCGCCATTCCTCTGCCTGCAGCATGGTGGGACTTGCTCTGCCAGCAGCATGGCGGGGGGGTTGCTCCTTCTTTAAAAAGCCCTGCCCTCTCCCTTGTGGGGGGGAGCCTGGTACACACACCACCACAGACACCCTTCCTCCAGGCCATCTTCCTCCCCTCTCCCCTCCATACGCAGTAGCTCTTCCACTGAAGAGACACACTGCGGACAGGAGCAAGCTCACAGTGGTCCCACGACCACACTGTGAGTTCCACCATCGCCCAGCTCCTTCCTGAGCAGGTGGGCATGGTGGTTTCGCCCTCTGTTTCCACCGCTCAACACCCTCGCCGCCATTGTCAACGCACCAAGGTCTGAAGCTCCAGCAGTAGCAGCGGCCACCAGCAGCAGCAGCAGCCGCTGTGCACGCCCCTGCAGACTGGCCGCAGGCTCCTTCCGCGTGCGCAGGCGCCTTCCAGCGTGCCCACACACGTAGAACAGACCGCAACCGGTTGTCCATCCCGTGCGACACTGTAGCTACTGTTCACGCCTCTCAGCGCGACACTGTAGCTACAGTGCAGTGACCAGGGAGTTTCTCACTTATCTAGTCACCGCGCGCTCTCTCTCCTCACCACTACCGCCTCCAACCAGTCACGCGCGCCTATGCACGCGTCCGCATACGCCCGCACCCGTCTGCGCCCACTCCCATTCCAACCCGCAACGCAGTGTGCTGTGCTACGCAGTGCACTGCATTGCGCTCTCTCTTACACTTCCGCTCCAGCCCGTGCACGAAGGCAGCACGTGCGCCCGCTCCAGCGCCCGCGCGTAGCCTTGTGCGGCTGCGAGTGCCCGCGCATCCAGACGACAGACGCAGCCTCTGGACGACTTAACTCAACCGCTCTCGCTCACACTCAGCCAGCGACTCCCTCACACATACACACACCACACTCGTACACACACACACTTGTACACTCACATTCTCACTTGTACACACCTATACATACGTATACATACATACATATATATATACACACACACACACATATAGATATTTATACATATATACATACATATATACATACATATATACATATATATCTATAGATATAAATACATATATATATATACACATATACACATACATATATTACTATATATATATATATATATATACACACACACATATACATATCTATATATATCCATATACATAGATACTTATACAAATATATCTATATACATATATACATATATATATCTAGTAACAAATATATATATATATATACCATATATATATATATATATATATATATATATATATATATATATATATATATATATATATATATTTACATATCTACATATATATACATAACTACATATATACCTATATAGTTATAACCCTATCTATATATATACATACACACACACACACACACACATATATATTTTCATACACATCACTCCACCACGCGTTATATCACAGGAATATCTACACCAATTACTGATATTCCCCAATACCCACGTAAAGAAAGCACCTCTGCACACACTCCCACACATCTATCCTACACTCTACACGGCACTACGTCTTGTTGGTTGCATCTTTCTAGATGTGGACCAACTCGACACTGTGCTACATATCATTTCCACTTCCACCCCCACCCCTATATATAATATATATATATCTATATATATATATACTATATTTATTTTTATACAAGCAACCTATCTTGTTTCTATTTCTCTTCTGTTTCCTGCTATTAAAAAGATAAAAAAAAAGGAGTAAAAGAGAAAAGATAATCCTTGTCTTGCAGGTACTCGGTCTTGTGAATAGCAAAATCAGTTTTTTTGGAAACCTTAAGTTGGCTCAAAGCCAAGAACAATTTGGCTCGAAGCCAAGGACCTGATTTTGAGGGTGTACCTTAAGGATAAAATTATCAACAAAAAAAATCTTAAATAGAAAAAAACCAGAAACATAATAAATGCACAGAAGAGATTCGTTGTAGGAAAGGCGTAGAAACTTCTTCACCTTTAATCCCCGCCTCCCTAAGATCGACCCTGGGCCTAAAAGTGACCAAGATAAAATTAAGTAGGCCAAGTTAAAAATTTTGTAAAAAGATGGTTAGGTTCGATTTAGGTTAACCACTATACTCACTTCAACGATAATTTCACCATATTAACACAACCTGTTCGAGTCCTAACACGCCTTTTTCTAATGTATATAATTCTCAATCAAACTCTCCCAAATTTGAACGAGAGATTCCTTGAGGAATATCCTACCAATTGGACCCAGCCTTGGATCCCAATTCTCTCACAATCTCCCATGCAAACACTTTGAAATTAAGGGTATCCAGTCTGCGTGAGGATTTCAAGCTTCGCAAGCTTGTTTCCAAGCTTCGAGCTCATCTTTTAGGCATATAAAAGGACCTAGGATGAGAATCCTTGCTCCTTAGCAAGTTTTAGCTGGAGAAATTCCTTCTCCTTCCCTCTTCGGCCATCTTCACACCTTGCTCTGACAACCCTCTCCGCTCTCCTCGTCCAGCCTTCCAACAATCAAATTGGAACAGCCCTCTACCTTCCCCTCTAAACTTCTCTCCTTGCCAGCCACAGCGGGACTTCCTTCCTCCTCGTTGTCGTCGCTCCAACTTACCATCGACTTCAACTTCTTTGGCTCCGGCTCGCCAACACTGACCACCTTCACCCTCCACTTTCCCCTCTAAGCCTCTCTATCCCTTCCTCTCTCCCCCCACTTTCTTCCCCCACACTCACAACTCACTCACGACCATCGTATCACCCTCAACACCACCTATGTTCTCTTCTCCGATGACGCTCCGATGTAGCCTCCAGCTAGCTACCCTTCACCATTCACCACGCCACAACTCCCATAAGCATCACCATATGTCACACATCAAAAGCCCTTTGCTAATTTGAGGGATCACACACTCATTCACCCCACCGAACTCCCTCACTTGCACACGCCTTCTTCGAGGTCGCCAAACCTCCACATACCACCTCACGCCACACCACTACCACCAACGCACTCGCCGCACACCGGCGAAGCTTTTGAGCGCATTTAATGTGGTCGAAAGGTCATATTTGTTGGTGTAGGTATTAGGTCGAACAATCGCCGCCGCCATCATCTTCTTCAGCCCCAGTTGCTATTCACCGACTATGTTCGTCTTCGCTTCCACACCTAATTGAAGCAGCTTAGCTCCAGGTGCATCCCCAGGTCTTCAATTGGAGTTGCAAGCACCTTCTTCAACCTCAATCGCAGCTTCCAACACCTACTGCTATGCGAAGAAAAGAGGTGGGCACCTTAATCCCACATCGTGGAATGAAGGGCTCGTGATCGCGCATAAAGGCAATTCGTGCTCCTGCTTGTTTGCCTTTGACAGAGGGGTTAGGTCCCTCACACGCCCCTCCCCATGCATGCCTTCACCCACGGTCATGCCACGCAGGTCTGGGCTCTGATCCGATTACCTGGTTACCCAGGTCTGGTCTGTCTGTTCTGAGAGAGAAAAGAAGAAAGAAAGAGAGTGGAAGGTGTTTTTCCCTTCGTGCCTCTGCTCTCTACACTTAGTCAATCTCTGGGAGGCCTTTGCCTCTATGCTATGTTGTGCTTGCCTCTCTCTTGAGGCATGAAGGAAAGAGAGGAGGCCTTTGCCTCTTTGTTGGAGCTATGTTCTACTAGTGCCATAATTCAGAAGCTATTGTTGAGATATTAAACTTTGTTGATGTGGTATATTTGATTGAGAGATATTGTGCATTTATTTGAGCTTAATTCCAAGGGTTAATTTGGTGATTTGAATCACCATTTTAACCCATTCTTTTTGGACTGTGCTACTTGATTTCATATATTTATCATTTTGAGTAGTTCTAAATGAAGCTTTGATCATAATTGCTTATATTTCTGATTAAATTGTGATTAGTGAGATTGAATTACCATTATTTACTCCCTATGATTGACCTTGAACTCTTTTTCGATTTTGAGTTATAAATTTAATTATTTTCAAGCGATTGAGGCTTTGCTACGATGATTACTCCTTAATACTCCTCGATAGCACATAAACATTTTGGCACTATTGTCGGGGAGCAACGCGCAATTTAATTTCACTGATTACAATTTCTGATCTGATACTAACTTGTTCTATCTGTTTTGTTCTGGTTGTGCGAGGTACATTTGAGAAGATAAGCCGCATATAGCCACTCCAGGGGTAAGTAATCTCATTTCCTTCTTAATCCCCTATTTCTGGAAAGAATTAAAAAGAGAAATCAATTAGGATCCACTCGAATTTATTATTAGACCTAATCACTTGAGTTACCTGATTTGATTCATTTTAGACATCCTCATCCAGATTTCTTCACCTACTAAGAACTTAAGGTATCTAGGGCTATTCACCTTCTTGATTGAGCCCTAGGTACCCAATTTGGAAAGAACTGATTGGACCAAAAGAGCCAAATTAGGGTTTCCATCTTAGGGTTGAGAAAACGCACCTGCCTGAAATAACGAGAATTGATTTTTCTGCATCGTGTGTCACCCAAACCCTTGCTTGAATTGACCTAATCAAGAGAACCCTAAAATTAAGCTCTAATCATCCACTTGAATCCTAAAAATTGGGACTTAATAACCTATTTGCAAGTTATTTAGGGTGATTTTGGGCTCATTACCCAATTCATCCTCAACCTTAGGGTAGGTTAGGTGAAGTTATCCACCTTGTGGGTCAACCAACCTTCAAATTAGGTCACCAAGCACAAATCAAATATAAAGTTCAAGTGAAATTCTAAGCACCTTAATTCAGGTTTAAAATTTGGTAGACTTAAGAGGTCAAGTTATTCATTCCGGTCTACTTGGATCCACGGTGACAAGAAAGGTCGGGGGGGGGGGACCTTGTAACCCATGGGGACACTCTACCGTGTAGGGGTCTTTGCGGGACTCTTCTTTCCTGGCCGCCTAAGTATTTCTCAGGTGGATGACTTTCTAATTAAGAGGTATCATCCACCTCGAACCTCCTTGGTCATCCAAAAGTTTTTGGGTGCCTCGATTGGGTCCATCACATATTTTGTCCCTCATCTGGTTCCCTAGTGCATGTTCGGGAGGAGGTCCTTAAGACCACCCTTGAGACCTCCATTAGCTGTTCATTCTCGTCGAGGCCAATCCTTGACTCACTTGTTTGTGCTACCTCCCGACCAAATCGATACCTCTTCTGATTCATCTGAGCCTAGATCTCCTTCATCCATAGCCATGAAACACCAAGAAGAAGAACCCAATCTCCAAAATCTACTTCAATGCCTCAACGATCTTTTCTAAGCATTCATGAATCCACCGCAATGTCCTATGATGCGAGATCATTACAATCCCGATGCGGTAGCGATCGAGCCCAGGGTGCAAATCCTGGTTGGAGGGCCCAATACTTAACTCAAGCCCAACATGATTCATGCTATCCCTAAATTTCATGGGCTAAACTCTGAGGATCCCTTCCAGCATATCAAAAAGCTCAAGCATCTGGCCTAAACCTTTGGGACAGTTGCTCAAGATTGGGACATATTGCTCATGAAGAAGTTCTCCTTCTCCCTCATGGACAAGGCTGCCCACTAGTACCAAACCCTAACTCGTCCGATCAACACATGGGCTGAACTTCAATTCAAATTCCTGAAGTTTTTTCCTGTTGGTTGGACAAATGCTTTGAGGCACCAGATCATGCACTTACTCAGAATGCGAGAGAACCACTTCATGAGGCATGGGATCGCTTTCTGGATCTCATGCGGAAATGCCCCCATCACGGAGTTCCTAAATGGGAATAAGTCCAGTCTTTTTACCAGGGACTCTTGAAGATATCAAATTATTCGTCAATGCGACCTGTGGCGGCAACCTCATGGGACAACATGAGGACACGAGTGGGAGATTCTCAAGAATATGTGCGAGAACTCCATCAACAATGAATCCATGGGCATGTTCGACCGGACGACTGCCTGTGCATTAACGAACACTCGGGGGGCGCATGAAACCCAAGGCCTATCCTCATCTGTCGATCTAGAACTAATGGCCAATCGCCTAGACAAGGTCTTGATTATCAAGAAGAAGGTGGACGAATTGACTCGACACCTGCAAAGAGACACCTCGGCACAACAAAACCCATTTACGCAACCGTCCTTTGATAGGGAGGTTGTGCATAACATCTATCACCACTCTTCCCAAAGGATGGACCCATATCCACCCTCGTCTGATCCTGGTTTCGGAGGAAACTCCGGACCAACCTACTCTAGTTGGGGGAATGCTGAACCATCGTATTCTGACTTCTCTGGGGTTCCTTAGACCTGCGAGGACCACAACTCCATCTAGAATGATCCATTCTCAAACACTTATAATCCTGAATGACGCAAGCATCCCAATTTCATGTGGTCTGGGAACAATCAAAATCTGAGATCTCAATTCCAGCCCCAACCACAAGCTCCATGCCCATATCTGCCTGCTCAGCCTAGGCCCAATCCAAATTACCAAGCCGAGCCGACACGGGAAGATCAAATGTCTCTAATTCTTAAAACCCTGGTTGACATTCAAAAGACGAATGCGGCTATGCAGAAACAACACAAGGATGAGATCACAAAGGTCTGTAATCAGCTTGTACAAATGGTGAATTCTCACCATTCTGGTGCACTTCCTTCACAACCTCTGTCGAATCTGAATAACGTGTCGAAACAAAGTGGCACTTGAGGAAGATTTGGTCAAGCTCTTTGAGCAAGTCCAGATAAACATCCCCTTGATGGATGTGATCCACTACGTACCGGCATACACGAGATTTCTAAAGGATTTGTGTACACCTAAGCGTAAGCCACGAACCAAAGATAGGAGTCCGATCGTATTGTCTAAGCAAGTCAGCTCGATCATTTTGAGCAAGCTCCAACAAAAAGCAAAAGATCCTAGTACCCCTTTGATCTCCTGCAAAATCGATGATCTAGAATTTGATCAAGCATTGTTGGACATAGGAGCCTCTATAAACTTGATACCCACATCCCTACTAGACCATTTCAAGGAAACTAAGCTCAAATTGACAAAGGTGACTTTGCAGTTAGCAAACTGATCAATCAAGTCACCTAGAGGAATTCTCGAGGATGTTCTTATTTAGATTCGTGATTTCTACTTCTCAATGGACTTTTTTGTATTAGATATGGATACTCCTGAAAATTTGAAGAATATACCAATCACTTTAGGAAGACCATTCCTAGCCATAGCTAGGGCAAATATAAACTGTGAAGAGGGCCAGATCAAATTAAATTTTAGGAACAAAACATTGAAGATTGATATATTCAAGGCCCAAAAAGGAATTAATTGTGGGAAAATTGAGCAAGTTTGTGACATCGATTCTGTGATTGAGGACCCACTTCTAGAAGAAAACCTGATTACCCCTAATCATCAATCCCAAGCCTATCATGCCCCACAAATGGAGGAGCGTAGAGCTGATCCAAATTCACCCACAGCTCCTGCCTTATCTTCTGAGGCCCATCTCGAACCTCCTTCTGCTGCTGATAACCCAGTTATGGAGTTGAAACCACTTCTCGATCATCTGAAATATGTCTTCTTGGGTTCTAATCAAAATTTTCCTGTGATTGTCAATTCCCGACTCAATCTGATCAGGACACAAAGCTGATTGCTGTTCTCCAATAGCATCGGAGAGCCATTGTATGGACTCTTGATGATCTGACTGGCATCAGTCCCTCATATTGCACACATTGTATCTACACTGAGGAGGGATCATGATCGTCCCAAGAGATGCAGAGAAGACTCAATCCAAATCTATAGGAGGTCATGAAAAAGGAGATCATCAAGTGGTTAGATGCTGAGATCATCTATCCAATCTCTGACAACCGCTAGGTACGCCCGATCTAGGTTGTGCCTAAGAAGGCAGAGCTCACCATTATCACGACTAAATCTGAAGAGACCATCTCGACCTGCATCGCGAATTCATGGAGAGTCTGCATTGATTACCAAAGACCGAATGCCTCCATGAAGAAAGATCATTTCCCTCTGCCATTTATTAATCAGGTTCTCTAGAAATTGACAAGAAATCAATTCTTCTATTTCTTGGATGGTTACTCCGGGTATAATCGGGTGGCAATTCATCCATAGGATCAGGAAAAGACCACCTTTACTTGCCCCTACGATATGTACGCATTCCATAGGATGCTTTTTGGGCTATGCAATGCACCCGCCACCTTTCAGTGGTGCATGCTAGCCATATTCTCTAACATGGTAGGTAAATACCTTGAAGTCTTCATGGATGACTTCTCGATATTTGGTGAATCTTTTGATGAGTGCCTCCTACATCTGATCCAAATCCTCAAAAGATGCATTGATGTGAACCTAGTGCTCTCCTGGGAAAAGATCCACTTTATGGTTCTGGAAGGCATCGTCTTGGGACATCTTGTTTTTGAGAGAGGTATGATTGCACAGCAATCATAGGCCCTAATCTACCTGAATTAAGTTAGAACCTAGCTTAACTTATGCATTCTGCATGCATTCGCATCATACTTTGCATCATAGTTGATTTATTAGATTTGTGAATAATAATGTCATATTATGCGCTAATTGAGAGGCATTAACAATTGCAAGTAATTAGAAGATGCGGATAACTGATCCAACCATACGGATTTACTCAGATCGATGACAGGAGTCCAATGCTTCCAAGATCACATTGATCAGTCTCCCGTAGCATCCAGTGGAATCTACAGAAGAGCAAGAGCCAAGAGGCAAATAGGAGAAAATGAGAACCTTAGATGAAAATCTAACCGCATGAATGGATCCAAATCAGCGATCGCAATCCAATTGCATAAGAATCATCTCAATCAGAGGCCTACATCAACATTTACAAAAGAGAAAAGATAGACAACCAAGATGGAACCACGTGGTGCCATCGCAGCCACCCTTGACACTAGGCCCCACTCATGAAGGAGTCTCCCCGCGCGTCCTGGTATGTTGGATCACCATCCAATGGCCATGAGCCACCCACGTCACCCTTTCCCTCATGCTCTATCAAAGACGATCAAACCTCAGCCGTTGATCTCCATCCAACAGCTGAGGACAGATGAATGCAAAGTGGCAACCCCGACAATCTGCGTGCATAGCATAGTGGAGAGTGTGCTCAAATAGCGGCGCATGTGCTGGATCTAATCGCGATCCGTAGGAGATCAAGACGATAGCGTGTGCGGGTGAATCTCAAGCGTTCGATCGACATCGAGCAGCTAAGGCGCAACCACGTGGCACGTTGGCAAGCATTGGAAGAAGATGCACGTGATAACGTGCAAGTAAACATGTGTGCATGCGTAGTGGGAATTCAAAGGTGGTGCTACACCCTGATCTCGGACGTCCGATCGTGAGATTAGACGGTCGAGATCAGGGCGCGCGATTTAAATCGCAAGGGTGCGTGCACGAAGAGAGAAATCAAGAGTGGATGTTGGGCATGTGCGCACGACGAGCACTAAGCTGTCAGATCGGAATCCAAGGCTCCAAAGAGTGCCACGTGGCGCAACCAGAGGCAATCCGAGCATAGAAGGTGCAAATGAAGGCCTATTGAGGTGTGATCTAATCCATTAATCTCCCAATCGACGGATCTGATCACCAGAAGGTTGGTGCATAAATTTGGGGGCTCAAATGCCCATCTTTCCCTTCATAAAAGCTATAAAAGAAGGCCAGGCCCCCCCCAGAAGGACATCTTTCACCAGAACTTCTCCAGACCCTCTCCAACTCTTCAGACCTTCTTCTTTGGCTCTCTCCATCTCTTGCTCTGTTCCTCTGAAGCACCCACCAAGCCACCTTGGTGGACCACCGTTGGTCCTCCCAACCTTTCCAGAAGGCCACCACGGACCACCCTTGGTGCCCTTATTCTGCTACGTAGTAGTTTTCATTTATGCTCTAGTTAGATAGATAACAAGAACTTGTTCCAGTCATAATTATATTTTTGCAATTCATGATCAGACTACTTGCATGATATACATATTGTGATATAAATATAAAGATTAGTTTGCAATTAGTAGCATATTCTCTAAGTTAGCATTCTAATTCAGTTTTGAAATCAAAAGCGCTTTCTGCGTCCCTGAGTTCGACCGGGACTCACCTGTTCCGTTAAAATTTATTTGTCGAGGCATATTTCTCGCTATACTACGACGTAGTCATCTCCCTTACGCGATTTACGCCATGATTCCCAATCGATGGATCAGATCACCAGAAGGTTGTTGCACGATTTTGGGGGCTCAAATGCCCATCTTGCCCCTCATAAAAGATATAAAAGAAGGCCTAGGGTCCCCCCAGAAGGACATCTTCCACCAAAACTCCTCCAAACCCTCTCCAACTCTTCAAACCTTCTTCTCTGGCACCCTCCGTCTCTGGCTTGTAATTTCTATCACGAGAGGGGGTGAGATTTGCGTGATACGAAAAAATGCGAAAATATAAAACCAATCTCACAAAAACCACAATCACACAAGTACAGAAAGATATTTAGGTGGAAACCTAAACCCAGGTAAAAACCACCACCTAAGCCTCTCGACTTACAATTTCCCGATCGACCGAGTCGATCAAATCCATTAACGAGACACTTAAAACAAGGGTGACTCAACCACAATACAATCGACGCTATTTTGAACGAGGGTAGAGTGCCTCAAACCCCTCCTCTTCACGAGGAGTATTTAGTCTCTCGATGGGGATGGGAATTTGCAAAGCGAATACCCAACCAATGACAATAAAACAACAATAATCCTATAGAACCACAAAGTGAATAATTAAATCTAGCTATTATAGGTAAAGGATCTTCCCTTTGGTGGAAGTGTGTTGACTTGGCAACACAGATGCGTCAACCACGCAAAGGCACAACAATGCTCTCGTATATGACGGTGGGAGAGCGTGTGCACAACAAATGTGGTGCTCTCTAATGTGGGCTAGAGGATCTCAGAGAGCAACAACACTTCTAGATGATCTTCTTCTCTAGGACACAAAATGATGTGGAAATGCTAATGCTTGGTGTTTCTTAGGTGTGCCTTGGTGTCGTCTTACAAGGCAAGGGTACTCCTTTATTTATAGAAGGCCTAGGAAGGTTTAGGAAGGCTATGGAAGCCTTAGGTAGCTGTTGGGAATTATCTCAAGGCAAATCAGGCTGCAATCAGAATCATTAATGATTTTTACAGGGTTATCAGACGTTTGGGAAAAGTCTCAGACATCTAGAAGTCACTTATAAGACGTCTGGGCCTAACATTAGATGTCTAACTTTATGCAGGTTTCCTTCCTGAGTTGAGTCAGACCTAAACAGGATTTTTGTGAAAGGTGGTCAGACAACAGATTGGATGTCTAGCATTATGTCTGGATGTCTAGAAACCTAATTAATTGCGGGAATGGATTTCCCAAGGCACAAACAGCTATATCCCTCAAGAGAAGTGATTTTGGCTTAATCGAGAGCTAACGTCTGTTTATCTGACGTCTAAGGTCTTCTACAGATGTCAGATAGAAGATCAAGGGTCGTTTCTCAACGATCAAATTTCTAAGCCAACGTTCCACTAATTAGACGTCTGGCAAGGTCATCAGACGTCTGCTAAGACGTCTGGACTAAGGGATGGTCGTCTGAAATCAACAGACAGAAGGCATTAAGTCCAGCCCTAAATGTTTGGACGTCTGATACAACATTCAGACGTCTTAAAGTCCAAGATCAAACGTCTGACTTTAGGATTGGACGTTTGATCAGGCTGTCTGAAGCTTATCTTGGATTTCTAAGTTCTTTATGAAAAGCCTAGGTATCCTAGGGCTGTGCAAGTGTTGATAGGTAACTTTGAGGCTCTTTAACATATGATCTAAGAAATAAAAGATAAAGAATAACAGAAGTATATTACATAAAAAGAATAATTTCTATCTTATTCTTCATCTCCTTTCTTCATGCTCTCGCTCCGAGCGAGGGCTCCTTTTCTTCCATCAAGCTCCTCCAATCCGCCATGGATGCGAGCTTAAGCTCCATCTTTCACACTTGTAACCATTTGCATTTTCCTAAAATTTAAAACTCAAATGCAAATGTTAAAACACAAGTGTTTTGTTATCATCAAAATTGACGATCGTGGTGCCCTTGCACCAATAATCTCCCCCTTTTTGATGATGAAAAGAGCATAAATACCAATCCATAACAATCTTCCCCTTTTTGACATTATCAAAAAAGTTTTATCAATTTTAATTTTCCTAAACTCCCTCTTAAAACATGCTCTTCTAGTTTTGGGTTAATAATATTCTTCCCCTTTTTGTAACAACAAGATAGCTATATGATCATCTCCCCCTTTCTAAAGGAAATATAGCTAACTATCAAGTTCTCCCCCTTAATGATGGATAAATGGCTAGATGCTATAAATAAAAAGATAAGGTTAAGGGTGTACCTCACTTACCATGGCCAATAGAATAGCCCAAATGGAGGTTGATGCCAAACTGGATGGGGCTCTAATCTGAAGCTTGGAGGTCAGAGCATCAACGCTAGTCTCCAATTGGGTGGTCGACGCGAGATGGCTTAGTTATTTGTTCGTTGTCCCATCATTCTCCTCTTCTCCTTTCTCATCTACTCCTTGGTCCTCCCAATTCGAGTTGACCATTCTTCATCTTGGAATTCCAATCCTTAATGTTGAAATCTTTGCAACCAGCAAAACAAGATTCCAATTGACTTTTCGGTATCCAAGTTAGCTTGGATCCAAATGTGTTAGTTGGTCTCCTTGATGGAGATCCTTTTTCAACCTTATGACTAGAGAAATTATCTAATTTGTTTATAAAGTTATTAGAATTTTCCTTAAGACATGTAAGCTCTTCTTCTACAACATGCATTTTAGTTTTTAAGCTAGCATTTTCCAATTTGAGACTTGTATTTTTCTCAATCAATTTTCTATTTTCATTGATTAAGTCATTATTTTCTAACAACAAATTATCATTATTAGAACTAGAACTAATTTCTAGATTCTTAATTTTAATATCTAATCTTTCATTTTCAGTTTTTAGAAAACTAAAATTTTTTTTAATGTTTTTATTTTCTATCTTCAATGACTTACTAATTTCCTAGAGTTCATCAAAGGCATCTTGAAGTTCAGAATTTACCTCATCATTGTCGAAGTCCCTATCGCCATCTGCGATTGCCATAAAACCAAGGCACGCGGTCTTCTTATCGAATTCTTCTTCCTCCGAGCTTGTCTTTTCATGAGCTACTTCGAGGGCATGCCAAATCTTAAATGCCGTCATGTCTTGCAAAATCCGATCAAACTCTTTCGGACTTAACGCACAATACAAGGCGTTCATTGCTTTGGCATTTTGCGACAAAAGTCATGTTTGTTCCTCCGAGTATCCTCCTGCGAGTTTCTTGGGAATCACAAATGTGGACTCACGTTTTTCCCAAACCCGGAAGTCGTAGGCCTGCAACCACATAACATACGAGTTTTCCAATATGTAAAATTTGTACCTTCAAAATACAGTGGTCGCGAGGTGTCGTGTCCTTCAGTGTACGAATGTCTTTCCCTCCATGATCTTTTGATCTCTTGCTGGTGTGTTACGCCGATCTACAAGACCTGCTCTGATATCAATTGTAATTTCTACCACGAGAGGGGGTGAGATTTGCGTGATACGAAAAAATGCGGAAATATAAAGCCAATCTCACAAAAACCACAATCACACAAGTACAGAAAGATATTTAGGTGGAAACTCAAACCCGGGTAAGAACCACCACCTAAGCCTCTCGACTTATGATTTTCCGATCAACCGAGTCGATCAAATCCACTAACAAGACACTTAAAACGAGGATGACTCAACCTTAATACAACCGACGCTACTTTGAACGAGGGTAGCATGCCTCAAACCCCTCCTCTTCACGAGGAGTATTTAGTCTCTCGATGGGGATGGAAATTCGTAAAGCGAATATCCAACCAACGACATTAAAACAATAATAATCCTATAGAGCCACAAAGTGAATAATTAAATCTAACTACTATAGGTAAAGATCTTCCCTTTGGTGGAAGTGTGTTGACTTGACAACATGAATGCGTGAACCACGCAAAGGCATGACAATGCTCTCGTATATGACGGGGGAGAGCACGTGCACAGCAAATGTGGTGCTCTCTAATGTGGGCTAGAGGATCTCGGAGAACAACAACACTTCTAGATGATCCTCTTCTTCTCTAGGACACAAAATGATGTGGAAATGCTAATGCTTGGTGTTTCTTTGGTGTGTCTTGGTGTCTTTTTGCAAGGCAAGGGTACTCCTCTATTTATAGAAGGCCTAGGAAGGTTTAGGGAGGTTGTGGAAGCCTTAGGTAGCCATTGGGAATTGTCCCAAAGTAAATCAGGTCGCAATCAGAATCATTAATGATTTTTACAGGTTTATCAGACGTCTGGGAAAAGTATCAGACATATGGAAGTCACTTATAAGATGTCTGGGCCTAATATCAGATGTCTAACTTTAGGCAGGTTTCCTTCCTGAGTTGAGTCAGACCTAAACAGTGTTTTTGTGAAAGGTGGTCAGACAACAAGTTGGATGTCTAGCATTATGTCTAGATGTCCGGAAACTTAATTAACTGCAGGAATGGATTTCCCAAGGTACAAACAGCTATATCCCTCAAGAGAAGTGATTTTGGCTTAATCGAGAGCTAACGTCTGTTTATCAGACATCTAAGGTCTTCTACGGACGTCTGATAGAAGATCGAGGGTCGTTTCTCAACAATCAAATTTCTAAGCCAACGTTCCACTAATTGGACGTCTGGTAAGGTCATCAGACGTCTACTAAGACATCTGGACTAAGGGATGGTCGTCTAAAATCAACAGATAGAAGGCATTAAGTCCAGCCCTAAATGTTTGGACGTCTGATACAACATTCAGACATCTTAAAGTCCAAGATCAGATGTCTGACTTTAGGAGTGGACGTCTGATCAGGCTGTCTGAAGCCTATCTTGGATTTCTAAGTTCTTTATGAAAAGACTAGGTATCCTAGGGTTGTGCAAGTGTTGATAGGTAACTTTGAGACTCTCTAACAAATGATCTAAGAAATAAAAGACAAAGAATAACAGAAACAAAATACATGAAAAGAATAATCTTCTATCCTATTCTTCATCTCCTTTCTTCAAGCTCTCACTCCAAGCGAAGGCTTCCGTCAAGCTCCTCCAATCCGCCATGGATGTGAGCTTGTGCTTCGTCTTTCACACTTGTAATCATTTGCATTTTCTTGAAATCTAAAACTCAAATGCAAATGTTAAAATACAAGTGTTTTGTTATCATCAAAATTGACGATCATGATGCCCTTACACCAACATGGCTCTCTTTCTCTGAAGCGCCCACCAAGCCACCTTGGTGGACCGCCGTTACTCTCCCCAGCCTCTCTAGAAGGCCACCACGGACCACCCATGGTGCCCTTATTCTGCTACATAGTAGTTTTCATTTATTCTCTAGTTAGATAGATAGAAAGAACTTGTTCTAGTCATAATTATATTTTTGCAATGCATGAGCCTTGGGACCACATTGGGCTAACCTAGGCTTAGTTGAGGCTAGTAGTTACTTGCTGAGACAAGTCACCTTGTGGACCACTTACCATCTACTAAATTGAAGAAAAAGGTTAAAAAATTCACGAAAACATATCAAATAACCTACATTTATCTTGAAACAACTGGGTGATTTCAAACTCTCTTACCAAACCTTCTGACTAAGCCTGTGGGGTAGTGTCAAACAACCACGGCTAAAGGGTACAAAGAAATCGGAGGTGAAATCCAAAGGAAGAACCTTCCTATTACTCCCCTCGTACATAGATTGGCCGAGTTAGTTTGAGAGGCGAGGATTATCTTCAGTCTGTTTCTCGACAAATTTCTTCAGAAATTCAAACCTGAATGAAAAATCTGGTCACCTAATCTTAAGGACCAATCTGATTAACAATGCCTTAGCCTTGTTTTGCTTGACTACACCAACCCTTTGAGTTGGTGTATGCAAGGAAGAAGGTCGTTAAGACCGAAATTTGTGGGACCTTGGAAGCCAAGTCCAAGGCAGCAAAGGTGATTCTCGCCCGACCCTTCTTCCCAACCCTCTTCCTCTTAATTAGCTGAGATGGCTAATCTGGGTCCTTAAGTTGGTCAGGACCCTGAGAATCAAGACCCAATGGCTCATCTGGAAGCTAGGATCGAGGAAACTGAGCAAAAATACAAGTAGAGCATCGACAGGATCCTCACAACACTTGACAGGATGCAGCATCCACCACGTGGAGAACAACTGTGGGACTTCTATGATCCAGCGGCAACGATTATAGCACCTCAGGTCCGAATTCCCGCAGGCGGAGGTGCATTCAAGTTGAAGCCGAACGTCATAAGTCTGAATCAAACTCATTTCCATGGAAACTCGAATGAGGATCCGTTCTAGCACATTGAAGATCTGAGTTGAATTGCAAAGTCAGTTTGACCCAGAAATGTAGATATCGGAATTGTTCTCATGAAGCTTTTTCCTTTTTCTCTCAAGGATAAAGCTGCTTACTGGTTCAAGACTATCGGGAGGCCAATTGGAGCCTGGGAGGATTTACGTCGCGAATTCCTCTGAAAGTTCTTCCCGATTGGTAGAACAAATGCTATGAGGCAAGCAATCACGACCTTTGCCCAAGGCCCTGGAGAGAAACTGCATGACGCCTAGGACAAATTCCGCGATCTTCTCAAGAAGTGCCCGCACCATGGAGTACCCAGATGGCACCTTGCACAAGTCTTTTTCCATGGGCTAGATAACACACATCGGTACCTGATTGATGCATCTAGCGGCGGGAATTTCCTCTCAAAGGACGAGAACAGCACATTCGAACTGTTGGAGTCCTTAATGGAGAACTCGATGAATGCTGCCTCAATGAACCAGTTCCAGCGACCTGGATAGCAACGAGTTAGTGTCCATGAAGCTCACACCAAGTTTGCCTGATCTGACATGGACATTATCACCAAAAAGCTGGACAAGGTGGATCTACTCGACAAAAAGCTCGATGAATTAATTCAAGCAAGATTTGGGTTTCCTGGCAGCACTGCTGCATCCCACTCATCCATCGCATCCCGAGCTCCTTCTGCTCAAGTACATCTACAAACTTGGGATGTTTCTTCTCCATCTTTGCGAGATCTTGCATATCAGGAACCCGTGAATAATCTGGATCTGGCATCGTACAATCAGGGTTACACACCACATGACAACTTAACTGCATAATCTTTTGATGAATTTGCATCTAAGATATCCTCAGCCTACGAAGATGTTAATGTTATCCATGGTCACAGGAATAGTAACCCATATTCTATGACATATAATCCAGGTAGGCGCCGGCATCCTAACTTCTCCTTTTCTGGTAACTCGCGAAGACCAAATCATGACCCACACTACTAGACCAGACAATACAGGAATGCGCAGAACACATACCCCAAGTAGCAGTTGATTGCACAGAAAAAATACACCAATAAATATGCCATCTTGTGTTATTTCCTAGCACTGCCATTGCATATTAGGTAGCCATAGTTGCATTTGTAGAAAGACACTTGCATGCATTTATTTGAGAGGGGAGGATCATGTGAATAATTGGCCATGTAATTAACGTCTTCATCAAGGGTTGCATTACAAATTCACCATCCTCATTTTTTATTTTGACTTTGAATTTCTTCTCCTTCGCGCAACTCAAGGCATGGGCATGCACATCTTCACGCCATTCCTCTGCCTGCAGCATGGCGGAACTTGCTCTGCCAACAGCATGGCGGGGGGATTGCTCCTTCTTTAAAAAGCCCTGCCCTCTCCCTTGCGGGGGGGAGTCTGGTACACACACCACCACAGCACCCTTCCTCCCCTCTCCCCTCCATACACAGTAGCTCTTCCACTGAAGAGACACACTGCGAGCAGGAGCAAGCTCACAGTGGTCCCACGACCACCACTGTGAGTTCCACCATCGCCCAGCTCCTTCGTGAGCCGGTGGGCGTGGTGGTTTCGCCCTCTGTTTCCACTGCTCAACACCCTCGCCGCCATTGTCAATGCGCCAAGGTCTGAAGCTCTAGCAGCAGCAGCAGCCACCAACAGCAACAGCAGCCGCTGCGCATGCCCCTGCAGACCGACTGTAGGCTCCTTTCGCACGCGCAGGTGCCTTCCAGTGCGCCCGCACACGCAGAACTGACCGCAATCGGTTGTCCATACCGCGCGCTCTCTCTCCTCGCCACTACCGCCTCCAGCCAGTCGCGCACGCCTGCGCCCGCGTCCACATACGCCCGCTCCCGTTGTAGCCCGCAACGCAGTGCACTGAGCTACACAGTGCGATGCGTTGCGCTCTCTCTTACACTTCTGCTCCTGCCTGCGCACGAAGGTAGCATGTGCGCCCGCTCCAGCGCCCGCGCGTAGCCTTGTGCACATGCACGTGCCCATGCATCCAGATCACGAATGCAGCCTCCGAACGACTTAACTCAACCGCTCTCTCTCACACTCAGCCAGCGACTCCCTCACTCATACACACACCACACTCGTACACACACACACTTGTACACTCACATTCTCACTTGTACACACCTATACATACGTACATATATATATATATATACATATATACACACATATAGATATTTATACATATATACATATACATATCTATATATATCCATATACATAGATACTTATACAAATATATCTATATACATATATACATATATATATCGATATACATATATTACTATATATATATATATATAGTTAAATATATATACATATATATATCTAGTAACAAATATATATATACCAATATATATATATATATATATATATTTACATATCTACATATATATACATAACTACATATATACCTATATAGTTATAACCCTATCTGTATATATACATACATACGTATATATATATTTTTTTTTTTTTTTCTTTTCATACACATCACTCCACCACGCGTTATATCGCGGGAATATCTGCACCAGTTGCTGATATTCCCTGATACCCGCGTAAAGAAAGTGCCTCCACACACACTCCCACACATCCATCCTACACTCTACGCGACACTTCGTCTTGTTGGTTGCGTCTTTCTAAACGTGGACCAACTCGACACTGTGCTACATGCCATTTCCACTTCCACCCCCACCCCTATATATATAATATATATGACTATATTTATTTCTCTACAAGCAACCTATCTTGTTTCTATTTCTCTTCTGTTTCCTGCTATTAAAAAGATTAAAAAAAAGAGTAAAAGAGAAAAGATAATCCTTGTCTTGCAGGTACTCGGTCTTGCGAATAGCAGGACCAATTTTTTTGGAAACCCTAAGTTGGCTCAAAGCCAAGAACAATTTGGCTCGAAGCCAAGGACCCGATTTTGAGGGTGTACCTCAAGGACAAAATTATCAACAAAAAAAATATTAAATAGAAAAAAACCAAAAACATAGTAAACGCACGGAAGAGATTCGTTGTAGGAAAGGCATAGAAACTTCTTCACCTTTAATCCCCACCTCCCTGAGATTGACCCTGGGCCTGAAAGTGACCAAGATAAAATTAAGTAGGCCAGGTTAAAAATTTTGTAAAAAGATGGTTAACATTGATTTAGGTTAACCACTATACTCACTTCAACGATAATTTCACCATATTAACACAACCTGTTTGAGTCCTAACACGCCTTTTTATGGCGCCGTTGCCAGGGAGGTACATTGAGGTAAGTTTCTACTCCATTCCTTTAATTTTCTCTTCTCACACCCTTCTCTTCATGGGTATTTTTGTTTGCTGGTGTGCAGGTAAACCAGTTGCAAGGAGGAAGCAAGCAGAGGAAGTCGGAGACGTGGGTAGATCCACGGTGGGAACGAGAGCGTGAAGTCACCGGCGCCGCACTGGAGCTTCGCCCACGTTGCTGAAAAGGTAGGTCTCTCTCTTAGCAACTTAGGTCAACTTGTCACCTTAAAAAAAAAAAACCTAAAATACTTCTTGGGATTTCTTGGGGCAAGTGGATTAAAAATCACTTGCTTGATTGTCTGGTATCACTCCCACCGCCCCAAGATTTCCCGCCAAACTTCACATAGCGAAGAGCCAAGAATCTTGATTCTTGAATCTTTCGTCGCGTGAAGTATTCTTTGAGGCAAGATTAAATAGATTGATTGCCATCCCTCCTTGCCTCATTTATCCGCAATTCGAGATCACATTTTTGGTGGGGAGACTTGGAATTGAGTTGATTCCAACTCCACCACAACCTTTCACATGCCTTAGATTTGATCCCGAATATTTCAACCCCAACACTTTGATTTTCTTTACATTATCTTGTGGTTGAGCCTTGTGTGTGGAACATCATTCTAGTGATTGGGAGCACTTGAATTGAAGTGCTTTGGCTCCCTTTCACACTAACCTAAAATTGACTCGTCATCCACAAATAGAAATTTCCACCTAGGGAAGCCCAGTGAATTTTTAGCATGCATTAACCAACTCACATTGAAGAAGGGTTTGTTGGGCATAGAAGAACTTGTATTTTCTCAAAAACCCGGAGATTGGTTGAATTGGTAACTCAGCGAAATCTTAAAATCCATACTACTTAAGGCTAAAATTTTAAAAACCATTCACCAACTAAAACTTCAATTCGGGGAGATTTCCCCGTTACATGCTTGGTTTACACACTTTCTAAAATCAACGCACTTGGGCATTACCCGTAAACAACGCCCTTCACATTCCTGAAGCACTTGATCCTAAGCCTCTAATTAAAACTGGTAGCAACTTGACCCTAATTAAGGATTGGAGGTCTAACTGCCTGCATGTAGCTCCTACGTACTGGTGCGAGTTCCCACGTGCTATCGGGTGTCTAAGACTGGGGCAAACGGCCTTTCAATCTAGCCCGGTGGTTCCGCAGTGCACGCATTTAGTTCCATAGGTTGTGATAGTAGGTAACTTAGATCTTTAGGTCCAAGGGCACACTGTAGAGGCCTTGGATGAAATGCCAAACCCTCCCAAACGGGAGGAGCCAAGGTCTCTTAGCTCTTATCAAAATCCCGCTGCTACAAAGACCATAGGACAAATTCGGGTCCCCATGGGCGGGGACGATTTTGAATTAAAACCCAACACAATTGGCCTGATTAACTTTCACTTCCATGGTCTTACAAGTGAAGATCCTTTTCTCCATTTGGAAGACCAAACCCAATTGGCTGAAAGGTTAAACTAAGAAACATCGGGTTATTAATTGTCCTCATGAAAATGTTCCCATTTTCGTTGCAGGATAAAGCGTCGCAACGGTTACGCACCCTTGGGAGAACCATCCATTCTTGGGAAGAGATGTAAACAGCATTTCTCAAGAAATTCTTCCCAATCGGGCGAACCAATGCACTTCGCCGTGCTATAACTTCCTTTACGCAACAAAACAGCGAACAGTTTCACGAGGCTTGGGAGAGATATAATGACCTCCTCTGGAAGTGTCTACACCATGGTCTGCCTAAGTGGCATATAGCCCAGATTTTCTATTATGGGCTAAATGAGACTTTGAAGCAGATTACAAACACTTCCTGTGGAGGGAATTTCATGAATAAAGACGAGAATGGAGCATTCGAATTATTTGAAAACATGAGCGAAAACTCAATGAACAATGCCTCCATTGTCGCCTTTAATTGTACTAGCCTGTCCGGTAATATTCACGAAGTTGACACGGGACCCTCCCATTCATCCACTGATCTTAACCTTATCGCACAAAAATTGGATGAAGTCTCCGTCGTGCACAAGAAGCTAGACGAGCTTCTAGCCAATCCCGCCCGTTCTATGATAAACACCCCCACCTCACCACTTCGTCACAATCCCAATCCTTCCAACGTCAGGCTTATCCCTAAGAACCCCGTGAGATCTTCCTTACCGAGTGTCACGCTGAGCGATTCGGTAAGTCAAGTGGATCTGGCTTCTGCAAGCCAGTATTTTGACATGGAGGACCAAGCCTCCATGTGCTCGGATGCATATTTACATGCGGACTCGTCTTCTGGCTTAGAAGACGCTTGCGCCCTGGGAAACAACCCGTTCTCTGCTACTTATAACCCAGGGTGGCGAAATCATACTAATTTCGCATGGTCCAATAACCCGCAGCGCCAAAACCCCGTGAGTGGGCCAATGCGACCATCTGCACCCGTCATCCCGAGGGCCCAGTCTAATCTTGTGGCGAATCCACCATCAGGTCCTTGTATACCGTAAACAGAATACACATCAAGTCCTCTTGATAAACTAATGCGAATGATGACAGAAATGTCTAAGCGCCATGAAGAGAACATGACCTCTCTTCAGCACCAATTGGCGCAGCAGAATGCTGATATCAGTCAACTACGCATGGCAACTCGATCTCAGGGCACTCTTCCAGCCCAACTTGTTCCCAACTCGCGAAATTTCGTACCTCATGGTCCTCAACCACAGGTACGACCTTCTCAGGGGTAGGTTCATCAGATTCTGCAGGCTCCGAGCATTCCACCAGGATTTCAGGCTAATCCCGCTGCAGCACCTCACCCTTATGTCCCTATTGTGAACCCTCCTCTGCCTTATGATCCCACTGGACCCGCGATGTCTAATGCGATTACTATGAGGAGTGGTAAGCAAATTGTCGATCCTCCTCGACCTGATCCTGGCCCATCTTCTTCATCGCCCTCTCATTCGAGTTGCGCACCGCATTTGCGAGAAGACGATAGACCCAAACTAGTGCCAGAATCGTCCCATTCCCTGAGGCTCTACTGAGGGAGCCAAAAGGCAAGAAAAAGGATACATAAGCCTTTGATAACCTACGTAATTTATTTAGGAATGTTGAAATCAAGGTACCCTTGTTAGAGGCTATCGACCACATACCTACTGTCGCTCGATTTTTCAAAGACTACACTACACCCAGGCGATAGTCAAAGAAAATAAAGAATCCGGTGGTTCTCTCGCCTCATGCAAGTTGTGCTATACTGTCAAATCTACCACCAAAGTAGAAAGATCCGGGCACACCGCTTATTTCTTGTAGCATCCAAGGCTGCAATTTTAACCATGCTCTGCTTGATCTAGGATCTTCCATCAATCTTATACCAACCATTATGTTCGAGAAATTTGCTTTAGGAAATCTGAAACCCACCCCTGTCACGTTACAGTTGGCAGATCGTTCTGTCAAAATACCAAAGGGTGTGGTGGAAGACATGGTGGTTAGGGTCAACAGTCTCTATTTTCCTGTTGACTTTCTTGTTTTGGATATGGAAGTTCCTAGCTCACTTTCTGATTGTCCGATCATCCTTGGTCGACCTTTCTTGGCCACAGCCCACGCCCATATCAACTGCGAGTCAGGCTATATTGAGATTGCCGTTGGATCTGAGAAGCTCAAGCTTAACATCTTCAAGGCAGCCAAGAACTTTGATTGCGATTGCATCGAGGATGACACATCTGACGAGGACATGGCCGTCAGCACGTGTATCGGACTAATTGGGACCTATTCTGACTGCTGTGGATTGCCTTTAAACACAGATGACTGCCTGATCGACACATATTGTGACGTTCCCCCGTCCCTCCTTTTTCCCGTACCTTCTCCTAACCAGACTTCTAACGAGGTTTTCTCCGCTTCCCATACCTCATGGTTTGAGTCATATTCGGGCTACTCACCACCAGTCGACACTCTTGAAGACCGAATTGCCGTTTCTTTCCCGCCAAATCAGGCGGAATTGCAACTCCACACTGGGACCTTGAGCCCACATACTACTCACTGGGGCTACCCCTTTTTGGATCCATCTATCCAGGATGCCCCTCTTCTTGACCAAACTGAGGGCCAACTTCTTCCTCCTAACTTGTTTCCTTCTGATCCGCTTGGGACACTCTCATCCCGAGAAATGCCAGATCTTTCACCATCCTCTCCCAAGCTGAAAGAGTTGCCTGATACGCTTAAGTATGTTTTCTTGGGACCAAATGAAATGCTCCCCGTAATCATTAGTTCCAAATTGACCAGGGAGCAAGAGTGCAAACTAACAAAGGTCCTTATGGAACACAAGGCGACCATTGGATGGTCTTTATCAGACTTAACTGGCATTAGCCCCTCCTATTGCACTCACCGTATATATACGGAGAAGGAGGCTCGACCTTCCCGAGAGATGCAGCGATGTCTCAACCCTAACATGCGGGAGGTCGTTAAAAAGGAAATTATTAAGTGGCTGGATGCAGGTATAATCTACCCAATCAGCGATAGCCCCTGGGGGAGTCCAATTCACGTCGTGCCCAGAAGGGCAAGACTCACCATCCGTGTCAATGACAGGGGCGAATCCATCCCTACACGCACTCCTACATCTTGGAGAGTGTGTGTAGATTATAGGAAACTTAATGCTGCAACTAAGAAAGATCACTTTCCGCTACCTTTTATCGACCAAATCCTAGAGCAGTTAACGGGAAATAAATTTTTCTGTTTCCTGGATGGATCCTCAGGATATAACCAGGTAGCAATTGACCCTCGGGACCAAGAGAAAACCACCTTTACCTGCCCCTTTGGCACCTTTGCATTTAGAAGGATGCCGTTCGGACTTTGTAACGCACCAGCAACTTTCCAGAGATGTATGCTGGCGATATTCCATGACATGGTGGGTGACTTTCTCGAGGTTTTCATGGATGACTTTTCGATCTTTGGACCCTCTTTTGATGATTGTCTTGCCAACCTAACCCGTATCCTTAGGAGATGTATTGATGTGAACCTCGTGCTTTCCTGGGAAAAAAACCATTTTATGGTACACAGGGGAATTATTCTCGGGCATATCATCTCCGATAGGGGTATCAAGGTTGACAGAGCTAAGCTTGATGTAATTGCTGATTTACCAATGCCTGGCTCAGTCAAACAAATCCGCTCCTTCCTGGGACACGTCAATTTCTATAGGAGATTCATCAAATACTTCTCCAATATTTCTAGACCTTTAACTCATCTCCTATCGACCAACGTACCCTTTGATATGGGCCTCGACTGCATACGAGCATTCACGCAGTTGCATGATGCTGTCACCAAGGGCCCTATTCTCCAGCCACCTGATTGGTCCCTCAACTTTGAACTCATGTGTGACACTTCCGACCTTGTAGTCGAAGCCATCCTAGGACGAAGACGCGATAGACACCCCTTCGTGGTGTCCTACGCCAATAAGACGTTGGACGAGTCCCAGCGTAATTATACTACCACTAAGAAAGAACTACTGGCTGTCGTCTTTGGGCTAGAGAAATTTCACTCTTACCTTTTGGGCTCACATGTTATTGTATTCACTGACCACGTGGCCATTCGCCATCTCATGCACAAGAAGGATGCCAAGCCTAGATTGATTCGTTGGATCCTTCTGCTCCAAGAATTTGACATTGAGATCTGCGATAAGGTCGGAGCCCAAAATATTGTTGCTGATCATCTCTCGAGATTGGACCCTGACCACATTGGACTTACCCTGCCAATCCATGAGGTTTTTCCTGATGAGCACCTATTGGCAATTAATGTGGCAAGTGGACCTTGATATGCCGACATTGCCAATTACCTTGCTTCTGGTTACCTTCCATGTGGTTGGCCTAAAAACCAGTGCGAGCGTCTCATTGCAGATGCAAAGTATTATTTCTGGGATAATCCACTTCTTTTTCGAATAGGTACTGATCAGATCATCCGTCGCTGTATTCCTGACAGCGAATTCTCCAGTGTGCTATCCTTCTACCACGATCAGGCGTGCGGAGGCCATTTCTCTGGGAGGAAAACTGCAGCCAAGCTGTTGCAGTGCGGTTTCTTTTGGCCCTCCCTTCACCAGGATGCACACAATTATGCCAAACATTGCTCTAGGTGCCAGTCGTTAGGGTCAATGTCACGTCGTGACATGATGACCTTGCAACCCATCCTAACTGCTGAAATTTGTGACATTTGGGGAATCGATTTCATGGATCCCTTTCCTTCTTCCAACGGCTTCGAATACATCCTCATTGCTGTTGATTATGTTTCGAAATGGATCGAGGCTATTCCCACGCGCCATGCTGACCATGTCATATCCACTCGATTTGTCAAAACCACATTTTTGCACGCTTTGGGATCCCTCGAGCCATTATCTCGGATGGAGGAAGCCATTTTACCCATGCTTCTTTTCGGGCACTTCTGAGGAAATATGGAGTCCACCATCGTATCGCATCTCCGTATCATCCTCAGACGAACGGCCAGGCTAAGGTGTCGAACCAGCAAATCAAGCAAATTCTCTAGAAAATGGTTCGGCCTGACCGTAAGGATTGGTCCGACAAGCTGATTGACGCACTTTGGGCGTATCAGACCACCTTCAAGGCTCCCCTTGGTATGTCTCCTTATAGAATCATTTACGGGAAGCCTTGTCACTTGCCCGTGGAGCTGGAGCACCGCGCTTATTGGGCGGTTCGCCAATGTAACCTCGACCCAGACCTATATGGTCAAGAAAGGAAACTCCAACTCCAAGAGCTGGAAGAACTCCGTCGTGAAGCCTATGATTCTGCCTTAACTTTCAAGCAACGCACTAAGGATTTTCACGACAGCCGTATTCGGCGGAAGGAATTTGAGCCATCTCAACAAATTTGGCTTTACAATGCCCGGCTCAAATTCTTTCCAGGGAAATTGAAGTCCAAATGGACTGGTCCCTTCCTGGTCTCGAGACCATTTCCCAACGGGGCCGTTGAAATTGAAGATCCCAAATCTGGGCATAAATTTATGGTCAATGGGCAGCGTTTGAAACCTTATCTTACTCATGAACCTGACCCTGCTGGAGAAACTGTTGCCCTACTAGAGGGTAACTAATTTTGTGCCTCATTCTGAGTCCAACTGGGGACATTAAATTCAGCGCTCATTGGGAGGCACCCCAGCAGCACTCCTCCACTGTCACATACACTTCATTTCGCACCTTTTCACTTCACCACCCACCATCCACCCACCCTACCACCCTACTATATACCCTGCACCTCAGCTCTTGTTTCCTGATCTTTGGACCTTCCTCTACCCTACCCTACATGCATATGAGGACATGGCATCGTTTGGCATGGGGGGGTGGATAGGCATCCATAGGATCTGGGTATTATATGGTATCATGCAGCTTCCATCCATCTATAAATATGTACATAGCATAAAAAAAAAAAGAGAGGGTGTTTAGTAATGATCTGAAGGCTGAAACAAAAATACAATAAGTGTTTATGGATATTCAACCATTGTTTTGAAGACTTTCCAAGCCACAGAAGCTTGATTCGCTCAGGCTCGGCTTAATTCACTTGAGCATTGACAAGATAGATTAGAATCTCCCCTAAATAAGGACGTATTCTTATACCTGAGACATCAGTACAGGATCCATTGGTTTGCTTCTACTCGAGAGCCTAAGTAATCTTGGTTCACACTACACATATCAAGAAAGACCAGGTGAACATAAGATCCAACCCTAGTGTTCATTAGGGAATGTGGAGTCCTTACCTGTGCACGCAGGTAGACTTTTTATCCCAAGCTTTAGTCTTGTGTCTAAGAGAAACTCTTTCCACCAAAAAGGAACTCTCCCACCAAAAGAAAAGTGTGCTCCTTCAAATAAAGTTGTAAGAGATATACTGACACTTGTTTCAAAAAAAAAAAAAATTGTGCAAATAAGTCAGTATATCTCTCAAATATCTGTAAAGTCTTCTCCCTAAAAAGTTTTTTAGGGCAAGTTACAAATGCCCTGTTTCTACCATATATTCTTTGAGCCACAAAAGTAATAAAATGGGAGTTGAGTTTTCCGTCATCTTCTTAAGGGTCAATCCGAAAACATGAGCTGAAATTGGGACCAACCTGCACTTAAAGATTCGTGAAACCCTGGGCTTGAGTCTTAATGTTCATCTGGTCAGTCTTGCTCCTTCACTATGCTCAAGCCATAATCTCTTGAGCTCTCGAGTACGGCAAAAACCTCCTGAGTCCTGGAAATCGTACTTAAGGTTTAAATATCAAGAGTCCAGGTTAGTCGAGAGATGGTCTATGTCACATAAGACTTAAAGTACTGGTAGTCTTCTCTACAATTGGTTCTCACAATATCCAACAAACACACCCATGTCGCCTCAAAAGAAAATCTTCAGCTTAAGATCATTTCTAAATACAATACAAAATGTTTTGCTAGGGACTAGCAAAAGATAGGCATGGGGGTATGATTGCACAGCAAAAATACACCAATAAATATGTCATCTTATGTTATTTCCTAGCACTGCCATTGCATATTAGGTAGCCATAGTTGCATTTGTAAAAGGACACTTGCATGCATTTATTTGAGAGGGGAGGATCATGCGAATAATTGGCCATGTAATTAACGTCTTCATCAAGGGTTGCATTACAAATTCACCATCCTCATTTTTTTATTTTGACTTTGAATTTCTTCTCCTTCGCACGGCTCAGGGCATGGGCATGCACATCTTTGCGCCATTCCTCTGCCTGCAGCGTGGCGGGACTTGCTCTACCAGCAGCATGGCGAGGGGGTTGCTCCTTCTTCTTTAAAAAGCCCTGCCCTCTCCCTTGCGGGGGGGAGCCTGGTCCACACACCACCACAGACACCCTTCCTTTAGGCCATCTTCCTTCCATCTCCCCTCCATACACAGTAGCTCTTCCACTGAAAAGACACACTGCGGGCAGGAGCAAGCTCACAGTGGTCCCACGACTACCACTGTGAGTTCCACCACCGCCCAGCTCCTTTGTGAGCAGGTGGGCGTGGTGGTTTCACCCTCTGTTCCACCTCTCAACACCCTCGCAGCCATTGTCAACGCACCAAGGTTTGAAGCTCCAGTAGTAGTAGCGGCCACCAACAGCAACAGCAGTCGCTGCGCACGCCCCTGCAGACCAGCCACAGGCTCCTTCCGTGTGCGTAGGTGCCTTCCAGTGTGCCCGCGCACGCAGAACAAGTCGCAACCGGTTGTCCATCCCGCACGGCACTGTAGCTACTGTTCACGCCTCTCAATGCGACACTGTAGCTACAGTGTGGTGACCGGGGAGTTTCTCACTTATCCTGTCACCGTGCGCTCTCTCTCCTCGTCGCTACAGCCTCCAGCCATTAGCGCGCCTGCGCCTGCGTCCGCATACGACCGCTCCCATTCCAGCCCGCTCCCGTGCCAACCCATAGCACAGTGCGCTGCACTACGCAATGCGCTACGTTGCGCTCTCTCTTACACTTCCGCTCCCGCCCGCGCACAAAGGCACCACGCGCGCCTGCTCCAGTGCCCGCGCACAGCCTTGTGCACATGCACGTGCCCGTGCATCCAAACGACAGATGCAGCCTCCGAACGACTTAACTCAACCGCTCTCTCTCACACTCAGCCAAAAACTCCCTCACTCATACACACACCACACTCGTACACACACACACTTGTACACTCACATTCTCACTTGTACACACCTATACATACGTATACAGCAGCCATTCCCGTCGCAGCGACAAACACGTTCTATTTATCAGCTGCTGCACCAAGCTGCCAACTACCCTCCAAAGCAAGCCAACCCTTTGAAGTCACCGAAGGAGGAATTACAGGAGTCAATCTGGAAATCAACTCATGACAACCTACAAATTATGAAAGCTATGGCTGACTAAATATAGAACATACAAAATACACAGAATCAGATGATGCAAGAGCATAGATGACAGGAAGCCTTACCCTCCCAACCTGTCCCAAACCCAAGGTATGTGTAGAATCAGGGCTCCCCGCCTAGATTCCAAGCACCACAAGGACAGGCACATGCTATTCTACAAGCACCTCCTACACCTGGTTATAGGCAAGGTCAGCCACCTTTATTGCTAAACCTCGCGTATTCTGGCGCAGCCACTCCTCTGCCACCTCATGGACAACACACCAATGCAAAGGCTGTCACTTTGAGGAGTGGAAAGACTACATAGGACCCACTACCTAGGCAAGCAGGTCATGATTTCTCATGCCCTTCATTGCAGGATGGTTCAACTCCATCTTCATCTCAGGAGCCATCTATGGTTAACAAGGGCAGGAGGCCACTTGACCCTGAGATTCCCGTCCCTTTTCTTGAGGTTTTAACATGGAATATAGTACAAAAAATGGATACACGGAACTTCGAGGACCTAAAATCAATGTTTAAGGAAGTACATATTTAGGTCCCTATCCTCGAGGCCATTGATCACATTCCCACTATCGCTAGGTTCTTTAAGGACTATTGTACCTTGAAGCAACAATCGAAAAATGGACAACAAGCGGTACTATCGAAGGAGACTAGCGCTGCGATTCTATCCGACTTACTGCCTAAGAATAAAGACCCTGGTACCCCACTCCTTTCCCGCTTTTTACAGGATTCTCCATTTGATCGAGCACTTCTTGATCTGGGTTCGTCCATCAACTTGACTCCCACTACCGTATATGATCGTTTCGATTTGGGGAGTTAAAACCCACCTTGATTACGATTCAACTGGTTGATAGATTAGTAAAAACACTAAGGGGGGTAGTTGAGAATGTGATCGTAAAAGTCCATGGATTCTACTTTCCTACAGACTTTTTCGTTCTCGATATGGAGGTTCTTACTGATCTCCGTGATGCACCTATTATTCTAGGTCATCCATTTCTGGCGACAGCCCGAGCAAACATTGACTGTGCATCTGGGTGTATGGAGATTGCCTTAGGTGATGAAAGAGTTAGACTTGACATATTCATGGCATCAAGGAACTTCGATTGTGATCACATCGAGGAGGATGGTGAAGACAAAGAATCAGCTTTTTGTGGTAACATTGGGCTCCTTTGTGACGACCCAATGTCTCATTCGTTTACACTATCAGGGTTCTTAGATCTTGATCCACACGGGACTGAGGCAAATGATGTACACATTTCATCCCACGAATCTGATTGTCCATGGTGTTCATCTGATCATAACACCCCTAATCCTGATTATCTTATCCAACCAAGCGATGATCTACTTCCATCAAGACAGGATTACATGACCTCTGCAAGCCAAATTTCCGTTAGTCAGGATCATCAGATTTCCGCTATTGATTCTGCTTCTCCTATTCAGACTCCCACTGCCATCCCTGATTCTGATTCACCCGTGATTGAACTAAAGCCCTTACCTGACTTACTCAAATACGTGTTTTTGGGTGAAAGTGAGACATACCCAGTGATCATTAGTGCTTACTTAACCTAAGAACAGGAGCATCAATTGATTTCTGTATTACAAGACCATAGGGCTGCCATAGGGTGGAGTATTGCTGATCTCCACGGTATTCGCCTCTTGTATTGCACTCATCATATCTACACGGATGAGGGGGTGAAACCTTCGAGACAACCTCAGAGGTGCCTAAACCCTAATATGCTTGAGGTTGTTAAGAAGGAGATCATCAAATGGCTAGATGCAGACATTATCTATCCAATTTCCGACAGCCAATGGGTGAGTCCTATTTTGATCATGCCCAAAAAGGTAGGATTCACAGTAATCAAGAACGAAACAGGCGAATCCATCCCGACTCGCACTACTACTTCATGGTGGGTTTGCATTGATTACAGGAAACTAAACACAACTACCAACAAGGATCATTTTCCTTTTCCTTTTATTGATCAAATCTTAGAAAGGTTAGCCGGATGCAGTTTCTTCTACTTTCTAGATGGATACTCCAAATACAACCAAGTTGCGATTAACCCAGAAGATCAAGATAAGACAACATTTAGTTGTCCCTTCGGAACATTCGCTTTCAAGCGGATGCCCTTCGGCCTCTGTAACGCACCAGCAACATTTCAGTGTTGCATGATGGCCATCTTCTCTGACATGATCAGGGACTACGTAGAAGTGTTTATGGATGACTTCTCCATTTTGTGAGACGATTTCTCGTCTTGTCTTGATAACCTCACAAAGATCCTAAGGAGGTGCATAGAAGTTAACCTAGTGCTTTCATGGGAGAAAAGCCATTTTATGGTGAGGGATGGCATTGTACTAGGTCACAAGATCTCTTCTAACGGACTCGAGTTCGATAGAGCTAAGTCTGAAATCATTTCTCGATTACCTCCTCCTGGCTTGATAAAACAAATTAGATCATTCTTAGGGTATGTCGAATTCTATCGAAGATTCATTCGAAACTTCTCGAAAATTGGTCATCCATTGACAAATCTTTTGGTAGCCGACTCCCCCTTTAACTTTGATTCCTCGTGTCTCAGTGCTTTAGAGACTTTACAAAGCGTTGTTTCGAACGCACCTATTCTCCAACCTTCCGACTGGTCTCTCAACTTCAAGATGATGTGTGACACCTCCGACTTCACTGTTGGAGCTGTTCTAAGCCAACCCTGGGAGCACCATCCATTTGTAATATACTACACTAGCAAAATGCTGAATGAGGCTCAGCATAACTATACAATTACTGAGAAAGAGTTACTAGCCGTAGTATTCGGGTTGGAAAAGTTTATATCATACCTACTCGAGTCAAAAGTGACTATCTTCATTGACCATTTTGTCCTCTAACATTTGTTAGCAAAGAAGGATGCCAAACCCAGACTTATCAGATGGATCCTTCTTCTGTAGGAATTCGATGTCGAGATCCGCGACAAAGCTGGAGCTCATAATGTTGTGGCGGATCACCTGTCTCGCATAAACCCTGAACACATCCCATACTCCCCACCTATCTCAGATCGATTTTGGGATGAGTCTTTGTTGCCTATTAACTTTGTTGAGTTTCCTTGGTACGCCGATATTGCAAACTATCTCGTCACTGACAAACTACCTGTAGGATTATCCAAGGATCAAAAACTCAAACTTATTTCAGAGGCTAAGTTTTATTTCTGGGATGACCAACTACTCTTTCACATTAGGGTTGATCAGATCATCAAACGATGCATCCCCTACTCTGAAATCTCGAGTGTGTCATCCTTCTGCCACAGCAATGCTTGTGGGTGTCATTTCTTGGGCCGAAAAACTGCTGCAAAGATTTTGCAGTCTGGATTCTTCTGTCCAACCATTTTCAAAGACACACGAGTTTGCTAAATGTTGTAAGCGATGTCAGTCGGTCGGTTCTATGACTCAAAGAGACATGATGCCTCTCCAACCTATTCTGGTCGAAGTGTTCAACGTCTGGGGCATCGACTTTATGGGCCCTTTTCCGAACTCGCATGGCTTTGAGTACATACTTCTCGCAATTGACTATGTCTCAAAGTGGGTTGAAGCTTTCCTGGCAAGACGGGCTGATCATAAAACCATTATATCCTTCGTACGGGAATCTATTTTCACGAGATTCAGAGTCCCCCATGCTCTAATTAACAACGGGGGTAGTCACTGACGTGCCTTCGTGCGTGTGTGTTAAGAGGTGTCATTATAGTTGCACTTGATACGTCGGTTTTAAAAGAAGTAAACGGAGGTGAGTCCGAGTGTCGATCTCAGGGAGGCGTGGAAATCGGATTTTGTTTACCACTTGTTGTCACGAAAAAGGCGGAGTTTTGCTTGCGAAAGAGACGGTTTTGAAAAGCGAGAGATAGAGAGAGAGTTTAGGGTTAGAAAGCTCTTGGTTTTGATCATGCACTTTAAACAGAAATTAAAATGGCAACTAAATGGAAAATAATTTCATTAAACATGCATTCATAGTTCATGGTTTACAACATTAAATACATGCTTCAACAAAAGTAAATGAAAGCTTAAAAGAGAGAGAGAGAGAGGTAGAGAGAGAGTGGAGAGCGACGAGGCAGCCACGGCGGTGGAGGAGGCTCCGTCGGCGGCTCGTCGTCTCCGGCGATTACAAGAGTGCCTAAGACTAGCTAGGAGAGGAGTGGAGTAGTTGCAAGTGGGAGAGGATGCCTTGAATGGTGGTAGAAGGGGGTTTAAATAGAGTTAAGGGCTTCCTAAAAGAAGAATGTGCTTTAGCGACATCCAGAACGTCGCTAAAACCGCTTCCAGATACGTCGGTGAAGGCCTTCTGCCGCCGGTCAGCCGCCCGCCCCTCTCTCTCTTCAGGCGCGATCCGTGGATGTCGAATGAGAGCCGTCCGATTGATGATCGGACGGCTGAGATCCTCCCGCGCCTGCGCTAGGATCGCGCTTCGGGCGCGCGTACGCGCGCGCGTTTCCGCCCGGCGTGCGCGCGCGCGTGGGAGGTGGGGCGCAGTCGTCGCGCCGCGTGGCGCAATCCTAGCCGCTCGCTTCTGATCGCGCGGCTCAATTTTGCCGCGCCCTTCGCCCGCAAGTGATTTCCGCTCCGCGCGATTCGAACGCGCGTCGCTGCGACGCGGGCGTGCGCGCTAACCGTTGCGCCACGCCCGCGCTTTGTCGCGGCGACCGCGGGCGAGTGCGCGGATCTCGGCCGTTCGATCGAAGATCAACGGCCGAGATGCGTCCTTGGCTGGCTTGGGGGCGTGCGAGCGGCGGGGGTGGGGCGACGTGGCGCATTCTAGGCCGTTGATCTCCAGATCAACGGTCAGGATTTCTTGGGCCCATTGTGGGAGCTCCGGATGTCGGATTTGGCCGATCTTGAGTCCGTTAGACTCCGTTCGTCGTCCTGAATCCATCCGTGCGGTCTGATTGCTCATCTGAGGCCTGCTTTGACAAATGCTTTACACAAATGGCCATTAATACAGTTTATAAGCAATCTTGGTACTTGATGCATGCAATGCTCCTATTCTACTTTATGTTGTGCCTTTTATTCTAAAGATGGGTCATATTCAACCTAATTACTACCCCCTTGCGTGGTGTTATCATACCCCCATGCTTACTCCTTGATAGTCCCTAGCAAGGTTTATTCTAGCCTTTATTTCTTTGGGGAATTCAAGAAGTAATTGCTTCGGCACTTCGTTACTCGTCAATAAGAGGAAATATACGAAGATCTTAATCTACAAAGACTAACCAGCGCCCGGGTGTCTTCCAAAATACAAATCGCCCGAATCCTTGCTTTGTATATATAACTATACATATGTATACGTATATGTCTATATATGTCTTTTTAGAATTTTCGGAATTCAGTGTGGGTTGGTAACTTTTTACGGCTACCCAACCCACCCAAAACTCGATCAAAACCCTAAGTGCTAAGCATCTTGGTGTGAATGTTGTGATAGACTCACTTAACGGTAATTGAGACAGATTTCGAGTTTCTACGCCTCTAGGTGTCCGGAAAAGAAAATAAATTTTTGCCTGAAGGTGTATTTGTTCGACTGGTAGCTTTCTCCCTACGTTCATTTTACTTGGGGTCAACACAAGGATTTTCCAGTGTATATCTCCCCGGCTTGTACTACTTCCCCGCTTCGTCCTTAGGTGTTTTGGTCTTTTTTGTGCAATTATTGAGCTGGGCTCTGGACAACCGACCAATGGGCTGTTACCCACGATCACTTGCCAGCCATACTTGTGCGGTGAAGTGTGGTTTATTTTCTTTTCTTCTCTCTTTTTTTTTTTTTTTTTTTCGTAGGTGGCTTCCCTAATCTCAAATGTACCCAGAGGCAACGAAAAAGAAATGGCCTGTGGCTAGGTTCTGGACAACCTGCCAATGGGCTGTTACCCACGACAACTTGCCAGCCATACCACCCTAGAGAGTTCATTAGCTACCCAATTTCTGTCAAAATCTCCGAGAAGTGAGTCTGTGCAAAAATGTGTGTAGATGCTTAGACTCAAAGTTTTCCTGAGTTAGAGGGTGAGTTGATAAGTCGTATACTTATTACCTTATTTATTAGGTGGATTAGAATAGCTTAAAGTTGCAAGGATTCGCCGCTAAATCCATATTTTAATGGACACCAGGGCTAATTAAGCCTGAAGGCCTGAAAAGTCTAAGTGTTTAAGTTCTTTCTGTATTATTTCCCACTATTGACAAGTTTCTAATGCCTAAGTTTTTCTTCCTAAATTCATTTTTTTTTTTTTCATCAATTAATTTATTCATTCAGACTGATTAATTAAGCTCAGGATTATGCAGTTTACCATCCCCCCCATGCTTAAGTTGGACAATGTCCTCATTGGCAGATGCATGGATGCAAAAGGGTTCAAAAAGATAGTACCTGAGTGACGTAAACTACCAGATCAGTCTGAATCCGCTGGGTTGCCTCCCAGGAAGCGCTGAGTTTAACGCCTCCAGCTGGGCGGTGCTTGGTGTCAGCCCTCAACAAGGGTGACACTTTCCTTGGGGGGTACCTGGGCCAGGAAATGCTTCAATCTTTGACCATTGACTGTAAAGGTGTGCCCGGTATTAAGATCGGCGATTTCGACTGCCCCATTGGAATAGGGCTTGACCACCCGAAATGGTCCTGTCCATTTGGACCTAAGTTTCCCTGGAAAGAGTTTCAAGCGTGCATCAAATAGCCAGACTTGTTGGTTTGGCTCAAAGGTTTTCCTATGAATGAGTCGGTCGTGGACGGCTTTCATTTTCTCCTTATATAGCCGACTATTGTCAAAGGTGTCCCGACGAATTTCTTCAAGCTCAGATAATTGAAGAGTCCTTTGCGCACCAGCTAACTGGGGATCCATGTTACATTGCTTAACAGCCCAGTAAGCCCGGTGTTCCAATTCGACAGGGAGATGGCAAGCTTTGCCAAAGACCAAGCGGTAAGGTGACATGCCTATCGGGGTCTTAAAAGCGGTCCTGTATGCCCACAGGGCATCATCAAGTCGTGTGGACCAGTCTTTCCTGTCAGGTCTCACAGTCTTCTGTAAAATGTTCTTGATTTGTCTGTTTGAGACCTCAGTCTGCCCATTTGTTTGTGGATGATACGGGGTGGCAATGCGGTGGTTTACCCCGTATTTTCTAAGTAGGGCACGGAACTGGGAATGGATAAAATGGCTTCCACCATCACTGATCATGGCCTTGGGTATTCCAAACCGGGAAAAGATGTTCTTCTTTACAAAGTCCATGACCGTCTTGTGATCGCATCGTCGAGTGGCGACGGCTTCAATCCATTTGGAAACATAGTCTACCGAGACCAGGATATACTCGAAGCCGTTGGATGGTGGAAAGGGGCCCATAAAATCGATACCCCAAACGTCGAAAATTTCGACAATCAAAATGGGCTGAAGGGGCATCATATCTTTTTTGGTCATTGTCCCTAGTGTTTGGCATCGTGAGCAAGTCTTGGCAAAGATGTGTGCATCCTTGAATAGGGACGGCCAATAAAATCCAGACTGCAAAACTTTTGCAGCTGTTTTCTTGCCAGAGAAATGGCCGCCACATGCTTGGTCATGACAAAAGGAAAGCACACTCTGAACTTCGTCTTCAAGGAGGCACCTCCTGATGATCTGATCAGCACAGAGGCGAAACAGCATGGGATCATCCCAGAAATAGTGCTTGGCCTCAGCCAAGAACCTGTCCCGTTGCTGTCTGGACCAGCTGTGCGGGGTTTGTCCTATAACCAGGTAGTTGACATAGTCAGCATACCATGGCATTTTCTTGTCTTGCACGGCTAGGATGTGTTCATCAGGGAAGGTATCAGATAGAGGTAGGGAGGGTCCAATGTGGTCTGGATGAAGTCTTGACAGGTGGTCAGCCACCACATTTTTCGATCCGGCCTTGTCTTGGATTTCCAGGTCAAATTCCTGCAAAAGCAGGATCCATCTGATGAGCCTGGGTTTTGCGTCCTTTTTGGCCAACAGGTGCCGGATGGCTGAATGGTCGGTGTAGATAGTCACGTGGGATCCCAGCAAGTATGATCGGAATTTTTCCAGTCCAAAGACTACAGCAAGCAACTCTTTTTCTGTGACCGTATAATTACGTTGGGCCTCGTCCAACGTTTTGCTCGCGTAGTAGATCACCACGGGCTTCTTGTCTTGCCTTTGTCCCAGGACAGCGCCTATGGCAAAATCTGATGCGTCACACATAATCTCAAAATCCTGGGACCAGTCTGGGGGTTGAAGTACAGGTGCGGTGGAGACTAAGTCCCGGAGGGTATGATAAGCTTGGGTGCAATCAGGAGACATGTGGAAAGTGGCGTCGTTGGCTAGAAGGTCGGTCAAGGGTTTGGAAAGTTTGGAAAAGTCTTTGATGAACCTTCGGTAGAAGCCAACATGTCCTAGGAAAGAGCGAATCTGTCGGACCGAACTAGGTGGAGGAAGTTTGGAAATTAAATCAACCTTAGCTCGATCTACCTCAATGCCCTTATGCGAAACGATGTGTCCGAGGACAATTCCTTCTTGAACCATAAAATGGCTCTTTTCCCAACTTAACACCAAGTTAACCTCGATACATCGTTTCAGGATTTTCTCCAAGTTGCTCAAACAATGGTCGAATGAATTCCCGAATACAGAGAAATCATCCATAAAGACCTCCAAGTATTCACCCACCATTTCTGAAAAAATGGCTAGCATGCAATGCTGGAAGGTCGCGGGTGCGTTGCATAACCCGAACGGCATTCGACGGAATGCAAACGTGCCATACGGGCAAGTGAATGTGGTCCTTTCCTGATCTTCCGGAGCAATTGCGACTTGGTTATATCCTGAATATCCATCCAGGAAGCAAAAATACTTCTGCCCTGCCAATCTTTCAAGGATTTGGTCAATGAATGGCAAGGGGAAGTGGTCCTTCTTAGTGGCTTCGTTAAGCTTCCTATAATCAATACACACCCGCCATGCGGTGGTGGTGCGGGTGGGAATGGATTCGCCATGATCATTAGTGACAACGGTGAGCCCAGCCTTCTTTGGAACCACTTGAGTGGGGCTCACCCAGGGGCTATCAGAGATAGGGTAGATGATGTCGGCGTCGAGCCACTTGATAATTTCTTTTTTAACGACCTCCCGCATGTTAGGGTTTAACCGTCTCTGCATCTAGCGGGAAGGTCAGGCCCCGTCTTCCAGGTAAATCTTGTGGGTGCAATAGGTGGGGCTAATTCCTCTTAGATCTGAGATGGTCCAACCAATGGCGGCCCGATGTTCTGAAAGAGTTGCAGTCAACCTTAGTTCCTGATCCTTGGTTAGATGGGAATTAATAATCACTGGGAAGGTCTGGCCAGGTCCCAAGAAGACGTACTTGAGATTCTCGGGCAATGGTTTAAGTTCAGGTGCGGGTGGGACCACAGTCGATGGGAATGGAAAGGGCGGTAGTTGATCAACATCGATTTCTTCAAATGGTGTCATGTGATGATACTCAGCCTTACAGAGGTCCACAGGTAATGATGGTGACGAGTCAGAACTACGGGTTTGGTGGTCTGAGACAGAATTGAGGGTAAGGCATTCCTCGATTAAAGTTTCCACGGGATCATGTTCCTCAATGTAATCACAATCAAAAGACTTTGTTGCCCGGAAGATATCTAATTGCATTTTCCTGTCTCCGAAGGCGATTTCCATACATCCCGTGTCGCAATCGATGTTTGCTTTAGCCGTGGCTAAGAAAGGTCTGCCTAAGATTATGGGTGCGTTCTGTAATTTTTCAGGGACTTCCATGTCGAGCACCAAAAAGTCGACTGGGAAATAGAAGTCCTTGACCCGTACAATCACGTCCTCGACAACCCCCTTCGGGGTTTTCACTGATCTATCCGCCAGCTGGATGGTGACAGGGGTTGGTGCCAGCTCCCCAAAACCAAATTGGTGGTACAAGGTTGTGGGAATTAGGTTGATAGAAGCACCTAGGTCCAGGAGCGCTCTATCAAATGTCATGTCCCCGATGTTGCAGGAAATCAGGGGTGCTCCTGGGTCAGTTCGTTTGAGTGGAAGGTTGCTTGATATCACGGAACTGTCTTGCTCGGAGAGTACAACCTTCCTAGGTGCTTGAGGTCTCGGCTTACGCTTGGGTGTACAGGCATCCTTTAAGAACTTGGCGTAAGCGGGGATGTGCTTGACAGCTTCTAGAAGCGGAATATTAATCTGTACTTGTTTAAAAATTTCCATCAGCTCCTCAGTTTCCACAGTATTCTTTTTTCTCTTGATTGTTTCCAAGGCCTCAGGATAGGGTGCCTGAATTGGTTCCATGTTTGGGTCCTTGGTTGGTGTTTCCTCTAAGTCGGGTAAAGTCTCGGGGAGAGTCAGCCATTTGGGATCCTGGGTTTTGGTGCCGCTTCTCAAGGTCACCGCATTCGCAGAGGCATTGGGGCCATGGGGTGATCCTTGAGAAGATGAGGATGAAGAGGCGCCAAACCCAGGAGGTGTTTGTGGAGCCGGTTGGACCATATGAGCCTGCCCGGGGTTGCCTTGGAACCCTTGCGAATTGGGGCCTCTGTTAATTATGTTTCGCGGGTTTGGTTGTGGTTGGGAAGGTAGAGATCCTTGCTGTTTACAGTCCAAGAGTTGGCTTAACTGTCCCTTTACCAAGGCCATTTCTTCCTGATGTTTTTGGTTCATGTCAGCCATCATCTTTATTAGGGTGTCCATTTGGTTTTGTGGGGGAGGGGCCGCCCTATTTTGGTTATATTGGGGTCTAACTGGTGGTCCTTGCTGATAGGGGGGCAAGTGTGGCTGTTGGTTTGGCCTGGGCTGGTTTTGGAATTGCGGTAGTTTCTGGTTTGTCCAACCAAAGTTGGGGTGATTACGCCAGCCGGTGTTGTAAGTGTTGGAGAAAGGGTCAGGTTTTGCATATCCTTGGACGGCTTGCACATCTTCTAGAATAGCCGATGTTGATGAAGAAGGAAGGGAGTAATCAAGGGTCGAGGGAGCAAAGGTCCCTCCTTGGAACATGGTTGGGGGTTGTTCCAGGTTCAGTTGGGTGAAGGGTTGGACCAGGTCAACATTATGTGCTCCTTTTGCTAGGGTGAAAGTCTGTAAGGGGTTCCTGGTCTGGTTTAGAAGCTCATCAATCTTCTTGTCCACCAATTCCACTCGATCCAACTTTTTGGCAATGATGTCCATGTCAACCATTCCAGAATTTGCTTGCACCTCATAAATCCCACCACGGGGTTGACTGGATCTGTTAAACTGGTTGATGGAGGCATTGTTGAGTGAATTCTCGCTCATAGACTCAAAGAGTTCAAACGCGCTCTCCTCGTCTTTGTTTAGGAAGTTTCCCCCGCATGAGGCATCGACGAAGTTCCGTAGGCTGCGATCCAGACCATGGTAGAAGATCTGGGCCAATTGCCACCTTGGAACTTCGTGGTGTGGGCATTTCCTCAAAAGTTCATTGAATCTTTCCCACGCCTCATGAAATTGTTCCCCACCCTGGAGTGTGAAGGTAGTGATAGCTCTTCTGAGGGCATTGGTCTTTCCTATGGGGAAGAATTTCTTTAAAAATGCATGCCTCAGTTCCTCCCAGGTGGTGATGGGTCTACCTAGGGTTCTAAGCCAATGAGAAGCCTTGTCTCTTAATGAGAAAGGGAACATCTTGATTAGAACAATGTCAAGGCTAATGTTCCTAGGTTTTACTGTTCTTGCTATGCGGTCGAGATCTTCTAGGTGCTGAAAGGGGTCTTCATTTGAGCTTCCATGAAAGTGGCTCTGGATTAGACTTAATACATTAGGTTTTAGCTCAAAATCGTCTCCCCCTTCGGGGATCCTAAGGTGTGGCTCGACTCTAATGGCAGAAGGGTTATAGAAATCACGGAGGGGTCTTGGCTGGTTCTGAAATGGTGGTAAATCAAGTGGTGGTTGTCCTGGTATGTCATTGAAAGGTGGTGGTTGTTCTTGCGGGTTCTGTAACCATTGTATGGCTTGCATGATGGTGTGGATTTGTTGTTGCTGAAGCCGATGGTTAGTATTGATTTGAGCCTGGACGACAGCCATAGCATCTGGTGGGGGTTGATCTTCAGCCTCATCTACCCTAGGTTCAGCCATGTTTTCAACAGAATTATGTCGCCTAGATTCCTGCCCCAAAACACACAATTTGGGATGCAGTGAGCGCCTCCCGTGCATACACTAGAGAAGAACAGGAGGGGATGCGGAGGGCGACAGATGCGAGAAATGTGTTTCAATCAAGCACGCAAGCCTAATCCTTATGGTGTATTCCTTAGGAGACCTAGAAATCTCACAAAGGGTGATTAAGTCCGTAAGCACTGGACTCCCCTTCTCAAGGCTAATCTGGCCAGGTTGATTACGAGGGGATTGCAAGGAAGGTTCTTCCTTTGGCTTGCGCCTCCGGTTCCATAGACCCCACAACCGCGGTCGTTTGACACTGCCCCGCAGCCTAGTCACCAGATTCTACCAAGGGAATGAAAGCCAAGTGCCTAGCAGACAAAACCTCACCTTTTGAGACTTAACTCAGTCCTGCCTAGGGCACGTCTACTCAGTTTTATAGGGCTAGGATAGTGCTTGTGCTTAGGGTGATGTGATGAGGCGTTGATTGGGGTGGTGCCTCTTAATGTTCTACTTTCAAAGTGTGTGCTTCTAGCAAAACATGATTTTCAAGCAAGGATTTGTTAAGATATAGTGTCTTTTAGTGTTTCATCCTTACTTAAGTACTTTTTAGGGTTGACGTGTCTTAATATTTTCAAACAAGTTTCAGTGGGCACATCAAGTTCTGCACACAACTTAGTGAAAGTAGATTTCTTTTTATTTTGTAGAGGCTCTAAAACCCTAGTGTACTCATCCTGATAATCATGCAGCTTCTATTAGATGAGTCAGTTTTAGGGTTGAGTGGTGCGGCCCAGGTCAACTCACGGTGGCTTCGCAAACACCACTCAAGAGAAAGAGAAAAGAACACTCCAAGAATTTATCCAGCATATTAGAGTGTACATTTTTTTGTAGGGTGATGTGTTAAGAATGTGGGTCAAGCAATCATTCACCACGCCAATTTTTTTTAGTTTTTATGATTTTTTTAGCTTTTTCACGAAAGCAAACAATGAGAGAGAGAGTACTCACTATCGGTCCTCGAGGCGCCTACTTCCTTGCTACCATAGTGGAATGCGTCGCTTCGCCGTCCATGCGCCGAATTCCTGCAACCGTCAAGTAAAAAGGAAAATAGGGCATTAGACGATATGAGAATGAAGGTGGAATGGAGGTGATAAAACAAATCCGTTGCCTCCCCGGCAACGGCGCCAAAAACTGACGTGCCTTCGTGCGTGTGTGTTAAGAGGTGTCGTTATAGTTGCACTTGATACGTCGGTTTTAAAAGAAGTAAACGGAGGTGAGTCCGAGTGTCGATCTCAGGGAGGCGTGGAAATCGGATTTTGTTTACCACTTGTTGTCACGAAAAAGGCGGAGTTTTGCTTGCGAAAGAGACGGTTTTGAAAAGCGAGAGATAGAGAGAGAGTTTAGGGTTAGAAAGCTCTTGGTTTTGATCATGCACTTTAAACAGAAATTAAAATGGCAACTAAATGGAAAATAATTTCATTAAACATACATTCATAGTTCATGGTTTACAACATTAAATACATGCTTCAACAAAAGTAAATGAAAGCTTAAAAGAGAGAGAGAGAGAGGTAGAGAGAGAGTGGAGAGCGACGAGGCAGCCACGGCGGTGGAGGAGGCTCCGTCGGCGGCTCGTCGTCTCCGGCGATTACAAGAGTGCCTAAGACTAGCTAGGAGAGGAGTGGAGTAGTTGCAAGTGGGAGAGGATGCCTTGAATGGTGGTAGAAGGGGGTTTAAATAGAGTTAAGGGCTTCCTAAAAGAAGAATGTTCTTTAGCGACATCCAGAACGTCGCTAAAATCGCTTCCAGATACGTCGGTGAAGGCCTTCTGCCGCCGGTCAGCCGCCCGCCCCTCTCTCTCTTCAGGCGCGATCCGTGGATGTCGAATGAGAGCCGTCCGATTGATGATCGGACGGCTGAGATCCTCCCGCGCCTGCGCTAGGATTGCGCTTCGGGCGCGCGTGCGCGCGCGCGTTTCCGCCCGGCATGCGCGCGCGCGTGGGAGGTGGGGCGCTGTCGTCGCGCCGCGTGGCGCAATCCTAGCCGCTCGCTTCTGATCGCGCGGCTCAATTTTGCCGCGCCCTTCGCCCGCAAGTGATTTCCGCTCCGCGCGATTCGAACGCGCGTCGCCGCGACGCGGGCGTGCGCGCTAACCGTTGCGCCACGCCCGCGCTTTGTCGCGGCGACCGCGGGCGAGCGCGCGGATCTCGGCCGTTCGATCGAAGATCAACGGCTGAGATGCGTCCTTGGCTGGCTTGGGGGCGTGCGAGCGGCGGGGGTGGGGCGACGTGGCACGTTCTAGGCCGTTGATCTCCAGATCAACGGTCAGGATTTCTTGGGCCCATTGTGGGAGCTCCGGATGTCGGATTTGGCCGATCTTGAGTCCGTTAGACTCCGTTCGTCGTCCTGAATCCATCCGTGCGGTCCGATTGCTCATCTGAGGCATGCTTTGACAAATGCTTTACACAAATGGCCATTAATACAGTTTATAAGCAATCTTGGTACTTGATGCATGCAATGCTCCTATTCTACTTTATGTTGTGCCTTTTATTCTAAAGATGGGTCATATTCAACCTAATTACTACCCCCTTGCGTGGTGTTATCAATCACTTCATCCATGCCCATTTCAGATCTCTTTTGAAGAAATAAGAGGTACATCACTATATTGCTACCCCGTATAACCCACAAACCAATGGGCAGGCTGAAGTGTCTAATCATCAAATCAAGCTCATTCTTCAAAAGACAGTTAGACCTGATAGGAAGGACTGGTTCGATCAATTGATAGACTCACTTTGGGCATATCGGATCGCATACAAGGCCCCGCTCGGAATGTCACCATATTGCATGGTGTACGAAAAGGCCTATCAACTTCCAGTAGAGCTAGAGCACCGTGCCTTTTGGGCAATGCAGAAGTGTAATTTTAACCTCGATATAGGAGGTTATGAAAGAAAGCTCCAACTCAGCGCGTTAGAAGAGATTCGGTGGGAAGCCTATGAGAATGCAAAGATATACAAAGATAAGACTAAGGCTTTCCATGACCAACACATCCGAAGGAATGAGTTCACACCTAACCAGCAGGTCTGGTTATTTGATTCCTGGCTCAAATTCTTTACGGGAAAGCTCAAGTCCAAGTGTACTGGGCTATTTCTAGCGCTCCACCCGTATCCTAACAGGGCGGTCCAATTTATGGACCCGAAATCTAGGCAAGTATTTACGGTAAATGGCCAGCGACTCAAGCCATTTTTAGCTCAGGAACCTCCTCCTGCTGACGAAATGATACATCTTCTCGAGGACATGTACTAACATTTCGCCCAGCTAGAGGCGTTAAACTCAGCACTTATACATATATGCATATCCTTTATACATAGCATATTTCATTCTGGCAAAGTATTATGCATATTGTCATTGCCATTGTAGTGTTAACATGAGCTAAATGACAAGTCAAGAGTAGTTCCAGATGATTTCTATCCACTTGCACCTTGCCTTATTTCAATGTCTTTTATTCATGCATGAAGACATGCAAGAACTTAGGCATGGGGGGGGGGGGGGTAGCATATATAAACCAAAAATTTTCTGCCAACACTTAGGGGGAATTGATCATTTTATCAAGAGGTTTTATTAGGGATTTATTCATTAGGAGATTCCTGAACTTAGAATCCAGTATAATTTCACACTTGCAAGTAGAATTTGCAATGGATCCAATGTGAAGACTGATAGAATCTCTAATTTGTCGAGAAGAAGCATTGCTTCTTCTCTTAAACCCTTGGACAGTAATCAGGGAGTCAGGTGAACCATCTTCTAGTAGATCCACCAAAAACATGTGTGAGGTGAGAGTAGAGAGTCTGCTAGTGCTTTAAGACTAATGTAAGGAATCTTAAATTTTGGATAATTGGATAATGATGCTTGGAGTTAGGCATAGTTTTCGCTCTCAGTTCTTGCATACAAATTCTTTGAGAGAATCCTTATGAGAGCCACCAAATAAGGCAAATACACAAAGAGTGGGTTCTGATAAAACTAAGACTGAGGTGGATAGTCATGACTGTCCTTCACGAAATCCTCGACTAAAGGAGGGTACTGATATCAAGGTTAGAAATATGTTATCCTATCCATTCCCTTGCCGGTGCTGAGAATAGGCACTTCCACCAAATAAGCCACCCAATATCCTCTTGAACACCTCCAATTTCGAATAATGCCTCGTAAATAAAAGTGCATCTGTTATGTTGCGTTGTGTTGATAGATATGGCATTATGCTAGAAGGTATAAAAAAAATAAAAGAAAAAGGAAAAGTATATAAAAAAAGAAAAGAAAAAAGAAAAAGAAAGAAAGAAAGAAAGAAAAGAAAAAGAAAAAGAAAAAAATTGTCATGTTCAGAAGTGTATGTGAGTCAAGTATATTAAGGCAACAACACCTAACACCCTCACAAACCACCAAATACAGCCTTGAGCCACTTTTTCTTGTATTTCTAACCCCCTGAATATGGGATGAGGGCTTCTAACTTAGTCATAGGATTATCAGAATCTAATTGAACTGTAATACCATGAGAGGCCACCAAATATATCCAAAAAATCTGGTGAGATGTGAGCTCAGAAAAAAGAAAAGAAAAGAAAAGAGAGAGAAAAAAAGAGAAGAAAAAGTACAAAAGACTTAAGAGAGCATAGTTTTCCAGCCTCTCTCTAAGTTGATTTATTTAATAATCTCGAAATCTAAATTCTGAAATACTAGTGTCTATGTAGCACCAGAAGAGAGTGAACCACTAAATACAAACCCAGTTAACTCAGACATCTTCTACTTAAGCCAAAAAGCCAGGGCTAAAATCGAAGGATATTCTATGTCCCCGAGAGAAGAGGTCTGCCTATCCCAGCAAAATTTTACTGAGGTCCAAATACAAGCTCTAAATGTGTGTTGACTTTTCACTTGGATCTGTTGTAGAAGCTACAACACTACACGTTCACGGTTATTTGGATTATAAACTTTTGGATGAAGCAAAAAGAAATAAATCTCTAGTTAAACTCTTGATAAAATGCATTTAATCTTGCACTTACTAGGGACTAGCAAGATTTAGGCAGGGGGTATGATTGCTCAGTAATCATAGGCCCTAATCCACCTAAATTAAGTTAGAACCTAGCTTAACTTATGCATTCTGCATGCATTCGCATCGTATTTTTCATCATAGTTGATTTATTAGATTTGTGAATAATAATGTCATATTATGTACTAATTGAGAGGCATTAACAATCGCAAGTAATTCATGGTTACAGATGACTGATCCAACCATACGGATCTGCTCAGAGCGACGACGGGAGTCCAATGCTTCCAAGATCACATCGATTAGACTCCCGTAGCATTCTATGGAATCCACAAAAGAGCAAGAGCCAAGAGGCAAGTAGGAGAAAATCTAGACCTCAAATGAAAAATCTAACTGCACGGATGGATCTGGATCAGCAATCGCAGGCCAACGGTGTAAGAATCATCTCAATTGGAGGCCTACATCAACATTTACAAAAGAGAGAAGATGGATGGCCACGATGGTGCCATGTGGCGCCATTGCAACCGCCCCTCACATTGGGCCCAACTCATGAAGGAGTCTCCCCACGCATCTTAGGCCGTTGGATCACCATCCAATGGCCATGAGCCACCCACATCACCCGCTCCCTCACACTCTATCAAAGACGATCAAGTGTCAGTCGTTGGATCTCCATCCAATGGCTGAGCATAGATCGACGCAAAGCAGCAACCGTGACAATCTGCGTGTGTAGCGTAGCGTAGAGCACGCTCAAACAGCAGTGCATGATGCGGGATCAAATCGTGATCCGTAGGAGATCAAGGCGGCAGCGCGCACGGGTGAATCTCAAGCATCTGATCAACATCAAGAGGCTAAGGTGCGACTGCGTGGCGCACTGGCAGGCATTGGAAGAAAACACGCATGATAATGCACGAGTAAACGTGCGTGCGCGTGAAGTAGGAATTCAAAGGCGGTGCTACACCCTGATCTCGGCCGTCCGATCACGAGATCGAACGGTCGAGATTAGGGTACGCGATTTAAATCACGAGGGCGTGTGCATGGAGAGAGAAATTAGGAGCGGACATTGGGCATGCGTGCATGGTAACCGCTGAGCCGTCATATTGCAATCCAAGGTTCTAGAGCGTGCCACGTGGCGCAACCAAAGGCAATCCAAGCATAGAAGGTGCAAATGAAGGCCTATTGAGGTGCGATCTGATCCGTTGATCTCCCGATCAACAGATCTAATCACCGGAAGGTTGTTGCACGATTTTGAGGGCTCAAATGCCCATCTTACCCCTCATAAAAGATATAAAAGAAGGCCCAGGGCCCCCCAGAAGGACATCTTCCACCAGAACTCCTCCAGAGCCTCTCCAACTCTTCAGACCTTCTTCTCCAGCTCTCTCCATCTCTGGCTCTCTTCCTCTAAAGCGCCCACCTAGCCACCTTGGTGGATTGCCGTTGCTCTCCCCAACCTCTCCAGAAGGCCACCACAGACCACCCATGGTGCCCTTATTATTCTACATAGTAGTTTTCATTTATGCTTTAGTTAGATAGATAGCAAGAACATCTTCTAGTCATAATTATATTTTTGCAATTCATGATCAGACTATCTTCTTGATATATATATATTGTGATATATATATATATTAGTTTGCAATTAGTAGCATATTTTCTAAGTTAGCATTCTAATTCAGTTTTGAAATCAAAAGTGCTTTCTGCCTCCCTGAGTTCGACCGGAACTCACCTATTCTATTAAAATTTATTTGTCAAGATGTATTTCTCGCTATACTACGACGTATTCATCTTCTTTACGTGATTTACGCCACGACTAAGGTATTCAAGTCAACCAAGCCAAGGTGAATCTGATTTCCAAACTTCCTATGCCTAACTCGGTCAAAGATATCAGCTCGTTCTTGAGACATGTGGGTTTGTATCGATGATTTAAATTTTCCAAGATCACGTGCCCCTTGATGAACCTCATCTCAAAGGACATGCCTTTCGAGATGACAAGTAAGTGCATTCAAGCATTTGAAGCTTGTGTGACCTAGTCACCCAAGCACCAATCCTGCAATCCCCTGACTGGTCTCAACCTTTTGAGATCATGTGTAATGTGTCTGACTACGTAGTGGGAGTATTGTTAGGGCAGAAAATTGACGGGAAACCCGTGGTCATATATTACGCCAGCAAGACATTAGACAAGGCTCAGCTTAACTACACAATTACGGAGAAAGAGCTGCTGGCTGTCGTATTTGGCCTGGAAAAATTCAAATCATACCTCCTAGGTTCCCATGTCATTATATACTCTGATCACACCGTAGTGAGACACTTACTCGTGAAGGAGGACATGAAACCTAGATTAATCTGATGGATCTTGCTATTGCAAGAGTTCGATCTTGAAATTCACAACAAGGCAGGAAAGCAGAACATGGTAGCTGACCATTTGTCTCAACTTCTGATCAGTCCACTTTAGTGAAGCGCTAATTAGCCTAAGTATCCATTAATTACATGTTCTTAGTTTCTAATTATTCACGATTTAAATGATAATTTATCTTACCCTGCATACATTTTTATGTGTCAAAGTTAAAATTAATAACATATTTTTATGATGGCAAGCAGGACACGAGGAGCACGCACCTCTCAAATGTGTCGCATCTTTCTCATAAAGATTCCTCTCTGCGCAAAACATCGCCTTCGAAGCCACCACCTCACTATTGCCATTGGAGAAGGGCAGAGATCTCAAGAGAGAATAGAATGCAAGAGGGAGAATCGCAATAGAGAAACCACCTGTGGAAGATACATCTCCTCCCCCTGTGGGGATCTCTTCCATAACCTCCACCGGTACTGTGGCCGAAGCGGACACTGTGGCCGAAGCGTGCACGGTGGTTAGAGCATACTCCTCCTTTCAACACCGCATCTATCCTGGTGGTTCTCAGTGACAGCGAGGACCCATCACCATTGGCTACACCACCCGTCCACCATCTTCCTCTTCATCCTCTCCTTCATCCTCTTCTCCCCCTTCCTCTGTGTTAGCAAAGGAACCCAAACCCATCTTCTCTCTGCCACCACTATGAGCCACCACCATCATCATCCCACCAAAAACCCAAACCAGCCACCCCTGTTCACCTTCCTCTTCTTCTTCAATCTCCCGTCTCCTCCCACACTACCTACAACTCCTACAAAGAACCCAAACCGCAACCCTACCACGCCACTCACCCGCAACTCCTCCAGCCCTCGTTCTCGCCGCTAATGGTACCAGAGCGACCACGGAGTGCTCCTTGTCTCCACGCGAACCTCCAGCCATCCAATCCATCGCCACAGCCACCCATTGACATCCACCCACTACCGACCTCTCTTTCTTTGACTAGCAATCTCTGGCCTCTACCCATTAGCGTGCCACCACCGTTACGAAGCATTCATTCCTGTGGACCTTCTCCACAAAGCCACCTGCCGACGGTGCATCCTCTCGCACGTGAGGAAGAGAGAAAGCAAAAGCTCTGTTTCCCATCCAAATAAAAATTACATGTGCTACCATTGTCAAAACTTGATTTTTGATTTAACATTTTATTAATTGAATGAATTTACAGCCAAGCCCATTTAGTTTTCTCTAATTAACTGGCTTACTGAAGTGCATGATTATCTTCCCCATCTATTAGCCTCACATAAGTTACATGCTATGTTATAATTGTGGGCAAATATTTGACCATCATGTTTTAACAAATTTTCAAATTAATTTGCATGTTCCTCCCCGTGGAAACGACCTAATCATCGTGGTTAGAGATAATTTAAATTTTTGATAATTGATCTTCCACTACAAAAGCTTTACAACAACATGTTATTTTATGTTTAAAATTTCAACAAAAGTGAAGATCGATCTTTCAAATGTCACCATTGCCCAGGAGGAAACATGCCTATTATTTTTTCTGGGGAATTTATATTATTTTTATTCTATTTCTGAAGCTTTTCTGAATTACTAACCTTAGATTTGTTTGTGTGTAAAAACAAACAAACGAACGCGACAGGTGTGCACGACGCAGACGATACTTTTGGTGGACCTTGACGCCACCTGGCGGACAGCAATAGGTGCCTGTGGACCTTGATCCCACATGTGAGGATGAAGGATCGGCGACCAAAGACATATTTGTTTTTCTTTTAGATTGAGATTAGGCTAAATAGACATTAGTCATTTAATTTGTCTTGTGGACCCGTGTTGGGCATTTTTAGGAACGTGTTCCCAATACTTTTTATTGCTTATCACTCTTGTATGCGGAAGCATCTTTTCAGGAGCGTGTTCCCATTTTATTTAGATTATAGGTTTATTTGAATTGTTTGAACTGCATGTTAGTTAGCTAAATTAGATTAGGTTTGTTTACTTATTAATTATCATAAAAAAATATATATTCGAACTGCCTACTAGAAGCTACATATCTATAAGGCGACCATTTAGAATTGAATGAGCAGCATCTAGTTTATATTTCTATATTGCAGACATCTTGCATGAAGAAAGCTAGAGTAAGGTACGTCTTCTCTGTAGCATCAAATACTTGTCATGCATCTGTATTGGACTTAAATCCAAGACCACTAAAGAGTTAAATCTAATTAATTCAGTGGTCACTTTAAAAAAAAATTGGGACTGCTAAGAGGTTGGACCTTAAAATCAGTGACTTGAAATTGCATGCGAAAGGACTTGTTTGCAAGATTTTAAAACACAAAACGCATACGTGTGTTGCACATCTAAGACACCGTGCACATCATACATAAGGTCACTAGATAAATTTCTACCTCTCCTCATTACACCACAAGGGAAGTTAGTCGGAAATCAACAAGCCTATCCACCAAGTTACTTCAGTTCCTTGTGCATAGGCTTGATTCGAGACTTCCATCCCATGCGAGTAGGTTGTAGGCACCAATGAAAGTCGGCCTAGGAAGCGTAATTCTTGCAAAACTTGTTTGGCCACCAACTGAATACTTAATTCTAAGACCTAGAATCTACTAGAAACAGATCCCACTGCATTTGCATTTGTTTTGACAGTGGTAGAACTCTCTAGGTAGTATCTGTTTTCATTCTGATTTCTTCTAAGTCCTAAGAGAGTTAAACCTATTTGGCTTAAAAGAAATGGATTACCCTTACTCCTATCATCTAGATTATCAGAACCCATACTGCCCATCTTTTAACCAGAATCCCATGCCCCGAGCGTATCCCTCCTTAGGGGGATACAATGACAATTCATGGGGTCATTCTTATTCTTACTTTGGGAGTACTGGCTTGATATCTCCTACTTTTGAGCAGAGCCTAGGAGCGGAATTTTCCAGTTTGCAAACAACCAACCCTCCCACCCTTCATGAATTTTCTCATTAAGGTTGGACTGACACCCCTAGGCAACCAAAGCCTGAGATTGACTATCCTCCTTAATATGATAGTAGTAGCCTCTCCCCTTTTATGATAGAGAAATGCAAAAATAACAAAAAAAAATAATGGAGTCTATGGGAGAGATGTTGAGGAATAGTCAATGATTGAACGAGGAAATTAGTTAGCTTAGCTACTCTCTTACTATTGATTCTAATCCCTACCTGTACAACTGTGATCATCAAAAAGATTCTGAGGAAACAATAGATAATAAGGATGTCATTTTGAGTAGCTATCACTTAGACTCTCCCCATGAGACACGGCTATTAGAGGACAACGATCCTAGTGATTATCCACCCGAGCTATATTGGAGTCAAAAGAAAAGGAAGATGGTACCACTTAGGGACCTTGACCCCGCTAACAGTATTTTTCTTACCCCTAATGATCCAGGTCAAGGTCGTGCTAGTCATACCACTTCCCCAGTTGATCATGTGGTGGAACCCCATTCTACCCTTAGTGAGCCTAATCCTGAACCTCCATGTAAGAAACTAACACCTACCATACAACATTTTGAGGATTTACATATGCCTAATATAGGTGACCCTAAGGGAATGGATGATGAATTGGATCAATTTTGGTCTCAAGGATACAAAGAGTCTATTTTAGAGGACGATGATGACCCAATGGAGGAACCCAGGCTTAGAGTTTGGAGTGAATCTCAGGGGGATTATGTGTTATTCTAGGACTTAACCCCTAAGGATATAAATGATCTAGTGAAATATGGATTCCTTCTTTTGATTTTGTAAATCATCCTCTGCAAAATTAGGAAGAGAGGGAGTTGATGTTGGAGGAGAACGAACACAATAGTGAAAAGCCTAGGAGAGACTCTCGGGGACAATACATATCAATTGAGGATTTATGTCCCAAGGAGAACAAAGAATTGAGTGATATAGGCTTACTCCATAACATTGAGACTAATCCTCCTTCAGAAATAATTGCAGATACTAAAGTAACTCCTCCCTTTACTGGTGAATCACATATACACCCTGACAAAAACCTAAGCAAATCAAAAGAATCCAGGGATGAAATTAATGACAATGATTCAGTTGCTTCAACCCTGCCATCAAATGAATTTGATTTGGGGTCCACCATTGATTCACATATACTGGAAGGTGAAAATATGACTTCGATTCTTGAGGAAATCATTAATGATAGGCAGGGTGACATGAATTTTTCTGCAACAACTATTAGTGAGAATAATATAGAATCTGAATTGTTGTTGGAGCTCGAGTTGACACGGACTAAGCCCACCTTGGACTTAATTGTTACCTCCCAACACCACAAACAACCCTTACACTTCCTAACCAATCCTTGGCTCAGGTCTCTGCTCACGTACATTCATTCTGGGGAGCATATCAGGCCAGTACATCCCCAAGTGGAATGGTGAGTTTGGATTGATGCTTGTACTTTTTCTCTCGCCATTCAAGGGTCTGACATATTTATGATTATATCTTTTAAAACCCTTCCTACTTTAGATGACCCATGTTATCCTCCACTCCTGTTTCAGGAGGTCCCTTTTCATGTTCCTTTTGTTATTCCTAGACCTCCCCAAGTAGCCTACGAGGTTCTCTATTTTCATGTCTTTTGGCAAGCATTTGGAATCACTCTACATCATCAGCTCGCTAACATCCATGGCTGCTTATTTTCTAGGCCCGCGCTTTTACGCATAATTTTAGGGCCTAGCCCTTTTCTGTTTGGAACCAGACTTATAGGTGGCTACCGACAGAAAATGCAATGCTTGTTGGGAGGCAACCCAATGTCCAGAATAATGCCTTCATCAGGTAATTTCCTTCCTTTCTCCCCCTATTTTAATTTTACAATGAGGACATTATAGGATTTAGGCATGGGGGGTGCATTTTGCACTTTTAGGCAGTATTCATGCATTTAGGTTAGGTGCATCAAAAAAAATCTTAAGCTGAATTGATTAGTCCCTAGCAGAAGATTATTATCAAGGAGGTGTCATTGTAGAGTTTCTTCTTAAATTGTATCTAAGTTTAGAATCCGGTACATTTACTTCACTTGCATATAGAATGGGTGATGGATCTTTGTAGAAAACCAATAAGCATTTTTAGTATACTGAACCCTTGGACAGTTAGTAGGGAGTCAGGCAAACTATCTTCTATTAGATCCACCTAATATTTATTAGAAGAAAGTAGAGAGACTACTGGTGTGCAAAGTCTAGTGCAAGAACTCTTAAGTTCTAGATAATTAGATGATGATACCTCAAAGTTAGGCATAGTTTTCATTCTTTGTTCCTGCATGCGAACATTGTGTGAATTCCTGGGAGTCACCAAATAAGGCAAATACACAGAGATTGAGTTTTAATAAAACTATGACTATGATGGATGTCCTCGACTGACGAAGGGTGGTAGTGTCAAAGGTCAAAAATACGCTTGTTCTATCTATTCCTTCCCGGTGCCAAGAGTAGGCACTTCCACCAAATAAGCTACACAATATCCTCTTGACCATTATCATCTCTAATAATGTCTCATGAATAAAAGCTTGCATTGTATTGTGTTGGAGTTATGTAAAAACAAAAAAAAAGAGAGAGAGAGAAAAAGAAGAAAAGAAATATAAATATATAGGAAAAGGAAAGAATATATATATATATACACAAAAAAAAATGTTCGAGTTATAGTTGTCTTAGGTATCAATTTTATCAAGTGTCCATATCATTGAGACAACAAAAACACCCATTGCAATCCACCAAATATGACCCATACCTACTTGACGAACGCGAAACGCATTGGTTTAATTATGTTAATGCAGCATGCGCTCGCGTCATCAATTTTAAATTAAGATATAGATTTATGAGTCCAAGTGTCGATCTCAGGGAGGTATGAAATCAGATTAGTTTTAGTTGCTTTATGTGTCACAAAGTGGTAGCATGGTTTGCTTGCAAAAACTAGAGTGAAAGAGAAAGTGAGAGAGAGAGTAGGGTTAGAGCTTACATTTAAAACATGACAATCACTTAAGGAGATGTGAACTATGATATAAGAAGCAACATTAACATATAGCATGCAATTAGAGATCGTTTACAACTACAATAATAGATGAAAGCTTAAAATAGTGTAACATAAAACTAGAGTAAAAGAGAGTGCAAGGAGGAGGTGAGGTGGCCACGGTGGTAGAGGGGGGCTCCATCGGCGGCTCGACAACACTAAGGGAGGATATGGAGTGTTTGGTGGAGCTAGGAGAGGGCTAGTGTTGCATGGAGAGAGTGAGAATTAAATGCTAAGAGGAAGAGATGAATGGAGGGGTATGGAGAGGTTTATGCTTACGCGCTAAATCGGTGTTTAAGATTGTCGTGTTGTAGTGTAGCCAAAATAGTGCTTAAACAAATAAATTTTATTACTCAAAAAGGTTCCGAGGTCGAACATAGGGAGCAAAATGGAATTTAAAGCTCAAGATTACAATTTAAATCAAGAATAAATATTGCAATAAGAGTAATGTCAGAATCAATATGCAAAAAGAATGGAGTAAAATGGAGATTTAAATCATCAATTACTCCTCACAAATAACACTTAAATCAATGTCTCAAATATATGCAATCAAAGTATCAGACATCTTAAGTAGCCTTATGCTACAGTGCTAAGATTTTTTTCTTCTTTCTCTTCTCTTCTCTTTTGTTCAGCTTCTCTTCTGTGGCTTCTTCTTCTTCTTTTCTTCTGTTACGGCTCCTCTTCTCTTCTTTTTTGTCTTTCTTCTGCTGCGGCTTCCGTTGCTTCTTCTTCTTCTCTGTTCAACCTCTTCACACAGGGAGGGGGCTTCTAGAATTGGCAAAGTGTCGCCAATGCTCTCTGCAGCAAAACCCTCCCCCTTCCCCGCACAAGCTCTCTCCTCTCTTCTATACTTAGGTCACTATCTCCCAGAGCCTTCCATAGTACCGGGTATACGGGTAATCGGACCTAGGGCATACTCAGGACCAGGGATGCGGGCATGGGTCACAACCGATGAGTGCTTAGGGTTAGGAGGGTTATCGAGTGCACCAGATCCGCGGGATCAGAGTCGCGAATGAGGCACGTGAGGCGTGCGTGCAGGGACCTTACCCCCTGTGTGTGCTGAGGCGATAAGCCTCTAGCAGAAATTCAATTTATAAGCTGGCAGATGCTCTTCAACAACCGATGTGGAACTAACCACACCCCTTTCCTTCGCGCAACAGTAGCAAGGAGGATCCTTCCAATTGAGGCCTGGGACGTAGTCAAAGCGCCCAATTGACTACCTGCTCCTCTGCTTGGGTGTATTCTGCTTCACTTGGGACGTGTCCCTAGTGCTGGAGCTTCATGAACACGGCTGAAGCTTGCTCGAGGATGCTTCGTTGATGGCGGCTGGAGGTTGAAACCTGAAAACATGAACACAGCCTCACGGCCACATCAGAAGAGCTCAGGAGCTTCGTCGGATGTTAGGGAATGCAACTGTGGTGGTGGCGTCACATGTGAGTGGATGTGGAGGCCTGTCGACCTTACAAATTGTGTGTGAGAGTGCGTGAGTCGGGGGGGATGCTAGAGAGGCCAATCCCCTCAATTACTTGAGGGGTTTTGATCAGTGAGTCAAGACGATGATGAGGAGCGTGGAAGCGGTGTGGTTGAGAGAGTGTGGAAGCCGCTAGGGCTCACTGGAGGTTTGCCGGCGAGGTGGAAGATGAAGTCGTGGAGGGCGTGTCGGTGGTTGAAACGAAGTTGCGGATGTATAGAAACGAAGAGTGGAAGATGAAGAGTCATTTAGGAGAGGACGCAGACAAAGGGGAGCGAAGTTGGCACTGGTTGAGGTATGGCCGGCGCCGAAGACGAAGCTACTCTGATGAGAGCTAGACGGCGAGGATGAATGAGATAGGGGCCCCGGTGGGTGCTGTGCGATGCGGAAGAAGGCAAGGAGGAAGAGTCTGATGTTGGTATTGCGATCAGATGACGAGGGGAGGCAGGGAAAGTTGTTGTAGTTTGAAGAGCAAATCGATCGGAAGAGGAGAGAGGAATTTGAGGGTTTCTCTGGTCGAATTCAAGCTTGGCAGGATCGAGCAGGCCTTGGGAGTCTTTATATCGGTATCAGGGGGTCGATTAGAGCCTGAAAGCCAAGCTTTCAAGCTTGGAACGACTCCGAAGTTGGAAACCTAAATTTCTCATGCATTCGCATGAGAAATTGGGAAAGATTTGAAACACAAGAATCGGTCTGATTGAAAGAAAATTTCAAGAGGAATCTCTGGTTCAATTTTGAGGAGGTTTCATCGATCAATCAAGGAGAAATCCTCGTTTGGTTGTCGCCAGAGTTGTAGGATTAGGAGTTCTGTGCAATGGGAACCTTTTTGTGAGAATGAGGACAAAGTTGAGGACCTATTTGAAAAAATTTTTAAAGTTAAGGGTAAAAATGTAACTATACAGGACCAATTTGCAAACTAGGTCAAGACAAACTCATCTTGGGTCCAAATTTTGGTACAAATCTAATTTGGACCTAAGGAATCCAATGGTGAAGTTGGATTTTGGTTTTGACTACGTTTGGCTAGCTAATTTATGCAAAAACCTAAATTAGGGCAAATATTTGTTTGTGACTCTATTTTGGGTCAAAACAAGTTCCGGTGGTCAAATTGAAGGTTCCAAACCCTAGAGAATATTTTTATATGAATTTTAGAGGGTTTAGGTGAATTTTATCCTGATCAGAACCTCAGTCAATTAAGCAGGTATATTTTTAGGGTTTCAAAAGTCATTTAATTCTTAAAACACGTGCAAACTCTTTTCTACTTGTTCTAACCCACTTGTTATCCTTTTAAGATCATTTGACCTTCATTCAACCCCTGATAAAACCTGTGATTCATAATAAGCTGGTAAAATTACAGTTTTAACCCTAGTTTCTTATTTTTCTCTCAGAATGATTATGTGATGACTTGTGACTCTCTGGCGGTTATGTAGGAGCATTTACTGACTTAATTGGGTCAAAATGAGCTAGTTATGGCCCATGATGGTATTCCCATCAGTTTATATAGAAAAGAAGGGGTTTCCAAATTAGGTAAGGGTTTTAGCGACGTCCAGGACATCGCTAAACCCATTCCAGAAGTGTCGGTGCAACCCCTCGCCCACCGGTCCTTAGGTGCGCCCATTCTTCTTCTCAAGCTGCACCCACACATCCTCAGTTGTTGGATCAGATGTGCAGATTGCCATTGGACGCCTGAGAACGTGCCACGTCGCCCCTCTAGCCAGCAATTGTGGATTTCTTCACGCGCCTTCACGTGATGGATGGATGTAGGTCGTTCAATCACGCTGCAACGGTCACAATCGTGCGAAATCAAGTGTTCGAATCTCACCCTGTGTGCGATAAGTGCATGTCTTCACACGCATCTGGCAAGGGGCACTTGAAGTCATGTTGCGTGTCTTCATTCGCTCCGTCCGTGCACGTATCAACGGTCGTAATTGATCGTGCCTGCGTGAGGGATGGATTTGGTAGCGCGTAGGGTCTCGAATGCATGCCGCTGCCTGTGAGGGTGAGTCTCTCTCCGTTGTGCTATCTTCGCAATTAGTCGTGGAGGCAAAGTTGTGCACGGGTGTCACCGACCATTGGATGGAGATCCAACAGTCAGGATTTGAAGCTGGTTGGGCGCGTACGTGTGTTGGTAAGGCCCGGTGGTTCTCAGCCATCCGATCCTTGGATCGGACGGCTGTCTCCTTGTGCTGAAGCGGGGCCGCTGCAGTGTGTGCACGTGGCGAATGGTGCCACGTGGTCGATTGTGGGTCATTGATCATCAAATCAACGGCTAAAACTTCTTAGGCTTGTTGGGGAAGCTCCGGATGTCGAATTTAAGTGATTATGAGTCCGTTGGACTCCATTCATCAATCTGAATCCATCCGTGCGGTCTGATTGCTCATCTGAGGCCTGTTCCAACATGCACTTGTACATATGGCCATTAAACATTGATTTATAAGCAATCTTAATTAGCAATGCATGCAATGCTCCCATGCCCATCATGGTATGTCATTAGTGCACATATACCCCTAAAATAAACTCTAGTTGATGGAATTATCACCATTAAATGTAAAGTTATCATACCCCCATGCTCATCCCTTGCTAGTCCCTAGAAAGGTTATCCTAGCCGTTATTTCCAGTTGGAATTTGGAATTAATTGCTAAGACATATGTTACTTGTCAACTTGAGGAAACATATACTAAGAGCCTAATCTACAGAGACTAAACAGCGCCCGTGTGTCTGCCAAAATGCAAACCACCCAAGTCCTCGCTTTAAATTTAATCGCACACACATATATATACATACATATATAGTTTTTTTTCCTTTTTAATCTTTTCTAATTTTTTGGATTTTTGGAGTTGAGAGTGTGTAGGAAACTTTTTACGGCTACCCAACCCACCCATAACTCGGAAAAGACTCTAAGTGCTAAGCATCTTGGTGTGAAAATTGTGAGACTCACTCAATGGTAATTAAAATAGACTTCAGGTTTCTACGCCCCTAGGTGACCGTAAAAGAAAATGCTTGCCTAAAGGTGTATCTGTCTAATCGATAGCTTTCTCCCTACTTTTATTTTGTGTGGGGTCAACACAAGGGTGCTTCTAGTGTATATCTCCCCAGATTGCTTTACTTCCCTACTTCTTCCTTAAGTGTTTTGGGCTTTTTTGTGCATTTAGTGAACTGGATTCTGGACAACCGGCCAATGGGTTGTTACCCACGACCACTTTCCAGCCATACTTGTGCGGTGAAGTGTGGCTTATTTATCCTTTTTTTCTTTTTCTTTTTTTTCTATTTTTCTATTTCTCCCTTTTTCTTTTCTTTTTCTTTTGTTGTTTTAGTAGGTGGCTTCCCTGATCTAAGATTTACCTAGAGGCAATAATGGAAGAGAATAGTCCTGTGGCTAGGCTCTGGACAATCGGCCAATGGGCTGTTACCCATGACAACTTGCCAACCATACCACCCTGGAAGGTTCATTAGCTACCCAATTTCTGTTAGAATCTCTGAAGAGTGAGTCAGTGCAAAAATGTGTGCAGATGCTTAGCCTAAAAGTCCCTCCGAGTCGAAGGGCGGGTTGATAGGTCATATACTTATCACCCTACTTTATTGATCAGATTAATGTAAATTAAGGTTATGAGGATTTGAGGTTTAGTAGACAGCTAAGCTAATTAAGCCTGAAGGCCTGAAAAGTCTAAGTGTTCAGGTTCTTTTCATATTATTTCCTACAGTTGACAAGCTCTTCATGCCTAAGTTTTCTTTCCTAATTCTTTTATATATATATATATATATATATATATGTATATATATAATTCAAGCTGATAATATGAACTCAGAGAATGTGAATTACCACCTCCCCATGCTTAAGTTGGACAATGTCCTCATTGACGAATAAATGTATGCAAAGGGGTACAAAAAGAAATCACCTGAATGCAGCTGTGTACTTGATCAGCTTGAATCTTTTGGGTTGCCTCCCAGGAAGCTCTGAGTTTAGTGCGTTTAGCTGGGCATAATGCACAAACAAGAATGGTCTGGGTCAAGAAGGTGCAGACAATATCAGCGAAACCTAAAATCAGAAGTCCGCAGATGTGAACTAGGTTGTGGTGGAGTCCCATCCCTAAGGGATGGGAACTCTGCAACAGATGTGACATGCATGCCTGTGTTTGTTTCTCTCTTAGTCTGCAGGCATGCAAAGAAGTTGATGTGGACAAGCGCACCCCGAATATGACATGCCAGACACTAAAGATGTAGGTTTTATACTCAGCTTGTGTCCCTATAAAATTGTAATCCCTCAAAGGTGTATCAATTCTAGTGAGTTCAAGTTGCGAGATCTTTATTCTGGTAGGGCATGTAACAAAATCAAGAGTTTCATAATGAGCCCTAAAATAAAGCATGAGGTCCCTCTCTAAAGAAAAATCCATCTCTTCTTCAACTATGGTTTCATTGCTTATTCCCTCCAAGTCCTTGACCTTAAAAATATTCTCTTCAACCTCTTTCATATCAAACTTATTGTTCGAGGTTGCATTAAAGATAGGGCTGATTTTATCCTCTAGCTCAGATTCTTTCTCTTGGTCCTCCTCTAAATTTGTGATGGGGGTTTCAAATGATTCGAAACCAATTATTTTGAAGTTACAATCCCATTCCCCATCTCCAATGTTGGATGTCTTTTCCACCGAATCACTTTCCTCAAGAATATTAGATTTGGATTCCAACACATCGCCCCCCAAATTCTCAGTTTCCTCCCGATGTGTCCTCAACTCTCCCCAATTCATGTTTTAAGGAATCCTTAATGACATCTTCTATGGAGTTGTCCAATTCTTGGGGAGTATCAATGGTGGACTAAACCAATTTTGGGTAAATAGGCGTAGTCTAATTGATCACGACAGGGCCTTGCTTCACAAATTCCGTAAACGGAGTTGTTTTCAACAGTTTCCTTTGGACCTCTTCCTCCAGTTGTTGGAACATATCCATCAGGGCCTGTTTCCCTTTAATCAATTCTTGATTCTGTCTATGTAACTCTAACTGGAGGTTATCAAGAATTGACAAGGTGTCATTCGATTTCCCTTGGATTTCTTCCTTCAAATCAGGGCTAGGAAGGTGTGGTTGAGGATGTGTACTAGAATCTACACTGGGGTTTAAGTTCTTGGGTGGGTCCTCTGTTCTGTCATTTTCAAGGTCCAATTCTTCAAGAAGAACCATTCTCTATTTAGTCCTACTCCAGAATAATTGAGGTTCTAAGTCCTCCCAGTCGAATTCTTCATCAGGAGACCAAATCAAAGGTTGATCATTCTTGATTTGCCTAGGTTTCTGATCATCCTTTGATTTCCATTTGTCTAGAAGCCCTTCCAATCCAAAGGTCAAGTAGGAGAGATCCTTGAATTCAGATGACCTTTCTTGGTTATAGTCCTGGGAAGGGCAGGGATCTTGGTGTTCTCCTAGAGTGTAGGTCCCATCAAAGTGGTTAGTGAGTGGGTGGGACCTAACTGGAGAGTCGTCATGAGGTGAATGAAGATAAGAATCCCCAAGGTTTGGATCGTACCCCTAAGTGGGTGGGTTGAATGTATCCCAATAAGAGGTTGGTGTGGGTTGGTTACAATTGGGATGTTGAGGTAAGGGGGGTATTCTGGGTTATATTCCCAACTAGGTGGCTGGTTATCCCAAGTAAGCTGTGGATATGGTCTACTTGGGTTAGAATACAAATCATGTTGGGGATAGATTGGGTAAGATGGATAATGTTTGTAGCGCTTGATCGAGTTTTAAAAAAGGCACGTTGTAGTACAATCGAAAAAGCGTTCAAAACAAATACAATTTATTACTCGAATTTGAAAGTCTGAGGTCGAACACAGGGAGAAAATTAGGGTTTAGAAATCAAGATCACAATTTGAGAATTTGAAAGAATATAATATGCAATAAAATCAATGTCATAGTGCAAAAAGATAATACTAAATGTAAGGCACTAAAGAAACCAATGTATGTGAATAAACACAAAATTGGACGTCTGATTTGTGAATCAGATGCCTTAAAATGTGGATGCTACAGTGCTTGACTCTTCTTCTCCTTTTCTCTGTCTCTGGCGGCTGCTTTCAATCTTCTTCATCTTTCTTTCTCTTCTTCTTTATCTTCTTCTGATTCCTTGCCTTAGCCTCTCTCTTCCTCTACCTTCTTCTCTGTCTTAGCTGCCTTCAGCTTCTTCTTCCTTCAGCTCCTTCTGTCTCTTTCTTTCTCTGCCTTTTCTTCAGCTCCTTCTTCTGCCTTCAGCCTTTTCCTTCCTCTCTTTGCTGCAGTCCTTCTCCTTCCTCAGCTTCTGACTTCGGCTTCCTCCTTCTTTCTTAGCTTCAGCCCTTAGCTTCTGCTTTGTCCTTGTCTTCTGATGAGAGCCTCATCATGAGCCCTAACTAGCTCATTTTGACCTAAGAAAGAGAATAAGAGCTCCTACATAACCTAGAGAAGGGCTTAATTCAAGGAATAAGTGTTCTGAGAAGAAAACATGAAATAAAGGGTAAAACTATAATTTTACCATTGCAGTACATAAACGGGATTTCTCAGAGGCAAAACATAGGTCAAATGATCTGAATAAGATAAAAAGTGGGTTGGTTCAATCAGAAATGAGTTAATGTGCAGTCTAGGAATTAAATGACATTCTGTAACCCTAAAACAGACCTACTTAATTAAACAAGGTTCTGGTCAGTTTAAAAATCAACTAAACCCTCTAAAATTCATGGAAAAATACCCCTTAGGGTTTAGAACCTTCAATTTGACCTTTGAAATCTATTTTGACCTAGATTAGGGTCCTAGCTCATTAATTGACCTAATTTAGTTTTTGTGCAAAAAGTCCAGTCAAACGTAATCAAACCTAAAATCCAACTTCACCATTAGATTTCTTAGGTTCAAATTAAGTTTGTACCAAAATTTGGACCTAAGGGGAGGTCATCTTGACCTACCTTACAAAATAGTACACCTAAATTACATTTTGGCCCCTATCTTTTGAAAATCATTACACAAACCCCCTAACTTCTTCACCACTCTTACAAACAGGTCCCCCTAACATTAATGGGGAGAAATCCTTCTCCGACGAGAAATGGAGGGGGCGTACTCCCTGATTCCTCAGAGTTCTCCTCCCATATTTGGAAGGGAGATTCTCTAAGGAATTCCCTTCCATCTGAGCTCAATTGTAATCTCTGATTTGCATCCAATCTCTCGTGCGAATGCACGAGAGATTTGGATCTCCAACTACCTTCCTTCTCCGGCGAGGAGTCGATGGTAGAAGGATTGCCCTCCAAGCACCAGAAGCTCGGCCAGCAACTATAAAAGGATCCCCAGTCCTCTGCGAATCCCTCAAGCATGATTTGGTTGCAGACTCCCTCAGAATTCATCTCCCCTCTCTCCAGTCAAGTAGCCCGCAAGCTCCAGCGACTTTTCCTCCTCCCTCTCATCGCTCTGCTGCCATACCATCGGAAGGTTCACTTCGCCTCATTCTTCCGTGTTGCGCTGCACCAATGCACGCCTTCCTGTCCTCCTCCTCGTCGCCGTTATCTCCCCCTCAGGGCCATCTTCTCCGACGACGGCTCAAACATGTTGTCCGTCTCCTCTGCATCCCCTTCACTTCAAGTACCCCAGATAAGCTCCCCATCTCATACTCTCTATTTTCCCTCGATCTATTTCACAAATTACCCCTCGACTACCACTGTCCGCACGCATCTTCCCCATCTCCAGCCAACCTCCGACGAGACGCATCCACCACTCCACGCATCCACACGTCTCGCCACCAACCTCAACGCCTCTGCCATCGATCACTGGACACTTTCCACCCACTCACAGACCGCCTCACACACTCCACGCTTCCATCGAACACACCCACTCACACGGTCACAGTCCGACCTAGGCACACACGCCTAGGCCGGTCTAAGCCATGCCGACCCCCGCCTCACCTTCGTCGTGACACAGCGAAGGTCCTCTTGTGGTCTGATAGAGCCGCAAGGCTCATTTTGTGTTGTGTAGGGTAGAGCTCCTGTCCGCCATTAACGAGCACACAAGCTTTCTTGTTCTCCAGCTTTAGGCCGCAAGCTTCAAGATTCAGGCTCCCAGGCTGTGCAGGTTGAGAGTGTACGCAAGTCCAGCCTGATAGCAAGTTTCGCGAGACCTGCAGCTACGTCGATTGTGTGAAGACACTCTCCTACAGGTGTCAGCAGAAGCGGGTGGGACTTTTAGTCCCACCTCAGTATGTCTTGAGTTCTCTAAGTGGTTTAAGTTGATTTTGTGTTCTTCCCTATTTGCCTCGAAATCACTGGGGTAAGGTCCCTCGCCTCACCTATCACGCCTCGTCCGTGACATTTAACCCGCGGACCTGGCACCCGGATCCGATTAACCCCTCTGTGCACTCCTCGCGTACCACACCTACACTGGTGCGCCTGGACCCGGTGCGCGATCGACCCGATAACCCAGCTCCAGGAGAGCGTACTGAAGAGAGATACACAGAGAGAGTGAGACACGCGGGGAGGGTAGGGGAATAGGTTTTGCTGTGTGGTGTGATTGTGCAAGAATAGGAAGCTGAGGGAGGAAGAAGCGCAGCAAGAGAAGGAAGCAGGACTTAGCCGCCACAAGAGAAGGAGAAGAAGAAGAGAGACACACTGTAGTAGAGGAGCGGCAGACCAAGGGAAAGAAGAAGAAGAGAGAGATCAAGGGGCAGACGAAGAGGAGAAGCAAGAAAGAGCAGCCAAGGAAAGGAAGAGGAGGAAGAAAAAGAAGAAGAAAACTAAAGAAAAGACAAGTCCAGGACTTAGCTGCAGGAAGAGAATCGAGAAGAGAGAAAGCAAAGGAAGCAAAAAGAAGAGGAGCAGGAGCGGCTAAGGAAGAAAAAGAAAAGGAGAACAAGAAACCATAGTTGCAGCAGAGCAAAGCAAACAAAAGAAGAGAAGAGACTAAAGGCCAATTTTAAGACGACTGATACAACATCAGACGTCCAATTCTTTTTGAGCATTTTCTCCATAACATTATCCTGTCATTTTTGTTGAACTAGTTATTGCTTCTTATTAAAAGTTGTGTTCTCAAGTTTTGGAATACCCAAATTGCTCCTTGTGTTTGACCTCGGATACTTTGACTTTCGAGTTATAAATTTTTATTTATTTTCGCGGAGAGTTCATCTATATTACAACTAGATATCTGTTAAACCACGATCTAGCCGTGTAAACATCTTCTCCTTCCTCTGCAGCACAAAACCTACCCCTACCCGTGCGAGCTCTCTTCTCTCCTTTCTCTCTTAGATTCGCTCTCCCAGAGCCACGTCTCAGGTAATCAGGTCGGATATGTTCCCGGGACCAAGCCCATTGGTGTGCGGTGGTGGGCAAGGTGTGAGGTCGGGTTGGGTCACCAAGTCCGCGGGGGATGGTCGCAAACGAGGTGTTGGGTCGAGTGAGAGGGGACCTCACCCCATGAGTTGGAGGCAGTAAGCCCTATGCAGAAATTACCTTTATGCGACTTTGGCGCTCCAGATGTTTCCGAGGTGGGACTATCTTCCCACCTCTTTCACATGCGCCTGTAGCAGAGAGGTGTCGCTCGATTGCAACTACAGGGATGGCTCTTTCCTTCAATTGGCCACTTGGAGAGGTTTGCGAGAGTACCCCGCGCAACCTGGGACTGGATCCTGGAGCAGGCACGACCTGGAGAAGCTTGCAAGGGAGCTTCAAGCCGTGCATCAATGGCAGCGAACCCCTGAACTTGAAATCACACAAACGGCCTCGCGGTCGTGTTAAAAAGCTTAGGGAGCTTCGCCAAGGTGCGGCGAACGTGCAGAGGTGGTCAGCATGGAATGGGACCGTCTGTGGGTGCGTGCATAGGGCACACTGCGGTTGTGTGTGGGTGTGTTCGGGGGCGCTTGTGGGTGAGTGGCGGAGTGTTGTGAGTGAGGGGTTATGTTCAGTGAGTCGAGGCGGAGCTTATGGACCGATCGGCGAGGAGGGAGGTGGTCTGTGGAGGTGGAGTGAACTCGCCAGAGTGGTGGCCGGAGGTGAAGGGGATGTTGGTGGTGGCATGAGGCAGTGGTCGTTCGAGGGAAAAAAAGAGGGAAAAATAGAGTAGAGGGTGAGAGGACTTATCTGAGAGTGAAGAGATGAAGGGGGAGGCAGAGATGGTGGCCAGCTCATATCACTGATGCCGAAGATGAAAGTGCTCAGTGAGAGAGGTCGGCGAGGACGAAGGGGAAGCAGGAGTGTCGGCTGGTGCGGTGCGACGCAAACGAGCGAGAGGAAGAGGATCCTGCCACCGAATTTGTGGCTAGGCGACGAGGGAGAGTGGGAGAAGTCACCGGAGCTTGATGAGCAGTTCGGCCGGAGGAGGAGAGATGAAATTGAGGGGTTTCTCCGGCTGAATTCAAGCTTAGGAGATGCGGAATGAATTAGGGTTTCTTAAATAGGTCCCGGAGGTCGGGTTTGTGCTTGGAAGCCAAGCTTCCAAGTACGGCAAGTTCACCAGCATAGGAAACTCAAGAGAGACCCAAATCTCTCATGCATTCGCATGACAGATTGGGTACCAAATAGGGCTTCTAACTGGGTTCACATTGGAGGAGATTTCTCAGAGAATCTCCCTTTCAATTTTGAAGGGGATTCTCTAAGAGATCAGGGAGAAATCACCCTTTCCAGCTCGCCGGAGTAGGATTCCCTCCGCTATAATGCTAGAGGGGCCTAATTGCAAAGAACGAAGAAGAAGAGAGGGGGTCAATTGTGAGGGTTTTTGAAATCTAGGTGTAGAAATGTAATTGGGCTGGACCTATTTGCAAAGTGGGTCAAGATGAATTCTCCTTAGGTCCAAATTTTGGTAAGAACCTAATTTGGACCTAAGGAATCCAATGGTGAGGTTGTATGTTGGGTTTGATTACGTTTGATTGGATAATTTACGTAAAAACCCAATTTAGGGCAAACATTTGTCTGATACCCCATTTTAGGTTAAAATAGGTTTGATTAGCCAAATTGAAGGTTATAAACCCTAGAGAATATTTTTCTATGATTTTTAGAGGATTTAGATGAATTTTATCCTGACTAGAACCTTGTTAAATTGAGTGGATCTGTTTTAGGGTAAGAAGAAATCATTTAATTTCCAGCATCCACATGAACCCTTTTCTATTTGAACCAACCCACTTTTTATCTTGTTAAGACCATTCTACTTGTGTTTAACTCATGAGAAAACTTGTTGTTGCACTGCAATGGTAAAATTACAGTTTTACCCCTTGTTTCTTACTTTTCTCTCAAAATGGTTATTCAATGAAATAGGACCTCCAGTTGGTTATGTAAGAGCTTTTGTTCTCTTTTATGGGTCAAAATGAGCTAGTTAAGGCTCATGATGGTGTTCCCATCATACCCCCATGCCTAGCTTTTGCTAGTCCCTTAGCAAAATTTTAAGGTTTTAACTTCGATTCTAGACCACAAGTTCCTTGATGTTCAAAAACTATGATGAGTGCCTTCTTCTTTTGATTAGGTTAGAATGCTGATAGTAAGCCTAGAGGTACTCAAATATCAACCAAGATCTGGACCTGACCAGCTCTAGCCTCAGTCCGCCGCGAAGGTTTTTAAGGCCCACAGGAACTATCCTAAGGTTCGTTGGACTCTGTAGTTAAAGCACCCATTCTTGTAACATATTTTAGCATTGGTTCAGTTTGTAGTGCATTTTTTGTAAGAGAGAGAGAGGATTTTCTTTGTTTGGAGAGTTTTCTCTCTCTTTTCCATTTATTTCCAGTTTCATATTGGCTTCTCAACACGGTCTATATCGAATTCATAGTCCCCATCATCAACCCTCGAAGGGTCCCTGGAAATCGATGCTTCGTGATAGCACCGCTCATGGAAACCCCTAAAACCCTGGCTATCGAGATTTCGAGATAATCCCGCCCATGGTGTTCTGTAGCTAAATCCAGACCCTAGCAATCGACATTTCGTGATAATGCCGCCCATGGCATTTGAACCAGCACAGGATGCTTACAAGCCCCCAGTAGGATATGTAAATATCCTAGGAGACAAGCACCGTGGAGACGATATGTTATTGCGCATCTTCGAGGGGAATTTCTGCCTCTCCGAGCCGAGAACTCGTCCAAATCAACTTGTGTTGATCGGCCACTCCTAATCTAGGCAACTTTTTTAGAACAACTTAAATGCATTTGCATGATTTTGATACTTATGAGCACTAAACCAGACTGTGTGTGGATTGGGGTGCTTAAGTTACCGAGTCCTGCAAACGAGAGGTCAGTTAACGAGGCTGAATACTCCCTAAGCCTTAGACCTAATACTTTAAGCTTCGCATTTTTCCCAACCTCTTGAGGACTATCCAGATCTTAGCGGATACTTGAATTTTTAAGCCTAGGAGTCCAGCCCAAGAGGCCTAAGATCAACGTTCCTACTAATCTCTTTTGTGTCTCATTAGCACTTTTTTTCCTTTCATTTTCTTTTTCTTGATATGGTCTAGAACTTAGTTATTCCCTTAATTTCTTACTAATGATTATTTCTTCTTTTTCTTTTCATTTTGTGCTCCTTTTTTTGACATTTTTCACTTTTCCCCTTTTTCTCCTCATGATTTGTATGGCCTCAAAATTTTCTCTCCCCTCAAAAATTTTTTTTTGTTTTTCAAGAATTTTTTTATTTTTTAGGTGTTTTTGGGATATGTGATTTTTTGTTGAAACCTTTTCTTATGAGATGAGTTTTTACGGCATTTTACACTTTCATACCCCCCCATGCCTACGATTTGTAATGTCCCCATTGTAAATTAGGTGGGTTCGAGTTCAGCTTAGATCATTCATTAGAATAGGTTTTGGGTGGGCGAACAGGTCGAGGTGACTGTTGCGAACGAATTCAAAACTCGAGTTCGGGTACCTGAGGCGGTGTTGGCTGTTCTAATGGATGAACCCTAAAGTGCAGTATGAATTCAATGTAGGAATGTCAAGAAAGGTTTCGGATTTTTGAAAAATGATGGGTTGCCTCCAGTTAAGAGCTGAGTTTTACGCCATCGGCTGGGCGCAATGAGCTCAGGGAAAATGGAGGGTAAAGGATATCTCAGCCAAATTTGTATCGGTCAGGTCAATGAACGGTTTGAGTCTCTAACCGTTCACAACGAAAGGTTTTGAATTATGGCTGAGTGGACTGATCTCGATGGCTCCATTTCCGAAGATTCATCGGATGAGGTAAGGTCCAATCCATTTTGATTATAGTTTTCCTAGGAACAGTTTAAGCTTGGCATCAAAGAGTAGGACTTTTTGACCGGGATGGAAGATCTTTCTGGATATGTGTTTGTCATGAAAGGCCTTAACCCACTCTTTTTAAATTCGCGAGTTCTCATACGCATCGTGGCGTAATTCATCGATCTCGCTCATTTGAAGCTTTCTGTGGGTTTCTGCCTTAGAAAGATCTAGGTTGCAGTTCCGTACTGCCCAATAGGCCTTGTGCTCCAATTCGACGGGGAGGTGACATGCCTTCCCGTACACCAATCTGAAGGGCGACATACCTAGTTAAGTTTTGTGGGCGGTCCTGTAAGACCACAAAGCTTCCGAAAGTCGGGATGACCAGCCTTTCCTGTCAGGTCGAACAGTAACCTGGAGGATTTTCTTGATCTCCCGATTTGATAACTCAACTAGACCATTAGTTTGGGGGTGGTAAGGAGTAGAGATTCGCTGCGACACTCTGTATTTGGTCATCAGTGACCTGAACTGAGCGTTAGTGAAATGGGTACCTCCATCAGAGATTATAGCACGTGGGATCCCGAATCGCGAAAAGATGTTCTGATGAATGAATTTGATAACCACCTTATGATCATTGGTTCGGGTCGGAATGTCTTCAACCCATTTGGACACGTAGTCAACAGCGAATAGAATGTACTCGAAGCCGTCCGAAACAAAAAAGGGTCCCATAAAATCAATCCCCTATACGTTGAAGATTTCTCATACGAGAATCGACTGTAAGGGCATCATATCACGATGGTTCATGTTGCCTAAGGTTTGGCAACGAATGCATGCCCTACAGTGATTGTATGCATCTTTGAAAATCGTGGGCCAATAAAAGCCGCACTGGAGGACTTTTGCTGCAGTTTTATGACTTGAGAAATGTCCACTGCATGCCTGGTCATGGCAGAAGGATAAGATGTCCTAAATTTCCACTTCCACAACACATCGTCGAATGATTTGATCAGCACCGATGCAGAAAAGATGTGGGTCTTCTCAGAAGTAATACTTGGCATCGGAAAGCAATTTGTCCTTCTTGTCCTTCGGCCAATCGGACGGGATCTGATGTGATGCCAGGTAGTTTACTATATCAGCAAACCATGGAAGCCCAGTATTGATAGTCAGGAGGTGCTCATCAGGAAAATGTTCCGTGATGGGTCAGGAAGGGTCGATGATCTCAGAAGGAAGGCGGGACAAGTGATCAGCTACCACATTCTGTTTTACCGCTTTGTCGTGAATCTCAAGGTCAAACTCTTGCAGTAGCAAGATCCAGCGGATTAATCGAGGTTTCAAGTCCTTTTGCAAGGAGATGCCTCACAGCTGTGTGATCTGAATAAATGATAACACGGGAACCTAGGAGATATGATCTGAACTTTTCCAAGGCAAATACTACAGCTAGCAGCTCTTTCTCAATAACCGTGTAGTTACGCTAAGCCTCATCAAGTGTCTTGCTAGCGTAATAGAAGACCACGGGTTTCCCGTCAATTTTCTACCCAAGTACCGCTCCTACAGCGAAATCGGATGCATCGCACATGATCTCAAAGGGTTGAGACCAATTAGGGGACTGTAGGATCGGGGCTTGGGTAACTCGATCACGAAGGATCTCAAATGCTTGAGTGCATTCCTTGGAGATTTTGAAAGGTACATCCTTAGATAGCAGAGTGGTCAGGGGGCGCGCAATCTTTGAGAAATCAGGAATGAATCGACGGTAGAAACTGACGTACCCCAGAAAAGATCGGATGTCCTTAATCGAGCTAGGCATAGGGAGTTTGAAAATCAAGTTTACCTTGGCTCAATCGACCTGGATGCCCTTTTCTGATATGAGATGTCCCAGGACAATTCCTTCAGGCACCATGAAATGGTTCTTTTCCCAGGAAAGAACCAGATTCACGTTAATGCACCGCCTAAGGATCTGGACCAAGTGCAGGAGGCAATCGTCAAATGATTCTCCGAATACTGAAAAGTCATCCATGAAGACTTCTAGATAATCACCTCTCATATCTGAGAATATGGCAAGCATGCACCGCTGAAAAGTGGCAGGTGCATTGCAGAGACCGAATGGCATCCTTCGGAACACGTATGTCTCGAAGGGGCAGGTGAAAGTGGTCTTTTCTTGGTCCTCGGGATGGATTGCCACCTGGTTATAACCGGAGTACCCATCCAAAAAGCAGAAGAGCCTATTTCCTGCTAGTTTCTCAAGGATCTGATCAATAAACAGTAGTGGGAAATGATCCTTCTTCGTGGAGGAATTGAGTCTTCTATAATCAATGCAGACTCTCCACGAATTCGCCACACGGGTCGGTATGATTTCTCCGGTTTCAATCGTGATCACGGTGAGTCCTGCCTTTTTAGGCACAACCTAGATTGGACTTACCCACCGACTGTCAGAGATTGAGTAGATGATCCCTACATCTAACCACTTGATGATCTCCTTTTTCACGACCTCCTACATATTAGGATTCAGACATCTCTGCATTTCACGGGAAGGTCGTGTGCCCTCTTCAGTGTAGATACGGTGTGTGCAGTAGGAAGGGCCGATACCAGTCAAATCATCGAGAGTCCATCCAATGGCTCTTCAATGTTGCTGGAGAACAGTAATCAGACGGGATTCCTGATCAGGTGTGAGTCTAGAGTTGATAATCACAGGAAACATTTGATTGGAACCCAAAAAGATGTACTTAAGATAGTCGGGAAGAGACTTGAGTTCCAGGACAGGGTTATCAGCAGCAGCGAGGGGTTCGGGGTGTGTGTCAGGAGCAAGGGAAGGAGTTATGGGTGTTTCTAGGTCAGGTTCAGACTCCTCTGATTGCGGGTCTTAATCCTTTTGTGGTTGATTGGAAGTAGTCAGGTTGTCCTCAATATATGGATCGTCAACCACAACCTTGATGTCACATATTTGTTCTATAACACCGCAATTAATCCCTTATTGGGCCTTAAAGATGTCAATCTTTAGTGTTTGGTTTCTGAATTTCAGTTCAATTTGGCCCTCCTCACAATTTATATTGGCTCTAGTAGTAGCCAGAAAGGGTCTCTCTAGTATAATTGGTGTATTCCTCAGGTTTTCTGGAGCATCCATGTCCAAGACTACAAAGTCCACCGGGAAATAGAAATTCCGCATCCTAACGATGACATCCTCAAGAACTCCTTTAAATGACTTAATAGATCGATCAGCCAACTGTAATGTCACCTCTGTCGGTTTAAGCTCAGATTCCTCAAGATGGTCAAGTAGGGATGTAGGTATTAGGTTTATGGAGGCTCCTAAATCTAATAAAGCTCTATTAAATTGGGTATCACCAATGGTAAGGAAATCAAGGGAGTACCTAGGTCTTTTGCCTTAGGTGGGAGTTTGCTCTAAATTACAAAGCTGGCTTGCTCTGATAATACGATTGGACTCCCACTTTTGGTTCGCGGCTTACGTTTAGGTGTACACACGTCTTTCAGAAATCGTGCGTAAGCCAGTACGTGGCGGATCACATCCATCAATGAGATGTTTATATGGACCTATTCAATGAGCTTGACCAGATCCTCCTCAGGTGCCACAGGTTTGGTTGTCCTCTTTCCCTTGGTCAAGGCCTCGGGAAATGGAACCTTGGATGGTTCCTCTAGAATAGGTCCAGGTTCTTGATCTGGGACAGGGGTATTCTGGATAACTACCCTAGGGCTTGGGTTACTACCAGGCTGAAAGTGGCTTGGATAAGGTGGGTCTTGCGTTGCTTTGCCACTACATGTTGTAACAGAATTCAGTCCTGCCTGGTTTTGGTTTGGAGTTGGTAAAATGGGCGGCTGCTGCTAAAATCCGCATACAATGTCGAAGCTTCCATCCCGTCAGGTGATGGAACAGAAGGGGCCTGATAAATCATGTGGGCTTAGCCTGGATTTGGGTTCATACCGCGCCTCTGGTTCAGCATGTTATTCAGATTTGGTAGATGTTGCAAAGGAAGTATGCCAGGTTGGCGGGAATTCGCCATCTAGGCAAGTTGATTGCGAACCTCTATGATCTCGTCCTTGTGTTGTTTTTGCATAGCCGCATTCGTCTTCTGAATGTCAGCCAGAGTCTGAAGGATAAGAGTCATTTGATCTGTTTGAGTTGGCCCAGATTGATAGGTAGGGTTGAGCTGAGGCTGAGGCAGCTGATATGGACGAGGAGCTTGTGGACGGGGTTGATATGGTGGTCCTTGATTCTAATTATTTCCTGCCCACAAGAAATTGGGGTGATTCTACCATCCAGAGTTATAGGTATTAGAGAATGGGTCATTCTGGATGGCGTTGAGGTCCTCGCAGGTCTGAGAAACCTCAGGAAAGTCAGAGTACGAGGGTTCAAAGTTCCCCCAACTAGAGTAGGTTGGATCAGAGTTTCCTCCAGTCCTAAAGTCAGATTGGGGTGGATACGGGTCCATCCCCTGAGAAGATCGGTGATAGATGTTATGCACAGCTTCCCTCCCAGAAGGTGTCTATGCAAGGGTTTTACGCAGAGGTGGCTCATTGCAGATGTCGAGTTAGCTCGTCCACCTTCTTCTCAATGATAGAGACCTTGTCCAACCGACTGACCATCAATTCCAAGTCGACAGATGCGGACAGGCCCTGCGTCTCATGTGCTCCCCTTGGATTCATCGATGCACGGGCATTCGTCCGATCGAATAAACCCATGGAGTCATTACTGATGGAGTTCTCGCACATATTCTCAAGAATCTCCCACACAGTGTCTTCGTGTTGACCCATGATATTTCCTCCGCAGGTTGCATTGACGAATAAGCGGATATCTTCACAGAGTCCCTGGTAAAAAGACTGGACTTGTTCCCATTTAGGAACTCCGTGATGGGGGCACTTTCGCATGAGATCCAGGAAATGGTCCCATGCTTCTTGAAGTGGCTCTCCAGATTGATGGGTGAAGTGTGTGATCTGGTGTCGTAAGGCATTCGTCTAACCAATTGGGAAGAACTTTTTCAGAAACTCGGATTGTAGTTCAACACGTGTTGATTGGACGTGTTTGAGTCTGATACCAGTGAGCTGCTTTGTCCATGAGGGAGAAGGAGAACATCTTCATGAGAAGAATATCCCAATTTTGGAATCTGACCTAAAGGTATGGGCCAGATGTTTGAGTTGTTTGATGTGTTGGAAAGGATCCTCGGAATTAAGCCCATGAAACTTTGGAATAGCATGAATCATGTTGGGCTTGAGTTCAAAATCAGGACCTCCAGCCAGGATTTGGACTCGAGGTTCGATCGCCACCGCAGCGGGATTATAGCGATCTCGCATCATAGGACACTACGGTGGGTTTACAAAGGCTTGAAATAAATCATTAAGGTGCTGGAGTTGGTTCTCAAGGTTATTCTCTTCTTCTACTGGTTGTGCCATGATGATGGAAGAAGGAGAATTTGGTTCAGATGAATCAGAGGAGATGTCTATGTGGTGGGGTTGCTGCACAAACACGGATGTCCAGACCTGGCCTCGATGGGAGTGAATCACTAAAGGAGGCCTCATGGATGGTCTTAAGGACCTCCTACTGAACATGCATCGATAGTTTGGACGAGAGTAGAATGTGATGGACCCAATCAAGACACCCAAAAATTTGGATGACTATAGAGGTTTGGGGCGGATGATACCCCTTAGTCAGAAAGCTGTCCACCTAAGAAATACCTGGATAGCCAGAGAGGGAGAGTCCCGAAAATACCCCTACATGGTAGAGTGTCCCCACGAATTACAGGGTTTCCCCCACCCGACCTCTCTTGTCACTGATGTTTCAGGTAGACCAGAATGGGGACTTTGACCTCTTAAGTCTACCAGTGTTAGTTAAGAGCAAGGGTGCTTAAGATTTCACTTGAACTTTAGATATATTGAGTGCAAAAGTGACCTAATTTTAAGGTTGGTTGACCCAACAAGAGGATCAACTTCACCTATTTATCCTTGAGAAGTCTTAGGTCCTTTCTTTTAGGATTCAAGTGAGATTTAGAACCTAAATTTTTAGGGTTTTCTTGAATAGATCTCTTCAACCAAGGCTTAGCCACACCTCTTTTTGGAGAGTTGATTCTTGCTTATGAAGGTGTGTCTCTAAAACCCTAATTTGAAATCCTTAGTTTGGCTCTAATCTTCGTCCAATTTAGTTTGCCAAAATATGATATCTAGGGCTCAATTAAAAAGGTGGTAGCCCTAGTTACCTTAAGTGGGTGCCAAATCAATGTTGTATAGTCGAAAAAGCATTCAAAACAAATACAATTTATTACTCGAATTTGAAAGTCCGAGGTCGAACACAGGAAGCAAATTAGGGTTTAGAAATCAAGATCACAATTTAAGAATTTGAAAGAATATAATATGCAATAAAATCAATGTTATAGTGCAAAAAGATAAAAATAAATGTAAGGCACTAAAGAAACCAATTTATGTGAATAAACATAAAATTGGATGTCTGATTTGTGAATCAGACGCCTTAAAATGTGGATGCTACAGTGCTTGACTCTTCTTCTTCTCCTTCTTCTTTTCTCTGTCTCTGGCGGTTGCTTTCAATCTTCTTCTTTCTTTCTCTTCTTCTTTATCTTCTTCTGATTCCTTGCCTTAGCCTCTCTTTTCCTCTGCCTTCTTCTCCGTCTCGGCTGCCTTCAGCTTCTTCCTTCAGTTCCTTCCTTCTCTTTCTTTCTCTGCCTTTTCTTCAACTCCTTCTGCCTTCAGCCTTTTCCTTCCTCTCTCTACTGCAACTCTTCTCCTTCCTCAACTTTTGACTTCGGCTTCCTCCTTCTTCTTTCTTGGCTTCAGCCCTTAACTTCCACTTCGGCCTTGTTTTCTCCTTCCTCTGCAATGCAAAACCTACCCCTACCCGCGCGAGCTTGCTTCTCTCCTTTCTCTCTTAGGTTCGCTCTCCCAGAGCCACGTCTCGGGTAATCAGGTCGGATATGCGACCAAGACCAGGCCCACCGGCGTGCGGTGGTGAGCGAGTTGTGAGGTCAGGTTAGGTCACCAGGTCCACGGGGGGTGGTCGCAATGAGGTGTCGGGTTGGGTGAGAGGGGACCTCACCTCGTGAGTTGGAGGCGGTAAGCCCTATGCAGAAATTCCCTTTATGTGGCTTTGGCGCTCCAGATGTTTTCGAGGTGGGACTATCTTCCCACCTCTTCCACGCGTGCCTATAGCAGAGAGGTGTCACTCGATTGCAACTACCGGGATGGCTCTTTCCTTCAATTGGCCACTTGGAGAGGTTTGCAAGAGTACCCCGCGCAACCTGGGACTAGATCCTGGAGCAAGCATGGCCTGGAGAACCTTGCAAGGGAGCTTCAAGCCGTGTGTCAATGGTGGCGAGCCCCTGAACCTAAAATCACACAAACGGCCTCGCGATCATGTTAAAAGGCTTAAGGAGCTTCGCCAAGGTGCGACGAACGTGCAGAGGTGGTCAGCATGGCATGGGATCGCCTGTGGGTGCGTGAGTAGGGCACACTGCAGCCGTGTGTGTGGGTGTGTCCGGGGGCGCTTGTGGATGAGTGGCGGAGTGTTGTGAGTGAGGGGTTATGTTCAGTGAGTCGAGGTGGAGGGGTTATGTTCAGTGAGTCGAGGTGGAGCTTATGGACCTATCGGCAAGGAGGGAGGTGGTCTGTGGAGGTGGAGCGAACTCACCGGAGTGGTGGTCGGAGGTGAAGGGGATGTTGGTGGTGGCGTGAGGCAGTGGTCGTTCGAGGGAAAAAAGAGGGGAAAATAGAGTAGAGGGTAAGAGGACTTATCTGAAAGTGAAGAGACGAAGGGGGAGGCAGGGATGGTAGCCGGCTCGTATCGCCGATGCCGAAGACGAAAGTGCTCAGTGAGAGAGGTCGACAAGGACGAATGGGAAGCAGGAGCGTCGGCTGGTGCGGTGCGACGCGAACGAGCGAGAGGAAGAGGATCCTGCCACCGGTATTGTGGCTAGGAGACGAGGGAGAGTGGGAGAAGTCATCGGAGCTTGATGAGTAGTTCGACCGAAGGAGGAGAGATGAAATTGAGGGGTTCTACGGCTGAATTCAAGCTTAGGAGATGTGGAATGAGTTAGGGTTTCTTAAATAGGTCCTAGAGGTCAGGTTTGTGCTTGGAAGCCAAGCTTCCAAGCACGGTAAGTTCAACGGCATAGGAAACTCAAGAGAGACTCAAATCTCTCATGCGTTCGCAAGAGAGATTGGGTACCAAATAGGGTTCTAATTGGGTTCACATTGGAGGAGATTTCTCAGAGAATCTCCCTTTCAATTTTGAAGGGGATTCTCTGAGAGATCAGGGAGAAATCACCCTTTCTAGCTCGCCGGAGTAGGATTCCCTCCGCTATAATGGCAGAGGGACCAATTGTAAAGAATGAAGAAGAAGATAGGGGGTCATTTGTGAGGGTTTTTGAAATCTAGGGGTAGAAATGTAATTGGGTCAGACCTATTTGCAAAGTGTGTCAAGATGAATTCCCTTTAGGTTCAAATTTTGGTACAAACCTAATTTGAACCTAAGGAATCTAATGGTCTGGTTGGATTTTAAGTTTGACCACGTTTGACTAGGCAATTTATGTAAAAACCTAATTTAGGGAAAACATTTGTTTGAGACCCCATTTTAGGTCAAAATAGGGTTGATTGGCTAAATTGAAGGTTATAAGCCCTTGAGAATATTTTTCTATGATTTTTAGAGGGTTTAGGTGAATTTTATCCTGACCAGAACCTTGTTAAATCAAGTGGGTATGTTTTAAGGTTATGAGAAGTCATTTAATTCCCAGCATTCACATGAACCCTTTTCTATTTGAACCAACCCACTTTTTATCTTGTTAAGACCATTTTACCTGTGTTTAGCTCATGAGAAAATTCGTTGTTGCACTGCAATGGTAAAATTGCAGTTTTACCCCTTGTTTCTTGCTTTTCTCTCAAAATGGTTATTCAGTGAATTAGGACCTTCAGTTGGTTATGTAGGAGCTTTTGTTCTCTTTTATGGGTCAAAATGAGCTAGTTAGGGCTCATGATGGTGTTCCCATCAGATAGGGATTGAAATCCATGGTTGGGAAGAGGTGGAGGGTGAGAGAGAAGAACAGATGAGAGAATTGTGCATGCACAATCAAGCAAACAAATCTAGTCCTTATAGTGTATACCTAGGTGACCTAGAAGCCTCAAAGGGAATGATCAGATCTGCAAGCACTTAACCTCCCTTCCCGATGTTAATCTGGCCAGGTTGATTACGAGGGGATTGAGGGGAAGGTTCTTCCTTTGGCTTGCGCTACCAGTTTCATAGACCCCACAACCGCAATCGTTTGACACTTTCCCGCAGCCTAGACACCAGATTTTACAAAGGAAATGTAGGCCAAGTACCTAGAAAACCTAATCACACCTCCAAGACTTAGACTAGTCCTGCCTAGGGCACGTCTACTCCATATTAATGAGGGGCTAGGTTAGTGCTTGTGCTCAAGATATGTGATGAGGCATTGTTTGGGGTTGTATCTCTTAGTTAACCAATTTGAGCATGTGTGTGCACTTAAGAAAACATGGTTCTCAAGCAAGGATTTTAGGATGTGGTGTCTTTTAATGATTTATCCATGCTTTAATGCTTTTTAAGGTTGGAGTTCCTTAATGTTTTCAAACAATGTTCAAGTGGGCACACAAAGTTTTGCACACAACAGGTGAAAGTCGATTTCCTTTAGAATGATGTGGCCCTAGAAAAACAATCTTAGTGTATTCACCCTAGTGTTCATGAAGTTCTACCAGGTGAGTTGATTTTAATTATGGTAAGTGGCGTGGCTCAAGTCAAATCATGGTGGCTTCACAAATACAACTCAAAAAAAAGAACACTCCAGAAAAATTTCAAGAACGTTAGAGTGTATTTTTTTTGTTGGGTGATGAGTTTGGGATGTGGGTTAAGTAGCCATTCACCACGCCAATTTTAGATTTATATTTTTTTTGTATTTTTTTAAACAAGCAAACACTCAATGGGTGGAGTGATACTCACAAAAAGTCTTCGTAGCACTTTACTCTGTATCTACCGTCTCGGATCGAGCTCCTTCGTCGCCCAAGCACCGAGTTCCTGCAATCAACCAGTAGAGAGAGGAAAGTGAGTCAGAAAATGTGAGTAGTAATGCGAGATAAAAGCGACAAAAGAAATCCATTGCCTCACCGGCAATGACTCCAAAAACTAACGTGCGCGGAACGCGTTGGTTTAATTATGTCATTATAGCATGCACTCACGTCGTCGATTTTAAATTAAGATATGGATTTGTGAGTCCAAGTGTCGATTTCAGGGAGGCATGAAATCAGATTGGTTTTAGTCGCTTTAGGTGTCACAATGTGGTAGCGTGGTTTGCTTGCAAAAATGAGATCAAGAGAAAGAGAGAGAGAGAGTAGGGTTATAGCTTGCGTTTAAAACATGACAATCACTTAATGAGATGTGAACTATGATATAAGAATCAACATCAACATATCGCATGCAATTGAGATCGTTTACAAATACAACAATAGATGAAAGCTTAAAATAGTGCAAAATAAAACTAGAGTAAAAGAGAGTACGAGGAGGAGGCGAGGCAGCCACGGCGGTGGATGGGGGCTCCGTCGGCTGCTCGACAACTCTGAGGGCGAATATGGAGTGTTTGGTGGAGCTAGGAGAGGGCTAGTGTTGCATGGAGAGTGAATGAGAATTGAATGCTAAAAGATGGAGATGAATGGAGGGGTATGGGGAGGTTTATATAGATAAGAAGGGGTTTCCAAACTGGGTAAGGGTTTTAGCGATGTCTTGGGGTTTTAGCAACGTCCAGGACGTCGCTAAACCCATTCCAGAAGTGTCGGTGCAACCCCTCTCCCATCGGTCCTTAGGCATGCCCATTCTTTTACTTCTCAAGCCGCGCCCGCACATCCTCAGCCGTTGGATCAGAGGCGCAAATCGCCATCGCATGGCTGAGGGCTCGCCATGTTGCTCCTTGAGCCTGCGGTTGTGGATGTCTTCGCATGCCTTCACGTGATGGACGAACGTAGGTCGTCCGATCGCATTGTAACGGCCACAATTGCACGAAATTAGGCACTTGGATCACGCCCTGCGTGCGATAGGCGCTCGTCTTCGAGCGCATTAGGCAACGGGTGCTTGAAGTCATGCTGCGTGTCTTCATCTGCACCGTCCATGCGCATATCAACAGTTGTAATTGATCGTGCCTGTGCGAGGGATGGATTTGGTAGTGCGCGGGGTCTCGAACACCTGCCACTGCCTGTGAGGGTGAGTCTCTCTCCGCTGTGTTGTCTTCACGATTAGTCGCAGAGGTGAAGTTGCACGCAGGCATCACTGACCGTTGGATGGAGATCGAACAGTCAGGATTTGAAGCGGGTTGGGTGCGTGCGTGTGTTAGCGAGGCCCGATGGTTCTCAGCCGATCGGACGTCTTATATCGTCTCCTTGTGCTGAAGTAGGGCTGCTGCGGTGCGTGCGTGCGGTGGATGTCACCACATGGCCGATTGTGGGCCATTGATCATCAAATCAACGACCAAATGATCAACGACCAGAACTTCTTGTGCTTGTTGCGGAAGCTCCGTATGTCAGATTTAAGCGATTTCGAGTCCGTTGGACTCCATTTGTCGATCTAAATCCATCCTGCGGTCCAATTGCTCATCTGAGGCCTGTTCCAACATGCATTGTACATATGGCCATTAAACATTGATTTATAAGCAATCTTAATTCACAATGCATGTAGTGCTCCCATGCCCATCATGATATGTTATTAGTGCGCATATACCCCTAAAATAAACTCTGGTTGATGGAATTATCATCATTAAATGCAGAGTTATCACTACTTTTCAGTATTTTTAATCGCTCGAATATTGGCTGAGGACTTTTAATGTAGTTGTAGGGTTATTAGGACTTTAATTGAAGTGTGAATGCGATGTGAGGCCACCAAACACTGAGTACGTGGACAAAATCAGGTGAGATGTGTGATATAAGAGGAGAAAGAAAGAAGAGTGAGTGCAAAGGAACATTAAGAGAGTACAATTTCATTTAGCTTCTCTTAACGTTGACTCATTTGATAGTCTAGGGATTTAGAGTCTGCAATACTAGGCTGCAAGTAGCACCAGATGAGTGTGAGCTACCAAATATAAATCCAGGTGACTCAGTATCTCCTACCTAAGCCAAAAAGTCAGGGTCAAACTATAGATCATTTCCTGCTTTATCCTCGAGGGAAGTAGTTGTCTATCCCGATAGAATTTTATCAAGAGTAAAGCATGAGCTTGAGATGTAAGTTGGCTTTTCATTTAAATCCATTACCTAGGCTACTATCACTTCACATTTGTTTAGATCTCTAAATTTTTGAGATAAGGAAAGAAAAAATCTTTTGGTCACTTCCATCATTTTTGCACTTTTGCTCGGGACTAGCAAAACTTAGGCATGGGGAATTTGATTAGTCCACTTTAGTAAAGCGCTAAATAGCCTAAGTATCCATTAATTACATGTTCTTAGTTTCTAATTATTCATGATTTAAATGATAATTTACCTTACCCTGCATACATTTTTATGTGTCAAAGTTATAATTAATAACATATTTTTATGATGACAGGCAGGACACGAGGAGCACGCGCCTCTCAAATGCACCGCATCTTTCTTACAAAGATTCCTCTTTGCACGCAACACTGCCTCTGAAGCCACTACCTCACTACTGCTGTTGGAGAAGGGTAGAGATCTCGGGAAAGAACAAAATGCAAGAGGAAGAATCGCAACAGAGAAACCACCTATGGAAGATATATCTCCTCCCCCTGCGGGGACCTCTTCCATAACCTCCACCAGCACCGTGGCTGGAGCAGACATTGTGGCCAAAGAGTGCACTATGGCTAGAGTGTACTCTTTTCAACACCGCATCTATCCTAGTGGTTCTCAGTGACAGCGAGGACCCATCACCATTGGCTACACCACACGACCATTACCATCTTCCTCTTCATCCTCTCCTTCGTCCCCTTCTCCCCCTTCCTCTGTGTTAGCAAAGGAACCCAAACCCATCTTCTCTCTGCCACCACTATGAGCCACCACCATCATCATCCCACTGAAAACCCAAACCAGCCACCCCTGTTCACCTGCCTCTTCTTCTTCAACCTCCCATCTCCACCTACACCACCTGCAACTCCCATAAAGAACCCAAACCGTAGCCCCACCACGCCACTCACCCGCAACTCCTCCGGCCCTCGTTCTTATCGCCAATGGTACTAGAGCGACCACGAAGTGCTCCTCGTCTCCACGTGAACCTCCAGCCATCCACGCCATCGCCACGGCCACCCGTTGACATCCGCCTACCACCGGCCTCTCCTCCTTCAACCGACAATCTTTGGCCTCCACCCATCGTCGCACCACCACCGTTACAAAGCATTCCCTCCTGTGGACCTTATCCATAAAGCCACTTGCTGGCGGTGGATCTTCCTACTCGCGAGGAAGAGAGAGAGCAAAAGCTCTGTTTCCCATCCAAATAAAAATTACATGTGCTGCCATTGTCAAAACTTGATTTTTGATTTAATATTTTATTAATTGAATGAATTTACAGCCAAGCCCCTTTAGTTTGCTCTAATTAATTGGATTACTGAAGTACATGATTATCTTCCCCATCTATTATCCTCACATAAGTTACATGCTATATTATAATTGTAGGCAAATATTTGACCATCATGTTTTAACAAATTTTCAAATTAATTTGGCATGTTCCTCCCCGTGGAAATGACCTAATCATTGTGGTTAGAGAAAATTTAAATTTTTGATAGTTGATCTTCTACCACAAAAGCTTTACAACAACTTGTTATTCTATGTTTAAAATTTCAACAAAAGTGAAGATCGATCTTTCACCTTTCTTCTTCAATCATTGACCTGTTCGGACCTATTACCGAGCATTTTTTGGATGAACATCTGTTGACCATTAACGGACTTCCCTGGTTTACTGACATGGTAAACTACTTGGTTCAGGGAATGTCCCGCTAGATTGGGTGACTTCTAGGTGGGACAAATTGATTTCCAATGCCAAGTACTACATTTGGGAAGAACCATATCTTTTCCATATTGGCAATGATCAGGCAATCCGGAGATGCATTCCCGACAATGAGGTCAATAACGTCATCTCATTCTATCATGACCAAGCCTGTGATGGCCATTTCTCCAGTCGAAAAATCACAGCGAAGATCCTCCAATGTGTCTTCTTTTGGCCTACAATGTTCAAAGACACACAAACTTATTGTAGGGCATGCACTCGTTTTCATACCTTAGGCAACATAGGCCCACGTGATATGATGCCCTTAAATCCAATCATTGTTTGTGAAATCTTTGACATCCGGGGAATTAATTTCATGGGACCCTTTCCAAGATCTAATGATTTCAAATATATCTTACTTGCTATTGATTACATCTCTAAATGGATCGAAACCATCCCCACCAGAACAAGTGACCATAAAGTTGTTCTTCGGTTCATTTAGGAGAACATCTTTTCCAGATTTGGGGTTCCAAAAGCCATCATCAGCAATTGTGGGTCTCATTTTGCCAATGTGCACTTCTAGTGCCTAATGAAAAAGTTCGGGGTATCGCTTCGTATCTCGACTCCTTATCACCCCCGGACTAATGGATTGGCTGAACTATCAAATAGGGAGATCAAGAAGATCCTTTAGGTCATTATTCAGCCTAACAAGAAGGATTGGTCTACCCGCCTTCCGGAAGCCTTGTGGGCCTATAGGACCACCCATAAGACCTAGTTAGGCATGTCTCCCTTTAGACTCATGTACGGGAAGGCATGTCACCTCCCTGTAGAAATGGAGCATAAAGCCTACTGACAGTTTGAAAGTGTAATCTAGATCTTGTGAAGGATGGAATCCACCGTTGGTTGCAATTGAGCAAGATCGAGGAGGTACTCAATGATGCGTACAAGAACTCGCTAATCTACAAAGAGTGGGTGAAAGCCTTCCATGACAGGCACATTTCAAGAAAACCCTTCCAGCCTTGTCAGAAAGTACTACTCTTTGATACCAAACTCAAGCACTTCCCAAGCAAACTCAGATCTAAATGGATTTGACCATTTTTGGTGAGATGAGTATTCGGAAATTGAGCTGTCGAAATCAGTGAACTCAGCCATGATTCTGAACCTTTTCTTGTGAACAGTCAGAGACTCAAACCGTTCGTCGAACTTACTGATTCAAACTTGGTTGCAATATCTTTTAATCTCCATTCTCCCTGAGCTTCATTGCGCCCAGCTGATGTCGTTAAACTTAGAGCTTAACGGGAGGCAACCTGTCATCTTTGAAAAACCTGAAACCTTCCTAACATATCCTTTCGCTAAATTCATATTGCACTTTATGGTTCATCCATTAGAATAGCCGACTCCACCTTTGATAGTTGTATCAAAGCTAGAAATCGTCTGCAACAGTCACGCCGACCCATTCACCACCCACTTCTAATGTACGATCTGAATTGAACTCGAACCCACCTAATTTACAATGAGGACATTGCAAATCTTAGGCATGGGGGGTATTAAAGTGCAAAACGCTGTGAAATCAATGTATGAAAGTGTTTCAATTAAAAAAAAAAATAGAGAGAGAGGAGAAAAGAGGAAAGGAGAGGTCATTTTGAACTAAATGAAAAGAGGAGAGGAAGAAAAGAAAAGAAAAGGAGAAAAAAGAGAAAAAAAGGAGCAAACAAAAAGAAAAGAAAATGAATTAGTATCTTGAAATTTAATATGGAACCTACCTAACTTCTAAATTGGATTGAATGATGAATTACGACCTGAAAGGCTAAAACTTAGGGAATTAGTGGCTGATACCGACCTTAGGCCTCTCGGATCTATTTTAATGTTTAAACACTCAAGTATTTGTTAAGATCCGGATTAATCCTGAAGAGGTTGAGGAAAGTGCGAGACTGATGTAGTAGGTCTAAGGCTTAGGGAGTATTTGACCCCGTTGCCTACCCTCTGGTTTGCTGGACTTGGTAATCTAAGCACCTAAAATCATACACTAAGTCTGGTTCAGTACGCTTAATAAAGAAAAATCATGCCAAAAGTGTTATGTTCTGAAAAACCATCTCGAAGATAAGATCTAGCTTAGGAGTGGCTCGACAACACAAGTTGATTGGACGAGTTTTCGACGCGAAGAGGTGAGAAATTCCCCTCAAAGATGCATAATAACATATTGTCTCCTCAGTGCTTGTCTCCTAGGATATCTAAATATCCTACTAGGGGCATGTAAGCACTTTGTGCTGGTTTAGGTACCATGGGTGGGATTATCCCGAAATGTCCATTGCCAGGGCCTAAATTTAGCTACAAAACACCATAGGTGGCACTATCCTAAAGTGTTGAAAGTTAGGAGTTCTAGGGGTTTCCATGGGCGGTGCTATCCCAAAGCATCGAAAGCTAGGGACCCTTCAAGGATTGATGGTGGGGACAAGGAATCCAATACAGACCATGTTTAAGGCCAATTCAAGGCTGGATTTAGGGAAAAATAAAAAGAAAGAGGGAAAAATTTCCGAATGAAAAATCCTTCTCTATCTCTTTCTTACAAAAATGCACTAGCAAACTAAACCTGGACATGTTATGTCTATGCACGGGTGCTTTAACCGTTGGGGTCAATGAACCTCTAGGAAGTTTTTGCGGGCCTTACAAACCTTCGCAACAGACTCAGGATAAAGCTGGTCAGGTCTAAATCTTGGCTGGTACTTGAGTACCTCTAGGCCTATTGTTGGTATTCTGATTTGATTTCTAGAGATGCAGCTTAGTAAACCACCCTAACGGTTACATCTAACCTAAAGACGTGGTTTGATCCAAAGAATGTTTTGCTAAGGGACTAGCCAAATCTAGGCATGGGGGCATGTTCGTCGCGCTTTTGTGCGGTTTGTTAAAAGATAATATCGCGTTGTAGTATAGCTGCTAAAGCATTCAAAACAAATAAAGATTTTTATTACTCGAAAATCGGAGTATCCGAGGTCGAACACAAGGAGCAAATGGAATTTACTACTAGTCAAAATGTAATTGAACACTCTAATTTACTCAAAATATCAATTCAAATGTGAATGTATGCAATTAAAAGTTATTAGGACAAAAATATGAAATTGGACGTCTGATCACAAGATCAGACGTCTTAAAAGTGTTTCTCCTTTTCTTCTTCTTCTGCAGTCTCTCATTTTCTTCTTCGTTTCGCTTCTCTCTGCTTTCTTTCTTGTCTTGCGAAGCCTTCTTCTTCTTCTTTTGATCTTCTAATCTTTTCTTTGCCTCTCTTCTTCTCTGTGTCTTGCTCTTTCTTCTTCTGCTTTCCTTCTTCTCGTGCGAAGGCTTCTTTCTTCCGTCTTCTTCTCTGTCTTGCTCCTTCCTTTTCTTCTTCGCCTTGTCTTTCCTTCTTCTTCTTCTGTAGCGGCCAAGTCCTTCTCCTGCGTTCAGCCTGGCCTGTGCCTTGAGATTCCACGATGTGGGACTAAACATTCCGCCCTTCCTTTGCGCGCGCCCGCAGACTCTCGTGTGCAATTGCCCACGCTGAAGGCCCTGCTGGTGCTCCTCGCTGAACTCAGTCACCTCGCGATACTTGCGAGAGTCTGCTACACCTGCCGCCTGGGAAGCCTGACGCCTGCTGCTGCTCCAAGCTTCCTGCTGCTTCGGCTGTTAATGGCGGCCGGGGCGTTCACCTGAGATTCCACAGAACGGCCTATTGGCCCAATCAGAATAGCTGGAAACCTTCGCCGTAGCACGGCGAAGGCGGTGGGTGATGCTGCAGGTTGCCGGTCGGCCTAGGCGTGCGCGCCTAGGTCAACCTGTGGCCGGTGATGGTGGGTTGTTCGGGGGGTGGTTATGGAGGTCTGGAGTGGCAGTTGTGGGGTGGAGCGAGTTCCTGGTGGTGAGGCGGAGCTCCCGAGGTGGTTGGCGAGCCGTGTGGGGGGCTGGAATGGTGGAAGCGGCTCGCCGGAGATCGGTCGGTGATGTGGAAGATGAGGGTGGTCAGCGTCGGTCGAGGGGTAATCAGATGAGATAACAGGGGGAAAAGAGAGAGGAGATGATGGAGAGGAGTTCTAACCTAATTGTAAGGACGAAAGGGGACGGAAGGCGGACAGCAGTACCTGTTGTCGCCGGAGAAGATGACGCCCAGTGGGGGGAGAACGGCGGCGACGACAGGGCTGAGGCGGCGTGCGCTGGTACTGCGCGACGCGGAGGGAGGTCAGGAAGCTAACTCTGCCACTGGTTTTCTGGAAGAGAGAAGAGGGAGGGGAGGGGGGCTCGCCGGAGCTAGCTGGGACATTTGGCCGGGCAGGAGGAGAGGAATTGAAGGGGGAAACTCGGCCAAATCAAGCTGAGCCTCTTCGGCCGGAGTTGTGGGTTCTTATATAGGCGCTGGACTGGGTGTGCAGGGCGTGAAGGGCACGTAATTGCCTGAGGTTGGTCGCCGGAGATGGAAAGGAGTTAGGATACCCAAATCTCTCGTGCGTTCGCACGAGAGATTGGGTTCACACCAGCGATTGTAATTGACTTTATAAGGAAGGGAATTCCTCAGAGAATCCTCCTTCTATTTCTGGGAGGGAATCTCTGAGGGATTAGAGAGCAATCCCTCTCTGAACCTCGCCGGAGCTCGGTTCTGCCCTAGCAATGGCGGCAGGACCGGTTTGCAAAGGAGGCGAAGAACCTAGGGGTTCTCTGCAACAGTATTCAAAAGATAGGGACCAATTTGTGATTTGGGTGTACTAAATTGCAAAGTAGGTCAAGATGACCTCTCCTTAGGTCCAAATTTTGGTAAAAATATAATTTGGACCTAAGGAATCCAATGGTGAAGTTGGATTTTAGGTTTGACCTCGTTTGACTGGACATTTTGCGTAAAAACCCAAATTAGGTTAATTGAAGAGCTAGGACCCTAATCTAGGTCAAACTAGGTTCCAAAGGCCAAATTAAGTGTTCTAAGCCCTAGAGTATGTTTTTCCATGATTTTTAGATGGTTTACTTGCTTTTTTTTCTGATCGAAACCTTGTTAATTTAAGCGGGTCTGTTTTAGGGTTACCAAGTGTCATTTAGTTCTTAGATTGCACATGAACCCATTTCTGATTGACTCAACCCACTTTTTATCTCATTTAGATCATTTGACCTATGTTTTGCCTCTAAGAAATCCCGTTTATGTACTACAATGGTAAAATTGCAGTTTTAACCTTTATTTCATGTTTTCTTCTCAGGGCACTTGTTCCTTCAGTTAGGCCTTCTTCTAGGTTATGTAGGAGCTTTTATCTTCTTTATTGGGTCAAAATGAGCTAGTTATGGCTCATGATGAGGCTCTCATCAGGGCACCATCATTAGCCTTAACTATCCCATTTTAGACTGGAATAAAAGATAAAAGCTCCTACATATTCATCTGAGGGTTATATATCCACCTTATTATGTTTTGAGAAGAAAATAAGAAACTAGGGTAAATTCTGTAATTTTAACAACATATCATGAACACAAAATAACCAAGGGGATTGCTAGGGGTGAAATAAAGGTTAAATGAGCATTAAAGTCTAATAAGTGGGTCCATACAGACAGAAATGGGATTTCACGTATTTCGAGAAGTAATACAGCACCTAAAACCCTAATTTCAAACCTGCTTAAATTACTGAGGTTCTAGTCAGGATAAAATCCATCTAAACCTTCTAAAGTCATATAAAAGTATTCCATAAGGTTTGGTACCCTTTATTTGACCTTTGAAATCCATTTTGACCTTAAACAAAGTCACAGACACAATTCTACCCTAATTTGGGTTTTTGCATAAATTGCCTAGTCAAACTTGGTCAAAATTGAAATCCAACTTCACCATAAAATTCCTTAGATTAAAATTGGGGTTGTACCAAAATTTAGGCCCAATCAAAGTCTATCTTGACCTAGTTTGCACTTTGGTTCAGTCTGACTCATTCTCTCTCATTCATGCCCATAACTTTTGAAATTGTTGCAATCAGGTCCCTAACTTTCTCATAGTTCTTTACAAATAGGTTCCTACCGCCATTGGTGTGAACACATCAAGCTCCGTTGAGATTCAAGCGAGGATTTCTCGCTTGATTCTCAATCAAACTCCCAAATTTGAACAAGAGATTCCTTGAGGAAATCCCTACCAATTGGACCCAATCTTGGATCCTAATTCACTCACAATCTCCCATGCAAACACTTTGAAATTAAGGGTATCCAGTTTGCATGAGGATTTCAAGCTTTGAGAGCTTGTTTCCAAGCTTCGAGCTCATCTTTTAGGCCTATAAAAGGACCTAGGACAAGAATCCTTGCTCCTTAGCAAGTTTTGGCAGGAGAAATCCCTCCTCCTTCCCTCTCCGGCCATCTTCACACCTTGCTCCGGTGACCCTCTCCGCTCTCCTCATCCAGCTGTCCAACAATCAAATTGGATAGACCTCTACCTTCCCCTCTCAACTCCGCTCCTCGCCAGCCACAGAAGGGGCTTCCTTCCTCCTCGTCGCCACTCTAACTCACCGTCAACATCATCTTCTTCGGCTCCAGCTCACCAACGTCAACCACCTTCGCCCTCCACTTTCCCCTCTAATCCTCTCTACCCCTACTTTCTTCCCCCACCTCACAACTCACTCACAACCACCGTATCACCCTCAACACCACCTTCATTCTCCGCTCCGACGTAGCCTCTAGCCCACTACACTTCACCATTCGCCATGCCACAACTCCCATAAGCATCACTGTACGTCACACATCAAAAGCCCTCTCCTAATTTGAGGGATTGCACGCTCATTCGCCCCACCGAACTCCCTCACTACACATGCCTTCTCCGAGGTCGCCAAACCTCCACAGACCACCTCACGCCACACCACTGCCACCAATGCACGCCACACATTGGTGAAGCTTTTAAGCACATTTAACATGGCCAAAAGGCCGTATTCATGGGTGCAGGTATTAGGCCAGATGACCGCTTCCACCGTCATCTTCTCCGACTCCAATTGCTCTTCTCCGACCGGTTCATCTTCGCTTCCACACCCAAGTGAAGCGGCTCAACTTCAGGTCTTCAATTACAGTGCAAGCACCTTCTTCGACCTCAATCACAGCTTCCAACATCTGCTGCTACGCAAAGAAAAGAGGCGGGCACCTTAGTCCCACATCGTGGAATGAAGGGCGACCACGCATAAAGGCAATTCAAGCTCCTGCCTGTTCGCCTTCGACACAAGGGTTAGGTCCCTCACATGCCCCTCCCCACGCATGCCTTCACCCGTGGTCATGCCACGTGGGTCTGGGCTCTAATCTGATTACCTGGTTACCTGAGTCTGGTTCATCTATTCTGAGAGAGAAAAGAAGAAAGAGAGAGAGAGAGGGGTGTTTTGCCCTTCGCGCCTCTACTCTCTAGACTTAGCCGACCTCTAAGAGGCCTTTGCCTCTGTTCTATGCTATGCTTGCCTCTCTCTTGAGGCACGAAGGAAAGAGAGGAGGCCTTTGCCTCTTCTATTGGAGCTATGTTCTGCTGGTGCCTTAGTTCTGAAGCTACTGTTGAGATATTAAACTTGGTTGACGTGGTATATTTGATTAAGAGATACTGTGCATTTATTTGAGTTTAATTCTAAGGCCTAATTTGGCAATTTAAATCACCATTTTAAATTATTCTTTTTGCATTATGTTACTTGATTTCATATATATATCATTTTGAGTAGTTCTAAATGAAGCTTTGATCATAATTGCTTACATTTCTAATTAAATTGTGATTAGTGAGATTGAATTCCATTATTTGCTCCCTGTGATCGACCTTAGACTCTTTTTCGATTCCGAGTTATAAATTTAATTATTTTCGAGGGATTAAGGCTTTGCTACGACGATTACTCCTTAAAATTTCTCGATAGCCTGTAGACATTAGGTTGTGTTGGCTTTATGTGTGAAATTTTTGACATAAGATTTCTAAAAAAAACACAAGTTTTTGGATCGGAAACTAAGTCAAGTAATTTCCAGGTCGCTAAATAATATCAAGCCACCTGAATCATCAAGAGTTCAGGAGGAATTTTTCAAAAGATACTTGATTTAGTCTAAGATAGACCAAAAAATTCCAACAAATGGATCTGCATCTTTGTCCCTAATTTGTTAAAGGTTAAATTCCAACATACCTTGAAATGAATTTTCAACCTTAGTCCTAGGTCTTCAAAATTTCCTCAAAAAGTTTTAATGATTTTTCTAATTTTTATGAGAATGCATGCAAAAAAGAAAAGTTTTTGAATGTTTTGAGGTTTTAAAAATCTTGAAACGATCGTCAAAATTTTAAAACACCCCCCCATGTTTAAGATATGCCATGTCCTCATGCATTAGGAAGGGAAAAGAGTTCACCTTAGAAAAAGGAAGGTCAAATTCAGGATGATCAAAACCTGGAAAAAAAAGAAATAAAAGGAAAATCGGAAAAATGATGGGTTAACTCCCATCTAGTGCTGTCTTTAACGTCATTTGGCTGGGTGTGAAGAAATGCACGGAAGATGGTCAATTATGTAAATAATTGGACACTTGAATGCCCTTAAGAATGAAATCTTTCTCTTGGTCCCCTAAAAGGAAAGTGGTCGAAGTAGGGGGACTGAAATAAGATGGAAAAGTGGAAAAAGTACGTGAGTCTGGCTGGGGTTTGAATTCAGGATGGAGGCCAAGCTTGGGGGAATCAGGTGGTAGGTCCAAGGGAAAGGGAGTGGGGAAAAAATTGGTGATATGAAGGGTGGGTGAAGTTAGGGTGGGATGGTGAGGTGAAATTAGAGTGGATGGATCTGGAGATGAGTTAGGAAGAGGTTTTGATTGAAGGCAAGTCTCCCAGTCATTAATGTTTCCAACCACAGATTCAAAGTCAAAATCTTCACAGAAATTATGGTCTAGAAAGGAATTCGCAAGCATTGTTTCCTGCACCAAATTAGATATTTCAGTATCTAAGTCCTCAAAGAAATCATCATCATGGAATCTCCTGGAGGATTTGAAAATATCCAAGGTAATTGTTTGGCCAACGCAAGCGATATCTATTTTACCATAATGGCAATTAATATTTCCTTTTGCGGTGGCCAAAAAGGGTCTTCCAAGAATGATAGGGGCATTGATCAAGCTCTCAGGTAGCTCTATATCAAGGACCAAAAAGTCAACTGGGAAGACACAATTCTGGACCTTTACAAGAGCATCCTCGACAATTCCCCTAAGTTTGATTGAAGATCGGTCTGCTAACTGCAAAGTAACCTAGACAAGCTTTAGATCACAGATCTTAAATTCCTCGAACAGAATAGTGGGGATGATATTGACTGAGGCGCTGAGATCGAGAAGGGTGTGGGTAAATGTAGTGTCACCAATAATCACAGAAATTAAAGGTATGCCCAGGTCTTCCATCTTAGAAGGCAGCTTGCTCTGTATGACAGAGCTTACTGTCTTCGAAAGATGCACCTTTCCTAGGTTTTTGGTCTACCTTTTTGGAGTACAAATATCTTTTAAAAATTTGGCATAGGAAGGTATATATTTGATTGCATCTAGGATAGGGATGTTGAACTGAACTTGCCTAAATAATTTTATGAGTTCCTCATTTGTGGGCTTAGATTTCTTTCTTTTATTGGTGGTGGAGTGTAGAGCTTGGGGAAAAGGGATAGGAGTTTGGCCTTTGAGATTTTTTTCATGTTCGTCCTGGGTAAGAGTGGGACAAGAGTCAACCTGCACAAGTATAGGGTGGGTTTCATCAGTTTGGTGGGAGGGTCCAGGATCTATAGTTGTTGTCTTACTTCTCAATGTAACTGCATTATAGTTTGGTTGTTCCTAGGAGGAGATTAGGGGGCCTGATGTTGAGGGAAACCCGACGGGTGCTATGGTGCTGGGTTAAAAGGAGGCTGATGGTTATGATCAAATTCCTGCCCTAGTAGTGGTTCCTCTAATTGTTAGGGTTGGGTATGTGCTGGGAAGGCAGATGTCCTACAAGTCTCTGGGTCAAAGTAGCCACCATCTGATTGTGGAGATTTGTAATAACATGAGTTACCTCCAACATTTGACTTTGCATCCCTTGCAGGGTTTTCATAACCTGAGCATTGATGTCTTCTTGGGATAGCCCAGGTTGACAAAAAGTATGGTTTTGCCCATAGCCTCCAAATTGGTTTTGTTTCTAGGAGGGAACTGGATTGGTCCAGGAGTGAGTTGGATAGTTCCTCCTATTTCAGTTGGAGGGATTTCTAAAGTTCTCCTAGAGGGTGGAAATATTCTTAGTGGCTGAGTTGGGATTTGGATAATCGTAAGTCCTAGCAGAACCATATGAAGCCTTAGAAAAATAATTATACTCAGTAGGGACAACATTGATATTATGCAAGTTTTCTCTCTTCAGAATGTTAGGCGGGATTAGTTCTGGAGCCTACTTGGGAGTGAAAAGTCTTTCCTCAATCTTCTTTTGATTCAATTGCATCTAGTCGAGTCGCTGGGCAATCATTTGAAGATCATCTTGGGTATCGGGGATGGATTGAGTGCCTATCGCATGAACACCAAACTGCAAGTTAATAGTTCTGCTAAAGGTATTCATGGAAACATGGTTAAATGAGTTTTCACTCATTTCTTCAAATAGCTCATAGGCACTCTCAGCATCTTTGTTAAGGAAGTTGCCGCCACATGAAGCATCGACGAAATGTCAGAGTTGATCTTCTAATCCATGATAAAAGATCTGCACGTGCTTCCATAAAGGAACCTCGTGGTGCAGGAAACTTCTTAAAAGATCCTGGAATCATTTCTAAGCATCATGTAAAGTCTCGCCGGGTTTTTGTTGAAAGGTCTTAATAGATCTTCTCAAAGGAAAGCACTTTTTAACTGAGGCCAAGTGTTAATAGGTCTACTAATAGTTCTAAACCAGTAAGCAGCCTTGTCTTTGAGAGAAAGTAGTAATAACCGCATCATCCATAAAACTTCTAACACATTGCGAGAGCGGGTTGTCTATGCGAGGAGTGTGAGTTCCTCAAGGTGGCTGAACGGGTCTTCCCTTGGAAGGCCATGGAAGTGCTTGATTAGGTTCAGAATAGCTGGTTTGATCTCAAAGTCCCCTTCTAGTATGACCACCCTTGCTCTATCCTCGTAATTCGAAGGATCATAGAAATCCTTAAGAGGAACGACAGGCTACTGAGGGGGTGGTGGATTTTGCCTTTGGTTGGCCAGGTTCACGATAGTCCTAGCCAACTGTTGTTGGTTTGCTTGAAGTTGAGCCAGTTGCTCAACCATCATAACTAAAGGATTGGGCGTGGGGCCTTGGTTTTGATCTGGAGGCATCTTAGGTAATTCCAGGCCTGGAAGGTTAGGTATGGGGATGTCAAAGAGTGGGTTAGATTGTGGATTTTGGGTGGAAGGGTTAGAGGTGGGATTAGAGGTGGTTTGTGGGTGAGGAGGAAGCAGTATTGGACCTGTTTTGAGAATTTTCCATTTTTTTAGATGAATGAAAATGAGAGGAAGGTCTTTTTGTACGAGGGACAGAATCAAGAGGTCCTTCCAGGTGTGGATTTTGGGACCGCTGCCCATGTATGCAGTAGATGAACAGGGAGGAGAGGAGGGAAAGATGAGAAGTGTGCAACCAAAAAAACAAAATTCTAGACCTAACTTAAGGATGACTCCCTAGAATTACCTAAGAGTTGATTACCTAGGAAATAAGAGATCAGTAGCTAATAATCGTTCCTTCAACTAATTTGGCTAGACTGCTTAAAGGGAAGGTTGGGCCCAAGTATGTCCCAGGAAAATCACTGGGGACTTGTATAGACCTGCGCCTGGTCATTTGACACAACCCCTCAATCTAGCACCAAATTTGGATGAAGGAATTGAACTCAACTACAAAAATCTTAAGACTTAAATATCAAGCCTAAGTTTGGTGAAACCTTAGGGGTTAAATTGCTACAAATTTTAATTAGGTCTTGACGACTAGAGTGCACAGGGAATGTGATGGGTGTTGATTGGGGTAATGCCTGATTATTTCTTTTTATGTGTGTGCAAATTGGGCGGGAAGTGATGCCCAAGCCAAAACAATTGGGTTTGCAAACAAGGATTAAATTTGAATATTTAAGGCTTTAATCAAGATCTTAATGTCTTTTAAGATTCTCTATTATTAAGGATTCAAACAAGTTTTAAATGATCACACAAGATAAGGCAACCAAGTTTTTGAGTTCGTGAAAGCCAATTACTTTAATTGATTGTGTGGCTAAGAGAGAAAATCAAAACTCTAGTGTGAAATGCTAAGTCTGCAACTCCTAAATGAATCTCTTTCTATCAAAATCTTTAAAGGTGGTGGTTCAAACAAGAAAACTACACCACCATCTAATGGGAAATCAAACAAGGAATCCAAAAATAATTTTTTTAAGATTTTAGGAAATTGTTTAATATTTTTTTGGAACTTTTCTTCATACTGGTGTCAAAAGTTAGAAATGATAGATTCAAAAGAAGGATTTTGCAAAAACCTCAAATGACCTCAAATATTTTTGAGAATTTTATATAATGTAAAGAATTTCTCAAGGTTTATAGTAATATAAAGTTTGTTAAAATCTGATAAGTAGAAAATTTTACAAAATTCATCAACAGTAAGAAAATATTAAGGAAACAAGGTTTAACCCTTATTTAGTCCACGAATTTTTTAATTTGTTCTACTTGTCAAAACTTTCTGAAATTTGGACTTGTAGTTTCTAACTAAAAGGGGCTTCCTTGGGTGAAGTTTAAGAATTTTAGATAGCCCTAAGTGTCCAAACCCAATTTTTGCAAATCAAGATAGAAGTATGGATTTTCAAAAATCTAACACCAATAAGAATAAAGTGGTGGAGAATCAATGCAAACAAGCAAACAATTGGTTTTTAGGGTTCCACCACCCTAAATTTTTCTTGCTTTCGTGATTTTTCATATTTTAAATATTTTTTGTGATTTTTGATGAGATTCCTAAGGGTTTTTGGTGGGTACTTACTTGAAAACTATGGGAAGAAAAGGAACTAGACGCTTTCGCTCCAAGTTGCAAGGATCCCGCTTTCACCCTGAATTCGCACCTAACCAAAATCAAACATTAATTAAGCAAGAAAGAGATCAAATAAGACTAAGTCGTGCCTCCCCAGCAACGACGCCAAAAAGTGATACAGTTTATGCAATTTTTTAAATGCGGGTTTTTGTCATTGAGATGCATAAAATTGATTAACTCGTAAATTTTAGCCCAGGAAGGTGTCTAGACTTCCAGAACCCTTATCCAGCGAGCAAAGCCACCAAATATGGCCTTATCCTCTTGAAACAACCCAGAACATCATCCGAACATTTAATTCTACAGTATGAGACATCCAGGGACCTTCCTAGACATCCAGAGGCCTTCTCCAGTGCACAAAATCCTCCGCACATGGCTTTATCATCTTTCAACAACCCAAAAAACCACCGAACATCATTTCCAAACACTAGAACCTATCCTTTCCTATTCTATCCTCTCACCTAACTAGGAAATCCTATTTTTAGAAAACCACTAACCTATCATAGCCTTACAATCTAGATCCTAAGGTCCTTATTTAATCAATCCTAGGATGAAATCTAAGCCATCCAAATTGGTGATCCTAGGCACTCTAGATCAACCAATAGGAAGACACCTAGATTCTTATAAAAGGACCTAGCCTCCAACCCTTAGAGATCAATTAGCCTTAGCCTAGAATTAGCATCAGGCCACCAACTAGTTCTAGTTCTTCTTCTTCTCTTGGAGTTCGTGGATGCCCCTTCGCATTGGCTATTATGTTGCCGCTCCGGACTTCACCTTCAAAGCCCATAGTTCTTAGCCTTTATTTTCTAGTTCTAGTCGTCATTAGAATTGATTTCAAGCATTCTTCTAGTTGTAACCATCATATTCTGATATTTGATTTGCAATAAAAGTTTTAATAGTTTTTCTTCAACTTGCCTTCGAGTTATTTGTCTACTTTTCATGTTCATAATTCTAGTCAATTTTAGTTGCATTCTAGTAGTAATCTCATTCTTAGTACTTAGGAAAGCGAATTAGTTCAGTAGCCTCCCTGCGAACGACTCGGACTTTGTTCTGAAAACATTAACTTCATATTTTTAAGATCGATTGAAATAAATTTAAGAGTTTCTAACGTGAGTATACTATGATGAAAGCACATTTTACACAATCACATTCGCATTTAGAACACTTTTTGGTGCCATTGCTGGGGAGGCAACGGAATTCATTTTTTATATTTGCTTTCGTCTTTGCATCCGTGTCGCAAACTCATTTTTCTCTATTCTTATGATTGTGTGTAGGATTTCACGGTGACACAAGATCTTGTGGACAAGCGGTAGGAACGAAGCAAAGTGCTGGTAGAGATCAAGGTAGTCCTTGCATCTTAGTTCAGGTTTATTTTTGAATCCTAAGTTGCATTAGAATTTTTTTGAAAAAAAAATTATTTGTCCATCTAGATTAGGTGTCTATCTTGATCCTTAGGTTAGTCATTTGCTTGAGTTGTTTGCATAAAAAAATTGACAAAAGAAAAAAGCTCTTGTTGGTGGGTATTATCTTTTGAAAATCAATTAAACCACCTTCTACATTTTCAAGCTGCAATAAACTTTGATTTTCAAAATTCAATTCCCAAAATTTTGTATGTCCAAAAATTCTGAAACTTCTACTAGATGTAGCTATTGAAGTCAGGAACAACATATACAAATTTTGTCCAATTATGATTTATATAAAAATTTTAAAAATTTGTGAACTGAACTGCTATCAAGTCTATTATTCTTGATTTTTTTTATTTAAAAAAATCATGGGAATTTTTATATAACTTCACTTTATCTAAAATTTTTTGCATTAGATTCTTGTGATAATATAGAATCCCCTCAAAATTAGAAAAAAAAAAATTTGATGCACGTTTGATTACACAAAATATTTGATCACTAACTGAGGTCAAAACAGATTGCAGAATCCCCAGTACACTTTAAATCTGGAAAAATTACATAACGTGCATTAAAAAGATCTAAAAAAATTTTTTTTGGTGCCTTAGTTGGTGGTACAGTAGGACTATTGATTTCTCTGATTGGGTCACACCATGTTTGATTCTTTGGGCTAAAACAGATCATATAGCACTATCTGCTCATAGGGTTTCACATTAAGGTGGAGCACACTTGCATCTCCATACTTAAAGGAAATTTATCAAATAATCGGGACTTACAAAACCTCTTGTGTGCCTCATCATAACCATTGTATGAATCCATTTAACCAAGTGAACCCTAAAATTAAGTAATACAAGCACCTGAACTTTAAAAGAAACCACATCAATTAAGCTTTTATTGTGAACCCTTGTTTGGTACGCACACACAATTCAATTGATCTAAGTGGGCAACCACTCCCCCTCATGCCCATCATCTAATCCCGTGCACTTTAAATACTAAGCCCTAATTAACTTGATAGACATGTCAACTAGGTTGAATTTTATTTTCCAAACTGGAGCTATACCTAGTTGATTGTATCTGAGGCCTTGTCTATTTGGGCCAACTTATGACAAGAAAGGTCGGTGCAGTAACCGATTTAACCTCTAGTGGTGTCCTGCTATACGGGGTGTCTTAGGGGGTCCCACCCTTTTGGCCAGCCAAGTAATTCAAGGGTCAGGTAATTTAGATAGGGTTAGTGAAATTTGGACTAGGTCCAATAGGTGCAACCCTTTAAGGCTAGAATTTGACTGCTTGCATTTTGCACCCACTTCTCTCTCCTGTTCTCTCCGCATCTATACCATTCTTCCAAGTGTATGCACGAAACTAGATCACAAAATCCACACTTGGTGCCACCTCTGCAAAGAGAACCAAGGAGGAGACTGATTATTGGTGAATCTAGTTCTACATCTGACTCAGACTCTGATCTTGATTTGATGGCTAACCCAGCCAACCCGAATCCACAACTGAATCAGATGGATCCTTAGGTTCAGATCCAAGACCTTCAACTCCAACTGAACCAATTTCAACAAGATCATCAGACCTAAATGCAGGAGATGCTTGAGATTTTACAGATCCAACATCCACAGGCTAGACCTTTGAGGGATTTTTACAACCCTGCCCAGTATCAACACCAACCTTATGTTAGGGTCCCAACTGTAGAGGTTCAATTTGAGATTAAGCACTCCACTATATAGCTCCTACCTCATTTTAAGGGCAACAATGATGAAGACCCCTTAAAATTCTTAAAGGAGATTGCAGCCATTAGTGAGATAATTAGAATTCCCAATCTACATGATGATGTGCTTAAAATGAAACTCTTCCCTTTTGCCCTAAAAGAGAAAGCTAGCCATTGGTTTAGGTCTACAGGAAGGCCCATTAACACATGGGGGGAGCTAAGAAGTGCCTTCCTAAAAAAAATTTTCCCAATTGGGAAAACCAATGCACTTAGAAGAGCTATCACCATCTTCTCCCAGCACCCTAAAGAACCATTGCATGGAGCTTGGGAGAGGTTCATGGATTTAATTAGACAATGCCTGCATCATGATGTTCATAGATGGAAACTAGTGCAGGTCTTTTATCACAGGCTTAATGATCATATGAGAAGCCTTGTGGATGATGTTGAAAGCGTATCATGCGTTCGTAGTATAATGCACAATACGATCAAACAAAGATATTTAAAAGATAACGAGACTTGAGTCCCAGTCGTTCGTCTCTGGGAGGAGTTTGTTTTACTTTTGAATTCAATCTTTTACCGCTCTACTCTATTTAAAATCGCACGCCGATTTCCAATCTTCTGATTAAGATTTCACCACTTCTATTACAAACCCTGATTACGTGCGCATGTGTTAAATAGATCACAAAGGTGAAAGTGTGAGTTTATGTGCGCACGATTCTAGTAAGGTGGTGACTGTTTACAGAAAATGCGTCTATAGTTAGATTTTATATATTTTCAAGAAACGACGTGCTTGTTGCGAAATAGATAAATGAGTGAAACAGGCAACTTGAATCACGCAAAAATGATGGCAATCAATAAGCTCATGGTGATTCCAAAACATAGACATATATATATAGAAAATATATTTTTCATTCATTCATTTGGAGAGTGTTTGCAACATGAACTTGTAGAGGAAAGCTTGTACATGAATGCTTAGAAATGTAGATCTAGCTATCAAAAAACGATCGCATACAAGAATCTACGGGGGGATTTTGTATGCATCATTGGGGGAGAATAAGGACTACACTACTAAGCAGTAATTAAAAGCAGTAAATGTAAAGAGTTAGCTACTAATCTATCAGAAGTGAGGGCATTCTGAGATGGTCTCTGATGGCCTTAGAGTGGTGGAGAGGAGAATGAGGGGCGGCCAATGGAGCTTAGGCCAGCCCTTGAAGAGAGAGAGGAGTGATCTAGCATCCCGGCATGGTGTCCTTCATGGTGGTGCTCAGCTCGTGGAGATGGTGGTGGAGATGGTAGTGGTGGCTAGCCTAAGTGGAGGTGGATGAAGCCATGAATGTGGATAGGAGCCAATGGATGTGAAATGAGCCAAGGAAGTGAATGGATGCAAATGGCCACCCATTAGATCTTTTTATAGATCTAAGGGATTCTCTCTAGAGAGGTGTGGAACTCTCTAGAGAGAGCCCAAGCGTGGCTGGCCATGAGAGGATAGAAGTGGTTTTGAGATCCAAAAAATGTGGATCTCAATTTGAATGCCTCTTGGTTGCTAAATTTGGCAACCAAGAGTGGCACCACTTGGAGAGAGTTCTAGAGAACTCTAGATGTGTGGGAGTGCATGAATGGGTGTGTGTGTGTGCGTGTGGTCGTGCCCTAGGTGTCCAAGAGGTCTAGGTTAGGTCCTAAGGGGTTTGGATAGGTGTATGCCTTGAATTAAGGTTACAAACCCTAATTGCTAAGGGGAAATTGCAATTAAACTTAACCTAAGTTTAATTGAGTGAATGTGAACCTAATTGAGAGTGAAATAACTCAATTAGGTTGGTTTTAGGTCAATTGGACTCTCACTAAGTCCAATTGAACTTGTGTGGGTTGAGATTTGAGCTCAATTGGACTCAATGAGTCCAACTGACTTAGGTGAAGGTAATTGACTTTGATCTAAGTCAATTGGGTTTGGTGAGGACCTAATTAGGTCCTTAGGTAGGTCTAGAGGTGATGTACTAGGGTTAAGACACCTTAATTTAGGTTCCTATGGGGTTGGGTTTAGGTCTAGGGAGATAGAAATCCAAGATCAAGGCTTGAATCTCAAAACAGGAATTGGAGACCAGTTCCAGACATCCAAAAATATGATCAGACGACTTATACTCAAAAATTAGAAGTCCAGACTTCAGTTCTGGACGTCCAATCTGAGTCAAGGGGAAATTTAGGTTCTATTTTGGGTATTCTGCAGAAATTGGACATCTGACAAAGTGTCTGGACGTCCAATAACATTGCAGAGGTGGGTTTGAGGTGTGCAGGAGATGGCTAAGGGTCCTGGACATCCTATAACTTATCTGGACGTCCAGATAAGGGTTGGAGCTAGGGTTTTGGGGTTTCCTAGGGTGCTGTGACCTAATCTAAGGGTGGCCAAGGCTTGGGGGAAATCTCTAGGTTATCCTAGGGTTAGGATAGACCTAAGCTCTTTACATTTTACTACTTTATTCCTACTTAATAGAATAGCAAACCTTAACTCCCTTACATCATTATTCCTACATCTAATCTAAGCCTTCTGCTCCAGCTCTGCTGCAACGCCCGTTATTCCTGATCCAGCTTCAGATCCTGCTCCAGATCCAACTTCTGATCAGCTTATTGCCTGCAATACATAATACATTTAATCAGCACATTATAACATTATTTTATGCATAGCTAAAGTAAAGTAGTGAAGATGCAGATAATGCTTATGCATGAATGAATTTCCCTAACTTATGCTAAGTCCTAGCTTTATCTAAGTCAATTAAGACCTATGATTGCTGCGCAATCAGATGCCGTCTGTGGAGTCAACTTTATGAGCAAAGATGAAAACAATGCTTTCAATTTATTTAAGAATATGAGTGAGAATTCCATGAACAATGCCTCCATGGAAACTTATGGAAGATCCATGCAACCTAGAGGTGGAATTTATGAGGTCTAGGAGAGCTCCAGTAATGTGGATATGAACTTGATCTATAAAAAGCTGGACAAAGTTGAGGTTGTATCTAAAAAATTGAATGAACTGATGAGCCACAATAGGAAGGGAGAAACCCTCCCATCACCCACTATCCAAGCTCCCTTAGGGAGGGAGTTTGTGAATAAGCTGCACATAGCTCAAGATGTGAGCCAACTAACCCAGGGCCCTTTACATGGGACCCAAGTAGGGACCTTTGATCCCTGCTATCCTGACTCCACACTCCTATCCTCATCATTATCTGGATATGAGGATGTGTCGGCTATCCAAGGGAACAGTAGAAACAATCCTTTCTCCAACACCTATAATCTTTGTTGGAGAAATCACCCAAATTTCTCTTGGAAAAGCCAGGGGTAAGTAAACCAACATATTACACAGCCTAGACCCTATCAGATGAACCCTAGCTTACCTCACACTTATAACCAGGGTCAGAATTATCAACCCTTGCCCCTAACCAGCCTAGCCAAGTTGAATTGGCTATATTGAATCAGAACCAGCAACTGATGGACACAAATACTTCCATGTTGTAAGCTATGCAGCAGTTGACCCAGTACATTTGGGATCTGAAGAACTAGATAGGGCCTAATCCTAATGATAGACCTATTGATACCCTACCCTCACAACCCCTTCTAAACCCTAAATGCACCAATTAGAGGAAATTTCCCTCAAGGGGTTAATCAAAATCAAGCTCATTTGATTCAGCAAGCTCCTATGAATCCACCTGGTTTCAATCTTCCTCCTAATCTTGGATCTATTTATAATCAGGTTCCTCAATCAGATCTGTACTCTATGACTAGCTCTTCGCAAGATCCAAATCAGTATCCACCAGCTTCAGCCAACTCAATCACTCTAAGAAGTGGAAAGACTATCCAAGATCCTGTTATGACTCCTACTCTACACTCTAGGCATCTTGGTACACCTAACTTGGAAAAGGATCCTGTTGTAGAGGAGGATCAGGCTCATGATTCCAAGGGCTCAAAAATCCAAATTCCTTTTTCGAAGGCCCTGAATAGGCCTAGGAAGAAGAAGCCTGAATCTATTACTTAGACTTGGTTGGATGTGTTCAAACAGGTACAGATTATGTAAAGACCCATTCCATTCTGAACCTTTTAAGATGTCTGGACTGTCAGTCAGACGTTTGGTCCGACGTCTGGACCCCTTCCCAGACATCTGGAAATTGAAAATTTTGTTCGCAGAGTCGGGTCTGCACACTGGCTGCACACAGATAGCCTTCCCCTCTTCTCTCTCTCTTCTTTTCTCCTCCACCGAACCCTAGCTGCTCCCTTATATAAGACACCTCTCCCCCTTCCTCTCTTCTCCACTCCACCACCACCACCTTCCTTCCTCTCCATTGCAACGAGAGGGACGAGCGAGGGAGAGGGTGCGAGAGCGAGGAGGGAGGAGGAGAGGCGGCCTGAAGAGAGAAGGGGAGCTTGAGCTCACTAGTTCGTGGGAACTCGCCAGAGGATGCACGGCCGAAGAGACGCGTGCAGGAGTAGGAGTGCGTCAAGGGAGACGTCCCCAACACCCTACTGCAGCCAGAGTTGCAGACGAGGAGGAGAAGCAGCGGCTGCGCGCGGCGAGGGCAGCAGGAGGTCGCTCTAGTTTTGGGTTTTTCCCAAAATCAGACGTCCAGACGATGGGTTGGACGTCTGGGGATGACACCGGACGTCCGAAAGCAAGGTTTCACGAAGGTACGTTCCCCTTGCGGTTACGACCATGCAGGATGCACCGCAAAGCCAATCTGTGCGGCTAAAAGTAGAAGATTTGGTCTGTCACGCGCAAGGGCAGCTTTGGGAAGGCGCGGGGCACGCCCTCCCACGTGTTTCGGACGTCTGGGCAATTTACCAGAGGACCGGAAGCACTCCCAGACAACTGGAGGAGAGGTCGGACGTCTAGAGCTGAGTCTAGACGATCAAGTGAGGGTTCTAGACGTCTGAAGTCGACGCAGGAACTTGAGGTGAGACCCTGGTGACTTTTAAGACGTCTGGACCTTGTGCCAGACATCTAATTTGAGTTTGTAGTTCTGTTTTGACCCGTTTAGGGTCTGTTTGAGGTCCGTTTTACGCAAGCAAGATATCTGTGGTTTCCTTGTGAGTTCCTTTACATGTTAGAAAGCCTTATGTACTGTTCTAAATGTTTCATTGTGGTATGTTCCTTGGTATAGGACTTCGATTAGTTGCGTGTTTAGGGCTTGCAGAGGCACGTGAGTCTGCCATTCGAGCCCCCAGTACCCCCGGATTGTCTGGTAGAGTGGTTTCCCCCTGTTTTAATTATAAAAAATGAATGCATGTGTGAATTTAGATAACTAGAAACCTAGGATACGGCATGAATCCTAGGACGAGAAATATTGGCACTGTTTGCATGCATGTTTGAGATTGCAGTCATAAATGAATGAATGAATGAATAGAATTGTAAACAACTGCCTGTTAATAAATACGAGCTGCCTGTGGAATATGAAATGCCTATGCTAGTTAAATAGTTACCTGCGACATTACTTGTTGTATATGTTAAATCGTGGAAATACGAGCTGCATGTGTATAATACGAGAATGGAAATGTGAATGATGACACCTGGTATGGAACAACATGTGAATATGAGCATGAACCCTATGGGGAATTAGGAGTAGAGCTCCTGTGGATGAACGGAATGGATCTGTAAATGTGAGTGGGAAGTGTGCTAGCCCTTGAGTACATGGTACAGAGGAGAGCGACTGTCCCCTAATTAGTGTAGAGCAGAGCTAGCCGCCCTTGGGTTGGGACCTGGGGTTAGGATTGGCCACTCTACACCGACTTCTTTGGCCCTCGCATACACTATACCGGGGAGAGCTACTAGTGTAAGAAGAAAGCTAACCACCCCACGGGACCCGAGGTTCAGCTAGCCACCCTACACCGACTTGTTAGGCCCACTGGGCAAACCAGGGTAGTCAGACGAGGGTGCGCGAACTGTGGACGGGCGAGACCCCTGTTTGGTTCTGAGGGGCTAGACCCCTATTACTGAGAGGGCTAGGCCCTATACTATTCCGTGCTGTACTGGGACATGCTAGCGCAGGGTAGCTACTGGTGCGCTTATCGCACATGCCATAGTCACCGCTACGTCTGTCCGTGACCTCGGGGTGGTTGACTGGGTGTAGGATCATCACGGGAGACTCTCTCAGCCAGAAGAGCACCACGTGTGCCTTCTACTCTTCGAAAAAGACTGCAATCAAGATCATTCCCATGAGGAGCATACGAGTCAAGAAAGAGATCTGAAAGTAAACTAATGGGTGAAAAGAAATGACTTAAATAAAATAATTGGAAAAGATAAATTTACCTGTTAGCATTTACTGCTTTAGTTAGTTGGTTACCACATTACTCAGCGTTCGCTGACTCCGTTTACTCATAACCCTTTTCAGGTCCAGGAGTTAAGCAGCCCGAGTCACCGGCTACAGAGGGTGCTGGGCCCAGTCGAGCACAGCAATAGTTCCTATTTTTGTTGTAGTCTCTGTTCTACTAGTGAGTTTAGACTGTTGTACCATTTCTGTTTCTGTACTTTGTTCTACTTTACTATTGTGGTGGTGATATGTTCTATTAGCAGCTTTTACTTCCTTTACTGCTTGTACTCTTTTACTGTTAGTTACTTTGCATAGTGAATGTGGTTTACTTTCCTACTTTTTGGTTATTTCTTATTGGACGACTGGGTCTTGGGATTAGTCGAGTCGAGCCGGTCTCGTGTCCTGTAGGGATTCAGGAACCAGGTCGTAACAGATTAATAGCCCACTCTTGGAAGCCATTGAACACATCCCTGCTTGCGCTAAATTTTTGAAGGAATTGACTACTACAAAGAGCAGGTCGAAATCTAATAATCCTAGGAAGGTTATCTTGACTGAGCAAGCTAGCTCAATCATCTTAAATAACCTTCCCTCTAAGAAGAAGGATCCAGGAGCCCCTCTAATTTCTTGTTCGATTGGGGATATTACTTTGGATAAAGCTCTATTGGATCTGGGTGCCTCCATTAATCTAATCCTGACTATATTATATGAGAAATTCGGTATAGGTGACCTAAAGCCCACTAATGTGACACTTCAGCTAGCCGACCGAACTATCACCAAGTCGCGTGGGATTCTGAAAGATGTGATTGTTGTCAAGGACTTTTACTTCCCTGTTAATTTACTAGTCCTTGACATGGAGGTGCCCAAACGACTCTGCAATACCCTGATCATCCTAGGCAGACCCTTCCTTGCTACTGCTAAAGCCCACATTGATTGTGAATCTGGAAAAATGGAAATTGCCTTTGGAGATAAAAAGATGAAATTAAATGTTTTTAAGGCAATGAACAATGTTGATGATTATGGAGTTATTGAGGACTTAGAGGATGATGATATTGAGGAAAGCATGGGTATTAATCTTATTGAGGATCCTTTGCTAGCATGTTTGACTCAACAAAGAAAAGAAACTGATTTGGAACCTACGTGCAAGGAAGTCTACAAGTATCTGAATCCAGTACTTGACTCAAGACTCAAAATTGATCTGCCTGTGGAGAGGTTACTTGCACCATCTTCACCTACTCAGCTGCCCTCACTCATGGTCCCACCTAAATTAGAATTAAAGCCCCTCCTAAGTAGTCTAAAATGTCTTCTTAAGACCTAATCAGACCCTCCTTGTGATTCTTAACTCCCATTTGGCCAGAAATCAACAGCTTAAATTAACTAAGGTTCTAAGTGCAAATAAGCAAGCTATTGGATGGACCATTTCTGATTTGAAGGGTACTAGTCCTACTTACTGCACCAACAAGACATACTTCAAAGAAGATGCACGACCTTCTCGTGAATTACAGAGGAGACTTAACCCGAATATGCAGGAGGTCGTCAAAAAGGAAATAATTAAGTGGCTTGATGCAGGCATTATTTACCCCATTTCTGACTTATGTGCACACATCTAATTGGCCTAAAATGTCTATTTATGAATGTTCCTAGTGTCATAGAAGCAGCATGCATTATAAATATTATATAACATGCATCATCATGTATTTAGGTTAATTTGTACAAATTATATAGTAATACGCCTCTTATTATGGTCAGGGGATAGGATGATATTTATTTGACACTCGGATTGAAGATCCAACCGTATGGATCTGATCAAGGCAACGATCAGAGTCCAACGCCTCCAAGATTGCCTCGATCGGACCTCCATAGCATTAGATGTAGTTCGAGGAAGATCAGAGGAAAAAGGGCAAGGTGGTGAAAATCCAAACTTTAGATAACAAATCCAATTGCACCGATGGGTTCGGATCGACGATCGCAGCCTAACAGCGAGAAAATCGATCCAATCCGACGTCCATGGCACCATTTACGAGCATTGGAAGATGGACAGCCGAGAGGGTGCCATGTGACACCATCCAAGCCACTCAAAGACACCGGCGCTCCTCCTCCTCATCAAAGAAGCCTGATCTCAGCCGTTGGATCTTGATCTAATGGCTAAGAACACTCCACGTCATCCCTCTCTAGCGTTGCACACTCGCTGAAGGCTATGGTCTGCGCAATCTCAACCGTTAGATGTCCATCCAATGGCTGAGAGCATGCGAGCCTTAATTCAAAAGTATGACACATTCGATGACATAGCGTAGCGGTTACGCGCTGCATTGCGAAGAGGCGACACAGGTTCAAGCCCCGCCCTTCCTCAAATCAAACGTGCAAGGGGTGTGCCACTTAATTGAACCGTTCGATCGACATCGAATGGCTATAGAAGCAGCTACGTGGCGGCGCTGGTTGCAAGCGTGGGTGGACGTGGGTGATCACGCGGATTCTCACACGCAATCTGACGCACGGCGAATGAGGCATGATCTTGAGCATGGAATCTCAACCATCTGATCCTGATCGAACGGTTAAGGACACGCAACGCTTGGTGAACGTGGCTAAACGGCTGAAGAGGCAGAGGCGGTGACGTGGCAGCATGTGGACGCTCGAATCAACGACAAGTGCCTGAGATTGAAGGTGAGGCTTCACTGACGTTTAACTATAGTGACGTGCACGTGTGTCACTAAAGGCCCTACATTTATTTTTAAACTTTTTACCTATTTGCCCTTATACCTCACCTATATAAAGGACCCTACGCCCCACATATTTTTTCATCCCTTTCTCTCTTCTCTCACCTTCTCCAAAGGTCTACAAGCTGGTCCCATACCTAGGATGCTCCACTAGAGCTAGAGTAAAATAATTTTGTCCATCTTCTCACCCCCTTTGTGGAGCATCCCGTGGTTGTCTTCTCGCCACCATTTGGGAAGTGGATCTCGCTGCGACGTCTCTTGCTTCGTCCTCCATCCTCCAGATTTGTCCTCCCTCATCTAACATCTCACCACCCTCTTCTAGGCACTTCGTTAATGCAACTCATCCTCCAAGCAGTCGTCAAGGTGGATTTTCTCATCCCTATCTTTTTACTATTTTTTAGTGTAGATTTCAATTTTGCAATTAGTGTAATGAACAAGGCTATATGGTTATGAAATATTGGTTCACACTCACTCTCACTCTCTTCCCTATATTATTCTCTCTCTTTTCTATTAGTTATTCTTTAAGTAGAATAACTAGCGTAGATTAATTTTAACAAGCTACTCTACTTTGTAACAATAATTCCCAACGCGATTTTTAATCAAACATTGATTCCCTGTGTTCGACCCAGGACTCACCAAAGTTTCGGTAAATTTGTTTGGTAGCAATTTTTCTGACGAATCTTACAACAACTCAGATTTCCCAAAATCCAACTTTTTGCAATGATTTTCTCACTCATCACTGGCAATCCTTGGGTAAGGCCAATTCAAGATGTACCTACGAAAGCAAGGCTAACTGTGGTAACCAATGACAAGGGTGAATCCATCCCAACCTACTTCACAACTACATGGTATGACTACATTGATTATAGACGACTCAATTCTGTCACTAAAAAGGCTCACTTCCCACTACCTTTTATTGATCAGATCCTAGAGAAACTGGCGAGAAGGAAAATTTTCTATTTCTTGGATGGATATTCTGGATATAACCAGATTGTAATCAGTCCAGAAGACCAAGAAAAGATCACTTTTACATGTACCTACGGAACCTTTGCTTTCCGTAGAATGCCTTTCGGATTATGCAATGCACCTGCGACTTTTCAAAGGTGCATGATAGCGATCTTTTCAGACATGATCAGTGATTACTTGAAAGTCTTCATGGATGATTTTTCATTTTTTGGAGATTCCTTTGATAAGTGTCTAAGCAACTTGGAAAAGATTCTGAGATGTATAGAAGTAAATCTAGTCTTGAGTTGGGAAAAGAGCCATTTTATGGTTCAACAAGGGATTGTGTTTGGTCATATTGTATCTGAAAGATGCTTGGAAGTTGATAGAGATAAATTTGATTTGATCTCAAATCTACCACCTCCTAGATCGATTCGACAAGTTAGATCATTCTTGGGGCATGTTGGCTTTTATAGAAGATTTATAAAGGATTTCTCGAAGATTTCTAGGCCCCTGAAAAATCTTTTGACTAAAGATAACACCCTTGATTTTACTCCTAATTGCACCCAATCTTATCAAACTCTTAAGGACTTTGTGACCAAAGCCCCGATCTTACAACCACCTGATTGGGCCCATCCTTTTGAGATAATGTGTGATGCATAAGATTTTGCTATTGGTGTTGTCCTTAGACAAAAGATTGACAAAAAACCCGTGGTAATTTATTATGCTAGCAAAACCCTAGATGATGCTCAAAGAAATTACACGACTACAGAAAAAGAATTGTTAGTTGTGGTTTTCGAACTTGAGAAGTTCAGATCTTACATTATTGGATACCACGTGGTTGTTTATACTGATCATATAGCTCTAAGGCACTTGTTGATGAAGAAAGATACTAAACCAAGGTTAATTAGATGGATTTTACTTTTACAAGAATTTGACCTTGAAATCAAAGATAAGGCCAGTTCTCGGAAAGTTGTGGCTGACCATCTTTCACGACTCAATCTGGATAATCTTGGTCCTACACCTCCAATCAGAGATCAATTTCCAAAAGAACAAATCTTGACCATAGGCCATAAAGGACTTCCCTAGTATGCTGATTTGGCAAATTACTTAGCTACAAGAAAAATACACAATGAATAGACTAAATAACAAAAATTGAGGTTTATCTCTGAAGCTAAACATTATTTTTGGGAGGATCCTTTATTATTCAGGCTTTATGTAGATCAGATTATTAGATGTGCCTGAATTTGAATTTTCGGGTTTCTTAACCTTCTGACATAATATGGCCTGTGGAGGACATTTCTCGGGAAAGAAAACCGCTACAAAAGTGTTGCAGTGTGGATTTTATTGGCCAACTTTATTCAGAGATGCACAAAGTTTCTGTAAAGCTTGCATTCAATGTCAATCTTTAGGAAGTATTACAAGAAGAGATATGATGCCCCTTCAACCAATTCTGATTATTGAAATATTTGAAGTATGGGGTATAGATTTTATGGGTCCTTTTACGGCATCACATGGATTTCAATATATATTACTTGTTGTGGATTATGTTTCTAAATGAATTGAGGCAACTCCCACTAGATGAAATGACCATAAGATTTTTATTGACTTTGTGAAGAAGAATATATTCTCGAGATTTGGGATGCCTCGAGCTATAATTAGTTATGGTGGGACTCATTTTACTAATCCCCAATTTTGAGGGTTATTGAGTAAATATGGGGTGCAACACAAGATTGCTACATCTTACCATCCCCAGACTAATGGGCAAGCAGAAGTCTCAAATCGAGAGATGAAGAATATACTCCAAAAGACTGTCAAACCTGACAGAAAGGATTCGTCCCTGAGATTAGATGATGCTTTATGGGTGATGAGAGACTCATCATGATCTCTAAATCTCATTGTAGAATGCATGCGGGTTTTTCAATCGCTATCATCTATTGCATGCTATCGCGCACACAGCGTGATCACTAGAGTCACACGAGTCTATTTTTCTATCTCTCTTCTTTGCACCTCTTAGGGCTTTGGTCGAAGATCAACAAGTCTGTCTCACTACTAGAGCCCCGGGGAGCCAGTAGTAAGTGGTCTCGATCCTAGACCTTAGACCTTTGAGCTTTAAGGTATGCACCTCCATAGATACAGATTAGGACGCGTATTTTGATACTGTTACTCTATTTGATTGCGTCAAATTACTTTTGTGTATCTTAGGAATCTCTTCTTTCCTTTGAAAGAAGAGTAAAACCCGCATCTTTTGCGTTGTTTTGTGGGTTTTTTGTGCCGTTGTTTTCTTACCGGTGGTGTGTGTGCACTTGCACATTATTTTCCGTTTATGGACTGGAGGCGATCCTTGCATCCGCCTCTTGCACCACCGTTGACAAGTGATCCTAGGCCGGTTGCAAAAAAGCAACCAATGGTTTTCCCATCTGATCCATCTAATTCTATGGATCAAATGCAAAATCTAAATCCCGAGATTCCTTCTTCTTCTGGTCAGGGGGAGATGCCGCCTTTTGATGTTCATGAGGAGCTCCTAAACCAGAATCTTAGTATGCTAGAGCAAACAAGACAAATTAATCTTTTAATAGCAACCTTAAATAATCTACAGACTCTTCAAACCCGTCCTCCACCTCGACCTGAGGCGGGTTTTGAAATCTCTGATTTACCGATATCTCGTCCAAAGCCTCTACTTAGAGATTATTATAACCCATCTAATGCACAAGTAGAGCCTAATGTTAGGATTCCTATTGGGGAGAATGATCATGAATTAAAGCCAAATATTATAGGTTTAATCCCCCACTTTCACGGATTTGCATCCGAGGATCCATTTCAACATATAGAAGATCTAAAAAATCTATCCCAAACTCTTGGTCCTCGAAATCAAAATAGGAAAATCCTACTTATGAAAATGTTCTCTTTTAGCCTTAAAGATAAAGCAGCTTATTCGTATAGAACTATAGCAAGACCAATCTCAACTTGGGCTGAACTCGAATCCGCATTTTTTAAGAAATTCTTTCCAATTGGTCGAACCAATGCTTTAAGGCGAGCTATTACTACTTTCAATCAAAACCAAGGAGAACCAATTCATGAAGCGTGGGAACGTTTTCATGAATTGCAAAGGAAATGTCCACATCATGACATCCCTTGTTGGCAACTCATGCATATCTTTTATTATGGATTACAAGAGGGCATTCGCAATCTAGTCGATGCCTCTTGTGGAGGGAATTTTCTAAATCGCGACGCAGAATCCACCTTAGAATTATTTAAAGGAATGGCAGAAAACTCGATCAATAACGCATCTATGTCGCAATTCACGCGAGGCGCAAATACAAATCATCAAAATCTGCATAAGGGCATTCACGAGATCGGTAATCCGTCTAGTTCAAAGGATTTAGAGATTATTGCAAAAAAACTAGACAAAGTCGATATCGTAGCAAAGCATCTCGACGAGGTTAAAACCACAATGAAAACTCTTACGCCTCTACTTGCTACGAATCCCGCGTATTCACTTGTTTCGCAAATTCCCGCGGGGAGGGAATTTGTAAATAATCTAGATTCTAGAGATCCATCTTCCTTGGGTTTTCTATCTACTCCTTCACCAACCCAAGGAGGGACCTTCGTCCCGCAATCTTATCCACCCTTTTCCCCACCCTTTACTATTGCATAAAACACGCCATATCTTTTAGGTTTACACTCTATCCAGGAAAATACTCCAAGACCAAACCCTTATTCAAATTCCTATAATCCTGGATGGAGAAGCCACCCAAATTTTTCTTAGGCTAATCAAAATCAAAATCAAAGACCAAATTATCCGAATCAGACCCATTTTAACCCACCTCCATTGCCTCCTCAGCAATCAAATTTAAGGCCTAACCCGATGAGTATGCAGAATTACCCTAGGCCTATTAGAGATACACAGCTAGACCAGATTTTAAGAGTTGTGACAAAGAGTCAACTACAAAATGCTGAAGCTCTTGCTGAGATCCATAGGCAATGTAAGGTAGAATTGGCCGATTTACGAAATCAGATCATGCTTTTGGCTGAATCTCATCAGCCAGGTACTCTTCCATCTCAGCCAATTCTGAATTCTAGGAATCTACCAAATCCTCGGCAAAATCAAGGCCAAGTCCATTTTCTTAATCAGGCCTTTGATTCTAATCATAACCCATCCTCTATACTACCTGAAAACAATCCACCAAATCCGCATCAGCAACCTATTTTGTGTCAAAATGACCCACCTATTATTGAGAATCAAAACTGACTCTGTTGATCTTCGAAACTTGGTTGGAAATATTTCTTTTAAAATTGCCTCAATCTTAAACATTCTACATCTCAACCTAAATCATATTTAATCTTCACGTGATTCACTCTGATCTTTCTGAGATTTTCACAAAAATCTGATTTTGGGTTCTGTGAGATCTATTCTAGGCAATTTCAGGACGAGTTTTGACTGGGTGGTTTAATCTGTTTACTGTTTTTGATCTAATTCTTTCACAACTCCTCTGTTTTTACCGTATACCTATTCTTTTTAGGAGTTCCTTACTAGGGTTTACGCCTAGCTGAAGGCGTAAAACTTAACACTTGTATATAACTATTTCTTGTTTTCATCTTTTTGATTTTTCTTCTACACTTTAAAATTTCACTCCATATCATATTGATTACCGTCATTTAGTCCAACTGATCACTCTGACCTTTGGTCAAACTTGAAATCGTTCACACAGATATTTTTAATCTCCTCTATTCGACTTCTTCCATCACCCTATACTAAATGAAGTGTAATATCTTTTCACCTTTCTTACAATGACAACATTGTAAAATTTTGGCTTGGGGGTGTTGAAGTGAAATTTTCACTTTAAGTGTGGGTTAAATAATAAAAACACATAAAAATTAAATATCCACGAAATTTAAAAAAGTAGAAATTTCAAAAATGATAATTTTTAAAAAAATCAAAAATTTCATAAAAATTTGAAAATTTTTTGAAAAAATCATAAAAATTGGAAAATCTTATATACATAAAAATAAAAATATATAAATACAAAAATTTGAAAAAGAAAATTCATAAAAATAATAAGAGGGGTATATTCATTATTAATAAAGAAGAAAAGAAGAAGAAAATATATATATTACTATAATTAAGAGCTTAATTTTCTTTTAGGTCAGAAGTTTAAAATGTATATAGAATACATATAAGTATTTAAGAGCATCCAATTCTTAATTATATTTTTACTTAAACATTTTGTAAAAACACACTTTTGTGTTTAAAATTTTTAAAACAAGATTTTATTTGAATTAGGAATCTTTAAATCTTTATTTTTCTATTCTTATCTTGAATTAAGAAACTAAGTGTGTTAAGATTTAAACTTAAGTGTTGGAATTGAATTATAACTTTTTAATCAATTAGATTAAGTAATCCTTTTGCTTTTTGAAATTTTGATTTTATCATGAAGTTAAGTAAAAAGACCAGATATTCAGAGTTAATTAAATAGAGAGTTAGTAGAATTTTAGTTTACAAAACTTACAGGCTAAAGATAAATAACTAGACTTGGTAAATTTTATCTTGACAGATCCTATAGGAGGAAACTAAGAATTTGAAGAACCTGAGAGTGAAGGGCTTTATTGTCCAAGCTCTGGTTTGAGAGCTAAGTAACCTAAACATCTAAATTCACACACATAGAATTGTCTTGTTGGCATCTAAGACCGCAAAAACACAGTGGTTAAGAGATCAGTTCTGAATCCTCTTTAGTCCAAAGATTTCCGCAGGGTAGTTCTTGAAAGGGTGAAGGATGTGCCACTCACGTAGAAAAAGGATTTGGAGAATAAAGTTAGTAAGAAAAATGAGAAGGGGGAAAAGAAGGAAAAGAAAAAAAATAAATAAAACACCCTGCAGTTAAGTGCCTCGTTATAAGAGGGTGCTTATGCAGTTTTTCCATAAATAAATAAAAACATCTCGTTACAAATGGATGCTACCCTTCCTTCCATCAAATAAAAAGAACACCTCACTACAAATGGGTGTTCTAACCTATAGAAAAAGTGAAAAAAAATATGGAGTTAAAAATATTAGGAATAAGAGACCCAGTGGTCCACCGAGGAGATATACACAAAAAGTGTTGACCTCGGGATAGAAAAGTGGTGAGGAGAAAGCAACCAAACCTGAGTAAGGCCAAGCCAAAGGCTTGAATTGGAATAATTAGGTTTGGAAAATGATGTCTTAAGATCTGAATTTTTGCAACTTTGGATGCCCTTATGACAATTCTCTTCACTAAGCACAGATGTTTTAAAATCATAGCTACTGAACCTTGGTATTAGGCAATGAAGCCTAAGAAATCGGGTTTTGAAGATTTTAAGTTTAGACCTAAAGGAGAAGAATTGACAGAATCCTAGGTCTAGAAGTTATTCTTTACTGTTGTAGGCTAGTAAATTAGAGTTTTACTACTCTAAGTTTGATTAATAATAAGTATCTGGTTAATTTGCTTAAACTTATATTGATAAAAGTCAAATATCATAAGCAAAGGATCAACTTAATTCTATTTGAGTTTTTGAGTTAAAATTTAATTCTCAATCCTTAAGTTTTGTTTTTCTTAAAACACTTTGTATTCTAATTTGAGTTAAGAATAATTACAAAGATTAAAGAGAATTTTGAAGAATTCTAATTTTGAATAAAATTCTTGTTAACAAATTATTTTAAGTGTGTTTTGAAAATGTTATAAGTATAAGTCTAAGTAAGAAAATTTTCACACATGCTCTATACATTAATCATTTATATTAAACCTAAAAATTTTCTGACCTAAGCTTTCCTCTACATAGTTACTATTTATAATAATTTAAACCCAAGTGCTTTAAATCATCATAGTCTTAGTTAATTTTGCTAAGGACTAGCAAAACTTTGGCTTAGGGGTATGATGAGAGACTCATCATGATCTCTAATTACCCCTAATTAACTATTCTTCCTAATTAATTTGCTAAGATTATGAATATATAAGGGTTAATTATAAAATAAGGGACATTTAGTAAAGGCCCTTAAAATAAGTTTAAAATGACATTTTATCATTCAATTAACATTATTAATACTAGATAATAATTGGACTCGAAATTCTTATTAATCATCCCCTTAATTAATAGGTTAGTAACTTAAACATAATGTATACCTAAGTATATAATAACTTAAGCAATTCTACTTAATCTAATAAATTAACCTAAAAAGGTCAAAAATGTAAATTCAAGGTGAAAACATAATATTTACCTTATTTACTAACATATATAAAAAGTTGAAAAAGATCTAAGTTAAAATAAACCTCCAAAACCTGAGTTTACATTTTGGTCCTTATAACTTATTACAATCGGGTCCTTAGTTCTCACACAAGTCCTTAAGTTTCATTACATTTAAGTCCCTTTTCATTTTCTTCTTCTTCTTCTTCAGCCGAATGAACGGCTGGTGACAGAGAGTTACGCCACCGCGCGATTACCACCCTGCCGACATCACCCTTCTTTCTCCAAGCTCTTATAGCTTGCGCTCACCACCTCCTCTTCATCCACCGGTCTGGATTAACCGAAAATCCTAATTTCCAGTGGGAGATAACCTCACCGTCGTCAGAGACGACATCGGAGGTTAAGCTCCTCAAGCGCCTCCTTCGGCTAGACCTCACCATTCTCTTCATCGCCAACTACTATAAATACCCCCTTACTCCATTGATTTAACTCAAGTTGGCTCCCTTCCCTCTTCTAACACTGCAGCCGACTTCGATAGGCTATTCGTCCAAAACTCCGACGACTTTCTATCTCACTTTCCGACTTCCTCCAACCATTCTAATCAGCCGAGGAGATCCGCTGTGTTCAGCCACGTCTCTGACACAGGCGCCGACCAAGGAGTCCTCCACTTCACCTCAAATCCGCCCGCCGGAGATCATCCTGAAACCCTCTGATTTCGTCGTCCGCTATGAACCTTCGGCGGAACCCTATTGACCCTTTCGTCCAAGTAACAGTAGATTAGGAGTAGGAGTAGGTTAGTTTAGGTAGGTAGTTAGTTAGTTAGATTAGATGTAATTTTAGAATTTCAGTATTCATCTTCTCCAACTCTGGTGAACTCCTTGAGCTCGCTAGAGCCTTAATTTCATCTTTTGAAATCACTGTCCACCTTCCTTTATCTCCCACGATCATTTCTAATCCACTTAATCATTTAATTGATCACCTAATCTCCTAATTCATCTTTCACCTCCACCGACTACTGTCACTGTCCATGGTGACAGTAGTGGGCTTAGATTCATCTTCATAGGGTTCATCATCACTTATTCATATCCTAAGGACCCTAATCGACACTATAATATGTAGAATTATCATCTATAATTTAAATGCCCAATTTAAATTAAGCTCCTGAGCTCGCTGTCCATGGCGGCTCAGGAGCAGTTCAAATTATTAATTAACTATATAATTATGACTGCTAATACTTGTTGACTTGTTTTAACCACTCAATTGAGTGGTAAAGCAGGTCCTGAGCTTTAACCCCTCAGATCCTTTAAGAAATGAAATTCACTGTTAAACCTTAATTCTAATGAACAAAATGAGAATTAATTGAGTTTTTGAGGTTCCTTGCAACCTCAGGAACCTTTTTAGATTAAAAATGGGAAGTTTAAACAATTTGTACATAATTTTCACATTTTTTGGACTCACCGGAGCTCCGACAAGTCAAATCTGTGCTTCAACCTACAGAATTTAGCAAGAAGCTCCAGAATGATGTAACATGGATCACTGATTAATTTGAGTCATTTAATTGAGGATTTAGCCACTGGAGCTGTAGATTGAGGTTCATCTTCTCCAACTCCGCCGGAGTTGGAGAAGTATGACAGAAAGATCTAAGAAGCATTTAAGCAACCTGAGAGTTCAGTGCAGTGCACTGAAGCTATTCATGTTTTCAAATCACTGTAACAATCTTTAAAATCCTCTGACGAACAAACACATTTTGAAGCTCAGGCGGCGAACCTAAAACCCTAGAAATCTTGGTCAGAGCACCTATCTGAGAGTCTGAATGAGTTCCTGAGGTTGAGAAGATTCTATTTGAAGCATTAATTTCTTAAGAGAAGGCTTTGAACAGAAAGTCAAATTTCAAGCCTTTATAGTCAAACATGAGTTTGATATTCTGAATCTGAGCATGATTTGATGAATTGAGAAGCTTAAACAGACTCTAAGATTCTGTTGGTTGGTTTTAGAGAGATTTAACTGAGCTCAAACATGCATTTTGGTAAGAATTTAAACCCTGTCAGTTTGGGTTATTTTTGAACCCAAACTAATAGCACTGGCATTTTGATGAAATTTGAGATGAAATCCTGCCTAGATCAATCTATTACAACCCTTAGAACTTGTTTAAATTGATCAGAAATGTTCTTCTGTGTCTGTCTATCTATTTTAAATTATAAATCCATTCTCTGAAGCTTTCAAAGAAGCTTGAAGCTTCTCTATGTTGCCTGAAGCTTTAAGAGCTTCAAATTTCACTTCTGCAGATGTGGAATTAATCTTAGTAACTGTTCAGACCTTTAAATGAGAGAGAAAAGTCCATCTAAGGACTCTGTGAACACAATTACCATTTCCAGGCAATTTTAACTCGTAGGAACCCCTTGATTTCACTCTTCAAATTGAAGAGGAAAACATCTTCTAAACTTTAAATTGACCCTGCAATCCTATAGAGTAACCTTAGAGCTTTCCAGCAAACCTTAAATCACTTGATTTGGAGCTCTGAGCAGGAAAATATGGTCGATTGAAGTTGGGTCTGGAGGGGGGAACATAGTCCCACATCGGTTAGCTCTGAGCAGGTGCCTTGGAATAAAAGTAATTTGTGTTGTAGGCTTCCCAGTCATCAAGCGCTGGGTATGAATTGAGCATCTGACCTATTGAGCATCTGTGTGTGTGTGCGGGCATGTGTGCCTGCGGGTGTGCGCCCGAGTGGGCGTAAGCGAGTGTGGCCCTGGGAAGGCGAGGGCTGGGAGGCCAGGTTGAGCCGAATTAGCTCGAAACTATGAATCGAAAAATAAATCGAAATTGAACCTAATTGAAATCAGGTGAGGATCGAGTAGGGTCTGGTCCCACCCTAGTCTTAGGGTGATGTGTATCCTCGAAAGGACATCGCTGCAAATAAAATAATTTTGGTTAAAAACTAAAAAACCCGGTTCAACTAATGGTCCAAAGGAAAGAAGCGCTGATGGCTAAGTGCTGAAGGTTAAGGTTAAGTGAAGAGAAGAGGCAGGAACAGAAGAAGAAGGCATGAAAGGAACTAAGAGAGAATAGGCACTAAGGAACGAACAGAAGGAAAAGACTAAGGGAAGAGAAGAATTAGGCAGGAACAGAAAAGGAGAAAGAGAGAAAGGAAGAAAGAAAGAAGAAGAGAGAGGCTGGAGAAATGAAGTTTTATTTCTTTAATTTCTTTGAATTTGTCTTAATTGTAATAAGGCATGTTTTAATAAAAGAACTCTTATTGCCTTAATTTCTTTGAAATAAAATTGGAAATCTAACATGTTTACTTGCTAATAAAGTAGATCATTTGAGTAAATATGTTTTTCATATGAAATTTTGTATATTCTTTATAGTTTAAATCTTTGGACAAAATTCATGCTTTATAATTAACTTAATTATACCTCCTAAACTTATAAAGAAAATAGAAGATAATTGGTGAATTTAGAAAAAATTATACCTCCCAGCGAACGACCTGGACTCAACCAGTAAAAATTTCTAAAATGTTAGGTTAATTCGACCCTATACTACACAACTGACATAACTTTGAGTTAACCTAAGTGACTTTTTCTACTCTTAATTAAGTGAAATTAACTTAATTACTAAGTTGAATAAATTTACGCATCAATGGGCTTACAGGACTGCCTACAAGAACCCGATTGGGATGTCTCCTTGGAGATTAATTTATGGTAAATCTTGTCATCTTCCTCTTGAGTTGGAACATAAAGCTTACTGAGCTATCAGAAGTTGTAATCTTGATTTGGATAAGGCTGGATAACAAAGGAAACTCCAACTCAATGAGCTAGACGAAATCAGAAGAGAGGCCTATGAGAGTGCTAAGATATATAAAGAAAAGACTAAGGCCTTTCATGATAAGCACATCAGTAGGAAATATTTTGAACCTAATTAGAAAGTCTAGCTCTTTGATGCTAGACTTAGACTATTTTCTACCAAGCTTAAATCCAGATGGATTGGACCATACACTGTGGTTTAGCCATTTTCTAATGGAGCTGTTGAAATCTATGATTCTAAAACTGGGCAACAATTTATCGTGAATGGACAGAGATTGAAGATTTATTATGATAATGTTGCCCAAGAGCCTCTGATTGAAAGTACAACACTTCTAGAATCTTTTTAAGCTGGATTTGACTGAGTCTAGCTGTAAACGTAAAATTCAGTGCTTGTTAGGAGGCAACCCAATGTTTGTAGACAATCATGTTATTTGTTTTGAAATTTTCATTCAGGCCTAAAGATGATCGAGTCTTGACTTCTTTAGAACTCTCGAGTTTCAACATCTATTCTTTTTTTAGGTTCATTACATGCATTGAGGACATTGCATGAAGTAGGCAATAAGGGATAGATAATATTTTTTAGAGTTATTCTTATTTATCTCCAAAATTATAAGTTTTTAGTGATTTTTCTTGAATTAGTTGTGTCATCAAAAGGTAGTATGTGTGTTTTGAAAAAAAAAGACTATTTATACATAGCATTTATACATATTGCGTTCATGCATTTATTCAAAAAGACTTTTATTAAGGAGGTTTTATTGAAGATTGTCTTCTTGACTTGTCTCTTAGTTTAGAATCCAACACATTTATTTCACTCGCATGTAGACTTTGTAACAGATCCTTTATGAAAACCAATAGACATTTTTAGTTTGTCGAGAAAGCATTGCTTCTTTTCCCGAACCCTTGGACAGTTAGTTAGGGAGTCAGGTAAACTATTTTTATTAGATCTACTAAACATTTGTGAGGTGAGAGTAGAGTGTCTACCAGTGCTTTAAGTCTAGTGTGAGGACTTTTAAGCTCTGGATAATTGGATGATGATACCTAAGAGTTAGGTATAGTTTTCAATCTCAGTTCCTACATGCAAACATTGTGTGTAAATTCCCAAGAGCCACCAAATAAGGCAGATACGCAAAGATTAAGTTCTAATAAAACTATGACTATGGTGGATGGTTACGACCGTCCTTCATGAATTCTTAGCTGAAGGAGGGTATTAGTGTTAAAGGTCAGAAGTACGCTTATCCTATCCATCCCTTCCCGGTGCCAAGAGTAGGCACTTCCACCAAATATGCCACATAATATCCTCTTGAATATCATCATTCCCCAATAATAAATAAAAGTTTGTACAGTTGTACTATGTTGATAGATATAAAAAAAAAGGAAAAAAAAGAAAAGAAAGAGAGAGAAATATATATATAAAAGTTTGTTCGAGTGCATAGTTGAGTCTATATTTCATTATGTTTCGATTTCATCAAGGCAAAAAAATACCTATTGTGATCCACCAAATATGGCCCTGACCTACTTTTTTTGTACTTCCAACCACTTGAATACGGGTTGAGGAATTCTGGCTTAGTTATAGGATTATTAGAACTATAATTGAAGTGTTAACACCATGTGAGACCACCAAATATTTAGTACATTTACAAAATCTAGTGAGATTGTAAGCTCAAAAAGAAGAAAAAAAAAAGAAAAGAAGAAAGAGAATGAGTATAAAGGAACTAAAGAAAGCATAGTTTCAAGCTTCTCTCTGGGTTAACTTGTTTGATAGTCTAGAGATCTAAACTCTGTAGTACTAAGTACATGTAGCACTAAATAAGTGTGAGCCACCAAATATAAAACCATTTGACTCAGGCATCTTCTATCTAAGCTAGAAAGTCAAGGTAGAAATTTTAGATTATTTGTATCCCCGAGGGAAGAAGTGCCTATCCTAATAGAATTTTTACTGAGAGTCAAGTACGAATCTTTAAGTGTGTGTTAGCTTTTCACTTGGATCAGTTACTTAAGTTACTATCACATCATTTTCACATTTGTCTAGATCTCTAAATTTTTGAAAGAAGACAAGAAGAAATTTTTTGTCGAATCCTTGATAAAAAGGAATAAGTAGTCCTTTGGGGGCCTAGTTGTAATTAGCATGGATCATACATTTTGCATCCATTTTTCTCATTCTTGCATTTTGCTTGAGGACTAGTAAAAGATAGGCATGGAGGAGTGATATTTTGATATTTATTCATGTTAATTAATGCCTAACTAATATTGGTTTAAGGGTAATTTAGGTTAGATTGCATTTAGTTAGGTTAGATTAGTCATTTTAGGTCGTTTTGTTTGCATACTTTTGGGTTTTTTTTTAGTTTTTCCTGCAATTGTATCTGGTACCTTGATGAGTTTATTTTCATATGTGCAGATACAAAATTTTAGGTTAATCGGAGTATAGCTGATTGGACTTTCTAATGTGTGCTCACTTGGAAAAGGACTGAGCCTAGTTGGTGGACTTACTTGAAAACTCCATTAGACCTAAACCCAACCTAGGAACCTAATTAGTATCATCCTAACCTATTTAGAAGGTTTTCTAACCCAATTACACATGCACACACATTCAGAGTCGAACCATACCCAGTTTGGACGTCCAGACACTCTCCTAGACGTCTAATTTGACAGAACCAACTCAAAATACCCCAGATGCACCCGTAGGCCATAACCCTGCTTGGACGTCCAAGAATCTGACTGGACTTTCAATTATCCAGTATAAGACGTCCAGGAAGGTGTCTAAAGTTCCGAAACCCTTATCCAGCGAGCAAAGCCACCAAATATGGCCTTATCCTCTTGAAACAACCCAGAACATCATCCGAACATTTAAGTCTATAGTATGAGACATCCAGGGACCTTCCTAGACGTCCAAAGGCCTTCTCCTGTGCACAAAATCCTCCGCACATGGCTTTATCATCTTGCAACAACCCAAAAAACCACTGAACATCATTTCCAAACACTAGAACCTATCCTTTCCTATTCTATCCTCTCACCTAACTAGGAAATCCTATTTTTAGAAAACCACTAACCTATCATAGCCTTACAATCTAGATCCTAAGGTCCTTATTTAATCAATCCTAGGATGAAATCTAAGCCATCAAAATTGGTGATCCTAGGCACTCTAAATCAACCAATAGGAAGACACCTAGATTCTTATAAAAGGACCTAGCCTCCAACCCTTAGAAACCAATTAGCCTTAGCATAGAATTAGCATTAGGCCACCAACTAGAACAAGTTCTTCTTCTTCTCTTGGAGTTCGTGGATGCACCTTCACATTCGCTACTCCGCCGCTCTGGACTTCGCCTTCGAAGCCCATAGTTCTTAGTCTTTATTTTTTAGTTCTAGTTATCATTAGAATTGATTTCAAGCATTCTTCTAGTTGTAACCATCTTATTTTGACATTTGATTTGCAATAAAAGTTTTAATAGTTGTTCAACTCGCCTTTGAGTTATTTGTCTACTTTTCGTGTTTGTAGTTCTAATCAATTTTAGTTGCATTCTAGTAGTTATCTCATTCTTAGTACTTAGGAAAGTGAATTAGTCTAATAGCCTCCCTGCGAACGACTCGATCTCCATTTTGAAAACATTAACTTCATATTTTTGAGTTTGATTGAAATAAATTTAACAGTTTCTAACGCGATTATACTACGACGAAAGCACATTTTACACAACTACATTTGCGTTTAGAACACTCACCTTAGGTACGTGGAGACCTAAGATAATTAGAGAGTGTGTGAGTACACTAAGAGATAAACGAAAATTGCTTGAAATAAATTAACACATGAAATGGAAAGGCAAACAACTTTTGTATTAACTAGATGAGTAGAGTTATAAGTAGACAAATGCTTGAAATGTGAAACTAGCTAATACAAAAATGAAGAAGAAAGGATCCTGTAGTGTAGCTTGAGAGGGACTTCTCTCTAAGTACGGTAACTCCTACACTTGAAGAAGAATCTCTCTTGTTTGGTGATGATGATGCTCCTTCCTTCAATGGTCTTCCCTTGGCTCGCTCCTCAGGGTGGACGTCCGCCCTATCTCCTCCTCCTCTGCTTGGTCGTCCCCTTAAGGTGAAGAACACCTTGGCTTGTCCAAGGTAGGTTGAAGGAGAAGTAGGCACCAAGGGAGCAAGGTTTACTCCTTTAATCTCCTCTTTGGCTCCTCATTTGGACGTTAATGTGGGTGGATGTATGTAGGTATTAATGTAGCCAAGGTTGGGCTTTTTTATGGTGGAATGATGGGTATATATAGGAAGGGAAAGGGGGGTTAGACGTGGATGTGTTGTAAGGCTAGGATGGAGTTTTGGTTGGTGGTTTAAGGATCCATGATGGAGAATAAGTGGTTCCATATGAAGGGGTGGTAGGGGGTGGTAGTTGGTGGTTAGAGGGGCACCAGAGGTGGCGCCAACCATGGAATTGTGCCATGGTTTGGCGCCAACTTTGAAGGCTTCTAGAAGGGAGGTTTTGGAGGAATTTTTGGAGGGTGTAGATGGGTTTAGGGCTTACGTGTATGGTGGAGATGGAATGATTTTTTTGGAGGAAAAAGTGGCACCAACTTTGGATGGTTATGGAGGGTGGTAGGCGCCAACTTATTGGTGTCCCTTGGTGGTGGTGGTGGGTTGAAGGGAGGTGTCTTGGTTGGTACTAAGAAAGAGTAGGAATAAGTGGAGCTTCGGTGGACTTAGGTTGGTTTTAAGTGGAGGTTTATGTATGTGGAGTTGATGGTAGCACCATCATTGCTGTTAATGAGCTTAGGTTAGCCTAACTGCTATAATAAATGCTCCTAAATACTCATCAAAAGATCATAACTCTATTCTGAAATGAATCTAAGAAGACAAGAAAATGGGTTAATTCTACTATTTTAACATCCCACTATTAATGCATATTAACTAAGGGGTTAATCAGGTGTTAGTCAAAGGTCAAATGAACTTAAAAGACCGAGAAGTGGCTTAAGCTGATGAATCAGGGTTTCGTGCATTCTGAGGATTAAAATATTACTAAAAATCGTAATTATCAGCCTCACTCAAATTGAAAGGATTCTGATAAAAATAAATGCAATATAAACCTCCTAAAAATCATCGAAAAATATTCTAGAAGGTTTGGTGCCTTGACTTTGACTATCTAAACTCATTTTGACACAAAACAAAGATTCAGACAAGAATTTGCCTTGATTTGGGCTTCTATGTAATTTACTGAGTCAAATGTGGTCAAACTCTAAACCCAAGTTCACCATTATATTGCTTGGGTCCAAATTAGGTTAACACCAAAATTTGGACCCAATTAGAGTCCACCTTGACCCAAATTGCATATTAGCCCTCAAAATCTCTGTTGTTACACCCACGCCCTCATCTTTTAGACTTTTCTTACAATAAAGCCCCTAACTTCTCATCTTCTTCGTAGAAACACCCTCGCCACCTTCTTCTTCCTTCTTTCCTAAACACACCCAACAGAGAATAGGAAACCCAAATACAAGGATCTTAGATTGCACATTTGGCTCCTCAAACCTACTCCAAATCCCTCCAAATTTAGAGGGATTACTCCCGAGATCAAAGGCTTTTGATTGAACATAATCTTGTGTGCTAAGTTGGAATGTACAGCTCAGGCAAGCTCAAAATTTCCAGATCCTAATTTGCAAAAATCTCAACTTCAACGGCCGAATTCCGCATAATTGACTTCAATTTATCTCCTATATAAACCCTAGGATGATTCCGCATATTCCCGAGCAAGGTTTAGGCCAAAATTCCTTCTTCTCTTCCTTCTCAGGCTGCCTCTAACCTATGCTCCAGCAACCTTGTTCTTCCTCCGACCGTCCAAACCGCCAAATTGGGTGGCCTAACTTCTTCCCCTCTTCTTCATGCACCTTGCCAACCAAAGCAAGGGCGCCGCTGACCTCGTCTTCATTGTCGTTTACTTTGCCATCAACTTCATCTTCCCCATGTCTGGCCAACCAACATTGGACATGGTTCCGCCTCTTCTCCTTCCAATAAGTCCCCTACTCTTTCTCTCTTCCCTCTTAGACTCAGGCTTTTTAGACTTAGGTGTCATCCACTCTCCTCCTCAATCCACCACCACCTTCTTTGCCTCTGGCACGAGCTCTTGTGAGCTCGAGCTAGCGCTCTACTTCCTCAATTGACAAACCACCACCACCACAACCTTCCCCATGCCCCAGAGATCAAAAGCCCTCAATTTATTGAGGCTTTTGACCTTTGTATTCAAACACCGGATGAACCCATCATCCACCATCATCTTCGATGTCGTCTGATCTCATCCCTCCACAAAACACCAAAACTCCACCACCATCACACTCCTTTTACCACGATGATCATCCTGAGCTCTCTAATTAGGCTGCAAGGCCATTTTTGTGCTTTTCAGGTGCTCGCTAGATCTCTGTTGTTACTCCGCCTTCGTCCGGCCATCTCTGACTAGCAATCAACCACACCACTACATCCAATAGCTGTGAAATTTAGCCAAGAGAGCTTCTGGACCTTTAATTGAGCAAAGCAGCACCAACAACAGTGTCAATTGAGCAAGAGACCTTCATGCACAGCGGCAGCAAAAAGGGCTATCTTCATAGTCCCACATCATTGTTTTCTAATTCTGAAACACGTTCATAAGGAATTAAGTGTAGTGGCTAGCTGCCTTCGAAGCACTGGGGTCAGGTCCCTACCCACACTCCCACGCACATGCCCTCGCACATGCCCACATGTATGCGAGTCTGGGTCGATTTATGCCTAAATCGAGTTTAGGTTTATGGTCTGAATTGTGAACCAGATTTGAGGAGAGAGAATAGTCTACTGTGAGAGAGTAGGGGGGTTTGCGCTTCAGAGAATTCGAGTGAACACTTAACGTGTTTGAAGCCTTCAAGAGTGGTTTGATACTTGAGTGGAAATTTGGTTTTAAGTGTTGAAGAAGAGTTGAGATCTGGTTATGTGTTAAGGCTTTTGCTAAAGTATAAAACCAATTTTTTTTAGCCTCATGTTATTTATTTTTGGCTCATTAGAAAACTCAAATCTCTTATCTATTTGACGATTGATTGTTCATTTCATATTATTTCTTGTGAATCATGTATTATGCTCATCTTTATACACTTGATTAGTGGTTGAATTACAATTGCTTTGCTCCCTGCGAATGACCTTGGAACTTAAACATTTTTCAAGCACTTATAAATTTAAATGTCGATTCGATTTTCGTCGACTATACTACAGCGCGTATTTCTTTAAACTACGATGATTTGCCATCAACATTTTGTTTAGGGCTAGCCATGGAGAGTAGGAAGAGCTAAGCTAAGCTACCGTAGCTAGTAGATGAATGGAGGAGGAAGTAGGAAGATTAGGGTTTATTGAGGAGCTGCATTGGAGCTGCTAGAGTTGACTATTTGCTGAAGATAGCCAAAGTAGAGCTCAATAGTTAGCTTAGCTAGCTAATTCTTTGCTAGCTGCCAAGCTAAGATAGGTTGAGCTATTTTCTTCTATCTTGAGCTAAGGTGAGCTAGAGTCGGTCTTCCCGAAGACTACCTAGCTAGTTGAGGTAGTGATCGTTCAGTTCTCAACATAGTTAATTAAAGTTATCAGACTTAATTAATTGCATAAAGAATAGACTTAGGTTAACTTGAATTGTTAGGTTGTTGTCGTTGATTGTAGTATAGGGTCAAGCTAATCTAACATTTTAAATTTTTAATTCATTTAACTGGTTGAATCCAGGTTATTTACTGGGAGGCATAAATGCATTAAATTCACCAATTTCTTATTCTAAGCATAATTTACGAATTAATCAAATCTATAATTAGATAATATGTTAAGTGTATGAACAATTGCACAATAATTTAACTCTAAAGCATGGCAATTATTCCATTAATAAAAGAAGAGGCACATGAAAGATTTACAATAAATGACAAGTAACCACAATTACAACATCAAGTGTTACAAGATAACGCATAAACGAAATGATTACACTAACTACAATGCCTTTTATCACATGAAAAGCTCAATCACTTGATATTTCTTTAATAAACCTTCAGGCTTTGGCCATTAGACGTCTCTTTTCAATCTTCAGATGACTTAAAAATAGAGATTAGACTTCCATTTATAGCATCAGACGTCTCCTTTCTCTCTTCTTAAATTTCACTTCATTCTCTCTCTCTCTCTCTCTCAGATCTCTTTACTCTCTCAATTCCCAGCCTTTTCCTCTATTCCTTTATTTTTCCTTAATTTCTTCACTTAAGTCATCCTCTCAGTTCATATCTCTTTTCTTTTCTTACCTTTTTCTCTTCAATTTTCTCTTTTCTTTGACCTTTTACTGTGCACCAATCTCCACACTTAGCCATTTTTAGAGCCTTAATCCACGTTTAACACTTAGACAAAAATTTATTAATAGGTGGCTTGGGCTCTTTTGGGGATACACAACGCCCATTAGGGTCGGAATCGGACCCTACTCAAGTCCAAGCCTAGTTTTATTAGGTGGATTTTAGTCATTTTAAGCATTTGCACAGTACTAGGCCCATTCAGGCCCACATGCTCATGCCCACCTGGGCCCACGCACACAGGTGTGCGCACACACACACTCGCACGTGCACATGCATGTGCTCAAGAGATCAAATAAGCTTTTCATGCACCCTACACTGACGACCAGCCGATCACTATGCCTTTTGCATTTTATACCCACGTGGGTGTCCATCATCTTTCGAGGTGGGATATTCAGCAGCAGCTCTCCTTTAGCAATGCGTCCATGGCCATCGACTTTAGATGTCGATTCTGGCCTGCTTTGTTAACCAAATTGAGCATAAAATAGCTCTATCAAAAGCCCTAGAGATCCTCTATTCACTTTTGTCACTAATTTGGTGATTGGATCAGTTCTGATTTGAGGATTCATGGATTGAAAATGACTCTGTAGCCATGGCTGGAATGAGTTTAGAAGAGAGATTTTAGGTCAATGGACCTTTGGGATGAGGAAATACCCTCAATTAAGGGTCCTGGAAGGTTTCAGAACCTATTCCGCGAGAATTGAGAGAGATTTAGAGCTTGGAAAGAGCTTCAGAAGCTCTAGAAGGTTCATAGCTTTGAGTTCACCATGCAGAACTTTGATTTTAGAGTTGAATTAGCCAAACAGAGAAATTTGATCATCAGGAAGAGTTCTAATTTTGAAGATTGTAGAGGTTTGATCTAGGCTAAAATGGAGTTGAAATCTCATCAAAAATAGGAGGAACAGTGTTGGGTTCCAGAAAAGACCCAAACTGCACAGAAACTCGATTCACAAAAGAAACTCAATAAAATGCCATCAAACCAATTTCAGATAATTGTAAATCATCTTAGAAACTCAATCAATCATTAAAATCAGAGATTTAAACTCTTAAACCTCAAAATTAAACTTGAGTTGACTAATGGAGCTCAAGATTTGACTTTCTTGTTAAAAGATCACAGATTCAAATTTAAAATCTAATCAAACCAAATTCAACTCAAGGAATCTATTTCACACTTCAAAATTAGGTTTTGAGCACTCCTTGAGTGCTCTTAGACACTATCGCCTAAGCTTGAATGGTGAATTGTTCGTCAGAACAACTCAGCGAATTATGGACCTATTTGAAATCATTAATAAATTCTACAAGGTCTGCTCAAGCTTTAGGACCTAATTCCTAGTCCTAATCCTTAACAGGTGTGCCTCTCCAACTCCGCCAAAGTTGGAGAAGACGAAGGTCTACGAAGAGTAATCATCCTCAAAATGCAAATCCAACAAGTGGATTCAATTCCTCTAATCCAAAAGAGATGATCAAGAGTTCTAAAGACAGTATGGAAGGTTGAGGCTCTAATTCATCTCGCTGGAGCTCATCAGAGCTCCAGCCGTGAAAAGATATCAGAGATCAAATCTCCATGAAATAGATAGAGAATGGACTCAAAGACTCATGAGGTTACAAAGAACCTCAAAATCACATCAATTAAAGCAAATTGTGATCAGATATATGGATTTATCAAGAAATTCAGTGAAAGTGTATCTTGAGTTCTCCTGAACTCAACAGTTGCCCTCTCACTCAATTAAGTGAGGGGAAAGATTTAGGGAGCTACGACGATGGTGTGGAAGTGGACAATTAGGTGAGTGAACTCCTCTTGAGCCACCATTAACAGCAAGCTCAAGAGGTTGAGTGAAATTGGGCATTTTATGTGTAGGTGTTAATGGGGCTAATTAAAGAGTGGAACGGGGCCCTGTAGTGATGGTAAGGTGATGAAGGGCCCCTGTTGGCTATGAAATAAGCTGGAGATCTCCGCCATGGATAACGAAGGTGCTCCGGTGAAGGTGATATGGATTGTGTGTATTAGGTGATAAAAAAATGTAATTATTGGAGTAGAAATGATCATGAGGAGGTGTAGAATGTGATTCATGTGTTTAAAAGACAAGAGAATGCTCTAGATGAGCTCAAGGAGCTTGCCGGAGCTGTGGAAGACAACCGGCAACCCACATCTAATCTACACTAAACTAACTAACTAATTGAACTAAACTAAACTACACTACAATCTAAGGTTACCTACGATTACCTAGACGAGGGAGGTGAGGGAATTCGCTGCTGGCAGGGCGAAAACGAGATCGAAATCAGAGTAGGTGAGAGAAGAATCTCTGCCCGAGCGAAGTAGAGGGAATTAATGCTATGGGGCGCTCCAATGCTGTTGGCAGGGCGAAGGAGAGGAAGAGGAGGTGAGGGAGGCAATGCTCCTCGGCGGTAGCGCTTGAGAAAGGTGGTGGGAAGACATCAGAGAATGGAGGAAAACCTATTGACGACCACAGTGGGAAAGGGGGTTGCTAACCTCAATCAGAGGTATGCATGGCTATTTATAGGTGGTGGCAAAGGTCCTGGGGAATGTACCTGGACAATATAGTCTAGGTTCAATGTACACACCGGCGTTGTCTCTAATGCCAGTAAGGTTATCTACCTAGTCTAAATAGGATTTCCATGAAATCTGACCTGTTGGATGAAGAGACAGTGGTGAGCATAAGCTGAGTGGCAACGGCGGTGGTCTTCTGACGTGAGATGAACGGTGATCAACGGGTACAGATATCGGATGTCGTGGATCGTCCATGGCAACGATGAAGATGAAGAAGCTGAAGAGGTGTACATAGGGGTATAAATGTAAAAATTGAAGGACATGAATGAAATAAAAGGACTCAATTGAAAGGAAAACTAAGGACCTAAATGTAAACAATGAGTTTCAAGGCTTATTTTAATTTATTTATTTTTCAACTTTTTATATATAATTATAAATTAGGTAAATATTTTAATTTATTGACTTTTCAAATTTTTAGCTATATTTATTTAGATGATTAATTTGAATAGGTTAATTACATACTTAGGTCATAATATTAAATAAGTTAATTTAAATATTAAATATCTAGCTAAATGATTATTAATTAAGTCTAATTTATTAAATAAATTATTATTATGATTAATTGATATTTAATTTAATGTTTTTAACTAATTTTGGAGGTCCTTGGTATTTTAACCCCTATGGTATAATTAACCCTGCATTTAATGTATTCTTAGTTAATTAACTAGGGAAACTAGTTAATTGGTGATAATTAGGAACCATGATGAGTCTCTCATTAGGTAGCTAGCTTAGGTCAAGTAACTCAGCTCAACCAAGTTGAGTTGATCTTAGTCTTCGGGAGCTAGAGTTGAGTTGACCCAAGCTGGTTGAGGGCTTCTTCAACTGACTTGGTTTAGCTAGTTGATGGTAATAACTAACCCTAGTCAAGTTGAGCTTCCAAGAGCTAGATGGAACTAAGAGGAGTTGGGATCAACTAAGTTGAGCTAGCTTGAGCTTCCACTTAGCTAAGATGAGCTAAATGGAGCTTAAATGAGGTAATCCCAACTAGGTTGAGCTGGAATTGAGCTGAAGGCAATTGAGTTGAGTTAGCTTGAGCTACCATCCAACTGAAATAAATGGAGTTGAGATGAGCTAACCTCAACTAAGTGAAGCTAGAATCCGGCTGTGATGAGCTGGATTCAGCTAGGATCCAACTGAATTTGGACTTCCTCTTCATCTTCTGCCTTCCAAAATGCTAGGGTTTGTGGGATCTGACTCTCTGCTTATCCCTAACACTCAAATAACACATTAAAAATATAAAATAATGCAATGCATGCCTAACCTACAAGAATGCCTAAATGTAGCCTAAAAACCCATTTGCAAAGTTAAAATCCTAAGAGCTAGGTATGTTTTAGGGTATAAGAATAATGATAAACTGGCGCTTATCATTTACCTTCCTTTCCATTTCTTTCTCTCCTCTCTTATACCCTCTCCCCTTTATCCATTCACTCCCCTCCTTCTTCATGCATATTCTTAAATGGATTAAATCCCTCTTGTCAACATAATTTCCCTACTCTCTTTCCCTCTCTTGCTCAACTCCTCTTCTTCTTCCCTTCCTTCTCAATTCCTCTTTACGCCGCTTCTCCTCAATTCTTTCTCTACTCTCTTTAAATCTCATCCCTCTCCCTCCCTCTTAACTTGAGAATTTAAAATAATTGGCATAATTTCCATATTCTCTTTCCCTCTCTTCCTCGTCTCCTCTTCTTCTTCCCATCCTTCTCTATTCCTATTTACCTATCTCCTATTTTTCTCAATTCTTTCTCTACTCTCTTTAAATCTCTTCCCTCTCCCTCCCTCTCTTAACTTCAAAAATCTCAAACAATTTTCACATAATTTCCCTACTCTCTTTTCCTCTCTTCCTCGTCTCCTCTCTTCTTCCTTTCCTTCTCTAGTCCGCTTTACCTATCTCTACTTCTCCTAAATTATTTCTCTACTCTCTTTAAATCTCTACCCTTTCCCTTCCTCTTAACTTCAAAAATCTAAAAAAAAATTGCCAAAATTTCCCCTACAATATCAACTTTCTCACATAAGAAGCACACATATAAATCAATTAAATCGACATTTTAAATTAAGTGAGCACACCCCCACATTTAATCCATTCAACACATTTAATTAAATAATGTGGGTACACCCCACATTACATTCAAACATGCATATACAACAAAATTTAACAAAATTAAGTAGGTAAACCCCACATTATTTGACATACACATTCAAACACACTAATTCATATAATCAAACACATTAAAAAATATAATTAAGTTTAATTACCTTCTTAAATGGAAATGAGAGTCGGATGATGCAAATAACCTAAATTAAATTACAAAAAATTAATACAATCAACAAAAAATATAATAAACAAAAAATAAATTGAAAAAAAAATAGGTGAATGGGGGGAGGAGGGTCAACTGGGAAGAGGTGGTGTTGGTGGTGAGGAGGGGGCTAGTTGTGGGAGGGAGGGAGCCAATTGAGGGGGCAGTTGGTGGCTCGGTTGGGCTGGTGGCGGTGAGGGTAGGAGGAGGAGAGGTCAGCAACATCGAGGGCAGGGGGAGGAGGAGGATGACACGTGGTCGTCGACATGGAGAGGGGGTGATCAGTGAGGGATGTTGTGCGATTGGCGGGGGTACACGGTCGGTGGGGGGAGGCAGGGAAGAAGGAGGAAGAGAAGGGAAGGGAGGTTGAGGAAGAGGAGGAGGTCGTTGAGAGGGGACGCTCACCGAAGGGGAGATGATGACACCGATGAGGACGAGGAGGAGGTTTTCGTTGGAGATGATGGTCGTGTGCAATTGGCAAGGATGAGGACGATGATGAGCAAGGTCAAGAGAAGAAAAGAGGGGAAAGAGTTTCGTAGGGAGAGTGGGAGAGGCACGTGATGCGATGCGAGATAATATCACCATTTAGCAACAATTAATCTAATAACAGTCACATAGTCCGTGCTTTTTACGCATAGGTGGGAAATGAAAATTTCTCTCATGCTCAGAGGTGATGGTAGAATACTTCACTAATGACAATTGTACAAACCATCCCAAAACAAGTAAAAAAATTCCTCTCCAAATCAAGAAGAGTGGTCACGCCTCAAGTCTTACGATGGTTACACATTAAATCGTCATGAATAGTTACTATCCACAATGGTGTCTCACTCGTCATGAAATATACGTCACCAATAAGAAATTTTCTAGTAGTGGTAGGTTGTAGGATCTAACTAAGGGCTAGGATAGGTGGTTATCTAGGTTTTAAACTAAGCCATAGGATTAGGATCTAAGGTGTTGAAGGGATCTAGTTAGGAGTTTTAAGTGCGTCTCATTGTAGTAAAGTCTCCTAAATAGAACTCTTAACAAATACAATTTATAGCTCAAAAATCTAGAAATGAAGTCCAAAGTCGAACACAGGGAGCAAATAGGAATTCACATGTTAATATTCAATTAAAGTATAGATGAGCACAGAAATAAGCACAATAATGATATTCAATAAATATTAATCTACTCAAAATAGGTCTTTAATGCATAACATGTGTATATCAAGAGTTTAATGAAGAGAAAAAGATACCTAGAATAAAATAATGGTGATTTAGATCACCAATTATTAGCCTAAGCACATGTATATCAATTACTCAATTATCTCAAATAAAGGAATAGTGATCAGACGTCTGATATATGGATCAGACGACTTAACCAAGCCTTGTTATAATGCTCTTTAAAGCTTTCTTTTGCTTCTTTTCTTTGCCTTCTTCTTCTTCTCTCCTTCCTCTTCTGCCTTCTCTCTTTCTTCTTCCTTCTTTCCTCTTTCTTCTTCTTCAAATGCACGACCCCTCTTTTTCTACTCTTCTTTCCTTCACAAAGCCTCCTGTGTAGCCTTTCCTTTTCTCTTCCTTTCTTCCCTTCTTCTTCTCACAGTGGCTAAGTGTCAGGCTTTCTTCTCTGAAGCAAAACCCACCCCTCCCCCGCTCTCTCTCTCTTTCTTTCCTCCTCTCTTTCTCTCAGATGGCCAGGTAATCGAGTAATCAGATTGCGTACCTGTGTCCACGGCTGTGAGCATGAATCGCAGCCGAGGAGTGAAGGTTTAGGTTAAGCGGGTTGAGTTAAGTGTGGGTAAGCAGGACCTCACCCCGTGCTTGGAGGCGATAAGCCCCAATCACAAAAAACTTTTATGAGGGCGTGGTTGTTTATCCACGCTCGATGTGGGACTATATGTCCCACTCCCTTCTCGTGTCAACTACAGTGAGAATCTCCCAATTGTCATATAGCTATGCTTGAAGTCCCCGATTGAGAACCTGGAGAAGGTCCTGGAGTTAATCCACGTCGCTTGGAGCTAAGACCTGGGGCGAACGTGGCCTGGAACTTGAAGAACATGGCGGCGTGGATGGCAGTGGGGGCAGAGAACGACGAGCACCTGGGAATCAAGAATATGGCCTCTCGGCCACATTAAAACATCTCATAGGTTTCGTCGTGGTGTAGTGAGTGTGGTGGTGATGGTTATGTGGTAAGGCGAGGTGTGTGTGTGTAGGGCGAGGTCAGGGCAAAGCTGCGAAGGTGGTGGTGTTCGAGGAGATGATAGAGTGGCTAATCGGTGGAATTAGGTTAGAGCTTTAGTTGGTGGGATTGTAGTGAAGCTGATGGGGGTGGTAGCGGTGAGATTCGTGCGGTGGAGCAACGTGTAGACGTTGCCGGAGCTTCCCTGGAGCGGAGGAAGATGGAGGGGGAGAGGCGTGGTCGGTGGTCAATTTGAAGAATAAAGGAGTCAAGGATGATCTAGAGAGGGAAAGGAAGCTAATAAGACCTAAAGTAACAGATGAAAGGGGTAGGTAGGCACCGGCTTTGATTGGCCAGTGCTGTGGAAGATGAGGGCTCAGGGGAGGGAGACGGTGACAAGGAAAGGGAGAGGATGCCCTCGTTGTGGCTGGCGAGGCACAGACAAATGTAAGGAAGAGGTTGGATGGGCCAATTTGTTCGTTGGCCATCCATAGGAAGATGGGGAAGGAGGCCGCCGGAGCTACGGTGGAGCTTGGCCGGAGATGGAGGAAGAAGGGGAATTTGGCCTCAAAACCTTGCTAAGGAGCACGACCTTGCGACCTGGGTCCTTTTATAGGGCTTAAGTGTGCATTCCAAGCTTGGAAACCAAGCTTGAAAGCTTGGAAGCTTCATGCACAAGGAAACCCTAAATTTCAAAGGATTCACATGAGGAATTGAGTAGGAATTGGAGCCCAAGATGTGGCTCAAATTGTAGGGAAACCCTTCATGATTCTTCCGTCCAAATTTGGAAGAGTTTGGCTGTGAAATCAGGGAGTAATATCTGATTGAAGGTCGCCGATGAAGTGGGTTTAGGAGTTGAAGGTGGCGGGGACCTGTTGGTGAAGAAGATGATGAAGTTAGGGGCATATATGAGAGAGAAAAGAGTTAGATAGGACTGAAATGTAAACTAGGTCAAGGTGATCTTTGATTGAGCCTAAATTTTGATACAAACTTAATTTAGACCCAAGGAATCTGATGGTGAAGTCATATTTAGGTTTTGATCAAGTTTGACTAGATAATTTGCACAAAAATCCAAATTAGGGCAATTATCTGTCTAAGAGTCTATTTTAGGTCAAATTAGGTTCCAATGGTCAAATCAAAGGTACCAAACCTATAGAATATTTTTCTATGACTTTTAGAAGGTTTAGGTGAATTTTATCCTGATTGGAACCTCAGTTAATTAAGCGAGTCTGTTTTTAGGGTTTCAGATGTCTATTAATTCTCGAAATGCATGAAAATCCGTTTCTGTATGTATGAACCCACTTATTAGACATTTATGACCATTTGACCTTTAATTAACCCCTCAAAAACCCCGTGGTTGTTTTGCATGTAAGATATTCTATTAAAAACTGTAATTTTACCCCTATTTTTATGTTTATTTCTCATAATGGATATGCAGTGAATTACAGTGTTCTGGATATTTTGTAAGAGCATTTATCAATTGATTATGACTAAATAAAGCTAGATATGGCTGATGATGATGTTATCATCATAAGGGTGTACATGTGATCCTATAATTGGCTAAAAATAGGAAGTGAGTGATGGGTGTGTGTAGGGTTTAGATAGAGTAGGTTTTTGTTACTAAAAATAGACAAGTCCTAGGTGGCCTTAGGACAAAAATCTAAGGGTTGATGGGGTTTCTCTACACTACATTTAGGACATGGCTTTGTAGAGAATTAGGTGTCCTAATGTCTAAAGACAGGAAGGGCTTAGGTGGTGACATGTGTCCTTTATCCTCCTCTTTGGTTGTCTTTGTTTCTTCAAGTCTCCTTGTTTTTAATTACTTTATTCTTCTTTATTTAGGCTTCCCATTACCTTTCTCTTCTCCCAAATAAACCTTCAAGTCCCTCACTCTTTATTCAACATTCTCACTACCTACATTATTCATAAAAACATATAATTAGCCATATTTATTCATAAAGCACGATTAGGTCCTATATTATCCATGCATGTATATATTACTTTATTTACAACCTAAATGAAGGTTTTAACCTAGGAACTAACCCAAGATTAAGCATATTAGGAACATAAATTAAGTTGTTATTACACCCACTTACCTATCTTTTACTAGTCCCTTAGCAAAACAAATGAATGCAATTTAATGAAATGCCTCCAACTAAAGTTTCGCAGTTAGGCTAAGCACTTATTGTCAACCAAATTCTATAGAATTAGTTAGGACCTTTATTCCATTCAACCTACAACATCAAGAACGAACATCTAGACTCGGGTAAGCTAAATCTTTTTGTTTTGTTTTGGATTTTGACTTTTAGCCTTAAGTTTGATTTCTTCAACTCCATTGCTCATATTTCACTTTGGTTTGGTATTACTTAGACTATGGTAACTTTCTCCTTACCCATTTCTATCCTGAGGTAAACACTCTGGGTGTATATCTCCTCAGTTGGACTCTAGGTCTCTTCTACTAATTATTTTCTTCGAATTTTTTCATCTTTTTTTTAACAAAAGAACACCCATATGTAGCGAGGTGTTTTATTTGATTGTAGCACTCATTTGTAACGAGGTATGAATTTATTTGTAATTCCCAACTTCACTTTTTTTTCATTTTTCTTTTTCTCCAAATCATTTTTCTAGGTGAGTAGCTCCTCTTTCATCCTTTCAAGAATCGCCCCACGACAATCCTTGGGGTGAAAAGGAATTAAAACTGATCCCAGTGTTGAATTGTAAGTAGTGTTACTTAATTAGCTAAGTGATATTAGCGTCGAAATGAGTATAGTGGAAGTGGTTAGCTACAAGGGATCCTACATAGATTTTTCAAACATATTTAACCTGGACTAAAGTACATTTCAAGATTGTCACTTTTATGCCCAAGGTCGAACTCAGGAAGGCGGGCTTAAGGTTCTCAATTTTTACGAGAATCTTGAAGGCGCATCATTTCCATTCACTTACTATGTTTTTGGATTTTTCTTTGGTTTTAGAGTTTTTTGCGATAACTTTGTCATTAAGGCAGACCCTCAAAATGTTCAGTTCTTAGCGAATCGCCAACTTGAGTTAGAAATGCTCGCTATATGCAAGGGTGCAGACTTGCATATCAAGAGTTATCTTTTCTCTTCTATCATTTTTTTGGTATTTTCTTAATTATCAAATAAAAGAAAATACTTGACACAAAATAGAAATTACTGAATTGAAATAAATTGAAATATGCTTAGCTTATTTATATAAATATAGATATATAATATAGTGGTGGGGAAATTGAATCTGTGATTCAATTTTATGTAGCGCGGTGGTTAGTTCAACCAATGTCTAGAGAGACGAGATCGAAACTAATAATGCATCGCATGTGGGGTGTGGAATGGACGTGTGTGCGTGTGAGTGAAGGCTTGATATGCGCGGATTATCGCATATGTGTGTTCAACTCGTGCATGTACACACACGATATAATGGGAATGGTGCGTGTGTGTGTGAATGAGTGAATGCGTGTAAGTGGGATTGTGTAAGAGTGTGAGTCTATGTATGTGTGTGCATGTGCTAAGTGAGTGGTTGTGAGCTAAGTGAGTGGCATGAAGGGTGTGTGTGCACACAACATGCAGGTACGAAGGGTGTGAGTGTCTGTGAAGCACTCACAGGCACTATGTGTGAGGGGTCCATGCATTGTGAGGCCCGCGGACGTGAGTGAGGGGTAAAACTTGCTAGGGCGGGTGAAGGGAGGGAGCACATGAGGCTGATGAGGGCAAGCAAGCATTGGTGACCAGCTAACTAAGGAACGAGCTGGCTACCAATCACTCTAGGTAGTGGCACAGGGGTGGCGCGAGGTGAGTGCAACCGACTAAGTGAGAAACTTAGCCAGTCGTGAGAGGAGGGAGAGTGAGTGCACAGAGCATGCAATCGGCTAAGTGAGTGGGTGTGTTGAGTGCTATGTCATCAGCTAAGTGAGAAACTTGGCAGTGACATAGTAAGGAAAATGAATCACAATTGGTTACTGTTCTAAAACAGAGGAAGAGGGAAGCAGGGAGCTTCTAAGCACCTCCAATGGTGATCAAAATGAAGATAAAAATTGCAAAACAACTAAAATCAACAAAAGAACCATCACATCTACCTACTCGCTGAGGAGCTAGACAGTGGTGGAGCTCACCATGGTGGTTGCAACCATGGGGAGCTTTTCCCGATTACCAGCGGGGGCTCTCAAGTAGTGAGAGGCCACTGGGATTGGGAGGAAGAGAGGGAGAGAAGAGAGGTGGTCGACATCTGTGAGGTGTGTGTATTGTAAGGGTGTGTATGAGTGAAGGTGGTGGATGCTGACTCCTAGTCATGGGAGCCGGGGATGGTGTTTCATAGGTGATGGTGGGTCGTGGGAGGTCGTTAGGATATTTGGGTTATTTGTAGGGGAACACTTGGGGTTTTGGGGAATATAGGTGAAAAGGGGATGATGAAAAGTGGCGGCACACATACACATAAATTGATGATTAACCCACCTCTCTCTCTCTCTCTCTCTTAATTATTCATGTATGCAAGTATTTACAAAATGCATGTTTTGTTACCTAATCTTAGATGTGTAAATCTAGAAAATAGCATAAGATTGATAGATTGTTAACGTGTATTACTGCACAATCACCCAGTGATGTTTGTGTTTTCACAATTTTGAATGCCTATAACTAAATTCTAATGTGTGTGAAAGTTGACTACTTAGGTTACCAAGCTCTCAAACCGGAGAGCGAACAACAGAGCCCCATACTTTCTCCTTCATGACTGCAGGTTTCAGACAGCCAGATTTATCAAGAATCAGACCAAACCCAAGTCTAGCGAAACATTCTCAACTGATTAAGTTAACTATAGCCTGCAAGGCTTTATGGTCTAAAGTTCCTAACTAACCTCTTGGTTTGGTTAATTCTAAGCACCTAGTCTTTCTACTTAACTTAGTTGAAGACATGCAATTAATTCTATTTACAAGGTTAAAAATTCTTTAATTTTTCTTTTTTCTTTTTCAAAATAAAATAGGAAAAGAAATTATATAGCGGACACACTATAATTAATACATGCAATGTCCACCCACTATGCCTATCCTTTATAATGTCCTTATTGAAATGCATATAAATGAAATCCAAAGCATGCTAAGTAAGAGAAGGGGATATCACTTGACTATGCTTTGTCATTCTGGGTCAACTCAGAAATTGAAATGAAAATATAACTACAACTGTACAAAATACTGGGTTGCCTCCCAACCATCTCTAAGTTTTATGTCATTAACTGAACGGAAACTCAAAAGAAGAAATACACAATTCAATATTGTGGGTCAAGAGAATGATCAAAAGATAGTCATTTAGGCTCAGGAATAAAGGCCCACAGATGTGGACCAATTGGTGGTGGAGCCCCAAACCCCAAGGTTGGATGGTTTTAAAGTGAATAACAAAGTCTACCCACATCCTATGTTCTTTTGGTATGTGGCCATGGGCCTTGGTTTTAGTTTTGGGAACATGCAATCCAAGTCGATAATTTCTGACACAAGAAAAATGTTTATCATGAAAGGCATGCATCCACTAGTCATTTAGCTCACAAAGGTGGTCCCTTGGTTGTGTATGCTTGGGTTCTATATCTACCCCGAAGTCTAATTTAAAAATATCACAAGAGTCTTTGAATAAGGTTGGTGGATTTCAAAACACAAGGACCTTTACATCTAGTGTCTGCTCTCTCTAGAAATTGTCTTCCCAAGGTATTATTTCCTTCTCCCTTTCCTCCAAATTCATTGATTTTGTCCTCGGGACCACCTAGATGTCATATACCCTATTTGAAATGTCCAAGTTTATCGAGACATGCTCAATCAGTTCTGACTCAAGTATATCAATGTTAGGCTTATGTGGTTCATTGTGAAGTTCTTCAAGGTCTACTTGGGGAATGATGCTATTAATAGGGTTCTCATAAAGTTCAAAATTCAGCTCCTCTATTGTAGCCTCATCTATATTACAATCATCCAATAAAGGGTCTTCGATCAGTTCAAAATTTAAGTTCTTAAAATCAATTTCACTAGATGGCTCATTTTCATCTACAAATGTCTCCCCAAGATTTTCTCTAGATTCCTCAATTCTGATAAGAAATCTTTGATTATGGATCCCTTATTATCTAAATTAAAAAAATTTTAATCCTTGCGTATATATATTTTAGAATCAAATGCAATGCATATCTCCTCAAAAACATTTCTTTCATCATTCTTAGGATCAAGGATCTTGTGTGAAGGACCCATTTCTTCCTCAATGTCATTTTTCTACACTATAGCCTTTGAGTCAAACCCGTAGCTTAGGATCTCATCACTAATAGGTTTAGGTTCAATCAAGTCTTTCCTTAATGGCTCCTTAAGAGGTTCCTCTATTATTTCCCTGATAGGGGGGTGTAACGACCCGATTCCCGAGTCCCTACGAGACACGAGAACCGGACCGACTCGACTAATCCCAAGACCTAGTCGTCCAACGAGGAAGTAATCAAAAGAGTAGTAAAATAAACCACATTCAACATGAAATATAACTAGCAGTAACAAAATACAGTAGTAAGAAAAAGAACTACTACAGCATGTACCACCATAATAGTAGAACAACATTTATAACATAACATGAACAACAAGTAAAGAAAAGTACAGAGAGTAACAAGAACTACTCACTACAGTGGAACAAAAGGGGTACAAAAGAACTGTGGTAAGTCTACTGGACCCTACTCGGCCCAGCGTCCTCTGCAGCCGCTGACCCTAGTGGCTCAACACCTGGTCCTGAAAAGTAACGAGTGTAACACGTCAGCGAAACGCTGAGTAGAGTGGCAGCTAAAACTAAAGAAGCAGTAAAGTGTACAATAGCTGTTTTATTTTCTTTCTTCCTTTATTTACGTCTTTCTATTGTTTCACAATTTATCTATTTCTCAGATCCTTCACTTGATCTTGAATGTTCCTCGTGGGAACGATCTTGATTGCAGTCTTTTTCGAAAAGTAGAAGTAACACGTGGTGCTCTCCTGGCCGGGAGAGTCCCCCGTGGTGATCCTACTCTCAGTCAACCACCCCAAGGTCACTGACAGACGTAACGGTGACTATGGCACGCGCGGTAAATGCACGGGTAGCTACCCCGCACTGGCACGCGGTCAATCATTTTCGTTAACGGGTGCACCCCAAAGCACAGCACGGAACCAGTATAGGACAGAGCCCTCTCAGTAACAGGGGTCCAACCCCTCCACAGTAACCAAACAGGGGCCTTGCCCCTCCACAGTCCGCGCACCCTCGCCTGACTACCCTGGTTCGCCCAGTAGGCCTAACAAGTCGATGTAGGTGAGCTAGCAGAACCCCAGGGCCCGTGGGGTAGCTAGTACTCGCTCTACACTAGTAGCTCTCCTCGGTACTGTGTACACGAGGGCCAAAAAGTCGGTACAAAGTAGCCAGACCTAACCTCGGGTCCTTGGGGCGGCTGGCTCCGCTCTGCACTAAGCAGGTAACAGGTGCTTCCCCTGGTACTATGTACCCAAGAGACAACACACTTCCACATCTTTCCTTCTCAGTTCCATTTCATTCTCTTTCCAGGAGTTCTACTCCTAATTCCCCGTAGGGTTCCAGCTCTTTTAACTCAACACATTCAGGTTTCACCATTCCAGTTTCACGTTCTTACAACCCATATTCTCAATCATGTTCATTTATTCATAACAGGCAGCTGTTAAATCAATTTATAGGCAGCTATTATTTCCTTTCCACATTTTCCAAGACTGCAAAATCTATATTCATATCACTAGTTTTTCAGTCCTAGGATTCATGCCGTACCCTAGGATCTATCATTCAATCTAGTTTTTCAGCCCTAGGATTCATGCAATACCCTAGGATCTATCATTCAATCTAGTTTCTCATTCCTAGGATTCATGCAATGCCCTAGGTTCTATTAATTGTTCCATAATTGTAATAAATTATGTTAATAATTCTTAAAGCTACTCTACCAGCTACAACGGAAGTACTGGGGGCGTGGTCGGAAACCCCGCACGCCTCCGCAACCCCCGAGACTGCAATGGAACAGGGTCCTAACACAAGGATCAAACACAAGAAGTTTCTCAGAACAGTATATAATTACTGTAAACGGGTAGAGGATTTTATTCCGAAAGAACGCAACTCGAAACGAGGAAAACGGACTCCGAACGGGCCCTAAACGGGTCGAAAACGACGAAACAGTCCAAAATCAGACGTCTGGAACCTCTTCCAGACGTCTTAAAATGTGGGTCAGATGGTACCTTTGTTCTGCGTAGTCTCTCAGACGTCTAGAAGCCTGCGGGGGCGTCTGGCCTAGTTCCCAGACGTCCGATAGTCACCCCGGACGTCTGGAAGTCCTTCCCGTCGTTTGGCACTACGGCCAGATGTCTGATTTGCGTTGGATGCGAATCTCAGAGCCTGCACGTACCCACTCCTCGTTCTCAGTAGGAACGGTCACAGAAAAGGAAGAAGGACGAAAATAACTTACTTGCCAGACGTCTGGACAATCCTCCAGACGTCTTCCCCGTCGTCTGGTTGGAAGCCCAGACATCTGATTCTGGAAAAATTTCCAGAATTAGAGCTCGACTCGCTCTCCGCCCGCGACGCACGGCCGCGCCGCGCCTCGTCCGCCTGCTGCTCGAGCTGCAGCAGCCCTCCCGCGTCACTCCACGCCCGCTGCTCCCCCGCCGGCCGGCTCTAGCTGCCCCGGCAAGCTGGAGCCCTCACGGTCGAGCTTCTCCTCCCTCGTGCAACACCTCCTCCCGCAACTCGCCGCGGCTGCCGCTGCCGCTGCCACCGCTCGCTCTCGCACCGGCTGGAAGAAGGAGAAGGGAGCGGAGGAGATGAGAGTGAGGGAGAGGGCGAGGGCCTTTTAAGGCCGTGCGGGGGGAGAGAGAGAGAGAGAGAGAGAGAGAGAGAGAGAGAGAGAGAGAGAGAGAGAGAGAGAGAGAGTGCAGCCTGGGCCTGCAGGAGGAGAGAGGGAAAAAGAGGGCGTTCGCAGGTCTGCGCGCGCAGGCGCGCAGACGCAATCCTGGGTGCCGCAGAAATTAAATCCCAGACGTCTGGAAGGGGTTCCAGACGTCTGGTCAGACGTCTGGGCCACCTCCCAGACGTCTTAAAAAGACGTCTTGAAACCGCGTTCGTAACAGGGGGTCATTGGCAGGACTATTAGTTTGAGGTTCGTCCCAAACTTGGGCTAGAGCAGCTAAAAAGTTTCTCCTTAAAATTGATATTCTCTTCAAGAGCCCCTCAGCTTGACCCTTGCTGGACTCATTATCCACATCTTAGAGTCATTCTTATAGTATATATGCCCTTCATTTCCTTTAATAATTTTATCATTGGCGCCAATTAATCACTTATAGGTGTAGGCTAGGATTCTAGAGTTTGAATAGTTTTACCTATCTGAGCCAACACTCAATCTTGAGCTAAGGCTAACTGAGTCTCATAATTTGGGTTTAGTTCCCGATGGTCAAGATGCAGGAGTTCCAAATATGTTCCTTGGTGATATATAGGTCATCCTAGGTTGGTCGCTAATGGGTGATGTCCTATGCTGTGGAGGATAAGAGTTAAAATTCTGATATCCAGGGTCAGATCCTAGATACTGGAGTCTCGAGGTATATCCCCATATAGATTTGGACTTATCCTAATTAGGAAGTGGGTAATGATAGGCTAAATTGGGATAGTGATCATGCTGGGGATGGGTGTAGTTAGGAGAATAGGTGTTGAAAGTCCTAGAAGGATACATGGAGATGCAAAAAAGAGACAAATGAGAGATTCCTAGGTCAAGAAGGTAACCAACCAAGATCTAGCCTAAAGTGTGACCCTAATTAACTTAGAAACTTTAGAAAATCTAACCTAGAAATGCAAGTGCGTTGGTCTAACCAGCTTAAGCAACCTTGGCTAGATTGAATATGAGGGGATTAAGAGGAAGTTCAGTCTAGCTTAGTACTAGGCTCCTTTGTACCCCCTAACCACGATCGTTTGGCACAACCCCACAACCAAAGACACCAAGATCACTTAAGTGATTAAATCAATTCACTTGACCCTAGTTTAAATCACTAAAGCTTGGACTCAAATGATTCCTTAAGGGTCAACATCTAATAAATTTTATTAGGCTTGGAATCTAACTGCTTATGGAATGTGATGGGGCATTGTTTAATAGGTTGGTGCCCCCTTAAAAATTGATTCAAAGTGTGTTAAGCACAAACAAAATGGCTCACAATACAAGCTTAATTGTTATGGTCTCTTTTGGGGTTCAATGCTTGTATTAGTGAATTTTTAGGATGCCCTTGGTTAGGCATTTTCAAACAAAGTTCTAGTGGATTAATACAAGTTTCACACATCCCAGTTTGTTTGATCAATTTCCTTTTAAAAGACATAAGTGTAAATGAGCTCTACCTTAGTGTGAAAACCTTATGGAACAAATAACTCTAGTTGATGATTTTAAGTCCAATGAACATAATGTGGTATGACCCAATTAGAGAAATCAATAACTTTAACGCATCCTTAACGAAGGCATACAAAAAAAAATCAAATTTTTTAAGGCATGTTTTCCATTTTTTTTCATATTTAAATGTGCACTTGGCTCTTCAAGCCTGTTTTGACCCTTCGTCAGTTAGTAAGTTTACAGTGAAATCAGACATGCACAAAAAAATTTGAAATTTTTTTCTTAGATGTTTGGTTATACAAAGATTCAAACGCACCAATTTCACATCAATGAGATGAGTATAAACATTATGAAAATTAATAGACATATGCAAAATAGGAATAAAATCAAGTCTAATACTAGTCGACTTCTAGAATTTTGGAAATCCATTCGTAAATTAGATTGGTTTGAAATTTGGATGGAAGGTTCCTAGATTCAGTACCCATGTTTGCGTAGGTTTTAAGAATTTTTAAGTGTGAGGAATACCAAAAATCAATTTTTGTAAAGTCAAAATTGATCGTGGAAAATAGAGATTGGAGTTGTTTAGTAGGTTATTCATTGAAATGCTCCAATCAAGTTAAGATTTTTTATTTTTTATTATTTTTTTCCAAAGCAAACAAGTAATAAAACTAACCTAAGATTGAAGCAAAACACCTTTTTTTTTGTAATTTTTTTAGATCTATCAGAAACTAACCTAAACTACGAGGTAAGGGGCACTTACCTTGAGATATCGATTTCTGCTTCGCTCTATTGCTAGTTCTTCTTCAATTTCTTGATTATTGCACACAAGATAGCAAACAAGAGACAAAATGGATTAGAAATCTAAAGATAAATGCAAGGAAAGGCAAAAAACAATGGCGTGCCTCCCTGGCAATGGCACCAATTTGATGCGTTAAAATAATCGCGATTTAAATTTTCGAAGTCATCGTAGTACAAAAATCTAGCCATCAATTAAAATTTTACTAAATGAATCAGAGTCCAAGTCGAACACAAGGAGGCAATCTCTTGTTTTTAAAACCTTTCGTTATATTTTTTTTGGCCATTTTTCATATGCAACTTTTTTGGATTTTTTTAACAATATCAAACATAAGACAGTTTGAAACAGAAAAGGAAACATGCAGACTATTGAAACTCAAAAATTACTTCTATTGCTTATCACGAAAATCATACAAACTAAGAATAATTCAAAACATAAAAAAAATAGCATAAGCATAAAATGAGAGGGAGGGGGAATGAAAAGAGTAAGGAGAGCTGCGGTGCCGCTTATTGGATGCTTGTAGGAGACTGCTTGGAGGGGCCTCAAATCCAAGACACCAGGAGGAAGCTGGAAGCACTGGAGGAGCTGTAACAGAGCCACCAAGGTGGCGTGGAGGAGGAAGGGCTAGAGAGGAAGAATGGCACTAAGGGAAGGTTTTTATCTAAGGTGGAGGGAGGGTGGTGGCATGGAACTAAGGAAGGAACCTAGATGTAATGGTCAACCATGGAGTTGGACTTAACGTGATGGTAGTCATGCACTATTGGTGGTCAAGCTAAGGTAGAAGATGAGATGATTAAATGGTGAAGGGTTTTGATTTTTTTATAGAGAATGTATGTAAATGTAGGTCGTAGGATCTAACAAAGGACTAGAATTAAGTGATTATCTAGCTTTTGAACTAGGCCATAGGATTATATAAAACCATCATGAAAAATGAAAATTATTTTTTTTTAAATACTTTTGGCGACAACTTTGTTTATAACCATCATTGAAAGGGGCTATGTTACCCTTATTCACCTCCTCCGCTCCCCCCACTGCTCATTCAAAGATCGCTTCCTCCTCCCACTCTACCTCCTCCGATGATCCACCCAGCACCCCTCGCTGCTCCGTCGCCCTATGATGGTAACTCCTCCCCTCCTTTGCCCCTCCATCCATTTCCCACTCCTCCTCTCCTTCCCCTTGTCGCCACCACTGACACCACCCCCTCCTCCTCCCCCCTCCCCTCACCGCCCCTCCATCATCACCGCTTTCTCCTCCTCCTCTACCCCTCCTTCATTCATCTCCCCCTTCTCCTCCTCTCCTTACCCTTGCCACCACCCCCTCCTCCCCCTCCCCTTACTGTCGCCCCATCCCCTTTACACCCCGCTACCTCTTCCCCCTCCTCCTTCTCCACCTATCCTTCTTCATCTCCCACTGCCCACCAACCCTCCTCCTTACCATTGCTCATAAGTCCTTCTCTCCACCCCTGTGCCAATCTCATCCTCCCTACCTTAACGGGAACTGAGAATAACCCCCCTCCACCCTAGCACTGTCCTCTTCCCACCACTGTCTTCCCTTGTTCAACAATAGTCCCCACCTTCGTCAATGTAGCTGTAAGACCCTCTACTGCTACTCAATGTGTCATTTGCATTGTTGCATTGCCCTTTAATTAACATCAAGGTCCAATTTTCATCTCCATCAAGTCCTATATATTTTTTTATTCCTAATAGAATATGATGTTATTAGATTTTTTTTTTTGAAAAGAAGAAAGGACGAGATGCCACTATGACATCCATCCAAATCTATTAATCATAAAAATGAAGAGCTACATGGACCAAGAAGAAGCTCACATGTGAGACCACCTGACAATATCATAAGAGAGAAATGACTCACTACTGATAACCCACCCATTTCAAGCCAACCACACAACCTACAATAACGCTGCCATAATAGTCCTATCACTAGCTTGGCCCATCAATTGTCCCCACAAAGTTGTCCCAAGAAGGTGGGTTAGTACCCACCACCTCACGCCATACCTAGTGGGTGAAATGGCACTATGAGAAAAGGTGCTTCGTACTATCTTTGGCTCCACAACATAGCTCACAAGTCTGTTCAAAAACACCCATGGTTACTCTCATGAGATGAGCTATAACCAGACCCCCTCTCCATGCAAGCCAAAAGAAAAACTATATTTTAAAAAGCATCCTGATACTGCAAAATAAGTTATCTATAGCAACTAAAGATTTATAATGATGATCTATAAATATCATTATAGATCTTTATAAAATGTTGGTAATGCAACGTTTTTTTTACTTTAATTATTTCTTATTTTTTTCATCCCCCAACCTCAAAAACCAAAAACGAAAAGATGTCAAACCTCCACAAATCCTAATCCCCTCGGCACGACCACTTCGACATCGGCACCCGCCCCCCGCAACCCTCGGGCGTTGCTGCTCACCACAACCATTACGAGACCCAAACTTGTCTTCCTTCTCCCCATCTCCCCACCCACTCCTCTCACACTGTCGCTCAGGCCCGCTCTCCTCACCTGAATCACGCCGACGGTTAGCTCGATCGAAGCCCATCGACACTCACCTCGATTGGAGCCTATGATGATCAACTCAATCAGACCTAGATCTATAAAGTCGATGTCTCATCACCGACTCTCAGATGCCCTAATCGCCGATCAGGTTTGACCTCGCATTGCTTCTATCCCTCTCTCTATTGTCACTGCTCTCCGGTCATTCATCGCTATATATCGCACTTGACGTATATTGATCACTCGTTCAGTTGCTTGATCTCAGATCTCTCACTTATCTATCCCTCGATCTCTCTTCCTCAATCTACTCATTCTTGACATCACATACTTGGTCAAATCTATCTCCCTTGATTTCCCTCAATGGATCTCTCTCCCTCGATCCTTCATTCATTCCTCCAATCAAATATGCAGATCAAATCTGAGCTTAGATTTGTGCTCAATATCTCTCACTCCAACTCTCGATCACAATCGACTTCTCTTGGTCGCTCGCAAGCTTAATTTGGGTTAGGGTTACACGGTTAGTTTTTTCTTTTATATGGTTGATTTAGGGTTAGAATTAGGTGTTTAACTTATTTCTTAACTTAATTTATGGTCTTGTATGCAATGGCATATGATTGGAGGTGGATCTCTCATGATGAGGATTTTGCAACATATTTTCTGAGAGGGTTCTTCTTCTTCTTGTTATTCTTCATCTACTGCTGCTTTTGCTGACAAGGGTAATAAGGGTGGCGGACCTGCAGACAGTCCTATACAGAAACTTGAGCAAGTCTGAACTCGGGTTCGTGATTTTTGGACGCACGCACCAGACCATCTCCGAATGCCTCCAAAATGTGCTCTTCGGTGACATTGATATTTCCCCTTCCCCGTTTCCTTCATCTTTGTCTATTCTTTTTTTCTGTTTGTTGCAGATATGGGTGTTTTTTTTCAGAATGGCTCACCTGTAATAAATAATTTCTTTGAGAAAAGCAGAATGATAGCATTAAAATCAGATATAATCAACAGGCAACGTGGGACTCCATTGATGCTCGGCCTTCATGCCCTCGTGAAAAGTGTTTCTTGCTTGAGCAAATGAGACTGGTGTTCTTTTCCTCTTTCTTCTTCTTGCCATTCTTGACGGTCATGATGATACTTGTTATGCTATTTAGTAGATTTGCTTGTTATTGTTAACAGATTTGAAACATGGGGCCTCACGTTACCGCTTTTATCTCCACCAATCATGTTCGTAAAAGTGCCCTTCAAGTGGAGTATGTTTTGTATCTCCTAATTTAGTTCCTCATGTAAAATCTTAATCGTCTTCTCTTCAGGGACATTCTGGCCGATATTCATGTATGATAAATTTCCTGTGATGAGATTTTCTTGTGCCTTTTTTTGTTCCATTGTATAAACCAGTTTTCTCGAAGCCATGCTATTGTACTCTTTTCTTCTTCTTCTTTGTTTCTCCTTTTTTCTTTTCTTTTCCTCTCTCTTTTCTATTGCCATTTGAGTCAAATTTTCTCTGAGCACAGGATTCTTAACCTTTTGTTTATTTGTTGCCAAGGTAGTTTCCATTTTAGTTTACTCAATAGATTTCTTCCCATTACGTTTCAGGACTTCCTCGATCACCCATTACCTATGTGCGGAACATTGAACCTGGATTGCCATTGTTTCTTTTTTATTACAGTGAGGACTTTGCTTGGGGTGTATGTAGCTGCAAGCCAGGGTCAAGAAAACATTGATCCTCATGGATGGACACAGAATGAAAAACAAAAAACACAGTATCCATCTCAGGTACTCCTTTTCAACCAAAATGATAAAGGTAAAAAGAGAAGGTCATTTTCTTTGGATGATTCTGATAATTGTTTTTCTACTTTGCTAAGGTTTGCATTTGCACGAAGATGCTTTGCCAGCCAGTTAAAGAAAAAACTATAGGCACATAATAAAGAACAATTATTACACTGAAAAACATTTCTACTTTGATTTGGATCACATACAGGTTGAACGCTTGTTATCCCTATTCGCATAGAGAATAGGGAATAAAACGAAATTGTTGCAAAAAACACTTGTTATCACCAAGAAACGCCTATTATCCCTATTTGCTTGGTTGAGATTTATTCTCATAGAGAATAAATCTGAACCAGTCTAGAAATATGCTGCAAAAAAACAAAATTGGCACGGCTGCATCTATCTTCTCTAGAGACATACCCTCCAAGACATAATTTTACCAACACCCCCCCACCCCGCAACATACACATTTTATGGCTACGATTTAAGAGGTAAGATTTGGGGTATAGACTTTGTTCACTTGATCCACAAATATTCTTTCTTACCACAATGCAAAGACCCTGCACCTATTAAGCAGCCAAACCACTATGATTCAAGATGGACACCTGGTATTAATGATCATAATCTTTTGTGGTGGGCAGGTTATATTGAGCCGATACCGTCAATTCTGCAACATGTCATAGATCATCTGGTTCAGTGGCATTTGATATCTCCAAGCAAAAAGTCCAACAGCTGCTTAATCAATTTCTTTGATGAGGTACGCACTTCCACAGCTTTGTTATCCGAGACGCCATTCCTGTATGATGGTCATCCAAAGTCTTTCACTACAGTCAATAAATCTCTTGAGGAAAGAAGGAAAAAACAAACTACAGCTGTTCCTTTTTCGGGGTGACCACTCCCAACCATATTTCAAGCCTCCACATCTGGACCATCCAATATCTACTCAACAGGATCTTTCATTCAATTTGATCCAATAAAAACTTTGATCTGACATATGAATTTGTTGGCTGCATCTAGGTCACTCGTGGTTATGCGTGGGCATAGCGCAGATGTTGCAAGGCATGTTGTTTGCCCATCTGAAAGCAGCAGAGTCTTGATCACCTTTGCGAAGGTCTGCGCTTGTTCTCCTAACCAATTGAACAACTCATCCCCTACAAAATCTGCATCCTTTGTGCCCCAGATAGGAGTTGTTGAATTAACTTTGACATATTTTTGACGATGGTCTATCTCTTTTATTTCCATGATATGCTCAGATTGATTGAGTCCTTACTTGCCTTTAATGCATCAATTGTGAAGGAGCTGGTTCTTAAACCTGCACAACATGTCAAGGCAGTGGGATTCAACCACAGTATCTTGATCGCAGGTAAAAGGTTCAAGTGTCGATTGGATGCTGTTGGGCTGGTTCGAAGCTGAAAACACAACATAGGGTCCCAATAACAATTGAAAATTCATAAAATTTTTTTCTTTGAAATAAAATATGATAGTAACATTGATTTTAGAAAGGTTACATAGTAAAAAAAATGGAGTAGAACATGGGCTGACTCATTCTCTCTGTATTTGATAATGTTGAACTTACAGCACGTAGCAGAAAAAGTGTCAGCAGCTGCACCTACAGTTGACACAAAAAGAAACCCATAATTGCACTTTTTTATGTAAACGGTGGGATAACTGCAAACATAGCCACCCAAAGGTTTTTACACCAATTTCCATGACCCTGTTACATACATAGATGATAACAAAAAATTTCAATTAGCATGTATCAGCGGCCTCTTCTAGAATAACATTTACTCAGACTTTTCCTTCATAAAAGTAATTGCCATTATGTAGATGTTTGTTTAAAAACGAAAAAAATATTAACCCAACATCAAACTAATTCAGATAGTTAAGGCCATATCAAAAACAAAATCAATTATCTGATAGATTCTGTAATAGCTAGCATATCCCTGTAGGAAGAATCAATATAAAAAAGATTACCATGTAGAGAATGCTGCAAGCCTTCCAAGTAGAGAAGAGGTCCGCTGGCAGAAAAATGTGCCAACAATCAGGGATCTAAACACCTACTTGGTTGAGATTAAAGGAAAAAAAAAGGACACTTCAAGAACGCAGCCATTAACCTAGAAGAAAGTGTATATTACTCTTCTTTTAAACTGTATTTATGTTGAATATTATTTATTTTCTGACCGCTCCTAGTTTGTATTAATTGAGGTTCATGAAACATGAATAGCATCAATGGTTTAGTGGTAGAATAGTACCATTTCACGGTACAGTTCGAATCCCGATTGGTGCATCTTTTCTTTAGTTTCAAGTTAAAGCATCCATTTTTTAATCTTTATGTTTGATGAAAATTTTTATTGTAAACACAAAAATAGGAGGTTGTTCAAGGATGCAATCATGAAGTGCAACAAAATTATAAATAATTTATATTTAAGGTTTGCTCTTTCATATAGTCCTTGTGGTCTTCTAAATGGAATCACTTTGAATTATCATAGTTATCTTTGGGTTTCCGATAATCTTTGGTTTTCTTCGATTATTGGGATCCATTATTGCACTTCCAAAGAGGGCCTATTTTACCAATGAAATGGCTTATTTTATTTCATAGAAGTAATTTTTTCATTATTTTGTAGTTTCTTTCCTTTTCTCAAGAGATGAAATGGCTTATTTTTCCCATGTTTTTCCCTTTCTCAAGTTTGCTTTCATATGTTGTAGGGTAGAAAGTCTAGAATGGTGTTTGCGTAATTTGGATTGTCCTTTGTTTGAGTTTTCTTTGTTGGAGGGTTGAAGGGAGAGATAGCATGTGTTTTCACACAATGACAGGGTTTTGCTAACCTGTGCAGGTAACCTACGCTTTTGTTTATTGAAAGAGAGGTTAAGATAGGTGCCACCTGAGACTTGGGTTTTGGAAGATGGGGATTAACCCATCCTCTCCGGTGTTTGGATTATCCCTCATGGTTCCAAGGTAATCTAGGTGTAAACTTATGTGATTTGAAGGGGGAACTGAGGATAATAAAACCTACTAAAAAGATTACCTTATACTTTTGTTTATTCTTTGTTTATTGCTTAGTTATATAAAACCTACTAAAACGATTACCGTTCAACTTGCAAGATTTTTCATATTAATCCCATCTCATTGGCGCTCCTTCAATCTGTATGGGTGAATTTCCCAAAAGCATTTAGTACAAGGACCTCTTGCTGCCCTTTCATCCTAACTTCTGCTATAATAAGAGGTTTGCCATCTCTTTACTACTTTGTAGTTTTCCCCATCACTAAATATAGGGCAATTTTCTAGGTCATGGGTTTGGATTGTGGAAACAGCCTTCCATTACTTGGTGCAATGGCAAAAGTAGTCGAAAGTTCAAGTCGTGGAAGCAAACTTTTACCAAAAGTAGGATAAGGTTGTATCATGCTATAATCACAATGTGGTATGTCCTTCCTTGCACCCCATGCATAGCAGGAGCTTCATGCATCAGGCTGCCCTTTGTTCTCTCTATACAACCTGTCCTCATGTGGGATATGACATGTGGATAGAGGGGTGTTGTAGATGATTCAGTATCAACTAGTAGTCTGTGAATGTCTGAGTGCACTTAAAAAACCTTTTGGCAGTAAACGGAGAGACCCTACCATTAATTGACTGTTCATAGCTTGCATGTATAACCATGTTACCATTCTTTCAATGTCATCTGTTGTAAATAACCAGCATTTGCTTGTAGTTGAGGTTGCTCTGTGATGCTCCTTTTTTATCTAAACCATTACAAACTTGGTATATTTCTGTTATATAAGTATGGTGTAAGCTTCCACTTAAGTTGTATGTAGTCTGTTTTACGATATATTAACATACATCCGACGCCTTCCACTTTATTTCTCAGGCGACTGCCTTGAACGAGTCAAGTGCTGCTGAAGGAGAGCTCTATATTGATGATGGCAGGAGCTATGATTTTGAGGGTAATCCCAGGAAAGGATTAGTTGGAATCTTTAGAATAAACAAAGATTATAAGCAAGAGTTGGTATTAGATACTTAGGATCTTTAGCAGGGTTATCTCAACTATGTTCAAGTATGTTGAGTCTAAATCTTTACTAATGGCATCATTGTATAAAGATAGTGATCAACTTTTATACTAGTTGAAACTTTCTTGCAGCTAAGTATCTCAACGAAGGTTTGTACTTTTATACTTCACTTTGATCTTACTCCAAGTTTAAAATAGGATAATAAGCCAATTTCCTAAGAGTATAGATACATTGGTTGCTTCCTTTTTTGGTAAAGGTTCTCCAATACATTTTGTTAACTACACTTCCTGTTATGAAATAAATCAATTATATTATTTGATTAGTGTTTACTATTTTTAAATACAGGGATGTCTATGATGATACATTGCGGATTTTTTTTTTTATATTCATCAAGGACTTTCATTGACGGTAACATCAACGGAAATAAGCATTAATGTATGTTTTGTGTAGGGTAATAACTTGTTTATTTATAGTGTGACAGTTCTACCAATGATTTTTTCGTTGAAAGACTTCTGCACTATAGGTCTATACCGACGGTCATAAGCGTCGCTGTTGGCATAATCATAAAATAAGAGACTTATTAAAATATGATCGTCGTTGTAGCTCTGGTACAACACCGACGGTAAAAAATCGTTGGTGTTGCCTACAGCGACGCCTCTTAAGAAAGCACCTTCAATGACCATCGGAATAGTTTTTTTGACCTACAACGACAGTCATTTTGACCTATACCGACGGTTACTGGCCTTCGGTGTAGATGCAGAATGTTGTGTGATGATCCAGATCCAATGGCAGATCTTGTTCAGATGATCAGGTGGACCCTCCTTAGTGATGACATCATATGCTCTAGCAGTTGTAAATCGACCGTGACACCAACTGTAGCAATCCAGCCCATCTTTAGGTCTAAACTGCTCTTAGTAACGATGTGGATCATCCTGCTGGCTCGAGGACCAACAACCCTCCCTCCCTCCTGAGAATGGAACTCTCCAACTAGCCTCTTGTGCACTCCATCAATCCACAACCTGTGCCTCCCAATCTGTGGATTACGTAAAGACTGTAGGAAATCTCTTCTATAAAGGTCCATGTCTCAACCAATCATGGCTCCAAAAAAGAAACGACTACCATCACCAAGTTAAGGATGAAAATGCTCGCAATGTTCTAGAAGTGCGACCACAACAAAGCGCCAGAAGGGGGACTCACCCTTGTGGTGTGTAACTATCCATGAGGAGGAACTGCACCCCTATAAGAGTCCTGCACCAGCTCTTGCCAGAGACCCTGCTTTCCCTGTAAAAGTCGCAAAACCCACTTCAAGAGAAGTGAATCTATCGCCCCTTCATCCTACGAACCCCCAGACCAACCCTCCTAGGTGTACAAATAGTTTCCCAACGCACTGGTTGTAGGAAATAACCCCCCTACATGCATCCCCTCCAAAAGAACCTCCTCTTGACCGTCTCAAGTCGACAAAGAATTACCTTCCCATGTCAGAACAAGAAGTAAAAAATGGGAATGGCTAATGGAATTGAATGTGAAGCATTATACGATAATCAATCTACTAGTTGGATACATTTAGTTGTTGGATATTCACTACATTTCTCTTGTTGGTGGATAACACCACATCTTCGTGTTGGTAGAATGTTTGATTTTACTGTTAGGTTTAATGTTCAATAATTTTCCATTGTATTTGATTTTTAAACTCCATGAAGTCCAACTTGATTTGATTGAATCAATGATTTATATATCGGCGATATATCATCGAATATCATTGATATATCGATATCGTCGGCCAACATATATCGATATCAGCCTTAATATCTTTTTCTATGATATCATCGATATATTGCTCATGTCGCTGATATATCGGAGATATATCGCCGATATCATGGACTTTTGTTGAACTTTAGAGCTGTATATGCTAAGGTTCTTGTTTCCTTGTAGTCCATCAAATATGTCAACTTTAGAGCCGTACATTCTTTGTCGACAATTCAGACATTGCACTTGGTTTTACTTATTGAAAAATAGGAAGAAGATTCTAAAACGTCGGTGAGAAATACATTAGCATCTTCAAACCTCTATAAAAAGATGCATAAAACTAAGCACTTTAATAATCCATGGGGTATTGAAAGGGCTATCTTGTTATCTTCCTTTGATTAAAGGATGTCATCCATGATGGTTCTTTCTTTCCCCCACAACAACCTAGGGTTGACAGGCTCACTTGTTTCAGTATGGTTTATCTAAGTACTTGCATACTGGTACTTTGTTGATCTCCACTAATCTTGCAAACTATGCATTATGCTATGATGGACATCATTTCTCTCTAATTATTTGAGTGTTGATATTTATTCATTATATACGCTTGTGTTATCTAAATCATGTCTTGTTTCACCAAGTGCATCTTTGTTAGTAGGAGATGCGATTTCATGTGTTGAGTTCATAATGAGAAGAGTAATAAGGTGGTTTACGAAATGTGAGACAGATCAATAAGAAAGAGAAAAGTATTGGAATGGAGAACATATTGGAACTGATAAGAAAATAAGGGCTCTAATTATTTGACCATTTATATTTGTTCATTATATATTCTTGTGTAATTTAAATCGTATCTTCTATCATCAAGTGCATCTTTGATGATAGTATTTGTGATTTCATATCTTGAGATCGTAATGAGAAGAGTAATAGGGTGATTCACGAAATCTGAGACAGGTTGATAAGAAAAAGAAGAGTATTGAAATAGAGAACATGTTGAAACTGATAAGAAAATTATTACAATTAAGGCATTATTTCAATTGTCAACAATATGTAACGAAAGTTATTATTAACATTTTTCAATTATTATCATGTTCTGTATACTTTTCAATATACGACTTTGTCGATATGCGATTAGTGCATTTATATTGTGTTTTCATTCAAAATTTATGATTTTTTTTTTCTAGGTATTTTTTCATGACGTATTAGTTATTAAAATGTTAATTTTCATAAAATTTGTGATATTTTGGGACATTTTGAACCCTTCTGAACGATTTTCCTAAAATTCATCGATATCAGCGATATATCCCCAATATATCTCTTTTTTGACTTGTCGATACGATATCGATATTTAAAACCTTGGATTGAATAGAAGATAAGAAAGTTAGGTCAAGATGAGTTCGAAAATTAATTATGAAGTTTCTTTTTCAAAATTGATTGTAGGAACCTGCCATTTATCCATGAAGTTTCTTCTTCAAAATGACTATGAACACTCTTTTTATGAGATTAGTGGAATTAGAGTATTGGTGGAATAATGCAATTAGTAAATTACGATAATTTATCATGTTTACTTTATATAGGTCATTGTCTTATCTTCAATGTTATCTTGTTTAGATTAGTTTAGTGTCTAAATGCTTTCCAAAAGGGTATTCTAGGGGTTTAAGATTAGATATTAATTCAAGAGAGATAAGTTGCACCTTTTGGATTGAGATCTAGTATTATTTGGCATAGAAGATTAATTATTTGAATGCATGTGTAGAAGATGAATTAGGTTACCATATTAAGTGTGTATGTGTTTATGAATAAAATGTGGATGTGCCCACTTAGATATTGTGGGATATATCCACTATGTGTTTGTCGTATTGTTATTTTCCTTATGTGGGATTTGGGAAAAAATCCCTAGTATATAAGGGAAACTTTGCCAATTTGTTTTAGAGTTATACAGTTAATTAGATTAAGAATGTGTTTGCTATATGTTTTATTACTGTTTAATGTTTAAAACTTAACTTCTAATGGATTTCTTTCTTAATTATTTTGTAGATACATACTTGCATAAATTTTGATGCACCTAACAACAAACAATAAGAATTTTAATCATTATGGTACAAGTTGGAGAACGGGTTAAATTATGTCAATATACTCACCCATTCAAGACTTATGATCATGTGTGATAACTCTACATATTTATGTAATAACATACTTATTTATGCTAGTTCTATAGCATTAGTTACATTAAAATTAGGTCATGTTGTAAATAATTGCATAGATGCATCTTAGATCTAGTTTGAACATACTTAAGACTAGTTATCTATTGTTTACTAATTTGAGGCTCTTTGCATCTTAGGCAGGTATGCCTTGATTGAAGTAACATGTCCATATAAACCTAAACCCCACACCAAAACCCTATCCTAAACCTTAGCCTAGATCTTTGCAGCCTAATGGACAAACCATTTAGGCCACCTATCCAAGTCCTACACCCAACCCAATTAACCCAAATTTTAATCCACTACCCTCCACATTTTATCCACTAAAAGTTAAGCACGCATCACCACATTATTCTAGAAGAAATTACTGGCAAAAATACCTTCCTAAAGCACCTCAACCCATTTCCACAAAAGATATCCTTACTTACATAAGTTTCCACCACCACTCTTTCCTAATCTACCCACCTATGCACGTTAACCCTCCTTCCCCTTTCTTATGGCTGACCGTGCACCCCTCGATATCCCATAAATCCCATACATAACATATTCGCCCAATCTCCATAATCTCACAAAAATCATTCCATGAGATCCTACCTTCCTAAATTGCCTAAACCTACATTCCATAAATCCATGGTTGACCACTTCTCTCCACCAAATGTGGTGCCACATTGCCCATTCTGCATCCCTAAACCTATGGACACCTTGATTCTACAACCTTTTACAATATTCCAAGATGCCATTTGCCTAAAATAGCTAGGCTTCCCTCCCCTCTAAGCAATTCAAACACCAACCCTAATCCTCCCCATCTATCAAACTATATGGCTGACCACTCAATTGGAAAAACATTAGTTTGTCCACCTCTACATCCTTTCCCTCCAAAAATCCTAGAACTCTTCCACTAGGTCATGCCACCATCAACTTCACCTCCATGCCGCTAAGCTACCATCCCACAACCATAGCCGTCCATTAATGAGATGTGGCTTATTATAGCTAAAATGTCAAAGTTAGACTAGAAATTAGGTTAAACACTATATTCTTAACATAATAAATGTGTTGAGTGTGAGAACTAATGAAAATAACATAAAACATCAAATTGGTGTTAAAAATGCATAATTAGGTCATAATTGAGATATTCTATTTATAAAATACAAATTGATGATTCAAATGTTAATTGAACACATATTTGAGTTTAGAAGTATAAATCAAAGGCTAAATTAACTTCTAATATGTTCAATTAAGCATTAATAAAAATCTTATAGCATTTAGACATTATTAGGACCTTGCATTTATTAGTTTACAATTAGATCCTTAGTACACATTTGTTCGCATTTCAAAGCTACGAGAGCTTATTTGAGAGACTTTTGGACCGCTCTATCATCATTGCCATCACTTATGGGCCTTTTCACAAATCTTTTACCCCTTCACTTCAAGGGCATTCCTTGTAATTTTCCCATTAGACCTTAAGCCTTCTTGCGCACTGTTCACGCGAGGAACATGGACAACAGTGATCGTCCGTTGCTTGCTCCTCAGATCCAATGGTTGATCTTGATTCATAGATCACGCACACTCGCGCGAAGCATCACCACCACTCTTAGATCTCATCTACCAGTAGGAATCATTTGAAAACCTTCCCGTGCTTGTTCCCATCTCATCCCCACCGTTCAACCTAATTTTGAATAACCTCACATTGGGGTGCCTAGATCTCTCCCTCACCTATGTAAACAGTTCACTTGCGAGCCTTTTGTCCTTTATCAGCTCCTTTCCCCTAAGTTGATCCCTTCCTCAGTGGTCGATGACACTACCTTCTTCCGCTAGAGGCTCTTATTTCCTCGCCATTGGCCAACGGCCGGTGGATCTTGGACATCCCCTTCCTTTGTTATATAGGATTTACACCTTTCATAGATAGATTTAAATGCTTTCTAGTTAGGTTTACTGCATTTTAGCTTAGTTCAGATAGTTTAGAGCACAAATGCATGGTTTGAATGTGTAACTTAGGAGTAGATTAGTTTAGACCTCAGATGCTTTCGATCTGCCCTCTCCAATCAATCCTAATTTAATTAGAGAAGATAATTCACCCATCCATTTTAGCTCATCGATCTTCCTCTACGCTTCATGATCACTTCTGATTGTTTTCCTTGATGTTTTGATCATCAGACCACTTCATCCACCAGAGTTGAGTTGGATCTAACTTTCAGATCCAAATCATGCTCAAATCCACCTGGGGGTTTTCTCCAACCACTTCATATATTCACAAAGACCTTCGATCTGGATTTGATTGCATCGATTCATTTGATTTATTTGGATTTGGATTTTATGCCTAATCGTAAGATTTGGAGTCAATTTGGTTTTAATTAGATTTAATCAAGCGATTCAAGTTTGGATTTGATTATTTGGGTGTATTGCGATGAGTTTGATGTTGTTTGATTGAAGTTTTATTCTCAAATGAGCATATGACCAATTTAAGTCTCGTTTTGGGTTGTTAAGGCCAAGGATGATCATATCCTCTGATTTGAGGCCTAAATCATGACCTGAATGTTTCTAGGGATTCATCTTGAGTTCTTAAATACTGTTTACTAGTGTTTAGGAACTCCAGGTGATCAGATCACCTGGGTGAACCCAAAACAAAAGCCTAAAACGGGTAACATGGCCTTTTAATCTAAAAGATATTCAGCCTGAAATGTGGAGCTTAGCTAAGGTTTTTGAAGATCCTAATAGAGAATCTGAGTGATTGAGAAGTGGATTTGAAATTTAATTCAATCCAATTCTCTATTATTGTATATGACAAAGAGAATAAGTTAAGATTTTTAGAATTTGGTCACTCATGATTTATTTAGAATGAATTTTAGACTTTTCAATGAATATTTGCAATGGATTTCAAGGATGATTTCAGTGATTTTCATCTGATTTAATTTAGATCAGAGCAGCAGCAAAACTACTGTTTGACATGATTTTTGTGTGGATTTAATCTTGGAGTTTAAGTGGATTTGGGATGAAATGGTGTCTAAGTTGAAGCATACTTGGATCTAGGTTTGCAGATCTGAAATGACACAAATGTGCAGCAAATCAAACCTGAACAAGGTCTGCTCAAACAACAACAGCAGCTATATTAAGGATTTTGGAGTGATTAGACTGGATTTCAGATCTTATTTGAGTTATTCATGTAATACACTGTTAGAACTTCAGGTCATAAGCTTTCATGCACTCTTTGTAACTCAAATTTGACCTAAGAAATGGCTTGAAATCAATGTTGAAACTCTTTGTCAGCTACATGTTCATTGTCTTACTATCCAATATGAATATTTGATTCTAATGAAGGTTGAAAATCATGTTCATTCATGTTTCAAATGAAGTGCTCTGAATGCTTGAACTGAATTTCCAGCAGCTCTGTCTGAAAATGAAGGCTGTGGTTGCCTTATTTCACTTTCTTTTAGGCCTTGTGTGTGTGACTTTGTAAATACATAAAAAAATACAATAAAATTGTAAACAAATAAAATATAGGTGTCTTGAATTGGAATAGATACTTTCTTAGGTGTGTGTCAAGTTTGGTTAAGTTTCGAGTCCGTTTGAATATAGCACATACCTGCAGATGATTATGTTGATGTAGGTATGTTAATAAGGAACTCAACCTTTAAAAAAGTCAAAAAGAGTCTTTCTCTCTCTTCTCACCTTCTCTCTCTCTTTTCTTACTTTTATAAAACATAAAAAGATCATAAAAATCAGAAAAGGCCAAAAATTTCATAAAAATACAATGTATATAATATTTATACTTGTAAATATAAATTAAGACTAAGTTAAATGTAAGTAATAACTTATATATCTATATTATACATAACTAATGTATACATGTATTATAATTATTTAAGTATTTATATTACGTTATACTGTATATATACTAAGTATATAATTATCTATTTATTTATAGTAAATTATATGTCCATATACTTATGTAAATATAGATAACTATGTATATACATATAACCTTATTTATAACTGTATATACACATTTAAGTAATTATTATAAACTGTACTATACTTATATAATTATTTATTTATGTATTTATTGTATGTAACTAAGTTATTAAGTTAGTTAGCTAAATTATTAAGTTAAAATAAAATAAATTAGTAAATTAAGTTATTAATGAAATAAGTTATGTTGTATAATTATAATTATTTTCAACCTATTTATAATGTATTTATATTATATAATAATATTTATAATCTAATTATGTGTATATCTCTTAGAACCATGTATATAAATAAATATAAATTAAAATAAATGATAAAAATAAATTAAAAATGTGTAATAAATACTTTATTATGTATATTAACTAATTGATAGGTCAATTGAGTCATTACATTATTAATTTGTACATTAATAAAGTAATTAAGCATTAATTAAATGGGTAAAAATCAATAACTTCAATCAATTTTTAAATATAGTTAAATAATTAATTATTGAAAATAAAAGGTACCAATATAAAGCCCTATGTATAGGCTTTACATTTATATAATTTATTTTAAAATTGGACATTAAATGGTCACTTAAATCGAGGTCCAAAGTTGGCCTCAGAAATGTTGCGTACGTTAAAATAGCATCGGGGATGGCGCCACATCTGTGGTGTGCAACCTCACGCAGGCACTTAAATTGAAAGGCACCCCGTAGCTTCCCAGTCGTCAAGCGCAGGGCGTAAAATAAAGCATGCAGGTATCTTCTGAGCAATTTGTGCATGTGTGTGCATGCTTGTGGGCTTGTGCATGTGCACGAGCACACGTATGTGGGCACATGTAAGCACGTGCGCACATATGTGGGCGCATGTAAGCACGTGCGCACATATGTGGGCGCATGTAAGCATGTGGGTGTGGACCTGAATGGTTCTAAATATGGACAAAATATACCTAATAACAAATTAGGACCCAATTTAGTGGTGGTATGATCTGGCCAAATAGGGTTGTCAATCTTGCGAAAGACTTGGACCTGCCAAACTCAATTTTGCATTAAGTATAAGTTAAATTGAGTTAACTTAGTATGTGTGAGTGTTTAAGTGTTAGGTTTGTATACATATGCTAAGTGTTGAGTGTGTGTGATTTAAACTAATTGTGCTTGTGTTTTGTGTGTGTGTTGAGTATATGTATATATGTATATATATAAGTATTAATGTATAGTATGTATATTAGTATATGTGTATATGTATGTAAATAATATAGCTTATATATATATATATATATATAGTATGCATATCCCATTTTTGCCTTATGTATATATATGTTCTAAAGCTTTAGTGACATTCACATCCGTCACTATAGGTAATATTATATGTTAGTATAGCTTAGTTTAGTATATATGTATATTATTTTGTGTCTACATTTAAGCATTAAATAGGATAAGTGTTTATAACTAACAAAGAGTGGATTAAATTGATTTTTGATGCCGTTACACTTGTGAATATGTTTGAGGCATTGTAATTAGCACTAATTGTTTCTTTTTGTACATAATTAACCTAATTCGTGAATTCTTTCGTTATTTGATTCATTTGTAAATAGATTTAGCATTTTTGGATAATAGAGAGTGATGTATATCAATAGCTGCCTCCCAGTAAACGACCTGAAATAAATCAGTAAAAATTATGTAAATAAATAAAATGATTGAACATCCGTCTGGGTTGCATCTATACTACAACATAACGACATAATTAACATGCGATCCAACGTACTCCTGGATTAAGCCATTTCTAGTCTCAGTCCTCTTCAGTAAAACCTTTGTTTTCACTTTCATCACTCCTAGAGGTGCTCCTGGACAACAAAATACTCAATTTCTTACCATAATAAATGTGTTATGCCTTGATAAGATTACTAAAATAAATGCCTTTTTATTTTCATTTGACAGCTGAATGATTCCATTAAAGATGAAATCGCTGCAAACCAGAGAATGGTTCGTCCTAGTAAGTCCTTACTAGCTCTCAAAGCTTTAATCAATATTTAAGATATTGATCTTTACCTATAGTACATTCTTCCAACCTGGGATTTTTATCTACATTTTACTTACCATGAAATTCAGCTCCCATCATGACAATGTTCTTATAGGCAAAAAGCTAACATTTCATTTAAACCTTTTGCTGCCTGCAAAAGTTTTTTCTTTTGGTTATTGTATTTTTGGTTGTACTCAACTTTTCAGGATATATTTGTAACATGCATATGGCTCTGAATTTATGAAAAATTTTCTAAAATCCCTTCCCCAATTTCTTAAGTCTTTTCAGGATGCTTTATTAATAGTATGCATTTAATGTAAGAGATATCTTGATTCTGGACTGTGATTTTTTTGTTGGATCTTGGTTTCATTGATTACAATATGTTGGTTTTTTTTTTGGAAAGGGGAAAGGATATCTATCGGAGGACAATAACCATCCAACATATTACTTCAAAATAGGGAAACAAATAAACAAAGATGACAGATATTGGGTCCAAAAAATTGAAAAAGAAGTGCTTCGCTAATGACATTTTCCAACCAGACCCACCTCCCCTGAAAACCAGCAACAATGATTGCAAACTCGCTACTATCTTTTGACATCAATGAAGAATAAACTGAGTTCAAGGTGGTTTGAACATCTACAAAGAGAAGGCCAAGTGATGGCTTAGCAAGGGGATGTAAGAAGTTGATTGTTGATCCTCCTTGGAGCGGTTGAGGAAGACCAAAAGTGCTGAAACGAATCTATTTAGAATAATTTTAATTACTTGGATCATAGTGTAGGACACAGGATAGATCTGAGCGGATTCAAGAATCTATCATGTGAATCCACTTAATATGGGAAAGGCTTAGTTGTTGCTATTGATATGGAGTTTTTCAAAATTCAAATCCTAGGAAAAATGATTTGTTATTTCAAAGTCAACATCCAAAATCCAAATTCTACATGAAAATCAATTATTTTTTTGCAAGTTGATGTTCAGAATTGCTTCCAAAAGCTTCCTCAAAGGCATATTTACTCTTCATCTATCAATGAAAGATCCTGAAGACAATTGAAACTAAAAATAAAACTTATCAATATAGCTTTTTCAGATATAGTTGAAACTTTGATATCAATGAAACAATAGGAGGCAAAATTATTTAGCTCAAGATAAATGACAATCTTCTCTCAAAAATGAATTCCACAACAATAAACCAAGGAAAAGGTGCATAGCATCAATTTGAGTCTTTGACCCATCCTTGCCTAAAAGCCAATGGAGAATACTGATTTAAGATAAATGATCTTCTCTTAAAAATCAATTCCACAACAATACACAAAGAACAAGGTGCGAAGCATCAATTTGACCCAAAGCATGAAAACCCTACCATAATGGCAATGAAGTATACTGAGGGTAAATAATCAAGGGAAAACCACAACATAATCTGAATAAGATGTAGTTCACATTCTTGGTTTAGCATGCAAGAACAGACAAGTAACATCATCTAATGGATGCCCTTCTTAGATTTTCCATTTTTTAGAAGTATGCATAAGATTACCCTTTCAGAAAAAAATGAAGCACGCATAAGACTGCTAACTATCACCCATTCAAAAAAAAAAGTTGCTGACTGCCACCACCATTTTTTTGACCACATAAAACAATATAAGAAAACAACCTCCATGTAGCACTCATAGAGCTTTTCTTCAAAAAGATAGGCATCCGTGAAATGAGGGGCATCCCAACCACCTTTACCTGTAATCTAGAAACAGTAAAGAAAAACTAAAAGTCAGAGTCATTAAAAGCTCCAGATCATCAAGACTTTTAGTACCGAGTGTACAACTTGTATACCTATAAAATCCATGACTGAAACATGAAGCCTCACAAGAATTGTAGCAGGACACCTGATTCTTGCCACTTTTAATCTATAAACAACATGGTTATGGGGAGTTGAAAAACCATGTGAAAATTCATTGTTAACAGGCAATCGCAACAGACAAAATAATAAGAAAAAGTGCATCTACCCCTTCCCAAGGTAGAATAGCTTCCCATGGCCCCATTCCCATCCATAACAATAACCCAACCACAAATGTCCTTCCAATCATCCATGCACATAGCCCATAGTTTATCAAAACATGGAAACAAAACCTTATTCACCTTCCGTAAGTATGTTGGCATCATTCTTGTCATGTTTGAATTGCACCACAATGAAGGTGATGTTGTCAGCACTTACATGGGTGAAAGCAGCCTCCGTCAGCTTCCGAGCAGCATCTTTTGGTTCTTCTTCAGTTCTTACAAGGGGTATGGCATCCTCATTTGGTACCATATCCCAAAGGCCACCACTAGGCTGAATGAACATTCTAAATCGTCATCCATTTCTTGCTCCTGTATTTCAAGCACTGCCACGACAAATTATTTCAGTAACCAGTTGCCAAATGCTAGAGAAATTGCCAATACACCTCCAACCCTCCACGTACCTGCCCGCATGACAACACCTCCTACATCTTTGATCCTTTTCCGCTTATCACTCTACTAGCGGGTTCGCTACCACTGCCTCCGGCGCCGCGGTCCTCGGCTCCGTCGCAGTCATTATCGCTGCCCCTAAGTCCACCATCATCCTTGCGGGCGCTGCCTCGACCCTCCTGTTGATTGGGCACAACCAGACCTATAACCTCCCCCTCCACTCCCCCACTACCGATGCCTAATTCGACCCCACCGCACCCACTCCTCACCTCACCCAACCCCTGGCGAAGGCATTACATATCATCTAAGGAGGTATTTGATCCGATCAAGCTAAAGGGTTGCCCAAAGGCACAATCTTTGGCCTAGGGACAGGTGGATCTTATAACCCTAGGGATCAGAGGGGGGAATGGGGACCGGGGATTGTGCTTGGGAGTGAAGGAAAGAAGAGAGAGTTAGGGGAGGGAAAATATGCATTTACGTGGGAGGGAAAGTTTTTTAAAACTTATGGTGACCAAATTTTTGGGATTATTTTTTTGTCAACCACCTCTTTTTGGTCACTAAAAGTAAGTCCATCTTTAAAATAAGATCACTAAAGATATATTTTGTTGTAGCTTCCACTCAGTGAAAGAGAAATTGACCATAGCTCTTGTGCTTATTATTCTTGATGATGATGGTGGGTTCCTAGTATACATAGATGCCTCACATTAGAGATTAGGTAGTGTGCTGATGTAGCATGGACACGTAATTGGCTATGCCTCCAGGTAATTGAAGCCACACGAGCACGACGACCCTGGTCATGATCTAGAGCTAGTAGCAATTGTCTTTGCCCTAAAATCTAGCGATATTACTTATATGGAGAGATGTTCGAGATTCATACTAATTATAAGAGTTTAAAGTATATGTTTTATCAAAGGCAGTTGAATGTGAGACAGTGACGTTGGATAGAGTTTCTAAATGACTACGACTACACCATTATGTAACATCCAAGGAAGGCAATTGTGGTGGTTGACGCATTGAGGAGGAACCCACCAGTCAGATTGACTAGGCAACATGCTCAAAGATGGAGTCAAATGTTAAAGGTTAGTACTTGGAGACCTTAAGAGATGGATGAACATCTAAGGGTAGTTACATTGATGAACTAGGTACGTTCGCAACTTATTTATCAAGTTCTAGAGGGATAGAGAAAACACCTAAATCTACAGAACATTTGTGACCAGGTCTTGGCTGGTGATCCGGGAGACTTCACCCTCGTAAATGGGGTGTGATCTTTTGAAAATTGCTAAGTAATAAAAGAGTGTTCGCTGAAGCATGATTTTTCAAGACAAATAAAATTACCAAGACCTTATTAAGTTCTAGATCGAACATGGGGAAGTGTAGGATTTTTCAAATCTAAATGTAAAACGTAAAGTAGATATGAACTAACTAATTTTTTTTAATGTTTATTTAAAGAGAAGGAATTGAGAAAATAGAATACCAATCATGAGAAATAATTAGAAGGGGGTGAGAAGCTTGGATTGCGAATAACTAGAAATAAAACTTTATATTTCAAATATCAAGAGTTTATTACATCTACTAAAAGAAACTACAGTAAAAAGTAAAAATAGAGAATAAAAAGTGGAGATGGTAAGTTGGAGTGTGATCCAGTTGAGACGAAGAAGGAAGTGGAGTTGAGGTGGAGACGTAGCCGAGTTGTAGACAAGCAGAATGCCAAGAGGTGAGCAAGAGTTGAGAGGGGGATGAGAGAGAAAAATTGGAGAGGATTAATTTATTGGTGGATGGAAAAATTTAGTGGAGGGGGAGGCCGATGGTAGGAGATCAGGGAGAGTGGGCAATCGAATATATATTAATGAGAAAGGGAGAGATTGAGAGGTGGGAAAAGAAATTGCCGGAGGTGTGATATTCGGAGGTGGAGATCAGTGGAAATTTTTGAGATGAGGTGAGTTGGACATGGGAAATAAATGGCCGGTTGGGATGAGATAGGGAGATTGAGGGTTGGGAGAGGAGCGATGGGTGTTCTAGCGTTGAGAATAATGGAGGGGGATGAGATGAGATGAGATGAAGGTGCTTCCGTCCCCCTCCCCCTAAGGTGGTGCTTCCATCCCCCCTGTGGTGGTGCTTCCATTACCCCCTTCTTGGGGGTGGTGCTTCAGTCCCTGCTGAGGTGGTGCTTCCATTCCATCCCCCCCTGAGGTGGTGCTTCAGTCCCTGCTGAGGTGGTGTTTCTATCCCTGTTGAGGTGGTGATTGGCTACTAGGGATTGAGGTATAGGAGTCCCTTCCGGGAAGAGTCTCCACTATGGTGCTACCTTCGTCCTTGCTGAGGGGGTGATTAGCTCTCTAGGGCTTGAGTAACAAGAGTCCCTGCGGGGAAGAGTTCCCACTCTGTTCCCAAAGAGAAGTCAGGCCAGGAGCAGGGGATATTCGATTTCAAGAGGATAATATGATTCAAGGTGTCGTTTCTATTAGCTCAAAAACCCCACAGCAAAAATGGACTTGAATTCTGGAACAATAGATTAGTCTGATGGGTTGAAGATGAATAAGCAAAGGGGCTAAAGTCATCAAGGGCAGAACTTATCTGATCTCTAAAGAAGATTTAGACAAATAACACGATATATAAAATTAAAGGTTAGGCATTCTTCCATCTATGCAAAAAATGGAAATACTCAGAGGAGGATCATGCTAAATGTATGCAAGATGATAGAAAAAGATTATGTGGGGAGCAAAGCACCGAACTATGGCCTATGGCAGCTGTGTCTGATCAGCTGCCACAGTCGAAATGAATATCCTTGCATGGAATTGCAGAGGTTTGGGATCACCCTCTGCAATTCACCATTTAAAATCCTTGGTTGAAGCTAGCAAAGCTGATGTTATCTTTATTTCTGAGACATGTTAAGAAGTGAAAATTTGAGGTGGTGACAAGGAAGCTGCAAGGTTTCAATGCTTATTCTTTGGACGCAAAGGGCAAATCAAGTGGCCTAGGTTTGTTATTTAAGGAAATCTTGCTGATTGATCTTCTCTACCCAGAAGAGCACTGCTTAATTCTAAAAATCAGGTTAGATGGTTTTTGTTGGCATCTAGCTTGTATATATGGTACTCCAAAGCAAAATGCCCGAGGTAAATTTTGGGGACATATGGGAAGGCTGTTGGCTAATTTTGCTGAAAATATGGTGTGTATTGGAGATTTCAACACCATTTTGTGTGCAGTAGATAAGTTAGGTGGTGCAGCTGTTCCATCTAGGCAGTTCTTCCATTTACAAAATTTTGTTACTAATTTGGGTTTGATGGATATGGGATATTCTGGCCAAGCTTACACTAGTCAAACAAGCATCAACCCCGATTTTTTGATTAAGGAAAGGCTTGATAGAGTATCCGTGTCGGGTGCTTGGAATTTACAATTCCCAAATGCTGGAGTTATCCACCTACTGGATTTAGGAAGAGATCATAGCTCAATCTTATTGAAATTGCTATGTGACAAAAGACAGGGTAGGAGCATTTGGAGAATGGGAGCAGAATGGTCTTTAAAAAATGACTATCACGAGGTTGTTTCTAGGGCCTGGAACTTATATATTTGGGAGAGGAGGGAGGCAATGGCTCAAGAATTCAAAAAGTGACAAGCTAAGGATGGGATCAATTGGAAGCAGAAGAAGAGAATAGAAAATGAAATGGCTGATTTGCAGAGTAAATCGCTAGAAGAGAGTAAAATTGAACACAAAAATTAGCTTAATAAAGAATATGAAGATGAAGGAAGAAATTTATTGGTTTTAGAGATCAAGGCATACTTGCGTTTCAAGTGGGGATAGAAACACGAAGCTTTATCATCCGTATGCACAACATCGAAGAAGAAGGAATTATATAGATTGTCTTATTTTGCCAAATGGAGAAGAAACGAGGGGTCAAGGCAAGATTATAAGTTGCTTCTATAATTTTTACAGTGATGTTTTTACCACAACTGCAAAATTTTATCCCATCTGATTTTTCCAATTTACGAGATTGGGCCACAGAATGGGAGGTTCAAAATTGTATGCAGGTACCACGTGAAGAGGAAATTAAGAGTACATTATTAAATATGACACCGTGTAAGAGTCCAGGCCCCGATGGCTTTCCTACGTTATTTTATCAAAAGTGTTGGAATACTGTAAAAGTATGAAATCATTTCCTTTGTGCAGGGATGCTTTAGAGACCAAACTATGTCATATCAAATGAATCGTACGTACATTGCTCTCACTCCAAAATTTCTCAACCCCAGACAGCCTAAAGATATCGGCACATCAGTTTAACAAACACTCTTTACAAACTAGTGGCAAAGATACCAGCAAGGAAGTTGAAACCAATTTTGAAAAGAGTTATTTCTCCAAATCAAACTGGTTCCTGTAAGCTAGACAAATAGCTGAAAATTTGATTTTGGCAAATGAGGTTGCTCATGTTATGAAACATTCTAGGAGGAAAAGAGTTGCTATGATGATAAAGTTGTGTTAACATTCTTTCGTTGAGTTTGAAATATGCATCGTAGTATAATCAACAAAAGCGAATTAACAACATTTAAAATTTATAACTGCTCGAAAAATAAATGAGTTCCGAGGTCGTTCTTAAGGAGTAAATATAAAATTCAAAATACTAGTCGCACTTATAAACAATGAGCACATTAATTTAAAAGATATGCAATGAATATCAATAAAAAATATATTCAATAATAGTGAATTGTATCTTAAAAGTCAATGGGACAAAAAGAATAATAAAATATTAAAAATGGTGATTTGAATCACCAATTAATTCCTTCAATCAAGCACATATCCTAAGATCTCAAACAATTCAATTTTCCAATAGTGGTTTTGAACCATTTATTCACAAATATCAACATCAGCCAATAAGTCCACAATACTTCCCAATCAGACGTCAGCATTAGGGTCGGACAACTTATCCCTCAAAAGCATACGGCACAGCTCAAGGTCAGCATAAGGAATAAGCTCTGAAACGACTAAGTATTGAACGAGGGGGCATGAGTCCCAAGGCACGTGTGCATACACCCCAAGGCAAAACCACCCCTCACCCTTCTTAGAATTTCCTCCTTACCTAATCGGGTATACAGGTTTGCATAGTAGCGGGTAATTAGGTCATGAACAGGGACCAAGCCCATCGGTAGCGGTGGTAGGCGAGGAGTGAAGGTCAAGTGATGAGGGGACCTCACCCCCATGTTGAGGCAAAAAGCCCTTGGCACAGAATCAATATATTCGTGTTTTCAAATCATCTACCTACGATGTGAGACTATATCCCACATGTCTTCTTCGCGCTACAGCAGTTGAAGGTTCCTTTGAATTGAAACAGCTGTTGTTGATTTTTCACTCAATTGAGGCAGTAGATGTCTTTGTGGAGAGGTTCCGCGTTAGGTGGAGGTTGAATTACAGCAAGAGATGGTCGGAGCATGGTGGAAGACGACGGAGAAGGTGACGGCGGCGGAAGATGTCCGACGTTGGTCCTGAGACAAGAGAATGGCCTCTCAGCCTGAATCAAGCACGTAGAAAGCTCTGACGTAGCACGTTGGAGCGAAGACCTAATCCTATTGGCTTCAATCGTGGTCAGATGATGTTGGTGGTGAAGCTCAAAGGAGCTTTGTAGGCAGTGATGGCATTTGGAAAAAGGGGCGATCTACGGGGCAATTGAGGAGCTAGGAAACTCTGCCGTGGTGTAGCGATGGAGGTGCTGGTGCTTATTTGGCGATTGGAGATGAACGGTGGTCGGTCGGAGTCAAAGTGGGCAGCAGATTGGTGAGTTCAAGGGAATGATTGAGGGGTTGAAGCTTCCAATTGGTAGAGGGCTTTCGGTTGGTGGAGGGCGAAGAAGCTTTTGGTGGTAGTGTTTTGTTGTTTGGTGGTGTGATGTGGCTGGGCAAAGCTCACTGGAGCTTTGTCGGCCATAAAGAAGATGGAGGGGGAGAGAGGTGTACGTTGGTTGAATTGGGGAAATAAGGGGTGGAATCTAAGCTAGAGAAGTAGAGGAAGAGAAATGACCTAATCTAAGGGACGAAGGGGACAGATCCACATCGATGTGGCTTAATGGTCGTGGAGGAGATGAATACCTCCAGCGAGAGATAGGGCGACGAGGAGATGGGGAGGTAGCCCTTGCTTTGATTGGCGAGTAGTGGAAGAGAGAGGAAGGTGGAGGGCTAACCAATTTGATTGTTGGCTGATCGGAGGACAATGGGGGTAGGTCGCCAGAGCCACGGTGGAGGTGGCCGAAGAAAGGAAGAAATAGGTGTTTTAGGCCAGAACCAGGCTCTAAAACATGCTAGGATCAAGAGGAGCCTTTATAGAGGCATCCCGGGCTTTCAATTGCAAGGAATCCTTGCGAATTCCATGCAATTGAAGCAAGAGAAACTCCTTTGATTTCACGGTTTCGCTAGGGTTCTTGGGTGCGAGTTAGGATTTGAGATCAAGTTCAACAGATTGGGTAACTTCTCTAGATCAATCTTTCCAAGTTTAGAGGGATTTGATTAAGAAACCAGAGAGAGATTCGTGATTGAATGATCACGGTTTGGGTTTGAGGTGTTGTTCGCACCTCCAATGGTGGTAGGGACCTTTTTGCAAAGATGATGAGAAAGTTAGGGATCTTTTTGTAAGAAACTTAAAACCTAGTGGCTTGAGTGTAAGAAATAGAGATCTTAGGGATTAAATTGTAAATTAGGTTAAGATGTACTCTGATTGGGCCCAAATTTTAGTTTTAACATAATTTGAACCTAAGGAATCTAATGGTGAACTTGGATTTTAGTTTTGATCACATTTGACTAGGTAAATTGCATAGAAACCCAAATTAGAGCAAATTCCCGTTTGAATATCTATTCTAGGTCACAATGAGTTCAGATGGTCAAACCAAATGTATCAAACCTCTTAGAATATTTTTCTATGAATTTTAGGAGGTTTAGATTAATTTTATCTTGACCAAAACCTTTCCAATTTAAGTGAAGTTGATAATTAGGGTTTTCAGTCCTATCTTTGCCTCGAAATGCGTGAAATCCTAATTCTATCAATGTAAGCCCACTTTTTAGGCTTTTGTGCTCAATTGATCTTAAATTAACCCCTGAGTGACCTCGTGGTTATTCTGTATTTATAATATGCTATTAAAATAGCAGAATTAACTATTTTATTGTCTTCTCCTCAGAACATATCAGAGTGGAATTATGGTCCTCAGGTGATCATTTAGGAGCATTTATCTTTTGATTCCAACTAATTCAAGTTAGTTATGATGAATGATGGCATTATTATTAGATTGGATATGGAAAAAGTATTTGATAAAATTGAATGGAAGTTTATACGATTTTGCTTGGAACAATTACCATTTCCTTCTTCCTTGATAAATCTTATTATGTCATGCATTTCTACAGCTACATGGTAGGGTCACAAATGTTATCTATCCTACTCGTGGAATTCGTTACGGATGCCCACTATCCCTGTATATTTTTATTCTATGTGCTGAATATTTATCTAGAACTTTGGACATTGCTCTGCATTACAGGTAAATATCTGGCTACAAAATTCGTAAGAATGCTCAACCAATGACCCACCTAATGTTTGCCAATGACACTATATTGTGTACTCGTGCATCAGAGGAGGAGGCATTTGACTCAAAAGACTGCTATGTATATATGAGTCTTGTTCAGGGCAGAAGGTAAACTATATGGTCAAGAATTTTTTTCATCCCGAGGGTGTCATCAACATACAGCAAAATATTTTGCATATCTTTCAAGTCAAATCTATGTCCTCGGATGAGATATATCTATTGGACTCTGCAAATCAGTCAAAGCGAAAGGAGCTGATGGTTTCTAAATATATTAACAAATTGACGAGGTAGAAGAGCAAATCTCTGTATCAGGTAGGAAGAGGTGTGTTCAATCAACCCTAAGTTCTATTCCTTGCCATTTTATCAGTAAATTTGTTTTCTAAAAAACTTTGTGCCACTTTGGATAAGTTGGCTAGAGATTTCCAGTGGGGCTTCACAGATGATAACAAACACATGTACATGAGATCGTGGTGTTCAATATGTGTGCCAAAACATCTAGGAGGACTTGGGTTTTGGTGTACCAGATTGGCTAATTTAGCTTATTTGCTATGAATGCTATGGAAACTTTGCAATGATCAGAATGGGTTGTGGCAATCCCAGTTGAAAATAAAGTATTTTCCTGGTGCAACTTTTACTGAATATGTTCCAAAGATGACAGATTGTCATTTTATGAAGGCTTTGGGAGAGGTTAAGCCATATTTCATCAAATTTGCATTATGGTTAATAGGTAACGATGAGCATGTACACATCTGGTCAGATCAGTGGGTGAGATTGGGATGGGAATATTTGGCCTATTGCGGTGTGCTTGCTAGGGCTAAGTGAACTACGTTATGTTAGTGAAGTTACGAGTTAAAAAACCCGTCGTAGCTAAAATCGGCCTTAGCACCCATGCATTTAATTTTTATTACGGAACTTGAAGGGGGTTGAGTCGAGAGAGTCCCGGTCGAACCACGGGGAGGCTTGAATGTAATTGAGGCCTTGAATGCCTTGGTGGAATTCTTTATTCTATTTTTACGATTTTTGTCTTTTTCACTTTTTTTTTCTTCTTTTCTTTCGAAATTGAAACTAACCTAAGACTAAATTAAATGCTTATCTTTTTTTTCTACTTTTTGTTTAATGACGAAATATAAGGGAAAGTGACTAAGTTTTTTTTTATCTTTTCCTTTTTATATTTTTTTGATTTTTTGTGGTTGCGAAAAAAAAAGGGAAATGTATCTACAAATGCCAACTAAAAAGTGAGAGGATCATTTTTAGTGTTTTCATTTTGTGATCTCTTTTGGCTTTTTGCAATAAGTATATTCACAAAATCACGGGAAAACTAACATTTATTACAAGAAAGAAACGACAAACACTAGAAATTGAAAAAGAAGTTCCATTACACTAATGGTAGTAGAACTCACTTATACAAAGCTTGCAAGGGAAATATGTACAATCATACTCACTCGAACATTTGGTAAATGGAAATGACGAGATCAACGTGGTGCACTTCTTGGTAGGGTCTCTCTTGGAGGAAAGGGTCCAAAATGGTGATGGGACAAAGGTTGATGTGGTGGTAATGATGGGAGTGACAAGGCTTAGGTAAAAAGTCATCTAATGGAGGACAAAGTGCTCGAACTCTCTAATGTGATTGACGTTGAGAGGCTTGGTTATATTGGTAATGATGTGCTCGTTGATCTTTATGTTGGTGGTAATTACTATGGTGGAGGTTAAGGATATGGAGATAAAGATTCTAAACTTGGGAGTGACCAAGATTTGTTCTAACATGGTGTTTTCTAGGGAGTCTACTTGGTGGGCTCTATGGTAGGGAGAGGGGATGGCCATAGGTTTAGGGTTCTAAAGATGATGGTGGTGGCATATGGGTATGTGGGTGGACTAGGTTTTGGTGAGTGATTGAGTATGTATGGAGGTGTGTGTAATGGTGGGCGCGTGAATGTGAGGTGGAGTGCAAGGAGTGGTGATGGTAAAAGTGGAAGTGGGAGTGTGGGCGTGTGAGTGTGAGTGTGTGGGAATGTGTGTGAGTGATTACTACTACAAAAGCAAGTAAAATAAGCAAAGAGAACAAGTATAGAAATTGATTGAAAGGGACATCTACACTACCAAGCAAGTAAAAAGTAAGTTATTAAAATTGCAAATAATGAAAATAAGTAAACTACTAACAAAACACAAAAAGAATGAGGGAAGAGGTTAGGTGTCCTCTCCAATGTGGGCATGAGTCTACTGGGAGTTGAGGGAAATCCTTGGCCAAAGCCTATTCCCTCTTCACCTAGATCACCAAGACCAAACAGACACTAGGGAAGCCATTGGTCTTGGAGATGGAGCTCTCAAGGTGGAAGCTCATGAGCATGATGGTGGAGGAGAGTGGAGTGGATGGAATGGAGGGGGGTGGGGGGGGGGGGGGTGGTCGGTGTTGATGGGGGAGGGTTTCTATAGGTGTTGGCACTAGGTATAGTGGTCTTAAGGCATAGGTTAAGGGCTCTACTTTAGGGTACATCCTAAGGGTAGAAGATTCTAGGTGGGTGCACAACTTAAGTTGAAGGTATAGGTCAAATGGGTCAAAGAAGTGGGTAAGGAGAGGGGATGTTGGCGTGGGATATAGGTTGGTTTAGTGGGGTGGTTTAGGTGGGTTTAGGTTGGTGTGGGGGCTAAGTAAGGTAGGGTTAAGGCTAGGGTGGTTAGGAAGGGTGTTGGGCTTGTGTAGGTGGGCTAGTTGTGTGTATATGTGTGGGCCTAGAGAAAATAAGTAAATAATACAATATACTAGTGACTACTAGGTCCACATATCTGTAAATAAAAATAGGAAAAATATGTAGCTATTGGAAAATGTACACAAATATAAACATGTGTAAAATTGTATATAAAATTATGAATGTACATGCAATTTCATTTTATGTGTGTGCACATGTATAAATGTATGTGTATGGGTGTGTGCATGGGATTGTCTAAAGGGTTAGGGTTTGTTCTAGAATTGCATGCTCTTGTCTCCACCTTCCTTTCTTTAGTTTCTGGCTGCTTCTCCTTGCCTTCATAATGCAGTAATGACTACATCATTTAAGTCTCAATGTTGCTCCAAATTTGTGGACCTACATAGATAAATTGACGTTGTCACTGAAGAGATCATAAATTGGTAGAATTAGGGTTAAGGATATACAAATGTAATTATGCATGCAATGCATGTAATGAATGTAATATTTATAGAATGTGTGCTAGGTTTAAGTTTAATTTAGTCAAATTAGGTCCTATGATTGCTGTGCAATCACCTATAGATTACAACACTAACGATGTCAAAAGTTTCTGAATTGATGATAAAGGAAATGAAGAATTGGAATGAGGAACTTCTACAAAATACTTTCAGTAATGAGCTTGTGCAAAGAATCTTGGTCACGCCACTACATAGAAGTGATGATTTAATGATTTGGAAGCCCCATCCTTTTCGCTTATTTTCAGTAAGAACAGCATATCCTCGTTGTTGTCAAAACATGAGATGGATTCTTTGATCAGTGATTGCCAAATGGTTTGTTGTAGGAAACTTTGGGCAATACCAAACCTAGCTCCGAAAACAAAGATATTTTTGTGGCGTGCTATTGTGAATGCCCTACCTGATAGGGGGTTGATTGCTCCCAGGATATCTTCGGTTGATCCTTACCGTCCTTTTTGTTATTTGATTGAGGAAAAATGGGAACACCTAATATGCGGATGTCCTTTCTTCCGGGCAGTTTTTTTTTATTGTGGGTGGGGGCGGGTTATGTAGATAATTCAGGAGTCACTCCTGGTGGAAATTTGTTATGCAGCTCAATCGAGATTTTGATAAGTCAGGTTTTCTGGAAACTTTTGTTTTCTATGCATTGCATTCTTTATGGATTCATAGAAGTAAAGTGGTCATGGATGGACATTCTCCTAATCAAGCTGAGGTGATCAATGGGGCTTTTGCTATGGCACGGTTTTATCACCAGGGATATTGTGAACCTCTTAGCATGGCGTCTGAAATTGCTGCTCCAACTGCATGTAGCAACTATCAGAATTACATATCATCTAGCTGGAAGGGAGCTGGCAGGTAATTTTATAATTATGGTTAATGCAGCAGTGGGTACAAATTCCTTTGCGGTTGCTGTAGGTCTACTGGATGCTTATGGATCTCCTAAATCTGCATTGGCAGTTAATAGTTCCTATTCTAGGAGTCATTATGCAGAATCATGGGTGATTTTTCAAGGCCTCTCATTGGCCTTACATGCAGGTCTACTAGAGGTGGCTGTTATTTATGATGCCATCATCTTGGTTAGACAGGTTTTAGCTCTTTCCTTGTTATCTTGATGGCTGCCAATGAAATCTTTTACCTCACAAAAAAATAAAGAAAAAAGATGAGATGAGGAAAAAAAATGATCGGATGTAGAGAGACTGTGCATGGTTTTACAGAGAGGGGAGCGGTGGATTGGATTGGGGTTAGGTGGATGAGGTACGTAAGAAGTTTTTTTTTTTTTGCACGGGATAGATTCCGGTGTTCGGTGCTGAGATAGGGTGTACGTGAGTGGGATATGGTCGGGTGTTGCATGGAAATTGAGATTTCGTGAAGTCGGGTATACATGGGATTGACGTGACAGCGCGGTGGACATGGCGTTGAGAAAAAAAAATGAGTGGGGGATTGAAACCGAAATTGAGAGATAGAGAGGGATTTGTCGATCGGAAGTGGGAACCTCTTCAAATTATGAGAGATGACGGGCATAAAAAATATGTAGAGGGCTGAGCAATAGAAGGGAGAAATTAATAAGGGAGAGGACTGTAGAGAGAATCGGTTGTGGGATAGGTGAGCTTCGGTGGATGAGATAAGAGGGCTGGTTAGGTGGATGTGAGGGGATTGCATGGGTTCGGTTGAGGAGGAATATGAATAGGAATGGGATTTGGTGTTGTCCGAAATATTTGTTGGGTATGTGCATGGAAATTAAGGAAGAGAATGGGACATTTATGATAGAAATATGTGGTGGGGAAAGTATAAGAAAGATGGTGATCACCTAGGTAGAGTAATAAGGTGTTTGGACAGCCAATGTCTAAATGTAGGGAGTTGGCTCCTAGAATAGGCTAGGTATACGAATCAATTAGATTAGGTTATAGGAAATAGGTGCAGCCACATTGACATAGATGAGCTCAATTAGAATCTACATTATTGTGGAGCTCCCACTACAACAAATTACACTTCTAATGACGGCCTTTAAGGATAAAATTAAAAGCTATGGGGACATATTTTAGCATGGGTGATGGAAAATTCATCCCCAAAAATCCGTCGATCAGAAATCTTGGTCGACCTCCTTACCTGCAAAATTTACAAGTCCCAATCAAGTTGTACAAAGAATGAAGATTAGAATCCAAAAGATCAAGAATTTCATGAACACAAATGGTTACCCTCTCTGCTATGCTGCGAGGATGTGTAGCACAGCCTTGCTTTGCTCGCAGTTTCTGAAGAACCAACATAAAGAATAGTCTTGAAACATTCGTAGAATAACCATTTAACAATAAGAGCGCCCACGCTAAAGCAATCATAAGGGAGGGTTTTTTTCTTGAAAAAGGAAGGGTCTTTAACCTATGTTGCACTCGATCTTGATGGTGGAGATGGTGGCGTAGTACTTGGTGTAGGAGCTGTGCTTCTTGACCTTGACTTAGGTTTGGTGCTTGACAGAGTGGGCGTTAGTGAGGACCTTGCGGCCAAAGATGATGAAGCTACTACTAGCAGAGCTATACTGTCACTTCCTTTGCCAAGGAAGGGAGAAGTTGGGCTCTGTGGGCATGTAGAACACCTTGATGACCATATCCATCGAGAGGGCACGACGTTAGCCACTTGCTCCCTATAGGGCACAAGGGACGTCAACTCTAAGAGGAGCATGAGGCAATCACACTTGAGTTTGACACCATGTTCTTGATGACGACAAGTTGGGGGGGGGAGCTAAAGGGGCAACGACGACAGCTCTTAGGGGAGGAGGGAAGGGTGGTGGTGGAGTCGTTGTCCTTGCGAGGGTGGTGTGGGGCTTGGAGGGGCCGGGAAGGGCACGAGGGGGTCGAGGGGTTCTGGAGGAGGGGGAAGGAGCTGTGCTTCTTCTCCGCCATGGGAACGAGAGGGAGGTGACGAGTTAGGGTTAGGTTTGGGGGGCTCAGGCGAGAGAGTGATTGGGGGGCTCTTAGGGGAGGGAAAATATGAGTTTCTATTGGAGACGAAATTTGGCAGAAGGGAAGGTTCCTTAAAAAAAATGGTGATCAAATTTTGGAGATCCTTAATCTATCCTAGAAAAGTAACAAATTTTTGGAGACCAATCTCTTGTCTCTCATCTCTTTTTGGTCACTAAAAATATGTTTGTCTCTAAAATATGATCACCCAAAACACATTTTGTTGTAGTGGATCCAATCAGTTTCAAATCTGGTGCCTGCAACATATAAACAAATCCCATTAAGGCACCAAATATAGATAATGAAAATACTGCATAAAAACCCAAAAGAATGTGATATTTACAAAATGTAGCTAAATGACTAATCTAACATAACTAAATGCTTTTTACCTTAAATATCCCTTAGACTAGCATTAGTTAGCCATAATTAATATAAATATATATAGAAATATCAAGGAGCTGAGACTGTGTGGATGGCTTTGTGTTCCCTAAGATGATGCACTTCATAGAGATTTATTAGCAAAGGCCCATAATTTGTGACTGATCATGCATCCTGGGAACCATTGATTTAAATGTTGACGGCATGCCGTCGGCAAGGCTAGTTTTGAAGAACAACCATGCCGATATGATTTCAGTGTCGAAAGACAGGTGTTTCGGCGGCATGCCGACCATACCGGCGGCATGTCGCCGTGCCGCCGCTGGCAAAATGCTCACTCTCCCTCATCCCCCTCACCTGTACAGGAACTTGGTAGGGCTGTAGGGCGTGCGGCTACCGGAGAACACTGCGGTGTAGATTGCGTCGAGATCGCACACGGGGCACACGACCTTCCTGTTGTCGCCCTCGCTGCCTGCCTTCTTCCTCTGCTGCGGCCTGCAGACGTAGGGGTTGTGGCGGTCGTTGAGGAAGTAGTTCCTCAGGGGCGGGGTGTGGAGCAGCGCCTGCAGTACGGAGTTCATGAAGCAGGTGCTGCCGAGGTTGTTGAGCCCCCGGAGGCCCCACGGGACCCCGCGGCCCGACCCAGCGGCGTCGGTGTCGGGGCACCACAGTGGGCTGGAGCAGCAGTCGAGGAGGCGCTGCTCCCTGGGGGTGGGGGTCCAGGGGCGGAACTCAACCAGTCGCCTCCTCTTGGGGGGTGTGGGGGAAAGGGGGATGGAGGCGGTCTGGTATTGGGAGGCGAGGAGGATGGTGGAGTCGAAGTCAGGGTCGTAGACCTGGTCGCGACAGGCGAAGCAGAAGAGCTCGACGCGGTGGACGTCGAGGGCGAGGGCGTGGGGAGGGGAGGAGGGGGACTGGTAGAGGTGGTCGGGGGTGTGGAGGGGACAAGAGAGGCGGAAGTAGAGGCGGGGTGGGGAGGAGGGGGGGCAGAGGGGATAGCGGTGGGGGAGGTCGAGGTGGAGCTCGGCGCGGCCGAGGGCGGGGGTTTGGGGCGGAGGAGAAGGTGGAGGGAGCGGAAGGGGTTAGGGGAGGAGGAGAGGAAGAGCTGGAGGTGGGGGCAGGGAGGAGGAATGGAGGGGGAGGACATGGGGAGGAAGGTGGTGGTGGAGCCGTAGGGTCGGTGGACCCTGCGGACATAAAGGGTGGGGAGGGAGGGTGGGGGAGGCGGGAGGGCTATTTGATTTGGGTGTAGTGGGTGAATACATTCAAAGTATTCATCGACACAATAGTCAACAATGGTATCAATCAAGTGATGATAGTACCCATGATAAAGATATGCATCCAGCAAGACACTCTTGGTTCTGGTGAAATCTGTCTTTTAAGTTCCAAGTCCTGACTTCCGATACATCATACATCAAGACATTACAGTTTTAACTTTTACTTTGAAACTATACACTTTGATTCTTTCATTCTTAAATTCTTTGATTCTTAAATTCTTTGTATTCTTCTATTATTAAATTTTCTGTATTCTTAACATGGTAAGAATATTTCATTTCGTTATTAAATTTTAACATTGTATGGTCATGTTGTATATGAATATTATGATGTAACACTCTTATTGTTACATAATCAACATTTGATTTTTTTGAAACTGATATCATTTTGACCACTTCTACCATTTTTGTCGGCATGCATCGGCATGCCCTCGGCGTGCCTCCGAAATAGCATTTTTTCAAGCCATTGAAATCATCGAAATCTGCCATCGAAAAACAGGCATTTCTCCGGCATGCCCACGAAATGCACACTTGCAATTTCATTGGCACGGCGTCGAAATCGACATTTCGAACCTTGCTAGGAACAATAAGATGCATCATAACCTGATAAGAGATTTTTGGTGGCATAAAATGAAGAAAGACATCGGAGAGTAGCTCAAATAATACTTGATATGTTAACAAGTGAGGCCAAGCATCCATTACAACAAAAATGACTTAAGGTGACGTTTATTTAACGTCACTACAAATGAAATATGCGTTACCATAAGTTTTTGTAGGCATTAAAAAAGTCACCATAAACGTCTCCTTAGGTGCATCGTCTTAGGTATATATCGATGTCGAAAATCAAACGTCACTTAAAATATTTCTACTTACATTAAATAAACGTTACCTATAACATCTAAGATGTTTAAATTCTCTTAAAAATTCCATCACCTGACCAAACCCACGCAAACACTGCTTAGAGATATTTCGGTGATGTTAGAACATCGCCAAAGAATATCCAAGGAGACATTTAAACGTCACCATATCTTACTTAAGATGATATTTAAACATCACATTAAGTTATTTCGAAGACGTTTAAACGTCATTTTAACCTTTTCTTAAATATCTACAAAATCTTTAGCAATATTTAAACGTCTCCTTATGTATCATATTGTGATGTTTAAATGTTATTCTAAGTAGCTTTTAAAGATGCTTAAACTTCTTATTCATCCTATTATGACATTTAAATGTTAATTTAAGTAACTTTCACTGATGCTTAAATGTTATTTTATGTAACTTTTGACGACATTTAAACATCATCTTATGTATCCTAGTATGACGTTTAAATGTTATTTTAAATAGTTTTTAAGGACATTTACATCATCTTATCCTTTTTTTAACGACGTCTAAATGTCTCCTATATCATACAACATTTAAACATTACTTTAAATTACTTTCAATGACAGTTAAACATCATCTTAAACTTTATTTCAGCAACATTTAAATATCCTGTTATGCCATGAACTGTGATGTTTAAATGTTACTTTAGGTTGTTTTAAATTACATTCAAACATCCCTGAATGTATCTTACTATGACATTTAAATATTACTTTAGCTTGCTTTAAAAGATTCTCTTCCTAAATTATATAAGTCAAAAAATACACTTCATTTATTTTCAATTCAAAATATTTAAATTCTTACAAAAAAAAGTACACATATCATACAATAGATAGATACCTCTCTTCCATAATGTAAACTAGTCTAAAAAATAACCTCTGTCTACATCTTCAGACTCATTCTCATGAACGTCAGCCTTGTTTGCTCTACTTCCTACAATGGTACTTCAGCTTTAGGAAGTACAAGAGCCGATCCACCCTAAAAACAATTCAGAAAAAGAAATTACAACAGAACAAATCGAAAATATAGCAACACATAAGTCAATTACAAAATGATATAAACTAGTCAATGTTAAAGATACAATAACATTGGTTCATAGACACATCTAGGACATATTAGTTCCATTTTTAAACTAATGCAACCCATGATGAAATTTACCTTATATCATACATCATAGAATTTCTTATATCTTATTTAAAAAATTTAGTAAGAATAATGCAACAAGTTAATTAGCACTAAACAAACCAAATACTTTCTACAAAGGGATGCTTCTTATTTAAATGGAGAATATGAAAAACAAATTAAATGTTGACCTTTTCATAAGTTTGAACTCATTCCTTACGGACAACCTTAAGGAATACCAAAAAATACACTACAAATGCAAGATGTGGATGATTTCAATGGAAATATAATTCATCACATGAAAAAACATAGATTCAGGAGATTTTTTAAAAGATTATTAACCATTGATAAAATAAAGATTATTTTAGGAATGCATATATCGTAAAGAGAAGTCTAGTGAAACTATAGGGAGGTTGTACCTTAAATAGCCATTCTTAAACTCAATTGAAATAGATTCCAACTCTTGCTTTTCTGCCATAAAGACATATGCGTTTGTTCATCTACTACTTTTTGCTGCTCCTCCCGCCTAAGTAGTAATACATGCTAGAGCATAGTCCATCAGAATTCGTTAAAGAAAATTAATAATTTAAAAGGGAAATGTGCGTAAAAAGAAAGAAAGAAATAACCTCCTACCTAACTAGTAATATGTGCTATAGCATAGTTCACCAGAATTTGTCAAAGAAAATTAATAATTTGAAAGGGGAATGCATGCAAAAAGAAGAAAAAAGAAAGAACGAAAAAAAACTTATAATTGAGATTTCAACTCCATATTTTTCTTTTCCAAGGTTTGTAGTCGGTCAGTTGAATCACTCACAGATGCCATTCTAGCAAATTTTGTCAAAATCTGGCTTTCCTCAGCATACCTCCATCATGCTTATTTTTAAGTGTGCAAAAATCATGAACATTCAAACTCATAATTCTAGGATTTCTTCCACGTGCCTCCTAAATGCATATTCTCCAAATTGTTGAAATAGCACATGGCAACCTTTACTATGCAACACTAGGATTTCCCGGGCAAGAACATTGACATGATGAATACCGAGTTCTTCCAAAGTAACAGTGTTCACTATCCCCAATGAAGTTAGTAAACTTTGACCAACTTGATATTTTTATTGGAGAATTCATCACTAAGACTTAAGTGCTTCAAACATTTTAAATTCCCAGTGAACATTGAAAGTAACATCTAAAAATTACCTTCTGATTTAGAAAAGAAGTTTTATAGACAAAGAAGATCGTGAGGCATTTTTCTTGTACACAAAGGTCGTCAATGTAAAAGCATGTGTAGCCTCGAAAGGGTTAATCATACCAGATAACACAAGAGATCTTCAAAAATCTGGGAAGACCAGTTGCATGATAAAAAGGTGAGAGTAACTTCAATTGCAGCGGGCAAAACTAATGAATAGCTAGCAATAATTAGTAAATGCACCCAACAAGATTGCGAAGGCCATCACTTCAAGAGTATTCTTTTGGCAAGCAAAAAAGCATAGATGAGGATGCACAAACCATCAAGATGGAAATGGTGACAATTGGTAAGGACAAGAAAGCAAGGAGCATTCTTCCTTGCCCCAAATAATAATCTAAGAGAAAAAAAATCCAAGCTTCTGATGCTCTAGAACACTTCTTTTCTAATATTTTAGGAATGAGTGAATATCCTAAACCCATCCTTAAGATTTCTTTTTTTTTTCAAAAGAAGCCCATCATTAGGAGTTGCTTTCTCTGAATATATTATACCTTTTTTGTACAAACCTTTTAAGGCCAAAACTTCTAGTCTTCAAGTTGGTCAAGTTCCCTTGTCCAAGAGAGGACTAATCTGTATAACAATGAGATGATCCTAGTAGCTATAATACCCTTGGTAAAATTCATTGTTAGCAATATTTATAGTCAAATACGAATTTCATAAATTTGTTCCTTAACAGATCAAATATCTTCTCCATTAGAACTTGCACCCAAGTTTCAGTGAAATTAAGTTTGTTGCCTTTTGCTGTCTTCTATTTTTGTGTGGCATCTTTTTAGAATCCATGTTGTAGCCTTTCAGAGCTATTAATTATTTACTTTTCTAACAAATCAGAGACAAGAACACAAACCAATAACTAATTAGAGACAAGAACATGAATCAATATATAAGAGAGGTCTATTGACGACCAAAACGTTTTGAGAAACATTCCTCATTGCTATCGATAGTTGATAATGCACACTAAAGAACACCTTATTGATGAGATAATATAACAAACGTGGTTGTGATTTTTGATTTGGTACTTAAAATGTAAAAGATTTGTAGCACAATAAATGCTTAATATGAGTACCATTATTTACAAGTAAAATGCTTACCACAATGGACCCCTTCTCCCATGCTAAGATCTTAATGCTGCAGTTAGAAGTAGATCCTTAGGGAGGGTAAATGTCAAACAAAAGTTACTCATCATCAATTGTGTAGATCAATTGAAAGAGAAGAGTGAACATAGAAGTTCTTGACACATGAGACAAGAGAACAACACAAATTATATTCAATGGTAAGTATGATCAAAGAAGTTCTTGACACATTGAATGGTATGATTTGAGAAGAGAAACCTAATTAAAATTGCTGCTTGAATCGATGTTTCTGGATCATTAGTACTAATGAGGTCCAACGGGTCATTGGTACATTATATTCAATGGGAAAAGCAAACATAAATACACTCTTGATTTGGTGAAGTTGACCCTTTCACCTGAATAAATTTACTAAAGCATATTATTTTACTAGTTAAGAAGGTAGAACAAAGGCGCAACCTTGGTTCTGTTTTGTGACTTCATGCCTGGAGGAGTGTGGCACCACCTTGAGGAACATGCCTTACCAAAGTTAAGGGAGGGAAGAAGGGTGGTGGGGGCATCGTTAGGGGTGCAGGTGGGGTGCTTGAGGGAGGAGACAAGGGTGGTAGGGGGATCATTGGGGAGGGGGGGGGGGGGGGGGGAGGATTTAGCTAAGGGAGGGGAGGAGGGTGGTGAGGTGTCGTCGGGGGATGGGAGGAAGGTGAGGTGGTTGAGGGAGCGACTCGACGTGGTGGGTCTTCGGGGGAGGGGAGTAGAGCAGAAGCGGGGGTACTGACCTTAATGGTGGCGAAAGTTGCTAGAGAGGGGTGAGGACGAGGTGGAGAAGGGCAAGAGGCCAATGATGGCACGAACAAGGTGGGCGAGGAGGTTGTTGAGGTGGAGAATAGGAGGTTGATGATGGTATGGACGAGGTGGCGAGGAGGTTGTTGAGGTGGAGAATAGGAGGTCGATGATGGTATGGATGAGGTGGGCGAGGAGGTCAACAATGGCTTGGATGAGGAGGGGGAGGAGGATGATGGAGGATCGAGTGGGATTCGTGAGGGGTGAGGAAGGGTTTCAGTTTCACAAAGTAGGAAAGGGTGGGGAAGGGTGTTGGCTTGCGAAACAATGTTTTTTTTTTGGGCGATGTCTCAAGGGGTCGAAAGTTAGTGACATTATATTTTTAATGTCTATGTAGAATTTTATTTAATGACGTTTAACAACGAAACATCTATATAAGAAGAGTCCATTCAACAATTGTCATTTTGGCTACATAAATATATTAACGTTGTTAAAGTTAACAACATTACGTAAAATTAAACGTCACATTAGGTCATTTTTGTTTTAGTGATCAAAGGCCTGCAGGTCCACTCCAGCCCCTTCCTATTCCTGAATGGAAGTGGGAGAGTGTTGATATGGATTTGGTTGTTTGCTTGCCACTTACCCAGAGTGGTCACAATGCCATTCTAGGTGATTATTGACTAGTTGACGAAGATTGAATAGCTCTTGTTGATTCAAGTTACTTACGACCTTGCATAGTTGGCAAAGTTATATGTTCTGGAGATCGTGTGTCTTCATGGAGTCCTAAAGGAGATCATTGTAGATAGAGATTCTAGGTTTACCTCTTAGTTTTGGGGAGAGTTACAGCAGACCTTGGGGTCTCAGTTGAGGTTTAGCATAGCTTACCACCCTCAGATGGATGTGCAATCCTAGCATACAATTCATACCCTCGAGGGTCTACTACAAGCCTGTGTCTTGGAGTGGAGGGGCTCATGAAAGGACCACCTGCTTTTGGTGAAGTTCATGTACAACAGTAGCTATCACTCCATTATAGATATGGCTCCTTACGAGGTACTTTACGAGTGAAAGTGTATGTCTCTCTATGCTGGATGGAGGTCAAAGCAAAATGGAAGGTTAGGCCAAGGTTGATTCGCCAGAGCCAGGAGGTGATAGAGTAGATCTAAAAGAAACTCGTTATAGTGAAAAGTCATCATAAAAGTTATGCAGATTACACACGGAAAGAGTTACAGTCTGAAATTGGTGATCATGTCTTCCTCAGAGTCTCTCCCACAAAGGGCATCCAGAGGTTTGGGGTGAAGGGAAAGTTAGCATTGAGATTTGTGGGCCCATTCGAGATCCTGGAATGGGTTGGACCAATTGCATATTGGCTTCCTCTACCACCGTAGTTGGCTGGTGTTCATAACATTTTTCATATCTCCAACCTGAGAAAGTATGCCTTAGACTCGAGTCACATTCTAAGCTACGACGATGTGGGGATAGAAGAGAACTTGACTTATCAAGAGCAACTAATGCAGATTTTGGACCAGACGGTCAAGAGGATGAGGAAGAAGGAAGTCCCTCTAGCCAAGATACTCTAGACGAGCCAGAGGTACAACCATAAGCAGATATGCATAAACGATATCTAAAGCTGTTCATTGGTATGTTCTGAGACCCTAACGTGGTCCTCTTTAAGGTTATTATACCTTTCACTAGTATTAGGGCTCCTTGTCATTTTCTTTCTACACATTTATAACTTCACACGAGTTTTGATGGTGAAACTCCTTTTAAAGTTATTATATTTGTTATGATCCAAAATCCAAATTTAAGTTTGAATTTAGCTTAAGCATACCAAGATGAACCCATCGACACTTGACGGGCGTGAATTGAGTTTTGTAGCCCCAAATGAAGAAATGCAGGTTTGGTCAACTTTGGTCAAACCTCAAGGAAAAATTGCACGGGTGGGGTCACATTTGGTACTGTTGTGTTCCTCTCATGGCAAGCTTTTTGATGAGATGGATTATGCAAAAATCAGAAGTCATTTGATATAAATATGGCAATAGAGCGAAAATAGGAGGATAGGGTTCATTAATTTTATTGTTAAGTTTTTCCCCACCTTCTACCCTCTTTTTCTCTCTTCCCCTTATATAACCCATCTCAACCTAAACCCAACCCCTCCACAGCCACTGCATACTTGAGAGAATAAGAGAGATTGAGAGAGAGAGAGTAACGAGAGGAGAGATAGAGAAAGGAGAAACCTCTATCTTCTCCTTCATCCTCCCTTCTACGTTGCACAGGAGGTCAAGATGGCGGCATCAACAGAGGGGTGTGAAGGACGGCTGGAGGGCACTTAATGGCAGCATTGTGCAAGGAAAGGTCATCTCCTCCTCTCCTTTGTTGTTCTATGTGTACCACGATGAGAAAAGGAGAGGGAGATGAAGGATGTAAGCGGTGAGGAAGGACTCCACGAACGTTGGCCTGGTCGCCAGGGGTCGACATGGCGGGGGCGCGAGGCTGGTGATGGGTTTTACACCCATGAATGGTGAGAGAAAGGAGAGTAGGGAATGAAGGTTGCATGCCGAGGTTGTCATTGGAGGCTCACCAAAGGTCAACAAGGTCGAGGGGGGAAGGTCGAGTACAGCTGGTGAGGTCGAAGGTAGAGGTAGCAGGCAGTGGTGGCGTCTTTACATGGGTTATGCTTACGTGTGAATAGTACCATGAAGGAAAGAACGAAGGCCTAGAGAAGGAGAGGTGATGAACAGATAAATATCTAAGTCATGCTTAATTTATGTTAGTTTTATAGTAGTAAGTGCATAATTGCATTAGGTTGTCTCATTATATATATTTGCATGTAGGTAATAGTGCATGCATTATGGGTTATTTATGTGTTGTTGAATCTATTTGTGAATTAGAGAGTAATTAGTGTTTATTTTAATTTTTAGGGTTGAGTTAGGACTTAGTTAGGTTAGAGTCAAAACGAGTCAAGATTGGTGTCAACTTGAAGCCACATTGGAGTTACAAAACCCTAACACTAATTCCTACACCCTTCATTCCACGCCACCTAAGCCTAGCCTCCACCACATTGTGTGTGATGTAGACACATCTATATCACATACATTGTCTATTTATGCGTATTCTTAGGCGTATAATTGCATTCAACATTATAAATATTGTATAACATGCATCATTTTGCATTTAGATTAGTTTGTACAAATTTTAGGTTAATTTGCCCTTTTTTGTGGTTAGGGGATAGGGCGATATCATTTTTGAGTCTCAGATTGAATATCCAACCATACATCTCTGATCAGGGTGACGATCGGAGTCCATCGCCTTCGAAATCACCCCGATCGGATCTCCGTAGCATTATATGTAGTTCGAGAAAGATCAGAGGTCAAGGGACAAGGTGGTGCAAATCCATACCGTAGACGATAAATCCAACTACACTGATGGGTTTGGATTGACGATCGTAGCCCAACGACGTAAAAATCGATCCAATTTGATGTTCGTGGCATCATCTACAAGTATTAGAAGGTGGATGGCCCAGATGGTGCCATGTGGTGCCATCTAAGATGCCCAAGGTCACTCGTAGGACTTCCTCTTCACCTACTCGAACAAATCCTAGTCGCCGATCGAAGATCCAACGATTGAGATTCAATCTCAGCTGCACTTCATAAAGATAAAGAGATTAAACGCTCGAGTGATCTCGACCGTTGGATCTCTATCCAACGGTCACAAGCGCTTGAGTGTTAAATAAAAAACGCGACAAATGAGTGGCTTTAGTGCAGCGGTAGAGTGCTTGTTTGCAAAGGAGGCATGGGTTCGAGCCTTGCCTCGCCTCAAATGGAAGGTGTAGGAGAGGTGCGATGCAATTGAGCTGTTGGATGTGCGATGAACGGTGGAGGTGGCAGCAACGTGGCACAATCTTGAGCGTTGAATGTACACACGCGATCTCACGCGCATCCAAACATGTGATCTGACACGCCAAGTGCATGATCTGAAGCGCGATGGGGCATGCGATCTCGACCCTTCGATCTTGATCCAACTGCAATCAGAGCGGTTACGTCATCGCTTAACTGACGAAGAGGAAGCGGCAGAGGCGCTATCTTAGCCGTTGATGCGTGATCTGAGGGCTAAGATCAACCCATGTGTGCAACTCATGAAGGTTGAGAGGCGTCAACGTGGTCGCTTCTGAGTGCTTCGATCTCCATCGTGCGGCAGCCGTTGCATGCACGTCTTCACCAACGTGCGGCTACAGCGATGTTTATATTCGTCACTAAAGACCCCAGCATTAAATTCTAATCCCTTAAAAGCCCCTTTTGCCCTCAATTCTTACACCTATAAAAAGGGCACCCCTACCACTCATTTGAGCATCCCTTCTCTTCTCTCACCCCCTCCAAAAGCTCTATGAGTTGGTCCCATGCCTGGGATGCTCTACTAGAGTCTTAAATATAATTTTCCATCTTCTCATCCCCCTTTGTGGAGTATCTCGCAGTTGTCCTCTCGCCGTCATTTGGGAAGCGGATCCCACTGCGACACTGCCCTATTCCATCCTCTGCCCTCCAGCTTCGTTCTCCTTCGTCTAGCATCTCATCCCCATTGTCCGTCAATGTGGCTTATCCTCCAAGCAGTTGTCGAGAAGGATAACTTCTCACTCCCTTCTCTTTTTATCACTTTCTAGTGTAGATTTCAAGCTTTCTATTATAGAAATTAGTTGTAATGAATATTTGGCTATAAAATATTGGTTCTCTTTTTCTCTCTTTTCTTTGTATTATTCTTTCTCTTTCTTCTATTATTTATTCTTTAAGTAGAATAGCTAGTGTAGATTTAATTCGACCAGCTAATCTACTTTGTGACAATAATTAGAAATGCGATTTTTGATTAAATGTTTGCCTCCCCGTGTTTAACCTGGGACTTACTAGAATTTCGATTATAAATTTTATTTGATAGCGGATTTTTACGCAAGTACAATGACGAGTTTTCAAACTCAACCTTTTAGCGTACGAAATTCCATTTATCAGCATGTCCACATATATATATGGCTTCCACAAAACCCACATGCAAAATGACCTAATCCAATTAGAATCCCATCCCAATCAATCAATTTCCAATTACATGATCCTTCCTAAAACCTACCCTAATGTGAACACGCCCCCATTCACACTTCTTTGAACTCCAATGCAACCACCACCCAACCTCAACTCCACGCAAATGCAACCCCTCCCCCCCCCCCCCCCCCAACCTTGTTCACACAAACCTTAGCATTCTAGAGACCAATTATCCCAATTTCCATAACCTAATTTACTAAAATCTATTCCTAATCTAACTTCCCAACTAAGAAAACCACCATCATGCCCCTCCCCTCCTATTTAACCCTCCATGCATGTCTACGTGAGGCCCATTGCCTCTTTCCACCTTTTCTTCCCTTGGTGCTCCATAACTTCACCAACTCCGAACCCTAAAACTTACCACCATCACCTTCATCCCTTTGCCGACTACCATTACTACCCTCCAAGACGTACTCCCTCCACACATCTCCACCATCAATTCCATCTTCTCCTCTGCACGTTGATTTGTACCTAATTGACAAAGTTAACATGCCTTTCTTATGACTAGTTTTGGGTAAACATAGATCCCTTCATATATATATATATATATATGGGATTGCATTGCAATTGTATACATTTGTACTTATTATGGAACTTTTAGAATAATGCAGGTTGAGAAGGGCTTGAGGAACCAAATTACAGATCAGAAGTAGAGGGAAGATTGAACTAAAAGCACCACCAACAATTGACGAAGAAATACATACATGTTACACATTAGTGTAAATTATGGAGGCCTCACCTACACGACCACACACCTCATATGGACTCAAACCCAACTGATAAGTCTACTTTTGTAGATCATTATTTGGCTTAAGTACTATTTAATTAGTTATCCTTAATTATTAATCGAGTAGGAGTTAAATGGTAATTTACCTTAGCCTACATTTAATTTTATAAGCTAATTTTACATTTAATAACATATGCTATGATAATATAATTTATTTTATGAATGCAGGCTAGGTGCAAGAGTTCCCATGACATTTCTACGTTTATAAGACGTTTGGAGATTAGTTTGGACGTCTGAGAACCGCCATTGTGGACTCATTGCAATCCACACCTTTTAAGACGTCTAGACTGTTTATTAGACGTCTAATAGAGTGTGGCCAGAACTCATCTTCTGTTCTAACCACTCGCGATCTTTGTCGAGTGGTTGGAGAAGTTGGCGGCCGAAGAGAAACAGACGGAGAGTTTTTTTTTAAAAAGCCGTGCCATCTTCTCCACCGGAAACCCCCTGGCGGGGATCGTCTCCTTCCTCATTGTGAAGCAGAGCCTACACCATGAACTTCAGCGAGCATCGTGGCCCCTGTGTCCTCAACATTGCCTGGCCTTCACTATCTCCGCAACGTGCACGGTGACAACGTGCGTGCCTCCCTTGCCTCGTCGACATCACCACCACCACAGCAACCACACCCGGCCATCCTCTTCCTCTCAAACACCATCACCGCCACCAACACCTGCTAGCCAAACCCCCCTATTCCTTCTTCGTTCTCTTCTTCCTTCCCCTGCTCCTTCATACGTAGTAAATAACCCAAACGCCACCGCCGCCACAGCAGGTGCACATCGTACCCACGCCTCTCATCGGCCTCCCACGTTTGTGCCATCACCCGCGCGACAACCAGCTTGTGTGCAGCTGCAATTCCTGCCGCTCCTCTCCGTCGGGCTCCTCCATCGACCAGCCAGCTCTGTCCACTGCACGCTGCCGCACCATCGTCGGGGCATTCCTCTCCACCGACCCTACTCCAACGAGTCGCGCCACCAGTTGTGGCTCCCTCCGTGCGCACGCCAAGGGGAATCGTCCTCCCCTGTTTCTCTACAGTAAACAACGAATTAAAATTTACAACATATGCCATTGCAGGATACACTATTCATTTATTTTCCTGATTTAATATATTAAGGCAGAATTGCAAGGACATCCCTCTTTGTTATTTGAATTACTTTGAGTTGCATGCTTCTCATAAAGTATATAGAATATGAGTTATTGATTATACGAGTGGGCCCTACTTTGAAAGAGATAATATTAACACGTTTTTACTTGTACCAATATCAAGATCCTTTTATTCCTATAGTGGTGATTTTGCATATGCACAGCTATATTCTTGATTAATTATTTAAATCAAGAAGTTATGTTGAAAATAAGTGCACCGGTTAGTATGCATACGCGTTGAGTTTTCTGAATAAATGAGACACCATTCACTAGTTTAATAGGCTAATTCCTTCCTGTAGAGACGACCTAACTATTTTCATGGTTAGATTCTGAGGATTAAAAGGTTTTGAAAAGCAATTTTCTACCACGCGATTAAATACGACACATCATTTTATGTTAAAGTTTCTATCGAAAATGAAGATTGCTCTTTTAAATGGCGCTGTTGTCGGGGAGGAAACACACCTATTAATTTGTTTGGGAAATTTATATTATTTTTATGCTATTTTGAAAGCTTTTCTGAATTATTGACATTGGTTCCCTTTCTGTGCAAAAACAACAAACAAATGCGGCGAGCGCACACGGCGGAGACAATATTTTTTGTGGACCTTGACGTCACTTGGAGGCCAGCAACGGGTGCTTGTGGGCCTTGATCCCACGTACGTGAAGGCATATGGAGGAGCCTTTCCTGATTTAGTAAGTAGATCTTAGTTTAGATTTAGGCTAGATAGACATTAGACATTTAATTTTTGTCTTTTGGACCCGTATTGGGCATTTTTGGAAACTTGTTCCTAGTGCTTTTATTCCTTATCACTCTTGTTTGCGGGAGTGTATTTTTGGGAGAGTATTCCCATTTTATTTTGATTATAGGTTTATCTGAATTATTTGAACTGCATATTAGTTAATTAGTTAGTTAGATTCCGTTTGTTTGCTTATTATATATACATATATATATTTGAAATGCCTGCTAGAAGTTGCATATTAATAAGACGACCATCTAAGATTGAATGAGCAACATTTAGTTTATATTTCTGCATTATAGACATTTTGCACGAAGAAAGTTGAAGTACGGTACGTCTTCTCTTTAGCATCAAATGCCTGTCATGCATTTGCATTGGACTTAAATTCAAGACCACTAAAGTGTTTGAATCGAATTAATTCAGTGGTCACTTTAAAAATTAGGACTGTTAAGAGGTTGGACCTTAAAATCTGTGACTTGAAATTGTGTGCAATAGGATCTTGTTTGCGAGATTTCAAAATTCAAAACACGAATGTGTGTTGCACACCTGAGACACTGTGCACATCACACATAAGGTCATTAGATAAATTTCTACCTCTCTTCTTTTGCACCATAAGGGAAGTTAGTCAGAAATCAACAAGCCTATCTACTAAGTTACTACGGTTCCTCGTGTGTGGGCTCGATTCGAGACTTCCATCCTTTGCAAGTAGGTTGTAGGCACTAATGAAGGTCGGCTTAGGAAATGTAATTCTTGCAAAACTTATTTGGCCACCAATTGAACACCAATTCTATGACCTAGAATCTACTAAAAATAGATCCCACTGGATTTGCGTTTGTTTTGACAGTGGTAGAACTCTTTAGAAAGTTTCTGCTTTTGTTCTGATTTCTTCTAAGAGAGTTAAACCTATTTGGCTTGAAGAAATGGATCAACCTTACTTCTATCATTCAGATTATCAGAGTTAATAATTCCCATCTTTTAACCAGGATCCCATGCCCTGGGCATATCCATTCTTTGATGGATACAATGACAATTCATGGGATCAATCATATTTCTATCCTGGGAGTACTTGCCCGATAACTCTCACTTTTGAACAGAGCCTAGGAGTGGATTTTTCTAGTTTGTAAACACCCAACCCTTCCACCCTTCATGATTTTCCTTATCGAGGTTGGACCAATACTCCTAGGCAACCGGAGCCTGAGATTGACTATCCTCCCCAATCTGATAGCAGTAGCCTCTCCTCTTTTATGATAGAAAGGCAAAAATAACAAAAGGAAATGTTGGAGTCTATGGGAGAAATGTTGAGGAATAGTCAACAATTAAACAAAGAAATTAGACAACTTAGCTACTCTCTTACTATTGATTCTGATCCCTACCCGTACAACTGTGATCATCAAAATAATTCTGAGGAAACCAATGACAATGGGGATCCCATTTTGAGTAGCTATCACTTAGACTCTCCCAATGAGACATGGCCATTAGAGGAAAACGACCCTAGCGATTATCCATTCGAGGTATATTGGAGTCAAAAGAAAGGGAAGATGGTACCTCTTGAGGACCTTGACCCCGATGACAGTATTTTTTTTACCCCTAATAACCCAGGTCAAGGTTGTATTGTTCATGTCACCTCTCCTATTAGTCATGTGGTGGAACCCTATTCTACCCTTAGTGAGCCTAATCCTGACCCTCTACTTAAGGAACCAACACCTACCATTCAGCATTCTGAGGATTTACATGTGCCCAATAAAGGTGATCCTACAAGAATGGAGGATGAATTGCATCAATTTTGGTCTCAACGATACAAAGAGTCTATTTTAGATGACGAGGATGACGCAATGGAGGAACCCAGACTTAGAGTTTGGAGTGAATCTCGAGGGCATTATGTATTATTCGAAGACTTACCCCCTCAGGATATAAATGATCTGGTAAAACCCAGATTCCTCCCTTCTTTTGACTTTGAGAGTCATCCTCTGCAAAATCAGGAGTTGATATTGGAGGAGGATGAACACAATAGTGAGAACCCTTTGGGAGACTCTCGGGGGCCATACACATCAAGTGAGGATTTATGCCCGAGAAGAACAAAGAATTGAGCGATATAGGCTTACTCCATAACATTAAGACTGATCTTCCTTTAGAAATAACTGCAGATACTCCTCCCTTTACTAGTGAATCACATATACACCTCGACAAAATCTTAAGTGAATCAAAAGAATCTGGGGATGAAATTAATGATAATGATTCTGTTATTTTGACCCTACCATTAAAGGAATTTGATTTGGAGTCCACCATTGATTCATTGGAAGATGAAAATATGACTCTGATTCTTGAGGAAATCATTAATGATAGGCAGGGTGACAAATTTTTTTGCAACTATTAGGGAAAATAATACAGAAACTGAATTGTTGGACTTGACACAAACTAAGCCCTCCTTGGGCTTAACCATTATCGTCCAACACCACAAACAACCCTTACACTCCTTAACCAATCCTTGGCTCAGGTCTCTCCTTATATACATTCTTTCTGGGGAGAATATCAGGCTAGTACATCCTTGGGTAGGATGGCGAGTGTGAATTGATGCTTGTACTTTTAGTCTCGCCATTCAAGGGTTTGAAATTATTATATTTATATCTTTTAAAATCCTTTCTACTTTGGAGGATCTTTGTTATCCTCCACTTATTCCATTTCGGGAGGTCCCTTCTCATGTTCCTTTTGTTATTCCTAGACCTCCCCAGGTAGCCTACGAGGTTCTTTGCTTTCATGTTATCTAGTGAGCATTTGGGATAACGTTGCATCATCAGCTCGCCGACATTCGTGGCTACCTGTTTTCTAGGCCCGCGTTGTTACACTTATTTTTAGGGCCTAGCACTTTCTGTTTGGAACCAGACTTACAGGTTCCGTATAAGTTTGGCTGCCGACAGAAAATGCAGCGCTTGTTGGGAGGCAACCCAGCATCCAGAATAACACCATCATCAGGTGATTTCCTTCCTTTCTCCTCCTGTTTTAATTTTACAATGAGGACATTGTAGGATTTAGTCATTGGGGGTGCATTTTGCATTTTTAGGCAGTATTCATGCATTTAGGTTAGGTGCATTAGTATAAAAAAATATTAAAAAAAAATTTTATTTTCTTGAGTTGAATTGGTTAGCCCTAGTAAGACATCTTTGATAAGGAGGTGTCATTGAAGAATTTCTTTTTAAATTATTTCTGAGTTTAGAATCCAGTATATTTACTTGCACATAGATTGGGTAATGGATCTTTGAAGAAAATCAATAAACGTTTTCAGTCTACTAAATCCTTGGATAGTTAATAGAGAGTCAGGCATACTATCTTCTATTAGATCCACCTAATATTTGTGAGAAGTAGAGAGACTATTGGTGCGCTAAGTCTAGTGCAAGGAATTTTAAGTTCTGGATAATTAAATGATGATACCTCAGAGTTAGGCATAGATTTTCGATCTCTGTTCCTGTGTACAAACTTTGTGTGAATTTCTGAAAGCCACCAAATAAGGTTGATACATAGAGAATGAGTCCTAATAAAACTATAATTATGGTGGATGGTTACGACCGTCCTTCATAGAATTCTCAGCTGAAGGAGGGTAGTAATGTCAAAGGTTAGAAATACGATTGTTCTATCCATCCTTTCCCGGTGCCGAGAGTAAGCACTTTTACCAAATAAACTATACAATATCCTCACCATCATCATTTTTAATAATGCATCATAAATAAAAGTATGCGTCGTTTTGTGTTGGAGTTATAAAAAAAAAAGAAAAGGAAGAAAAAAATATATATAGAGAGAAAGAAGAAGAAAATAGAAATATTTATATTTAGAAAAAAAAGAGAAAAAAAGTCCAAGTTTGGAGTTTTATCTTCATGTCATGTTATCAGGTGTTTATATTTTTGAGGCAACAACAAGAACACCTATTGCGATTCACCAAATATGATTCATACCTATTTTTTAGTATTTCTGATCGCTCGAATACTGGCTAAGGTCTTCTAACTTAGTTGTAGGGTTATTAGGACTTAATTGAAGTGTGAATGCTATGTGAGGCCACCAAACAGTAAATACATTTACAAAATCTGGTGAGATTTGTGATCTCAGAAAGAAAAGAAGGAAAAGAGTGAGCTTAAAGGAATATCAAGAGAGCATAGTTTTTTAGCCTTTCTTAGAGTTGACTCATTTGATAATCTAGAGATTTAGAGTCTGCAGTACTAGACTACATGTAGCACCAGATGAGTGTGAGCCACCAAATATAAATCCATTCAACTCAGTATCTCCTACCTAAGCCAAAAAATTGAGATTAAACTATAGATTATTTTCTACTTTATCCCCGAGGGAAGAAGTTGCCTATCCTAATAGAAGTTTTACCAAAGGTTAAGTACGAACTGCAAATGTAAGTTGGTTCTTTTCACTTGGATCCATTACCTAGGCTACTATCATTTCACATTTTCTGGATCTCTAAACTTTTGAAATAAGAAAAGAAGAAACCTTTTGGTTACTTCCATTGTTTTTCACTTTTTGTTAGGAACTAGCAAAACTTAGGTATGGGGGCATTTGAAAGAGTGATTTTTGTTTTCGATAAAAACTTTAACATAAAAGGACGTGTCGTATTTAATCGCGTGGTAGAAAATCGCTTTTCAAACCTTTTAATTCTTAGAATCTAACCACGAAAATAGTTAGGTCATCTCTACAGGGAGGAATTAGCCTATTAAACTAGTGAATGGTGTCTCGTTTATTCGGGAAACTCAACGCGTGTACATACTAACTGGTGCACTTATTTTCAACATAACTTCTTGATTTAAATAATTAATCAAGAATATAGGTGTGCATATGCAAAATCACCACTATAGGAATAGAAGGATCTTGGTATTGGTATAGGTAAAAACATGTTAATATTTATCTCTTTCAAAGCAGAGCCCACTCAAATAATTAATAACTCATATTCTATATTCTTTATGAGAAACATGCAACTCAAAGTAATTTAGATAACAAAGAGGGATGTCCTTACAATTCTACCTTAATATATTAAATCAGGAAAATAAATGAACAGTGTATCCTGCAATGGCATATGTTGTAAATTTTAATTCGTTGTTTATTGTAGAGAAACAGGGGAGGATGATTCCCCTTGGCGTGTGCATGGAGGGAGCTGCGGCTGGTGGCGCAGCTCATTGGAGTAGGGCTGGCGGAGAGGAATGCCCCGACGGTGGTGCGGCGGCGTGCGGTGGACGAAGCTGGCTGGTTGATGGAGGAGCCTGGTGGAGAGGAGAGGTAGGAATTGCAGCCGCATGCAAGCTGGTTGTCGTGCGGGTGGTGGCGCGAGCGTGGGAGGCCGATGAGAGGCATGGGTGAGAGGTGCACCTGTTGTGGCGGCGGTGGCGTTTGGGTTCTTTACTACGTATGAAGGAGCAGGGGAAGGAAGAAGAGAACGAAGAAGAAGGAATAGGGGGGGTTTGGCTGGCAGGCGTTGGTGGCGGTGATGGTGTTTGAGAGGAAGAGGATGGTCGGGTGTGGTTGCTGTGGTAGTGGTGATGTCGATGGGGCAAGGGAGGCACGCACGCTGTCACCGTGCATGCCGCGGAGTTGGTGAAGGCGAGGTGATGTTGAGGACACAAGGGTCATGGTGCTCGCTGAAGTTCACGGTGTAGTCTCTACTTCACAGTGGAGGAAGGAGGAGACGATCCCTGCCATGGGGGGTTTCCGGTGGAGAGGATGGCACGGCTTTTTTAAAAAAACTCTCCGTCTATTTCTCTTCGGCCGCCAACTTCTCCAACCACTTGGCGAAGATCGCGAGTGGTTGGAATAGAAGATAAGTTCTGGTCGTACTCTATCAGACATCCAATAAATAGTCTGGACGTCTTAAAAAGTGTGGATCGCAATGAGTCCACGATGGAGGTTCTTAGATATCCAAACTAATCTCCAGACGTCTTATAAACGTAGAAATGTTGTGTGAACTCTTGCACTTAGCCTGCATTCATAAAATAAATTATATTATCATAACATATGTTATTAAATGTAAAATTAGCGCATAAAATTAAATGTAGGCTAAGGTAAATTGCCATTTAACTCTTACTCAATTAATAATTAAGGACAACTAATTAAAGAGTACTTAAGCCAAATAATGATCCACAAAAGTGAACTTATCACCAACCAAATGGACTTAGCCTATTCTTCTATTGGACATGCCTGATGAGGTGTGGCTAATTATAGCTAAAATGACCAAGTTAAGCTAGAAACTAGGTTAAACACTACCTGATTAACACGATAAATGGGTTAAGTGTGGGATTTAAGAAAAATGAATTAAAACACCAAATTCATGTTAAAAACGCATAATTAGGTCAAAATAATGAGATATTCTTTTCATAAATGTAAATTGATGATCCAATTGTTAATTGAACACATTTCTAAGCTCAAAAGTACAAATCAAGGGTTGAATTAACTTCTAATATGTTCAATTAAGCTATCATAAAAACTTAGTTACAATTGGACATCAATAGGACCTTGAAACCATCACATTACATTTAGGTCCTCATTTATATACATTTTCTTAAGTTGAAACCTTTTAGGGATTTATTTTAAAACCAGCAGGGAACTTTCTACAAGCGGCCAGGGATTGTTCTGTAACTATTTCAATCACTTATGGGCTTCTTCACAAATTTTGCAGCATTTCAATATAAGGGCCTCTCCACAATTTTTCCAAAACACTTGATTACCATGGGTTCACTGTAGCTGCAGGGAACAACAACTACAACTGTCGTCAATCTTCTCCACCGATCCAAGGGTGGATCTACCTTTATGGATCGTGTGCCTTTGCACGTAGCATCACTACTTCCCTCATATCCCATCCAGCAGCTGGTTTTTGTCGTAAAAGTTCCCGTGCAGCTATCCTTTTTCATCCACCGTTCAACTTAATTGCGCCTAATCACTCTTCGATGACCTGATCGTCCCCTTCAACCTACTTAAACACCTCCCATGAGCTCGCGCGAGACAATAAGCTCCTTCCGCCTGAGTTGGTCATCGCCACATCTCCAATTCTTCTTCCTCCATCAGTCGTTTGTAACAGGGGAGGCTTTCTTCCTCAATTTTGTCGCCACAGCAACCCACTGTGGATTCAGAGACCCCATTCCTCAGCTGGAGATCTTCTCATCCTCCTTCATTGTTGTAGTGACCAGCTACAGCCCAGGCACCCCTTTCTTCCTCTCAGCTAGGATTTTATATGCTTTACTAGTTAGATTTAACTACTTTCTACCTTAGCCTAGATTAGTTAGGAGTAGATTAGTGTAATGCTAATCTACCTTCTTTGATCAATTCATATCAGAAGAGACAAATTCCCTTTCACTCATTTGCCCATTGATCTCCCTCATCATCTCACACTTGCTTCTTTGTGTCTTGCTGTGCACTATAGTCACCAATCACCCATTCACCAGAGCATTTAGCAAATTTGAAGCTCATTAGCTTTCAAATTTGTTGAAGTGCTCAAAATCAAGTTGAGGGCATTCTATTCAGCCCATACAATCACAAATGTCCACTCGCTGGTTTGAATCGATCAGATTTGGATGATTAAGGTGAATTTGGTTTTGATGAGTGATCAAGTAGATTTCTAATCATTTTCTACTGATTTGGATTTAATCATCAAAATTGAGTTTCTTTGAGTTTAATTGGGTATACTGTAATGATTTTAAATCCACTTGATAAAATTTTCAATGTTCAGAATCTTTGTGCCTAATTTTCCAAATCCAGAACCTGAGTTTTTGCATTGCCTGGATAATGAATGACAAGGAAATTAGTGATACTAATTAGAGGCATTCACAATGATCCAAATGTTTTTCAAGGATCACTTTGACCTCCTGAACATCAATCAATGGTGTGTAGGAGGTTTAAGTGATTATATCACTTAGGTGACCACCGATTAAAAGCCCCATCAGGGCAACATTGATTTCTGAATCAAAAGAGTTTCAATATGATATCTAACATTTTACAGGGATTTTGGGAGATTAAAATGAAGATTTGAAGTTGTTTTGGAATTGGTTTTGAATACCTAATATGTTCTTTTCCTCTACATTGTCTATAATGAAAGGAGAACACATTAGAGATTCTAGGGATATTGAAATGTATGAATTGATTCGAATGATTTTAGACCTTCACAAGATTCTCTTCACTGGATTGAAGTTGAATTTTCAGCATTTCTGATGATAAAAGTGTTTTAGATGGCAATTATTGCTTTCAGATATGATGTTTTAGATTTGAGAGTGGATTTGTTTGGAGCTCGAATTCATACCTTATTGGGTAGACTCATCTGGAAATGGTTGTAGTTGCTGTTCACTCATCTTAGCACCAAATCATCAGCAGCAATAGCTATTGATCAGTAGCAGAAATCATAGCAGTAGCACTTGCACTGACAGAGCAGCTGCAGCCACTATCTTGGATGATTTGAGAAAGGATTTGAGTTGGTTTTGAAGGGTTGGATGAGCTGACTCTGTGTGTATTGATAGAATTTTCGGTATTAAGCATTCATGTACAAATATTTGTATTAAATTTGATTTGTATGGCTAGTAATCCATGTTTTTATACACTGTCAATAGCATCCGTATGTGAAAATCTATCCAAAGTGAAGATTAAACGAATTCATTGTTAAAAATCTGTTTAACAGTTCAATCATGTTCCATATGTGTGTCTGGATGTTTCTATTGCTTTACATCACATTTCCACCTCCTAAATTGAATTTTAAGGCTTTAGGTTCCACTTCTTACATCCATCGGCCTCTTTTGTGCTATATTGAAAATATAAAAAAGTCAAATAAATAAAATAAAGGTGTCTTGAGTATGATTAGGTATATCTTTAAATGTGTGCAAAGTTTCAAAGTGATTTGAACTCTCTAACCGGTAAACCATACTAGTAGACGGTTCAGTTTACTTTGAAACTTAATAAAAGAATTCAAATTCAAATAATACAAAAAGAGTCCTTCTCTCTCTCATTTCACCTTCTCTCTCTTCTCCTAACTCTATAAACCATAAAAAGATCATAAAAATATGAAAAAGTTAAAAAATACACAAAAATACCATGTATATAGTATTTATACTTGTAAATATGAATAAATTAATAAGTTATATGTAAATAACGTAATATGCATATATACTATAAATAAATAACTTATATATGTATTATATATATTTAAATAAGCATTTAGGTTGAGTTATTGTAAATATATCTTTATTATATAATTATCTAATAATTTATACTAGATTATATGTACATATATTTATATAATTAGAAATAAAAATGTATACTTTTATGATTGTATATATTACTGTACGTACGTATTTAAATAAGTATTATATATTGTATGATACCTATACATTGATTTATTTATGTATTTATTGTATATAATTAGATTATTAAGTTATTTATCTAAATTATTAAGTTAAAATAAAATAAATTAGTAATCTAACTTATTAATGAGGTAATTTATATTATATACTTGTATATATTAATTTTGAATATTTTCAACCTATTTATGATATATTTATACTATATAATAGTATTTAAATGTAAATTATGTGTATATCTATTTGTAACGTGTAAATAAATGTACATAAATTAAAATAAATGTTCTAAAATAAATTAGAAATGGTTAATAAATACCTTATTATATAAATTAACTATTTATAAAGTCAATTTTGTCATTAAATCATTAATTTATACATTAATTAAGGATTTAAGCTTTAAATTAACGTACACAATCATTAACTTTAAGTAATTTTTAAATATAATTAATAACTTATTCTTATAAATTAACTCTACAATTATGTAGCCTCATATAAGAGTTTTCTAATGATATAATTTAATTTAAAAATGGATGTCACTAGGGCTCTTAAATCGATGCCCAATGTTAGGCTCAGTGAACGCAGCACAGTGCTCAATTCTCCTAAACATAGTCCCACCTCGATTTTGTATGAGCACTTCCAGCCATATTTAATGAAACGTGCCTAGCAGCTGCTCAGTCATCAGCGCTGGGTGCACATATATCCTGCTCGCATGCTAAATCGATGTTTTTAAGATTGTCGCGTTGTAGTATAGCCAAAATAACGCTCAAACAAATAAATTTTATTACTAAAAAAAGTTCCAAGGTCGAACATAGGGAGCAATATGGAATTCAAAACTCAAGAATTGCAAGGCAAGAAGGCTATGAAATTGTGAATAAAAATTGCTTCAGAATAAAGTAGCACTAGGATCAAGTGTGAAAATATAAAAATAATGGAGTAATATGGTGATTTAGATCACCAAATACTCCTTACAATGATAGCTAATGAACTCAATGTATATATGAAATGAAATGCAACCAAGCCAATCGTCTGATTAGTAAATCAGGCGACTTAAACTGCTTAAGCCTCTCTCTTCTCTCTCTCTCTCTCTTCTCTGCAACTCTTCTTTTGCCTTCGGCCCTTCTTCTTTCCTTCCTTCTTCCTTTCTCTTTTCAGCTACTTCACATAGAGGGGGAAGGCTTCTTGAATTTGGCTAAGTGTTAGCCAGTTCTCGCCAAGAGCAAAACCCTCCTTCTACCTGCGCAATCTCTCTCTCTTTCTCTCTTCTTAGGCTCCGCCCTCCCAGGGCCTTTCAGGGTATAGTCGGGTAATCGGGTAGGTGCGTACTTGGGTCTAGGGCTGCGGGCGTGGTCACAGCCGAGGAGTGTAGGCTTAGGGCAGGTCAGGTGCACCAGGTTCGAGGGTGAGGTGTCTCGGACGAGGCGCAGGTGTGCGTGGGTGAGAGGAACCTCACCCCGTGTTTGGAGGCGATAAGCCTCTATCACAAATTCAATTTATGTGATAGCACCGCTTCTGCTGTTTCCGATATGGGACTAAATGCCCTTGCTTTGCTCGTGTGATGGTAGCTGCAGTTAGTAGCTTTGATTGAGGTTAGGGAAGCAGTTAATGCTCCTAATTGACCTGCTTCATGTGTTGCTGAGAAGGTTCCACAGCACTTGGGACCGAAATCTGAAGCTGCGAGACCTGAAGAGCGCTTCAAGCTTCCTTCGAAGCTCTACGGCAATGGCGGATGAAGACCTGATACTTGAAATCAAATAATGGCCTCTCAGCCTCGTCAAAACAATTCAGAAAGTATTGCTGGATGTCGTGGAGTGCAACGGTGGTGGTGGTGCGCTGTGATCGTGTGTGAGGTCTGCCAACCTCGAGAAGGGTGGCCGGAGGTACGTGAGTTGGGTGCAGATTTTGGAGGAGTAATTGACCTAACAAAGTTAGGGCTTTTGCTCCTGAGGTCGAGGTAGAGGTGTCGAGTGTGGAAGCGGCGGTAAAGTTACATTTTGCAGTGCGTTTTTGTTAGAGATAGAGGAGTTTTTCTTTATTTTTGGAGAGTTTTCTCTCTTTTCTTTTTATTTCTAGCTTTGGATTAGCTTTACAACACGGTCTGTATCGGATTCTTAGTTTCTACCATCAATCCTCGTAGGGTCCTTGGCAATCGATGCTTCGAGATAGCACCACCCATGGTAACCCCCAGAACCCTGGCTTTCGAGATTTCAAGATAATCTCACCCATGGCGTTCTGTAGCTAAATCCAGATCCTGGCAATCGACATTTCAAGATAATGTCGCCCATGGCATCTGAACCAGCACAAGGTGCTTACATGCCCCTGTAGGATATTTAGATATCCTAGGAGACAAACACTAAGGAGACGATATGTTATTGTGCATCTTCGAGGGGAATTTCCTGCATCTCCGCGTCGGGAACTCGTCCAAATCAACTTGTGTTGATCAACCGCTCCTAATCTAGGTAACCTTTTTTCTCAGAACAGATTTAACGCATTTGCGTGATTTTGATACTTAGGCGCATTGAACCAGATTGTGTATGGATTGGGGTGCTTAGGTTACCGAGTCCCGCAAACCAAAGGTCAGTTAACGAGGCCGAATAATCCATAAGCCTTAGACTTAATACTTAAGCTTTGCATTTTCCCCAACCTCTTGAGGACTATCCAGATCTTAGCGGATACTTAAATTTTTAAGCCTAGGATTGTAGCCCAAGAGGCCTAAGATCAGCGTTCATACTAATCTCTTTTTGTTTCTTTAGCACTTTTTGTCTTTCATTTTCTTTCTTTTGATTTGGTCTACAACTAAGTCAATTCCTTAATCTTTTACTAATGACTATCTCTTTTTCTTTTTTCTTTTTCAAATTGTGCTCCTTTTTGACATTTTTATCTCATTTCCTTTTTCTCCTAAAAAATGATATGCAAAACATTCAAAATTTCATCCCCTCTCCTATTTTTGTTCTTTTTCAATTTTTTATTTTTTTGGTTTTTTGGAATATGTGATTTTTTTGATAAAACCCTTTCTTGTGAAGTGATTTTCACGGTGTTTTGCACTTTAATACCCCCACATGCCTACAATTTGCAATGTCCTCATTGTAAATTAGGTGGGTTCGAGTTCAGCTTAGATCATTCATTAGAACAGGTGTTGGGTGGGTGAATGGATCGGGGTGATTGTTGCGGATGATTTCAAGCTCGGGTACGGGTACTAAAGGTGGAGTCGCTGTTCTAATGGATAAACCCTAAAGTGCAATATGAGTTCAACATAAGATGTGTTAGGAAGGGTTTCGGGTTTTTCAAAATGATGGGTTGACTCCCGTTAAGCACTAAGTTTAACGCCATCAGCTGGGCACAATGAGCTCAAGGAGAATGGAGGGTAAAAGATATCTCAGCCAAATTTGTATCGATGAGTTCAATGAACGGTTTGAGTCTTTGACTGTTCACGACAAAAGGTTCTAAATCGTGGCTGAGTTGACTGATTTTGACAGATCCATTTCCAAAGATTCGTCGGACAAGGTATGGTCCAATCCATTTTGATCTGAGTTTCCCTGGGAACAATTTTAGTTTGGCGTCAAAGAGTAGGACTTTCTGACCAGGGAAAAAGATCTTTCTGGATATGTGCTTGTCGTGAAAGGCCTTAACCCGCTCTTTGTAAATTCACGAGTTCTCATATGTGTCATGGCGTAGTTCATCGATCTCGCTCATTTGAAGCTTTCTGTGGGTTCCTATCTTAGAAAGATTGAGATTGCAGTTCTGTACTGCCCAATAAGCTTTGTGCTCCAATTTGACGGGGAGGTGACATGCCTTCCTGTACACTAATTTGAAGGGAGACATGCCTAATTGGGTTTTATGGGTGGTCCAATAAGCCCACAAAGCTTCTGGAAGTCGGGATGACCAATCTTTCCTGTCAGGTCGAACAGTGACCCGGAGGATTTTCTTGATCTCCCAGTTTGATAACTCAGCTAGATCGTTAGTTTGGGGGTGATAAGGAGTCGAGATCCTATGTGATACCCTATACTTGGTTATCAGTGATTTGAACATAGTATTCATGAAATGGGTCCCTCCATCGGAGATTATGGCACGTGGAATCCTGAACTGAGAAAAGATGTTTTGATGAATGAATTTGATAACCACCTCATGATCATTGGTTCAGGTTGGAATGGCTTCGATCCATTTGTACACGTGGTCAACAGCGAGAAGAATATATTCGAAGCCGTTTGAAACAGGGAAGGGTCCCATAAAATCCATCCCCCAGATATCGAAGATTTCGCATACGAGAATCGGCTGTAAGGACATCATATCGCGGTGGCTCATGTTGCCTAAGGTTTGGCAACACGGGCATTCCTTACAATGATTCCATGCATCTTTGAAAATCGTGGGCCAATAGAAGCTACACTGGAGGACTTTTGCTGCGATTTTATGATCAGAGAAGTGTCCACCGCAGGCCTGGTCATGGCAGAAAGACAAAATGTCCTGTATTTCCACTTCCGGAACACATCGTTGGATGATCTAATCAGCACCAATGCGGAAGAGATATAGGTCTTCCCAAAAGTAGTACTTGGCATCGGAAAGTAATTTGTCCTTGGCTTTTGGCCAATCGGACGGGATCTGATGTGATGCCAAGTATTTACTAGATCAGCAAACCATGGAAGTCTCGCATTGATAGTCAGGGGGTGCTCGTCGGGAAAATGTTCAGTAATGGGTCCAGAAGGGTCGATAATGTCGAATGGAGGCAGGATAAGTGATCAGCTACCACACCCTGTTTTCCTGCCTTGTCACGAATCTCGAGGTCAAACTCTTGCAACAACAAGATCCAGTGGATTAGTTGAGGTTTGCGTCCTTCTTCGCAAGGAGATGCCTCACAGCAGTGTGATCTGAGTAAATGATAACATGGGAACCCAAAAGATACGATCTGAACTTTTCCAGGGCAAATACTATGGCTAGCAGCTCTTTCTCAGTAACTATATAGTTACGCTGAGCCTCGTCAAGTGTCTCGCTAGCGTAGTAGATGACCACAGGTTTCCCGTCTATTTTCTGCCTAAGTACCACTCCTATAGCATAATCAGATGCATTGCACATAATCTCAAAGGGTTGAGACCAATTAGGGGACTGCAGGATAGGTGCTTGGGTAACTTGATCATGCAAGATATCAAATGCTTGAGTGCACTCCTTGGAGATTTCAAAGGGGACATCCTTAGATAGAAGATTAGTCAGGGGGCGTGTGATTTTCGAGAAATCGGGAATGAATCGACGGTAAAAATTGACGTGCCCCAGGAAGGATCAAATGTCTTTGACCGAGCTACACATAGGGGAGTTTGTAAATCAAATTCACCTTAGCTTGATCAACCTGGATACCCTTTTTCGAGATAAGGTGTCCCAGAACAATTTCCTCAGGTACCATGAAGTGGCTTTTTTTCCAGGAAAGAACCAAGTTCACTTTGATGCATCGCTTGAGGATCTGGACCAAGTGCAGGAGGCAATCGCCAAATGATTCACCAAATACCGAGAAGTCATCCATGAAGACTTCAAGGTATTCACCTACCATATCTGAGAATATGGCAAGCATGCACCGCTAAAAAGTAGCGGGTGCATTGCAGAAACCAAACGACATCCTTCGGAATGCGTAAGTTCTAAAGGGGCAGGTGAATGTGGTCTTTTCTTGGTCATCGAGATGGATTGCGACCTGATTGTAACTGGAGTACCCATCCAAAAAGCAGAAGAATCGATTTCCCGTTAGTTTCTCGAGAATCTGATCAATGAACGGTAGTGGGAAATGATCATTCTTCGTGGAGGAATTGAGTTTTTTGTAATCAATGCAGACTCTCTACAAGTTTGCTATACGGGTCGGTATGGTTTCTCTGGTTTCAGTCGTGATGACAGTGAGCTCTACCTTTTTAGGCACAACTTGGATTGAGCTCACCCACCGACTGTCGAAGATAAGGTAGATGATCCCTGCATCTAACCACTTGATAATCTCTTTTTTCACATCTTGCAGATTTGGATTCAGGTGTCTCTGCATTTCACGGGATGGTCGTGAGCCTTCTTCAGTGTAGATGTGATGTGTGCAGTATGAAGGGCTGATACCAGTGAGATCCTCGAGAGTCCATCAATGGCTCTTCGATGTTGTTGGAGAATGGAAATCAGGCATGTTTTCTGATCAGGTGTGAGTCGGGAGTTGATAATCACAGGGAACGTCTGATTGGAACCCAAAAAGACGTACTTGAGATGATCGGGAAGAGGCTTTAATTCCAAAATCGGGTTGTCAGCAGTAGTAGGTGGTTCAGGATGGGTGTCATGAGTAAAGGAAAGAGCTATGGGTGTGTCTAGGTTGAGTTCAGGCTTCTCTAATTGTGGGTTTTGATCCTCTTGTGGTTGATTAGAAATAGTTGGTTTTTCCTCGATAAAGTCAACCACAGCTTCAATATCGCAAATTTGTTCTATGACTTCGCAATTGATTCCTTGTTAGGCCTTAAAGATGTCGATCTTTAGTGTCTTGCTCCCAAATTTTAATTCAATTTGGCCCTCCTCACAATTGATGTTAGCCCTAGTAGTGGCCAGAAAGGGTTTCCCTAGTATGATCGGTGTATTCTTTACATTCTTAGGAGCATCTATGTCTAAGACAATGAAATCAACTGGAAAATAGAAATCATGCACCTTAATGATGACATCCTCGAGAATTTCTTTTGGCGATTTAATTAATTGGTTAGCTAGTTGTAAAGTTACTTCAGTCAGTTTAAGCTCAGATTCCTCGAAGTAGTTTAGTAGGGATGTGTGTATCAAATTTATGGAGGCTCTTAAGTCTAATAAGGCTTGGTCAAATTGTATATCACTAATTTCATAGGAGATCAAAGGGGTGCCTGGGTCTTTTGCCTTAGGCAGGAGTTTACTCAAAATTACAGAGTTGGCTTGCTCTGACAGTACGATCAGCTTCCTATCTTTGGTTCGCGGCTTACGCTTAGGTGTACATACGTCTTTTAGAAATCGTGCGTAAGTCGGTACGTGGTGTATTGCATCCATCATGGGGATGTTTATGTGGACCTGCTCAAAGAGCTTAACCAGGTCATCCTTAGGTGCCACGGTTTTAGTTGTCCTTTTTCCTTTAGTTAAGGCCTCAGGAAATGAAACCTTAGATGGTTCCTCTATAATGGGTGTAGGTTCTTTATCTGGGATAGAGGTGTCCTGGATGACTATCTTATGGTTAGGGTTTGTATTACTAGGTTGGAAGTGGCTTAGATAAAGTAGGTCCTGTGTTGTTTTGCTAGTGCGGGTAGTAGCAGAATTCAATCCTGCCTGGTTCTGGTTTGGTGTGGGTAGAAAAGGTTCTTGCTGTTGGTAACCCGTATACGATGTCGAAGCCTCCATCCCATCGGGTGATGAAGTAGAAGGGGCCTGATAAACAAAGTGAGCTTGGCTCGGATTTGGGTTCATAACGTGCTTCGGGTTTGACACGTTATTCGGATTAGGCAGAGGTTGTGAAGGAAGAGCACTAGGTTGGCGAGGATTTGTCATATGGGCAAGTTGATTGTGAATCTCTGTGATCTCGTCTCTGTGTTGTTTTTGCATAGCCGCATTCGTCTTCTGAATGTCAGCTAGAGTTTGAAGGATAAGAGTCATTTGATCTGTCTAAGTCGGCCCAGATTGATAAGTTGGGTTAGGTCGAGACTGAGGCGGCTGATATGGACGAGGAGCTTGTGGTCGGGGTAGATATTGAGGTTTTTGATTTTGATTATTACCTGACCACGTGAAATTGGGATGATTACACCATCCAGGGTTGTAGGTGTTTGAGAATGGATCATTCTAAATGGCGTTGAGGTCCTCGCAGGTCTGAGGAACCTCAAGAAAATCAAAATATGAGGGTTCAGAGTTCCCCCAACTAGAGTAGGTGGATCCAGAGTTTCCTCCGTAACTAGAATCAGACGGGGGTGGATATGGATCCATCCCCTGAGAATGTTGGTGATAGATGTTGTGCACGGCCTCCCTGCTAGAGGGTGGTTGCGTGAATGGGTTTTGCGTAGAGGTGGCTTGCTGCAACCTTCTTCTCGATAATAGAGACCTTGTCCAGATGACTGTCCATTAGTTCCAAGTCGACGGAAGAGGACAGGCCCTGCGTGTCATGTGCTCCCTTTGGATTCGTCAATGCAGGGGCATTCATCCAGTCGAACATGCCCATGGATTCATTATTAATGGAGTTCTCACGTATATTCTTGAAAATCTCCCACACGGTGTCTTCGTGTTGACCCATGATGTTTCCTCCACAAGTCGCATTGACGAATAATCGAATATCCTCACGGAGTCTCCAGTAAAATGACTGGACTTATTCCCATTTAGGAACTCCGTGATTGGGGCACTTTCGCATGAGATCCAGAAAATGATCCCATGCTTCGTGAAGTGGTTCTCCTGCTTGTTGTGTGAAATGTGTGATCTGGTGTTGTAAAGCATTTGTCCGATCAACAGGAAAGAAATTTCTCAAAAACTTGGATTGAAGTTCCACCCATGTGTTGATTGGATGCGTTTGGGTTTGGTACCAGTGATTAGCTTTATCCATGAGAGAGAAGGAGAACATTTTCATGAGTAGAATATCCCGATTTTGAGCTTTTGACCCGAAGGTCTGGGCTAGATGCTTAAGTTGTTTGATATGCTGGAAAGGATCTTCGAAATTACTCCCATGGAATTTGGGAATGGCATGAATCATGTTGGGTTGAGTTCAATGTTAGGAGCTCCAGCGGGGATTTGTACTTGAGGTTCGATTGCCACCGCAGCGAGATTGTAGTGATCTCGTATCATTGGACGCTGCGGTGGGTTCACAAAGACTTGGAATAGATCATTGAGGCGTTGAAGTTGATTTTCAACATTTTTTTCTTTTGCGGGTTGTGCCATGATGATAGATGAAGGAGAATCAGGTTCAGATGAATCGAAAGAGACATCAATAGGATTGGGTTGTCACACAAACAAGGAGGTTGAGGCTTGGCCTCGACGTGAATGAGTGGCTAAAGGAGGCCTCAAGGATGGTCTTAGAGACCTCCTCCTGAACATGCATCGATAGAGTAGATGAGAGGTAGAATGTAATGGACCCAATCAAGACACTAAAAAATGTTGGATGACTATAGAGGTTCGGGGCGGATGATACCCCTTAGTAAGAAAGCTGTCCACCTGAGAATTACCTAGGCAGCCAGAGAGGGAGAGTCCCGCAAAGACCCCTACACGGTAGAGCGCCCCCATGAGTTATAGGGTTTCCCCCACTCGACCTCTCTTGCCACTGATGTTCCAGATAGACCAGAATGAGGACTTGACCTCTTAAGTCTATCGATTTTAATTAAGAGCAAGGGTGCTTTAGAATTTTATTTGAACTTTAAGATGTGTTGAGTGCAAAAGTGACCTAATTTGAAGATTGGTTGACCCAACAAGGTGGGTCAACTTCACCTGTATTGTTCTCTTGAGAATCTTAGGTCCCTCTTTTAGTGTTCCAATGATTTTAAGAGCCTGATTTTTAGGGTTTTACTTGAATAAATCAATTCAATCAAGGCTTAGGCACGCATTGTTTTGTAGAGATGATTTCTTGATTAAGCAAGTGTGTCTCTAAAAATCCTAAACTGGAATCCTTAATTGGCTCTAATTTGGTCCAATTTAATTTGTCAAAATGTAGTACCTAGGGCTTAAGCAAGAATGTGATAGCCATAGATACCTTAAGTTTTAAGTGGGTGCACAAATCAGGATTTGTTGTCTAAATAAAATGTATCAAATCAGGCAACTTGTTGAATTATCTAAGGATAGAATGCAAGTAGCTCTAATTGATTTTTTGTTCTTTTAGCCTTTTCAGAATTAGGGGCTTAAGAGAGAGAGTAGTTAGAACTTACTTGCTCTTGGCGTGTTTAATGTGCGGCTGATCTTCTCTAAATGTATCCTTCTCTGAAACGACCACAACAAAAGAGATATAGCAAGTTAGAATCCAAATTGGGAATTGCAATCAAGAGGTCTAAATTGCCCGTTGCTCCCCGACAACAACGCCAAAAATGCTCGCGTGCTAAATGGGTGTTTTTAAGATTATTGCGTTGTAGTATAGCTAAAATAGTGCTTAAACAAATAAATTTTATTACTCGAAAAAGTTCCGAGGTCGAACACAGGGAGTAATATAGATTTCAAAACTCAAGAATTGCAAGACAAGAAAGCTATGAAATTGTGAATAAAAATTACTTTAGAATAAAGTAGCACTGGGATCAAGTGTGAAAATGTAAAAATAATGGAGTAAAATGGTGATTTAGATCACCAAATACTCCTTACAATGATAGCTAATGAACTTAATGTATATATGAAATGAAATGCAACAAAACCAATTGTCTGATTAGTAAATCAGACGACTTAAACTGCTTAAGCCTCTCTCTTCTCTCTTTCTCTTCTCTGTAACTCCTTCTGCCTTCGGCCCTTCTTTCCTTCCTTCTTCCTTTCTCTGTTCAGCTACTTCACATAGAGGGGGAAGGCTTCTTGAATTTGGCTAAGTGTCAGCCAGTTCTCGCTAAGAGCAAAACCCTCCTCCTACCTGCGCAATCTCTCTCTCTTTCTCTCTTCTTAGGCTCCGCCCTCCCAGGGCCTTTCAGGGTATGGTCGGGTAATCGGGTAGGTGCGTACTTGGGTCTAGGGCTGCGGGCGTGGTCACAGCCGAGGAGTGTAGGCTTAGGGCAGGTCAGGTGCACCAGGTTTGCGGGTGAGGTGTCTCAGACGAGGCACAGGTGTGCGTGGGTGAGAGGAACCTCACCCTGTGTTTGGAGGCGATAAGCCTCTATCACAAATTCAATTTATGTGATAGCATCGCTTCTGCTATTTCCGATATGGGACTAAACGTCCTTACTTTGCTCGCATGATGGCAGCTGCAGTCAGTAGCTTCGATTGAGGTTAGGGAAGCAGTTAATGCTCCCAATTGACCTACTTCGTGTGTTGTTGAGAAGGTTCCGCAGCACTTGGGATCGAAATATGGAGCTGCGAGACCTAAAGAGTGCTTCAAGCTTCCTTCGAAGCTCTGCAGCAATGGCGGATGAAGACCTGATACCTGAAATCAAAATATGGCTTCTTGGCCTCTTCAAAACAATTTAGAAAGTATTGCCAGATGCCGTGGAGTGCAATGGTGGTGGTGGTGCGCTGTGATCGTGTGTGAGGAGGTTTGACGACCTCGAGAAGGGCAGCTGAAGGTGTGTGAGTTGGGTGTAGATTTTGGAGGAGCAATTGACCTAACGAAATTAAGGCTTTTGCTCTTGAGGTCAAGGCGGAGGTGTGGAGCGTGGAAGTGGCAGCAGAGGTGAACTGTGGAAGTCGCTAGGCTTGCCGAAGGTCTGTCGGTGAGTTGGAAGATGGAGTCGCGGAGGGCGTTGCTGGGGTTGAAATGAAGTGTGGAGTTGCTGTTGTGATGAGGGAGGCTGAGGAGTCGTTTGAGAGAGGTTGCAGACGACGGGGAGCGGAGCTTGCATTTGTCCCCTTATGATGCATGCTCGGGCATGCTACTCTTGATTGGCTCGCTGGGGTTCACCTCCTTGTTTTTTTCAAGATGGAATTTGGGGGGAAAACCCCCCATGCCCCCCTTCCCGGTCGGGCACTGCCCTCCCTCCCTTCACTCAAGAACCACCCACACCCATAGGAGGGTGAGGGAGTATGTATGTTTTTATGGTAGAACCACTTCACCCCAAAGGGTGGTGGTTCCCTCTCCCTGTGACCCTCACCCTCCTTATAATTCATGCTTAACTTGTTCTACAAAAAGCTGCACTTCATAGGAGGCGAGCAGAGGGAGGACAAGCAAAAAGGTTGTGCTTGTGTGATTAATCTCTATCGTCAAAATTGACTACCGTCGGTGGAGTCCGAAGGGTCCCGACGAATGCTCAAGGTGATCCTAGGCTTAGTGGAGTTATAAAGCTCTGAGAAGGTTCGTTGCATACTCATGAGTTGGAATTTCTCTTCACTCATTGTATTCGTATTCGGATTCTGAGTCTAGGTATGCCAGGGGAAGTAAAGGTAAGTAAAGAACTGGGAAGAGATTGGATGACTGATTACTTGTATTCAGTCTTCATTCTATTAATAACCTGGCTCGGTGATGACTTATTGTGAGCTCACCCTAATAGCTGGAATAAGGCAAGCTCGTCTCCGTATCCTACAACTCGCACCAAATGAAATGAAGTGAAACGAGTTCTCCATTGGGGCATGGAGAACGAAGTGAAACGTAATGGAATGAGTGAATCACATGTTCTTTAATAACACACGTGTGCGCATGCACGTGTGTGGCATATTATGTATATTGGAGTTAGCCCCGCTGCATTGTTTTTTTATAATATACACCTAATAACGTATTTGATTTATGAGTTGTACGAAGCCCAAGCTACCCCATCCGCTTGGGCGAGCAAGCCACTAACATTTAACATACACCTTATAACCACTTCATCAACCACGTATCGTGTAGGCCACTGAGTAATAAACTACCCTCTCAAAGGCATTACGGGCAAGCACCCCCTTAGGCGCTTGCGGGTTAGAGAGAGCCGGTGTGGCGATTGAAGCACCCGATTATCTTTCTTTTAAAATTAAACCTGAGTTAAAAAAGGAGGGTGAGGGTCATAGGGAGAGGGAACCACCACCCCTTGGGGTGAAGTGGTTCTACCATAAAAACATACATACTCCCTTACCCTCCTATGGATGTTTGTTGTGATTGAGTTAAAGGAGGGAGGTATGGAATAGATGGATTCCTTTTTGACTAGCTATATCCGTATATAGCTACGGATATACATTTACCCGAATCTCATGTATCTGTATGAATCAAAGTTATCTCATTTGTGTTCAGAGGAAAGCACATATCGTACGATATTCCACGAAATGAATACCCTGTATTTAGATCCACACTTATTCCAAATTGCCTCATTCTTTGATTTCTTCCTCTATCTTTGACACCCTACTTCACATACTCCTCCCTCCATTCCAAAAATCAATCAAAGAAATGCGAGGGGTCCCAACCACCGGATCACAGCTCCCGACGTCCTCATCACTTTATTCTGCAAGTCTTCTTTCACTTGTTTTTGCCACAACCCTGGGAGCATTAGCCGATTTGGTACATCAATACATCTTTCTATGCTCATTCCAATCTTGTCCAACTTTTCTAACTTCCTCTTAACTTTCTTTCTCTTTGTTTTGGAAACACGTCTTCTTATTCTATCTTTTCTCGAATCCTCCTGGACGGAGAGGGTTGGTGTGGACTTCGACCCCTCCCCGGGCATGAGGGAGAGCTCCATCAGGGAGGAAGAGGTGGTAATTAAGACATTGGAGTCGGTGCCGTCGGAAAATACCTAATAGATGATGCTAGATTTTGCCGGGCCCATGCTGGAAACTGAAGAAATAGCTGCCCTCAAATCAATCAGAAAGTCGGATAGGATAGCGACACAGGCCACCACTAAAAAATGCTGTGCTGTAAAGTAAGGTATGGCCGGAGCCGGTTGCGGTATGGCCGATGCCGGAGACGAAGCTTGCTTTGATAAGGGTTGGATGGCGAGGATGAAGGAGATAGGGACGCCGGTTGGTGCTGCTCGATGCGGAAGAAGGCAAGGAAGGAGGATCTACTGCTGGTGTTGCGGTTAGACGACAAGGAGAGGCAAGGAGGGTTGCTGGAGCTTGAAGAGCATTTCAGCTGGAGGAGGAGAGAAGAATTGGGGGTTACTCTGGTCGATTTCAAGCTTGGGGAGTTCGGCCTAGCCTGGGCTTTCTTTTATAGGTCATCAGAGGGTGATTAGAGCTTGGGAAGCAAGCTTCCCAAGCTTGGAAGGCTTGCTGGATTGGGAAATCCCTTGAGACCCAAATCTCTCATGCGTTCGCATGAGAGATTGGGTAAGTTTTAGGGCATGGGATTGGGTTCAAATGGAAGGGGATTTCTTGACGAACTTCCCTTTCAAATTTGAAAGGGATTTGTTAAGAAATCAGGGAGTTCTTTCCAAATTAAGGTTGTCAAAGCAAGTAGGAATAGGTTTAATGGAGGTAGGGACCTTTTTATGAGAATGATGACAAAGTTAGGGGTCTATTTGAAAATATTTTGAAAGTAAGGGTAGAAATGTAATTAGACAGGACCAAGTTGCAAACTAAGTCAAGACAAACTTATCTTGGGTCCAAATTTTGATACAAACCTAATTTGTACCTAAGGAATCCAATGGTGAAGTTGGATTTTGGTTTTGACCACGTGTGTTTGGGTAATTTATGTAAATATTTAAATTAGGGCAAATGTCTGTCTGTGACTTTGGTCTGGGTCAAAATGGATTTCGATTGTCAAATTGAAGGTTTCAAATCCTAGAGAATATTTTTCTATGAATTTTAGAGGCTTTAGGTGAATTTTATTCTGATCAGAACCTCAGTTAATTAAGCGGGTCTGTTTTTAGGGTTTCAAAAAGTCATTTAATTCTCAGAATACTTGCAAACCCTTTTCTGATTGTTTTAACTCACTTGTTAGCTTTCTAAGACTATTTGGCCTTCATTCAACTCCTGAGAAAATCCGTGGTTGTACTGCATTCATGTTATGATAGAAAAATTATAGTTTTAACCCTAGTTTCTTATTTTTCCCTCAGAATGATTATGCAGTGACTTATGACTCTCTGGCAGTTATGTAGGAGCATTTACTGACTTAATTGGGTCAAAATGAGCTAGTTATAACTCACGATGGTGTTTCCATCATACCCCTTGTACCATAACCCATATCCTCTGACCTCTTGAGGATATTGAGCATTGTGTTTGAGATTTGTGTAGGGGCTGGGAGCCCAGTTCTGTACAGTGCCTTGGCCTGATTCAACTGAGTCCGGTCTGAGCCAAAATAATGCACTGAAAAAACACTAAAAAGAAACTACGGGCCAGTTCATAGTACTGGTCTAGTCCCACTCGAGAGGGTACTGTGTATCCCATGAACCAGATCAACCTCGCCTACTAAAAAACGTAATTTTTGTTAAGTGAAGGGTTGAGTGAGGGAACAAGCCAAAAAATTGGCTAAGTGTTGAACCCTTAACCATGTGTGAGTGACTTAACTTAAAAGAGACTAAGTGTTGTGCGGAGTTGAGTGACTTGAGTGTATTGTGTGTGCGTGTGAGTTTTATAAGTATACATATAATGTGTGTGTGTGTATATATATGTATGTATGTATGTATGTATCAGTATATAGTATACAGTATAAGTATATAATATAACAGTATATGTATAATAAATAAAATGTATATATGTAAAGTATACGTGAGTGTTGTATGGTAAGAATATAAGAGTAATGAGTGTTTTAGCCTTTTTATGTGCATAGTCTTTAGTGACAGTTTTTGAAGCTTTAGTAACATTTAAGTATGTTAGTATAATCATTTATATTAATTTAGCTAAGTTAAAGTTTGTATATTGGTAATATGGTACATAAGTGTGCATATATATGTGTAGTATATAACAAGCTATATATAGAGTATATATATTTAAGTATTATTAGTATATATTTGTAAATAAATAAATTATATGTATGCATATTTATTGTAGTATATATATGTACGTATGTATATATATATGGATAGTGTATATAGTTAGAGTCATTGTTTGCCTTAGGTTGTATATAGTGTTTCTAAGGTTTAATAGGAGTTAGTATGTTTGCATATATGTTAGTATAGTGTATGTAAGTATTTGTTTATTATTTTTGTTCCTAGACTTAGGTATTAAATTATACATAAATAACATATAATAGATTAGGTAGTTTTTTGTGCCTATTTGATTGTAAATATTTTTAAGGCATTGTAGTTAACATTGATTGATTTATTTTGTACATAATTAACTCAATTCTTCATTGATTGATTCAATTGATTCATTTGTAAATATAATTGACATTTTTGAAATAAAAGAGCATTTTTGGAACATAGAAAGTAATGTATATCAATAACTCCTTCTCTGTGAATGACCTGGAATAAACCAGTAAAAATTATGTAAATAAAAAATGGCTGACCATCCATCTGGATTGCAACTATACTACGACAATAACGACAATTAATTAACTACAATTAGCAAATCAGATTAGAAATCGATCAATGGCACATGCCCCCATCTCTACCCTACACATGTCTCCACCATGCTTCATCTATCCTCCACGCCACCTAAGTCCACCCATTCAAAACTAAGATTCATTTTCTACTCCAACCACCAACCACCTTACGTTTAAAATCCCACCTTGGATCTTAATCCTAAGGCCTTACACCTACTCCCTCCCTTGGATTAGAATCCTAAGGTGTAACGAACGCGTGCCCCAGACGCCTTTTAAGACGTCTGGGAGGTGGCCCAGACGTCGGACAAGACGTCTTGGATCACATCCAGACGTCTGACCAGACGTCCGGGATCGTTTACAGACGTCTGGAAAACAGTTATGTTCGCACGGGAGATTCGTCTGCGCGCCTGTGCGCGCAGACCTGCGATTCCTCTCTCTCTCCCTCTGCGGCTGCAGGCACGCTGCGACCACCTTCTCTCTCCTCCTCGCACGGCCTTAAAAGGGCGCGCCTCCCCTCCCGTCTCCACCGTCTCCTCCTTCTTCTCCTTCCTGAGCGCGAGGGCGAGCGAGCGCGAGGGCGGCAGCGGCAGCCGCAATGAGCGCGGAGGAGGTGCGGCGTGCGAGGGCGGGACTCTGCCGTGAGGGCGAGCTTGCCGGAGCGGCTTGGCCGGCCGGCGGAGGGCGCAGGGGGCGCGGAGCGACGCGGAGTGGGACCTGCTGCGGGCTGAGCAGCAGACGCGCGAGGTGCGACGCGGGCGGCGTCGCGAGCGGAGGCCGAGCAGGGTTCTGATTCTGGAAAGATTTCCAGAATCAGACGTCTGGGTTGATAGCCAGACGGCAAGGTCGACGTCTGTAAGATCATACAGACGTCTGAAAGGTAAGTTTCCGCTTTCTTCTTCCTTCTTCTCGACTGACCGTACTGAGGGAGGGGGGGTTGGCCGTGCGCAGGTCGCTGATTCGCCATCCTTTGCGAATCAGACGTCTGGAAGTTGTACCGGACGGCGGGAGTGATCTACAGACGTCCGTGTGTACCATCGGACGTCTGGGGTATAGGACAGACGTCCCCGCAGACTTCTGGACGTCCGGGGAACCAAGCTGAACAGGTAATTCTCTGATCCACCGTTTAAGACGTCTGGAAGGAGTTCCAGACGTCTGATTTTGCACAGTATCATCTTTTTCGACCCGTTTAGGGCCCGTTTGGGCTCCGTTTTCCGCGATTCGAGTTGCGTTCTTTTCAGAATTAATTCCTCTACCCGTCTACAGTAGCTATACACTGTTCTGAGACACTCCTTGTGTTTGATCCTTGTGATAGGACCTCGTTCGGTTGCAGTCTTGAGAGTCGCGGAGGCACGCGGGATTCCCGATCACGCCCCCACTACTCCCGTTGTACCTGGTAGAGTGGCTTTAAGTATTAATAAAATCTGTTAAAGTATGGAACCATAACTAGAACCTAGGGCATTGCATGAATCCTAGGAATGAGAAATATATGGAATGATAGCTCCTAGGTGTTGCATGAATCCTAGGGCTGGAAAACTAGATTGTATGATAGATCCTAGGATATGGCATGAATCCTAGGGTGGAAAAACTAGTGGAATGTATATTACTGCAGTCTTGGGAAAATGGAAAGGAATATATATAAAGCTGCTTGTAAATTTAATTAACAGCTGCCTGTTATGAATAAAGAAACATGTTTGAGATCATGGATTTTGAGAACGTGAATCTGGAAAGTGAAACATATGATGTTCTGAGATAAAGAGCTGGAACCCTACGGGGAATTAGGAGTGGAACTCCTGGAAAGAATAAGGAATGGAACTGAGATGTAGTTTGTACTGTCTCTTGGGTACGCAGTGCCAAGGGAAGTACCTGTACCTGTTTAGTGCAGAGTGGGGCCAGCTGCCCCAGGGACCCGAGGTTAGGATTGGCTGCTCTGTACCGACTTGTTGGCCCTCGTGTACGTAGTACCGAGGAGAGCTACTAGTGTTAGGAGAGTACTAGCTACCCCACGGGCCCCGGGGTTTTGCTAGCCTCCTTCACCGACTTGTTAGGCCCATTAGGGCAAACCAGGGTAGTCAGGCGAGGGTGCGCGGACTGTGGAGGGGCAAGGCCCCGGTTTGGTTACTGTGGAGGGGTTGGACCCCTGTTACTGAGAGGGCTCTGCCCTGGTTCCGTGCTGTGCTTTGGGCGCACCCGTTAACGGAAACGACTGACCGCGTGCCAGTGCGGGCTAGCTACCTGTGCGTCTATCGCGCGTGCCGTAGTCACCGTTACGTCTGTCAGTGACCTTGGGGTGGTTGACTGAGGGTAGGATCACCACGGGGGACTCTCCCGGCCAGGAGAGCACCACGTGCTACTTCTACTTTTGGAAAAGACTGCAATCATGATCGTTCCCACGAGGACATTCGAGATCAAGTAAAGGATCTGAGAAATAAAAGAAATAGTGAAAAAAAAAATTGAAAGATGTGAATAAAGGAAGTAATAGAACATAACAGCTACTGTACACTCTACTGTTGCCTTTAGTTAGTTTGCCACTCTACTCAGCATTTTGCTGACGTGTTACACTCGTTACCTTTTTTAGGACCAGGTGTTGAGCAGCCAGGGTCGGCGGCTGCAGAGGACGCTGGGCCGAGTAGGGTCCAGTAGAGTACCACAGCCTTTTTGTACCCCTTTTGTTTCTGTTCTAGTGAGTAATTTTTGTTTCCGCTGTACCTTCTTTACCTGCAGTTCTTGTTATATGATAAATGCTGTTTTACTGTTGTGGTGGTACCTACTGTAGTAGTTTCTTTCCTTACTGTTGTACTTTTTTACTGTTAGTTATATTCATGCTGAATGTGGTTTATTTTACTGTCTTTTGGTTACTTCCTCGTTGGACGACTAGGTCTTGGGATTAGTCGAGTCGGTCCGGTTCTCGTGTCTCGTAGGGACTCGGGAACCGGGTCGTTACAGGATGGTATCAGAGCAAGGTCGTCCCGAGAAGTGAATCAACTGACTGGAAAATAACCAATTCACATGTTTATAGCTAGAGTAGCCACCACAACATATCTCTTGACATGAGCTCTTAGAAGTTTTGTTAGGTACCTTCTGTTTTGACGTTTCCGTTTCGTTTCGCGTCTCCTTGCAGGGGATGCCTCGTCGCGGGACTGGCGAGACTGGCCACGGGCGCGGCCGAGGGCGAGGTCGGCGAGGTGGACGTGCTGTCGTTGACGTCTCGGTGGACCAGCCACCACTCCCTGGCGCCCAAGCCCAGGACCTCGCCAGACTGATACGGGATATTGTACGAGAGGAGCTCCACCCACCGCCCCGAGCACCTCCTCCTGGGGTTGCGGAGGGGGAGTCCTCTGTGGGACCACGCGACAGACGCGGCGCTGGACACGAGGGAGGGGATGGGCCCCTGCTGCCGCCACCTTCCTCCGACACTTCTGTACACGAGGCACCTTCGCCTGGAGGTGCACCAGCACCTCCCCTACAGCGCCACTTCGAGCTTTTCGGACAGTTCCGGAAGCTGAAGCCCCCCTCCTTCAAGGGGGATGAGGACCCGACCGAGGCAGAGGACTGGCTTGAGCAGCTGGAGAAGATCTTCGACACCCTTCGCCCCCCGGTGGAGTGCCGCGTGGCCTTTGCCACGTACCAGCTGGAGAGTGCGGCACACCGGTGGTGGAGGGCGGTCCGGGGACAGGAGAGGGACGAGCCGACGTGGGACCAGTTCGTCACCCTCTTCTGCGAGCAGTACTTTCCCCAGACGTGGCAGGACCAGAGGAGGCGGGAGTTCCACACTCTCCGCCAAGGGACGATGACCGTGAGCGCGTACCGCACGCGTTTCTTGGAGCTGTCCCGCTTTGCAGCGACAGCGGTAGCCACTGAGGAGGAGCGCCTTTGGAGGTTCACCGAGGGGCTCCGGCCTGCGATCCGGGGGTATGTCAAACCCCTGAAGCTGCCGACGTTTTCGAGGGTGGTAGAGGCAGCTATGACTGACGAGGAGACCAACCCGTCCGCGCAAGAGACCGACGGCGGGTGGAAGAGGCCCTTTCAGCCAGACTTCTCACAGGGCCGGCGAGAACGGAGACACGTGACATCCACAGGAGAGCTGTCACGCTGTGCAGGGCCATCAGTGGCTTTTGGGGGCCCTCGACAGGGGTCAGTCGCCAGCACCGGACCCCCGCCTAGCCGACAGCAGGGACTCACTGAGGGCGGGAGTCGGGTTCCCCTCTTCTACCAGTGTGGCCAGCCGGGCCACGTCAGGAGGGACTGCCCATCTAGGGCAGGAGGTCAGCAGATACTTCCCGTGCAGAGCACTGGAGGGCGTGCAGGAGGCCGCGGTTCCCAGGCACGAGGAGGAGGACAGCAGTCGCGAGGAGGGTACTGGCCAGCACCTACCCGTCCGACGCAGAGTGTGGCTGCTTCGTCCGCACCTAGAGCTGAGGGGCGTATCAACGCCCTAACACACAGGGACGCCAGAGCATCGGGATCCGTGGTAGCAGGTATGGTTTCAGTTTCTGGCAAACTCGTTTACACGCTTTTCGATTCCGGCGCTACGCACTCGTTTGTCGCAGCCAGTTTCGCAGTTAGTTTGGACCAGGATTATACACTGTTAGAGAATCCGTTCGTAATCAGAGGTCCGAGTGGTCAGCTATTTGTAGCTGAGGAGGTGTACACGGGTTGCGGGGTCAGCATCGGGGGACATAGCCTGCCAGCTGACTTGATTATGATACAGATGGAGGACTTTGGAGTGATTCTGGGGATGGATTGGCTGTCCGCTTACCACGCCTTGGTAGACTGTTTTGAGAGGAAGATTGTCTTCTCCATTCCGGAGTTGCCTTCTTTCGAGTTTCACGGGCAGCCAGTGGACGGAGGTTTCAGGTGCATTTAGGCACTTCGGGCGGCGAGACTTTTGAGCCAGGGGTGTGAGGGCTTCCTAGCTTGTGTGGTGGCAGAGCACAGCCCCGTGGCAGACTTCCAGAGCATCCCGGTGGTCAGAGAGTACCCCGACGTGTTTCCAGACGAGTTACCAGGACTACCGCCCGAGCGTGAGATCGAGTTTGAGATCTCACTAGTACCAGGGACCAGCCCCATCTCCACCGCGCCTTACAGAATGGCACCGCTTGAGCTGCGAGAGCTCAAGTCCCAGTTGCAGGACCTTTTGGAGAAAGGTTTCGTGAGGCCCAGTGCGTCTCCCTGGGGAGCCCCGGTACTGTTTGTGAAGAAGGATGGGACCCTACGCCTTTGTGTGGACTACCGAGAGCTGAATAGGGTCACCATCAAGAACAGATATCCGCTGCCGAGGATTGACGATTTGTTTGACCAGTTGCGGGGTGCCACGGTGTTTTCCAAGATCGACTTGAGGTCTGGATACCACCAGTTGAGGATCAGGGAGACCGACGTCTCCAAGACAGCTTTCCGCACCCGGTACGGACACTACGAGTTTTTGGTCATGCCGTTTGGGCTGACCAATGCCCCCGTTGCTTTCATGGACCTGATGAACCGGGTGTTTAGACCGTACTTGGACCAGTTTGTGGTGGTTTTCATAGATGATGTACTCATCTATTCCAGAGATCGGACGCAGCACGGACAGCACTTGCGGATGGTTCTGGACACTCTGAGACGACGCAGGCTGTACGCCAAATACAGCAAGTGCGAGTTCTGGTTGAGGGAGGTGACCTTTTTGGGTCATGTGATCTCTGGAGACGGCCTGGCGATGGACCCCGCCAAGGTCGAGGCAGTGCTCAGGTGGGAGAGACCGCGTTCAGTCACTGAGATTCGCAGTTTCCTGGGACTGGCAGGTTACTACAGACGGTTCATCAGAGGATTTTCACAGATTGCGCGTCTTATGACACAGTTGACCCGGAAGGACGTGCCTTTCGCTTGGACAGACGCCTGTGAGGCGTGTTTTCTGGAGCTGAAGGAGAGGTTGACCTCGGCTCCCGTGCTCACCATCCCTGACAGTAGTGGCGGGTTCGTTGTGTACACGGACGCTTCCTTGCAGGGGTTAGGAGGTGTGCTCATGCAGAGGGGTCACGTGGTCGCTTACGCTTCGCGGCAGCTGAAGCCCCATGAGCATACCTACCCTACCCACGATCTAGAGTTGGCAGCTGTTGTCTTCGCGCTGAAGACATGGAGGCACTACTTGTACGGTGAGACCTTCGAGATTTTTACAGATCACAAGAGCCTCAGATATCTTTTTGATCAGAAGGAGCCCAACATGAGACAGAGACGTTGGTTGGAGCTCCTGAAGGACTACGACTGCAGCATCTCCTACCACCCGGGAAAGGCCAATGTGGTGGCTGACGCCTTGAGCCGTAAGGCGCCCGCACGCTTGGCCAGTCTACAGTTACAGAGTTGGAGCCTTTTGGAGGAGGTGGGCAGTTGGCGACCTCTAGAGTTACGAGGGTACTGTGGGGCAGTGACGGTGACACGGCAGGCCAGGCCAGAGTTGTTAGACCGCATCATCACGGGACAGATGGCCGATCCGTACTTGCAGTCTTTGCGCGACAGAGTACTATTAGGGGACCAAGGGGACTTCTCTTTCACAGGCCAGGTGTTACGCTTGAGGGGACGGTTGTGCGTCCCCAGAGACGAGGAGCTGTTGAGAGAGCTCCTGACCGAGGCACACGGTTCCAGATTCACCATACATCCCGGAAACACGAAAATGTACCATGACTTGAGACGCGAGTTCTGGTGGAGAGGGATGAAGCGGGATGTGGGTGAGTTCGTGCAGCAGTGCTTAGTGTGCTAGCAGGTGAAAGCCGAGCATCAGAGGCCTGCAGGGCCGCTTCAGCCGCTTCCAGTGCCAGAGTGGAAGTGGGAGAGCATCACCATGGACTTGGTGGTGGGCTTACCTGTTACCCAGCGAGGACACGACGCAGTCTGGGTAATAGTGGATAGATTGACGAAGACGGCACGATTCTTGCCGATCCGAGTCACTTTGGGACCAGCACAGTTGGCAGAGAGGTATATCCGTGATGTGGTGTGACTACACGGAGTTCCGCGGGAGATCGTATCCGACCGGGATACCCGCTTTACGTCCCGGTTTTGGGCTGAGTTTCAGCAGGCTTTGGGGACGAGGTTGAGGTTTAGCACGGCTTACCTCCCCCAGACGGACGGATAGTCGGAACGCACGATACAGACACTTAAGGACCTTTTGCGTGCCTGTGTACTAGACTGGAGGGGCTCTTGGGAGGAGCACCTGCCCCTGGCGGAGTTTGCATACAACAACAGTTATCACTCGAGCATCGGCATGGCTCCCTACGAGGCTTTGTACGGACGGAAATGCACGGCACCCTTGAGTTGGGTTGAGGTGGGGACCAAGTGGGAGGTTGGCCCCAGGTTGATCCGGCAGAGTCAGGAGGTAGTCGAGCAGATCCACAGACGACTCCGCACTGTCAGGAGCAGACAGAAGAGCTACGCAGATCACAGACGCAGAGAGGTGCAGTTCGAGGTTGGGGACCACGTCTTCCTTCGTGTTTCGCCCATGAAGGGCTTACAGCGGTTTGGGGTGAGAGGGAAGCTCGCGCCGAGGTTCGTGGGGCCCTTTGAGGTCCTGGAGCGGGTTGGACCCGTTGCTTACAGACTTGCCCTTTCCCCGCAGCTTTCTGGTGTGCACGACGTGTTCCACGTGTCCAACCTCAGGAAGTACGTAGCCGATCCCAGCCACGTACTGAGTCACGAGAGCATCGAGGTGAGCGACGACCTGACCTACCCCGAGCGGCCAGTGCAGATCCTAGACCGAGCCGTCCGCAGGTTGAGACGAAAGCTAGTACCCCTGGTAAAGGTTTTGTGGAGGAGCCAGCGGTACGAGGAGGCTACCTGGGAGCCTGAGGCGGTAATGCGGGAGCGGTACCTGGAGCTTTTCGCGGGTACGTCTTTTCGGACCGGCTTCGATCCTTTTTGAGTTTGTTATGGTTATTTGGACATCTTTTTCCCGCACCCTAGTTGGCGCAAGTTTCGGGGACGAAACTTCCTTTGAGTTTGTTATATTGTAACGAACGCGTGCCCCAGACGCCTTTTAAGACGTCTGGGAGGTGGCCCAGACGTCGGACAAGACGTCTTGGATCACATCCAGACGTCTGACCAGACGTCCGGGATCGTTTACAGACGTCTGGAAAACAGTTATGTTCGCACGAGAGATTCGTCTGCGTGCCTGTGCGCGCAGACCTGCGATTCCTCTCTCTCTCCCTCTGCGGCTGCAGGCACGCTGCGACCACCTTCTCTCTCCTCCTCGCGCGGCCTTAAAAGGGCGCGCCTCCCCTCCCGTCTCCACCGTCTCCTCCTTCTTCTCCTTCCTGAGCGCGAGGGCGAGCGAGCGCGAGGGCGGCAGCGGCAGCCGCAATGAGCGCGGAGGAGGTGCGGCGTGCGAGGGCGGGGCTCTGCCGTGAGGGCGAGCTCGCCGGAGCGGCTTGGCCGGCCGGCGGAGGGCGCAGGGGGCGCGGAGCGACGCGGAGTGGGACCTGCTGCGGGCTGAGCAGCAGACGCGCGAGGTGCGACGCGGGCGGCGTCGCGAGCGGAGGCCGAGCAGGGTTCTGATTCTGGAAAGATTTCCAGAATCAGACGTCTGGGTTGATAGCCAGACGGCAAGGTCGACGTCTGTAAGATCATACAGACGTCTGAAAGGTAAGTTTCCGCTTTCTTCTTCCTTCTTCTCGACTGACCGTACTGAGGGAGGGGGGGTTGGCCGTGCGCAGGTCGCTGATTCGCCATCCTTTGCGAATCAGACGTCTGGAAGTTGTACCGGATGGCGGGAGTGATCTACAGACGTCCGTGTGTACCATCGGACGTCTGGGGTATAGGACAGACGTCCCCGCAGACTTCTGGACGTCCGGGGAACCAAGCTGAACAGGTAATTCTCTGATCCACCGTTTAAGACGTCTGGAAGGAGTTCCAGACGTCTGATTTTGCACAGTATCATCTTTTTCGACCCGTTTAGGGCCCGTTTGGGCTCCGTTTTCCGCGATTCGAGTTGCGTTCTTTTCAGAATTAATTCCTCTACCCGTCTACAGTAGCTATACACTGTTCTGAGACACTCCTTGTGTTTGATCCTTGTGATAGGACCTCGTTCGGTTGCAGTCTTGAGAGTCGCGGAGGCACGCGGGATTCCCGATCACACCCCCACTACTCCCGTTGTACCTGGTAGAGTGGCTTTAAGTATTAATAAAATCTGTTAAAGTATGGAACCATAACTAGAACCTAGGGCATTGCATGAATCCTAGGAATGAGAAATATATGGAATGATAGCTCCTAGGTGTTGCATGAATCCTAGGGCCGGAAAACTAGATTGTATGATAGATCCTAGGATATGGCATGAATCCTAGGGTGGAAAAACTAGTGGAATGTATATTACTGCACTCTTGGGAAAATGGAAAGGAATATATATAAAGCTGCTTGTAAATTTAATTAACAGCTGCCTGTTATGAATAAAGAAACATGTTTGAGATCATGGATTTTGAGAACGTGAATCTGGAAAGTGAAACATATGATGTTCTGAGATAAAGAGCTGGAACCCTACGGGGAATTAGGAGTGGAACTCCTGGAAAGAATAAGGAATGGAACTGAGATGTAGTTTGTACTGTCTCTTGGGTACGCAGTGCCAAGGGAAGTACCTGTACCTGTTTAGTGCAGAGTGGGGCCAGCTGCCCCAGGGACCCGGGGTTAGGATTGGCCGCTCTGTACCGACTTGTTGGCCCTCGTGTACGTAGTACCGAGGAGAGCTACTAGTGTTAGGAGAGTACTAGCTACCCCACGGGCCCCGGGGTTCTGCTAGCCTCCTTCACCGACTTGTTAGGCCCATTAGGGCAAACCAGGGTAGTCAGGCGAGGGTGCGCGGACTGTGGAGGGGCAAGGCCCCGGTTTGGTTACTGTGGAGGGGTTGGACCCCTGTTACTGAGAGGGCTCTGCCCTGGTTCCGTGCTGTGCTTTGGGCGCACCCGTTAACGGAAACGACTGACCGCGTGCCAGTGCGGGCTAGCTATCTGTGTGTCTATCGCGCGTGCCGTAGTCACCGTTACGTCTGTCAGTGACCTTGGGGTGGTTGACTGAGGGTAGGATCACCACGGGGGACTCTCCCGGCCAGGAGAGCACCACGTGCTACTTCTACTTTTGGAAAAGACTGCAATCAAGATCGTTCCCACGAGGACATTCGAGATCAAGTAAAGGATCTGAGAAATAAAAGAAATAGTGAGAAAAAAAAAATTGAAAGATGTGAATAAAGGAAGTAATAGAACATAACAGCTACTGTACACTCTACTGTTGCCTTTAGTTAGTTTGCCACTCTACTCAGCATTTTGCTGATGTGTTACACTCGTTACCTTTTTCAGGACCAGGTGTTGAGCAGCCAGGGTCGGCGGCTGCAGAGGACGCTGGGCCGAGTAGGGTCCAGTAGAGTACCACAGCCTTTTTGTACCCCTTTTGTTTCTGTTCTAGTGAGTAGTTTTTGTTTCCGCTGTACCTTCTTTACCTGCAGTTCTTGTTATATGATAAATGCTGTTTTACTGTTGTGGTGGTACCTACTGTAGTAGTTTCTTTCCTTACTGCTGTACTTTCTTACTGTTAGTTATATTCATGCTGAATGTGGTTTATTTTACTGTCTTTTGGTTACTTCCTCGTTGGACGACTAGGTCTTGGGATTAGTCGAGTCGGTCCGGTTCTCGTGTCTCGTAGGGACTCGGGAACCGGGTCGTTACATAAGGCTACTCCCATGCCATCCCTTGGATACAAATCCAAGGGACATAAGCCTACATACCAAGAATAGTAATTGCCAATTCTATAAACGAAGAGCTTTCAACATTAAAAGACATCTTTGGCACCTTCACTCTTACCTCAAAAATCCTTGGTTGACCACCGTAGAAGCTCCACATCCATACCTCTCATCCTCATACATGCTAAGGAAGAACAACTCCATGGATGTCTCTTCTCACCCCTCCTGTTGAAGCTCTTGGTGATGACATCTTCTCTTCTCACTTCTGCATCTACGCTAAGGATTGACCTGCTTCCTCCAGGCATCTGCAAGGCCATTTCTGACAAGCTCTGGGGCTCGCCAAGTAGATCTCTTCTTCTCATCTCTATCTTTTGTTTTGTTATATCCATTTCTAGCATTGTGTCAAATGCTATTTCTTGCAGTAAAAGCCTATAGTTATCAAAGTTTAATAATTTTCCACGTCCCTTTGTTTACTTGCTTTAATTGTTTGTCATCTCAACCCCATTCACTTATATTTAAAAACAACCAAAAAAATAAAAAAAAACTCAAAAGACCAAAAAAAGTGATTTTGTGACAAAAGAGCTCAATTGTATGCATCCCTGTGTTCGACACCTACATTTGCCATAGTATGGAATTTTTATATATTTTTTATTGCTTTTTACTCTTGCATTACGACGATTTCTTAACCCTTTTTAAAGCGAGAAAAATAGTGAAACCAAATGGTGCCGTTGTAGGAGGCACAAAGCTCAATAAGTGTAATTTTTGCATTCCTATTCAGTAATCTAAAAAACTAATCCACATTCCTCTATTTTAGTGGTTGATTTTTGTAGGGATTTCGGAGCATAAGAAAGGATTTGGACACACAAATTGATCAAGCTCAAGCTTCAAACAAACATCGATGAAGGGAGGTTCTCTTGACACTTAGATTACACACTTGCACACATAGAATCCAAATAAAATATGAAATCTAATTGTCCACCCTAGGAACATTCCCCCTAGGCCTTATTTACATTTTCTTGTGTGTACTTAAAAAAAATAATAAGACAAAAAAAAATATTTTGAAAATCATTTATGGGAGGTAGGACTTTGGAATCTCTTGGAATCCAAGAATCTGCCAAAGTTTTCAAAATCAGACTTCTAGCCATGATTTCAAAAATCTATTTGACCGATCTTTAGATGCCCAAAAATATCAAAAAACAGTCTGGAAACTTACGACCTAATCAGGAATACACACGTAAAATTTCATTGTGAAATTCATATTATAGAATTTTTTAAAATTCCGATACTGACCTGGTTTCTGTGCAGAATTTTCAGTACTGAAATCTGGTCTTCCAGGAATTTTTGCAATTTTTACGCACATCATATTGGCTTGAAACTTGTTTTAGTTTTTTTTTAGTTGAGTCTATTATAATCATAAAAATTGGTCGAATTTTTAGAGGTTCCAAACCTCATTTTTCAGACAAATCTTCAGTAAGGGGTACTGGTCTCTCAGATTGACCCTGATTTGGTTTTAAATCCTGAAAAATTAATTACATCCATCTAAAATTTTTCAAAAATTATTTTTACTGCTCCTGATTGCATGTTCCATTAGTGGGACAAGCCTTAGTCTTGCTTGATTGCTTTATACCAGGTTACTCCTATTGGAGATTAAAATTGATTCACCGCTCAAGGATTTTAGGAGTTGCATATTTTAGGAGTGTGAAAACATTAGGGTTGTTCTCTTTTATATTGGCATCACTATCATTTAAGAAAATTCACTCTGAATAATGTGATTTCAAACCTTGGTTGCCTCAAGAACTTGCATTGAATTGGTCAATTAAGAGTAACCCTAAAAGGCATCAACTAAAGGCAAGAACATTAAAACTTGTTGAACGTCAAATTGCTTGCCTAAACTCTCTTCTATTGTGCACAACACACACTTTAATTAATCTTAAAGGGAAATTACCCCCTAAAGGGCTCTCCACATTCCCTTGCACTATCTTCCTAAGCCTTTAATTAAAATCCATTAGACGTTGGCCCTAAGGAAAAATTTGAGTCCTACCTTACAAGTTTAAGCTAAGGTTAATTTGATTGAATTTGTTCATTTAGGGAAATTTTGGTGTCTATGGTTGCAGGGTCGTGCCAAATGGTTGGGGTTAGGGGGTACAAAGGAGCCTAGTACTAAGCTAGGCCAAACCTTCCCTCTAATCCCCTCGTATTTAATATGGTCAAGACTATCTAAGTGGTTCAGTCCATTCACTTACATTTTTTGGCTTAGATTTTTGTAAGGTACCAGGTCATTTAGGTTTGCCCTAGAATTAGGATTGTATTGTTTTGCTTGTGCACGCACATTTTTCTCTCATCCATTCCTTCTCATCTCCCCCTAGTCTTCTGTAAATTTGTATCCACAGTAGGAGATTGCAAAATCCACAACTGGTTTAACCCTTGAATTTTCAGCCTAGGAGAAGACTTAATTCTATCCTTATCTCTGATCATATGGCTAGCTTAGGCTGCAATCCCGATTCCAACCTTGGTGAGAGACTCGTAGCGCAGGCTGAGATCCTAAAACACCATATAGCTCAAATGGAGACAATCTAATCGAGCCTCCTGGACTAGAGAACTCGACTCATATGCAATCATTTTTTTTTTAAAGGAGAAAGGATTGCTACCATTCATAGTAGCAATCTAACTTTTATTAAAGCAAAGATAGTTTCCAGGTTATCCAACCAATGTCTATATAAGACAAAGGCTTTGTTACAAATGACCTCCATCCATTTGCACCCATTATTAAAAATAACATCATTATGCACACCCTGCTAACGAGACAACTAGGGCTAATGAACTATGCTAGATTAACGAAGTTACAAGTTTAAAAACCCATCGTTGTAGTTATGTTGCCCTTAGCACGCATGCATCTGGAATCCAAGTTGAACTACGAGGAGGTGTGAAAGAAATCAGGGCCTTGAATTCCTTGGTGGAGTTCCTTATTCTATTTTTGTGATTTTTGTTGTTTTCATTTCTTTCTTCTTTTCTTACAAAATCAAAACTAGGCTAAGACTACTATGCTTACTTTTTTATTTTTGTTTAATACCAAAGCAGGAAAGTACCTAACTACTTTTTTATCTTTTTTTTCCTTTTATATCTTTTTTTGGCTTTTCGAAGTTGCGAACGAAAAGCAGGATTTGTATTTACAAACTCCAACTAAAAAGCGAAGGAAGTATTTTTATCATTTCCATTTTGCAATTTTTTTGGTTTTTGAGTAAGACTAAGCTAATAAAGTGATAGATTAAACTAAACTTTTATTGCAACAAAGAGGAAAGCAACATTACTTGAACTTGCAAAAGAGACTTCATTACACTAATGGTGGTGTAAACCACTTATACAAAGCTTCAAAGGAATATTTATAATACACACTCTTTACTCATTCACCAAGTGGAAATGTTGAGGGTGACTTGGTGGGGTGCTTCTTGTAGGAATGGGATCCATGTAGGTGATGGGACAAAGGTTGTGGTCGTGGTGATGATGGGGATAATGAGGACTAGGTAAAAGGCCATCTAATGGAGGATGAAGTGCTTGAACTCCCTAATGTGGTAGAGGTTTAAGGTTTCAGTGATATTGGTGATGATGTGTTTGTTGGTCCTAATGTTGGTGGTAATGACTATGGTGGAAGATAGGGATATGGAGATGAAGATTCTATACTTAGGGGTGAGTAGGGTTTGTTCCAAGGTGGTGTTCTCTATGGAGTCTACTTGGTGGGCTCTATGGTAGGGAGAGGGGACGACCATGGACCCAAGGTGCTAGTGAGTGTGTTGGTGGTAATGGGATTAGGAAATGGTCTTATAGGTGGTAGTGCTAATGTGTGTGTGTGTGAGTGAGTGAGCTAGAGTGCATGTGAGAGTGTATGATGGTGGGTGTGAGTGGTGAAGGTGTTGGGAATGGTGTGGGCGTGTGAATGTGAGGTGGAGTGTATAGAGTGGTGAAGGTGGTGATGGTGAAAATGGAGAGGAGCTTGTGGCCGTGTGAGTGTGAGTGTGTGGAAGCAAGAGTGTGTGAGTGATTAATACTACTAAAGCAAACAAAGAAAGAAAAAAGTGCAAGTATTGAAATTGATTGAAATGGAAATCTATACTACTAAGCAAGTAAAGCAAGTTATTGAAATTGCAAGTAATGGAAATAACTAAACTACTAACAAAATAAAAAGAGAATGGAATGGAGAAGTAGGTGTCCTCTCCAATGTGGGCACTAGGCCTATTGGGAGGTAAGGAAGATCCTTGGCTTGAAGCCTACTTCCTCTTCACCTAGAGCACCAAGATGTTTATGGTCCCATATATATGTGGGCACTAAGGGCATCAGTGCCCACATATATGTGCCCACATTGGAGAGCAGCTAGTGCCCTTAGTGTCCACGTTGGAGAAGATGCTTGTTTTGCATCATTTAGGTCCCAATGTTGCTCCAAGTTTATGGTCCTACATAGATAAATTGGCATTGTCACTAAGGAAACCATAAAATGGTAGAATTAGGGTTTAGGATATACAAATGCAATTATGCATGCAATGCATGTAATGAATGCAATATTCACAAAATGTATGCTAGGTTAAAGCTTAAGTTAGTCAAATTAGGCCCAATGATTGCTATGCAATCACACAACAAACACACCATAACACAGTTGCCGCTTTAACATTTGCCACAATAGTATTATGGAAGGCTGTCCAAAGGCCATCCCATGTTGGAAGAGGTGAAGAGCAACACTTCTGCCAAATTCCTATCGTCACTAGATAAGAGCTAAAGAGATGTTTAATGTCATCATGAGCATACTTGCATAGAGGACACAAAATAGGGGGGACTCCCATGGTGCACATTCTAAAGGCCCAGTAATTAATCCATCTCTCTCCTGGTGATCCAAAGAAAGATTTGGCACTTGAGGGGAACCTTCAGCTTCCAAAGAGAGGTGCAAACAGAGGAGATACTATAATCAGAGGACGCCACTATAAGATGTTTATAAGAATTGCTAGGCGAGTAAATTCCTTCCCTCCATAGAAAACCATCAATCTCCTCTAAAGGTCTGAATGCCTGAATCAATTCTTCCAATCTGCACAAATCTTCATTCAAACGGTTGTGGTAGTGACCATTAGTTCAAGGAAGCTGGCTTTTGCCCTCTTGAGGTTCCCAATAATTTGAAACTTTTGCTTGCTTGTCATGAGTTGCCTAGAACGACCTTGGAAAGATGCTATCTAGGTTACCTAATCCACTCCAATTATCTGACCAAAAGCTGAAATTTTTTCCATCACCAAGATTTGGAGAGAAAGGACTCCAATGTTCCTCCACTACTTTCGAAACCGAGGACTAGAAAGGGGAGGCTTTAGATGTAGCCATTATCTTAGCCGGTCATTGAACCCATAAGAGTCCCTAATGAGATCCTGCCATAGCCCTGAATCCCTCTCAGTATGATAACACCCCACTTTAGTAAGAGAGAGTCATTGAATTCCTTGAGGGATCAAATGCCCATGCCCCCGTTCTTCTTGGGCTTACAAACAATTGACCACTTGACCAGTTGTAGGTAATGTCCATCATGGCTTGGCCCCTTCCAGAAACACCTTTGCCGAATGGTATCCAACTTTTTAAAGATAGTTCTAGGAGGATGAAACATAGAGAAGAAGAAAACTGTAATGGCTGAAATAACTGAATTAAGTAACACAAGTCTTCCTCTCTTGGATAAAAATCCCCCACACTAACCTGTAAGGCAGACTAGAATTTTTTCAAATAAAGCACTTCAATCCGTGGATGACAACTTCTTCTCCACCAAAGACAACCCTAAATATCATATAAGGAGAGACCCAATAGGCATCTGCAGAGCATTTGAGAGAGCCTCTTTGATCTGATTTGCTGCACCAAAACATATTAAGGACTTGGAACCGTTGACCCTTAGGTGAGAAATCTCACCAAAATATCAACAATGTTCTTAAGACATTATGCTTCTCTTCTACCTCCCTCCACACAAAAAAACTATGTCATCTGCATATTGAAGTATCAGAGTCAAAGCATGATGTGAAGACAGAGTGTAACCATGAATCAAATTCCCACTGCAAGCTTTAAAAGCGAAATGTGCCAGGGTATCCACTACAAGTAAAAAAATAAGCAGTGCTATAGGACATCGTTACCTGATTCCTTTTTGCGACTAAATCCACTTCCCTATGGGCTTCCCATTAACAAGAGGAGAAAAAGATGATGTGCTAATGGATCTTTTCATCCAAAGAACCCATGTTTCTGGGAAGCTGCATTTATGAAAAATCTCCCAAAGATAAGGCCAAGATATAGAATCATAAGCCTTATCAACCTTTCACATGAATGCCTTTGTCTTTCTTCTCTTCCACCCAGATACCAGCTCTTGTGCTAAAATGAAGAATTCTTGCAAAGAGAGCCTTTTTATAAAATCAGACTGGATTGGACTTATCAATCCCCCAATCACCTCTCTTAGGCTATTCGTAAGTATCTTCCCAACTAATAAATAAATTGAGTTAGATAATGCAATAGATCTAAAATCATGTAGAGTATCCACCCCTTGCTTCTTCAGGAGAAGGAAGAGCAAGGATCTATTTAACTTCTCAAAGTCGTAATTGCCTAACTAAAATTCCTCCAAGACCTTCAGAATATCATCTTTTACCACAGGCCAAAACCCCTTGTAGAAAAGAACTTGGAATCTGTTAGGACCCAGGGACCCCTCTGCCTTCAATTCTCTCAAAGCAAAAACAATCTTTTGCTCTTGAAAAGGCCGAATAACATGAATAGCTTCATCATCAGTGATTCTAGGCATATCAGACGAGGAAAGATGCCAACCTCCTCTCACATTACCCCTAGTGACATTGAAAAATTGATTATTAACTTCATTCTAGATCTCTTGGGATTAGCAATTTGAACTTCCCCTATCTTTAAGGAAGAGATGGTATTAAACCTTCTTCTAGTACTCGCAGCTACGTGGAAAAATTTCACATTAGAGTCCCCTTCCCTAAAACATAGTTGCCTTGACATTTCTTTCCAATCAATCTCTCTTTGTAGATCTTCCTTAGCTATAGTCACTTGAAGATTCTTGCATTGGGCAATCTCCTCTTCGTTCAATGTAACTGAATCCTCCTTTGCATCCAAAGATTTCAGTTGTTCCATAGCATTTAATTAGGTCTGAGACTTCAAATGCACTAGGTTCTTCTTATATTCAATAAGAACAACACACAATCCTTTCAACTTGAAAGCCAACCTCTGTGTGGTTGACCCCTCCCTCTCATTGGCCCTCCACCATGATGCCACCAAGTCACGAAACCTAGGTTCATTTAGCTAGGACTTCCAGAAATGAAAATAGGACCCACACGATCCACCATCACAACTATCCCACACAATTAGTGTATGATCAAAAAAAGGACTGCCCAGTGCAGAAACTAGAGTCAACTGGAAAGCACTTGAACAATCAACATTACACATGAATCTATCAAGTCATGATATCTGACCACTCCCATTCCTCTAAGTGTAGCTGCACCCAATGCTGGCAAATCTACCAACTCAAGTTCGAATACCACTAATTGAAAACCAAAAGAAGAGGAATCCAATCTCCCATCTGGTCTATCATCTACAGATAGGATAGCATTAAAATCACCACCCAGGATCCACATGCCTTCGCTAGCAAAAGAAGCAACCTGCCATAGTTCATCCCATAAATCCTACCTACTTGCAGCCACACAAGGCCCATACACGCATGAAATAAACAAGGAAGATCCATTTGACAATCTCTGGAATTTAGTAGTAATCACATAGGTACCAATTTTATCATCTAACAACCTCAGAGTTTGAACCTTCCACCACTTGCCTAGTGATGGGAATATCATCATAGGCCATAACTGGCCACTTTTAGTTAGAATTGATGGATAAATGCTCATACATAATCATCTGAGGGTCGTAATTCCATGTCATTCTTTCTTAGAGGAAAATAGGAAATTAGGGTTAATTCTGCAATTTTAATAGCATATCATAAATACAGATTAACCACAGGATTTGACAAGGGTTAATTAAAGGTCAAATGAGCATTAAAGTTCAATGAGTGGGTCCATATAGACAGAAACAGGGTTTCATGTATTCCGAGAATCGCAACATCACATAAAACCCTAATTTCAAATCCGTTTGAATTAAAGAGGTTTTTGTCAGGATAAAATTCATCTAAACCTCTTAAAATTCATATAAAAATATTCTGAAAGGTTTGGTACCCTTAGTTTGACCATCTGAACCTAGGTTGACCTAGAACAGAGTCTCAGATGGAATTTTTCCCTAATTTAGGTTTATGTGCAAATTGCCCAGTCAAACTAGGTCAAAATTGAAATCTAACTTCACCATTAGATTTCTTAGGTCCAAATTAGGTTTGTACAAAAATTTGGACCCAATCAGAGTTCAGACCTAGTTTGCATCTTAGTCCTTCAAATCTCTATTTCTTGCACTTAAACCCCTAGCTTTTGAAAATCTTTGCAAAATGGCCCCCAACTTCTCGTCATTCTCTTCAAAAAGGTTCCTTCCGCCATAGCAGGTGTGAACCCATGGCAATCGACCTTCAATCAGAGATTTCTCTCTAATTTCTTAACCAAATCCCTCCAAATTTAGAGGGAATGTTCCTGAGGACCTTCCTAATCGATTGCATTGCCTTTCAAACCCTAAGTCGAGCCCCTCAGATCAGGCGAATGCAAAAAAATTTGGGGATCTTCTCCCCTGAAATCTCGAGCTTCTCAAACTTCCTCCCAAGCTTGGAGCTCTGCCCAAGGCCTTTAAAAAGACCCCCTTCGCAAGGCCGTGCTCCTCAACAAGTTTTGAGGTCAAAATCTCCTCTTCTTCCTCTTGCTTTAGCCTGCTCCAGCTTGCTCCAGCGACCCTTCTTCTCTGGCTTCCTCGCCCGCTACCACATACCATAGGTAGCGGGAATCCCTTCCTCTCTATCGTCCACTCCTCGCCATACCTTTAAGAGGCTTCCTCCTCCTTCAGACGTCACCGTTCCCCTTTCCGGAGCTCTCTTCGTCTCTGGCACCGGCCAATCCTAGCCTGTGCCATCCCCACTCTCTCCCCGTCCGTAGTCACTCGTTCTCGACACCTCTCCTTTCCCAAACTCTTCCTACACCTTAAAACTTAGGTTCTCACACTACATCACCTATACCACCTCCTCCTTCCTTAGCGCCGGTGTGCCTTCAGCGAGCTCGCATGCCCGTCCATCGCACCAATCGCCTTGCCACAACTTCCAGAAGCACCGCCGCATCCCTGCGACCAAAAACCCTAACATCACTGGGGCTATTGACCACCAGAACATGCCACCGAACTCCACCACCTTCGTTCTTCTTCTTTGACTTCGCCACACACACACACATCTTTGCACCACATGAAACCACCACCACCAAGTCCGCCACACTCTGGTGAAACTCCTAAGCTATTCTGATAGGGCCGAGAGGCCGTATTCTTTCTTTTTAGGTCTATGTCGGAGCACTGTCGTCACCCCTCCTCCGGCTCCATCCACCGTCTATCGACCAAGTTCATTCATGCCACTACTTCCAGCTGTTGCAGAGCATCCCCAGGCTCCCATCTAGGTCCTTAATTGTAGTAGCATGTGCTCCATTCATCGTCAATTAAAGCAACTTCACCTACAACTGTTGCACGAAAGAAGGGGATCTCATTAGTTCCACATCGTGTGTAGGAGAACTGCCAGCGTGGTATAAAAGGAAAAGCATATACCGACCCCTCGCCCAAGACACAGGGGTCGGGTCCCTATCGCACATGCCTGCGGACCCTCACCACTACATGTCGGTTGGTTTGGATCTTCGATCGTATACCCAATTACCCGGTACTGTTCACTCGGGTCTGAGTTGAGAGGTTGGGAAGAGAATCAAAGAGAGAGGGGGGAGGGTTTTGCTCTTCTTGGGATTCATGCCCTCTCCCTCTCTCAACACTTAGCCTCAGAAGCCCTTGCACCTCTGTTGGTGCACTACTGCTGTGCCTCTTCTGTGAGGCTTAAGGCAAGGCCTTGTGCCTTGTGAGACTTTGCTGGTTAAGGCGTCTGTGCCTTAGGTTCGATGGTTGATTAATTACATTAGTCTGATAATTGATTGAGATTACTATTGGTTTATTCAAGTTGATTTGTGAGTATTAAATTTAAAGGTTAATTTGGTAATTCAAATCACCATTTTAACTCAATCTTTTTGCTCTGACTCTCTGTTCTTTATTGAAATATTATTCTAAGCATTTTATTAGTTTCAATTGCATATTATTTTTGATATTGTGATTTGTTGATAGAAATTGCCATATTTGCTCCCTATGAACGACCTCGGACTCACATTATTTTCGAGCTTATAAATTTAAGTGTTTTGTACGATTTTTGTCCTATACTATAACACGTATTTCTAAACATCGATGATTTCACACTAAACACCTAGTCCACCTACCCTACCAGTGGTAGGCATGCACGTGGCTTCTGATACGTCCTATTTCAAAACACGCCACATATTGTCTCTTTCCTTATCAATGTGAGTTTCTTGCAGAAGTGTGCAATCAATCCTCCATTCTCTTAGGTAGCGGGCTAACAACACACGTCGCCCCTCATCGCGCAACCCACATGTGTTCCATGAGAGGATTCTCATGGTAATGACATCAAAGGACCCTTCTTCATGGAGGTGGTTCTCTCCACCTTCAAAAGCTTTGCCAATCTATCCAGATCTACCTTCATTGATTTGGTCGACCCCTGATGAGTTGCGATTTATCATAGCTAAATCGCCTAAGTTAAGCTAGAAATTAGGTTAAACACTATCAAATTAACACATAAAAAGGGTTAAGTGTGGAAAATAGAGAAAAAGACCTAAAACATCAATTTTGTGTTAAAAATGCATAATTAGATCATTAAATGAGATATTCTTCTAAATAAGATTAAATGGTGATCCAAGTGCAAATTGAATACACAAATGAATTAAAAGTTCAAATCAAAAGTGTAATTAACTTCCTAAATGTTCAATTAAGCTTCCATAAAAACTTGATTGCATTTGGATATCATTAGGGCCTTGCATTTAAAGATTTACATTTAGGTTCTTAGTACATTACATTTCATTCTTTGAAAACTAGCCAAGGACCCACTTGAAGGCTGCAGGGACCTATTTGCAAGCCTTAAAAGACCGCTCTGTTATATCCTTTTACCATTTATGGCCTGTTGTGTAATTTTTCTACCCCTTCGCTGAGGGGCTTTACCTACAAAAGCACCAACACACCTGCAGCCGTTTGCAAACACTATAGCACGCATGAACTCTCAAGATCATGACCGTTGATCTCCTACACCCAACTCGATCTGCGGCTTACCTTGATTGGAAGCTTTGCATGAATCGGCGAGTGCGATCACCACCTCACCCAGATCCCATACAATGGCCGCTTTTTGATTTAATCTTGCGCACGCTCTCTACTCAAATCCCCATCGCCCACGCCCTTGGAGACTAATCGCACCACCTCGGTGCTCTGATTCACTATCACTCTACTTAAGGAGCTCCGCAGTTGTGTGTGCGATAGATGGCTCCCTTCTACACCTCTTGAGCCGATCATTCTTCCCTTCTAGCTCTCCTCCCCATATTTCCCCTTTTCACGGCCACCGACTGTGAAATTCCACTTCTTCCCCGACTCTCCTCGCCGCTAAGGACTCTGTAGCACCTGAGGGCGACTCAGACCTCCACTAGCAAGTTTTCACTCTGCTGGAGCATTTAGTCCCTCCATTCTTCCTCTCCATCCACTGGGTGGAGATCCAAAGGTCTCATTCCTCCATTTAGATTAGGTTTACTATTTTCTAAATTAGCTGTAGTGTTAATTAGAGTAGTTTAGCAGTAGAAATTAGATGTAGAATAGTTTTGATCTGTGCGTGACTGTAGTGTAGCTTAGGAGTAGAGTTATCATAGATTCCACATTTTCACCTCCTCTGATCACTTCAGATTAGAGGAGACGAATTCCCTCATTCACTGAACACTGTTTTCTCCCCCTACACATTTCCATTTCGCTTTCTTAATTTCCTCGTGTTTTAATTCTCAATTCCCCCATCCATTTGGAGTCAAATTCCCATCCCATTGCTTTCAAGCTTCGAGATGAGGATTTGCACTCAAATCCACCTGGGGGTCTCTTCACTCATTTCAATTTGTTCATAAAGACCCCTGATCTGATTTGAAATGGCTCAGTTTGCTTGATCAATTTTTGATTTGGATTTCAACGCAAGATCGTGAGATTTTGATCAATTGGGTTTTCAAGGATTTGTGATCAAGTGAATCGATTGATTCTTGGGTGATTTAGCTCATGGCCATGAATCTGAGATGCTGCTGATGATAAATTCTCCTTAAATGAGCCATGATCAGATTTATTTTTGATTGGGGATTTCATGGTCTTGAATGTATGGTAGAGCCAAGGAAAATCAACCTTGTTAATTGGAGGCTCTACCCAGAATGTCTCTAATGTTTTTGAGATTCCAATTTTTACCTAAGGGATTCTTAATATCCCTTAAGGTTTTCAACATATTGGGATTCAATTGAATTTAATAGACTGATTCTAACACTTCTGACATATTGTCTATAGCATTAGAAAGGTGTTAGATCAGTGATTTGTCTCTGATTTGGACAAAAAATTGTTGACAAGGGATTTTGATTTAGAATGTAACATCCGAGAATGATTTCTATGTTAGTTTCAGACCTTGTCAGAGTTTTAAGAGGTTTTTGTTGTGTTTTGAATCCCAAATCCAACATAGTAAACTGCTTCATGATGCAACTATATTTTAATTGAAATCTAGTAAATTTGTCCTGGATTAAACATGTTGTATCTCTGATTAGACTTTTTCAAGTCTGATTTGAGATATAAATGTAATGAATTAGGAAATAAGTTGCTGAATTGGAGGTTCAGACCTACTGCAGATGATTTTCTTTGATTTCTGGACACTGCAGTAGGGATCTGAGCTATGTTAAGACATTTGATTTGCCTTAAGGACGTCTGGAAATCCCAGAGTTGCTGTTGCAAACTGCTGTTGCTATGGTGTTGGATTTCAGCAGCAAAGTTGTTGCTGCTGCTATTGCAGCAGTAGTAGGATAGATGAAACTCTTGGGATAGTAGGCTTAGGTTTATTATTTAAATAGCTGACACATTGTAAATGTTGTAATTTAGGTATACAAGCTTCCATGTACTGTTATGTGATTTCAAATTTAACTTGGAATGGCTGATTCATGTCAAATCATTCATTGTCAGCTAATTTTTGTACCTAATTGTCCAACTGTGGAAATTTATGGAAATGGAGTTAAAAAGCTTGATTATATGATTGCACATCCTTTAGTTAGTGTTTAGAACTTACTTGAGGTAGTCTATTGCCTATCTATCCATTAGAACTAGATCTAGGGTCTTAGGTTTGCCTTTGAAAACACTTTAAAGACCCTAAATTGTACTCACTTTGTAAATAAATAAAAATGATATAAAAATTCAAAAAAATAAAATAAACCTGTCTTGATGAAGATTAGGTATATTTTTAGACATATGCCAAGTTGTAAAGCATTCTGCACCCTCGGCTTGGTAGAACATATCGGTCAACGATTCAGTTTACCTTAAAACTTAATAAAAGACCTTAACATATAAAAACACCAAAACCAATCTATTCTTCCCATCTCTTTCTTTCGCTTTCATCTCCTACCTCTATAAAACACACAAAACCTATCAAAATTAGAAAATTCTCAAAAATACCTAAAAAAATACTATGTATACTAGGCACATACTTGTAAATATAAGCTATATAGTAAGCTATATGTATGTATATTGTAAAATAGGTGTATAATAGGTATAACTAACTTATATATATATTATATATTGTAAATTACATATTTAAAATTATTTAAACTGTACATAACTTAATTATATAAATATTGATTATTTATACTAATTTATAAGTACTATAAGTTAAGTAAAATTATAAAACCCTGTATATACCTGTATTTACTATTTATACTGTGTATACATATTTATATGTGTATTATGTATATTAGAAACCTTATATCATAATTTAATTATGTATATAGAATAAATAATTAATTTATTAAGTTACTAGCTAAGTTATTAGATTAAATTAAAATAAATTAGTAACTTAAGTTAAAAATAAACTAACTTATACTGTACATTAGTATTAATTTATTTTAAGTAAATTAAGCTAATTTAATTATATTTATAATATATTATAATATTTAAACTTAATTTATATGTAAGACAACCTGAAATAATCTATTTAAATGTAAATAAAATCAAAATAAATGTTGTAAAATACAATAAAAATCTTTATTAAATACTTTAATATGTATATTAATATTGTACAAGGTCAATTTGACCATCAATTAAAAAATTTATATGTAATTAAGAAATAAAACTTAATAAATAATATGAATAAACTGTAAACTTTACCTAATTTATTTATATAATAAACATAATTAATTTTGTAAATTAATTTTACAATTATGTAGTACTATGCAAATACTTTAATATCACATAATTTATTTTTAATTTATGATAAATTATGACCCTCAAATCGAGGGCCAAATCCATGAATCAGCACAGTTGCGCTGTGATTTTAGCGCTGAGAAGGCGTTGAATAGCGCCACATTGTGAGTGGCAGACCATCCGCCCCTACTTATATTGTTTTTGTTATCTCAGCCTACTAGTTGACATGCACCGGGCGCAAAGAAACCCATTACCCTCTGAGCATATGATACAAGCTTTAGTTTGAGATGTGATGATTGTATACGGTGTGTGGTTGGGAGCCATACACTGTGCAAGGGTCTGTTTGGGCCCATTATCGAGCATAAAACGTGATTAAGAAGTTAATTAACAATTAAGGGTGGCCTTAGTAGAGGTCTGGTCCCATCCGAGAGGGTGCTGTGTATCCCTCGAAAAGGCCACCTGTCAACTTAAAACCTAATTTTTGAACTAAGTAAAGGCTAATGAGGGGTTAAGAAAGAGAGAACGAGAAGAGTAAAAGGTTAAGTGTCACAGTGTTAGCTTTAGCCGTTCTGTGAGAATGAATGAGAGAGCCTCGGCTAAGTACAAAAGAGAAAGAAGTATTTACAAGCTTGTATATATCTGTATAGTATATATATATAAGTATACTATAAATAATAAGTATATGTATATTAAAGTATACATAGTATAATATATGTTTGAGTTATATATGTATATAAATAATAGTATAGCTTTACTGATAGAATTATCTACCACTGTAGATAGAATAAGTGTCACTATAGACCCTAGTTTTTACCTTAGGTTATGTACATAGTTTTTCTAAGGTTTAGCGATGTTTATATAGGTCGTTGTACATACTATATATGTTACTATAGATGTTAATATATTAAGTTAAGTTAGTATAGTATATATTATTACTTATTATTGTATATATATGTAAGTACTAGTATTATAAGTTATAATTATATAGTATATATTATTATTTATAGTGTTTGATGCTTGTTTGTATATATGTGTTTGCAAGCATTTCAATGCATTCTTTTGTACATAATTAGTTTGATTTTTTTATTCATTAATTCATTCATTTATGATTGTACATAAAATTGATCTTTTTGGAATTAAAGAATAATATTGGACTTAGAGAGTGATGTATATCAATAACTGCCTCCCAGAGAATGACCTGGAATAAACCAGTAAAAATTATGTAATTAAATAAAATTGACGTGATAATGGTTTGTATTTGTGACATATACTACAATAACGACTATTTTTTATACGAACCGCGATCGATCGTGTCTCGATTAGCCCTCGACTTCTCAAGTTATAGCCTCCCTTGGAGGACGTCGCCTTCTTTGCAGTAGAGATGGCTCCATTATATTGTAAGCCATTACCCATATTAGAAGAAGTGGAAAAGGCAAACTCAGCACCATTCTTCTCACATGGTAGCTGTGAGGTATCAACCATAGCCTTTACCTCTTTCCCACGCCCAGCCGTAGAACACACCACAATTGCATTGGTCTCTTCGATTACAGGAGAGGGTGTCTCGTGCATTTCATTTCCAGTTGCTACCATAGAGTCTTCAATAATCTCATGGATTATCTCCTCGACCTCCTTTCTTTTTTATTTCCTTTCTTGTGATGAACCACCTTCCATTATTTTTTGTCAGCACTTGTTGCATTATCATTCACCTTTAGTATATGTGGTTGTGTTAATTTGACATGAAGACAAAGAAGCCATGAGCTCCCACCACAACGTAGAATCATCTTCTTAGGGAACGACCCCCCATGATGAAGATCAACAGGCACCCACACCTTGCTCCCATCCCCTTCATGAAGACCGACCACCATGCCTTCCTTCAGGGAAGAGAATCCCGCCACTAAGTGTTGAACCACAACCATAGAATGAAGATTGATAAATGCTAGTTTATCATCATTCTTATGTTCTAAAATAGACCGACCTCTTAGGTTTTTAACTCAGCAAACAGGTTTTGGGTTGCATTTTAGGCATTCACCTAGGTTAGTCATGTATTGCATTTTGTTATCTTTTCAATACATTTACTTGAGTGTCAAGGATAAGCAGAAAGCCAGATCCCACAAAAACCCTGACACTCTAGAAGGCAGAAGATGAAGAGGAAGCCCAATTCAGTTGGATCTTAGCTGAATCCAGGTCAGCATAGTTGGATTTCAGCTCCACTAGCTTAGTTTCAGCTCAACTTAATTGAGGCTAGCTCATTCCAATTCTAATCAGTTCATTGGGAGCTCAAGCTAGCTCAACTTGACATCAGCTCCATCCATCTTCTGGAAGCTTTATCTGATCAGGGTTAGCTACTACCATCAACTAGTTAAGCCTAGTCAGCTGAAGAAGTTCTCAACTAGTTCAGGTTAGCTCAACTCCAACTCCCGATGTCTCAAATTAGCTCAACTTAGTTGAGCTGAGCTACTTGACCTAAGGTAGTTACCTCAGCTAGTTGGATAGCCTTTGGGAAGACCAGCTCCAACTCACCTCAACTTAGAACAGAAGAAAACCAGCTTAGATTAGCTTGGCTTATCTACTAGCAAAGAACTAGCTAGCTAAGCTAGCTACTGAGCTCTACTTCAGCTATCTTCAGCAACCATCTACTCCAGTTAGCTCAGATGTAGCTCCTTTCAACTCCTCATCAACAAACCCTAGCTCCTCTACCTCCTCCTCCACTACCCTACTAGCTAAGCTAGCTAAGCTAGATTAGCTTAGCTCCTACTTACCTCTCATGGCCAATTCCAACCCTAAACTCCACCTACATAAGCCTCCACTTCAACCCTACTTAAGTCAACCCTATCTCCACCTACTCCTACCCACATTGGAGCTAACCAACATGCATTCCTTCAACCCACACCACCACCAAGGGACACCATAAAAATGGTACGAAACACTCCCTTTTGGCACCATTTCTTCCCTCAAAAAACCCTTCCATCCCAACCCTACACCTACCCCCTAAAGCCATCTCCACCATCCACCTCACCCTCTTTCCAGAACCCTTCTTGGTGGTGCCAAAATGGAGGCTCCTCTTTATGGTTGGCACCACCTTAGGTGTCCCTCCAACCACCAACTACCACCCCTTCAATTGGCGCCAACCATCCTCCACCTTAGGATCCCCATAACTACCACTAAACCTAATCCTAGCCATCCACATATACTCCATGCCAACCCCTCCTTAGCCCTCCTATTAACACACCACTAACTACCCACTTCCAACTCTCCCTTGGCTACATTATCTTAGTGCATAAGTCTACCTAAAGCCCACCTATATTCGGCCAAGAAGAAGAAGGAGAGAACAAGATTAAGGAGATAACCCTATCTCCTTGGTGCCTTCTTCCTTTTCCCTTCTCTCTTGTGCCAACCCAAGGAGGTCACTTTCCAAGGGAGGACAACCAGGGAAAGGAGGAACTAAGGGTGGTTCATGTCCACCCTAAGGAGGAGTTCAGGCATGCCATCCAGGGTGCCAAGAGAGGATGTTCGGGAGGAAGAGCTTCCTTTGACTCTGGGGCAACCAAAGTTGAAGTGGAAGTACCAAAGCGAATGCATCATCATTTCACTAAGCTTCCTTCATCTTCTAGCTTATTTCTTTTTATTTTGCATTGTAGCAGTACTTGTTATTCGAAGATTACAAGTGCAGAACCCTTCCCACTTGTGAGCTCTCCACATTGTAAAACATTTTTTTTATAAGCAGTCCACTACAATTTTGTATTTGGATTTGTGCTTTAATTTTTGTGTTCTTGTTCCTCCATTATTCCAAGCCACTTGTGCTTGGAGTGAGTTGGAGAAGCAAGACATGTGTTGCCTTCAAATTCACTTTGTCGCTTCCCGCTTTTTGTCCACATTTCGTTGATAATTTTTGCTCATTTTTAAAAAAAACCTAAAAAATTACCTATATAGAAGAACTAAAAAAAGTTAATTTCCATATCACAAGCAAGATATATTCTTAATTGCATTCCTACCTCCTTTGGGACGACCCTAATATTCTTTGAGTACTCGATTTTTACAAATATCAAAAGTGATCAGATTTGTGTGTTACAACGATATCTAAAACCCATTTTTTAACAAATCACATAAATTCTCTATCAAAGATGCACCAGAATACCAGAGAACTCAACTTCACCTTGTCTTTGGAGTACCCTCTGGGGAGAATGTTAAGTTGTTGCACCCTCAAAAGGAGAAACCAATCTCCACAAAACACATAAATCTCCCACATTTGAAGGTTGAAATTTGAGTTTCTCCACATCATTCATACACTATCCATACACCAAAAACCTTGATGGGTTCAACATCATAATTTTCCACATACACGATGAGAGAGATAGATTGCTCACCAGCTCTCATAGAGCTTCAAAGTTGGCTGTACCTAGCATGATTTCACTGATGAGACATCCTTCAAGAGCATCTCAATCGCCGTCACCTCCAACGTCAATGGCATTTCCACATTGAGGCATGGTGGGGGGGAGGCAGTGAAGGAGCCCCTAGCCAAACCCACGACCTAGGGTTTTGCAAGGGGGCTTTACACGTCGCACGAGTATTCCCTAATCCCCCACATGCCATACATTTGACGTTGTCCTGCAGGTAGCAGCCAAATGACCACGTTCATGGCACTGATAGCATACGACCTCATGTCGATAGCCATTGGAGTTGCGACTCGTGGCTCTCGATTGCCCTTCCCAACATCAAGCCTCGAACCAAGGTTGCACCTATCTGCCAGGAGTGCTCCACGAGTCGCTCCTTCCTCCTCTCCTCGGGTCGCTGCTCCCATCGTCCCTCCGACATCCCTCCTATCACCCATCGTCAGTCCAACCCTCAGAATAGCAAGTTTCTCGGCTTGTGGAGGTCCTTGCACATCCCGTTGCATCTCAAGCGCCTCCTCTTCCTTCACGGAGCATCCCTCGGTGTGGCGGTAGCCGATGGCGAAGCAAATGGTGGCGAGGGCAGGGAAAGTGAGGGTAAGGAAACGATCTCTCAGCTTCTAATGTTGTTGTAGCTTCAAAATTATGATTCTATATTATCTTATAAACTCAAATTAATTACAAATTGTCAACTCAAATGCAATCATAAACACAAGAACATAGAGAATTGTTGGCCCAGTTCCACCCGGAAAGGTGTATGTCTGGGGGGAGATGACAACTACCAAATTTCACTAGCTTTAGTAGAGAATAGAAGTGAAACTCCCTAATCCTTACTTATCTCAGATTGCGTCACCTCTCTTCCTTGCGCAACTGAGGTATATATAGGTTGCACGGATCTCGATCATGGATATTGTGAGGCTTGCCCATGATCCCATGATCTAATCATTGAGGGAATGACTCGTAATTGTGAAACCCGCTGGTATAATAATAGAGCAACAACTCAATCGTTACATCTTCGGTCAACTGGATTTGTTGACGGGTAGTCAGATTCGTCAAGATACTAGGTAACCCGTTAGGATGTCGGGTGGTTGGATCTGCCAAGATGCTGGGTAGCTAGATCTGTCAAGATGTCAGGTAGGCTGATTAAGCCATGGAGTTTATTTCATACTTGAGAAGATTTTCCTTCCCTCATTAGTTGTCCCCACTCTCTTTTCCAACTTTGGTGGCAGAGAGAGTAACAAACTTTAATAAGAAATAAACTTCATGCATATGGTGCCCCTAATGATAGGCTGGGTATTAAGTAGGCAACCTGATCATTTTTAGGTCGCACTTATCTTGTCATTATTATGGCGGACATGGCTGATAAACACTAGTTTATCATCATTCTTATGCCCTAAAATTGATCTAACTCTTAGGGTTTTAATTCTGTAAACAGGTTTTCAGGCTGCATTTAGGCAACATCTAGGATAGGCATGCATTGCATACATTTTGTATTTTTGACATGTTTATTTGAGTGTTAGGGATGAATAGATAGCTAGATCCCTAAAACCTTAGTATTCAGGAAGGTAGCAAATGAAGAGAAAGCTCAGTATAGTTGGACCATAGCTGAATCCAGCTGATCACAGCTGGATACCAGCTCATCTGGGCTAGGTTTAGCTCTCTCTAACTCCATTCAGCTCATCTTAGCTAGATGGTAGCTTAGAATAGCTTAACTCAGCTCAGATCCAGCTCAACTTAGTTGAGTCTAGCTTATCCTAGCTTCAATCAGTTCATTGGGAGCTTAAACTAGCTCAACTCATTTAATAGGAGTTCATTCCAGCTGCAGCCTAGCTCCACTCAGCTCACGGTAGCTGAACTTCCTTCAGCTTAGCTACTACTTGTCAAATTAGTAGATAAGCTAGCTTGGGAGTTCCCATCAGAAGCAGGTCCAGTTCAACCCAGCTTTAGATAGGTTGAGACCAGCTCAACTTAGCTCTACTACCTAAGCTTAGCTGCTAGTAGAAGAATTAGCTAGCTAAGTTGAGTAGCTGAGCTCTTATATATGAAGACCTCTTCAGTCAGAATCAGCTCTAGGAAATTTCCTTCAGCTCCAGATGTACTTTAGACAATTCCTGGCTTCCTTCTCCCAGCTCAACCATAGCTTCTCCACTACTCTTCTACTAGCTAAGTTAGCTTAGCTAAACTCCACCTACATGGCCATCCTAACCCTAACCCTAAAACTCCACCTAACTAGCTCCACCTAAGCTACCACCTAGCTTCCTCCTTTTGGCACCAACCCTAACACACCCCTTTACCCCACTAACACACCAAAAGCTACCTCCTAAAGTAGCACCAACCACCCCATAACCACCCATGGTTGGCACCACATATTTCCCTCCGAAAATCCCCCTCATCACCACCATGCACCTCAGCCCACAACCCATCCTAACCCTACACCTAACCCCCCTTCTAGAAACCTATCTGGGCACCACCTTAGAGCACCTCTCCACCATAACCACCACCCATTCACTACCCTTAGTTGGAGCCAGAACAACCTACCCAAACCCTTTCCAAATGGTGCCAACTCTACCTCCAATCTTCACCATCCACTCACGACCATACCTAATCTCCTCCATCCACATGTTGGCACCAAGACAACCCCATTAACCACACCTATAATTGGCGCCAACTCAACCTAATGACCACTTAAACATCCCTTCATATGGCGCCAAGTGTCCTCCACCATAGGATTACCTAACCACCTTATCTAAGCCAATCTTAACCCTACAACACACCACACCAACCCCTTAACCTTAGTCACCACCTAGGGTTGGCGCCAACCATTAAGTGCCCCTCCATTTTGGAGTCATCAACCCTATCCCCAAGATCCTATAACCACCATCTATGAGCCATCCTAGTCGTCCCCTCTTAACCACACCTACTCCCTTCCTACCACTCTATATATGCCACTCATAATCACCATAACCAGCCACCCTTGGCTACATACATTATTCATATTTCTTCTTATATCCACCAGGCATATTCGGTCAAGAGAAGAAGGGGAAGAAGATGATTAAGGGGACACTCTATATCTTTGGTGCCTTCCCCTCTTTCCTTCTCTCTTGTGCCCACGCTAAGGGGTCAATTTCCAAGGAGAGCCAGGCAACGAGGACAGCCAAAGAGGAGGATTTTTAGGGTGGTCCACGTCTACACTAGGAGGAGAATAGAGAGTGGAATTCTTTCACTCAAGGAGGAGCAAGGCACGCCCCATCTAGGGCTTGCCAAGGAGGATATCATCAACTTGGAGGAGTACATCAAGAATGGAGTTGGAGGATCATTTCTAAGTCCAGGAGCAGCTGAGCTTGGAGCAAGGATTCCCTTCTCTTCATCATCATTACCAGGAGGACTTTGTTTTATTACTTTTGTATTTTTATTTTTGTAGTAGAAGCATTCCTCTACAAGATTTTTGTAAAACATTTTCTCCTCAATATAAGTTGCTTTCCAATTTTTGTTGCACTTATTTACTTGCTTTTGTTTTAGTTTACTGCACTCACACTCTCTCTAATTACCCTAGGTCTTCACGTACCTAGGGTGAGCTTAGAGAGAGGTTCTTCTTATCACTTAGGATTTAGTGATTAGGCGTAGTCTTTCTTCACATTTCTGTATTCTGTTGCCCCTTTATTTCAAAAAACCCAAAAAAAATGTTTATATTAAAAACTACAAAAGGAAAGTTGATTTCTATTTTTCAAGTGAGACTTTGAGTTTGCATTTCCACCTCCCTTGGGATGACCCGAATACTCACTGAGTACTCGATAATTATAAATTTTAAAAGCGATTAGTGTGTTGCAACGACCAAAAATCTGATTTTAATAAATCACGCTTTTTCGCTATCAAGGGAGTCACACATTAAGAATAATAGGCATATCATCACCCTTCGATGAGGATGAGTAAGCATGTAGCCACCTGATTTTCCTATTGGCTTTTGAAGCCTTTATCCCAGTCATTTATGTTGTATGATGTAAGCATCGTCTTCTGTGAGTGGAGGCCAATCACTATAGGGTTACTTTTGTCATTTTATATCGACAAAATGGGCATTAATTGCCATAATGACGAAGGATCCTCGGCATGAAAATCGATACTGATTATGCGATTTTCGTGAAAGGCATCTCGTAGGGCAATGATACACCTATAGGGGCATTAATTACCCATAATCACGAAGGGAATTGAAAATTTTGAACGCCGCACCTGGTGGGCTTATAAATAAGCGAGTTAGTAAATGCCCCCTACTCTGCATTGTGATAAAACCCTAGCAACTATTTGAGACGCCACCACTGGAGGAGCAAACTCGTTGGAAAGGAAGAGCTTGTTCATTCTTAAAGGCATTGTCAGATCATGGAATCATGATTTTGAAATGTTTTCGTCGTAGTATAGCGCAAAAACACGTTGACAAATAATTTTACAAAACTTGGTAAGTCCCAATCGAACTCAGGGAGTCAGAAATGCGTCTTGAATTGATAACAATCTAATCTAACTAGAACTAGAATAGTAAACAAGATAGATATGAAGCAAATCAACTCTATTCAAATAATTAGGCAAATTTTCCATCTAGTTGAATGCTTGCCAAGAAAAATAACTAGAATTAAATTAGAACAACTAGAACAAAAGCTACTAGAACTAGAACTACTAGAAGAATTAAAAAGATGACTATCTATTCTACTAGAACAAGGGCACCAAGGAGTGGTCCTTGGTGGCCTTTGGAGAGGTGTGGAGGAGCAGCAGCAGTATGCCAAGGGTGGCCTTGGTGGATGTCTTGGCGAGCCAGAGAGAGGAGAGGATGAGGAGTCTAGAGAGGGGGTGCACGAAGGTGGGAATTACCTCTCAAATGGGGGTTCTAGGGTCCTTTTTATAGCCAAAGTGAGAGGTGAAACAGGTTTTTTAGAGCCCCAATCCATACAAATGAGTTGGATCGACAAGAGCCATTGATTTGGAGATCTACGGCTCAGATCGCATCCAAATCACATGCTCACAAGCCCAACATGCACTTGCATTAGATCGCGCCATGTGGTGCTCTCTGCATCATTTGATCAAGATCGCATGGCTGAGCGTGCACCACAGCCACCGCCTTAACTTTCATCATGCGTGCGTGCATGCGGTCAATCTTGACCATCAGATCTTGATGATCAACGATCCACGTCATGCGCTTGCCACTGCCTTATTGCGCTTGCGTTCAACTACACGTTATTGTGGGCGTGCGCATCCAACGTACCTCTGTGTGCCACACGTCAACTCCAGTGCTGCTTGATTGAGATCTGATGGGCGAATTTCAGCCACGTGCCACCACCTCAAATTGGCCTATGCCTCGCAACTCGATCACGTGCTCGTGCTTTGCCTTTAAGTGCTCGACCAACACGCTACACGCGTGTCTGTGTTGCACTTACGTTTTAGCTTACGCATGCCCTTAACCGTTGGATGAAGATCCAACAGCTGAGATGAAGAGCCTCTTTGATGACAGGTGCAGAGCCGGAGACGTGGCGTGATCGTTGCTGTTGGATGATGATCCAACGGCCCACAAAGCACCTGAGGTTTCCTTTAAAAGATGTGGCCGCGGGTGAGAGCCGTTGGGATGGTGCCACGTGATGCCATCCTGACCGTCCATTTTCTCGCCTTTGTAGATGGTGTTACAGGGCTCCGATCGAGGTGATTCTTACATGGTTGGACTGCGCTTGTTGCTCTAAGTCCATTTGTATGGTCAGATTTATCATTTGCTGCCCCGAATCATCTGCAATTATTATTGCATATCAATTATAACATTAAAAAAGCATTATTATTTACACAACTAACCAAATCAACTATGGTGCAAAATATGTTGCTCATGCAGGCATGGTTCCTAAGTTAAGCTAGGATCTAACTTAATTTAGGTCGATTAGGTCATATGATTATTGCACAATCATACCCCATGCCTAAATCTTGCTAGTCCCTAGCAAATGTAAGACGAAATGCAAATTGGTCCCCAAATGGCTGATTTTTATCAAGAGTTTGATTAGAGATCCATTTCTTTTGTTTTTATCAAAAAATTTAGAAATCTAGATAATCATGAAAGTGTAGTGTTATAGCCTATGCAACGGATCCAAGTGAAAAGCCAATCCAAACCTAAAGCTCATACTTGATCTCTAGTAAAACTCCATCATATAGACTAGTACTACGGTATCTAGATTTCCAGACTATCAAATAAATCAACTCAGAGAGAGGCGGAGAAATTGTGCTCTGTTTCGTTCCTTTGTACTCACTCTCTCCCTTTTTCCTTCTCTTTTTTCTTTTCTTTTCGAGCTCACAATCTCACCAGATTTGTAAATATATTCAATATTTGGTGGTCTTACGTGGCATTAACACTTTAATTAAGTTTTGATAACCCTATAACTATGTCAAAAATCCTCAACTAGTATTCGGGCATTCAAAAATATAGAAAAGTAGGTCAAGGCTGTATTTGGTGGATTGAAATGGTAGTAAGTATTGTTGCCTCAATGTACTTGACACAAAATGAAATAAAAGCAACTCAACATTTTTTCTTTTTGCAGACTTTTTCTCTTTTTCTCTTTTTCTTTTTTCTTTTCTTCTTTTTTTCCTTTTTTTATCTTTTTTTTTTCATATCTACCAACTCAACGCAATGCACACACACAAGCAAATTTTTATTTACGAGACATTATTGGGGCTTAATGATATTCAAGAGGATATCGGGTGGCTTATTTGGTGGAAGTACCTATTCTTGGCACTGGGAAAGGAATGGATGGGATAACGTATTTTCTGACCTTTAACACTAACACCCTCCTTTAGCTGAGGATTCCTTAAAGGACGGTCGTAACCATCCACCTTAGCCCTAGTTTTATTAGAACCTGCTCTCTGTGTATTTGCCTTATTTGGTGGCTCTAAAAAATTCACACCAAGAATTTGTACGCAAGAACTAAGAGCAAAAACTATGCCTAACTCCATATATCATTATCTAATTATCTAGAAACTAAAATTCCTTGTACTAGACTCAGAGCACCAGTAGACATTCTACTCTCACCTTGCAGTTGTTTGGTAGATCTAATAGAAGATGGTTTACCTGACTCCCTAATTACTGTCCAAGGGTTCAGGAAAATAAGTAATACTTGACAAACTAAAGATGTCTATCGGTCTTCATAGTGGATATATTGCAAATTCTACGTGCAAGTGTGAAATTGTATTCGATTCTAAATTCAGGAATCAACTAAAGAATAAAATCCCTAATAAAACCTCTTGATAAAATTTTTTATGTTCAATTAACTTCATATGATTGCACTTTAATAATTTCCCCCTATTGGGTTCTTAAATTAAAGAACCTAAAGTGCAATTAACGTGCTGCTCAGAGGTTTTCTAAGGTGCTGGTAGGAAAAATTTCAATTTATGTGTACCACCCTCACCTCCCATGCCTAAGTTCTTGCTTGTCCTCATGCATGAATAAAAGGAAAATAAAGTGTGACAGGGGGTAAGTGGATAGAAATCACCTAGAATTGCTCCTGATTCTTCATTCAACATATGCTAACCAAATGGTAGAAAGCATAATATGCAGAAATATATGCCAAAAGAGAAAGATGCTATGTATAAAAGGTATCTACATATGTATAAGTGCTGAGTTTAACACCTCCAACTGGGCGAAACTTTGACTACACGTCCTCGATAAAATTAATAGTTTCATTAAGAGGAGGAGGTTCCTGGGCCATAAATGGCTTGAGGCACTAGCCATTTACCATAGAAATATGCCCAGATTTTGGGTCCATAATTTGGACCGCCCCATTAGAATATAGGTGAATCAGGAGATACTGGCTAGTTTACTTAGACTTAAGCTTACCGGCAAAGAATTTGAGGTGAGAATCAAATAACCAGATCTGCTGGTTAGGCATGAATTCCTTCATTCGGATGTGGCGATCGTGAAAAGCTTTAGTCTTATTTTTGTATATCCTTGTGTTCTTATAGGCTTCCCGCCGAATTTCCTCTATTTCACTAAGCTGGAGCTTCCTCTCATAAACTCTTGCATTGAGGTTAAAATTACATTTCTACAGCGCCCAAAAGGCACAGTGCTCCAACTTGACAGGAAGGTGCCTTTCCATACACCATGCAGTATGGCGACATACTGAGCGGAGCCTTGTACGCTGTCCGATATACCCAAAGGGCATCGATCAACCAATCAGACCAATCCTTCCTATTTGGTTTAACCGTCTTCTAGAGAATAAGCTTGATTTGACGGTTAAAAACTTCAGCTTGCCCATTGGTTGGTCTGTGGATGATACGGGGTAGCAATGCTGTGATGTACTTTGTATTTTTTCAATAATGATCCAAAGTGAGCATGGATGAAGTGACTGCCCTCATCTTTAATTAGAGCACGGGGAACACCGAATCTCACAAAAATGAATTCCCGTACGAAAGAGATGACAGTCTTATGATCAACCCGTCTCGTTGGGATAACTTCAACCCACTTCGAGACATAGTCAGCTGCAAGAAGTGTGTACTCGAAGCCGTATGAGTTCAGAAAAGGGCCCATAAAATCGATGCCCCAAATGTCAAACACTTCTACTACTAGAATGGGGTTGGAGAGGCATCATGTCTCTCTGGGTCCTAGAACTGACCGACTGACATCGCTTGCAACATTTGGCAAACTCGTGTGTATCTTTGAAATTAGTTGGCTAGAAAAAATCCGACTGCAAAATATTTATAGCAGTTTTCGGCCTGAAAAATGACCACTACAAGCATTACTCTGGCAAAAAGATAGCACACTCGAAATTTCTAAGTCAGGGATGCACCTTCTAATGATCTGATCAGCCCTAATGCGAAAGAGCAAGGGGTTGTCCCAAGAATAAAATTTGGTTTCTGATATGAATTTGAGTTTCTCGTCCTTGGATAAACCCGCGTGAATCTTGCCTGCGACAAGATAATTTGCAATATCTGCGTACTGAGGAAACTCAACAGAATTAATAGCCAAAAGAGACTCATCCAGGAATTGATCTAAGATAGGCGGGGAATAGGGGATGTGTTCTGGCTCTAGCCGAGACAGGTGATCCGCCACCACATTCTGAGCTCCAGCTTTGTCGTGAATCTCAACATCAAATTCCTGCAAAAGGATCTATCGGATAAGACGAGGTTTGGCATCCTTCTTTGCTAATAAATGCTGAAGGGTAGAATAATTAGTGAAAATAATCACTTTTGACCCAAGTAAATATGATCTAAACTTCTCCAACTCGAACACTACTTCTAGCAGTTCTTTCTTAGTAATCGTATAGTTATGCTGAGCCTCAATCAACATCTTGCTAGCATAGTAGATTACAAATGGATGGCACTCTCGACGTTGGCCTAGAATGGCTCTGACAGCGGGAGGCGCCACACATCATCTCGAAATTGAGAGACCAGTCGAGTGGTTGGAGGATCGGCGAATCAGATATAGTGCTTCGTAAGGTCTCGAAAGCACTGAGACACGAGGAATCGAAGTCAAACGGGGTATCGGTTAGCAGAAGATTCGTCAATGGGCAGGCAATTTTTGAGAAATAAGGAATGAATTTTTGATACAATCCAACGTGACCTAAGAATGATCTGATCTGCTTAATCGAGCTAGGTAGAGGTAGTCAAGAAATGACTTTAGATTTGGCTAGGTCAACCTTGAGTCTGTTAGATGAGATCCTGTGACCTAGTACAATGCCATCCCTCACCATAAAATGACTTCTTTCCCTTGAAAGTACTATGTTTACTTCTTTGCACCTCCTTAGGATCTTTGTGAGGTTATCAAGACAAGATGAGAAATCATCTTTGAAGACAGAAAAGTCATCCATAAATACTTCTACATAGTTCTCAGTCATATCAGAGAAAATGGCCATCATACAACGTTGAAATGTCGCTAGTGCGTTACAGAGGTTGAAGGGCATTCACTTAAAAGCGAATGTTCCAAAGGGACATGTAAAAGTAGTCTTGTCCTGATCATCCAGGTTAATCGCAATGTAACTATACCCGGAGTATCCATCTAGAAAATAAAAGAAATTGCGCTTGGCTAACCTTTGTAAGATTTGATCAATAAAAGGTAAAGGAAAATTATCCTTTTTGGTAACCGTGTTCAGTTTCCTATAATCGATGCAGACCTATGACGGGCGTAGGACGCGTTGGTTTTATTGTGTCATTATAGCATTCGTTCGCGACGTCGATTTTAATTAAAGATTGGGTTTGGTGAGTCCAAGTGTCGAACACGAGGAGGTGTGAAATCGGATTACTTTGTTGCTTTTAGTTGTCACAGGAAGTTTGGTTTGCTTGCGAGAAAATGAGAGAGAGAGAGTAGGGTTAGAGTTTGTCTTTAATTCATGACATTCATTCGAACAAGATGGGAGCTATATAAGAAACAACATCAACATTAACATTTAGCATGCAACTTAAGTTTGTTCGCAAATACAACAATAGCTAAAAGCTTAAACAAAAGCAATATAAAACTAGGGTAAAGAGAGAGAAAGGAGGAGGCAAGGCGGCCACGGTGGTGGAGGGCTACGTTGGTGGATTGACAACTCCAAGGTGTATGTGAAATGCTTGGTGGAGCTAGGAGAAGGCTAGTGTTGCATGGAGAGGGGGTGTGAATTGAATGCCTTTGAATGAGGTGGTTGAAGGGGTTTAAATAGGAGAGAAAAGCTTCTAAATGAGATAAAGGGGGTTTAGCAACATCCACGACGTCCCTAAACCCCTTTGAAAAATGTTGCTGAAGCCCTTTGGTCACTGGTCCGTTGAGGTGTGCGTTCTTCTTCTCAAGCCGCACCCGCAATCCGTGTGGCTTCGCTGTGAGCCATTCGATCTGAGATTTTGCCTGCGATGCTGGTCCAGATCGCGCTTGTGGAGCGCGCGCGTCACATGTTATTGTGTGTGTGCCCATCGGGCGCTTGAAGGTACGCCACGTTGCATCCATCCACACCGTTCGCGCCTGCATCAACGGCTAAATTTCCCTCGTGCACGCCTTCGTTTCTGATTTGAGCTTTGCTGTGGTTCATCCTGCGCCTGGTGTGCGGGGATAAAGCGTTGACCGCTGCGCTGCCTCCACTGGTTTGTGCGGAAGCGAGGTCGGGCACGGGAGGTGTCGATCGTTGGATGGAAATCCAACGGTCAGGATCTAAAGCTGAGGCCACTTGTGATCGCGAGGGCGCGCGGGTGAGGGGTGCGGGCGGGCGAAGGTTGTGAATTCTCAGCCATCCGATCGGCAGATTAGACATCTTAAAGTTGCTAAGCGCGATGAAGAGGTGGTGCGTTGCGGGTGAGGGCGTGTTGGATGCTGCCATGTAATCGCCTGTGGGCCATTGATCATCAGATCAACGACCAAATCTTCTTAGGCTAGTTAAGGGAGCTTCAGATGTCAGATTTGAGCGATTTTGAGTCCGTTGGACTCCGTTCATCATTTTGAATCCATCCATGCGATCCGATTGCTCATTTGAGGTATGTTTCAATACACACTTGTACATACGGCCATTAAACATTGATTATAAGTAATTTTAATTTGTCATGCATGCAATGCTCCCAAGCCCATTATGGTATATCATTAACGCACATATATCCTCAAACTGACCCCAGTTGATGGAATTATCATCATTAGATGTAGAGTTATCATACCCCCATGCTCATCCTTTGCTAGTCTCTAGCAAGGTTTATTCTAGTCGTTATTTTCATTCGAAATTAGGATTTGATTACTTAGACATCTGTTGCTTGTCAACGGGAGGAAATATACTAAGATCCTAATTCACAGAGACTAAACAGCGTCCAGGTGTCTGCCAAAATGCAAACCACCCAAGTCCTCACTTTAAAGCATATATACAGGTATATATATATATTTTTTTTCTTTTTCATCTTTTCTAATTTTTTTGGATTTTTGGAGTTGTGAGTGTGTAGGTAACTTTTTACGGCTACCCAACCCACTCATAACTCAAAAAAGACTCTAAGTGCTAAGCATCTTGGTGTGACTATTGTGATAGACTCACTCAATGGTAATTAAAACAGACTTCGGGTTTTTACGCCCCTAAGTGATCGGAAAAGGAAATGCTTGCCTGAAGGTATATCTGTCTGATCGGTAGCTTTCTCCCTAATTTTATTTTGCATGGGGTCAACATAAGGATGTTTCCAATGTATATCTTCCCGGATTGTTCTACTTCCCCGCTTCTTCCTTAAGTCTTTTGGACTTTTTGTGCATTTAGTGACCTAGGTTCTAGGCAACCGGCTAATAAGCTATTACCCACGACCACTTGCCAGCCATACTTGTGTGGTGAAGTGTGGCTTATTTATTTTTTTCGTTTTCTTCTTTTTCTATTTTTCTATTTCTCCCTTTTTCTCTTTTCTTTTCTTTTCTTTTTCTTTTGTTGTTTAGTAGGTGGCTTCCCAGATCTAAGATTTACCTAGAGGCAATAAAAGGAAAGTGGTCCTGTGGCAGGGTTCTGGACAATCGACCAATGGTCTGTTACCCACGATAACTTGCTAGCTATACCACCCTAGGATGTTCATTAGCTACCCAATTTCTGTCAGAATCTCCGAGGAGTGAGTCAGTGCAAAAATGTGTGTAGATGCTTAGACTGAAAGTCCCTCTGAGTCAGAGGGTAGGTTGATAAGTCGTATACTTATCACCCTACTTTATTGGCGAATTAATATAAATTAAGATTGCAAGGATTCGAGGCTAAATCCACATTTTAATGGACACCAGGGCTGGTTAAGCCTTAAGGCCTGAAAAGTCTAAGTGTTCAGGTTCTTCTCGTATTATTTCTCACAGTTGACAAGCTCCTAATGCCTAAGTTCTTCTTCCTAATTAATTTTTTTTTTATAATTCAGGCTTATAAAATAAACTCAGAGAATGCGAATTTCCATCCCCCCATGCTTAAGTTGGATAATGTCCTCATTGGCAACTAAATGTATGCAAAGGGGGTATAGAAAGAGATCACCTGAGTGTTGCCATGTTCCTGATTAGTCTGAATCTTCTGGGTTGCCTCCTAGGAAGCGTTGAGTTTATTGCCTCCAGCTGGTCGAGGCTCTGTGTTAATCCTTAATGAGGGTGACAACTTCCTCTGGGGGAACTTGGGCAAGAAAATGTTTTAATTTTTGACCGTTTACTATGAAGGTTTGCCCAGTGTTAGGATCTGTAATTTCAACCACCCCATTGGGATAAGGTTTGACCACTTGATATGGTCCTGTCCACTTTGATCTCAACTTTCCGGGGAAAAGTTTAAGTTGGGCATCAAAAAGCCAGACTTGCTGGTTGGGCTTGAAAGCTTTCCTATGTATGTGTTGGTCGTGGACGACTTTCATCTTTTCTTTGTAAAGTTGACTGTTCTCATATGCGTCCTGATGGATTTCCTCGAGCTCGGAGAGTTGGAGCGTCCTTTGTGCTCTGGCTAAATGAGAATCCATGTTACACTGCTTAACAACCCAGTAAGCTCGATGTTCCAACTAGACCGGAAGGTGGCAAGCTTTGCCAATGACCAAGCGATAAGGTGACATGCCTATCGGGGTCTTAAAAGCGGTCTTGTATGCCCAAAGGGCATCATCCAGTCATGTGGGCCAATCCTTCCGGTCAGGTCTCACAATCTTTTGCAGAATATTCTTGATCTGCCTATTGGAGACCTCAGTTTTCCCATTTGTTTGCGGGTGATACAGGGTGGCAATGCAATGAGTAGCTTCGTATTTTCTAAGCAAGGCACGGAATTGGGCATGAATAAAGCGACTCTCACTATCACTGATCATGGCCTTCGATATCCCAAACAGATAGAAGATGTTTTGCTTAACAAAGTCCATGATAGCCTTATGATCACATCTTTGGGTGTTGACAGCTTCGATCCATTTCGAGACAGTCTACTGAGACTAGTATGTACTCAAAACCGTTGGATGGTGGGAAGGGACCCATAAAATCGATGCCCCAAATATCGAAGATTTCGACAATCAGAATGGGATAGAGGGGCATCATGTCCTTTCTAGTCATAGTCCCTAATATCTGGCAGCGAGAGCAAGTCTTAGTGAAGCTGTGTGCGTCCTTGAATAGGAAGGGCCAGTAAAATCTGAACTGCAAAACCTTTGTAGCCATTTTCTTCCCCGAAAAGTGGCCACCACAGGCTTGGTCATGACAAAAGGATAGCACACTTTGGAATTCTTCGCTCGGAATACACCTCCTAATGATCTGGTCGGCACAGAGTTTAAAAAGCATGGGATCATCCCAGAAATAGTGCTTGGCTTTAGCCAAGAACTTATCTCGTTGCTGTCTGGACCAGCCATGCGGAGTCTGTCCTACCACCAAATAGTTGATGAAGTTTGCATACCAGGATAGCTTTCTTCCTTGCACGACTAGAAGTTGTTCATCAGGAAAGGTGTCAGTCAAGGGTAATGATGGTTTGATGTGGTCTGGGTGGAGTTTGGACAGGTGATCGGCTATGACGTTCTTGGACCCGGCTTTGTCGCGTATTTCCAAGTCAAATTCCTGCAAGAGTAGGATTCATCTGATGAGCCTGGGTTTAGCATCCTTTTGGCCAACAAATGCCGGATAGCCGAGTGGTCAGTGTAAATCGTCATGTGGGATCCCAGAAGATATGATCAGAACTTTTCTAATCCAAAGACTACAGTGAGCAGTTCTTTTTCCGTGATAGTATAATTCCATTGAGCCTCATCCAACGTCTTGCTTGCGTAGTAGATCACCACGGGTTTCTTTTCTCTTCTTTGTCCTAGGACTGCGCCGATGGCAAAATCTGATGCATCGCACATAATCTCAAAGTCCTGGGACCAGTCTAGGGGTTGTAAAACAGGTGCAGTGGAAACTGTTTCCCTGAGAGTGTTGTAAGCCTTGATGCAATCAGGTGTCATGTGAAAAAGGGCATCATTGGCTAGAAGGTCAGTCAAGGGTTTAGAGAGTTTGGAAAAATCTTTAATGAACCTTCTACAGAAGCCAACATGTCCTAGGAAAGATCGGATTTGCCAGATCGAGCTAGGAGGTGGAAGTTTGGAAATTAGATCAACCTTAGCTCGATCTACTTCAATGCCCCTATGCGAGATAATGTGACCGAGGACAATCCCTTCATGAACCATGAAATGGCTCTTTTCCCAGCTTAGAACAAGGTTGACCTTGATGGAGTGCTTTAGGATCTTGTCCAAATTTCTAGGACAAAGGTCGAATGAATTCCCGAACATGGAGAAATCATCCATAAAGACCTCTAGGTATTCACCTACCATCTTTGAAAAGATGGCTAGCATGCAACGCTGAAAGGTAGTAGGTGCATTGCATAATCCGAATGGCATTCGATGAAACGCGAATGTGCCATACGGACAAGTGAATGTGGTTTTCTCTTGATCCTTTAGTGTAATAGCAACTTGGTTGTATCCTGAATATCCATCCAGGAAGCAAAAATATTTCTGCCCTTCCAATTGCTCGAGAATCTTGTCAATGAATGGTAGAGGAAAATGATCTTTCTTGGTGGCCTCATTAAGCTTCCTATAGTCGATGCACACCTGCCATGTGGTAGCGGTGCGGGTGGGGATGGATTCTCCCTGGTCATTGGTGACCACGGTGAGCCCAGCTTTTTGGGTACCACTTGAGTGGGGCTCACCCAGGGGCTATCGGAAATTGGGTAAATGATATCTGCGTCATACCACTTGATTATATCTTTTTTAACGACCTCTCGCATATTCGGGTTCAATCGCCTTTGCATATGGCGAGAAGGTCGAGCCCCATTTTCCAAATATATCTTGTGAGTGTAATAGGTAGGGCTAATTCCCCTTAGGTCAGAACTTTTCCATTCAATGGCTGCTCGATGTTTAGAGAGGGTTGCAGTCAACCTAAGCTCTTGTTCCCTAGTTAGATGGGCATTGATAACCACAGGGAAGGTCTGGTCAGGTCCAAGGAAGACATACTTGAGATTATCGGGCAAAGGCTTTAGTTTGGGTGTAGGTGGGACAACATTTGACGGGTAAGGGAAAGGTAGGAGTTGATCAACATCAATCTCCTCAAATGAAGGTTGTGGAAGGTAATCAGCTCTACAAATTTCAATTTCCATTGGCTGGGATGGATTAGGCTAGTCATTGGCTGGTTGAGTCAGATGGTCTGTTGAAGAGCTACGAGTGAGGCATTCTTCAACCAAAGGTTCCACAAGATCATGCTCCTCAATCCAATCACAATCAAAAGACTTGGCCACCTTGAAGATATCGAATTGCATCTTCTTGTCTCCAAAAGCGATTTCCATACATCCCATGTCGCAATCAATGTTCACTTTAGCTGGAGCTAAGAAGGGTTTGCCCAAGATGATGGGTATGTTTTATAGTTGTTCGGGGACTTGCATGTCGAGAACCAAAAAGTCGACCGGGAAGTAGAAGTCCTTGACCTGAACAATTATGTCCTCGACTACCCCCTTCAGGGTTTTCATAGATCTATTAGCCAATTGGATGGTCACAGGTGTGGGTTTCAACTCTCCAAATCCAAACTGGTGATATAGGGTCATCAAGATTAGGTTGATTGAAGCACCTAAGTCCAAGAGCACTCTATCAAATGTCATGTCCCCGATATTACAAGATATTAGGGGTGCTCCTAGGTCAATTCGTTTGGGAGGAAGGCTGCTCAATATCACTGAACTGACTTGTTTTGAGAGCACAACCTTCTTAGGTGCTTAGGTTCTCGGCTTACGCTTCGACGTACAAACATCCTTTAAGAACTTAGTGTAAACTGGGATATGCTTGATTGCTTCGAGGAGCAGAATATTAATCTGGACTTGTTTGAAAATTTCCAACATCTCCTCATTCTCAACTACAACTTTCTTTTTCTTCCTTTTCTCCAAGGCCTTAGGATATGGTGTTTGGGTTTGAATCGGGTCAGTCTCCATGTCCTTGGGTTCCTCCCGCTCATCCTCAGATTCGGGTATCTGAGGAAGTGAGGTCACGGGAGGGGTTGGCCATTTGGGGTCCTGGGTTTTAGTGTCGCTTCTCAAGGTAACCGCGTTGGCAGAGGCGTTGGGACCATGAGTAGATCCTTGAGAAGAAGAGGAAGAAGGAGCACCAAACCCAGGGGTGTTTGTGGGGCTTGCTGGACCATGTGGGCATGTCTAGGATTTGCTTGGAACCCTTGCGAATTGGGGCCTCTGTTAATCACATTTCGCAGGTTCGGTTGTGGCTGAGAAGGAAGGGATCCTTGTTGTTTATAATCCAACAGCTGGCTCAACTATCCCTTCACTAAGGCCATTTCTTCCTAGTGTTTTTGATTCATGTCAGCTATCATTTTTATCAATGTGTCCATTTGGTTTTGAGGGGGAGGGGCTGCCCTATTCTAATTATAGGGTGGTCTAACCGGTGGGCCTTGCTGATAGGAGGGGGGATTTGACCTGGGTTGGTTCTGGAATTGGTTCGATTTTTGGTTTGTCCAGGCGAAATTCGGGTGATTACGCCATCTGGCATTGTAGGTGTTAAAGGGGTCAGGTTTGAAGTAACCCTGGATAGCTTGGACATCTTCAAAGATAGAAGGTGCCGAGGGGGAGGGAAGTGAGTAATCAGGGGTTGAGGGAGCAAAGGTCCCTCCTTGGAACATGGTCAGAGGTTGTTCCAAGTGCATTTGGCTCATTGGCTTCACTAAGTCTACATTGTGAGCTCCTGTTGCTAGGGAGAGGGTTTGTAGCGGGTTCCTGGTCTGGTTTAGCAGCTCATCGATCTTTTTGTCCACCAATTCAACTCGATCCAAATTTTTGGCTATAATGTCCATGTCAACCATTCTAGAATTTGCTTGCACCTCATAGATCCCACCACGAGATTGACTGGATCGATTAAACTGGGTCATGGAGGCATTGTTGAGTGAATTCTCACTCATGGACTCAAAGAGTTCGAATGCGCTCTCCTCATCTTTGTTCAAAAAGTTACCTCCACATGAGGCATCAACAAAGTTCCTAAGGTTGCTGTCTAGACCATGGTAGAAGATCTGGGCCAACTGCTACCTTGGAACCTCATGGTGTAGTCATTTCCTCAATAATTCATTAAATCTTTCCCATGCCTTATGGAATTGTTTCCCACCTTGTAGTGTAAATGTGGTAATGGCTCTTTTGAGGGCATTGATCTTACCTATGGGGAAAAATTTCTTCAAGAATGCATGCCTCAGTTCCTCTCAGGTGGAGATGGGCCTCCCTAAGGTTCTAAGTCAGTGAGATACTTTGTCTTTTAGGGAGAAAGGGAATATCTTAATCAAAACAATGTTCAAGTTGATGTTCTTGGATTTCACAGTTTGGGCGATCCTGTCTAGGCCCTTAAGATGTTGGAAGGGGTCCTCATTTGAGCTCCCATGAAAGTTGCTCTGAATTAGGCTCAAGACATTAGGTTTTAGCTCAAAATCATCTCCCCTTTCGGGGACCCTAAGATGGGTTTTGATCTGAATAGTAGACGGATCGTAAAAGTCGCGAAGGGGCCTAGGTTGGCTCTTCGGAGGTTGTGGTGGGCTAGGTGGGTTCGGTGGGGGTTGCCCTTGAGGGTTTTACAATCTGTGTATGGCTTGTATGATGGTTTGGATTTGTTATTGTTGTAGTTGGTGGTAGGCAGAGATCTGGGCCTGAATGATGGCCATAGCATTGGGTGGGGGTTGGTCTTTAACCTCATCAATTCTTGGTTCAACCATTTCTTGTGTAAAATCAAGTCTCCTCCTGATTTCCCTATCTAAAACAAACAGCTCAGGATGCAGTGATTGTCTCCCATGCATACACTAGGGAAGAACGGAGAGGGATGCAGAGAGAGACAGGTGCGAGAAGTGTGCGCACAAACAAGCAGACAAGTCTAGTCCTTATAGTGTATACCTTAGGTGACCTAGAAGCCTTAAAGGGAATGATCAAGCCTGTAAGCACTTAACCACCCTTCCTAATGTTAATCTGGCCAAGTTGATTACGAGGGGATTTAGGGGAAGGTTCTTCCTTTGGCTTTCGTTCCGGTTCCTTAGACCCCACAACCGCGGTTGTTTGACACTTCTCCGCAGCTTAGACACCAGATTCTACAAAGGGAATGAATGCCAAGTGCCCAGCAAACAAAATCACACCTCCAAGACTTAAACCAATCTTGCCTAGGGCACGTCTACTCCATTTTAATGAGGGGCTAGGCTAGTGCTTGTGCTCAAGATATGTGATGAGGTGTTGATTGAGGTTGTGCCTCTTAGTTAACTGATTTGAGTGTGAGTGCACTTAACAAGACATGATTTTTAAGCAAGGATTTTTAACATGTGGTGTCTTTTGATGATTTGTCTTTGCTTTAGTGCTTTTTAGGGTTGAAGTGCCTAAATGTTTTCAAACAAGGTTTAAGTGGGCACACAAAGTTTTGCACACAACGGGCGAAAGTCGATTTCCTTTAGAGTGATGTGACCCTAGAAAAGCAACCCTAATGAGTTCACCCTAGTACTCATGCAGTTCTACCAGGTGAGTTGATTTTAGCTTTGGTGAGTGGTGCGACCCAAGTCAAACACGGTGGCTTCACAAACACCACTCAAAAGGAAGAAGAACACTCAAAAAGATTATCTCCTTAAGAATGTTAGTGTGTATTTTTTTTGTTGGGTGATGAGTTTAGGATATAGGTCAAGTAGTCATTCACCACGCCAATTTTTTATTTATATTTTTTTTGTATTTTTCTTTTTTTTAAAGCACGCAAACAGCCAAAGGGTGGAGTGATACTCACAACTGATCTTTGTTGCACTTTACTCCATCTCTACCATCGCGAATCGCGCTCCTTCGTCACCCACGCGTCGAGTTCCTGCAATCAATCAAGTAGAGGGAGAAAAAATGAGTTAGACGATGTGAATACGAATGTGGGTTGAAAGCAACAAAATAAATCCGTTGCCTCCCCAACAACGGTGCCAAAAACTGACGGGCGTGGGACGTGTTGGTTTAATTGTGTCGTTATAGCATGCATTCGCGACGTTGATTTTAATTAAAGATTGGATTTGGTGAGTCCAGGTGTCGAACATGAGGAGGTGTGAAATTGGATTACTTTGTTGCTTTTAGTTGTCACAAGAAGTTTGGTTTGCTTGCGAGAAAACTAGAAAGAGAGAGAGAGAGTAGGGTTAGAGTTTGCCTTTAATTCACGACAGTCATTCGAACAAGATGGGAGTTATATAAGAAACAACATCAACATTAACATTTAGCATGTACCTTGAGTTTGTTCGCAAATACAACAATAGCTAAAAGCTTAAACAAAAGCAATATAAAACTAGGGTAAAGAGAGAGAGAGGAGGAGGCAAGGCGGCCACGGTGGTAGAGGAGGGCTCCGTCGGCGGCTTGACAACTCCAAGGTGTATGTGGAATGTTTGATGGAGCTAGGAGAATGCTAGTGTTGTATGGAGAGGGGGTGTGGATTGAATGCCTTTGAATGGGGTGGTTGAAGGGGTTTAAATAGGAGAAAAGGGCTTCTAAATGAGATAAAGGGGGTTTAGCGACGTTGTTTAGCAACGTCCACGACGTCGCTAAACCCCTTTGAAAAACGTTGCTGAAGCCCTTGAGTCACCGGTCCGTTGAGGCGTGCGTTCTTCTTCTCAAGCCACGCCCGTGATCCGTGTGCCTTTGCTATGAGCCTTCTGATCGAAGATCGGATGGTTGAGATTTCGCCCACGACGCTGGTTCAGATCACGCTTGCGGAGTGCGCACCTCGCACGTTATCGTGCATGTGCCCATCGGGCGCTTGAGGACTCGTCGCGTTGCATCCATCCGCACCATCCGTGTCCACATCAATGGTTCAATTTTCCTCGTGCGTGCCTTTGCTGCCGATTTGAGCTTCGCCGTGGTTCGATCCTGCGTCTGGTGTGCTGGGATAAAGCACTCACCACTGCATTGCCTTCGTTGGTTTGTGCGGAAGCGAGGTTGGGCGCGGAGAGGTGTCGACCATTGGATGGAAATCCAACGGTCAGGATCTGAAGCTGAGGCCACTTGTGATCGCGAGGGCGCACGGGCGGGCGAAGGTTGTGAATACTCAGTTGTCCAATCGACGGATAGGATAGCTTAAAGTTGCTGAGCGCAATGCAGAGGTGGTGCGCTGTGGGTGAGGGCACGTTGGATGCTGCCACGTGGCCGCCTGTGGGTCGTTGATCTTTAAATCAACGACCAGAACTTCTTGGGCTAGTTGAGGGAGCTCCGAATGTCAGATTTGAGTGATTTTGAGTCCATTAGACTCCATTTGTCATTCTGAATCCATCCAAGTGGTCCGATTTCTCATTTAAGGCTTGTTTCAATATGCACTCGTACATACGACCATTAAACATTGATTATAAGCAATTTAATTTGTTATGCATGCAATGCTCTCAAGCCCATTATGGTATATCATTAACGCACATATATCTTCAAAACTGACCCCAGTTGATGGAATTATCATCATTAGATGTAGAGTTATCAACCCACCACGAAGTCGTGGTCCGGGTTGGGAGGGATTCGCCTTTATCATTCTTGATTATGGTGAGTCCTGCTTTCTTGGGCACAATTTGAATAAGACTCACCCACTAGCTATCGAAAATGGGATATACAATGCCTGCATCCAGCCTTTTAATGATCACCTTCTTGACAACCTCCAGCATATTTGGGTTCATCCATCTCTGAGGTTGTCTAGAAGGCTTCATCCCCTCGTTCGCGTAAATATGATGAGTGCAATACGAGAGGCGAATCCAATGGATATCAGCAATGCTCCACCCGATAGCAGCCCTATGTGCTTATAAGATAGAGATAAATTGATGCTCCTGTTTTGGGGTCAAGTGACCACTAATAATCACTGGGTATGTCTCACTATCACTCAAAAACACATCCTTAAGTGAATCAGGTAAGGGCTTCAATTCAATCATGGGTGGGTGGGAATTAGATTCATTCATGGGAGGAGAATCGATAGCGGAAATCTGATAATCCTGATTTTCGTGAATTCTCACTGATTCCCCACCTGTGAAGAGGTTGGTTGTGACTGCATTAATGAGAAACTCGCTTATCGCAGTCACTCCATCCTGCGTCAGCAAGGGTAAGTCAGTATTTGGTAGGATAGGATAATCAGAATTTGGCGTGTTGTGATTAGATGAACACCCCAGACAATCAGATCCATGGGATGATATGTGCATGGCATTAGCCTCGGTCTTGTGTGGATTAAGATCCAAAAACCCTAACAGTGAAGATGAATGTGACATTAGGTCATTACAGAGGAGCCCAATGTTCCCACAAAAAGGCGAGTCTTCATCTTCACTATCCTCTATCAGATCATAGTCAAAGTTTCGTGATGCCCTGAATATGTCCAGTCTAAGTCTTTCGTTTCCTAGGGCTATCTCCATGCACCCAGATTCATAGTCAATGTTCGCGCGAGCTGTCGCCAAAAATGGGTGACGCAAAATAATCGGTGCATCACGGAGATTAGGAGGAGCCTCCATATCGAGAATGAAAAGATCCACTAGAAAATAGAATCATGGACCTTTACGATCATGTTCTCAACCACCCCCCTCGGTGTTTTACTAATCAGTTGGTCAATTGTATGGTAATCGAGGTGAGTTTCAACTCAAATTGGAATTGATCAAATACTGCAGTGGAAATTTGGTTGATGGACAAACCCAAATCAAGAAGGGCTTGATCAAATGGAGAATCTTGCAAAAAGTAGGAAATGAGTGGGGTACCGGGGTCTTTCTTTTTAGGTGGTAAGTCGGTTAGAATCATAACACTAGCTTCTTTTGACAATACTGCCTGTTGTCTGATTTCTGATGTCTCTTCGGGGTTCAGTAGTCGAAGAACCTAGCGACAACAGGGATGTGATCTATAGTATCGAGGAAGAGGGACCTGAATGTGAACCTCTTTGAACATAGTTCTCAAGTCCTTGAAATTCCACGTACCCTTTTTCCTGGTTAAATCTTGTGTCAAAGCCTCAGGAAAAGGGATGGGAATCTCAGGTTCAATTGGTCTTTTGCCCTTGTCTACAGTAGGTGGCTCCTGAGAGGAAGAAGGAGACGAGCAATCCTGTGGTAGAGGGCATGAAAAATCATGACTCTCTTGCCTAAGTGGTGGGTCCTGTGTAATCTTCCTACTCCTCAATGTGACAGCCTTTGCATCGACGTACTGTCCATGAGGTGGCAGAGGAGTGAAAGGGGCAGAATAGGCAAGATTTTGAAGCAAAGGTGCCGGACTCTGTCCATAACTAGGTGGTGCAGAAGGTGCTTGTAATACAACATGCATCTGTCCCTGTGTTTCCTGGAATCTAGGCAGGGCACCCTGGTGCTGTACTTATTTTGGGTTAAGGACAGGTTGGGAGGGTAAGGCTCCTTACAATCTATGCTCCTGTAGCAACTGATTCTGCGTGTTTTGTATGCTCTGAATCTGATCAGCCATGGCCTTCATAATTTGCAAATTGTCATGAGTAGATTTCCGTAGTGACTCTTGCAATTCCTTTTTTAATGCCTCCAAAGGGTCAACCCACTTTGGAGGGTGATTTGACAGCTTGGTGCAGCGACTAATAAATAGAGCGGGATTGTTGCTGAGACAGGAATGGCTGCTGCCTCAGGTATGTGTTTTGTGTATTCCTGTATTGTCTGGTCTGGTAGTGTGTATCTTGATTTGGTCTCTGCAAGTTACTAGACTAGGAAAATTAGGATGCTGGCACCAACCGGGATTATATGTCTCTGAGTATGGGTTATTATGCCCGTATTGACATCTTTGTAGGTCGAAGATGTCTAAGATGCATATTCATCAAAGGAATATGCGCTAGAATTGTCATGGGGTGCGTAACCCTGAACGTATAGTGCCAGATCCAGATTATTCACGGGTTCCTGATATGCAGGACCCGTGAAGATGGAGAAGATACATCCCAAGTGAGTAAATGTACTCAAGCAGGAGGGACTCAGAATGCGAAAGAAGAGTGAGATGTAGCTGAATTGCTAGAAAATCCAGGTCGAGCTTGAATCAATTCATTGAGCTTCTTGTCAAGCAGATCCACTTTATCTAGCTTCTTGGTGATAATGTCCATATTAGCTCTGGTAGATTTGGTGTGAGCTTCATGGACATTAACCCACTGCTGTCCAGGTCGCTGGAACTGGTTCGTTGACGCAGCATTCATTGAGTTCTCTGCTAAGGACTCGAACAGCTCAAATGTGCTGTTCTCGTATTTCCCAAGGAAATTCCTGCCACTAGATGCATCGGCTAGGTACCGATGTGTGTTATCCTACCCATGGTAGAAGATTTGAGCTAAGTGCCATCTGGGCACACCATGGTGCGGGTATTTCCTGAGAAGATCATGGAATCTATCCTAGGCGTCATGTAACTTCTCCCTTGGTCCTTGGGAGAAGGTCGTAATTGCATGCCTCATCGTGTTCATTCAACCAATCAGGAAGAACTTTTGGAGGAATTCACGACGTAATTCCGCCCAGGTTCCAATTGGCCTCCCAATGGCCTTGAACCAATAAGGAGCCTTATCCTTAAGGGAGAATGGAAAAAGCTTCATGAGAACGATCCCTAAATCAACGTTTCTAGGACGAGCCATTTCTACAATTTGACTCAGATCCTCAATGTATTGGAAGGGATCCTCATTTGAGTTACCATGAAAATAAGTCTGGATCAGGCTTATTATATTCGGATTCAGCTCAAATGTGTCTCCGCCTGCGAGAAGCTGGACTTAGGGTGCTAGAATTATAGCAATCGGATCATAGAAGTCCTGCAGTTGTTCTCCTCAAGGTGGATGTTGCATTTTGTTCAGTGTGGTGAGAATCCTGTCTATTTTGCTGATAATTCTGTTCTGATTCCTCAACCCTGGCTTCCAGATGAGCCATCAAGTCTAGATTTTCAGAGCCCTGATCAAGTCCAAGACCAGGATTAGCCATCCCAGTTAATTGAGAAGAATAATCGGGTGATGTGAAAAGTTGCTTTCGCCGCCTTGGGTTTGGTTCCCAAGGCCCAGCCAATTCAGGTCTTAATGATCTCCTTCCTTGCATACACCAATGACAAGGGTTGGTGCATCCAAGCCAAACAAGGCTAAGGCCTTGTTAATCAAGTTGGTCCTTTAGAATCAGATGACCAGATATTTCATTAAGGTTTAATTTGTCGAAGAAAATTCATCGAGAGACCAACTGAAGATGATTTCTACCTCTTAAGCTAACCGAGCGAGTCTATTACGGGGGGACTAAGAGAAAGGTTCTTCCTTTAGCTTTCACCTCCAGGTCCTTAATACCCCTCAGCTGTGATTGTTTGACACTACCCTGCAGGCTACACACTCAGTTTGGCCAGAGAAGTTGAGACCCTCCCAGTTGTTAAAAGATGACTGCAGGTTAATTGATATATTTTTATGAATTTTTCTTAACCTTTTCTTCAATTGGGTGTTTGGTGAGTGGTCCACAAGGTGAATCGACTCACCGACTAGTCACTAGACTCGATTGAGTCTAGGCTAATCCAATGTGGTCTCTAGGTGTGATCTTAAAGGTTAAACCTAGGGTTCATGCTATTTGGCTACAAATCAGGTAGCAGACCACAAATCAAATTCAAAATACTCTCTAAGATGTAATTGGAATCCAAATGATATGAAAATTGTCAAGTAGATTCCTTTTTCAATAATTTTTTCAGAAAATATTTTTCAGAATTTTTACCGCTTTAAATAAATAAATATTAATTTTTAGCTAACAGGGTCAGATCTAGGATTTTGACCTCGTGTTGATTTTTCTTTTTGAAACAGTATCAAAAGTGATCTAAAATTTTTGGGAAAATATGGAATGAAATATAACTTGATTATCTTTCAAACCCCACTATTTTTAGGTCAATCAAATTTATTTTTGAAGATAAGAAAAATCTAGATTTCAGTCTATTTTACTTTCGTGTACTCCGTGAATTCTTTAAAATTCCACAAATTGAATTTTCTCAAGGAAATGATGGCGTTGGAAAGATAATTTGAAAATGTAGTACGAACACAAATTTCAAAATTTTTGGATGACTAGAAATGCAGTAAATGATTTTCTAAATTCACATCAAAACTCTGGCTGAATTTCTAAGAATAGCAATAAGGATTTTTAAAATGTTTTCAATCCAAACAAAGCCTTTTCATCAAAATCTTTTTTTGTTCGAAATTTTGCAAACTTTTTTTAAAAAACAAATCCTAATCTAAGTGATGTTGTGTACCTGAATTTCTTCAACTACGCTCAATGCATGTGCAGAATTGTGTTTCGTACCTACACACCAAAGAAAACATAATAAATCAGATATCAAATCAAGAATCACCTTGCCTCCCCAGCAACGATGCCATTTTGTCAGATCATGGAATCACAAATTTGAAATGTTTTCATCATAGTATAGAGTAAAAACACATTGAAAATAATTTTACGAAATTTGGTAAGTTCCGATCAAACTCAGGGAGGCGGAAATGCAACTTAAATTGATAATGATCTAACTAATATAGAACAATAAGCAAGATAGATATGAAGTAAATCAACTCTATTCACATAAGCAAATAAGTTTTCCATTTAGTTGAATGCTTGACAAGAAAAATAACTAGAACTAAATTAGAACAACTAGAACAAAAGCTACTAAAACTAGAACTACTAGAAGAATTATAAAGATGATTAACTATTCTACTAGAACAAGGGCACCAAGGAGTGGTCCTTAGTGGCCTTTGGAGAGGCATGGAGGAGCAGTAGCAGTATGCCAAGGATGGCCTTGGAGGACGTCTTGATGAGTCGGATAGAGGAGAGGAGTCTGGAGAGGGAGATGCTTGGAGGTGGGAATTGCCTCTCAAATGGGGCGTCTGGGGTCCTTTTTATAGCCAAAGTGAGATGCAAAACGGGTTTTTGGAGCCTCAATCCGTGAAAATGAGTTGGATTGACAAAAGTCGTCGATCAAAGATCTACGACTTAGATCATGTCCAAATCGCATGTTGATGCGCCTCCATCACGCGCCTAACATGCGCTTGCACCAGATCGTGCCACGTGGCACCCTCTACATCATTTGACCAAGGTTGCGTGGCTGAGCGTGCACCATAGCCACCACCTTAATTCTCATTGCGTGAGCGTGTGCATTCAATCTCGATCGTCTGATCTTGATGATCAACGGTCCACGTCCGCAATCACCATCGCCTTATCGCGCTCGCGTTCAACTACACAATATCACATGCATGTGCATCCAACGCACCTCCATGCACCACATGTCAGCTCTAGTGTCACCCGATTGAGATTTAACGGGTGAATTTCAGCTGCGTGCCATGACCTCAAATTGGCCTGTGCCTTGCAACTCGATCACGCGCTCCTACTTCGCCTTTAGGCACTCGACAAATATGCTATGCACGTCTGTGTCACAGTTACGTTTTAGCGTACACGTGCCCTTAGCCATTGGATGAAGATCCAACGATTGGGATGAAGAGCTTCTTTGATGAAAAGGGTTGAGCCGACAACATGGTGCGATCGTGGCCGTTGGATGATGATCCAACGACCCACAAAGCACCTGAGGTTTCCTTCAAAAGGTGTGGCCGTGGGTGAGAGCCGTTGGGATGGCGCCACGTGGTGCCATCCTGACTGTCCATTTTCTCACCTTTGTAGATGGTGCTACATGGGTCCAATCAAGGTGATTCTTGCGTCGTTGGACTGTGCTCGTCACTCTGAGTCCATCCATATGATCAAATTTATCATTTGTGGTCTCAAATCATATGCAATTATTATTGCATATTAATTTGAACATAAAAATAACATTAATATTTACATAACTAACTAAATCAACTATGATGCAAAATATGCTGCTCATGCATGCATGGTTCCTAAGTTAAGCTAGGATCTGACTTAATTTAGGTCGATTAGGTCCTATGATTGCTAGGTAATCAGACACTTTCTTTTTAAAGAAAATGTCGGGAATCCTTGGAAAAGGTGAGTCTTCGTCTTCCTTATCTCAACTGTTGAGTGAGACGCTAGCACTATATACATTTAGTTCGGACTTTCATAGCAAGCCCACTATCCAAGAATTCTTGGTGACATATAGACTTGGTAAAGTCTAGTTCTATAACCCTAGTTCGATTACCCGTCTGTGCTCCCCTGCCTGGGAGGACCATTTCATTATTTGTAAATATGCCATTGAAAATAGCCTAAGGGTGTCGTTAAACCCCTTCCTTACACTCTTCGTTTCTTACTATCAACTTGCCCCTTCTCAACTAAGTCTCAACTATTGGCCGATGCTAAATGCCTTTACCGTCATTTGCCTTCATTTGGGGATTCATCCCCAGATGGGACTATTCCACCTTCTTTTTGGCTTGATGCCCCTAAAAGTGAAGAAGGGGAGACTGCCATCAGGCACCTATACCCTCTAGAGCCAGTGAATTACAGATCTGTCGAATAGTCTAAAAGGGCAGGACTGCCACTTCTTTCTCCACAACATGGAGAAATTAGAGGTTCCTAGTAAATTGTAGAATCCGCCTGAAAAAGATTTGTCCCCAGCTTCGCACAAACTAGACCTAGAAGCGCAGGCAGATGTTGAAAAAATAATGGAATATGGGCCTATAGCCCGTTCAGAATTAAGGCGATAGGATGTTGGGGAAGTGTTGATGTGGGTGACAAATTCATACCCCACTCCAAGTAAGTTAGGGGGGCTAGCTTTTAGTAATTCAACATTTAGAGGAGCTTTAATAACTTGTTTGTTTTATTTCTTACAACCTCCTAGAGGTTTGCTTGGCCTAACGTGCCATAGAAGTGCGGACATGCCTCCAACAACTCATCATGTGACGGAGCCTGTGAGAGTGAGAAGGAGGTGCGAAGGATGGAGGAAAGGAAAAGAAGAAAAGGCAGTGGGTCTGATGTAAACATGTTTACACTACATAAGATGTCTATTTATGCATGTTCTTAAGCATAGAATTGCATTGCATACTATAAATATTGCATAACATGCATCATCTTGGATTTAGATTAGTTTGAATAAAATGGAGGTTAATTATCTTCTTTTATATTCAGGGACAAGGAAAAATTTTTATTGGGACTTCAGATCGAAGATCCAACCGTACAGATGTGATCAGGGCAACGATTGGAGTCCAACGATTCCAAGATTTCCCTAATTAGACATCTGTAGCATCAGAGAGACTGGGGAATCCTAGAAGATTAAGGGCCAAGATGGTGTGAATCCACACTTCAAATGACAAATTCAACTGCACAGATGGATTCGGATCGTTAATCGCAGCCTAACGGCTGAAAATCACCTCAATCCGACAATCGTGGCACCATCTACATCATCCAGAAGATGGACGGCCAAGATGGCACCACGTAGCGCCACCTCAACTTCCCAACCGACCGCTACACCCGCCGCACCCTCTCTTCTTCGACGATTCTCCGCCGCTGGATGCACATCCAATGGCTGTGGATGTGCGCGCACGATTTGTAAGCGCGACACAAACATGCTTGTAGCGCGTTGGTCAAATGCACTTTTGCGAAGGGAGGACGCACGTTCGAGTCGCGAGGAGCGGGTGAGCGGGCACGGGTGAGTGGTTGCGAGGAGTGTTGGATCGTGATCGGTCAGCTGCGAGCGCTCAATAGCGCCCACGCGCTATCGCACGCCCACGCGTGACGTGCCATTAGACAAGGCGAGCACGCGCAGAGGAGGCACGGTGAGGAGCGCTCTTAGCCGTTTGATCTCACGATTGAATGATCGAGATTTGATGAACGTGGAAAGGCGTTGCATGCGCGGGAGGTGAGCGGGCGGGACACGTCGCCCATGATGGGGCTTTAGCGACGGTTTTATCCGTCACTAAAGACCACTGATTTAATGTTTTGAGATTAAAAAGACCAAATTGCCCTCATTCCTTGCAACTATAAAAGGAGACCTCCTCCATACGAAATCTTCGTCCCTTCTTTCTCTTCTCTCCCTCTCCAAAGCTTAAGAGAAGCTTGTCCCATATGCGGGATGCTTCTCAAGAGATAAAGTCTAATTTTCATCCCCCTTTCGAAAGTGGATCCCGTGACGACGACGACGTGCTGCCCCATTCTCGTTTTCCTGCTTCATCCTCCTTTGTCCTGCTCCGTTCCCCATCTTCCAGGCATCGTCCCGTTCGGCTCGTCCTCCAGGTGACCGTCGAGGAGGATAATTCTCTCTCCATTCTTTTTAATGCTTTCTAGAGTAAATTTACTACTTTCTAGTGTAATCGTTTTCTACTTTCTAGTTATAATGTTTAGTGTAACGAACAATCTCTTTGATAATGAATTCCATGTTTATTCTACATCTCTTTTTGATTTTTGTTTATAATATTCTCTCTCTCTCTCTCATTCTCTCTCTCTCTCTCATTCTCTCTCTCTTCTATTTAGTGTAAATAGATAGATAGTTTCTAATCAATTAATTTACTTCATGACAAATAAATTAAATGCGTATTTTTAAATCAAACGTCCGCCTCCCTAAGTTCGACCCGGGATTTCTATTCCGGTATAAATTTTATTTGTTGAACACGGGTTCTTCGCTTTCAAACTACGACGATAGGTTTTTCAAAACCAAATACATTAACGTAGCAACTCGTAGCTTCAATAGGGTCCTCTCACTCTCAAGAGGACAAGAGCAAGGAGGCGGATATGGTTTCTAGTAGCCTGAGGTGACTCCTTTGAAAAGGTTGAAAAAGGGCCAAAAAGATGCCTAGTCATCCAAAGGTGGTATTGGGCTGGTTGAGAGTGCCAGAGCTGAGGAGGAAAGCACCCCCTCCTTCTCATCCAACCATACTGACGGGTTTGAAGGGATGACTACCCCCAGCCACACTGTGAGCGTGTCCAGTAACTTGAAAGGGGTGTCGATCTTCCCATCAACGCTTCCAGGGGCACATAGTGCTTTTGCACAGGTTGCGAGGTAGGTGGTCGAGTTAGGCTTTTCCCTCGACCAGCCTTACTACAAATGAAGCACTACTGGCATGCGCATGCTGGTAGATCCTAATGGCTGAGGAAGCTTCGAGATCATAGGACAGACCTTCGGGCAAATTAAGGGGTTTGTCCTAGAAAAGAGCTAGGAGGAAGGGGTGTTTAGTCGGGATCTACTGATTGAACAAAGTCCAATATGGGTGGACATCCGCCAAGACCAACTAGGGGCTTTGTCGAAGTCAGAGCTCAAGAGCCCTAGCCATAGGATAGTGGTGACACTACTAGTGGGAGTCTACCCCTAACAAATATGGAGAGGTAGGTACTGAAGCACCTAGAAGCCACCATTAACTAGGCTACACCCCCCCAAGGGAGGGTGAACTTGAACAACATTTACTTCTACTATCTCCGTGTGTTAAAGTGTTCAACGCTTGATTCAAATTCGTTGGCATACTGCTTTTTTAATAAGCTATAATACCATTGTCTCTGTTGCTACATCAGTGGACACACTTGGGACAAGGTTTATTCTCGGCACCATCTCAGGTGAAGAGAGTATGAGACCAAGGTTTACAACTCCTAGTGAGGCGACCGACCTGATAGTGAAACAGATGATAGCCGCCAGGATGGAACAAAGAAACCTTGTCTGCCAATTAGAGGAGGCAAATTCCACCTGTCAGGGGGTAGGGAAAGAAGTGGAAGAGGCGAGGCAGAAACATAGCTCATAGACCCAATTAGCCAAGCAAGTAGCCAATGTCCGAAGGGAGTTAAGGAAGGCTCGCTTAGGACTTATAACAATTGGGAAATCTGCTGCAAAACTTGACGACTCGCTCAGGGAAATTCATTGGAAAGACCTTGATAAAATGAGTGAGCTTGATGAAAAGCTAGAATCTACCTGTACTAATCTTGCATGGTTAAAGGAAGAAGTGCAAGTTTTCTTGACATGCCATTCCTCTACTATGGAGGAATACGAAAAAATCTTGGAGGAAGAGCACCTTCGCTTGAGTACTACCATTAATGAGCTCACCCAATACAAGGCGGCGCAAGAGAAGGCAGAGGCGAAGGTGAAGGAGGAGGCGGAGGATCTGAAACTAGAACTAATTACCACTAAAAGACTTGTGGAAGGAGCCAAGAGAGTCTTGGAAATTGAGAATATGCCTTGGCTTTAGAGGGATCCAGATGCTATTATGAAATTTTTCGCAACCGATCCATTGATGGAGGATAGTCGAACCTTAGTATCGAATGAGGCAGGAAAATTTACCCTGGTAGCTATGTAATCAATATTGGAGGGAGGGCACACTTATGTGGAAGAGCTTTGCACTTGGTCGATCGACAAGTTAACTATCGAATATGAGTGCCAAGTGAAGGAGGACCTTATCAAAGACAAGGCCCCAATCTCTCCCCCACCTGAGGGCCAGTATGAAAGTCCTCCCCCAAAGGAGGAGATAGAGAAAGCTGGCCCATCTGAAGTTCCACCTGAAATAGAAGCTACCGAGGAGTCTCCCAACCTGAACATCACAACATATGAAGCAAGAACACCACCAAACCCTAAAGGTCGATCTACCCAAAGATCTATAGTGGTGACTTTGCTTGAGCTAATGTGTGGCTACTGTGGTAGTTGCTGGCCTTTTTCCCCTTTTTTTTGTTTCACTTTTTTTTTAAGCTGGATGTGGATGAACAAAGGTGTGCACATAGGAAATGAATGAAAAGAAAAAATTTGTCTCATTATTTCTTATGTGTGATACTTCCAAGATGCTCTAGAGCTCGTGAGCTATCTTGCATGTTGATACATGATTTGACTCTTCCTTTGAGAGTACAGAAAATTATGTTCATAGCCTTTGCGTTGTGTGTTGCCAACTTCTTTTGTTCTGAAGTCACCGCCACTCCTTTGATTTTAGGTCGTGTGTATTTGGAGGCGATGACGTCCCATACCTCAAAGTCCATAGACTCAAGGAAGATTTGCATCCTAATCTTTCAATAGCCGTAGTTCGTTCCATCAAAGAGTGGAGGTCGAACTGTAGACTGCCCTTCAGCATACGTGTCAACAGATGACTTTGACATCTTCTAGACGACAAAGCTCTGATACCAAGTGTGGTTTCTGTGGATCTTAAAAATATACTAAAAGGGAGGGGTGAATAGTATCGCTTTAAAAAATTTAAAGATGATAATAGCGAAAATAATTCAAACCAGAGAATAACAAGCATAGATGACACATGTATTTATAGTGGAAACCCTTTCCGGATAAAAAGCACTACCTAAGCCTCCCAACTTAGGATTTTTCTAACTAGGCGAGGCTAGTCAATCCACTATCACACCACTTGAATGAGGATGTCACAACCTTTTACAACAATCCCTTTTGTTTTCAACCTGAAGAGAAGCACAACAACAACGGATCTTTCCAACCACGTGGGATTTGTAATTAAAGCAACAAATAGAGATAAAAATAGTATAATCCTATGAAACCTCAAGGAAAGTCAAATTGAATTTGTTGCAAAGGTTTGGATTGATGTGCTTTGGAAAGCGAAGAAGCAGAAGCGTAGAAGCACTTGAAAGAAAGAACGAGAGCTCTTTTTTTAGAGAGATTTCTTCTTGGAATGTGTGTTGAAAAAGGGCTACCTTGGACCTCTATTTATACTAGATAATTGACCTAAAAAGGAATTAATCTGAATTCAATTAGTCAATCAATTAGGGTAGTTTGGTTGATTAAAATGAGATTTGGTCGGTCAAACTAGTTATTTGATCGATCAATGTTGGTCGATTAATTAAGCTAAATGGTCGATCAAAGGTGTATTAATCAACTTCCTAAAAAGGACTAATTTGATCAATTAATTAAGCTGGTTGGTCAATCAATTCATTTGGTCGATTAATATTATTATTTGGTCAATCAATTAACCTAAGAGCTTGATTTTTACGTTAAGTGTGAAAATTCATTTGAAGTCAATTTGAGACTCCTTACAAAATATTCTAAACTCAATAAAAAAATGACTCTAAGAGGAAAACAACAATCTTCTTGCTTTATTCTATGAATCCAAAAAGAGTTTTGAAAGATTAGTCTAGCAGATAGCATAATTTTGGTGCATCAAAATAGAGGTACTTATAACATTCGTAAATTGCTAGTATACCAAGTATGAGGGACTAGCTTGCCACTTAATGTATGTAATTGATAGTAATCGTCCTCACTATTTTTACAAATTTTATAAGGGCCTTCCTTGGAGGTTGCAAATTTCCCTCCTAGTTCTGTCGAATGTGAGGCTTCAAATCGTCTCAAAACTAAATCTCCTTCAGTGAACTTTCTCTTCCGAATCTGCTTATTGTAGGCAACAACGATTTTTTTCTTTATGGTGTATGACCAGTGGAGGCCTTTTTCCTAGTTCGATAGCCCCATAATATGTCCAACAACTCTTCAGCCCATCGAGCCTTGCACAAGCCCAACTGGCGTTTTAATGTCATGATAATGGTGCAGTTGGTTACCTCTGCCTGCCCATTTACCTGGGGATGGACAATAGAAGTGAAATGCAAACGGATGCCCCAGTTGGTACAGAACTCCTCAGATTTTTTGGAAGCAAATTGTGTGCTATTGTGAGTGACAATAGCTTGAGGGACTCCATAACGAGCGATAATATTTTTTCGAACAAAATTTATCACTTTGTCAACTATAGGGTTAACCATGGCCTCAGTTCAACCCAGATAGAAAAATAAACATTCACCAAAATGAACCGTTTCTAAGCTGACTTTGGCAAAAATGGGCCCACAAAATCCATTCCCCATCTAGCTAAGGGGATTGGAGACAAGATAGGTACCATTTCTCTTGGAGGGAGATGATGGATGGAGGAAAACTTTTGGCATTTTTCACACTTGTGCACGAAAGATTTGCACTATTATAAAAGGTGGGCAATGAGGGCTTTATAACCTTCATGGTTTCCATAGATGCCACTAAGCAATGTAATAAGAGGGTCGAATAACCCTGCTTATATAGCTGGCTGGCTATGAGTGTGTACCTGAGGCCTTTAACCTAAAAGCCTTAGGGTGTGGCTCACTTGGAGGCACACTACCAGTGCTCAAGTATTGTTCTATAGGTGTCATCCAAGAGGTAGTTTGTTGTAACACAAGACCTGAGGAGGCAACACAATTGGCTCATTCAATGTTTGAAGAAATATATCATCTTCTTTGCCCAAAGGAATCGCAGACTCCAAACGGGCCAGAGCATCCATCGAGGGGTTGTTCGAACGAGGAACTTGCTTGACCCTAGAGGACTTAAAGTCCGACAACTCCCTAGCTCTATCAGTGTGTAGACTCATATTGGCATCCTGTCTTGGAATTCACCATTGATCTGATTGGCCACTAATTGTGAATCTGTGAGTATTTCTAGAGTCATGGCCCCTGTGGATTTGGCTACACGATTGCTAGCTTAAGACTTCATATTCAGCAATATTATTAGAAGTGGGGAAGACTAACTTGACGACATAATATGAGTAGTACCGTCTTAGGCTAATAATGCAATCCCTGCTCCGAATTCGACTGCCATGGAAAAACCATCCACATACAAGTGCCAAGGTAAAGTAGTAGGGGAATCAGGATCAGTTAATTTAGCCACAAAATTTGCCAGAATTTTCCTTTAATAGATTTCTAAGGGTGATGCTTGAAATCAAAATTTTCCAACTCCATAGCCCATTTGATTTGTTGGATTAACCCGATAGGTTTGTGCAACATCCTATGTAGGAGATAATCAGAGAAAGCATTTATGGAATAGGTTTGGAAGTAGGGGCGTAGTTTTTTGGCAGCATTGACCAAGACTCGGGCTAACTTCTCAATTATAGTGTATTTAGCTTCTACCCCTTGATAAGTTTAAGTAACAAAATAGATTGGTTGCTAAATTCTATCATGATCTTGCACGAGAGCGGCGCTGATGGAGGACAGAGAGGCTGCCAAGAAGGGAATAATGGTTCCCCTATAACTATTAGTACCTCAGTTTTGATATACCAAAAACATGGTACCTGTCAAGTCTATTCTTTCAGGACTCTGTCATTGGCTCATGGAAGGGAACAAAGCTCTCTAAAGTGTTCCGTTGAGTCTTTTGATTTATTTGAGTCCAGATTACTTGTACGAAACCTCAAATAATTTTCTTGCTAAAGGTAATTTTCCTAAAATCAAGTTCTTAGGTTAATTGATGATGGGAACACCATCATGAACATTAACTAGCCCAATTTGATATGATAAAGTTGATAAAAGCTCCTACATAGCCATCAGAGGATCCTATGTGCATACTATTCTGTTTTAAGAAAAAGAGAACACAGGTTATTTATGTAATTTTAACTGCATTTTATAAGTACAGAATAACCACAAGGAATTCCATTGGTTAATTAAAGATCAAATGGTCATTAATGCCTAATAAGAGGGTCCATGCAGACAGAAATGGATTTTTGCTCATTTCTAGAATTAATGGACATCTGAAACCCTAATTTCAGATCTGCTTAATTAACTGAGGTTCTGGTCAAAATAAAATTTACATAAACTTTCTAAAAATCATAGAAAAATATTCTATAGGTTTGGTACCTTTGATTTGACTCATTTTGACCTAAAACATAGTCTCAGACAAGAAGTTGCCTTAATTTGAGTTGCTACACAAATTACCCAGTCAAACTTAGTCAAAACCAAAATTCAACTTCACCATCAGATTTTTTGAGTTCAAATTAGGTTTGTACCAAAATTTAGGCTCAATCAGAGATTATTTCGACTTAGTTTGCATTTTGGTCTAGTATGGCTCTTTCTCTCTCATTCATACCCCAACTTTCAAAATCCTTACAAAAACCCCCTAACTTCTCTTTGTTTTCTTCAAATGGGTCCCTGCTGCCAGGGCAGGTGTGAACCCAAAGGTACCAAGCTTCAATCAGGGATACCTCCCTGATTTCTCGATTAATCCCTTTCAAAATTGGAAGGGATTATCTTGAGATCATCCCTAAACAACTAAACCTAATTCTAGATCCTAAAATCACCCAAGAAGCTCATGCGAATCCTTGATTTCCAAGAATCTTCTTCTGAAAAAATCGAGCCTTTCAAGCTTGTTTCTAAGCTTGGGAGCTTGCTTGAAGGACTATAAAAGACCCTCATGGACTGCCTCACCTCCTTAGCGAGGTTTTGAGCCAGAAAAATCCTCTCTTCTTCTTCTCCGACCACCTTCAAGCATCGCTCTGGTGACCTCCTCCGCTCTCCCTCTTTTGACCGTCCAACCATCAAATTGGATGGTCAACCATCCTCCCCGTATCCTCGCGCGTCTCTCCAGCCAAAGGGAGAGTGTTTCCCCTATGTCCATTGTCATCGCTGACTCGTCGCCCTCTCCGTCTTCTTTGGCTCCGATCAAGACACGATCGGAGCTCTCCTCCCTTCTATCTCATCCCTTAAGTACCTCTAACTCTTCCTCTCTCCCTCTATGTTCTTTTCGCTCACTTACATTTCATGCACGACCACTGCATCGCCCACACCACCTTCATCTCCTTCTGCTCCGGTCGAGCTCCGACGAAGGCCTCTGCTCACTCCACTGCACCAAACAACTGGCCACTGACTGCTACACCTTCGCCATCCCTCGTCCATCAAAACCCCTTAAGAAATTGAGAGGATTGGTCTCTCAAACACGCCCCTGAACACATCTGCTTCTGTATGCCTTCCTTGAGGTTGTTCGACCTTCACACGCTACCATCTTCCATGAAATCACCTCCATTGCACTCCACATCCTTCGGCAATGCTCTTGAGAATTTCTAATTGGGCCAAGAGGCCGTATGCATGATTTTCAGGTATTCGCTTCACTCGCCGTTGCCACCTTCGTCTTTGACTCTGTCCGCTACGCTCCGAGCAGCTCTAATCGTGCTATCATCTCTAGGCATCGCGGCTTGGCTTTAGGAGCTCTTCTAGGTCCTTAATCAAAGGCACCAACCTCAGCACTACCTCAACTCGACATTCACCTATTGCTGCTTGAACGCAAGGAGAAGCTCAGTGGGATAGTCCCACATCGTCAACACATGAGTGCAAAGAGGCACATATAGGTGCTTTGTGCCCTTACCCGATCGCTCGAGTACACGGGGGTCGGGTCCCCTTCACTGCCTCTGCACACCTCATCCGCGACCCACACCACGTGGACCTGGTCCCCTAGTCGGATCCATTTGCTCGATTATGAGGGTGAAGGGAGAGGAGGTGGGGGGTTTTGCTGCGTAGCCTTGTGCCCCTGTGCGACACTTAGTCGCTGGAGGAAGTTGGTTCCCTTCTGCGTGAAGGAAGAAAGCTTGAACAGAAAGAAAAGGCTCTCTGAAGAGCCTTGAGCCTTCTGTTAAGTCGTCTGACATTTCTACTTGTTTGATACTCATTGCTTCTGATATTCTGAGGCATTCAATACTGTGGTTGAGATTAACATTCATATATTAAAGTACTTGTAAAACTTAAAGAGTAACTTAGTGATTCAAATTACCATTTTACTCTAATCATTTTGCACCATCATACTTGGTTTCCTTGATATATCATTTTTTATTACTCTTCTGGTTATAATTGCTTATATTTTGCTTAGAATTGTAATTCGTGAGATTGAATTTCAATTATTTGCTCCCTATGTTCAACCTCAGATTTTCTGACGATTCTTCGAGATATAAATTGTATCTATTTTCAAGCTATTTTGGCTATTTTGCAATGAAGGGATTTTAAAACCTCTTTTTAGCCTGTTAACAATTGATTGCCCAATTAGTGAAATGATCGACCAAACAGCTTTAACTGACCAATCAACTTAGTTAATCGATCAAATATACTCAAATTAGGAACACCATTAAAATACCTTTTAATCGATCAATAGCTTAATTAATCGACTAATTAGTGATCGATCAAATAAATAGTTTGACTGACCAAAAGCCATTTTAATCAACCAAACTACCTTAATTAATCGGCCAAAAGTATTCGAAAAATTTCCTTTCTAGGTTGATTTTCTAGTATAAATAGAGGACCTTGGTAGCCTTTTTCATACATAATAATTAGAAAGAAATATATCTAGAAAAAGAGCTTCTGTGCCTTAATCTCTGTAGTGGTTCTATGCTTTTGCTTCCATGCTTTCTAAAGTACTCTGATCAAAAAGCCTCATTGAAAAACATCGGTTTGATTTTTTCTTTGAGGTTCCATAGGATTATATTGTATTTTCTCTAATCTACTGCTTTGATCTGGGTCCCAAGTTATTTTTGGGAAGGCCCGTTGTTGTTGTGCTTCTCTTTAGGTTGTTAAGAGAATAGAATTTGTAAGAGGTTTTGCAACCCTCATTCAAGTGGTGCATTAGTAGATTGACTAGCTTGACTAGTTGGGAACATTCTAAGTTAGGAAGCTTAGATAGTGGCTTTTACCCGAGAGGGTTTCCACTATAAATTCAGGTGCACTCATGTATGAATTTTTGTGGCTTGTGTTCATTTGCTTTACAGTTAAATTTTTAAATTACCATCTATACTATTCACCCCTCCTTTCTAGTATAGCACTTTAGATCCGCAGAACTCTCAATGACGAGGGCTGTCGGGATAGGGGGTTGCTGAAGGGCTTTTTTGACTACCTCTAAAGCTTCTTGGCACTGAGGGGTCCAATGGTCTAAAGAATAGCATTTTCCCTTTTTAACACATTCAAGGAAGGGGTGACATTTGTCAGAAGATCAAGATAAGAAATGGCCCAAGGAGGCAATCTTGCCGATTAATGATTGTACTCCTTTTAGGGTAGACAGAGGCGTTAGTGCCATAACCGCATGGATCTTGTCAGGATTGGCCTCTATCCACTGGTTACAGACCAAAAAGCCCAAAAATTTACTCAAAGAGATGCCAAAAGTACACTTCTCAGGGTTAAGGTGAAACCAAGTGTCTCTTAAAACTTGAAACACCTCAGCTAGGTTCGCCAAATGGTTGGAAAAACTTAACCCCCTCACAAGCATATCATCAATATGCACTTGAAATGATTTTCCTATTAAATGAGAAAAAATCATATTTACAAGGCATTGATAAGTTGCTCCTACATTATTTAAGACAAAGGGCATGACTCTATACTGAAAAAGACCTCTGTCAGTTATGAACGAGGTACGCGGCTTGTCTACGAGAGTTAAACTTATCTGGTGGTAACAACTGTAAGCATTCAAGAAAGACATATGAGACTATCCGCTACATGAATCAACCAAGGTGTCAATCTTCGACAGGGGGAACTCATCTTTGGGGCAAGCTTCATTCAAGTTGGTGAAGACCACACACATTCGCCACTTGCCATTTTCCTTCCTGACCATGATAATGTTGTACAGCCAGGCAGGATAGAGTGACTGCTTAATGAAGCCTGCTTCAAGAAGTTTTTCAACTTTAGAAGCAGTCGCTTGCCATTTCTCCATGGATTTATACCGATGCGCCTGGTTTATCGATCGAGCACCCAGCTAGATGTTGAGGCGATGCTCGATCAATGACGGATCAACACCTGGGAGATCCTTGACAAACCAAGCGAACACATCTGCATTAGCTCCCAATAAGAGGAGTAATTCCCTGACTTTGGAGGGATGGAGATCTGCTCCTATTAGGACAAGCTTCTTAGCTATGTCAAGATAGAGTTGTATTGCCATAGTAGAAGAACCAGGCTACACCTCTAGAGATGCTAACAACATTACCAGGTCTTCCTTGTGAACCGTTTGAACCTGGTTCCACTTTCTTCCCCATTTTTGTGGTTTGGGTGGCCTTCTCTCCATCAAATGTTCCAACTCAATAGATAAGAGTTCTCACTCAACAGATTGGTCCCCATGGACAATTCTGACACCCCGTAGAGTTTGAAAAAGCATAAATTGGAAGTAAGAGGAGGGAATCACCCAAAAAGCATGAGTTGTCGGGCGACCTATGATGCCATCGAACACGGCCACTAAGCTGGCTATAATAAATGTAGTCATCTGGTTGAGGTGCCTGTCCCCATCACATATAGACACCGGTAAATCAATCCCACCCTTGAGCATTACCTTGTGGTTCCTGAAACCCACCATTGGATGTGTCAGCGAGGAAAGATGTTCTTCCTTAAATCACAATTGAACGAGGGTTTTAAGAAAGAGGACATCTATTGCACTTCCCTCATCAATCAGAAGTCATGGTTGAAGTTGTCCAGCTAGTAAAAGAGTTACTAGGAGCTATTCCATATGATCAGTTGGGTCTGGGAGGGAGGAGAAAAGCCTTGAGGTTGCTTGCCTATCGACACCTTGCTCAGCCCATTGAAGAGTAGGATAGGCTCCCTAAGAAGGTCCACCTTTGGAGGAGGTGATGAGTGTGCGAGGGGTGGTGTTGACTCCGAAAATAACATTGACTTGCTCCCCTGCTAATGGTTCTTGGGAGAGGGCCAAATGAGGTAAGGGTAACTTCCCTATGCGGATAGTATGGTGCCTCACTGCCAAGGTTTCCAAAACCTGGCAGTGGTACTCGAGGGGTGGGAGTCCAGGTGATATCCCCTATTTGGCCATCATCGCTGTAAGGTCCACCACTATCTGGTCTTCCAGGAATACCACATTCACTCCCCGAAATTGTTGGAGCCTATATCTGTTATATTCCTCTAGGCCTTCCATGGGCTGCTTGCCTTTATCCTGGCCCTCGTTACACTTGATGAATTGGGCCAGGTTACCATGCCGGATTTGAGACTCGATCTGGAATTGTAAATCTCGGCAGTCTTTCGTGGCGTGCCCCTAGGCTTGATGAAATTTACAGTAAGACTCGAAGTCCACCTTCTTCTTCAGGGGCCTTGGCGGTGGAAGGTCTTTATTTGTCGACCAGACTTCTGCCAACACATCCTCTTGGTTTACGTCTAAGGGAGTGTATTCTTCATAGTAGTAGTCCCGCTTAGGCTGTCGGGGGCCATTAGCCCAACCCTGATTTTGTTGATCCCCCTTTTGGTCTTGGAAATTGCCCTTCAGCTTATTAAAGTGGCTGCCACTGCGAATTGATACAAGGGTGTGGTCCCATGGCCACATTCTTATCATCTGGGGAATAATGATGATCATCCCCATAACTGTCTGCTAGGCACCCACAAGAACGGAAGGAAACATCTTGTTCCGCAAATCTCATGCTTCGATCCCACAATTCTGCCATATTCCTTAGCAGAAAATCATCAATATCATACCAAAACCTTTGGGTCAACAAACCCAATATGAAGTATTGGATGCCAATAATGTCTTGAGGCATCTTGCATTTGAAGTATTTGGTCTTGAACTAGTCGAGATAGGACCAAAAAGACTCCTGTCTTCATTGCCAGACCTCCAATAGTCTTTCAAGGTTATCTTTAAGCCGTTGCTGGCCAGCAAAATACTGGCAAAACTTGTCGGCAAGCTCTTGGAACTAGCCGATCGGTTCTACCGACAGCTCATTAAACCACTCATGAGCCATGCCAAAAAGATATGATGGGAATACTTGGTAAACTACTCCGTCCGAACAGCCATGCACTAACATCATTTGATAGTAACAACCAACAAAGCTATTGGGGTTGGACATCCCATCATATTGAGCCAAAATAGGGTGCTTAAACTTCTCTGGAAGAGGGGTGGTCATCACCTCTTTTGTGAAGTGGTATGTAGTCACATACACCTAGGGGCGTATGCCCTCATCGCCCGAGTGACTTGGAGGACTATCTTGGGGATGGATCTACCTCCGCTGGTCATTATGGGCATGGCTCTCAACTGCACCTCTGACTCCCACAAAGGTGGGGGACGAGCCTTTGGAGGACCAGGGGGAACTTCACCCTTCTGGCTACTAAGCTCACGTTTCAACTTCTCAAGTTGTTTGCGCAGGCGGACATTCTCTTCCTTCACTACACAATGCCATTTCAATTGGTCATCTGTAGGGCTAGAGTTTTGAGGCTCCTCTAGCTAGAACTTTGCCTTTTTTCTTAACTGTCGAACTTCTTCAAGCTAGTTTGCCACCAGCTCTTGCTCCACCCTCAAGGCGGCAAGCTTAGCCTCAAACTCTTCTTCCCTCGCTTGTATTTCCAGGAGTGGATCCCCCTGGAGATTCTCCTGATGAGAAGGCTCAGGTTGGTGGCTAGCCACACCTAATTTGCCTTGCTCAATCCTGCTTCTTGGTGGCATCTCCTGGGCACGGAAATACTAGACCCCACTGAAGCTTGCTTCTCATGATTAGCGCAAAAAGAATGACGTGTAGAGGGAGTGATGACACTAAAAATAATAAAGTTAATTACTTCAATTAGAGTCAATTTCGAGGGCTCATGCGCATTAATATCACGCTACAATGGGATTGGGAGCATTGCATGCATTTTGCATTACGTTATGTTAAGATTGCTTAGAATTAATGTTTAATGGCCTGCTATACAAGTGCATATTGAAACAAATCTCAGATGAGCAATCAGATCGTATAGATAGATCTGGATTGACGAACGGAGTCCAACGGACTCAAAATCACGTAAATCTAACTTCCATATCTCTTACAACAAGACCTAGAAGTTCTGACTATAGATCTGATGATCAACGGCTCTCGTTGCACCATGTGTCACCTACAGCGGCCTCTAGCAGCAGCAGAAACTTCCCTTCATCACACGCATGTGCGATCTCGGCCACACGATCCACATCCAACTGTGGACAGAGCAACCAGAAGCGTGTCTATGCGACAATCCGCGTGGATGGCGCAGCGGTTAGCGCCCTCAATCCACGGACGGAGGTGCGAGTTCAAAGCTCCGCGTGTGGATTTGATCCGATATTGCATGCGTGGGCGAAATTCAACCATTGATGCGGAAGTGGACGGGGACAATAAGGGCGATGTGGCGGCTCTGGAGTGCATGATACGTGCACGCGTGATTTGATGCACGATCGCACGTGCGATGGTACGTGCGGCAATGCACACGATGGGTAACTCGTCTGGATGCATCCTCAGCCATCTGATGGTGATCCTCGATTCTGATCCAATGGCGGGCGATGCAAGCATGTGGATCGCACTGTTCACACGTGGATGCTAGCAAGTAGGTGAGCTGGCCTACAGCGACGACCTTATTGTCGCTAATAATGTAATGCCTATTTTAGCTCTCTCTCTTCCACTATAAAGAGACCTATGGACCTCCATTGCAAGGGCTTCTCTCCCTAGCTTCTACCTAGCACATCCCCCACCTCTATAGAGCTTCAAGCAAGGTCCTAGAGCTGTCGAGCCCCTCCACCGCCATGGCAGCCTCACCTCTCCATTTTGTTCATTTATTCTTTTGTTTCATGTTCATGTTTATCTAAGCATTCATCTAGTGCTATTGTAAAATGATTTCGCTTTTGAAATGTGTTAGCTTATGTTATCATCTTGCTTCATTATATCTCGGTTTCATGCATAGATAGTGACTTCAATTATACTTACATTTTCTAACCCTAGTCTCTCTCTCATTCTCTTTCGCAAAGAAACCAAATGAAATACTTTGTGACAACTAAGTGACTAATCGATCCGATTTCACGCCTCCTCATGTTCGACACTTGGACTCACCTAATCATCTTATTAAAATTGATGTCATAACGCATGCTACAACACATGTATTATCTTCATGCATTTTTCAACGTCAGTTTTTGGCGCTATTGCTGGTGAGGCAATGGATTTTTTAGTCGCTTCTATCCTTTCATTGATGCTCACATTTCTAACTCGCTTTTCTCTCTTTTTATTTATTGATTGCAGGAATCTAGCGTGAAAGTGATGAGAGGAGTGCATCCCAAGACGGTAGATTGGGAGTAAAGTGCGGCGAAGATTTTGGTGAGTACCACCCTATCTACCTTAGTTTCATCATTTCATATCTAACAAAAAAAATGCATGAATATTAGGATATGTTTGATTGTTTGCTTTCTTAAAAAAATCTTTAAAAAAATTTTTAAAAAAATGGCATGGTGGATGATTACTTGACCCACATCTTAAATCCACCACCCGAAAAAAAAAAAAATTCTGTTAACACTCTAATATCTTTTGAAAATGCTTGAGTGTTTTTCCTTTTGAGTGGTGTTTGTGAAGCCATCGGTGTCTTGGATTGGGTTGCACTAAATCTAAAATCAATTCACCCGGTAGAATCGCATGAACTTTAGGGTGAATACATTATGGTTGTTTTTCTAGGGCCACATATTTTGCTTAAAAAGGAAATTTACAATCACCCATGTGTGCAAACTTTGTGTGCCAACTACAAACATTGCTTGAATATATTGAGAAATTCCAACCCTAAAAAGCACTAAAGCAAGGACAAATCATTAAAAGACACCACATCTAAAAAAACCTTGCTTGAAAATCATGTTTTTGTTGAAGTGTACATGCACGCTCAATTGGAGTAATTAAGAGGCACAACTCCCAACAATGCTTCATCATATACCTTGAGCACAAGCACTGACCCAGCCTAAATTAAAATTGAGTAGACGTTAACTCTAGTATTCACTGAGTCCATTTCAAGGTATTTTCCTGAACACATTGCAAATTAGTTATGTTTGCTTGCTTCAAAAGGTGCTAAGTTGGGAGCCTTGATTATCAAATGACTTAAGTAGGGGTTTGGCATAATTAGCAGCCCTCGGGACATGTGATGATAACATTATCATCAGCCATATCTAGCTTTATTTAGTCATATTTCATCATTAAATGCTCCTACATAACCGTCAGAAGATAGTAATTCATTGCACATCCTTTCTAAGAGAATAACAAGAAGCCAGGGTTATTTCTGCAATTTTATCATCTCATCACAAATATAGAATAACCATGGGTTATATCAGGGGTTTATTAAAGGTCAATATGCATTAATATCTAATAAGTGGGTTTATGCAGATAGAAATGGGTTTTCATGCATTTCAAGAATTAATGGACATCTGAAACCCTAAAAACAGACCCACTTAATTAACTGAGGTTTTGGTTAAGATAAAATTCACTTAAACACTCTACAAATCATAGAAAAATATTATCTAGGGTTTGGCATCCTTGATTTGACCATCTGAATTCATTTTGACCTAAATTGAGTCTCAGATAGACAGTTGCCCTAGTTTGGGTTTCTTTGTAATTTACCTAGTCAAACTATGTCAAAATCAAAATCCAACTTCATAATTAGATTTTTTAGGTTCAAATTAGGTTTGTACCAAAATTTAGGCCCAATTAGAGATCATATTGACTTAGTTTGCATTTCAGTTTAGTTTGACTCTTTTTATCACTTACGCACCCCTAGCATTTTGAATTCCTTACAAATGGGCCCCTAAGTTTGTCATATTATTTGCAATTAGGTCCCTCCACCATTATCGTGGAGGAACTCCTACTCCGGTGACCTTTGACTAGGTATTTCTCCTTGATTGATTGGCGAATCCCTTCTAAAATTGGAAGGGAGACTCCTGAGAGATTTCCCTACATTTTGAGATGCATCTTGGGCTCTAATTCTTGCCCAAATCCTCATGCAAATCGCTTGAAGGATCAGGTCTCCTCCTTGTGTGTAAGCTCCAAGCTTCCAAGCTTCATTTCCAAGCTTGGAAGGCCTCCTTGAGCCCTATAAAAAGACCCAGGTCACAAGGCTGAGTTCCTTAGCAAGTCTTGGCTCAAGAAACCCTCTTCCCTTCCCTCTCCAGCCTCCTTCAGATCTTGCTCTGGCAACCACCTTCGATCCCCCTCTTCCGGCCGTCCAACCATCAAATTGAACGGCCTATCTTCTTCCCCTTGTCGTCGCGCACCTCCTTGGTCAAAGGGAGGGCGTTCTTCTACTTCAGTTGTGATCGCTGCTTCACCGTCGTCTCCGTCTTCTCTGACTCCGATCTGCCACAACCGAAGCCTTCCACCTATCTCCTCCGCTCCTAAGGCCCTCTACGTCTTCCTATTTCCCTCTACTTGTCTCTCCCTCACTCACAACACATACACAACCGACAATCGCTCATATCCATCTCCGTCTTCTTCGCGTTCGGTGAGGCTCTCCATCCGCTACACCACACCATAAGCCTCGCCACCTATCCCAAAAGCTTCTTCTCATCCTCGTGAACAAAACCCCTCAAGAAATTGAGGGGTTTGCTTGCTCTATAGCGCCACCGAACTCCATGCTCACCACACCCACGTTTTGAGGTCATATGACCTCCTCACCTTGCTGAACACCACCGCACAACCACCATCAAGTTTGTCGTCGTCTGGTGACACCATCAAGACCGTTCTTTGGATTTCAGGTTCAGGACCTTCACCGCCATTGCTGCAGCTGCTTCAAGCGAGCTTTCATCATGCTCTTGAGTCTGCAGCTCCAGGTCTCGTCATCAAGAGACGCGGACGCACCCAATGACTCCTTCCAAAACCTTAATTGGAGGCCTCAGTTGCAGTGCCCTCGCCAATTGGAAGGAAGTCTCCTTCGTAGCTTCACAGAAAGGAAGCGGGTGGGGTAGTCCCACCTCAGAAATAGCTAAAGCGTCCACGCTACATAAATTGAATTTCACTCCTCAGCTGTTCGCCTTAGTAGCACGGGGTGAGGTCCCCTTGCACGTGCCCACGCACGCCCTCGCCCGCGGCCATGCCACGTGGGTCTGGGCTCTAAACCGTTTACCTGTATACCCAGATCTGATTGTCGTTGAGAGAAGAGAAAGAAAGGGAAAGGAAGAAGAAGAGAGAGAGGGGGGAGGGGGTGTTGCTCTGTTTCCCTCCTCTCGACACTTGGTAATTTCTGAGGGAGGCCTTTGCCTCTGCTGGTGTTGGTGCTGAGCTTTGTATTGTGCCTTCTCTTGAGTTTAAGGAGGTAGAAGAAGAAGAAGGAAGGGGAAGGGTGCCCTCTTGGCACTGTAGAAGTTGGACGATTAAGCCGTTTGGTTGAGAGCTCCATCGTCTGATCTCCGAAGGGAGTGCACTATGCATTTATGCTACGTGGATTTAAGTTGATTGATACTGTTGTGATATTTAATATTATTGTAATTAGGGTAATTGGTGATTCAAATCACCATTTTACCCTAATCTTTTTGCTATATTAACATTGGTTCTTATATACATATTATTTGAGTTTATAAATTTCATCATATATTTCTATCCTCTGATAGAATTGCAATTTTTGAGATTTATTGCAACACTTGCTCTCTGCGTTCGACCTCAGATTTCTTTCGAGCTATAAATTATATTGTTGACGAACGATTTGGTCTGTTCCACAACATATCAATCTTGAAACACCGATTTCGAGCGTTAAATAACACTCTCCCCTTGCTTTGCCTTCCCAACTTTACCACCTTTAGGAGTAAGGTCAACACCAAATTCGTCATGTGGTCGGAGTTTATTTCTAAAGCATAGGTCACTTAGGTCTACACTATAAGGCTTAGTTTTGCTTGCTTGATTGTGCACATTTAATTCTCTCATATGTTCTTCCCTCATCCCTCCACTTCTTCCAACCCATGGATTTCAATGCCTATCCTTCCTTCCCAAACTATCCCCAACATGATTTATATTTTAACCCAAGTAGACTATGTCCACAGTTTACTTGGGATAACCAGCCACCTAGTTGGGGATATAATCCAGGACCTGAGTACCTAGAATACCCCTCTTATTCTAACTATCCCAATTTTACCCAACTCGCATCAACCTCCTATTAGGATGCATCCAACCCACCCACTCAAGGGTATGATCCAAACCTTGGGGATCCTTGATTCTCCTCATGATGAGTCCTCTTTTAGGTCCCACCCACCCACTAATCAATCTGATAGGATCTACATTTGAGGAGAACACCAAGACCCCTACCCTTCCTAGGACAATAACAATGATAGGTCATCTGAATTCAAGGATTTCTATTAGTTGACCTATGGATTGGAAGGGATTTTGGAAAAATGGAAATCAAATGATGATGATCATAAACTTGGGCAAACTAGGTATGATCAACACCCACTTTGGACCCCTGATGAAGAATTTGATTGGGAGGACTTAGAACCTCAACTATTCTGGAACAAGACTAAATAAGAAATGGTGCTTCTTGAGGAATTGGATCCTAAAAATGATCGAATAGAGGACTCACATATGAACCTAAACCCCAGTACGGATTCTGACACACATCCTTACCCATACCCCCCTAACCCTGAGTTGAATGCTAAGGAAATCAAAGGGAAACCTAATGACACTCAGTCAATTCCTGATAGCCTTCAGTTGGAGTTATATAGATAGAACCAAGGATTGATTGAGAGGAAACAAGCTATGATTGATATGTTCCAACAACTGGATGAAGAGGTGATGTAAACATGTTTACATTACATAAAATGTCTATTTATGCATATTCTTAAGCATAAAATTACATTACATATTATAAATATTGCATAACATGCATCATCCTACATTTAGATTAGTTTGAATAAAATGGAGGTTAATTATCTCTTTTTATGGTCAGGGACAGGGCGACTATTTATCGGGGCCTCGGATCGAAGATCCAACCGTACGGATTTGATCAGGGCGACGATTGGAGTTCAACGACTCCAAGATCGCCCTACTCGGATATCCGTAGCATCAGATAGAGACTGAGGAACCCTAGAAGATCAAGGGCCAAGATGGTGTTAATCCGCACTTTAGATGACAAATCCGATTGCACGGATGGATTCAGATCAACGATCGCAGCCTAACGGTGCGAAAATTGATCTAATCCGACATCCGTGACACCATCTACAACTAATAGAAGATGGACGGTCCAGATGATGCCACGTGGGACCATCAAGATCCTCCAAATCACTCGCTGCCCTACCTTCTCATCCAACGGCTGATAGTTGATCAAGTTACCTCCCTCAAGCCACATTTCACATGAGAGGAATTCCACATCTAATTTCAACGGTAAAATCAAGATCCAACGGTCAGCATTAAATAGCACGTGAACGCTCTTCTTGTGTTATCCACGCATGTAGCGTAGTGGATAAGACCTTATGCGCGTGAGGACGCGGGGTCGAAACTCGCTGCGCCTTCAAATCAGAAATTAACGTGCGCGGGTGCGGGCGAAATTCCACCCTTGGATTTTGATCATGTGGCAACGGGCGCGCCACGTGGCATGATGGATGAGCTGCGTGGCCGCAGGTGTGCGCAGCGACTGAATTCGAAGCGGCGCAGATGCAATATAGGCCGTCTGATCGTGCGATCGGATGGCTGATATGAGATGAACGTGGAGATGTGTTGAGGCAACCGGAGATGAGGAGGCGGGGGTGCGCGTATCTTTAGCCCACGTTCAGGCCTTTAGTGATGGATTTATCCGTGACTAAAGGTCCTGAATTAATGTTTTTCAAAATGTAATGTCCAAAATGCCCCCATTCCTTGCAACTATAAAAGGAGACTCCCTCCATACAAAATTCTCATCCCTTCTCTTCTCTCCCTCTCCAAAGCTCAAGAGAAACTTGTCCCACACCTGGGATGCTTCTCAAGAGATAAAGTCAAATTTTCGTCCCCCTTTTGGAAACAAATCCCGCGACGACGACGACGTGTTGCCCCGTTCTCGTTCTTCCCTCTTCGTCCTCCTTCGTCCTGCTCCATTCCTCGTCTTCCAGGTTTCATCCTATTCGACTCGTCCTCCAAGCGACCGTCGAGGAGGATATCTCTCTCCCCATTCTTTTACTGCTTTCTAGAGTATATTTACTGCTTTCTAGAGTAGATTTACTGGTTTCCAGTGTAATCATTTCCCGCTTTCTAGTCGTAATGAGTAGTGTAACAAGCAATCTATTTGATAATGAATTCCATGTTCATTCTACATCTCATTTTGGTTTTTGTTTGTAATATTCTCTCTCTCTTCTATTTATTGTAAATAGATAGATAGTTTTTAATCAATTATTTTGCTTTGTGACAAATAAAACAAACGCGTGTTCTTAAATCAAACGTCCACCTCCCTGAGTTCAACCCGAGATTTCTATTCCGGTATAAATTTTATTTGTTGAACAAGAGTTCCCGCTTTCAAACTACAATGACAGGTTTTTCAAAACCAAACACGTTAGTATAGCAACTCGTAGCTTCAACAAAAGGGCCAAAGAACACTGATAGAAGCAATTCCTTTTATGAAATTTATGAAGCAAGGCCTTGTGTTGATCGGTTGGACTACACCTAGCTGCCTAAAACTGGGTCAATCCTTCATTGATACTCCCTGTTGTTAGACAACTCATTAGAAAATGTCATTAAGGATTCCTTATAACATGATTTGGGGAGGGTTGAGGACAAAAATCAGGAGGAAATTGAGAATTTGGGGGTCGATACCTTTGAATTCAAATCTAATCTTCTCGAGGAAAGTGATTTGTTGGAAGAGACATCCAAAATTGACGATGTGGAGTCGGATTACGATTCCGAAATAATTGATTTTGAATCATTTGAAACTCCCATCACAAGTTTAGTGGAGGGCCAAGGGAAAGAATCTGAGTCTGAGTTAGATGATGAAATTAGCCCTACCTCTACTGCAACCTTGAAAACTGAGTCTGATGTAAATGAGGTTGAAGATAATATTCTAAGGGTCAAGGAATTAGAGGGAATAAGCAATGAAACCTGAATTGAAGAAGGGATGGATTTTCCTTTAAACCTTATGCTTGATCTTAAAGCTCATTGTCAAACTCTTGATTTTCTTACATGCCCTATCAGAATTGAAATCCTGCAACTCGAATTCACTGGAATCGATATAACTCTGAGGGATTACAACTTTAAAGGGACACAAGCTGATTACAAAGCCTACATCTTTAGTGTTCGGCATTTTAGATTCGGGTTGCACTCGTCTAATTGACTTCTCTGCATGCCCGCAGATTAAGAGAGGAGAAGACACGAGCATACGTGATACACCATTTGTAGAGTTCCTATCCCTTAGGGATGGGACTACACCATAATCTAGTCCACATCTGCGGGCTTCTGACGTAGGTCTAGTTGATTATGTCTTCCACTTCTTGACCTGGACCATTGAACTGATTGATCATTTATTGTCTGTGTACTATGCCCTGCTGAAGGCACTAAACTCAAAGCTTCCTGGGAGGAAACTTAAAGGATTCAAGTTGACCGAATTCACTATTAAAAGTCAGGTGATTTCTTACCTTACTCCCTTGCACACATTTATTTTCCAATGAGGACATTGTCCATCATAGGCATGGGGGGCTAGTAACTCACATTTTATGAGTACATATTGGTCTGCTTGAACTAGTTTTTATTTTAAAAAAAAGAATTAGGAAAATAAAACTTAGGCATTAGGAGCTTGTCAACTTTAGAAAATAATACGTAAGGACTTGAACACTTAGACGCTTTAGGTCTTCGGGCTTAATCAGCTCGGGTGTCCATTGAAATGTGGACTTATTCTCGAGTCCTTATGACCTTAATTTACATTCATTCAGTTAATAAAGTAGCATGCTAAGTATACGACTTATCAACTCGCCCTCTAATTTGGGGGGACCTATAGTTTGAACATCTGCACATGTTTTACACTGACTCGTGCCTCGACAATTTTAACGGAAATTGGGTAGCTAATGAACCTTCTAGGGTGATATGGCTAGCAAGTTGTCATGGGTAATAGCTCATTAGCCTTCTGTCCAGATCCCAACTCATAAAATGCACAAAAAATCCCAAAACACTTAAGGAAGAAGCGGGGAAGTAGAATAATCTGGGGACATATACATTGTGTTTGCCCTTGTGTTGACTCCATAAAAATAGAAGTAGGGACAAAGCTACTAGTTAGATAGATACATGATGTAAACACATTTATTGAGGGTAAAATGCCTATTCATGTATGTTCCTAGGCCTAGATTTGCATTTCATGTTATAAATATTGCATAGCATGCATCATTCTGCATTTAGAATAGTTGTATAAAATTTAGGTTAATTACGTCATTTCTGTGGTCAGGAGAGAAGGATATTTATTTCGGAGCCTTGGATTGACAATCCGATCATATGGATTTGATCAAGACAACGATCAGAGTCCAATGCCTCTGAAATCGCCTCGATAGGAGTCCCGTAGCATCATATGCAGTCCGAGGAAGATCAACGACCAAGGGACTAGGTGACATAATTCGGAGCTTCAAATGACAAATCTGACTGAGCAGATGGATTCGGGTCGACAATCGCAGCCTAATGGCGTGAAAATCAACTCAATTTGACCTCTATAGCAGTCCCTACAACAAAAAGAAGATAGATGACCTAGATTACACCACGTGGCACAGCCCAGGCCGCCCAGCACATGCACGCACTTAGTAGCGCAGGTGCATGCGTGCTCGTGTAGGCGTGTAGGCACATAGTGTAGCGCCAGCACGTGGGTGCACATGCGTGCGGCAAAAGCGAGGAGCGCAGCGCTAGCGACGTAGGAGCTGGACCTACAATGACGCTTACAGCCGTCGCTAATTCTTCGCGTGCTAGCAAAGCCAGTTGCGGGCATGGACAGGCATGAGCAGGCATGAGCTGCCTACAGCGACACTTCTAGCGACAGCCTGAATGTCACTAATGGTCCCATACCTATTTTGCCTCCTCCACTATAAAAGGACCTACACCCCCTCCCTTCCAAGCCATCTCTACCTACTCTACTCCCACCTACTCCCAAGCTCTAGTAAGCCTACCAATGCTCCATTAGAGCTTGTTCTCAAGCTCCCAAGGTGCCTATTAGTGTAGCGAATCTCTGCCCCATCAAATATTCCTCCAACTTCCCATCCTCATTCATAGGTCGCCTTGGAGTCGTCCTCCCACCTCCATTCCGGTAGTAGATCATCTCCATCTTCTCACCTTCATTCCAGAGCCACGCCGAAGCTTTCCTTAACCCGACGTCCTCCTGTATCTCACCTCCGTCGTCCCACTCCTCACCTCCTTCGTTCGAGCTTCCACCAGGCGCCGTCGTCTCGTTGAACAGTCGATTCGGGAGATTTTCTCTCACTCCCCTCTCTTTCTTTGCTTTCATAGTCGATTGTAATAGACATTAATGCAATACATCATATTTGATTCCATCTCTATCTTGTGATTGCTTGTCTTTTATTTCAAAAACACAAAAAAATAACAAAACCTTAAAATATCAAAAAGAAACAAATCGAAGCGTGGTTTTAACTAAAGTAAACGTCGCCTCCCTGTGTTTGACCCGAGACTCCCTTGGAGTTTCAGTATAAATTTTATTTGATTGACGTGTTTTGCAACTACGATGACAAATTACTTGTAACCTCGATTTCTAACACGCGAAACACGCTCGACCATTTTGGCGCTGTTGCCGGGGAGGCATTGGAATTACTTTATTATTTTCTATGCTTCTTTGCATTTACATAACACTAACCCCACTTATCTCTGATCTATTGCCTTGTAGGTACTCTAGCATGGAGATCCAAGTACAGTAGATCGGAGTAAAGTGCGGGTAGAGTGTTTTGTAAGTATCCCCCACACCACCCCCACCTTAGTTTTCATTCCATTACCTAATAACTCAAACGTAAATCAACTTAGGTGGTTTGCATAAATCTTAGGGTAGATTTTGGTTGTTTGATTGTCACTCCACTCACCTCACCCACCAGCATATATAAAAAAAAAAAAAATTCTTCTCTTGTGGGATTTAACTGAAAGCTACACACTTAACACCCACAACTTATCATAAGGTGCACAATCACTTTGATTCTACCACTTAACCGGTATCTGACCTGTGGACCCGATACACTTCAACTCAATACACATAAGTGAGTAGAAATCTGAATATGTTAAATATTCTTGTGTGCCTTAACTAAGTGGTGCAACAGGTTAATTGATTGAGCTGTTTGGGCCGCACCACTCAATCTAAAACTGATCCATCAAGTAGCTTGCCACTTAGGGTTGATTCTTAGGACTGAACCAGGCACTCCACATTATTTTTAATTTTTAAAGGAACATATCATCACCCGTGCTTTCAAAACTTGGAGTGTTCTACTAAACCTTGATTGAACCAACCTAAGAATTAAACCCTAAAAGCTACTAAATAAGGTTAAATCCTAAAAGACACATCATCAAAAACCTTGTTTGAGAACCCTGGTTATGCACACACACACATTTTAACTGATCATTAAGGGCATAATCCATCTAAAGGGCCCATCACATTCCAAGAGCACGACAATCCCAAGCCTAACTAAAACTGAGTAGACGTTGGCTTTAAGGATTGATTTGCTTTTCGAGGCTCAGACTGAGAATTTTTTTGATTAATCTACTTTTTTTGGTCCATCTGATGTCTAGTTAGGAGAGTAGCGTCAAACAAGCACGGCTGGGGGGTACACAAGGAATCGGAGGCACAAGCCAAAGGAAGAACTTTCTCCCCAGTCCCTCCTTCTAACTAGTTGGATTGACCGGATAAAGTAGACTAAATCATTTAAAATCTCAAGATGGGTCCTAGGAGTCTGTAGGTCTTTAGGCTATCCACATAAGGATAGGTTTGGTTGATTGTACTGCAGGGCAGCTTTTTCTATTCTGATTTCCTTCCTTACTTCACCATGTATCCTTCCACTTCTTACATGCATTTCCCATCCTATCCTCCTACCACCACCCCCAAGATGATTACTATTCCGACTTGACTTTTAATTACCCATCCACTAACTGGGATGACTTTGATTGGGGATATGAATCTGGACCTTAGTGTCCAAGGTCTAACCCTAGACAATAAGACTATGATTACTATCCTTCCCAGAGCTACAATGATTATAGATCTCCACCTTTCGATGATTAACCTAACCAGATCTACAACCATGAAGAAATATGCTAATTATAACACTTACCCTCTTCAAAATTATGCTGAATATAGGTCACCACCATTCCTTGAACAACCCGAGACAACCTACTATTAGGGAGGAACCCGAGAACCTCACTATCTTGACTCTCATAGAATGAACCCAAACCCACCCAACCCTAAATCGAACCAGTCGGTTTAGGTGAACCAGATCCAAGACAGGGTGTTGGCTAACTTGAGGAACACCATACAATCTTTAGAAGCTCAGCCAACTCCATGCACTGAAGCATTGGAGTCTATGATAAAAATGATTGATGAGCTGAATAGCTCTTTATTGGATTTGCTCCAAAGTGTTAGGGATAGGGACCTGGGTGAGTTTCTTCTTAGGAAATTATCGAGGTTGAGGATGAAATTTATGGTTGCCTTAGTCAAATCTTGGGATGATTCTCAAGATGAACCTTCTTCAGGAGAGCCAATGTCTGAACTTGCTCAGGCACCTGGCAAGGGGGATACATATTCTGAGATTTGAGATGACCAAGTTGGGTTAGAGCAGCCCATTGAGGATGAACTGATTGATTCGCCCGAGATCCTTGAGCCAGGGAGCGAGGAAAAATATGTCTCTTTGAGCCAGTAAATGACAATTGATTTTGAGACATATATAAATGAGGATCATGAATTCTTTGATTCTGAGGGTGAAGAATCTTTTGGTGAAGTCTCATTTGAACTCAATTAAGAGGATTCTAGTGAGACAATCGAGCTCGAGGAGTATGATGAACTATTTGATAGCTCGATCATTGAATATTATGATCATGTTGGGGCTAACTTGGACAATTCGAATCCTGATGATTCAATCAGTAGCCCCATTCCTCAAACACACCCTAAAGAATTGAATGCTGATATTTTTGAGATCACCAAACCCAAGTTAATCATGATTCAGCCACAATTGTTGGACTTGGGTACTTTAGATGGGGTGTACAACAATTTGGAGGTCCTGGAAACATTGATTTCAGAGGATAGAAAATTGGAAATAAAAATTTGGGAGGCTAATTCTGAGGGAACTTTGATTTTGGATCTAAGGGTACCTATTGACCTGAAACCACCTATCTTCTTTACGGACCCTTATGATATCTTTCACGTGCGACCCAAGCTTGGAATAACTGATTATTTTTCTGAGCTGAATGTTAAGTGGACATCTGAAACTAGTGAACCAGATCTACCTATTGTCCGCCATTTTGGTCTTGGGTTGCACACCCCAAAACCACAGGCCCGGCCTCTCAAGCTTAATAACCTTCGATTTTAGGTGATTTTCATCTAGAACTTGAGAATCACTCGACCTTGGGGCATGAGTCTGCACCATAATCTGATCCATGTCTATGGACATATTTTGTTGGCGGATTTGAGGATTAATATTTTTATTTTGATTCTGACCCGCACTTGTAAATTCTCAATGTCTTCTTTGTATGTATGTTATGCCTAGCTGTAGGCATTAAACTTAGTTTGTATGTATATACTCTTCTCTCTATGGAGCTGGCCGAATTTTCACGACACTCAGGTGATATTCTGTTTACTCCGCCCTTTTCATGTCTTTATTTTTACAATGAGGACATTGCATCATTTAGGCATGGGGGCTGGATACTTAATCCTGAAATCATTTTGTTAATTCCGTAGAATTTCTTTTAATTTCTTTTAAAAAAAGGAAAAAAAAATTGAAAATTCAAAAAGAAAAAAAAAGAAGAATTAGGAGAAGAGAACTTAGGCATTTGGAAGTTATTAACTTTAGGAAATGATACGAGAGGACCTAAACAGTTAAACTCTTTAAGTCCTCAGGCTTAATTAGCCTGGGTGTTCACTCGAATGTAGACTTAGTCTCAAGTCCTCGCCAATTCAAATTCATTTTTAATTTGGCTAATAAATTACGATGATAAGTATGTGACTTATCAACCTGCCCTCTGATTTGGGGGGACTTTAAGCCTAAGCATCTACACACATTTTTTTGCATTGACTCACTTTTCGGCGGTTTCTTCGGAAATTGGGTAGCTAATGAACTATTTAGGATGGTATGGCTAGCAAGTTGTCCGTAGTAACAGTTCATCGGCTGATTGTCTAGAGACCAGTCATAAAACCATTTTCATTGTACTACCTTTAGGTAAATTTTAGATCAGGAAAGTCACCTACTTAAAAAAAAAAGAGAGAAAAAGAAAAGAAAATATAGAAAAAAAAGAAAAATGTGAAAATAAAAAAATAAATAAAACAACACTTCACCGCACGAGTATGGCTGGTAAGTTGTCAGTGGTAATAGTTCATCAACCGGTTGTCCAGAACCCAGCTCACAAAAAAAAAATGCACAATAATTCCCAAAACACTTTGGGAAGAAGTGGGGGAGTAGAATTAACCGGGGAGATATACACTAGGTTCGCCCTTGTGTTGACCCTATAAATAAAAGTAGGGAGAAAGCTACTGTTCGAAAAGATAAACCTCTAGGCAAGGTCACCTAGGGTCATAAAAATCCGAAGTCCATTTTAACGATTGCTTAGTGAGTCTTTCACTATTTTCATAGGATGTTTAGCACTTAGAGTCTTTTTCGAGTCTTGGGCGGGTCGAGTAGCCGTAAAAAGTTATCCTGAAACTCTCAAACTCCAAAAGTACAAAAAAATTAGAAAGGAAGAAAAATAATAAAAAAATGTATCTTCCCTTTTCAAATAAGGTGAGGACTTGGGCGGTCTGCATTCTGGCATGCATTCTGGCAGACACCCGGGTATTGTTGAGTCTTCGTAGTTTAGGAGCTTAGTTGAAATTTTCTGTTGTTAATAAACGGCTTTGTCCTAAGTGATCTAATCCTAATTCTACTTTTATACATAGCATATAGTTTAATTTTGCTAGGGACTAGCAAAAGATAGGCATGAGGGTATGATGTAAACACATTTATTGAGGGTAAAATGCCTATTCATGCATGCTCCTAGGCTTATATTTGCATTTCATGTTATAAATATTGCATAGCATGCATCATTCTACATTTAGAGTAGTTGTATAAATTTTAGGTTAATTACGTTCTTTTTGTGGCCAGGAGAGAAGGATATTTATTTCGGAGCCTCAGATTGATGATCCAACCATATAGATTTGATCAAGACGATGATCGGAGTCCAACACCTTCGAAATCGCCTCGATCAGAGTCCCGTAGCATCATATGCTGTCTAAGGAAGATCAACGACCAAGAAATTAGGTGACATAATTCGGAGCTTCAAATGACAAATCCGACCGCTCGGATGGATTCGAATCAATGATCGCAGCTTAACGGCGTGAAAATCGACTCAATCCGACCTCTGTAGCAGTTCCTACAACGATAAGATGGACAACCCACGCACACAGCAGCGCAGGTGCGAACGCGTGTGTGGAGGTGTGCATGCACACAACACCTGTGCGTGTGCGTGCGGCAAAGGCGGGGAGCAGGTTACAGTGACGCAGAGTTAGACGCTTGAGCTGGTTACAGTGACGCATGAGTTGGACCTACAGCGACACTTATAGCCGTTGCAAATTATTCGCACTCCAGCAAAGCAAGCAGTGGGCATAGGCAGGCATGAGCGAGCATGTGTTGTGAAAGAGCGATCTTCGTTTTCGTTGAAAACTTTAACATAAAATGATGTGTCGTATTTAATTGCATGGTAGAAAATCGCTTTTCAAAACATTTTAATTTTCAGAATCGAACCACAAATAGTTAGGTCATCTCCACAGGGAGGAATTAGCCTATTTAAACTAGTGCATTGTGCTTCGTTTATTTGGGAATCTCAATTTGTATGCTTACTAACTGGTGCACGTGTTTTCAACATGATTTCTTGCTTCAACTAATTAATCAAGAATACAAGGGTGCATATGCAAAATCACCACTATATAATATCATGTAAAATAATGATCTTGATACTGGTAAACACCGTAAATCCTAATTTCTCGAATATAGCTTGTTCACCATAAGATATGCGTTAAATCATTCATGAGAGATATGCATATGCAAGTAATTTTGATTAAATAGAAGGATGGCTACGCAAATTCACCTTAATAATTAATTCATTAAATAAATGAATAGTATTTCTCTGCAATGGCATGATCGGTAATTTTTAATGCAAAGGAAAACAGAGTGTTTTCCTTCTCTCTTCTCTGCGCACGTGGAGGATGCGTCTTCTGTTGACCTGAGCGATCGAGGCACGCTGGAGGACGGGCGTCGTAACGGAGGTGGTGCGACGGCCGGTGGTGGACGGCGGCGGCCGGACGGTGGAGGTGCGTCGCCAATGTTTGGTTCTGCCGCACGGTGTGCACCGGGCCTGTGGCGTGCCTACGGCTATGCGCTCTCCCGTGGGTGCGTTGAGGCGTGGCCTAAGGTGCGAGGTGGGGTGCGTGCTAGGGGCACGGGCGCGGCTACTGCAGTGGGTTCTTCTTGCACGCTGCTGCTGGAAGAACAAGGAAGACGAAGAAGACAAGAGGCACGGTCTGCAGAGGGCGTGTCCTTGCGCTGCTGCTGAAACGTTGCGCAGCGCGTGCTTTGGAGGCGGGTGCAGCGCGCGTCTGCTAGCCGTGGGAGAGCGCTGGAGAGGGGGAAGCGCCTGCGGGGAGAAGGCACAAGGGCGGTGAGCCTACGGAGGGCGTGCAAGGCAGGTGCAGGATGGGGTGGTGCTGGAAGGGTGCGGGTCTGCAGGCGGTGATGGTGTTGGAGAGGGGAAAGTGCTTGCAGGGAGAAGGTGCAAGGGCAGTAAGCCTGCGAGGCGCGGTGCAGTGCCTGCGGGCTCTTGGGAGGGCAAGATGGGGTGGTGCGCCTGCAGTGGAAGGGCGACGGAAGGTGAAGCGTGCGGTGGAGGCTGGTAGGGTAATTGTGTTGCGCCTGCAGTGCGTGGAAGGCCTTGGCTGTGGGAAATGCAAGGGTGTTCACTGTGCACACCTCCTCCATAGTGCATACTCTCTCCATAATGGGAGGAAGAACCTGAAGATGATCCTCCTCTCCTTTTCTCCGCCTCCTCTTAACTCCTCTCTTCTGCCCTTCGAGGGATTTTCAAAATCCTTTCTAAATATGGCTTCATTTGTTGAGGGAGGGCGGCGGGAGATTAGATGTTTGTGAGGGAGGAGTTGCGGCTGGCTGGAGGATGAGGGAGGGATTGAACCGACTGTTTGTTGGGGAAATTTATTCCCCTCTCCTTGTTCTTTCCTAATATCATCCCTGCAACATAAAAACATAAAATCATTACATATTAAGTTATAGAATGCGATAAAATAGATGTAAACTTAAATAACGATGGATGGAAACATTCTATAACTTAATGTAGTTATTAACAAACCTAAAAGGTAAGATTAAAGTTAACTTAGGCGTAACAATAGTAATGTAGTTATTAACAAACCTAAAAGGTAAGATTAAAGTTAACTTAGGCGTAACAATAGTCCATTAAAATGGACTCATCAAATACCCCGATGCCTAAGATTTGCTAGTCCCTAGGAAAAATGAAAAATAATAGAAGTAATCAGAAGGTTTCTTCTATTCTTATTTCAAAACTTTAGAGATCTAGACAAATGTGAAATGATGATAGCCTAGGTAACAGATCCAAGTGATAGAGCCAATTCGCATTGGGAGTTCATACTTCACCCTTAGTAAATATTGCTGTCGGGATATGCAACTACTTCCTTCAGGGATAAAGTAGAAGATAATATGTAATTTGACCCCGGCGTTTGGTTTAGGTAGGAGATATCGAGTTGAATGAATTTGTATTTGGTGGCACACACTCATCTGGTGCTACATGTAGTCTAGTACTACAGACTCTAGATTTCTAAACTATTAGACAAGTCTACTCGGAGAGAGGCTAAACAACTGTGCTCTCTTGATGTTCCTAGGCGCTCACTCTTTTCTTTCTTTTCTTTTCGAGATCACAAATCTCGCCAAATTTAGTAATTTTACTCACTGTTTGGTGGCCTCACATGGCATCCATACTTCAATTAAAGTCCCAATAACTCTACAACTAAGTTAGAGTCCTCAACCAGTATTCGGGCGATCAGAAATACTAAAAGATAGGTATGGGTTATATTTGGTGGAGCACGATAGGTGTTCTGTTGCCTCAAAAACAATGTTACATTATAAACTTGGACTTTTTTTTTCTCTCTTTTCTTCTTCTCCCTCTTTTTTTTTATAATATAACTATTTCTTCTTTTTCTTCTTTCTATTTCTTCTTTTTCTTCTTTTCTTCTCTCTCTCTTTTTTTTTTATAAATCAACATAATACGACACAGATTTTTATTTATGAGACATTATTAGGGATGATAATGGTCAAGAGGATATTGTGTGGCTTATTTGGTGGAAGTGCCTATTCTCGGCACCGGGAAGGAATGGATAGGACGGGTGTATTTCTAACCTTTGACACTATTACCCTCATTCAGTCGAGGACTCTATGAAGGACGGTCGTAACCATCCACCATAGTCATACCTTTATTTAGACTCCATCTCTGTGTATCTACCTTATTTGGTGACTCTCAGGAATTCACACAAAGTATGCACACAGGAACAGAGAGTGAAAACTACGCCTAACTCTGAAGTATCATCATCTAATTATCCAAAATTTAAGAGTCCTTGCACTAGACTTAGCGCACCAGTAATCTCTCTACTTTCATCTCACAAATATGAGGTGGATCTACTAGAAGATAGTATGCCTGACTCCCTATCACCTATCCAAGGGTTCAATAGACTACAAATACTTATTGGTTTTCCTCAAAGATCCATTACCAAGTCTACGTGCACGTGAAATAAATGTACTGGATTCTAAACTTAAGAAATAATTCAAGAAGAAAAACCTCCAATGACAAAGGTATTCTGCTAGGGACTAACTCATTCAGCTCAAGAAAAGAGAAATTATTATTATTATTTTTTTATATATATGCTAACCTAAATGCATGAATACTTCCTAAAATGCAAATGCACCCCCATGGCTAAATCCTACAATGTCCCCATTATAAAATTAAAACAGGAGGAGAAAGGAAAGAAATCACCTGATGACGGTGTTATTCAGACCGCTAAGTTGTCTCCCAACAAGCGCTGCATTTTCTGTTAGCAGCCAGACTTAGAAGAAACCTGTAAGTCTGGTTCCAAATAGAAAAGGTTAGGCCCTAAAAATATGCATAATAGTGCAGGTCTAGAAAATAGGTAGCCACGGATGTTGGCGAGCTGATGATGTAACGTAATACTAAATGCTCGCCAGAAGATATGAAAGCGAAGAACCTCGTTGGCTACCTTGGGAGGTCTAGGAATAATAAACGGAATATGAAAAGGGACCTCCTGAAATAGAATAAGTGGAGGATAACAAGGATCCTCCAGAGTAGGATGGGTTTTAAAAGATATAAACATTATTAGTTCAAACCCTTGAATGGCGAGAGTAAAAGTACAAGCATCAATCCACACTCGCCATTCTACCCGAGGATGTACTGGCCTGATATGTTCTCTAGAAAGAATGAACATGAGTAGAGATCTGAGCCAAGGATCGGTTAGGGAGTATAAGAGTTGTTTGTAGTGTTGGAAGGTAATGGTTAAGTCCAATGAGGGCTTAGTTGGTGTTAGGTCCAATTCCAACAATGATTCAGATTGTGTAGACTCCCTAACAGTTGTAGACAATTGCACATTACCCTACCTAGCATTAATGATCGGAGTCATATTTGAATCAAGGGTAGACTCCAAATTACAACTCTTTGATGGCAGGGTCAAAATATCTGAATCATTATCATTAAGCTCATCCCGGAATTCGTTTGGTTCACGTAAATTTTTGTCGGGGTGTATATGTGATACATTAATAAAGATAGGAGTTGGATCGATATCCTTAATTACTCCTAAAGGAAGATTAGTCTTAATATTTTGGAGCAAGCCTATATAATTGAATTCGTCATTCTTCTCGGGGTATAAATCTTCAATTGACGTGTTTTGTCCCTGAGAGTCTCCCATAGACTTCTCATTATTTTGTTTGTCCTTCTCTAATATCAACTCTTGCTTTGATGGAGGATGACTCTCAAAAGAAAGGAGGAATCTAGATTTCACCATATTGTTTATATCCTTTGGAGGTAAATCCTCAAATGATAAATAATTCCCCTGTGATTCACTCCAGATTTTCAGTCCAGGCTCCTCTATTGGGGCATCCCCATCCTCTGAAATAGACTCTTCATATCCCTGAGACCAAAATTGATCATCCTCTATTCCCTTAGGGTCACCTTCATTGGGTGCATTTAAATCCTCGGGATGCTGAATGGTAGGTGTTTATTCCCTAAGTGGAGGGTCAGGAGTAGGCTCACTAAGGGTAGAATGGGATTCCACCAAATAATCAATAGGGGAAGTGATAGGAATAATACAACCTTGACCCGGGTTGGTAGGGGTAAGGAGAATACTGTCATTGGGGTCAAGGTCCTCAAGAGGTACCATCTTCCCTTACTTTTGACTCCAATGTAGTTCAGGTGGATAATCACTATGATCGTTCTTCTCTAGTGGCCATGTCTCATTGGGAGAGTCTAAGTGATAGCTACATAAAATTGGATCCCTATTATCATTGGGTTCCTCTGAATTATTTTTATGATCAGGGTCATATGGGTAGGGATTAGAATTACTGGAAGCATGTAGCTAAGTTGTCTTATTTCTTTATTTAACTGTTGACTATTCCTCAACATCTCTCCCATGGATTCCATCATTTATTTTTGTTGTTTTTGCATTTCTATCATAAAAGATGAGAGGTTGCTATTATCAGGTTGGGGAGGATAGTCAATTTCAGGCTCTGGTTGCCTAGGGGTATCGATCCAACCTTGATACGGAAAATCATGAAGGGTGGGAGGGTTGGGTGTTTGCATGGAAGTAGGGATTTCAGGGTTGGAAAATCCCGCTCCTAGGCTCTGCTCAAAAGTGGGAGTTATCAAGCCAGTACTCCCAGGATAAGAATAAGAATGATCCCATGAATTATCAATGTACCCATGAAAGGATGGATACGCTCAGGGCATGGGATCCTGATTAAAAGATGGGAAGTATTGACTTTGATAATCTAACTGATAGGAGTAAGGGTGATCCATTTCTTTAAGCAAAACAATTTTAACTCTCTTAGGATTTAGAAGAATTCAGAATACAAGCAGAAACTTCCTAAAGAGTTCTACTGTCAAAGCAAACGTAAATTCAATGGGATCTATTTTTAGTAGATTGTAGGTCTTAGAATTAAATGTTCAGTTGGTGGCCAAACAAGTTTTGCAAAAATTACGCTTCCTAGGCCAACCTTCGCTGGTGCCTATAACCTACTCGCAAGGGATGGAAGTCTCGAATCGAGCCCACACACGAGGAACCAAAGTAACTTGGTGGATAGGCTTGTTGATTTTCGACTAACTTCCCTTGTGGTGCAAAAGAGGAGAGGTAGAAATTTATCTAGTGACCTTATGTGTGAGGTGCACAGTGTCTCAAGTGTGCAAACATACTATCGTGTTTTGATTTTTGAAATTTCACAAACAGGGTCCTTTTGCACACAATTTTCAGTTATAGATTTTAAAATCCAACCTCTTAGCAGTCCCAATTTTTAAAGTAACCATTGAATTAATTTGATTCAAGCACTTTAGTGGTCTTAGATTTAGGTTTAATGCAGATGCATGACAGGTAATTGATGCTCAAGAGAAGACGTACCTTACTCCAGCTTTCTTCGTGCAAGAGTGTATGCAATGCAGGAAGAATAAACTAGATGCTGCTCATTCAGTCCTAGATGGTCGTCTTATAGATATGCAGCTTCTAACAGGTAGTTCGAATATATATATATATATTTAATAATAATAATAATAAAAAACAAACCTAATCTAACTAATTAACCGAAATTCAGTTCAAACAGTTCAAATAATCCTATAATCTAAATAAATGGTAACACGCTCCTGAAAATACGCTCCCGCATACAAGAGCGATAAGAAATAAAGAAGCACGGGGAACACGTTCCCAAAAATACCTGACAAGGGTCCAAAAGACAATAATTAAATTCTAATGTCTAAACTAAATCTAAACTAAGCTCTACTGACTAAATCAGAAATAAGCTTCTCTGTAAGCCTAAGTGCATGGGATCAAAGGCCCATGTGTTCCTGTTGCTGGCTTCCAGGTGGCGTCATGGTCCACCAAAAAGATCGTCTTCGCCATGCGTGTTCGTCTCATTCATCATTCGATTTGTGCACATAAAGAGAACCAATGTCAATAATTCAGAAAAGCTTTTAAAATAGCATCAAAATAATGTAAAATTCCTGAAAAAATTAATAGGCGTGTTTCCTCCCCGGCAACGGCACCATTTGAAAGAGCGATCTTCGTTTTCGTTGAAAACTTTAACATAAAATGATGTGTCGTATTTAATCGTGTGGTAGAAAATCACTTTTCAAAACATTTTAATTTTCAGAATCTAACTACGAATAGTTAGGTCGTCTTCACAGGGAAGAATTAGCCTATTTAAACTAGTGGGTTGTGCTTCGTTTATTCGGGAATCTCAATGTGTATGCTTACTAAGTGGTGCACGTGTTTTCAACATGATTTCTTGCTTCAACTAATTAATCAAGAATACAAGGGTGCATATGTAAAATCACCACTATATAATATCATGTAAAATAATGATCTTGATACTGGTAAACACTGTAAATCCTAATTTCTCGAATATAGCTTGTTCACCATAAGATATGCATTAAATCATTCATGAGAGATATGCATATGCAAGCAATTTTGATTAAATAGAAGGATGGCTATTCAAATTCACCTTAATAATTTAATTCATTAAATAAATGAACAGTGTTTCTCCACAATGGCACGATCGGTAATTTTTAATGCGAAGGAAAACAGAGTATTGTCCTTCTCTCTTCTCTGCGTGCATGGAGGATGCATCTTCTGCCGACCTGTGAGCGATGGAGGCACGTTGGAGGACAGGCGTTGTAACGGAGGTGGTGCGGCGGCCGGACGGTGGAGGTGTGTCGTTGGTGTTTGGTTTTGCCGCACGGTGTGCGTGCGGCCTGTGGTGTGCCTGCGACTGCTTGCTTGCGCACAAGTGCGTTGAGGCGCTGCGTAGTCTGAGGCGTGGCCTGAGGTGGGGTGCGTGCTAGGGGCGCGGGCACAACTGCTGCAGTGGGTTCTTCTTGCATGCTGCTGCTGGAAGAACAAGGAAAACGAAGACAAGAGGCGCGGTCTGCAGAGGGCGTGTCCTTGCACTGCTGCTGGAACGCTGCATAGTGCACGCTTTGGAGGCGGGTGCAGCGTGTGTCTGCTAGCCGTGGGAGAGAACTGGAGAGGGGGAAGCACTTGTGGGGAGAAGGCACAAGGGTGGTGAGCCTGTGGAGGGCGCGCAAGGCAGGTGCAGGATGGGGTGGTGCTGGAAGTGCGCGGGCCTGTAGGCAGTGATGGCACTGGAGAGAGGGAAGCGCCTGCAAGGAGAAGGCACAAGGGCGGTGAGCCTACGGGGTGCGATGCAGCGCCTGCGGGCTCTTGGGAGGGTGATGGTGCGATGGCGTGGCGAGGGCAGGATGGGGTGGTGCGCCTGCAGTGGAAGGGCGATGGAAGGTGAAGCGTGTGGTGGAGCTTGGTAGGGCATTTGTGTTGCGCCTACAGTGCGTGGAAGGCCTTGGCTGTGGGCAATGCAAGGGTGTTCACCGTGCACACCTCCTCCACAGTGCTTACTCTCTCCACAGTGGAGAGGAAGGATATCCCCCCAGGGGGAGGAAGAAGAACCTGAAGATGATCCTCCTCTCCTTTGCTCCGCCTCCTCTTAACTCCTCTCTTCCGCCCTTCAAGGGATTTTCAAAATCCTTTCTAAATATGGCTTCATTTGTTGAGGGAGGGCGGCGGGAGATTAGATGTTTGTGACGGAGTTGTGGCTGGCCGGAGGATGAGGGAGGGATTGAACCAACTGTTTGTTGGGGAAATTTATTCCCCCCTCCTTGTTCTTTCCTAATATCATTCCTGCAACATAAAAACATAAAATCATTACATATTAAGTTATAGAATGCGATAAAATAGAAATAAACTTAAATAATGATGCATGTTGCCTACAGCGATGCTTCCTGCGACGGCCTGGATGTCACTAATGGTCTTATACCTATTTCTGCCTCTTCTCCTCCACTATAAAAGGACGTACACCCCCTTCCTTCCAAGCCATCTCTACCTACTCTACTCCCACCTATTCCCAAGCTCTAGCAAGCCTACCAATGCTCCATTAGAGCTTGTTCTCAAGCTCCCAGGGTGCCTATTAGTATAGCGAACCTCTGCCTTACCAAATATTCCTCCAACTTTCCATCCTCATTCATAGGTTGCCTTGGAGCCATCCTCCCACCTCCATTCCGATAGCAGATCATCTCCGTCTTCTCACCTCCATTTCGGAGCCACGCCGAAGCTTTCCTCAACCTGACGTCCTCCTACATCTCACCTTCGTTGTTCCGCTCCTCACCTCCTTCGTCCGAGCTTCCACCAGGCACCGTTGTCTCGTCGAACAGCCGATTCGGGAGATTTCCTCTCACCCCCCTCTCTTTTTATGCTTTCATAGTTGATTGTAATAGACATTAATGCAATACATCACATTTGATTCCATCTCTATCTTGTGATTGCTTATCTTTTATTTCAAAAATACAAAAAAATAGCAAAACCCTAAAATACCAAAAAGAAACAAATTGAAGTGCGGTTTTCAACTAAAGTAAACGTTGCCTCCTTCTGTTCGATGTGGGACTCCCTTGGAGTTTCAGTATAAATTTTATCTGATTGACGTGTTTTGCAACTACGACGACAAATTACTTGTAACCCCGATTTCTAACACGCGAAACACGCCCGACCAATACACCTGTAGGCAACATTTTCGTTTTCGGGTCACTTAAGGGCGTAGAAACCTGAAGTTTGTTTTAATTGTCATTAAGTGAGTCTATCATAATTTTCACGACAAGATGCTTAGCACTTAGAGTCCTTTTCAAGTCTGTGGTGGGTTAGGTAGCCATAAAAAGTTACCCCGAAACTCTCAAACTCCAAAATCCAAGAAGAAATTTAGAAAAGATGGAAAAGAAAAAAATATATATTTTCTTTTATATAGAATAAGGTGAGGACTTGGATAGTCTACATTTTATCAGGCACCTGGGCATTGTTAAGTCTCTGTAGCTTAGGTTCTTAGTAGAAATTTCCTCCTGTGATAAGTAACTGGTACCTGAGTGATCGATTCTTAATTCTATTTGTAAATAGCATTTAGGTTAACCTTGCTAGGGACTAACTGGGGGTGGGCATGGGGGTATGATGACTCTACAAATAATAACGTTAATTACTTCAATTAGAGTCAATTTCGAGGGCACATGCGCATTAATATCACACTATAGTGGGATTGGAAGCATTGCATTTATTTTGTATTATGTTATGTTAAGATTGCTTAGAATTAATGTTTAATGGCTTGTTGTATAAGTGCATATTAAAATAGGTCTCAGATGAATAACCGGACCATACGGATAGATCCAAATCGATGAACGGAGTCCAACAGACTCAAACTCACCTCAATTCGACTTCCGTAGCTCCCACAACAAGACCCAGAAGTTATGACCGATGATTTGATATCAAACAACCCTCGTTGCACCACGTCACCCGCAACGACTTCTAGCACCAGCTGCATCTTCCCTTCATTGTGTGCACGCATGATCTCGGCCACACAATCCACATCTAATGGCTGTGGATAGAGCAACTAGAAGTGCATCCACGTGACAATCCCCGTGGATGGCATAGCGGTTAGTGCCCTTAATCCACGCATGGAGGCATGAGTTCGAAGCCCTGCATGTGGATTTGATCTGTTATTGCATGTGCGGGCAAAATTCAACTATTGATGCGGAAGTAGACGACGATGATAAGGGCGACGTGGCAGCTCCGAAGTGCATGATGCGTGCACACGCGATTCGACGTGCGATCGCTGATTGCACAGCAATCATGCAACCTAAATCACCTGAATTAAGCTAGATTCTAGCATAACTTAGAAATAATGCATTCATAGGCATTGTAATTTGCATAATAGCGAGTTTATTAGTCATATAGATAATATCGTCATTTTATGACCTAAAAGAGAGATGATTTTAATCACAGAGGGTTCGAAGCTGTGGATGTTAGATCATATCGGACAGATTTGATCAGAACAACGATAGGAGTCCAACGGTTCTGAAATCGCCCTGATCAGACAACCAGAGCATTGTGTGCAGTCCATAGAAGAACATAGATCATGGAGCCAAAGGACAAAGATCCGAGCCTCAATTGAAGAATCTAACTGCATGGATGAATTCAGGTTGACGATTGTAGTCCAATGGCGCAAAAATCAACTCGATAGGAGGTCTAAATCATTAAATACAAGGAAAAGAAGATGGACGGCCATGATAGCGTCACGTGGCACCATCACAGTCCCTCACCACCACCCAATCTAGGAAGGCCACCTTCGCACGTTGTGGACTGTTGGATCTTCATCCAACAGCCACGAGCGCGCCACATCGCCTGTCTAGCCGGTTAAGAATAAATATATACAAAGAAGTAGTTATAACAGAATGTGCGCGTAGCACATTGGCTTGGGCGCTTGAGCGAGATCTGGAGATGCCCATTCAAGCCGCAATCTGCGTGAAGGTGGGCGCGAATTAAATCAGGCCGTTCTATCACGATGAGAGGGCAGAGATTAGACCACGTGGTGCAACGAGGGCGCTGCGTGATTGAACGCGTGATCCGATAAGTTTTGCAAAATAGAAGGGAAGCGGGCGAGCTAACATTAAGGCAGGATTAAGAGGCGAGCGGCGAGCATGAAAAGAGATAAGCTTGTTGCAGGCATTGAAGTAGGCGTGCGAGGAGCGAGCAGGGTTGTCAGATCGCAGATCAAGGGACGTGGGCATGCCACGTGTCGGTTAGAGAAGCAATCCGCATGATGAAGGCTCAAATGAAGGTGTTTTAAGGTGCAATTTGGTCCGTTGATCTCTCGATCGACGGATCTGATCAACCAGGGGTTGTTGGACGGTTCTAAGGCCAAAATACCCTTTTTGCCCTCTATAAAAGCTATAAAAGAAGGCTCAGGGCCCCCCAGTTGAAGCATCTCTCTCTTCCATCAACTCTAGATCTCTTCTACTGTCTTCTCTGCAATTCTCCATCCCTTTGCAACTCGTCTCGATGCTCTAGATCTGAGGTGCTACCGCATCTCGCACAAGCATCCCACAAGCGGCGTCGTCTCTCTGCCTCCTTCTATCTCTCTCTCCCTTTCTCTCTCTCTTTCTCTCTATCTGTCTCTACTTTTTGCATAGCAATTTCTATTGTGAAAAACTCTTTATCAATGTGATTAAATTTGATCTTATGGATATCTAATGCCTCTTTATACATATATACATATATAAATACCGTTAAAACTAGTTTATTGAAAAGCTTCTGTTAAAAATTGAGATTGCCTCTCTGTGAATGACTCAGTATTCATCGGAGTTTTATAAATTTATTTGTTGATGTATTTTCACGTTATACTACAATTGAATAATCTTTTAAAATGCGAATTACACGTCAAACAATCGTACGTGAGGCGATGGGTGCGATGGATAAGCCGTCTGGATGCATCCACATTTGTTCGATGGTGATGCACAGCTTTGATCCAAAGACAAGTGATGCAAGCACACGGTTCACACTGTTCACGTGTGGATGCTAGCGAGCAGGTGAGCTGGCCTACAACGACGCTTGAGCTAGCCTACAACGACTACCTTGCTGTCGCTAATAATGCAATGCTTATTTTAACTCTCTTCCATTATAAAGAGACCTATGGACCTCCATTGCAAGGGCATCTCTCCCTAGCTTCTACCTAACACGTCCCCCACCTCCATAGAGATTCAAGTAAGGTCCCAGAGCTATCGAGCTACCGATGAAAGCCCCTCCACCGCTGTGGCTGCCTCACCTCTCCATTTTATGCTATTCTTTAGTTTCACGTTCATGTTTATCTAAGCATTCATCTAGCATTATTGTAAAATGATTTTGCTTATGAAATGTGTTAGCTTATGTTATCATCTTGCTTGATCATATCTCAATTTCATGCATAGCTAGTGACTTCAATTCTACATACACTTTTTAACCCTACTCTCTCTCTCTCATTCTCTTTTCGCAACCAAACCAAATGAAATACTTTGTGACAACTAAGTGACTAATTGATCTGATTTCACGCCTCCTCGTGTTCGACACTTGGACTCACCTAATTATCTTATTAAAATTGATGTCGTAACGCATGCTACAATGCACGTATTATCTTCATGCATTTTTCGACGTCAGGGAGCCATTGAAGTGCTCAAGGTTGAGAAACATGATGATATCAAATGCTTCCCACAGATGACGCCAATTGATCGATCCTCTTGGACAAGAGAACTCGACTCAAATGCAATCATAAACACAAGAACACAGAGAATTGTTGACCCAGTTCCACCTAGAAAGGTGTACGTCTGGGGGGAGATGATAACTACCAAATTTCGCTAGCTTTAGTAAAGAATAAAAGTGAAACTCTCTTATCCTCAGTTCTCTCAGATTGCGTCACCTCTTTTCCTTGCACAACCCAAGTGCATATATGTTGCACGGATCTCGATCATGGGTATCGTGGGGCTTGCCCAAGATCCCATGATCTAATCATTAAGGAGGGAATGGCTCGTAACTGTCAAGCCAAATGGCATAATAACAGAGCATTGGCTCAATCGTTACATCTTCGATCAACTAGATTTATTGACGGGTAGTTGAATCCATCAAGATACTAGGTAACCGGAGCCATCAAGATGCTGGGTGGCTGGATCTGCTAGGATGCCAGGTGGCCAGATCCACCAGGATGCCGGGTAGGTGGATTAAGCCATAGAGTTTATTTCATACTTGAGAGGATTGTCCTTCCGTCATCACAATCCAAGTCTGGTTCCAAGCCCAAATGAACACATGGCAACCTAGGTCTCTCAAATCCTTTTCTAATCCTTCCAATTATAAAGAGAGACTAGGAGGCCAAATTCCAAAACGTAATTTCGCGATTAAACCCCAAGTCCTTAGACTGATTTCATACTTTCATGACCATAGCCATGAAGATCCATATCAACACCTAGAGGACCTAACTACCCTGGTCCAGACCACGCAGCTTAGAAGTGTGGATGATGAGGCCATGCTCATGAGATTGTTCCTACACTCTTTAAAGGATAGGGCATTCTACTGGTATAGGACAATAGGAAGACCTATTGCCACTTGGACGAAACTGAAGAGCTCCTTCCTTAAAAGGTTTTTTCCTGTAGGCCAAACCAATGCACTCAAATGAGCCATCACTACCTTTGCCTAAAAACTTGGGGAACAACTCCATGAATCTTGGGAGTAGTTATTAGATTTACTTAGGAAGTGTCCACATCATGAGATGCCCAAGTGGCAACTCGTGTAGATCTTTTACCATAGTCTTAATGACCAACTTAGGAACCATGTGGACGCTTCCTGTGGAGGTAATTTCCTCAATAAGGATGGTTCTATGACCTCTTTGAGGAAATGAGTGAAAATTCACTCAATAATGCCTCCATGGACACATTTGGGAGGTCCATGCAGCCTAGGTTGGGAGTTAATGAAATCCAAGCAAGCTCGAGTCAGGTTGACATGGAATTGATTTGCAAAAAATTGGATCAAGTTGACTTGGTATCCAAGAAATTGGATGAGCTGATGACACAAACTAAGAACCTAAGGCCTATTACCAACCAAGGAACAGACACACCTAGTACCTTCCATGCAATCCAAGCTCCTACTGGATGGGAGTTTGTCAACAAACTACAAATGGCTCAGCCCATGAGCCAGACCTTTCTAGAACCAACTGGGTTCCAAGATGGGACCTTTGATCTCAGTTTATTCTTATTCTACCTATTCTACGCCCTCATCTTATGAGGATGCACAAGCTATCCAAAAGAGCACCAAGATGAATCTATACTCCAATTCATATAATCCTGGATGGAGAAATCATCCTAATTTCTCCTGGAAAAACTAGGGGCAACCCAAAACACATGTAGTACCACCTAGACCTAATTTTACACAAACATAAGCACAACCCAGAAACTTGGGTCAAGGCCCCACTTATATGCCCCAAGCCCAGTTCAATCAGCCACCTGTGAATGCTCCAAGCCAAGTGAGTCAAGCTAATTTAAACATGAAGATGGTAGAAATGCAAGCTACTATGTTGCAATTAATGCAACAAATGAAATAATCCATAGATAACTTGCAACCCGATTCATCTATTGATTCCTACCAACCCAGGTCGCTGCCATCCCAAATAGTGTCAAACCTGAGGAACTTGTACAATCTTGGGAATGCCCTTCCAAGGTTCAACCAATCTAGGGAGCCACCAGCTAGTGCATAAGTGATTTACCAAGCTCCCTCAACTCCTCCTGAGCTCGCCCTTAGCGAAACCCCTACCTTGGTTAACCAAGCTCCACCCATTTTCCAAAATCCAAACTTAAGCTCATGCCTGAAGTCATAATGCCAATGCTAGTGCCATCACACTTAGGAGCGGGACTAGAACTAAGATCCAGCATGGCCTCCAGTGGAAAACTCAGAAGAACTGATTGACCCTGATTTAGTGGAACAAACTGAGGATGAGATCGAATTGACCTAGGAACCCATAAAACGTGATTCATGTCATGTACCCTTTTCCTGAGGCCTTAGCCAAATCTAGGAGGAAGAAAAATCCTTTTAGCAATGAGGACTTGTTGGATATATTTAGAAATGTCCAAATTAATATCCTTCTTCTCGATTCTATCAAACATATCCCCACCTACTACAAATTCCTAAAGGATCTCTGCACCCAAAGTGTAGGCCAAAAATCTGATTCACTTAAGAGGGTAGTATTATCTGAACAAGCTAGTTCTGTTATCCTTAAAAATCTACCCCCTAAGAGAAGAGACCCTGGAGCACCCCTGATTTCATGTACTATTGGGGACTACACGTTTGATAGGGCGCTCCTTGATCTTGGTGCTTCCATTAACCTAATCCCAACTAATCTCTATGAAAAATTTTGGTTAAGTGAACTTAGACCCACCTCCATGACTCTCTACCTAGCTGATCAGCTTTTCACTAGACCCAAGAGAGTCATTAAGGATGTTAATGTCAAGGTCCATGATTTTTACTTTCCAATAGACTTTTTGATACTTGATATGGAAGTGCCAGAAGAGCTCAAAAATACCCTGATCATCCTTAGAAGACCTTTTCTTGCTACTGCCAAAGCCCAAATAGACTGTGAAACTAGCAGTATGGAGATAGCTTTTGGGGATAGAAAAATGCAATTGGATATTTTTAAAGCCACAAAGAAATTTGAAGATTGTGATTTTCTTGATGATTGGGAAGAATTAGATGAAATTATTAAGGAATCTATGGCTATTAATTTGATTGGAAATTCTAGTATAGCCTACCATGCTCAAACCTTTTGTTCGTTGCAAATTGCGTAAAAAGATTTTTATTCTAAGTCCTTCATGAAATTGCACTAGAGGGGGGTGAATAGTGAAATTATAAAATATTGTAATACAAAAAATTCAGTCACAAAAGGTGGCACTAGATTTTTAGGTGGAAGCCCAAGATGGGTGAAAACCACCACTTAAGCCAATCTCTTGACTTAGGATTTTCGATCACAAGGTGATCAATCCACTAACCACACTACTTAAACAAAGGTAGTGTACCTCAATTACAAATCTCACCTCCGATCCCTAAACGGAGGTTTCTCCCTTCAAAATGAAGAGATGGGGACCCGACAGGCCGGATACCCAAAGTACAAAAATAAGAATTGAAACAATACCTATCGAGCACCCCAATACTTTAATTACTTTCTTATCTACTAAGCATGAAAAGAACTCCCTGAGGATTTGCAGAACGGAGTGAGCTGGGAGTATGGATTTGCCCTTTGATCAGAGTGTTGGCACAACACAAGGACAAGATGGAGCTTAGAGTAGTGAGCAAGTGATTTTTCAAATGGAATTGTATCTCAAGAGGTGTGTGTTTCCTAAGAGGAGTTGTAGTCTATTTATAGGAAAGTTTAGAACCTTCAAGAACACTTGGGAGAGCTCTTCTAGCCGTTGGAGACAAATCTCAAGAGATTAGGATGAAATCCACCATAAATCAGGGTAATGATGAGTCTGACAGCAATATCGGACGTCTTATAAGATGTCTGATTATACTTCTGGTCGTCTAATACTATAGGCCATCCTAAATTGACTCCATTGGATCAAAAGAAGGATGTTTGATATTTTCACATAAGACGTTTGATTAGGTTATTGGACGTCTCATAAAGGGTGGATTCATTCCTGTTTTCATCAGATCCAAACAAGTTTCTAGGTTTAAAGGATCAGACGTCGTTATGGATGTCTGAGGAAATCACCAGATGTCTGAAAACCAAAAAACACTTCCCTACTTCTTCTGCCAAAAGATTTTATGGCTATAATGAGATACGCACAAAAAATCATGGGCAACGGTCCAAAGGTAGACGTCTAGAAGTGTGTCCAGACGTCTGAAAATTCATTTTTGTCTACATTTAGTCTAACAGTTAGTCTGAGGACGTATAGGTAAAGAATCAGACGTCTATGTAAGGTTATTGACGTCTGATAGTGAAGTGCTTCGACTGATGTTTATGAGGAGAGAAACTAAAGGCAGAACTCTTGGAAATTAGACATCTGAGACATTTGTCAGACGTCTTAAAGTGAAAAATCAGATGTCTGACCATTGTTCTAGACGTCTGATAATAGTATAAGTGTTGGATTTTTGTTTCTAATTTATCCTAAGTGTGGAGAGCCTAAGTTAGCTATTTATAAGTTATGTTTAGGGGCTCTTTACAACATTTTTAGACTCAAATAAAATGAAAATTACAACATTTGAAAGTTTACATGAAAAAGCCTAGGACCTAATACTTATGCTACTGTCTTCACGCTTTTAATCTCCTGTCTTGGAAAACTTTATGAAATCCTGCAAATATGTTATTACAGAGAAAAACAATATGCTACGCTTTATTTTTTATTTCATTTTCTTCATTTTGTAAAATCATCAAAATATTATATATGAGTAGTTGAACTAACAATCTCCCCCTTTTTGATGATTTTCAAAATATAGTTGTAGGTTCCTATTCTCTCCCCCTAAAGGTTGTACTTAGTAGTCTATATCTATTTGAGAAGTTTATTTTTATATTATTCCCTAGGTTCTTACCTACATTCTTCTCCCCCTTTTTGAACATCATCATGAAGGGTTGTTAAAGGGAGTTGAAATCCAAACTACACGAGTGATATCTACAAAGTGGAGTGCATGAATAAAATTGCATGTTTAAAAGATAAGGCATTAAAGAAAAGTGATTAGGAATAGAAATATTTAAGCACAGACTAGCTATTTGTTCCCAAAAATATTAAGTACGGGGTCAAGGGCCCTTAATACAAACTTGGAATAAAAGAAAAAAGAAAGAAGAAAAATAGAAGCACTAAATTATTCTTCTTGATCTTGGCGGCGACGGCAACGAGCGTGTCCGTGTCCCATCTGCAAATTTTGAACGTCTGATCTAAGTTCGTCGATGTCGCGATGCATGCTTCCCATGTAGGTGTACATCTCGCCGGTTCGACGTAGCAGGAGGGAGATGCTGGAGGAGAGGGAATCTGTGGCTGGATCCCATGCTTCATCAAAGCTCGAGCGGGGAGCTTCTATTTGAAGGGGCCGTGGTTCATGGAATCTGGAAAGGGTGGAAGGGGCTCTTCTTCAATGGGCTCGTCGGTGGGCTTAAGATGCTCCCTAAGTATATGCATCTTGGCGGCTGTGGTCCAGTTGTAAGACTCAATCTTCTTGTCAACAACTTGGTCAGTTATGGAAATCCGATGGGTTGAAAAAATTTCGGATAGAATAGACCCAAACGGAAGTGATGCCCCATGGTCTTCATTCATGACGCGAATAATGAGGCGGCAATAATTGAAAGGAATATGACGGACAGCTGCAAAAAGGAGCGCCTTGTGTTGGTGCGAGATGTAATCAAAACCTCTCGATTTGTTTAGGAGGTCCCACCCAAAAATGCGAGAGTAGACGTGGAAGGGGTTTGAGATTTTTGCACGGTAGGGTGCCAAGATTTTCAACATATTTTTCAGGGAGGACTAACTCTTGATTGGTGACTTCTAGGTCGTATTGCCTCAGAATGTCATTGAAGTCATTTCCCTCATTGGGGATGGCTAGAAGGTCGGAAATAGTTTCGGATGTGATGTGGATTTCGTGACCAAATAGGCGGGTATGGAGTTCAAGTTCATCGTTGCTGTAGTCCTCAACGATGTTGGCATAAAAGAGACGGCAAAGATCGGGGAACATACCAAGAGTTCCAATGCCAGAGTGGAACTGACAATCAAAATATTGGAAGAGATGAAGAGTTTGGAAGTGTTCCCGAAGGTTTAAATGGGCAAAATCATTCCAAACAATAAAACGAGGGCATTTAACTTTGGTATTCGCGAAGCGACGAAATCGCTGCTTAGCGATATCGCCCCGCAGTTGATCTGCCAAATAGGTAGAAGAGGAAGTGGAAGAACCCTCAGCTTGCTTCCTACGGGGAGGCATATTTGGTGGAATGGGTGGTTAGGTTTTGGAAGAGAAAAGAGGTGTTTTGATAATAGAATACCTGCAAAAAAAATATCCATGCAAAAATATTCAACCAACCAAACAACATTCAACTAAAAAAAAACTTCAACAACACAGATTCAAACAATGCAATCATCATTGATAAAAATGTGTGGCAGTATGCCTTGAGGCAATACAACCTGCCATGTAGTTGTGGCAATATATCTTTGGATTCAAGCCACTAAAATGTCGACTTGAATCTCGTGAGGTAATACCCTTGCCATGGAAGATGCAGCTAGGGATATCAAGGTTGGCTTGACCAAGGGTTAGGGTTCTAGGGCTGACAATGTCTTGAAATACGCAAGTAGGCCGAGTGAATCAAGAAGGAGAACAAGATGCTGCTCGGGCTAACAAGGTCGTGGGTAAAAGAGCATGGAGATGCCCTAAGAGTTGAGAGGGTATACCCACGGGAGGAGGGAGGCCTCCAAATGCGCGGTCGAGAGGCAGGGAGGACGCACGTAGAGGAGCAGTAGCTCCGCCAGTCGTCGAGGAGGCGCGACGGTTGTCTGGCAGCGAGAGGAGCTTCGACAACTACAGCTGTGGGCCGTCGGGTGAGGGAGAGCGGTGGGGATTTTAGAGAGGAGAGTGGGACCTTGCGAAGGGGATGTTATATCCCAAGGTCACAAAGCAAGTCTCCCCCTGAAGTTGGGGAGATTTGCATTTCAAACCATCCAGAGAACAAATGCGATTCGCAGATTTTTCCCCGATCAGACATCTGGTGATGATGTCAGACGTCGGGATTGGACTTTAGGGATTTTAGCCCTTTTGATGGCGACATCTGTTTTAACCATCAGACGATAAATTAGACGACTAATTGTAAAATTAGACGTCTGATTTCTGCAGGCATCCCTCCCTGGAAAATGATTTATTCTCCAGGTTGTCATCTGATTTCTGTCTCAAACGACACAGAAGACATCTAAATCTAAAATTAGATGTCTGATTTCTGCAGACAGACCTTCCTGGATTTTAGCCTAAAGTTACAGGATCGTCCGATTTTCCTGTCAGACGACCTATACGACGTCTAGCCACAAAATCAGACGTTCAACTGATAGTATATGTTCTGACTCAGAGATAGACGTCTGTCAACACATCTGGACGATGCCCCAGACGTCTGTGAAGGATGATGGACGTCTGAGATAGCTCTTTTCTCAGCACTTTCGTTAGAAAAAATCGTCGTCTATCCCAGATCTTCAGACGATGAATTTTTATGTATAAGACGTCTAATGGTTTAATCAGACGTCTGATATTGCACAGAATTTGCATTTTGATGTTTGAACTGAGAATGAAAGCTTTTAACTTAGTAAAGACAAGGCTCCATCTATGCTCATGACAAAGGAAGTTTCATTAAATCACTAAATTCTTTAAATATCACTTAACTTACATATGCCTAGTTTCCTACGTATATAATTATAGCGATCATAATTCAAAGGTTTAGTGAAAATATCAGCCAATTGCAGTTCAGTACAAATAAATTCAACATTGATTTCTCCCTTAAGTACATTATCTCTCAAAAAGTGATGTCGAACATCAATATGTTTTGTGCGAGAGTGATGTACGGGATTTTTCGAGAGGTTGATAGCACTAGTATTGTCACATAATATTTTTATCTTATTAAATATCAAGTTAAAATCCTTCAAAGTATTTTTCATCCAAAGCACTTGGGAACATGCTAGTGCAGCGGCTGTGTATTCAGCTTCCGTAGTTGATAGGGCTACATTAGATTGTTTCTTTGAAAATCAAGAGACTGGTGATTCGCCCAAGAATTGGCACATCCCACTAGTACTCTTCCTATCAGTGCGGCTACCTGTGTAGTCCGCATCGTTATATGTAACTAAGTTGAATTGTGGACTCCTAGGGTAGAATAAGCCATAATCAGATGTGTCAACTAGATATCTAAATATTCATTTTACAGCATTTAGGTGTGATTGTTTAGGGTTTGATTGAAACCTAGCGCATAAGCAGGTACTAAACAAAATATCAAGTCTACTAGAAGTTAAATACAGTAAAGATCCAATCATGCTACGATAGAGCTTTTGATCTATGGGCGTACCTGATTCGTCCAAGTCTAGGGAAGTTGTGACACTCATAGGAGTGTTCTTCCCTTTACTTTTGGTCATTTCAAATTTCTTTAGCATCTCCTTTGTGTATTTTGATTGACACACAAAGTTTCCAATTTCGAGTTGAGTGATTTGCAAGCCTAAGAAAAACTTGAGTTCACCCATCAAACTCATTTCGAATTCTTCTTGGATAATTTCTGAAAACTTTCTACACATAGATTCATTAGTAGCACCAAATATAATATCATCTACATATATTTGAACTAATAAAATATCTTTTCCTTTTCCTTTAATGAATAATGTGGAATCAGCTTCCCCTATAGAGAATTTTGCATTTAACAGGTAGTCTTTGAGCCTTTCATACCAAGCTCTAGGAGCTTGCTTTAGGCCATATAATGCATTGTTTAATTTGTAGACAAAATGAGGCTTATCATGAAAAACAAAAACTTCCTCCTTAATGAATCCGTTAAGAAACGTGCTCTTAACGTCCATTTGAAAGAGTTTAAAGCCAAGAAAGGCAACATAAGCAAGAAGCATGCGAATTGATTCGAGTCGAGCTACGGGAGTGTAGGTTTCATGAAAATCAATTCCTTCTTCTTAGTTGTACCCTTGTACTACCAACCGAGCCTTGTTCCGAATGACCATACTAGATTCATTCAACTTATTCCGGAATACCCATTTGGTACCTATCACCATTTGCCCTTCAGGTTTAGGTACTAGATCCCAGACTTCATTTCTTTGGAATTGGTTGAGTTCCTCCTGCATGGCCATCATCCAAGGTTCTTCAGAGCACGCTTCCTCGACACTCTTGGGTTCAACTTGAGATACAAAGGTGGAGAGACCAAGGGAGCAACTAAAACGAGAGCGGGTTTTAATGCCATCAGAAACACTTCCAATGACTTGTCTTTTGGGATGATCCCTTTGATATATCCAATCTTTTGGAAGATTATGGATATTGGAGTTTGGAATGCTAGACACATCAATAGTAAAATCATCTTCATCATCCATATTGACTCAGTCAATGGAGGAGTGAGGAGATTCATCGAAGGAAACATGGAGGGTTTCCTCCACTATTAATGTGGCCTTGTTAAAAACCCGATATGCCTTACTACGTGAGGAATAACTAATAAAGATGGCTTCTTCACCTTTGGCATCAAATTTATCTAAATTAGAGCGGGTATTGAAAATAAAACATCGACATCCAAAAACTTTAAAATAACTAATTTTGGGTATTTTCCCATAGTATAGTTCAAAACAAGTTTTTCGCAACCCGAATCGAATTAAGGTCCGATTTAACACGTAACAAGCCGTGTTAACCGCCTCAGCCCAAAAGTACTTCGGTAACCCCGAGTCTATGAGCAATGTTCGAGCACACTCTTGAAGAGTATGGTTCTTTCTCTTAACCACCTCATTTTGTTGAGGTGTTCGGGGAAAAAAAAACTCATGAGCAATACCATGCTCCTGAGAAAAATCATCAAACAAGGAATTTTCAAACTCACTCCCATGATCACTATCGATATGAGTGATTTGGTAGCCTTTTCAGTTTGAACTTTCCTACAAAAAACAGAAAAGATGGAAAACACTCCTTTGGATCTCAAGAAGGAGACCCACGAAAACCTCGAAAAATCATCTACAATTACAAGACAATATTTGCATCCACTGAGGTTCTCATATTTTGTAGGTCCAAATAGATCTAGATGAAGTAGTTCTAAAGGTTTTGATGTGGATATAACTTCTTTTCTTTTAAAACTAGATTTCATAACCTTACCTAATTTACATGAGTCACAGATAGGCTCATTTAAAAATTTTCCTTTAGGAAGATCTCAGACTAGTTCATGTTTAGCTAGTTTTTGAACCAGTTTAATATGAACATGTCCTAGTCTTCTATGACATATACTTAACTCATCATTTGCTATAAGACATTCATAAGTGCCATTTTTATCAAATTCTACGACATAAATGTCTTTAAATCTAGTTCTCTTAAGAAGGGTTTCATTAGTTAATGCATGAATAATTTCAAACATTTTAGAAGTAAACACTACTTTAAAGCCCTTATCACATATTTGATTGACACTTAAAAGATTATGCTTTAGTCCCTTAACTAGAGAAACATTTGAGATGGGAGAGAGAGGGTTACCTATTTTACCAAGGCCAATAATATGACCTTTGTGGTTGTTGCCAAATGTAACCGTTCCTCCATCTGTAGGTTGGAGGTCAAAAAATAGGCGCTTGTCTCTCGTCATATGCTTGGAACATCCGGAGTCCATCACCCATCGGCCTCCTTAGTGGTGGTGGTCTCCTTGTCTTCCTTGTAGACCTTCTTCCTCTTACAAAAGATCTTCGATGGTAACTTGGTGTTTCTATAGGTCTTTCTAATTTGAGTCGTCCATCCTTCATTTTGTATATCCAATTTTTGATATTATGATGTCCTTTCATCCCTACAAAACAAAGTGAGAGTTGTCTTTTCGGTATCCATTGTAATGTGGATCCGTATTTGTTAGTGGTCTCCTTTAGAGGAAGGTCCTTTTTCGACTCACTTTGACTATGTTCATAAAAGCCTAATCCAAATTTACTTGAGGAAGGTTTTTGATGGGCAATGAGTTTGTCAAGTTATCTTTCCCTTTTGTAAATTTGGCTAGGTCTTCAAGAAGTTGATTTGAATTTTCTTTGAGGTGATTTATCTCTATTTTTATTATGTCTAGTTTATTTTCTAATGCCCTAATCTTTACTCTAAGTAAGCTATTTTCATCCTTTTTAAAGGAGTTTGATTTTTCAAGCACATGGATTTTGTCGAGTAATTCTTCTATATCTAGAAATTTTTGTTCACTCATTGCCATATACAAGTCATTTGTTAATGACTCTTTCTCAATCATTAGATTTCTTATTTGCATATTTAAAGTAATGGTTTCTTTTGTAAGAATTAGATTCTTTTCTTCAAGATCATTGATTAATCTCGTATTTTCTAAGTTTTGTTCTTTTAAAGCCTTGCTTTGGATTTTTGTTTTCTTAAGATCTACATTTAGTGAATCAAAGGCATCTTGTAATTCATCTAAAGAGTAGGAGTTTACCTTAGGTTCCTTAGATTTAGACTCAGAACCATCATTTGTCGCCATTAATCCCAAGCATGCCATTTCTTCATTTGTTTCCTCTTCTTCTTCGGAGGGGGAGTCATCCCACATTGCTTGAAATGCCTTCTTCTTGAATCCTTTTGGCTTGGAGATCTTCTTGTAGTCGAAAGGTTTCTTGTGTTTCTTCTCATCATCCCTTTTGAGTAAGGGACAATTTTTTCTTATGTGACCTCTCTTTTTGCAATTATAGCAAATTAGAGGTTCTTCCTCTCTTTTCTTTCCCTTGATCTCTCTTCTATTTCTGAGAAACTTTTTAAACTTTTTAGCTAATAAAACAAATTCTTCATCATCGGTACTTACCTCATCATCCGAAGTAGCTTTGAAGGCTAAGGTCTTCTTCTTTGGCTCCGATGAGATTGATTTCTTCTTTTGCTCCATTTTTTATTCGTATGCCATGAGATTCCCAAGTAAATTTTCCATGTCTAGATCCTCTACTTGGTTGGCTTCTTCTATTGCTGTTACCTTTTGCTTCCACTCAGGTCCAAGGGAGCGAAGGAGCTTCCCTTGAAGCTCCCCCTTTATAAATGTCTTTCCTAAAGACTTGAGGCTACTCACGATTAACGTGAATCGGGTGTACATGTCCCCAAGTCTTTCATTCTCCTTCATAGAGAAAGCTTCGAATTCCTGCGATAACAAGTTTATCTTTGAGGATTTAACTTTAGACGTACCTTCGTGAGTTACCTCCAAGGTTCTCCAGATCTCGTGGGTGGTTTTGCATTGGCTGATGTGGTTGAATTCCTTCGAGCTAAGTGCGCATGATGTAAACACATTTACACTACTTAAAATGTCTATTTATGCATGTTCTTAAGCATAGGATTGCATTTCATAATATAAATATTGCATAACATGCATCATCTTGCATTTAGAGTAGTTTGAATAAAATGGAGGTTAATTGTCTCCTTTTATGTGCTTGGACAGGGCAAATATTTTATCGGGACCTCGGATCAAAGATCCAACCGTATGGATATGATTAGGGTGACAATTGGAGTTCAACGACTCCAAGATCGCCCTAATCAGGCATCCGTAGCATCAGATAGAGACCGGGGAACCCTAGAAGATCAAGGGCCAGGATGGTGTAAATCCGCACTTCAGATGGCAAATCCAACCACACGGATGAATTCGGATCGACGATCGCAGCCCAACGACACAAAAATCGAGTCAATCCGACATCCGTGGCACCATCTACAACTTCCAGAAGATGGACGGCCAAGATGGCGCCACGTGGCGCCATCTCAGCCGCCCAATCGGCCGCATGCGTCTGGTGAAGACCGCGCACCGTCTCCTCTCCGCCGTTGGATCTCGATCCAACGGCTGCGGTCGCTCGCGTTTAAAAACGTCCCCGCGACCATTTCGCCCGCGTAGCGCAGCGGTGACGCAGCTGCGGGCGAAGCGGAGGTCGCGGGTTCGAGCCTCGGTGAGGGGGTGGAAGGCGCGGGCGAGCGGGCGCGCACGAGCGTCAGATGAAGATCCAACGGCTGCGCGCGCTCAATCAGGACGACGCGCGATTGGACGCCGGGCGTAACGCGCGATCACACGCGGGCGGTGCGCTACGCAGCTGGCGCGGACGCGATCTAAGCCGTCCGATCTCGCGATCGGACGGCTGAAAATCAAGCGACGTGCGTAGGCGTTACGCGCACGGCCAGCCGAGCGGGCGCGCGTGGGCGCGGCGGCGACGGCGACGGCGACGTGGGAGCTTTAGCGACGGTTTTATCCGTCACTAAAGACCCCTTATTTATTATTTTGAAGATGTAATGTCCATTTTGCCCCCACTCCTTGCAACTATAAAAGGAGACCCCCTCCATACGAAATTTTCATCCCTTCCTTCTCCTCTCTACCTCTCCAAAGCTCAAGAGAAGCTTGTCCCACACCCGGGATGCTTCTCGCGAGATAAAGTCCAAATTTTCGTCCCCCTTCGGAAGTGGATCCCGCGACGACGACGGCGTGCTGCTCCGTTCCCGTTCTTCTGCTTCGTCCTCCTTCGTCCCGCTTCGTCCTCCTTCATCCAGGCGTCGTCCCGTCCGACTCGTCCTCCAAGCGACCGTCGAGGAGGATTCTCTCTCCCTATTCTTTTTACTGCTTTCTAGAGTAGTCTATTCGTCCTCCGAGCGATCGTCGAGGAGGACATTTCTCCCTCCATTCTTTTAATGCTTTCTAGAGTAATTGTTTTATGTTTTCTAGTTGTAAGGAACGAACTCTTTTATGATAAATTCCTTGTCTATTCTACATCTCATTTTGATTTCCATGTATAGTATTCTTTCTCTCTCTCTTACTCCCTCTCTCTCTTTTATTTGTTGTAGATACTTAGATAGTTTAAATTGAATTTCTTCGTGACAAAATAAAAGGAAACGCGAAGTTTTTAAATCAAACGTTCGCCTCCCTGTGTTCGACCCGGAATTTTAATTTCGGTATAAATTTTATTTGTTGAACACGAATCTTTCGCTTTCGAACTACAACGACAGGTTTTCCAAAACCAAACACGTTAGCGTAGGTTCGTAACCCGTTCAACATTTTGGCGCCACTGCCGGGGAGGCAACGCTCTTTGATTTCTCTTCGCATTTTGTAACTTACAAATCATTTACCTCACTTTTCTCCTTTCTTATTGTAATTGCAGGTACTCTTTCGAGACAGGCAAAAGCGGTAGATCGGAGTAAAGTGCTGTGGAAGGTTTTGTAAGTTATCCCCCACCTCCCACCCATTAGATTTTATTTCATCACATAATAATTCAAACATCAATTAACCTAGGTGTTCTTATAAACTCTAAGGTTAGATTGTTTGTTGTTTGACATCCATACTCACTCCAACCCCCACATTAAAAAAAAAACAAAGAAAAAAAAAATAAAAAAAATCTCACAGAGGTACACAACCTCATCTGATTTTCTAACTCAACCGGTAAACCAATCTTAGGAGCCAGTACACACATCCAAACACATAATCGAGTAGAAATCAGATTGGGTAATCATTTGTGTGCCTAATTAGGTGGTGCATCGGGCCAGTTGTTTGAGTTGTTTGGGCCGCACCACTTCAAATAAAATCAACTCATCAAGTAGCTGCCAATTAGGTTCAACTCTTAGGGATCTACCAGGCACTCCACATTCTTTTTAAACTTTAAAGGAAAATATCTTCACCTGTGCTTGCAAAACCTGGTGTGCCAATGAAACTTGATTGAAAACACCTAAAGTTGAATCCTAAAAGCTACTAAGCAAGATTTGAACCTTAAAATTCACCACATCAAAAATAATCTTGCTTGAAAACCACTGGTTGTGCACGCACACACAAAGCAATCAATCATTAAGGGCACAACCCATTTAAAGGGCCCATCACATTCCAAAGCACATTCAAACCTAGCCCTAAATAAAACAGAGTAGACGTTGGCCTTAAGGATTGGACTCGCTCTTCAGAACTCAGAACGAGATTATTTTCGATTAGTCTGTTTCTACTGTTCAATCTGATGTCTAGCTAGGGGAGCAGAGTCAAACGATCGCAGCTGGGGGGTACACTAGGAACCGGAGGCGCAAGCCGAAGGAAGAACCTTCTCCCCAGTCCCTCCTTCTAACTGGTTAGATTGAACAGACAGAAGTAGATCAAATCGTTCCTTTATCTCAAGACGGGTTTTGGGAGTCTGTAGGTCTGTAGGCTAACCCATTTAAGGACAGGTTTGATTGTTTGTATTGCAGGGCACCTTTCTTCCTCCCGTGTCTCATGAATCCTTCCACATATTTCACGCATTCCCGCTCTTTCCCTCCTGTTGTAAATTATCCTCAACATGACGATTATCCCAACTCGTATTGTAATCGACCATCAGTTAGTTGGGATAATTCGGATTGGGGATACAATTCCGGACCTCCGTGTTTAGGGTCTAACCCTGAACACTTTGATTCTCAATTCTATCCTTCTCAGAGTTGCATCGATTATAGATCGTCCTCCTTTCATGAACAACCTAATGCGATCTACAATCAAGAAGGATACACTGATCCTTACCCATCCTCTGATTTCACTGCCTTTAGGTCATCTCCATCTTTTGAACAATCTGAAATGACCTATTATCAGGATGGGTATAACGAATCTCAATTCGTTAATTCCTCTACATTGATGTCAAACCCGCCCAACCCTGAACCAACTCATTTGGTTCAGGTTAATCAGGTTCAAGATAAGGTTCTGGCTAACTTGAGGAATATCATTCAATCTTTAGAAGTTCAGCCAATACCTTGCATTGAGAGATTGGAGCCCCTGATTGAAATGATTGATGATTTAAATAAGTCTTTGTTGGATTGGCTCCAGGATGTTAAGGATAAGAACCCGGGTGAGTTTCTACTTGGGAAATTAGCGAAATTGAGGATGAGATTCGTGGTTGCTTTGATTCAATCTTGGAATAATTCCCAGGATGAACTCTCTTCAGGAAAGCCAATGACAGAACCTGCTCAGGCACCTGTTGGGGGGGACACGTGTTACGAAGCTGACCAGATTGAATTAAAACAACCAATTAAGGATGATTTGATTTCTTCACCTGAAATCCCTGAGCCAGGTTACGAGGAAACGTATGTCTCCTTGGAACGCAAAGTGACAAATGATTTTGGGACATACATTGATACGGATCCTGATGGTGAAGATTCAAGTTGCGAAGTCTCACACGAGTTTTCAGATCACGATTTTTGTGAGACGATTGGGCCTGAGGAATCTGATAGATCATTTGATAGCCCAATAACTGAGGAAACTGATCTTATTAGGGCACACGATACGGATCCAGAATCGCATTTTCTGGAGGAATTAATTCAATGCCCTGATTATCAGTTACACCCTGTTGAGCTTATTGATGATTCTAATTCTGAGATAATTAGACCCAAGTCAATTTTGATTCTGCCACATCATTTAGACTTGGAGATTCCAGACGGGGTGATGAATATACAAGAGGTCTTGGAATTTGATACACTTAATGAGGAGGATAGGAGCGGGGAAGTTCTAATTTGGGAAGTTAATTTTGGAGGAAATGGAAGATTGAGTCGAAGGGTTCCTTTTAAGCTGAAACCATCAAATCAGAACCCTTACGACATTTGTTTCGAGGATGTCAAACTCAAGCACACATTTAACGATTATCCTTTTGAGCTTCAATTCTCTGTAACCCGACATTTTGGCCTTGGGTTGCATCCTCACAAATCGCAGGCCCGACCCCGCTTGCATTCTGATTTTAGGTTTTAGGTAATTTTTATCCAGAACCTAAGATATTCTCGATTATGGGGGATGGGTCTGCACCACAATCTGGTCCACATCTGTGGACCTCTGTTGACAGGTCGGAGGATTCTTCTGTTTATTCTAATTTTGACCTGCACTTCTGAATTCTTCATTTCTTTTTTTTGTATAGTGTGCCTAGCTGAAGGCACTAAACTCAGCACATATACAGTTCTTTTTCATTTTCATCTCGGAGCGGACCCGATATCCACGCAATTCAGGTGCTTTCTACGCTTTTCCACTCTGTTTTATGTCTTTTTAATACAATGAGGACATTGCATTAGATCGGCATGGGGGGGTGGATATTTATCTTTGAATTCATTCGTCAGCTCCGTAGATTTTTTTTATTTTATAAAAAAAAAAAAAAATCAAAATTAGGAAAGAGAATTTGGGTTTAAGAAAATTTTCGATCTTAAGAAATACTATATTATGTTCTGAACACAAAGACCCTTCAGGTCTTTGAACTTAATCAGCCCGTGTATCCACTAAAATGTGGATTTGTTTTTCGAGTTCTCGCCAACTTGAATTTTATTTTAATTGGAGTAAATAAGTTTGGGTGATAAGTACACGACTTATCAACCCGCCCTCTGATGTGAGGGAATTTTGAGTCTTAAGCATCTACACACTTTCTTTGCACTGACTCGATATTTGGCGATTTTAATGGAAATTGGGTAGCTAATGAACCTTCTAGGGTGATATGGCTGGCAAGTTATCGTGGGTAACAGCCCATAGGTAGGTTGTCCAGAGCCCAGTCACTGACCTTTCTCTTTTTGCTGCCTTTAGGTAAATCTTAGACCAGGGAAGCCACCTACTTAAAAAAAGAAGAAGAAAAAAAAAAAAATCAAAAAGGAGAAAAGAACAAAAAGAAATAAGCCACACTTCGCCGCACGAGTATGGCTGGCAAGTTGTCGGTGGTAACAGCTCATCGACCGGTTGTCCAGAACCCAGCTCAGAAAATGCACTAAAAATTCCCAAAACACTTAGGAAGAAGCGGAGAAGTAGAATAAACCGGGGAGATATACACTGGATTCACCCTTGTGTTGACCCCGTTAAAAAAAAAAAATATATATATATATAAAAGTAGGGAGAAAGCTACCGGTTGTAAAGATACACCTTTAGGCAGAATTCTTTTTGAGGTCACCTAGAGGCGTAGAAATCTGAAGTCCGTTCTAATTGCCGGTCAACGAGTCTATCACAATCACAATAAGATGCTTAAAACTTAGGGTTCTCATCAAATCTTGGGTGAGTTAAATGGCCGTAGAAAGCCACTCTTAAACCCTAAAATTTGAAAATTCAAAAAAAAAAAAAAAAGAGAGTAAAAACAGAAAAAGAAATTTTTCTTTGAATAAGGCGAGGCTTGAGGCGGTCTGCATTTTGGCTGATACCCTGGCACTGTTGTGTCTTTGAAAGTTCAGTTCTTAAGTAGACAATTTCTTAATGATTGAAAATAACTCAGGTCCAAATAATCTAACCTAATTCTTTTATAAATAGCATATAGTTTTTGCTAGGGACTAGCAAAAGATAGGCATGGGGGTATGATGTAAACACATTTACACTACTTAAAATGTCTATTTATGCATGTTCTTAAGCATAGGATTGCATTTCATAATATAAATATTGCATAACATGCATCATCTTGCATTTAGAGTAGTTTGAATAAAATGGAGGTTAATTGTCTCCTTTTATGTGCTTGGACAGGGCAAATATTTTATCGGGACCTCGGATCAAAGATCCAACCGTATGGATATGATTAGGGTGACAATTGGAGTTCAACGACTCTAAGATCGCCCTAATCAGGCATCCGTAGCATCAGATAGAGACCGGGGAACCCTAGAAGATCAAGGGCCAGGATGGTGTAAATCCGCACTTCAGATGGCAAATCCAACCACACGGATGAATTCGGATCGACGATCGCAGCCCAACGACACAAAAATCGAGTCAATCCGACATCCGTGGCACCATCTACAACTTCCAGAAGATGGACGGCCAAGATGGCGCCACGTGGTGCCATCTCAGCCGCCCAATCGGCCGCATGCGTCTGGTGAAGACCGCGCACCGTCTCCTCTCCGCCGTTGGATCTCGATCCAACGGCTGCGGTCGGTCGCGTTTAAAAACGTCCCCGCGACCATTTCTCCCACGTAGCGCAGCGGTGACGCAGATGCGGGCGAAGCGGAGGTCGCGGGTTCGAGCCGCGGTGAGGGGGTGGAAGGCGCGGGCGAGCGGGCGCGCACGAGCGTCAGATGAAGATCCAACGGCTGCGCGCGCTCAATCAGGACGACGCGCGATTGGACGCCGGGCGTAACGCGCGATCACACGCGGGCGGTGCGCTACGCAGCGGGCGCGGACGCGATCTAAGCCGTCCGATCTCGCGATCGGACGGCTGAAAATCAAGCGACGTACGTAGGCGTTACGCGCACGGCCAGCCGAGCGGGCGCGCGTGGGCGCGGCGGCGACGTCGACGTGGGAGCTTTAGCGACGGTTTTATCCGTCACTAAAGACCCCTTATTTATTATTTTGAAGATGTAATGTCCATTTTGCCCCCACTCCTTGCAACTATAAAAGGAGACCCCCTCCATACGAAATTTTCATCCCTTCCTTCTCCTCTCTACCTCTCCAAAGCTCAAGAGAAGCTTGTCCCACACCCGGGATGCTTCTCGCGAGATAAAGTCCAAATTTTCGTCCCCCTTCGGAAGTGGATCCCGCGACGACGACGGCGTGCTGCTCCGTTCCCGTTCTTCTGCTTCGTCCTCCTTCGTCCCGCTTCGTCCTCCTTCATCCAGGCGTCGTCCCGTCCGGCTCGTCCTCCAAGCGACCGTCGAGGAGGATTCTCTCTCCCTATTCTTTTTACTGCTTTCTAGAGTAGTCTATTCGTCCTCCGAGCGATCGTCGAGGAGGACATTTCTCCCTCCATTCTTTTAATGCTTTCTAGAGTAATTGTTTTATGTTTTCTAGTTGTAAGGAACGAACTCTTTTATGATAAATTCCTTGTCTATTCTACATCTCATTTTGATTTCCATGTATAGTATTCTTTCTCTCTCTCTTACTCCCTCTCTCTCTTTTATTTGTTGTAGATACTTAGATAGTTTAAATTGAATTTCTTCGTGACAAAATAAAAGGAAACGCGAAGTTTTTAAATCAAACGTTCGCCTCCCTGTGTTCGACCCGGAATTTTAATTTCGGTATAAATTTTATTTGTTGAACACGAATCCTTCGCTTTCGAACTACAACGACAGGTTTTCCAAAACCAAACACGTTAGCGTAGGTTCGTAACCCGTTCAACAGCGCAGTAGAGTGAGTTCATTGCCTTGGCATTCAGTCCAAGGTGATGAATTTGCTCCACTATGTATCTTGTTTCTGGTTTCTCGGGAATGATGTATGCGGATTCGCATTTCTCCCAAATGGAGAAATTGTTGGCTTGAAGCTATATCTTCATTCTCAGCTTCCAGTAAGTGTAGTTTGTTCCTTCAAAGAGTGGTGGTCGAGTGGTGGATTGCCCCTCCAATCTACCTGTGGAAATGACCTTCCCCTCCATGTGATCTTTCCGCGGATGTTACTCCTGTAGGTGGAAAACCTGCTCTGATAACAAATGAAATTGCACTAGAGGGGGGGTGAATAGTGAAATTATAAAATATTGTAATACAAAAAATTTAATCACAAAAGGTGGCACCAGATTTTTAGGTGGAAACCCAGGATGGGTGAAAACCACCACCTAAGCCAATCTCTTGACTTAGGATTTTCGATCACAAGGTGATCAATCCACTAACCACACTACTTAAATGAAGGTAGTGTACCTCAATTACAAATCCTACCTCCGATCCCTAAACGGAGGTTTCTCCCTTCAAAATGAAGAGACGGGGACCCGACAGGTCGGATACCCAAAGTACAAAAATAAGAATTGAAACAATACCTATAGAGCACCCCAATACTTTAATTACTTTCTTATCTACTAAGCATGAAAAGAACTCCCTGAGGATTTGCAGAATGGAGTGAGTCGGGAGTATGGATTTGCCCTTTGATCAAAGTGTTGGCACAGCACAAGGGCAAGATGGAGCTTAGAGTAGTGACCAAGTGATTTTTCTAATGGAATTGTATCTCAAGAGGTGTGTGTTGCCTAAGAGGAGTTGTAGTCTATTTATGGGCAAGTTTGGAACCTTTAAGAACACTTGGGAATGCTCTTCTAGCCGTTGGAGACAAATCTCAAGAGATTAGGACGAAATCCACCACAAATCAGGGTAATGATGAGTTTGACAACAATATCAGATGTCTAATTGGTCGTCTAATACTGTAGGCCATTCTAAACTGACTCCATTGGATCAAAAGGACGTCTGATATTTTCACATAAGATGTCTAATAAAGGGTTGATTCATTCTTGTTTTCATCAGATCCAAATAGGGTTCTAGGTTTAAAGGATCAGACGTCGTACTGGACGTCTAAGGAAATCACCAGATGTCTGAAAACCAAAAAACACTTCCCTACTTCTTCTGCCAAAAGATTTTATGGTTGTAATGAGATACGCACAGAAAATCATGGGCAATGGTCCAAAGGTAGACGTCTAGAAGTGTGTCCAGATGTCTGAAAATTCATTTTTGTCTACGTTTAGTCTAACGGTTAGTCTGAGGAGTCTAGGTAAAGAATTAGACGTCTGTGTAAGGTTATCGACGTCTGATAATGAAGTGCTTTGACTGATGTTTATGAGGAGAGAAACTAAAGGCAGAACTCTTGGAAATTAGATGTCTGAGACACTTGTCAGACGTCTTAAAGTGGAAAATCAGACGTCTGATCATTGTTCTAGACGTCTGATAATAGTTTAAGTGTTGGGTTTTTGTTTCTAATTTATCCTAAGTGTGGAGAGCCTAAGTTAGCTATTTATAGGTTATGTTTAGGGACTCTTTACAACATTTCTAGACTCAAATAAAATGAAAATTACAACCTTTGAAAGTTTACATGAAAAAGCCTAGGACCTAATACTTATGCTACTGTCTTCACGCTTTTAATATCACGTTTTGGAAAACTTTATGAAATCCTGCAAATATGTTATTACAGAGAAAAACAATATGCTACGCTTTATTTTTTATTTCATTTTCTTCATTTTGTAAAATCATCAAAATATTATATATGAGTAGTTGAACTAACACTTCACCTACAATATTTACAAAAGACTAAAATTAGATAATTAGGCCTAAAATAGACACAATGCATATGATATGCATGCATGCTCTAGATGCAATATTCACATTCTAAAAGCATGATTTACTGAGGAGCTAACCATAGATTAAGCCAATTAGGGTGATAAATTAAGCTATTATCACACCCCCATGACTATCTTTTGCTAGTCCCTTAGCAAATGCAAAAATGAAAAAATAAATGCAAAATGTATGATTAATGCTATTTACAACTCGGACCCCCAAAGGATTGCTTCTTTCTTTTTATCAAGGGATTGACAAAAGACTTCTTGTCTTGTTCCAAAAATTTAGAGATCCAGACAATTGTGAAAATGATGTGATAGTAGCCTTAAGCAATGGATTCAAGTGAAAAGTCAACACACACTTAACGTTCGTACATGATCCTCGGTAAAAATTTTATCAGGATAGGCAACTTATTCCCTCGAGGATAACATAACAAGTAATTTGTTATTCAACCTCAGCTTTTTGGCTTAGGTAGAAGCTGTCCGAGTCAAATGGTTTCATATTTGGTAGCTTAGACTCATCTGGTGCTACAGTAGCTTGTATCAACCAAATCAACCTAGAGAGAGACTCAAAAACTGTGCTCTCTTTTAGTTGCTTTGCATTCTCTCTCTCTCTCTCTTTCTTTTCTTTTCTTTTTGAGCTTTCTTTAGAGAGCTCACCATCTCACCAGGTTTGCAGAAGCGCTTAATATTTGGTGGGCTCACATAGCATTAACACTCTTATTATAGTTCTGATAACCGTACAACTAAGTCAGAATCCTTCAGTCAGTATTTAGGCGGCCAGAAATATTGAAAAGGTAGGTAAGGGTCATATTTGGTGGATCGCAATGGGTATTTTTGCCTCAATGAAATCGACACAACGAAATTGACACATAAACAAAACTATGAACTTGAACACTTTTTTTTCTCTTTTTTTTTTCATTTTCTTTTTCTATATATATTTTTTTATTTTTTTCCTATTTATCAACCAAAACAACACAAACTTTATTTATGAGACATTGTTGGTTAATGATGATGTTCAAGAGGATATTATGTGGCTTATTTGGTGGAAGTGCCTACTCTCGGCATTGGGAAGGGATGAATAGGACAATGTACTTCTATCCTTTGGCACTAATACCCTCCTTTAGCTGAGGATTTCATAAAGGACGATCATAACCATCCACCTTAGTCATATTTTATTAGAACTCGCTCTCTATGTATCTGCGTATCTACCTTATTTGGTGGTTCTCAGGAATTCTCACAAAATGTTCGCATGCAGGAACTGAGACAAAAAACTATGCTCAACTCTGAGGTATCATCATCTAATTATTCAAAACTTAAGAGTCCTTACATTAGATTTAGAAAACCAGTAGACGCTCTTCTTTAACCTCACAAATGTTTGGTGGATCTAATGAAAGATAGTTTGCTTGACTCCCTAATTAACTATTCAAGGATTTAGGAAAAGAAGTAATGCTTCTCCTCGACAAACTAAAAATGTCTATTGGTTTTCATAAAGGATCCATTGCAAAGTCTATGTGCAAGTGAAATAATTGTACTGGATTTTAAACTAAAAAACAATTCTAGAAGAAAATCTTCAATAAAACCTCCTTAATAAAAATACTTTTTGCATGAATGTAATATGTATAAATTGATTTTTTTTCCAAAAATGCTATTTATAAGTTCTGACAAGATTAGCTGCTACAAAAAATGCAATGTCCACGCCCCCATGCCTCTTCATTACAATGTCCTCATTGAAATGTATGCAAGAAAATCAAAATGTAATAAGCAAGAAGAGGGGATATCACCTAACTGAGCTTGCTAATCCAGGTCAGCTTCGGAAAAAGAAAGAAAGATACCCATACAGAATACTAGGTTGCCTCCCAGCCATCACTAAGTTTAACAACATTTGCCAATTCATCTCAAGATAATTATATACTTCAATGCTGTGGGTCAAGAGGAGTAATAATTGTTGCTGAGAGAGTTAGAATTAATATAAAGATATGATCAAGCGGTCTAGGAATCAATGATCCATAAATGCGGACTAGTTGATGGTGTAGCGCTACTCTGAAGAGTTTTGTTAATCTGAAATATAGAATAAGGCCAGATAGATGAAGATAACAGAAATGAGGTTCATGATGCAAAGCTTGCTCATTAATCCAATTCCAATGTTCAAGGAGGGTTTATGGAGGAGGTGGATTGAAATCATGATTAAAATCTAAGTCTGGTTCAAAATTAGAATCATAAGGATCCTTGTAATGGTGATTGATGTCAAAAATCATGAATTCTCCAGGCTCCTAGTCATAAGAGGATAAAGGTCGGGGCTGTGAGATTGGGAGTTCTGTGTAGAATTCACTAAACTCTTCATCAGATATTATCTCTTCATCATTAGAAATAATCTCATACTCATCAGAATTTGTCTCATTCTTGGAAACAAGCCATCCATTATGATTAGTAGGATCATAAATTTGACCCCAATTGTCTCTCTCTTAAACTACATCTTCTGAGGGAATGTCTTCCTGTTTCTCATCAATCAAGTTAAGTTCCTCAAAATTCCATGATTGGGATGAGTTCTTTGCTTCCTCAGGTAAATCATTATAACTCATCCCCAATAGTTCTGCAATCTCTTGAACATCTCTTTCAGAAGAGGATTGTCTATCTTGTTCAATCTCAAGATGTTGGGGATTAAAGTCAGGAGAAGGGAATGTAGAATAAGGTTTTTCCTTAAGACATTGGTGGATGGGAAGAGAAGGGTGAGAATCAATTGATACAGAAGTGAAAATTGATTCGGCTTCTCTCTAGAATATCTCAGAATGATTAATACCATTGAATTCAAATATCATAATCGAATCATTCAAGCACATATGATCATCAGAATCCTCAGACAAAATCATATTAGAACCATCTAAATGTGCCTAGCTGGGAGTGTCACTGTCCTCAATTCCTCTATCTTCTTTAGGGGTCTCTTTTTCTTGTTTACAATCTTCATCTTGTTTAGTTTCCCCAAAATTTCTTGAGATATCTAACTCCAAATCATCCTCAAGGTCAATTGTGCATCCTTTAACATAAAGGATTCGCACTCAGACCCACCAGAGATTTGTTCCTTAAGATAGAATGATTGTAATTTAGGGCTTGAATCAAGATTTAGATCTTCGAGTGAGTCTTCCTCCTCAATCTCAACATGGTTATCAGATAATGTAAATTAGATTCCATGAACATATGGTATCTCCCAAGATTTAGGATCTTTAGATTGAGGATCAATCTTGGGGATGCCAACACTTTCCTTATCATTTTCAAGGATGGGGTTTCCAAATGATTCAACTCCAGATGTGTCATAATTAGTTCCAAGGACCCCATCAGAGGTCCCTTCGATAAATTTGTTGTTTATTTCAGAGTCAGTCTTTGGGACATCAGAATTGTCTAATAGTTCCGATGTAGGCCTAGGTAAGATTTGTTCTAGATAATTAGAGGGCTAGTGGGTGGGATCAGTGTAAGTAAAGGTTGGGATTGAATAAGATGTCATACCTAAGGTTGGATCCTCAATCCTGAGTGGCTCACCACCAACTTGTGGCACACTCGGACTTGGTTTATCATGTTGTGCTTCTCGAATTTTATTAAGCTCCTTCAATAAATTATCAATATTTCTTTTATTATATTCTCTCATCTCCTAGAATACTTGGAGCAATTGGGTAATCTCTGGATCACTGCAATGGTCAGGGGTTTGAGTGGGATAAGGATAATGATTTCTAGGATTTCTAATCTCAGTCAAATCAGAATATCCATTATCAAGATTTGAATACATAGGGTGAGGATCATATCCTTGGTTGGGTGGTGTAAGGTTATCACAATAAGAAGGTGGAGTGGGCTGGGTGAAATTGGGATAATCTGCAAAGTGATTTATGGGATAGGATTGATATCCTAGGTATTAGGACTCTGAGGCATATCCCCGACCAGGGAAGAGATGAGTCTGGTTGAATCGGTCAATATAGTTGGTTATGTCGATCAGGTGCTGGTCCTATACGGAGAGTGTCTCTTGAGATTGTAGAGATCCTTGATATTCATAGATTCGTGTGGGATTCCTTAAAGATGAGGGAGGCCTAGCTATACCTAAGGAATATGAGGTATAGGTAAGGGAATCAAGTCCCGGGTGTTGAGGAGAGTTCTCCCATCCTGAAGAAGTTGGAGTAAGGGATGGGTTGGGATAGGGAGAAAAGGAGGAATAGTGGGAAGCAAAAGAGTATGGGTCCAAGTTCTCCTCAATCAGTTCTTCCTCATTGCAATTAGCCATTAGAAAGGATGCAGAAATAGAAAAATTGGGTCTTCTCCTTAGATTACTCTCTAAAGGTGGTATAAAATCAGGGTTCAGAGACCTTCTAGCATCCATGTACCAGAAGAAAGTTAATAGATGAGAGAGAGAAGACAGATGAGAGAATACTTGCCCTCACAATACAAGCAATCAAGCTAGTCCTTAGCATGTAAACCCTAATTAAACCTAATCCTGGCTCCCTAAAATATGATTAGGTTAGACCAATGTTTGCGCAAAATTGTTGATGTTTAGGAAATGCGTCGTAGTATAGGACAAAATCGTTCAAAACATTTAAATTTATAAACTCATATTAAAAAAAGAGTCCAAGATCGTTCGTAGGAAGCAAGTATGCAATTCAATTCACTAATCATAATTTAACAAAAAATATATGCAATTGAAATAAAAAATACTTAGAATGATATTTCAATGGAAATTAGAAGAATAGTGAGAAAAGATTGGGTTAAAATTGTGATTTGAATTACCAAATTAACCTTTTAAGTTTAAGCTCACAACCACTTAAATATTTCAACAATAAACCACAATTAATAATCCACATCAATTAAGTATGCAGATATTCGAATAGTATCCAGCAGAAGGCCCCATACATCGGATCAAAGGCTTCGAACGCCTTAACAGAAGAGCTTAAGGGCCTCTTAAGAGAAGCAAAGACTCCTCTCCTTCAAATCTTAGAAGAGCATAGTAGCATCACCAACAGAGGCTCAAGGGCCTCTTCAGAATTCTTGCTAAGTGTCGAGAGAGGGGAAGACTCAAATCCCGAGGCAGCAAAACCTACCCCCCTCTCTCCTCTTTTCCTCCTCAAGAAAGATTTGCAATCAATTCTCAAAATTTCCTCCCCCTTCTCCAATTTTTTTCTTCATTTTTTCCTTTTTCTTTTTCATTTTTTTCATTTTTTTATCATTTTTGTATATGTATTTTTTTGTGAGAATCCCTCAGAGAATTAAATTTCCATATGTTTTCACTTTAACACCCCACATGCCTAAGTTTTGTAATGTCCTCATTGTAAAGTAGGAGGGTACAAATTTAGCTTAGTTTAAAGTTTAGAACAGGGTCAAAGGATGGGTGAATGAGTCAGGATGACTGTTGTTGTACGTCGGAGGACTACGCTATCGGAGTTGGCTTTGAAAATTTGTCATTGTAGTTTGAGTAGCGAAGAACTCGGGTTCAACAAATAAAATTTATATCGGAAAAGAAATCCCGGATCGAACTCAGGGAGGCTACGTCGATCAAAATTCGCAATTATATTTTTTTGTGTTTTTGTTTAAAGAGCGGAATAATCACAATGAAATGAAATAACTATAGACAATAAGAGAGAGAGAGAACATTCACTTGAAGTTGCAAAGTATTTGTACAACTAAGAAAGCGAGAAAAGATTACTCTAGAAAGGGAGAAATTATGACACTAGAAAGCAGGAAAAATTCTACTCTAGAAAGGTGGAAAAGGGAATGGGAGAGAGAAGTTATCCTCCTCGATGATCGCTTGGAGGACGAGTTGGACGAGACAACGTCTGGAAGACGAGGAATGGGGCGGGAAGGAGGTCGAAGCAGGAGAAACGGGAACGAGGCAGTCCGTCATTGTCGTCACGGGATCCGCTTCCGGAATGGGGGCGAAAAATTGATTTTAGCTCTTGGGGAGCATCCCTGGTGTGGGACAAGCTTCTCTTGAGCTTTGGAGAGCGAGAGAAGAGAAGGGATGAGAAATTCGTATGGAGGGGGTCTCCTTTTATAGTTGCAAGGAGTGGGGGCATTTTGGATATTCGACGGACCTAAACGTCACTAAAGATCTGTTGTGGCTGACGTGTGCGCGTGCCTACTCTTCTCCGTTCAAAATGCCCGCGCATGTATGTGTGATATTAGCCTCCGATCAAGAGATCGGACGGCTTAAATCATCCTTGCTCGCACTACGCGCCCACGTGCGATCATGCGTCAGCATTGCGCGTCTGATCGCACGTGGGCGATATTGCTCGCTCAGTACCGCACTATCTTCATCGTACGGCTGCACTCGCTCGCCTGCTCCACTCGCGCTCTTCAATTTGAGGCGAAGTGCTGCTCGAACGCGCGACCTTCGTCTCGCCCACAACAGCGCGACCATTGCACTGCGGCTGTTGCTTTGTCGTAAAGAGGATTTTAGCGTGTGGATTCGTGGCTGTTGGATTGAGATCCAACGATCCAGATCTGCTACGCTCTTTCACTTGATGAAGATGAAGCGGTCGATCAAATTCAATCCTGGCCGTTAGATCGCCGATCAGATTCAATCTTGGTCGTCCATCTTCTAAAAGATGTAGATGGTGCCACAGGTATCGGATTGGGTCGATTTTTACGCTGTTAGGCTGAGATCGTTGATCCAAATCCATCTGTGTGGTTGGATTTGTCATTTGAGGTGTGGATTAACACCATCTTGGCCCATGATCTTTAGGGTTCCTCGGTCTCTATCTGGTGCTACGAATGTCTGATTAGGGTGATCTTGGAGTCGTTGAACTCCAATCGTCGCCCTGATCAGATCCGTATGGTTGGATTTTCGATTCAAGGCCTCGATAAAAAGCAATCCTGTCTTTGACCATAAAAAGGAGACAATTACTGTACAATTTATACAACTTGATCTAAATGCATGATTATGCATGTTATGCACTATTTACAATGATGATGCTAATGTGACACTAAGAACATGCATTAATAGACATTTTAGGTTAATTAGATGTATTCACATCAAACCCCCATGCCTATCTTTTGCTAGTCCCTAGCAAAAACTGCATGCTATTTACAAAAGAATTAGGTTGTATTACTTGGGCATAAGTTATTTTCAACATTAAAAAATTTTTTTACTCAGGATCTGAACTTTCAAAGACACAACAGCTTCCGGGTATCTGCCAAAATGCAGACCGCCTCAAGCCCTTGCCTTATTCAAAGAAAAATTTCTTTCTTTTTTCTTCTTTTCTAATTTTTTTTTTATTTTTGAGTTTAGGGTGAAAGAGTGGCTTTCTACGGTCATTCAACCCACCCAAGATTTAATGAGAACCCTAAGTTCTAAGCATCTTATTGTGAATGTGATAGACTCGTTGATCGGCAATTAGAATGGACTTCGGGTTTTTATGCCTCTAGGTGATCCTAAAAAGAGAGTTCTGCCTAAAGGTGTATCTTTATGACTGGTAGTTTTCTCCCTACTTTTATTTTTATGGGATCAACATAAGGGTGAATCCAGTGTATATCTCCCCGGCTTATTCTACTTCTCCGCTTCTTCCTAAGTATTTTGAAAATTTTTAGTGCATTTCTTGAGCTGGGTTCTAGACAACCGGTCGATGAGCTGTTACTACTGACAACTTGCCAGCCATACTCGTGCGGCGAAGTATGGCTTATTTCTTTTGTTTTCTTTTTTTCTTTCTTTTCTCCTTTTCTTTTTCTTTTCTTTTTGACATTGTTTTTTCCTTTTTTTAAGTAGGTGGCTTCTTTGGCTAAGATTTACTTAACAGCAGTAAGAACTTGGTTTCTTGGTCAGCCATACATGGTTTTTTGACAATCCATTCTCATTTGCATCATTTCTAAGCTCCTCCAACTCAGATAGTTGGAGTTTCCTGGTCTTCCTGGCTAAACTTAGATCTAGATTGCACTGCTTGATTACCCATAATGACCTATGTTCAATCTCTACGGGTAAATGGCACGCCTTTCCATACACCACAAGAAACGGAGACATGCCGATGGGCATTTTATACACTGTATGGTAGGCCCAAGGAGCGTCCTCAAGCTTTTGAGTCCAGTCTTTACGATCAGGCCTGACCATTTTCTGCAAAATATTCTTGATCTCTCGATTGGAGATCTCAACCTGTCCATTCGTCTGGGGATGATAGGGTGTGGAGATTCGATGATTAACCCCGTATTTAGCCAGCAAATTACGGAACTGGGCATTAGTGAAATGAGTGCCACCATCGCTGATGATGGCCCTCGGAATCCCGAACCTGCTGAAGATGTTCTTCTTGACAAAATCGATGACCACCTTGTGGTCATTAGTTTGGGTGAGAATCGCCTCAATCCATTTGGACACGTAATCAACAGCGACGAGAATGTACTGATGTTCAAATGAAGGGAGGAAGGGTCCCATGAAATCGATGCCCCAAACGTCGAAGATTTTGACAGGAAAAATTGGGTTTAGGGGCATTATATCTCTCTTAGTTATGCTCCTGAGTGCCTGGCATTGAGAACACGACCTTGAGAAATCCTGGGCATCCTTGAATAAAGACGGCCAATAGAATCTAGATTGCAAAATTTTTGCAGCTGCCTTTTTCCTGGAGAAGTGTCCACCACACGCAGATGCATAGCAGAACTCGAGTATACCGTTGAATTCGTTCTCCGGAACACATCGGTGAATAATCTAATCAGAGCCGATGCGGTACAGTTCAAGGTCCTCTCAGAACTAGTATTTGGCCTCAGATTTGAGTCTATCCTGTTGATGCTTGGTCCAATCCTGGGGGATTTGACCAATGGCCAAATAATTAACAATGTCAGTAAACCACGGGGTTTGGACGCCTGAAACTGTAAAGATGGTTTCGTCCGGGAAAGTATCAGCAATCGGGATGTCCAGATGAGAAGAATCACTTAGAAGTCTCGACAAATGATCCACCACCACATTCTGTACCCTGGATTTATCCTTGATTTCAAGATCGAATTCTTGAAGCAGAAGAATCCAACAAATAAGCCGAGGTTTGGCATCCTTTTTGGCCAAGAGATGTCTCAAGGTCGAGTGGTCGGTATATATAATGACATGAGATCCTAAGAGATAAGTCCTGAATTTCTCCAAAGCAAATACTACGGCTAGTAATTCCTTTTCAGTAATAATATAATTCCTCTAGGCATCGTCCAGAGTTTTACTAGTGTAGTAGATGACAGTGGGCTTCCTGTCAACTTTTTGACCCAAAACAGCTTTCACCGCATAATCAGAAGTGTCGGTCATGATCTCAAAAGAGGCTGTCCAAATAGGTGGTTGCAACACCAGAGCACAAGTGACTACCATTTTAAGAAAATCAAATGCCTTACGGCATGATTCGTCGAAATCAAACGACGTTTCTTTGGCGAGAAGATTGCTCAGAGGACGAGCAACCTTCGAAAAGTCCTTGATGAATCTCCTATAGAATCCCACATGACCCAGAAATGAACGAATTTGTTTAACAGATCTGGGAGGAGGAAGTTTAGCGATAGCATTAACCTTAGCTTTATCCACTTCAATTCCCCGTTCAGAGATTACATGATCATAGACGATGCCTTCTTGTGTCATGAAATGACTCTTTTCCCAGCTAAGGATCAATCTTGTTTTGATGCATCATTTAAGAATCATTTCAAGATTAGCTAGACAAGAGTCAAACGATTCTCTAAAAATAGAGAAATTGTCCATGAAGACTTCCATAAACTCTCCCACCATGTCAGAGAATATAGCCAGCATACACCTTTGAAAAGTCGCAGGTACATTGCATAAGCTGAATGGCATCCTACAGAAAGCAAAGGTTCTGTAGGGATAGGTGAAGGTAGTTTTTTCCTAATCCTCGGGATGGATAAGAACTTGGTTGTATCCTGAGTAGCCATCAAGAAAACAGAAGTACTTCTGCCCGGCTAATCTTTCCAGGATTTAATCAATGAAAGGCAGAGGGAAATGATCATTTTTCATGGCCGTGTTCAGCTTTCTGTAATCGATACAAACCCTCCAAGAGGAAGCTAAATGAGTTGTGACAGATTCTCCTTTCTCATTAGTCACAACTGTAATCTCAGCTTTCTTGGTAACAATCTGCACGGGACTTATCCAAGGACTATCAGAGATCGGATAAATGATTCCTACATCAAGCCACTTAATAATCTCCTTCTTAATCACTTCTCGCATATTTGGATTTAATCTCCTCTGCATCTGGCTAGAAGGGCGGGATCCATCTTCCAAAAATATTCTATGATTGCAATAAGATGGCTCAATCCCCCTGAGGTCATGAATGGTCCAACCAATTGCCTCATTGTGTTCCTTCAGGACCTTAATCAATTTAGTCTCCTGCTCCTTTTTTAATTTAGCACTGATAATCATAGGGAGCATCTTGTGTGGTCCTAAAAACTGATATTTCAGATTCTCAGGCAATGGTTTCAATTCAAGTTGGGGCAGGCTGATGATTGAAGGTAAGAAAGATGCTGATGAAGACTCATCAAGAGGAAGAGGTTGAGAGTGAATAAAATTAATAACCTCTTCAGAAGATGGCGAGTCTGCCATAGAGGGTTATAGGTCCAATTCATCATCAAAGGGGAAACTTTCAAATGCAGAGACCATCATACAAGTTTCAATATTCACATTATCGTTCTCAAGTTCCTTGATAAATCTACAATCCTCAAATTTATTAATCACCTTAAAAATATCTAATTTCATTCGTTGATCCCCAAAGGCGATTTCCATGCTACTGCTTTCACAGTTAATGTTGGCTTTAGCGGTAGCCAGGAACGGACACCCCAGAATGATGGGCGTGTTCCTCAAATTTTCAGGTACATCCATGTCAAGGACAAGGAAATCTACAAGAAAATAGAAATTCTTAACCTTAACAATAACATCTTCAGTAACGCCTCGCGGATTTATGATCGAACAGTTCGCTAACTGCAGCGTTACTGAAGTCGGCCAAAGTTCACCTAATCCAAACTTCTCATAAAGAGAAGTCGGAATTAGGTTGATGGATGCACCCAGATCCAGCAATGCTCTATCAAAAGTGTAATATCCGATGACACAAGAAATCAAAGGAGCACCTGGATCTTTCTTTTTCTGAGGGAGGTGGTGCAGGATAACAGAACTAGCTTGCTTGGAGAGTACCACCTTTCTTGGAATAGATTCTCTCGACTTACGCTTTTGTGTACATAAATCCTTTAAAAATCTTGTGTAAGCTGGTATATTCTTAATAGCATCAAGGAGCGGGATATTGATCTTGACATTCTTGAAAATATTCAGAAGCTCCTCATTACTATCAACAAACTTCTTCCTTGATCTGATTGAGGCTTCAGGAAAAGGAACATGAGTCGGATCTTTGTAATCAGGTTCCTGAGCCTTGATTTCTTCTCCAGAGTTCTTTCTCTCCTCAAGTTCTTCAGGATTCGGTAAATCAGAACAGTGTGGCTGTGGATCCTGAGTTTGTTTAGCACTCCTCAAGGTAACAGAATTTGCGGATGCATACCAGTTTGGGTCTTGGGGAGGGTTAGGAAAGATTGGAGGGGCTTCATTAGCCAAGAATCGTTGATTTGCAGAAGAAGAAGAACTCTGCTCAACCACTTGAGCATGTGTGTGTGGGTCCCTCTGATTTCTGTACCCATGGGCTTGATTGCCCAGATTTAGGATATTTCGCGGGTTGGGTATGGGTTGAGATGGTAGAGATCCGGGTTGATGAGAGTTAGCTATGAGCCCGGTTTGCAAGTTTTCCAGCGAGGTTTTCATTTGCTGCATGAGCTGGAGCATGGATCCTTGCATCTCTACCATTTGTCGGTTCAAATCAGCCTGCCCTACGGGTTGACGAGTATTCCAAGCTGGCTGATTGACCTGATTCGGGGACGACTGAGTATAAACATGACCCTGACCATTGGTCGTTGCGGAGCATAGTTGTTGGGTCGGAATTAGGTCTGTTGCCTCGAGTTTTTCTAGGAGAAGTTAGGGTAGTTTCTCCAACCCGGATTATAAACATTGGAGTAGGGGTTGGATCTAACATTCTCATGTACAACACAAATATCCTCATAGGGAGAGGATGGAGAGAAAGAAAGGAAAGGATCAAAGAAACTAGGATCAAAGGCCCCAGTTTGGAACTCGTGGGGTTCCGAATAATGCTGGCTCGCAGGATGAGCCGCATTAAGTTGATTCACAAACTCCCATCCAGAAGGAGCTTGCGACGAATGGAATCCCGAATTCTGGGATTGAGTGGATCGAGAGTTCAGTGAATTTGCTGCCATCCACTCCATTCACTTAGCAATCAAGTCCACCTTATCAAGTTTATTACAAATCAATTCCATATTGAATGAATGAGAGTCGTGAACTTCATTAACATTCGATCTGGGTTGCTGGGACCGGTTAAAAGTATCTGTGGAGGCATGATTGATCAAATTATTTCTCACTTCCTCAAACAAATCATGTGTGCTATCTGCGTCTTTGTTGAGGAAATTGCCTCTGCAAGAAGCGTCCACGTGATTTTTGAGTTGCTCAGTCAACCCATGGTAGAAAATCTGCACGAGTTACTATTTTAGCACCTTGTGGTGTGGACACCTGCGCAATAGGTCCTGGAATTGCTCCCAGGCCACATGAAACTGCTCCCCCGGCCGTTGGGTAAAGGTAGTGATTGCCCGTCTCAAAGCATTGGTACATCCTACAGGGAAGAATTTCTTTAGGAAGGCTGATTTCAACTCATTCCAAGTTGCGATTGATCTTCCTATAGTCCTGTACCAATGAGAGGCTTTATCCCTAAGAGAGTGGGGGAAGAGCCTCATGATCATTTGCTCCTCATTCACATTTCGCACCTTGGTGGTCTGGACCAAAGTGGTCAAGTCCTCCAAGTGCTGAAATGGGTCTTCAGAGCCAAGCCCATGGAAATGTTTGATCAGGCTTAACACCTGGGGCTTGATTTCTACGTCTCCGGCAGGAATCTGGACGTCGGGACGTTCCCCATAATTTGAAGGATCATAAAAATCCTTCAAGGGCTGAGCGCCCTGCATTCTCTTCATTTGTTCTAGCTACCTTCGAAATTCCTCCTGTGGATCCCGGGGCAGAGGAGGCTGTTGATCGGCCATGGGATCGATTTGGCCAAAATCCAATCTACGCCTCCTAGAATACTCTAATGGCCCTTCAACCGGGGATTCAATGACCTTCCCAGCATAAACTAGGAAAAGGTCGGAAGGACTGGGGATAAGAACTCTGCAGCACAACAAAACAAGCCTGTCCTTAAGTGGGGTAGCCTAAGGATCTACAGACTCCCAGAACCCGCCTTAAGATTATAAACGATTTACTCTACTTGTGCCTGCTCAATCCAACTTGTTAGAAGGAGGGACTGGGGAGAAGTTCTTCCTTCGGCTTGCGCCTTCGGTTCCTAGTGTACCCCCCGGCCGCAGTCGTTTGACGCTACTCCCCTAGCTAGACATCAAATTAATCGGTATAAGTAGGTTAATCGTAAATAATCTCAAACTAGGCCCCGAAGAGCGAATCAGTCCTTAAGGTCAATGTCTACTCGATTTTATTGAGGCCTGGGATTATAGTGCTTATGGAATGTGGTGGGCTCTTAAAATGGGTTGTGCCCTTAATGATCAATTGAGTATGTGTAAGTGCATGCATAACTAGGGTTTTCAAACAAGATTATTTGTGATGAGTAGATTTTAATGTTCAAATCTTGCTTAAGTAGCTTTTAGGGTTAAGAATTAGGTTGATTTCAATCAAGTTTGAGGCAAACCAGGTTCTCAAGCACGGGTGAAGATTTCTTTCCTTTAAAAATCAAAAATAAAGTGGAGTGCTTGGTATGAACCTAGATTGAAAACCCTAAGCGGAAGCTACTTGGTGAGTTGGTTTTATGTTGAGTGGTGCGGCCCAAACAACTCAAACAATTGGCCACAATTGCACCACTAGGTTAGGTACACAAAAATGATTAACTTAGAAAGATTTCTACTCTTTTATGTGTTGATTCATGTGTATCGGTTCCACAGTTCAGAATCCGGTTGAGTAGAAGAAAATCAATTAGGTTAAGTGCCTAGAATATTGGTGTATGTTGAATTACCCCACAAAATTATCTTTTTATTTTTTTTTTATATGCGAGGGTGAAATGTCAGTGTGAGTGGAAATCCAAACAACCAAACTAATCTTAGGATTTATGCAAACACCTAGGTTAATTGGAATTTGAATTTAATGTGATGAAATGAAATCTATGGTGAGGGAAGAATGGGGAGCACTTACAGTCGTCTTCAACTGCACTTTACTCTGATCTACTGCTTGACGATTCCCTGATGGAGGTATCTGCAAAACAATAGAGGCAAGAGAAAGCAAGTTAGAAGACAGTAAAGTGCATGAAATGCGAAAAGAAGATCGGAAAAGCGTTGCCTCCCCGGCAACGGTGCCAAAATATTGAACGTCGGAGGACTACGCTTTTGGAGTTGGTTTTGAAAACCTGTCGTTGTAGTTTGAGTAGCGAAGAACTCGGGTTCAACAAATAAAATTTATACCGGAAAAGAAATCCTAGGTCAAACTCAGGGAGGCTACGTCGATCAATATTCGCAATTATATTTTTTTGTGTTTTTGTTTAAAGAGCGGAATAATCACAATAAGAGAGAAAGAGAGAGAGAGAAAACATCCACTTGAAGTTGCAAAGTGTTTGTACAACTAAGAAAGTGAGAAAAGATTACACTAGAAAGGAAGAAATTATTACACTAGAAAGTAGAAAAAATTCTACTCTAGAAAGCAGGAAAAAGGAATTGGAGAGAGAAGTTATCCTCCTCGACGATCGCTTGGAGGATGAGCCGGACGAGACAACATCTGGAAGATGAGGAACGGAGAGGGAAGGAGGTCGAAGCAGGAGGAATGGGAACGAGGCAGCACGTCGTCGTTGTCACGGGATCCACTTCCGGAATGGGGGCAAAAAATTGATTTTAGCTCTTAAGGAGCATCCCGGGTGTGGGACAAGCTTCTCTTGAGCTTTGGAGAGGGAGAAAAGAGAAGGAAGGGATGAGAAATTCGTATGGAGGGGGTCTCCCTTTATAGTTGCAAGGAGTGGGGGCATTTTGAACATTTTAATTCGAAAAACATTAATATGGGACGTTTAGTGTCAGACTTAAATGTCACTAAAGGTCCGTCATGGCCAACGTGTGCGTGCGCCACGTGCACCCGCTCTTCTTCTCCACTCAAAATGCCCGCGCACGTACGCGCGATATCAGCCGTCCGATCAAGAGATCAGACAGCTTAAACCATCCTCGCTCTCACCGCGTGCCTGTGTGCGATCACGCGTCAGCGCCATGCATCTGATCGCTCGTGGGCACTATCGCTCGCTCAGCGCCGCACGATCTTCATTGCATGGCTCCGCTCTTTCGCCTGCTCCACGCGCACTCTTCAATTTGAGGCGAAGTGTGGCTCGAACGTGCGACCTTCGTCTCGCCCACAGCAGCGCGACCGTTGCGCTCCAGCTGCTGCTTTGTCGCAAAGAGGATTTTAGCATGCGGATTCGTGGCCGTTGGATCGAGATCCAACGATCTAGATCCGCTGTGCTCTTTCACTTGATGAAGATGAAGCGGCCAATCAGAATCAATCCTGGCCGTTGGATCAAGATCCAACGACTGGGATCGTGCGATAGAAGTCCCTTGGAGATGCCGTAGCGGTTCCTTGGGGCCGATTGGGTAGCTGGGATGGCGCCATCCTAGTCGTCCATCTTTTGAGTGATGTAGATGGTGCCACAAGTATCGGATTGGATCGATTTTTGCGTCGTTAGGCTGCAATCGTTGATCCAAATCCATTCGTGCGGTCGGATTTGTCATCTGAGGTGTGGATTAACACCATCTTGGCCCATGATCTTTAGGGTTCCTCGATCTTTATCTGGTGCTACGGATGTCCGATTAGGACAATCTTATAGAGTCGTTGAACTCTAATCGTTGCTCTGATCAGATCCATACGGTTGAATCTTCGATTCGAGGCCCCGATAAAAAGTCGCACTGTCCCTGACCATAAAAAGGAGACAATTACTGTACAATTTATACAACTTGATCTAAATGCATGATTATGCATGTTATGCACTATTTACAATATATGATGTGACACTAAGAGCATGCATTAATAGACATTTTAGGTTAATCAGATGTATGCACATCAACTGTTGTGGACAATTTCAAGCTTTAATACCAAAGGTAGAATCAGCTATTCTAAAGTTGAACTCAAAACGTGCTGTAGTAGTGTAGCTCAAATGGATAATCAGAAGGGTCTGGGTTTTTTTTTTTTGAAATGATGGGTTGCCTCCTGTTAAGTGTTAAATTCAATGCCTTCAACTGAGCAGAAGGCAGTCATGGAGAAGGGGTGGTCAAAACAGAGGAATTTTGTATAACAAGCACCTTGATCAAAAGTCTGGTTGGTCCAACCAGGTACTTGTTCAAATCAACAGGCTGATGATGCAGAACAAACCTAATCAGTCTAGTGGGTTGATGGATGTGAATCAGTAGATGTGGAGCCCACCAGATACTTTGAGGCTCAAAGAGATATGGAAATGAGAATCTGAGGTTTGGCTGAATCGGTTTAGCCTGGTCAGAGTAGGGACCCTCAAAAGAAAAAGGATTTGTGGAGGATATAGGAACCCTACAGGTGAGATGAAAGAAGGATAGGAAGTGATTAACAGTCTGATCAATGTCCGATACCCGATCAAAAGATAGAGGAGAATCATATGCAACCGAATAAGAGAGAGGTGAATCAGAATAGAAGTTGATTCTGGTGGCGGGTCGAGGTTGGGATCAGATTTTGGAAGGCTCTATATATGGATCAGGTGTGCTTTCTTTGAGGTCCAAATCATTGGCCTCAGCATCAGAATCAAAGAATGGATCATGGATGCTGAGGTCGTAAACTGGCTCGTAATCGTCAGGAAACAGCGATTCGCCAAAATCAGAGTATGATTCGAAATCATCGAAGAATTTATGAAAATCAATTTCTGAACCTAATTCCAAATCGAGATTTCCATAATAGAATGAATCATGATGCGTAGAATCAACAACCTGACTTAGATCTAACCTAATCCCAAATTCTGAGCTCAAAGAGGTGTCTTTATTAGGCATAGGCTCGGGTTCTTGGCTCCTAGGATAGACCCAATCAAATCCTAACTCTTCCAACTCCTCTGTTTTTGTATCGTAAATTGGTATGACTTCTAAAAAATTAATTTGTATATCTGAGTTTGGAGAGGTGTAATCATCAAATATAGGCCCAGAATCATAGTCTAGATCTAAAATCTAATTCTCATCACATTAGGCCTCTTGATCATCCCAAATAGGTTCAAATCTAGATTATAGGTCAAGGGCAGGAATTGGGTCACTAGAATCTGGACTTGGTTCTATTGGGATGTCAGAATCACTCTCGATGATTACCTTAATAGGATAAGTGTTAGGAATTACATCATCGAGAGGTTCTGATTCAAGCTTACCACAGGTGTGTGGGAAATCAAGGCATGATGGACGGACTTCATGGCCCTCTAAGGCTGGTTTAGAATCAGGAAGACCTGTAATTGGATCCACTCAACCAACATCAAGATCAGGCATGTCAATTTGCATAAAATTTGAATCTGATTTCATTTAGGTTGGGGGTCCACAGCAACCTCTATTTTTGAACTTGGGATTTGGAAAATCATATTGATCCTCAATATTGTTTCAAGATGTCTCATCAATCTCTGAATGTTTACATGGGTTTTCTTGATCAATGGCTTGTTTAATGTATTTAGCATATACCCACGTTTCTCCATGAGTCCCTGGTGCATTTCCCAGAGTTGTGGATTTGAAAAACATTGTATATACTCAATATTGTGTAGTCTCCACAATTCATTGTATTTTGATAAAAGCTCATTCCGGGTTGAAGCATGTATTATTTGTGTAAATATCATTCTAGCAAAGTTCATAATGAGGGTTGTTTTTGCCACATAATCCTGAATGTTCCTAGATGAATTTGAGGTTTTATAATATTCATCATGATGTCTAAGAGCATCCTTAATCATCTTTTCTTTCATGCTCTTTTGGGATTCAGGTTTCCTAAAAATTCTTCATAAATTATCAGGTTACACTTTCAAATCAGGTGGTAGATCAAGATGTAGAATCAAATTCAGGTTCAGATTGAATCAATCAAATCAGATTAGAATCCCACAGAAGTTCAACTCTAATGAGACCTCTAGGTCAACAACCTAGGGACCTTTCCTGTGTATGTGCTCTAAAGAATAGATGAGGGACTGGATATGAATTGGATCCAATCAACACACCTAAAGATTTTTAGATGATGATGTGTATATATTTGAATAGCAAAAAATGTCTATTAATGCATGCTCTTAGTATCATATTAGCATCATGCATTATAAATATTGCATAACATGTATCATCATGCATTTAGGTCAAATTGTACAAATTGTATAATAATTTCTTCTTTTTGGTGGCTAGGGACAAGGTAACTTTTAATCGGGGATTTGGATTGAAGATCCAACTGTACGAATTTGATTAAGGTGACAATCAGACTTCAACGACTCCAAGATCGGCCTGATCGGACTTCCGTAGCATCAGATATAACTCGAGGAAAATTAGAGATCAAGGGCCAAGATGATGTCAATCCACACTTCAGATGACAAATTTGACTGAATGGATGGGTTTGGATCGATGATTGTAGCCTAACGACATGAAAATCGGCCCAATCCGACATCCGTGGCACCTTCTACAAGTCACAGAAGATGGACGGCCAAGATGGCGCCATGTGGCACCATCTCGACCTCTCAAACTGGCCCAGCTAAAGTTTGAAGACCCGCCGTACTCTCTCTCTCCTCAGACGACCGATTGATCTCATGAGATGAGCTCTAGCCGGTCCTTCACACTCATCTGATGCGAGGACCACGAGAGATTTCGGCCGTTGGATTTCCATCCAATGGCCACGAGCTTTGGATGCCATTCTTGTCTTTGCGACAATCTAGCCACACAACACAGTGGTGGCATACGCCACTCTCAAGGCAAGAGTGCGGATTTGAGCCACCTCGAGTGCTAAAATCGACTGCGTATGCATGCACGGCCAAATCAAGCCGTTGGATCAAAGATGAGTGGCAACAAGAGTGGCCACATGGCGCACCCAGAGCACGCGGATCGCGCACACGCTATCCAGCATGCGATCGCACAGGTGATCTGACGCGGGCACGCGAAGAGGCGTTGGCGCTAATGACTTTAAGCCGTCCAATCTTACAATTGGATGGCTGAGGATTAAAGGATGTGGCTTTTGCATTGGAGATGTGAGGAGGTGAAGTGGAAGAGGCACGCGCGACATGCGCGCGAACTACTCCCACGTTCAGGGGCTTTAGTGACGCTTAAATCCGTCACTAAAGACCCTGAATTAATGTTTTTAAGCATGAAATGACCAAATTGCCCTCATTCCTTGCAACTATAAAAGGAGACCCATACCACATGAATTCTTCATCCCTTCCTTCACTTCTCTCCCTCTCCAAAGCTCTAAAGAAGCTTGTCCCAAACCGGGGATGCTCCTCTAGAGTCAAAATCAAAGTTTTCTCTCCCCCATTCCAGAAGTGGATCCCATGACGACGATGCCTTGCCTCACCCTAGTTCTTCCTGCTCCATTCTTCTTCTTTCGTCCTTGTCTTCCATCTTCCAGGTGTCGCCCCGTCCGACTCATCCTCCATGCAGCCATCGAGGAGGATAACTTTTCTCCACCTTCTTTTTCACTTTCTAGAGTAGATTTTTCCGCTTTCTAGTTGTAATATTTTCCCACTTTCTAGCTGTAGAATTTCCCACTTTCTAGTTGTAATGACATTTTCCAAGCTTATTAAAGTGATTGTTCGCTCTCTTAGTGTTTATATCGAGTTCCTTGTAATTATCCCGCTTTCTAAATAAAAACAACAAAAAAAGTATATATAACCATGGATTTCAAATCGACGTAGCCTCCCTGTGTTTGACCTGGAATTCTTTTGAGTTTTGGTAAATTTATCTATTGACGGATTTCTTCGCAAATCATACTACATCGACCAGTTTTCAAAACTCAATCTCATTTGCGCACATTTTCCGCCTCAACAGATGACTAAGGCTGTTTCGAGGTGGATGATACATTTGAATAAAAAATTCACACACTTGAGAAGTACCTGGGCAACCAGGAAGGGAAAGACCCACAAAGACTCCTACACGATAGAGCGTCCTCACGGGTTACAAGGTTTCCCTCACTCAACCTTCCTTGCATTGCAGTTCCAAGTTGATCGGAATGTATGAATTGAGACCTTAAGTCTGCCAATTTTAATCCTAATTTGTGCCTTGGATTTCACTTGATTAGAAGTTGATTCAATTTGTGACCTAATTTGGAGGTTGATTGGTCCACAAAGTAGTCCAACTTCACCTGACCTGCCCTAATAGATTGAGGATGAAATCTAAGTCAAGACCCAAACTCACCCTGAGTTGACTCTCAGGTTATCAAGTCTAAAGTTTTATGATTCAAGTGAATTTAGAGCTTGATTTTAGGGTTTTCCTTGAATAGCTCTTTTCAAACAAGGGCTTGGGCAACACACAAATGCGGAACGATCAATTTCCTTTAATCCAGGCAAATGTATTAACACTTCAAAACCCTAAAGTAAAAATCCTAATTGGTTCTATTTCAAATCCAATTTAATCTCAAATGTAATACCTTGGACTCAAATAAAAAAGTGAGTAGTCCAAGATGTTTCGAAATTAAGCACAAATCCGTAATAGGTACAGGAAATCAAGATAGGGAATCTCTAATCAAAATCATCTCACTTCAATCAGATATCAAGTCGAGTTTGCAAATTAGGAAATTTGCCTTTAATTGATAATTACTAAGAAAATAAGGCAGATGAATCCTAATTGGTTTGTTTCATTTTTCTCTTTCCCAAGATTAGGAGATTGAATAGGGAAGAAGAGCAATTTTACCTACCATTGGAGTGATTGATTGCGCAGAGGATTTCTTCATAATGTACCTTGCAAAATCACAAGCGAAGCAAAGAGGGCAAGTTAGTGCTTAGATAAATCAAGAAAGATAAGACTAATGGTGAATTGCACGTTGCTCCATGGCAACAGTGCCAAAATGTTTTGCGTGAAATTGTCATTGTTTAGGAAATGCGTCATAATATAGGATAAATTGCTCAAAACATTTAAATTTATAAACTTAGATTGAGAAAGGAGTTTAAGATCGTTCTCAGGGAGCAAGTATGCAATTCAATTCACCAATCACAATTTAACAAGAAATATATGCAATTGAAATAAAAATACTCAGAATGATATTTCAATAAAAACCTTAAGAATAGTGTAAAAAGATTGGGTTAAAATGGTAATTTGAATCACCAAATTAACCTTTGAAGTTTAAGCTCACAACCACCTAAATATTTCAACAGTAAACCACAATTAATAATCCACGTCAATCAAGTATGCAGATATTCCAATAGTAACTAGCAGAAGGCCCAGATGTCAGATCAAAGGCTTCAGACACCTTAACAGAAGGGCTCAAGGGCCTCTCAAGAGAAGCACAAGACCCCTCTCCTTCAAATCTTAGAAGAGCACAGTAGCAGCACCAACAGAAGCTCAAGGGCCTCTTCAGAATTCTCGCTAAGTGTCGAGAGAGGGGAAGGCTCAAATCTCGAGGCAGCAAAACCTACCCCCCTCTCTCTCAGATTCTCTTTCTTCCCTTTCCAAGCTTAGAATGGATCAAACCCGGGTAGCAGGTAACCAGATCCAATGCCTAGACCTGTGAGGCATGAGTGCGGGCGAGGGCGTGGACATGCGTGTGAGGAGTGCAATGTGCGGGGGCGTGCAGCAGGGACCTAACCCCAGTGTTTGAAGGCGATAAAGCCATCGCACTTTTTGCCTTTTTGTGCTGTGGGAAGGCTTTCACTTCACGATGTGGGACTATCCCACAGAGGTGTCTTGCACAGTAGCAGCAGGAGTGTGAAGCCTCTAATTGAGGCTGTAGACATAGCTGATGGCTTCGATTGGCTGCTTGGGAAGGAACCTGCAGATGGTTCACGTCGATTGCAATCTTCAGCTAGGTGAGTTGGGGGCTGGAGATGAGCAAACAGGGCCGGAGTTGACGAGGGCAGTGGCAGAGCTCCGGCAAGTACCTGAAACGTAAAACATGGCCTCGTGACCACATCAAGATGCTCAGAAGGATCTCTGTGTTCTAAGGAACACGATAGTGGCCATGGCGTGTTGTGAAGGTGTGTGTGGTGTGCTGGCGAGGTCGACGAGGGTAAGTGAAGGTGATGGTGTTCAGTGGGTGGTTGCATTGATCAATAACCCTAATGTTGTTAGGGCTTTTGGTCGCGGGGTGATGGTGAAGTGAATGGGTGTGGTGGTAGGTGAATTGGTGGTGTGTGGCGTGCGGAGGGCTTTGCCGAAGCATCGCCGAATCCGAGGATGACGAAGTGGATGCAGTTGTGTTGATGGTCGAAAAAGGAAAGGAAGGGGTTAGGAATATTCAGGAAGGAGAGAGGAGAGAAAGAGAGAGTTAGAGAGGGAAAGAGTGAGTGATGGCGACCGACTATGATGGGTCGGTGCTGGAGAAGGTGAAGGCGATAGCGATAAGGCGGCAAGGAAGGAGGGGGAGATGACGACTGTGCTTTGGCTGGTGACGGTCGTGAGGACAAGGGGAGGATGTTGAGCCGGTCAATTTGACCATTGGCTGGCTCAATGAAGAGGATGGAGAGGCTCACCGGAGACGAAGGTGCGGACAACCAGAGTTGAGGAAGAGAGGGTTTTTCCTACTCAAAACTTCGCTAAGGATTAAGGCTTTGAGTTCTAGAGCTTTATATAGAGCTTCTGAGCAAGCTCTAGACAAGGAAAGGGCTTCTACAAGGCTTGAGATTGAAGGAAAATCACCCAAAAATATTGTGTGTTCGCACGAGGTTTTGCTTGTGATTTGGAAGCCAAGATCGGTCCCAATCAATTCCCCATAGTGTGAACATCAATCCCACCAAATTTAGTGGGATTTGAAGATGATTTGAGTAGGTTTAGATGCGGTCAAAGGCTTCTTGGAGGTCGGTTGACCTCCAATGGTGGCAAAGACTTGCTTGCAAAGAAGATAACAAAGTTGGGGGGCTAAATGCAAGAAATTCAAAAGCTAGGGGCTTGATTGAGAGAAATAGAGTTTAAATGGACTAAAATGCAAACTAGGTCAAGATGAACTTTTATTAGATTAAAATTTTGATACAAACTTAATTTGGATCTAAGGAATCTGATGGTCAAGTCAGATTTCATTTTTGACTAAGTTTGACTAGGTAATTTGCATAGAAACCCAAATTAGGGTAGAACTCTATCTGTGACTCTATTTAAGATCAAAATAGGTTTCAAAGGTCAAATCAAGGATACCAAAGCTTAAGAAATATTTTTATATGAATTTTAGGATATTTATATAAATTTTATCCCAACCAGAACCTCTGTAATTTAAGCGGATCTGAAATTAGGGTTTTAGGTGCTGTATTGGTTCTCGAAATGCGTAAAACCCCGTTTTTGTCTGCGGACCCACTTATTAGACTTTAATGCTCATTAGATCTTAGATTAACCCATGGCAAACCCTATGGTTACTCTTCATCCATGATATGATGTTAAAACTGTAGAATTAACCCTATTTTATTGTTCTTCTCTTAGAAAGGATATGCAAGGAATTATGGCTCTCAAGCAACTATGTAGGAGCATTTGTCACTTGATTATGACTAATTAAAGCTATTTATGACTCATGATAATGTTATCATCAACCAACCCTTGAATTACTTGGCTGGCCAGAAGGAGGGACCCCCTAGGACACCCTACACAATGAGACACCACTAAGGGTTAACGTGGTTACTGCACCAACCTTTCTTATCACCAGTTGGTCCAAGTAGACAAGGCCTTGATCTTAGCCCAATCTAACTTCAAGTTACCAAGAAAATTAGTCCTACCTAGGTCACGTCTACTCAAGTTTAAGCTTAGGCTTGAAGTTCTTTTGGAATATGATGGGCCTTAGGGGGGTGTTGCCCTTAAAATTTATTTCAAAAGTGTGAAGTGCACAAGAAAGGGATTCACAAGAAATTTTTATGATGAAGTGAATTTTAAGGTTCAATTGCTTGTATAAATGTGTTTTAGATTTTTATAGTTAGATAAATTCAAGCAAGGTTTTGATGAGTACACGAGAGTTTCTTTGCAAGTCCCATTCTATGAGATATATTTCTTTTAGAAGTATGCAATGCAAAGGGTGCTCTACCTTAAGGTTTGAAACCCTAGAAACAAGTAGCTGCTAACATGATTCTTTTAAGTCCAAAATTCAAAAATGTGGTGTGACCCAAACAATGCAACCAATTGGTCTTAATGCGCGTTTTCAATTTTTCAAGATTTAACTTGCACTAGGGGTCCTGCAGTCTGTTTTGATCCCTAGTCAATGATTGGATAATCCGTGTAATCAAATGTATGAAAAATAGTTTTTTCAAATTTTTACTAAATTCTTGATTTCCCCAGGAATAATGTACCGCAAATATCAAGTCAATCAAAGTTATATAAAAATTTCTATAATTTTTTGAACTCCAAAAAATCAGGAACAATATCAGATTTGATAACATTCAGTTCATGAATTTTTAAAATTTATATATAAATTAGAATTGCACAAAATTTGAATATATTATTCCTGAATTAATACCCACATCCAATAGAAATTTTAAAATTTTTGGACATATAAATTTTCAGGAATTGAATTTTTAAAAATAGAATTTGTTGCAACTCGAAAATTTAAGAGGTTGTTCGTTAAGATTTTCAAGAGATAACATAGTCCACTGATGTGTATACATCTAAATAGTAAAAAATGTCTATTAATGCGTGTTCTTAGTGTCATATTAGCACCATACATTTTAAATATTGCATAACATGTATAATTATACATTTAGGTCAAGTGTATAAATTGTATAGTAATTGTCTCCTTTTATGGTTAGGGGCAAGGCGATTTTTAATTGGGGTCTCGGATCGAAAATCCAACCGTACCGATCTGATTAGGCCGTCGATTGGAGTTCAACGACTCCAAGATCGTCCTGATCGGACATCCATAACACTAGATAGAGACCGAGGAATCCTAAAGATCAAGGGCCAAGATGGTGCCAGTCCGCACTTCAAACGACAAATCTGACTGCACGGATGGGTTTAGATTGATGATCGCAGCCTAACGATGTGAAAATCGATCCAATTCAACATCCGTGGCACCATCTACAACACGCAAAGGATGGATGACCAAGATGGCACCACGTGGCGCCAACACAGCCGCAGCACCGCTCCCCATCTTCTGAAGGCACAGCGAGGCGTGATCTAGGTCGTTGGATCTTGATCCAATAGTCGTGAAGCGTGCGCACTTAATTCATAACCGCGATAAAGCAGCGCCGTTAGCACAACGGTCGAGCGACGTTGCATGAGCGCGACGCGCGTTCGACTCGCCATCACGACACGCGACCGATTAATCGTGACCATGCGATCGGTTGTGGGTGGATCAAATCATCCAATCACGCGTACGCATGATCAAACGCTCAGCGCGCACGCCCGATCGCACGCGGGCACGTAGTTAAGTGCAGATGAAGGCACGTGCAAGGAGAAATCTGAGCCGTCCGATCTCGCGATCGGACGACTGTGATTGCGAAGATGTGGGTGTGTGTTTTATGCGCAGCAGGCAAGGAGGCATGCGCACATCGGCCACGATCAGACCTTTAGTGACAGATAATTCCGTCACTAAAGACCTGATTTTTTTTTTGAAACGGCAAGGAAAGCTATGGTGCTACAATAACGATCTGGGAGAGAAATTTATTAATATATAAAAAAAGGTTACAAAATAGATCCCCATAAATGTATGAGGGACCAGCATGCATTTATAATTTGTTCCACACATACTGGCCTCTCTTGAAATAAAAACTCGTTTCTCGCTCTCCAAATGCACCACATCACTGTCGCCATATTTATATGCAATTTATCCTTCATCAGAATTTTTCGCCATAATAAGTCCCACGTGGGTAGTGGCTCCCCGCAGACTCTCCAAATTGTATTCGTGACCATGCACGATGAGAATATGTGCGTAGAGTTGTCAGTAAGATGACCACAAAGCAAGCACGACTGTAGCACCATCCTCATCCTTCTATGTCTGAAGTCCCTAGTGACCAAGCCGTCTCTCCTACATAGCCATAAAAAGATCTGTAACTTTGTTGGAGCTTTCAAGAGCCATATTTTTCTTGATATCAAATCTGCCTCCTTCGAGATTGCCAAAAATCTGATCTTGTCGTATGCACTGGCTGGGGTGAAGACCCCCTTCCATCTATAGTGCTCCTCAATTCCAGCCACTGGACTGGATGCCTTTAGGTCTAGCTGCAGCCTTGTTTTTTCCTCCCATGTTCTGGTGCCATCTCTGTTCGATTCAGTCCCTTCAATCCTCTAGGATTTATCAGATTCAGACCAGCAGCAATTGACTGGAACCCACTTATCTTCAATAGCAGCGTATGCCCTTGGATATGTAGTTTTGAGCACCCCCAGAGTTGACCACTCCTCCTACCAGAAATTGAAAGACCTTCCATCACCTAAGACTGGTTGAAATAGCTGCCAGTTATTCCCCATGGCCTACATCACTGATGCCCAAAAGGGAGATGGTCTGACTGGGTGGAGTCTCTTCAGCGGATTATGCGGCTTGCCATAATTATAACCAATCAAGACTGTCCAATTTTTACCGTCGCCATTAAAAAGCTTGATAGCCCACTTAAGGAGAAGAGCCTCATCGAATTCTTTTAGCGATTTAATCCCCAAACCCCCCTATTTTTTGGCATGGTCAGTAGATCCCATTTCAGTGGCTGGAAAAACTGCCCCTCATGCTTTGAACTCATCCAAAAGAAGCATTTTCTCAAAATATCGATGCGCCTCCAAATAGATTACGTGCTTTAGAAAGAGAGAAAAAGAACACCAGGATGGAAGTTATCACTGAATTCAGGAGGGTAAGTCTACCCCCCTTCGATAGATAGTGGCTGCTCCACCCTTCCAGTTTGATTGCAACTTTATCAAACAGGAAGTTTCAATTGCTTTTTTTCAGTTTAGAGCATTTCAGAGGAAGACCCAAATACCTGATAGGAAGAGTGACTAAGGGCGTACCCAACTGTGATGAAATGGCCGTTTGTTCAACGCCTGTTAACCCAAAGCAGACCAAAGACGATTTGTCCCCATTCGATTTCAGACCTGATATTTCTCCAAATATCTTCACCATATGAAACAAAGCTTGTGCTTCCTGCTTTCCCTTCTACAAAAAATACCATGTCGTCGGCATATTGCAAGACCAGAGCCCAAGCACTCTTATTTGATATGGAATAGCCTCTAATGAAACCCACTTCAGCTAGTCGACATGCATATCTTGCAAGTGTGTTAACCGCAAGATTAAAGACAAGGGGAGCGAGAGGACACCCTCGTCGAACCCCACATTGAGGTTGAATCCACACCCCACATGGTTTACCATTAATAAGAGGAGAAAAGGACGTAGTGGTGATGCACCTTTTCATCCAATGCAGCCATATTGTAGGGAACCCCCTCCTTTTGAAAATCTCCCATAAATACGGCCACGAAATAGAATCATACACTTTATAGAAATCTACTTTCCACAAAAAAGCTTTGCACTTCCTCCGGTGCCATCCCACCACCATTTCCTGAGCCATTATGAAAGACTCGTGCAGAGATCTGTTAGGAAGAAAAGTTGACTGGTCTGGAAGGATATGATCCTGTAAGAACTACAAAGTCTATTGGCCAGGACTTTGTGCACTATCAAATAGATAGAGTTTGATAGTGCAATAGGTCTAAAGTCGGGGAATTTGTCCACTCCTTGTTTCTTTGGAAGCAAAAAAAGATAGGATCGGTTAATCTTATCGAAGCCATAGTTCCCCCTTTCAAATTCAAACAGCACCTCCATCACCTCCTTAAAAACATTCCAAAATATTTTGTAGAAGAAAACTTGGACGCCATCTGGACCTGGTGCACCTTCACTGTTCAAGTCGTTTTTAGCATCCAAAACTTCATTTTCAGATATTGGAACAACCAGTTTGCCTGCCTGATCCTCAGAGATTTGAGGAAAGATTGATCCAGCCATTCTCCAATCTCCCCTAGCTACTGCCCGCGAGGTTTCCCTGAAATATCTGGTAGCTGTAGCCTGTATATCTTGCATACAGGATGTTCTTTGACCATCCACCTCAATCGAGGAGATGAAGTTGTGTCTTCTACGAGAACTAGTTGCTAAATGAAAATATTTCATATTGGTATCCCCCTCTTTAAGCCACAACTGTCTGGAGTGTTCTCGCCAATCCATCTCTTGTTTCAAATCTTCCTCTACTATAACCTCCTGCCACCTTCTCCTAACACCCAATTCATGTTCAGACTGAGTTGCAATAGCTTCCTTTTCATCTAGCTGCTGCACCTCCAAGAGAGCTTCTTGACGCTTTTGCTCTCTCAGAATTGTAACAGTTGACCCATATTCCTTTAACATTTGTTGCATGGCCGCAAGCTTTGATGCTAGCCTAATGGTAGCCGTACCCTGCACTTGCTGAGCTCTCCACCAGGCCTCCAACATTTTGCGAAAACCTGTTTCTCTAAGCCATGACCGTCTGAACTTGAAGTAGGAACCAGTTTGCACATTTTCGCCACTATCCTAGACCAAAGGAGTATGGTTCAAGAAAGGTCGTTGAAGCCCAGTAACCGAAGACAGTTGGAAATTTTCCATCAGTTCCTCATTTCCAAAGAATCTGCCAAGCTTTGACATCAAGCCACTTCCTTTCCTCCAAGTAAAATCCACCCCAGAAGTTGGGAACTCATTAAGACCCAGATTTTGTAGTGTCAGCATAAAGCCAGTGGATGCAGAGTCAATTGACCCCGATGGTCTATCCGTCTTAGTCAATGTACAATTGAAGTCACCACCCACTATCCATGGTAGCCCCTGCACCAGTGTTTCAGTAGAAGACAAATCCTCACATAGTTTAGGTCTAAGATTTGCAACACAGGGTCCGTACACTCCTGTGATTAACAGTTCCTTCTCCCCATGTTTCAGCATACATCTACAAGAAATCACATGCGTATATTTAGTTACCTCAATCACACTCAAACATGCCTCTTTCCACCAAATGGCTATACCTCCTGATCTCCCATGAGCATTTAAAGACACGCAGTCCGAAAAGCCTTCTCTTTTCAGATCACACCACAAATATTCATTCTCATCCTCAATGTGCATTTCTTGGATGATAGCACAATCGATCTCCCATTCCCTTAGATACCTCATAAGCGAGGCCCTTCTCACTCGGTCGCGCAGCCCATGCACGTTCCAAGAGAGGACACGCATCACACAGCTTGAGAACCCCTACTGTTAGATTGTTTGATTTTTTCAACTTTAAGAGCAGCAGCTATAGAGTTTTCATCCAATCTTACTGTATTTGCATTCTTCTTGGTCTCAATTTATATGGAGATCTCCCACCTCTAGACTTTGAGGTAGAACCCAGCATAAACTTCAATTCTTCAGTAGCATGAAAGGAAGATTGGTTCTTCAACAAGTTACCATCGATCTCTTGAAGTGCTCCCACTGAACTGTCCACTTCCACTGTCTGCATCTCATTCTTTGAATCCACCATCACATCTTCTTCAATTCCCATGTGATGGGAATCTTTTCTCTTTTTTCGTTCTGGAGCCTCATCTGGGGTATCACAACCCATCTGTTTCACAATGCGGTCATTCTTAACAGCCTCTGCATAGGTTTTCAAACCTTGCTATTCTTGGAAAGTTGTCTCTTCGCATCCAAATCGCAGCCGTATCAGCCAAGATCTACCTCCATACCTTAAAATGATTTTCTCCGGAATTGAACTACCACAAAATACCTTGACCTTGATGCAAAGCATTTGGCCATCCCCTTCCTCTAATCCTATCTCAACGCCTTCTGCTAGTTTTGCAAAACCAGCCACCATGAATTCAACCACACTCCTTGATCTTAGATGCAGTGGTAATCCTCTGATTTCTAGCATACTAGATTGCACACCTACCCTTTGCAGTAGACGTTCAGGCAAAGCACCATCGAAAGGTGAGACAAGTCTCCATAAAACCATCGTAGACTCAAAATTACTCGATTGAAACCTGAGGCGCTTCACATCGATCATCCTCAGTCCAAACAGCAGAAAACGCTTAGGAGAAAGAGTGGCAATTTTCCAGCCATCTATTTACAGAGAACAAGAGCTTACCAACTGTTGAAGTTGCTCCAATGAGGGGTTTCCCGTCATCACCTCTTCAACCAGTGCCCCTCTCAGAACCAAGTTCGTAACCCTAATATCGTCAGACATAGGAACCTCCACATCAATGGTATGTCCCGAGTAGGTGGAGGGTGGTGGCGGCGGCGGACCACCTGTGTATCGTCCATTAGGGCGCATGAAGATCCCCTCCCCATACCTCCCTCTACTCATTGCACATGAATCACGTTTGTGCCCATGGCCACCGCAAGCAAGGCATACCAGCGGGTAACGGCATACCACCGCTATGTGCCCTCACCGTCGGCATCGGTAGCAGAGAATCTCTATATTGATTTCTTTTCACTCCCCCATCTTCGTGTGGCCCCTTCTCACCTCCTTTATCCCAATCTGATCCTCCTTTCTCTTCTCTCTTCTACGCCACATCTTCAACCTCCAAGTCGACCATCCCTCGTCGACCCTGCCACCGCCATTACTCTCCTTCCCAATTGCCCTCATCCCTCCCCAAGTTTCTTATGTCATTATGACCCTCTCGTCAACCTGATTTTAATGTTTTAAGCTTAAAATGACAAATTTTCCCTCAATTCCTACAACTATAAAAGGAGACCTGGCCTGCACTTCTTCTTCATCCCTTCCTTCACTCCTCTCGCTCTCCAAAGCTCAAGAGAAGCTTGTCCCACACCCGGGTTGCTATTCTAGATCTAAATCCAAATTTCTCGCCCCTGTTCCGGAAGTGGATCCTATGATGACAACGACGTGCTACCTCGTTCCCGCTTCTTCCTACTTCGTTCTCCTTCCTACTCCATCCTCCGTCTTCCAGGCGTCGCTCCATCGGGCTCGTCCTCCAAGGTTCGTCGAGGAGGATAACATCTCTCTCCATTCTTTTTAATCGCTTTCTAGAATAGAATTTTCTGCTTTCTAGTTGTAATCGTTTCCCGCTTTGTAGTTGTAAAAATATTCTGATTATATCAAGTGATTGTTCTCTCTCTTTCTCTCTCTCTATATTGTTTCCATTGTAATTATTTCATTTTCAAACAAAAACACAAAAAAATATAAATCACGGATTTTAGATCGACGTAGCCTCCCTGTATTCGACCCAGAATTCTTAGAATTTAAGTATAAATTTATCTATTAACGGATTTCTTCGCAAATTGAACTACAATGATGGATTTTTCGAAACCAATTTTGATAGCATAGTTTTCCGCTCTCAACATTTTGGTGCCGTTGTTAGGGAGGCAACGATATTCGATTTTCTTACTGCATTTCGTACACTGTATTATTTTCTAACTTGCTTTATTTCTTGTCTATTATTTTGCAGGTACCTTAACAGGGGATCTTCAAGCAGTAGATCGGAGTAAAGTGCAGTTGAAGGCAACTGTAAATGCTACCCATTCTTCCCCCTCCATAGATTCCATTTCACCACATTAATTCAAACTCCAATTAACCTAGGTGTTTGCATAAATCCTAAGGTTAGTTTGGTTGCTTGGATTTCGACTCACATTCATTTCACCCGCATATAAAAAATCAACAAAAAGATGTTTCTTGTAGGGTAATTCAACATACACACTACATACACCCACATTCAAGGCACTTAACCTAATTGATTTTCTTCTACTCAACCAGATTCTAATTTGTGGAACTGGTACACACAAATCAACATATAAAAGAGTAGAAATTAGTCTAGGTTAATCATTTTGTGTGTCTAACTTAGTGGTGCAATCTTGGCCAATTGTTTGAGTTGTTTGGGCTGCACCACTTAACCTAAAATCAACTCACCAAGTAGCTTTCCCTTAGGATTTTCAATTTAGGTTAATACTAGGCACTCCACTTTACTTTTTGATTTCAAAAGGAAAGATATCTTCACCCATGCTTGAAAACCTGGTTTGCCTCAAATTTGATTGAATTAAACCTAATTCCAAACCTTAAAAGCTACTTAAGCAAGATTTAAGCCTTAAAATCTACTCATAAAAAATAATCTTGCTTGAAAACCTTGGTTGCGCACACACTCACACATACTCAATTGATCATTAAGGGCACAACCCATTTTAAGGGCCCACCACATTTCATAAGCACTACAATCCCAGGCCTAAATAAAATCAAGTAGACGTTGACCTTAAGGACTGATTCGCTCTTTGGGGTCTAGTCTGAGATTGTTTACGATTAACTTGCTTGTACTGATCAATCTGATGTCTAGCTAGGGGAGTAGCGTCAAACGACCGCGACTGGGGGGTACACTAGGAACCGGAGGCGCAAGTCGAAGGAAGAACCTTCTCCCCAGTCCATCCTTCTAACTGGTTGGATTGAGTGGACACAAGTAGAGTAAATTGTTTATAATCTTAAGGCAGATTCTGAGTGTCTGTAGATCCTTAAGCTACCCCACTTAAGAACAAGCTTATTTTGTTGTGCTACAGGGTTCTTATCCCCAGTCCTTCCGACCTCTTCCTAGTTTATGCTGGGAAGGAGGTCATTGAATCCCCGATTAGAAGGACCACTAGAGTATTCTAGGAGGCATAGATTAGATTTTGGCCAAATTGATCCCATGGCCGATCAACATCCCCCACTGCCTCAGAATCCACAGGAGGTATTTCAAAGGCAGCTGGAACAAATGTAGAGAATGCAAGAATGGTTCCAGAGAATGCAAGGTGCTCAACCCTTGAAGGATTTTTATGATCCTTCAAATTACGAGGAATGTCCCGACGTCCAGATTCCTACCAGAGACGTAGAAATCAAGCTCCAGGTATCAAGCCTGATCAAATATTTCCATGGGCTTGGCTCTGAAGACCCGTTTCAGCACTTGGAGGACTTGACCACTTTGGTCCAGACCACCAAGGCACGAAACGTAAATGACGAGCAGATGATCATGAGGCTCTTCCTCCACTCTCTTAGGGATAAAGCCGCTCATTGGTACTAGATTATAGAAAGGCCAATTGCAACTCGGAATGATTTGAAATCGACTTTCCTAAAGAAATTCTTCCCTGTCGGACGTACCAATGCTTTGAGACGAGCAATTACTACCTTTACTCAGCAGCCGACGGAGCAGTTTCATGTTGCCTGGGAGCGATTCCAGGACTTATTGCGGGGGTGTCCACACCATGATGTGCCGAAATGGCAGCTTGTGCAGATCTACCACGGGTTGATTAAGCAACTTAGAAATCACGTGGATGCTTCTTGCAGAGGCAATTTCCTCAACAAAGATGCAGATAGCGCACATGAAATTGTTTGAGGAGATGAGCGAGAATTCGATCAATCATGCCTCCATGGATACTTTAACCGGTCCCAACAACCCAGATTGAATGTTAATGAAGTCCACGACTCTCATTCATTCGATATGGAATTGATTTGCAATAAACTAGATAAGGTTGACTTGGTTACTAAAAGGATGGAGGAGTGGATGGCTGGAAATTCAATGAACAATTCTTGATCCACTAAATCCCAGAATTCGGGATTCCATTCGTCGCGAGCTCCTTCTGGACGAGAGTTCGTGAAGCAACTTAATGCGGCTCAACCTGTGAGTCAGCATTATTTGGAACCCTACAGGTTCCAAACTGGGGCCTTTGATCCCAGTTTCTCTGATCCCTCCCTTTCTTTCTCTCCATCCTCACCCTATGAGGATGTCTATGCTATACAGGAGAACATTAGGTCCAACTTTTATTCCAATGCTTATAATCCGGGTTGGAGGAACCACCCTAACTTCTCCTGGAAAAACCTAAGGCAGCAAACCCAATTCCGACCCAGCAATTATGCTCCGCAAAGACCAATGGGTCAGGGTCATGTTTACACTCAGCTGCCCCCGAATTAGGTCAGTCAGCCATCTTGGAATGCCCGTCAACCCGTAGGGCAGGCTGATTTGAACCGACATATGGTAGAAATGTAAGGATCTATGCTCCGGCTCATGCAGAAAATGAAAACCTCACTGGACAGCTTGCAAAATGGGTTCATTGCTAATTCTCATCAACCTGGATCTCTGCCATCTCAACCGGTACCTAACCTGTGTAATATCCAGAATCCAGGCAATCAAGCTCAAGGGTACAGGAATCAGAGGGACCTACATGCACATGCTCAGGTGGTTGAGCTAGGTCCTTCCTCTTTTGCTTCTTCAAATCAAAGGTTTTTGGCTAATGAAGCCCCTCCAATCTTTCCTACCCCTCCCCAAGACCCAAACCGTATGCATCTGCTAATTTAGTTACCTTGAGGAGTGGAAAACAAACTCAAGATCCACAACCGCACTATTCTGATCTACCAAATCCTGGAAAGTCTGAGGAGAGAAAGGAGAACTCCGAAGAAGAAATCAAGGCTCAGGAATCTGATTCAGAAGATCTGACTCATGTTCCTTTAGCTGAGGCCTTGATTAAACCTAGGAAGAAGAAGCCTGTTGATAGTAACGAGAAGCTTTTGAATATATTCAAGAATGTTGAGATCAATATCCCGCTCCTCGATGCTATCAAACATATACCGGCTTATGCTAAATTTTTGAAGGATTTATGCACACAAAAGCGTAAGTCGAGGGAATCTGTTTCAAGGAAGGTGATACTCTCCGAGTAGGCTAGTTCTGTTATCTTGCATCACCTTCCTCAGAAAAAGAGAGATCCAGGTGCTCCTTTGATTTCTTGTGTCATCGAAGATTACACTTTTGATAAAGCACTTTTGGATATAGGTGCATCTATTAACCTAATTTCGACTTCTCTTTATGAGAAGTTCGGATTAGGTGAACTTCGGCCGACTTCAGTAACGTTGTAGTTAGCGGACCGTTCGATCACAAATCCACGAGGCGTTATTGAAGATATTATTGTCAAGGTTAAGAATTTCTATTTTCCTGTAGATTTCCTTGTCCTTGACATGGATGTACCTGAAAACCTAAGGAAGACTCCCATCATTCTGGGGCATCCGTTCCTAGCTTCCGCAAAGGCCAATATCAACTGTGAAAGCGGTAGCATGGAAATCTCCTTTGGGTATCAGAAATTGAAATTTGATATTTTTAAAGCGATTAACAAATTCGAGGATTGTGGATTTATAGAGAAACTTGAGGATGATAACTTGAATATCTAAACTTGTGTGGTGGTTTCTGCAATTGAAAGTTCCTCATGTTGTGATGTATCTAACCCGCAACCCTCTATGGCAAACCTGCCACATTCTGAAGAGGTTATTGATTTTATTCACTTTCAACCTCTTCCTCTTGATGAATCTTCTTCAGCATCATCTTTACCCTCAATCCAAAACCCGCCCTAGCTCGAACTAAAACCATTGCCTGAGAATTTGAAATATCAGTTTTTGGGACCTCAAAAGACGCTCCCTGTGATTATCAGTGCCAGATTAACTAAGGAGCAGGAGATTAAGTTGATCAAGGTCCTAAAGGAACACAAGGAGGCCATTGGTTGGACCATTCATGACCTTAGGGGGATCAAGCCATCTTACTGCAATCACAGAATATTTTTGGAAGATGGATCCTGCCCTTCTCACCAAATGCAGAGGAGATTAAACCCTAATATGCAAGAAGTGGTCAAGAAGGAAATTATCAAGTTGCTCGATGTAGCAATCATTTATCCGATCTCTGATAGTCCCTGGGTAAGTCTCATGCAAATTGTTCCCAAGAAAGCTGAGATTACTGTTGTGACTAACGAGAAAGGAGAATCTGTCACAACTCGTTCAGCTTCCTCTTGGAGGGTTTGTATTGATTGCAGGAAGCTGAACACAGACACGAAAAAGGATCATTTCCCCTTACCCTTTATCGATCAAATTCTTGAAAGACTAGCCAGGCAGAAGTACTTCTGTTTCCTTGACGGTTGCTCGGGATACAATCAAGTCCCTATCCATCCCGAGGATCAGGAAAAAACTTCACCTATCCCTACGGAACCTTTGCTTTCCGTAGGATGTCATTCGGCTTATGCAATGCACCTGTGACTTTTCAAAGGTGTATGTTAGCCATATTCTCAAACATGGTGGGATTGTTTATGGAAGTCTTCATGGATGATTTCTCTATTTTTAGAGAATCGTTTGATTCTTGTTTGGCTAATCTTGAAATGATTCTTAAGAGATGCTTCAAAACAAGACTGGTCCTTAGCTGGGAAAAGAGTCATTTCATGACACGAGAAGGCATCATCTTAGGTCATGTAATCTCTAAACGGGGTATCGAAGTTGACAAAGCTAAGGTTGATGCTATCTCTAAACTTCCTCCTCCCACATCTATCAAACAAATTCGCTCATTTCTTAGTCATGTGGGATTCTATAAGAGGTTCATCAAGGACTTTTCTAAAGTTGCTCTCCCTCTGAGCAACCTTCTTGCCAAAGATACGCCGTTGGATTTCAACGAATCATGTCATAAGACATTTGATTTTCTTAGAATGGCAATCACTTGTGCTCCGGTGTTGCAACTACCGATTTGGACAGCCCCATTTAAGATCATGACCAACGCCTTTGATTACACGATCGGGGCTGTTTTGGGTCAGAAGATTGATAGAAAGCCCTCTGTCATCTACTACGCTAGTAAAACTTTGGATGAGGCCCAGAGGAATTACACTGTTACTGAGAAGGAATTACTAGCTGTAGTATTTACTTTGGAGAAATTCAAGGCTTATCTCTTAGGGTCTTTCGTCATCATATATATCGACCACTCAACCTTGAGACATCTCTTGGCCAAAAAGGATGTCAAACCTCGGCTTATTCGATGGATTCTTTTGCTTCAAGAATTTGATCTTGAAATCAAGGATAAATCTGGGGCACAGAATGTGGTGGCGGATCATCTTTCGAGACTTCTGAGTGATTCTTCTTATCCGGATATTCTGATTGTTGATACTTTTTTAGATGAGACTATCCTTACAGTTTCAGGTGTCCAAACCCCATGGTTTGCTGACATTGTAAACTATTTGGACGTTGGTCAAATCCCTTAGGATTGGACCAAGCAACAACGAGATAGACTCAAATCTGAGGCTAAATATTACTTCTGGGAGGACGCTGAACTGTATCGCATCGGCTCTGATTAGATTATTCGCCAATGTGTTCCGGAGATTGAATTCAAAAGTATACTCGACTTCTACCATGCATCTGCGTGTGGTGGACATTTCTCCGGGAAAAAGACGACTGCAAAAATTTTGCAATCTGGATTCTTTTGGTCATCTTTATTCAAGGATGCCCAGGAATTCTCGAGGTCGTGTTCCCAATGCTAAGCACTTGGGAGCATAACCAAGAGAGACATGATGCCCCTAAACCTGCTTCTTCCTGTCGAAATCTTCGACGTTTGGGTCATCGATTTCATGGGACCTTTCCTCCCTTCATTTGGACATCAATACATTCTCATCGCTATTGATTACGTGTCCAAGTGGATCAAGGCCATTCCCACCCAAACCAATGACCACAGGGTGGTCATTGATTTCGTCAAGATGAACATTTCAGTCGGTTCAGGATTCCGAGGGCCATCATCGGCGATGGTGGTTCTCACTTCACTAATGCCCAATTCCGTAATTTACTAGCAAAATATGGGGTAAATCACAGAATCTCCACACCTTACCATCCCCAGATGAATGGACAGGCCGAGATCTCCAATCAGGAGATCAAGAATATTCTTCAGAAGATGGTTAGGCCTGATCGTAAAGACTGGACTCAAAAAGTTGAGGACGCTCTTTGGGCCTACCGTACGGTGTACAAAACACCTATCGGCATGTCATCGTTTCGTCTAGTGTATGGAAAGGCGTGCCGTTTACCAGTAGAAATTGAACATAGGGCATCCTGGGCAATCAAGCAGTGCAATTTAGATTTGAATTTAGCCGGAAAGACCAGGAAACTCCAACTATCTAAGTTGGAGGAGCTTAGAAATGATGCGTATGAGAATGCCAAGAACTACAAGGCTCGAATCAAAGTTCTTCATGACCAATTGATATCTCACAAGAGCTTTGAGCCGAACTAAAAGGTCTAGCTCTTTGATTCTTGATCTAAGCTCTTTCTCGGCAAACTTAGGTCAAAATGGAACGACCGTTCATCATTAATCAGATTTTTCCAAAAGGGGCAATTCAAATTTCTAATCGAAAGATGGGTAATTCATTCAAAGTCAACGGTCAACGTCTGAAGCCTTTTATTGACTGTATTGTTCCATAACCCATCTCAGACACGGTTGCTCTCATCATGTTGTGATCTCTTTGGCTAGACTTCGCCTAGCTAATGGCATTAAACTCAGCAGTTGTATAGTTTGACTCAGAGCTGACTTGAGCATCATATTCAGGTGATATCTTCTACATTCTACCTTCCTTTCATGTCTTTTATTCTCAATGCAGACATTGCATCAGCTAAGCATGCGGGGGGGTGGATTCATTTCTGAATCAATTTGTTAGCTTTGTGGAATTCTTGTAAATTCTACTTGTTTTCTTATTTATACATAAAATAAAATTGAATTAGGAAAGAATACTTGGGCATTAGGACTTTTCAATCTTAGGAAACATTACAGTAGTATCTGAACACTAAGACCCTTCAGGCTTTGGGCTTAATCAGCTCGGGTATCCACTAAAATGTGGATTTATTTATCGAGTCCTTGCCATCCTGAATTCTATTTCAATTTTATTAAATAAGTTTGGGTGATACGTATACGACTTATCAACCCGCCCTTTGATTTGAGGGAACTTTAAGTCTAAGCATCTACACACTATTTGCACTGACTTGTTGTTCGACGATTTTAACAGAAATTGGGTAGCTAATGAACCTTCTAGGGTGGTATGGCTAACAAGTTATCGTAGGTAAGAACCCATAGGTAGGTTGTCCAGAGTCTAGCCACTGGACCATTCTTTTCCTGCTGCCTTTAGGTAAATCTTAGACCAGGGAAGCCACCTACTTAAAAAAAAGAAAAAAGAAAGAGAAAGCCTAAAAAGAAAAAAAAAGCAAAGAAAAAGAAAAAGAAAACAAAAGAAACAAGCCACACTTCACCGCACAAGTATGACTGGCAAGTTATCGTGGGTAACAGCCCATTGGTAGGTTGTCCAGAACCCAGCTCAAGAAATGCACGTCAAATTCTTAAAACACTTAGGAAGAAGCAGAGAAGTAGAACAGGCCGGGAAGATATACACTGGATTCACTCTTATGTTGACCCCATAAAAAGAAAAAGTAGGGAGAAAGCTACTGGTTGTATATATACACCTTTAAGCAGAATTCTTTTTAAGGTCACCTAGGGACGTAGAAACCTGAAGTCCGTTCTGATTGTCGATCAATGAATCTATCACTTTTACAAAAAGATGCTTAGAACTTAGGGTTCTTATCAAGTTGTGGGTGGGTTGAGTGGCCGTAGAAAGCCACTCTGTAACCCTAAACTCAAAAATCCAAAAAAATTAGAAAAGAAGAAAAAGGAGAAAAAGAAATCTTTCTTTGAATAAAGCAACGGCTTGAGGTGGTCTGCAATTTGGTAGATACCCGGGCGCTGTTGTGTCTTTGAAAGTTCAGGTCCTAAGTAAAAATTTCTTGATGTTGAAAATGACTTGTGCCCGAGTAATCCAACCCTAATTCTTTTATAAATAGCATATAGTTTTTTCTATGGACTAACAAAAGATAGGCATGGGTGTGTGATATGCATACATTTATAGCAAAAAATGTCTATTAATACATGTTCTTAGTGTCAAATTAGCATCATACATTGTAAATATTGCATAACATGCATAATCATACATTTAGGTCAAGTTATATAAATTGTATAGTAATTGTCTCCTTTTATGGCCAGGGACAGGGCGATTTTTAATTGGGACCTCGAATCGAAGATCCAACCATACGGATCTGATCAGGGCGATGGTTGGAGTTCAACGACTCCAAGATCGCCCTGATCGGGCATCTGTAGTACCAGATAGAGACCGAGGAAGCCTAAAGATCAAGGGCCAAGATGGTGCCAATCTGTACTTCAGATGACAAATTCGACCGCACGGATGTGTTCGGATCGATGATCGCAGCCTAACAGTGTGAAAATCGGTCCAATCCAGCATCCGTGGTACCAACTACAACATGCAGAAGATGGACGGCCAAGAGGCGCCACGTGGCGCCATCACAGCCGCCCAAATCAACCGCAGCACCACTCCCCATCTTTTGAAGGTGCGACGAGGCGTGATCTGAGCCATTGGATCTTGATCCAACGGCCATGAAGCGCGTGCGCTTAATTCGTAACCGCGACAAAGCAGCGCTGCTAGCACAGCGGTAGAGCGGCGTTGTGCCAGCACGCGACGTGCGTTCGACTCGCCATCCATAGCGCACAAGGGATTAATCGCGACCATGTGATCGGCTACTAATGCAAAAAATCGCGTGATTTGTAAAAGTGGGTTTTTAATGTCGTTGTAACATGCAAATTCGCATATGCTTTTAAATTTATATTCCTAGATAGGGGAGTATCTAGGGTCGTCCAAGGAGGTAGGTTGCTTGCAAATAAACTCTCTTGCTTAGAAAATAAATCTCAACTTTCTTTTTGGTATTTTAAATATGTAACTTTTTTTTTGTTTTGAAATGATGAGGGCAAAATGCGAATTGTGACGGGAAGTACTAACACCTATAATTACTTAGCTAAAACTTAAGAGATAGAAAATGTCCACTACCTAAGCTCACTCTAGGCAAGTGGAGGCCTAGAGTAATTAGGGAGTGGAAGTGAAACAAGTGTTAGAACAAAGGTAACAATTGCAATAAGAAATTAAAAAGAAGGCAATTCAATTAATCAGAATTTGTGTTCTCTACAAAGACAAGTAGAGGAATGCTTCTACTAGAAATGGAAAATATAAAAGCAATAAAAGAAACACAAATCCTCATGCAAAATTTGGTGAAGAAGGGAGTATTCTTGCTCCAAGCCTAGCTACTCTTTAGCTTGAAAAGAGGGTCTCCTTCTTCTCCTTCCCTGAAAACTCCTCCAAGGTGGATGCTACCACCTTCAATGCTCTCCTCCAAGGGTGGGCGTGCACCACCCTCAAGCTTTCCTCCAAGGTAACGTGGACCACCTTCAAGACCTCCTCCAAAGGTCTTCCTTGCCTGGCTCCTCCTTTGGCTGGCGTGGGCACAAGAGAGAAGGGAAGAGGGGAAGGCACCAAAGGGACAGAATATCCCCTTAATCTTCTTCTTCTTCTTCTTCTTCTTTCTTGGGCGTGGGCTCTAGGTAGAGTATGAGAGGAAATTTGCTAGCCAAGGATGGTTTGAATGGTGGTGGGTAGTGGTCTTTTTATAGGATAGGATGAGGGGTTAAGGTGACTCTTGAAATGGAGGGCTAAGATGGGAGGATGGAGGTGGTTAGGTGATCCTAGGGTTAAGGATGGTTGGCGCCACCTAAGGGGTGTAAGGGGGGTAGTTATGGGTGGCCAAGGGACACCTAAAAGTGGCACCAACTATGGAGAGGTGCCATGGGTTGGTGCCAACTTCTAGGCTTCTAGAAGAGGGGATTATGTGGATGGTGGAGATGGGTTTAAGGGAAGATGTGTGGTGGAGATGAAGGGGGTTTTTGGGGGGAAAAAGTGGCACCAACAAGGAGGTAGTTAGGGTGGTTTTGGTGCCACCTTATGGTGTCTTTTGGAGGTAGTGGGTAGGCTAGGTTGGCGCCAAGTAGGGTTAGCTTATGTGGAGCTTAGGTGGAGCTAGTTGGTGGAGTTGTTGGGTAGGGTTTTTAGGTGGTAAAAGCCAAGGGAGCTGGAGCATAGCTAAGCTAGCTTAGCTAATGGTGGAGTAGAGGAGGAGGTGTTGGAGCTAAGGTTTGGAGGGAGGAGTTGGATCTGAATCTGGAGCTGAAGTGGAGCTGGTAGCTACTGAAGAGGTCAACATGGGGATACTTTATCTGGCTTAGCTTGCTAGTTCTTTGCTAGCTACTAAGCCAAGATAAAGTGAGCTGGCTTCTGTTGAATGGAGTTGAGGTGAGCTGGGTCTGGTGCTCACGGGGAGGATTGAGCTAGTTGAGACAGCTAAGGTAGCTTGGCTCAACCAAGTTGAGCTAAGGTAGCTTAGCTCAGCTGAGCCCCCAGGAGCTAGACTTGAGCTTCCTGAGCTGGGATGAATTCTTCTTCAACTGGCTGGAGTTGAGTGGAGCTGGATGTAGCTGGATCTAAGCTGGGGTGAACTCCAATCAACTCAGTTGAGCTAGCTAGAGCTCCCTGTGGAATAGTGGGAGATGAGATGAGCTAGACTCAACTAGGTTGAGCTGGATCTGAGCTAACCTGAGCTAGGGTAAGCTAAGATGAGCTCTCTTGAGCTGCCATTCAACTAAGATTAGCTGAATGGAGCTGGGATGAGCTAACCCTAGTCTAAGTGAGCTAGGTTCCAACTGAGGTGAGCTGGATCAAGCTGAGTTCCAGTTAGTCTGAGCTCCTCCTTCACCATTTGCCTTCTTGAGTGCTAGGGTTTTAAGGATCTGTATATCTGTTCATCCCTAACACTCACAAAAATACATTAAAACAACAAAAGAAAATGCAATGCATTCCTAACCTAGTTAATGCCTAAATGCATCCCAAAAACCCACTTGCGAAGCAAAACTCTAAGAGCTGGGTTTGTTTAATGCATAAGAATGATGATAAACTGTCATTTATCAACTACGAGCGGCTCAGATCATCAAATTACGTGCACGCACGATCAAATGCGAAGCACACACGCCCGATCGCACGCGGGCACGCGGTTAAGTGCAGATGAAGGCACACTCGAGGAGAAATCTAAGCCATCCGATCTCGCGATTGGACGACTGTGATTACGTAGATGTGGGCGTGCATTTTGTGTGCAGCAGGCGAGGAGGTGCACGTGGCGTGCGCACGTTGACCATGATCAGACCTTTAGTAACGAATAAATCCGTCACTAAAGACTTGATTTTAATGTTTTAAGCTTGAAATGACAAATTTGCCCTCAATTCCTACAACTATAAAAGGAGACCCGACCTCCACTTCTTCATCCCTTCCTTCACTTCTCTCCCTTTCCAAAGCTCAAGAGAAGCTTGTCTCACGCTCGGGATGCTATTCTAGAGCTAAATCCAATTTTCTCGCCCCTGTTCTGGAAGTAGATCCCGTGACGACGACGACGTGCTGCCCTGTTCCCGCTTCTTCCTGCTTCGTCCTCCTTCCCGCTCCGTCCTCCGTCTTCCAGGCGTCGCTCCGTCCAGCTTGTCCTCCAAGTATTCGTCGAGGAGGATAACATCTCTCTCCCTTCTTTTTAATCATTTTCTAGAATAGAATTTTCTGCTTTCTAGTTGTAATCATTTCTCGCTTTGTAGTTGTAAAAACATTCTGATTATATCAAGTGATTGTTCTCTCTCTCTCTCTCTCTTTCTTTCTCTCTCTCTATATTGTTTCCATTGTAATTATTTCATTTTCAAACAAAACACAAAAAAATATAAATCATGGATTTTAGATTGACGTAGCCTCCTTATGTTCGACCCGGAATTTTTAGAATTTCGGTATAAATTTATCTGCTGACAGATTTCTTCGCAAATCAAACTACAACGGGTTTTTCGAAACCGATTTTGATAGTGTAGTTTTCCACTCTCAATATCCACCAAAAGAAAGTTTTTTTATATATGTATAGAAGGCAAGCAAATACTTCTAACCTAAGGATCATGCAAAGGACCTAACTTTTTTTTGGCTTTTTTTTTTTGAAAAGAAATCTAACCTAATCTAAGATACGCATACTTACCTAAGATTCGAACCCTTTTTTTTTGTTGCGTGTTTCTTCTTGTAATTCCGTGATTCCTACGCACACACAATCAAAGAGAATGCAAGTTAGAATTTCTTATAAGAGAAGCTTTTTAAAAATTTATGTTGCCTCCCCAGCAACGACGCCAATTTATTCGTTGCGAATCGCATAAAAAGATTTTTATATCATTGTAGTTGCAAATCATGCCAAAACAAAATAATTTTTAAATCTTTTAGTAAGTACCGATTCGTTTGCAAGGAGGCAAAACGTGATTTTTGTGAAAAAGCTTTTCAAAAAGACATTCTAAGCAAATATTTATATATGTATATATGTATATATAGATGATAGTGGTGGATTCTAGTGAATGGGATTTGGGTTTGGAAAATCCATCATCGTAGTTTGATTCGCGAGAAATCCATCAATCAGATAAAATTTATAACCGAAACTCAAAAAGTGAGTCCCAGGTCGAACATAGGGAGGCGAACGTTTGGTTTGAAAAATACGCGTTTTGCTTTTATTTGTTTTTGTCGTTTTTGTCTTTTATAATTTTTTTGGTATTTTTAGAAAACAAGAGATTAGGTCGATGAATTCTTATCTAACTAATCTACTTGCAAAATATAAGAGAGAGATAGAGAGAAACAATCACATATATCTCAACAAGTGTTTCTACAACTATGAATGCGGGAAAAATTACACTAGAAAGCAGTAAAGATAGATGGAAATGAGAAGAATCCCCCTCGACGGTCGCTCGGAGGATGACTCGCTTTGATGACGCTTAGAGGAAGGTGGTGTGGAGCGGGACGAAAGAAGACGGAGCCACAGGACGGAGGGTGGGGCAGGACGGTGTCGCGGTGAGGATCTTCTTCCCGAAGGGAGGTGAGAGGATGATCGCGGGATGCTCCACGAAGGGTGATGAGAGGTGGGAACAAATATTTATTTTCTACTCTAGAGGAGCATCCCGGGCTTGAGACAAGCTCTCTCTAAAGCCTTGGAGGTAGTGAGGAGAAGAAAGGAAGAGATGGTGGTGGATGGAGGGGGTAGGTCCTTTTATAGTGGAAGGAGGAAGGACTTCTCATGCACAGGCAATTAGTGACTGTTGCAAGCATCACTAAAGACTTGCCTAGGCTATCACTGAAGATCCGTGCCATTCAACGCTCCTACTGGCCCGCGCATCACGTGCCAGTGCCCCTCGGGCCGTGTCGCGCGCACGCACACTGGCATGTACTGCGCTGCTGCTGCACGTGGCTGCGACTATGTGCGCACGTGTGCTATGGTGTGTTCGGCCAGTGCACCTCCAATTGCGAATTAGGGGGGGCTGTGGGGATTCAAACCTGCATCCCTCCCTTGAAGATCAATGCTTCAACCAACACGGCAAGCTGACTTTTGTGATGCTAAGATGTCTTATGGACACGCGGTGGGGAGAGCTTGGGAATGGGGGTCATAGATGAGGTATGATATGGGCAGGCGCTGCTGGCCGATGTTGGGTAGCCTAGATGGTGCCACATGGAACAATCTGGACCATCCATCTTCTTTCTGTTGTAGAGGGTGCCACGGTGCTCGGATTGAGATGATTCTCGCGTTGTTGGACTGCGATCGTCGCTCCGGATTCATCTGTACGATCAGATTTTTCATCCAAAGCCTATAAGGATGTCGCATTTCTCCTTGGCCATTGATCTTCTTCGAACATCATATGGTGCTATGGGATTCCAATCTAGACAATTTCAGAGGCGTTAGACTCCAATCGCCATCCTGATCATATTTGTATGGTCAGATTGTCCATCCGAGGTCCTGAAATAAATCTTCTTCCCTCCTAGCCATAAAAAGACACAATTAACCTAAAATATACGCAACTACTCTAAATGCAGAATGATGCATGCTATGCAATATTTATAATATGCAATGCAAATCTATGCCTAAGAACATGCATGAATAGGCATTTTAACCTAATTAAATGTGTCTACACCAATAGACAAGCATTCATGCGGTCAAATAAACATTTTATTGATAAAAATAATGTCTCACAAATCTAATGTAATTGAATGCTTGAAAATAACATGAAACAAAAGAGTAAACTATGGAGGAGGAAATAGAAGTAAATGAGGTGGAGATGATTGAGTCACTTGTAGGATGCTTGTGTGAAGTGCGGTAGCACTTCAGATCTAAGGCACTGGGAAGAAAACTGGGGAGAGAGCTCGAAAAGAGAGGGAGTGAACTATGGTAGACTAATTTATGCTAAGGCTAATTGGCTTCTAAGGGTTGGAGGCTAGGTCCTTTTATAAGAATCTAAGTGTCTTTTCTATTGGTTGATCTAGAGTGCCTAGGATCACTAATTTGGATGGCTTAGATTTCATCCAAGGATTGGTTAAATAAGGACCTTAGGATCTAGATTGTAAAGCTAGGATAGGTTGGTGGTTTTCTAAAAATATGATTTCCTAGTTAGGTGAGAGGATAAAGTAGGAAAGCATAGGCTCTAGTGTTTGAGGATAGAGTTCAGGTGATTTTTGGGTTGTTTTAGGAGAATAAGGCTAAGTTCAGAGGCTTTTTCACATTGGAGAAGGTCTTTAGACGTCCAGGAAGGTCCCTGAACATCTTATACTACAGTGTTAAATGTCTGGATGATGTTCTGGGTTGTTTCAAGAGGATAAGGACATATTTGGTGGTTTTTCTCACTGGATGAGGGTTCTGGACATCCAAGAAGGTGTCTGGATGTCTTATATTGCAAAATCAGAAGTCCAGATGGTATTCTAGACATCCAGATCAGTTTTATGGGTTGCAGGTGCATCTGGGGGAAATTTTGGTGTTGGGGTGTCACATCAGGCATCTAAAGAGGTGTCTGGATGTCCAAAAAGGGTGCAGGTCCAAGTTTGGTTGTGTGTGAGTGTGTAATTAGGTTGGGGAAGTTTCTAAATGGTTCAGGGAAATCCTAATTAGGTTTTAGGTTGGGTTTAGGTCTAGGATAGGTGGGCTAGGTTTTGGGATAAGAGTATCGTAGAGTTCTAAGGGTAGGGTTAGGTTATCCTAGTCCCTCTCTCTCTCTTCTTTCATTGGATCTTCACTCTTTCTTTAATCAAGTTTTGGTCTTCAACCAGCTTGTAGCTTTGTATTTCATCTTCTATCCCGCTTTTATTTTGCATGGCTCCATGTCAATCTAAGTCCACCTACATTATTTACAAAAGACTAAAATTAGATAATTAGGCCTAAAATAAGCACAATGCATATGATATGCATGCATGTTCTGAATGCAATATTCACATTCTAAATGCATGATTTTACTGAGGAGCTAACCTTAGATTAAGCCAATTAGGGTGATAAATTAAGCTGTTATCAAAACCCAATCCCCTAACCTATCCCCACCTTAGGAGGTGTATGATTTAACCTATAACCCTTCTACCTCTCAATCACCTAAGATTGATCATGTGATTGAACCACCTTCTTTGTCCACCCGACCCACCCCAGCTAGAATGCAAGTCATTGCCTTCTACTCTCAAATACTCTTTCCTTGGATCTAATCAAACCTACCTAGTGATTATTAGTTCGCAGCTTACACCTGACCTAGACCCAATTGATTCAAGTCTTGAGGAACAATCAAAAGGCAATTGGATGGACAATTCATGACCTAAGAGGAATCGACCCCTCATACTATACCATAGAGTATTTTTAAAGGATAATGCTAGGACCTCTCGCAAAATGTAGCGATGCCTAAATCCCAATATGCAAGAAGTAGTTAAGAAAGAAATAATTAAATGGTTAGATGCTAAAATTATATTCCTAATTTCAAACAACTAGTGAGTGAGTCCTATCCACATTATGCCAAAGAAAGCTGGGCTTACTATTGTTACAAATGAAAAAGGGGAATTAGTGCCAACCAAGACAGCTTCCTCTTGGAGAATATGTGTTGATTATAGGAAGCTGAACCTAGCCTCTAAGAAAGATCATTTTCCACTCCCATTCATTGACCAAATCCTAGAGAGGCTAGCAGGACAAAAGTATTTCTATTTCCTTGATGGTTATTTGGGCTACAACCAAGTAGCCATCCATCCCTAAGACCAAGAAAAAACCACATTCACCTACCCCTATGGGACTTTTATAGGATGCCATTTGGATTATGTGATACACCTGCCACATTCCAGAAGTGTATGTTGGCGATCTTTTTAGAGATGGTAGGTGACTTTCTCGAGGTTTTATGAGAGTCTCATCATGAGCCATAACTAGCTCATTTTGACCCAATAAAGAAGATAAAAGCTCCTACATAACCTAGAAGAAGGCTTAACTGAAGGAACAAGTGCTCTGAGAAGAAAACATGAAATAAAGGTTAAAACTGTAATTTTACCATTGCAGTACATAAATGGGATTTCTTAGAAGCAAAACATAGGTCAAATGGTCTAAATGAGATAAAAAGTGGGTTGAGTCAATCAGAAATGGGTTTATGTACAATCTAAGAATTAAATGACACTTTGTAACCTTAAAACAGACCCGCTTAAATTAATAAGGTTCCGGTCAGAATAAAATCAAGTAAATCCTCTAAAAATCATGGAAAAATATCCTCTAGGGTTTATAACACTTAATTTGGCCTTTGGAACCCAGTTTGACCTAGATTAGGGTCCTAGCACATTAATTGACCTAATTTGGGTTTTTATGCAAAATATCCAATCAAACGAAGTCAAACCTAAAATCCAACTTCACCATTGGATTCCTTAGGTCAAAATTAGGTTTGTACCAAAATTTGGACCTAAGGGGAGGTCATCTTGGCCTACTTTGCAATTTAGTACACCCAAATCACAATTTGGTCCCTATCTTTTGAATATCTTTGCAGAGAGCCCCCTAAGTTCCTCGCCACCTTTGCAATCAGGTGCTGCTGCCATTGTTAGGGCAGAACCAAGCTCCGGCGAGGTTTAGAGAGGGATTACTCTCTGATTCCTCAGAGATTCTCTCCCAGAAATGGAAGGGAGATTCCCTGAGAAATTCCCTTCTAAAGCCAATTATAATCTCTGGTGTGAACCCAATCTCTCGTGCGAACGCACGAGAGATTTGGGTATCTTAACCTCTTTCCATCTCCGGCGACCGACCTCGGGCGATTGCGCGCCCTCCACGCTCTGAAAGCATGGCCCAGTGCCTATAAAATAACCTCTAAGCCCGGCCGCAGATCTTCAGCTTGATTTGGCCGAGTTTCCACCTCCAATTCATCTCCTCCTGCCCGGCCAAAGTTCCCAGCAAGCTTCGGCGAGCCCCCCTCCCCTCCCTCTTCGCTTTGCCACAAAACGAGTGGCAAAGTTATCTTCCTGACTCTCCTCCGCGTCGCGTAGTACCCACACACGCCGCCTCAGCCCCGTCGTCGCCGCCGTTCTCCCCCACTGGGCAGCGTCTTCTCCGACGACAGCAGGTACAACTGTCCGCCCTCCATCCTCCTTCGTCCCTACAATTAGGTTAGAACTATTCCCCATAGTCCCCTCTCTCTTTTCCCCCTGTTATCTCATCTAATCGACCCTCGACCGACGCCGACCACCCTCATCTTCCACATCACCAACCGACCTCCGACGAGCCGCTCCCACCATTCCGCCCCTCCACACGGCTCGCCGACCATCTCGTAAGCTCCGCCTCACCACCAGGAACACATTCCACCCCTCCACTGCCACTCTGCACATCCACAGTAGCCCCCCGAACAACCCCACACATCCGGCCACAGGTTGACCTAGGCACGCATGCCTAGGCCATCCTGCGGCCTGCAGCATGGCTCACCACCTTCTCCGTGCTACGGCGAAGGTCCCTAGCTGGTCTAATTGAGCCGAGAGGCTCGCTTTGTGTCTGACAAGATTTCAGCTCCTGCCGCCATTGACGAAGGTTGAAGCAGCTTCGCAGCAGCTCCAGGCGTCAGCAACTCCAGTCTTCAGGTGCTGCGTATTCGGGCAAGCGTCGTAAAGTGCCTCGAGTCCAGCCAGGGGCGCTGCGAAGCCAGCAGCTGTGGCGATTGCACGCAGGTCTACGGGCGCGCGCGAAATCAGGGCAGAACCTTTAGTCCCACAACGTGGAATCGCGAGGCGCGGGTATGCTATAAGTTGAATTTGTGTTTTATGCTTACCGCCTCCGAAAGCACAGGGGTGAGGTCCCTCACTTGCCCTCACGCCCGCCTCGTCCACGGTTTCATCTCGCGGACCTGGCGGGATCCGACCCGACCTAAACCCACGCACTCCTCTCTCATCACCACCTGCAGGTGCACCTGGTCCCGGGTGTGAATCCGACCCAATTATCCTTGTGGCTCTGGGAGAGTGTCCCTAAGTGAACTGCTGAGAGAGAGAGACACGCGGGTAGAGGGAAAGGGGTAGGTTTTGCTCTGTGTAGGCACAGGCTGAACGTTGAGGAAGAAAGACTTGGCTGCGAGAAGGAAGAAGGAAAAGGCAGGAAGAACAGAAGGACCAAAGGAGAAGGAAGGCAAGGCAGAGAAGAGAAGGAGGAGGAAAGAAGCCTTCGCAGGAGAAGGAAGGCAAGGCAGAAGAAAGAAAGCAAGATCAGAAGAAGAAGAATAATCAAAAGGAAAAGGGAAAACACTTTTAAGACGTCTGATCCCAAGATCAGACGTCCAATTTGACTCTTTTGCCTGAATTATTTTTTTAGATACCTCTGAATTCCAGTTTTGAGTAAATTAGAGTGTTCAATTACATTTTGATTAGTAGTAAATTTCATTTGCTCCCTGTGTTCGACCTCGGATACTCCGATTTTCGAGTAATAAAATTCTCTATTTGTTTGAACGCTTTGTCGGCTATACTATAACGTCATATTCTCTTTGAAACCCGCACAAAAGCGTACGAACAAGGTTTTTATGGACAATTTTTCCATTTTTGGGGATTCCTTTGATTCTTTCCTAACAAATCTTGAAAAAATCCTAAAGAGGTGTATAGAGGTCAATCTTGTCCTTAGTTAGGAAAAGAGCCATTTCATGGTCACTAAGGGCATTGTCCTTAGCCATGTAGTATCACAAAGAGGCACTGAGGTCAACCAAGCTAAGGTGGACACCATCTCCAAACCTACATCTGTTAAACAAGTTAGACTTTCCTATGTCATGTGGGTTTTTACCATAGATTTATTCAGAATTTCTCTCAAGTTTCAAGGCCTTTAACTAAACTCGTGACTAAGGAACATGCTTTTGATTTTAATGATTCATGTTTGATGGCCTTTGACTCCCTAAAATTTGCTATCTCTTGTGCTCCAGTTTTGTAACCCCCTTGATGGATGACTCCATTTGAAATCATGTGTGATGATCTAACTTCGCTATAAGAGCTGTCCTAGGTCAGAAAATTGACAAAAAGCCCCACTATCGTATACTATGCTAGTAAGACCCTAGATCCAACTCAACAAAATTACACAACCACTGAAAAAGAATTGTTGATAGTAGGTTTTGGCTTAAAGAAATTTTGGACTTACTAGGTTCTCATGTGATCATTTATATTGACCACTCTGCTTTGTGACACCTTTTAACCAAAAGGATGTCAAACCTTGACTTATCAGGTGGATTCTACTTTTACAAGAATTTGATCTAGAAATCAAAAATAAAGCCAGATCATAAATGTAGTGGTTGATCATTTATCGAGAATCCTAGTTGCTGTTGTACTACCTGAAATTCCAATTTCTAACTTTTTTCCAGATGAAGCAATCCTCACTATCTCAGGAGTTAGAACCCCCTAGTTCACCAATATTGTTAATTATTTGACCACTGGTAGAATACCTGAGGGTTGGTCCAAAAAACAGTGTGATCGATTTTTTGCTGACACCAAATTTTACTTTTGAGAAGATCCTTAGTTGTATAAGATAGGATCAAATTATTAGATGGTGTGACCCTGAAAGCAAGTTCACAACATTTTGACTTTTTGTCACACATCCGCCTATGGAGGTCACTTTTTGGGCAAAAAGATGGCCGCCAAAATTTTGCAGTCTGGATTCTACTAGCCATCTATTTTTAAAGATGCCTATCATTTCTCTCGGGCATGTACATGTTGCCAAGCTGTTGGAAACATGACCCATAGAAACAATGCCATTAAGCCTAATCTTGGTGGTGGAGATTTTTGATGTTTAGGGAATAGATTTTATGGGACCCTTCATCCTATCCTTTGGACACTAGTATATCCTTGTCACAGTTAATTATGTGTCCAAATGGATAGAAGCCATCCCAAAAAGATCCAATGACCATAGGGTTGTAATTTAGTTTATTAAGAGAAACATCTTTAGCCAGTTCGGGATGCCAAAAGCCATCAATAGTGACAGCAGATCCCATTTCATGCACACCTAATTCAAGAATCTCTTATCCAAGTATGGTGTCACATGCAAGATTTCTACGCCTTACCTCCACAAATGAATGGACAAGCCAAAGTGTCCAACCAGGAGATCAAGTCGATCCTCCAGAAAATGGTTAGGCCAGACTGAAAAGATTAGGCTTCTAAGCTTGATGATGTTCTATGGGCCTACCCTATAGCTTATAAAACTCCCATTGGGACTTCACCCTATCGCCTGGTGTTTGGTAAGGCTTGTCACCTTCCTATAGAGATCAAGCACAAGGCTTATTGGGCCATTAAAAGTTGTAACCTAGATTTGGACAAAGTCGAAAAACACTACAAACTCCAGCCAACTGAGCTGGAGGAAATCCGAAATGATGCTTACGAAAATGCTAGGATCTACAAGGATAAGACTAAGACTCTCCACGATAAATTCATCTCCAAAAAGAACTTTAAGCTGAATGACAAGGTCTGGATTTTCGACACCAAATTATAGCTTTTTCCAGGCAAGCTAAGGTCCAAATGGCATGGACTATTTACAGTCACATGCACATTCTCACATGGTGTTGTAGAAATCTCTAACCCCCAGATAGGCCAAAATTTTAAGGTTAACAAGCAAAGGCTTAAACCTTATGTCACTCACATTATTCTTGGCATAGCCTCTAATCCAATTGCACTACTGGACCTTAATTGAGCTTCACTGTGTCTAGCTAATGACTTAAGACTTATCACTAACTAGGAGGCAACCCAGTATTTTATATATGTGTAGATACATTTTTGTTACTATTTTTGAGCTGACCCAGAATGACAAAGAGTAGTCAGGCGATATCCCGTTATCTTGCTTATCATTTCTTTATTTATTTCAATTATATTCATTCCAATGAGGACATTGTAATAGATAGGCATGGGAGTTGGATATTGCATGTCTTAATTAAAGTATTATCAGCTATATGTGTTTTCTTTTCTTGTTTTATCATTAAAAAAATGAAAAATATAATAAAAAATTTTTGGTATTTTGAGTTAGTAAAAGAGTAGAATTTCTTGACATTAACAATTTACTAATTGTCTTAAGAAAAGTATAGTAAAAAATCTTATCACCTAGACTCTTTAGGTCATTTTTGACTAAATTATCTTAAGTATTCACATAAATAAGGATTTGTTTCTTGAATCCTTGAAAGGGGTTTTAAGAGCCAAAGTATTGAGTTGGGGGAGTGATTAGTATGTGACTTATCTTCCTACCCTCTGGTTTGGAAAGATTGAGAAAATTAAAGCACTCTATCCTAGCACTAATGCACTAACTTATCATTTGGGTGACTTCCATTGAACCCATTAGTAGTCAATAAGGTTTAGTCTAAGGGTCAAATGATCCTTGTGAGTATGGCTGGCATGTTGCACTGGGTATGCTCCCGAGATGTAGGATGTCGAAATCCTAGCTTAGCATCTTTAGCTTTTAGGCCTTTATTTAGGGAAAGCATTTAGAATGGATGAAGGAGAGCCACTTACCTATAAAAATAATTTGGAGAATGAGAAAAATATTGAAAAAAAAGGAAAGAAAGTAGGAAAATCACAAATAAATTTGCACCTCGCTACAAATGAGTATCGCATTCCAATAATACAACTGGCTACATATAGGTGTTATTTCATTAGAAAAAAATATTTGTTGAAAAAATACAGAGAGAATAAATTAGGAAAAGAGACCTAGGGACTAGCCAGGGAAATATACGCGGACATTCTACTAGCGAGGGATAGAAGTGTGAGTGCATATAGAGCCTAAAGGATCTAAGTATACACTAAAGGAGGGTGATAATGTAATATCTAACACTATTGACAAATTAAAAAATTATTCATCATATATCAAAAATTAAATATGCACAGACCAAAAGAGATAACACTTGGATTTAGAGTGAAAACCCTTGTAGGTAAAAACCACTACTTAAGCCTCTCAGCTTAGGATTTCTCCGACTAGTCGACGCTAGTCCAATTCACTAACGTATCACTTGAACGAGGGTGGCACAACCACTTACAAGACATCTTCTCTTTATATACCTGACTAAGAGAAGAACAACAACGGGATTTCCAGGACAACTTAGATCCCAAATCAAGAACAATAGAAATATAAAATATATAAGAAAAATTCCTATGGAACCTCAAGAAAAATAGAGCAAACTGAGCTTTTTTTATTTGCAAAGAATCGTGCTTTGAATCGAAATAATTGGAGGCACAGAGGCACGAAAGCACTAAAAAGAATATGCGTGTTTTTTTTTGTAGAAAGCTCTTCAGGTGTGTTTTGAAATGGGGGGTCAAGGGTCCTATTTATAGGTTTTTTCGACCTATTTTGGAAATAATGGAAATATAGCATTGATCTATCAAAACTTATTATTGGTTGATCAAAATGCCTTTCGATCAATTAATTAAAAGGATTGATTGATTCCATGTTGATTGATTAAAATGGGAATTCAATCGACTTCTCAAGTTTAAGGAAAATTTGACCATTGGAGGTCTTTGATCAATTAATCAAAATGGGTTAGTCGATTAATATAGGTTTGGTTAATCAACAGTATGAAGAACTTAGGTTAAAAGGAAAAATTTGAGTTTAATGAGTTTGAAAATGCATCAATTGTTATATTTTGGGGTTCCTTACATTATTCTATACTTAATAAAGATAAAAAGAGTCTTCAGTATCTTCATATGGAGTTTGATTCCACTTCATAAGGATATCATATCTTGATTTGACTTGAGATATCCTGAAATTGTTAGTCCACAATAAAAATAAAATTTTCTTACATCAAAACATGGGTATTAACATTCTCCCACTTTTTGATGATAACAAAATTATAATTATATATGCATAAAGGTATAAAGATGCATAATATGTTGTTTATGCAAATATAAGTTTTTCTCTGCCTTTGTTATTAACAAAAAGCTTAATCAATCAGTTTATCTAAAAACAAACTATATATCAATTGAAATAGAGTATCTCCCCCTTATTGAATTTTTCATGCAATTCATGACATGCTGCTAGGAATAACAAAATTGCAAGTATATCAATTGTAATGACATTAACTGCATTGAATAAAATATATTGAAAATCTACAATAAAGTTCCAAAAATGAAGTTCTACAAAGAGGAATGAAACTACTACAATCATGAAAATATAAGGTACTACAACCCAGAAGAGAGAATGAAATATATAGTGCTACAGTCCAAAAGATAGAAAGAACAATCTAGAAAAAAGCTCAAGAATGCCTCTATATCCGATGAGAACTCGACCCTTGTTTAACAAGGCCTTAGCCTTGTTTTGCTTGGCTACAGCAACCCTTGTCGTTGGTGTATGCAAGGAAGGAGGTCTTTAAGACCTGAATTGGTTGGGCCTTAGGAGCCAAACCCAAGGAAACGAAGGCGACTTTTCGCATCACCAGGTTCTTCCCGATTATATGAGATGGCTAATCCTAATCATGGTTCGAATAAGAATCCTGAAAATCTAGACCTAATGGCTTGTCTAGAAGCTAGGGTTGTTGAGACTGAACAAAGGTATCAGCAGAATATTGACAGGATCCTGAACACATTGGACTTGATGCAGCATCCACCATGCGAAGAACTGCGGGACTTCTATGATCCAGCGACTTTGGTTCTAGAACCCCAAGTTCGGCTTCTCGCAGGCGGAGATGCATTCAAGCTGGACCCGAATGTAATAAGTTTGATTCAGACTTATTTTCATGGAAACTCGAATGAGGATCCCTTCCAACACATCGAGGATCTGAGTCTAATTGCAGAAATGGTTTGACCTAGAAACGTTGATTTAGGGATCGTTCTCATGAAGTTTTTTCCATTCTCTCTTAAGGATAAAGCTTCTTATTGGTTTAAGATCATCGGGAGGCCGATTAGAACCTAGACAAAATTACGTCGTAAATTCCTCCAAATGTTCTACCTGATTGGTCAAACGAACGCGATGAGGCACGCGACTACGCTTGCAATTACGACTTTCTCCCAGGGACCAGGGGAGAAGTTGCATGATGCCTAGGATAAATACCATGATCTTCTCAAGAAATACCTGCACCATGGTGTGCCCAAATGGAACTTGGCTCAAATCTTCTATCATGGGTTGGATGATACACATCGGTACCTTCCTGATGCATCTAGCGGCAAGAATTTCCTTGCAAAGGATGAGAATAACTCATTCGAGCTGTTCGAGTCCTTAGAAAAGAACTCGATGAATGTCGCATCTATGAACCAGTTCCAGCGACTTGGTTAGCAACGAGTTAATGTCCATGAAGCTCACGTCGAATCTGCTGGAGCTGATATGGACATTATCACCAAGAAGCTGGACAAAGTAGATCTGCTTAACAAGAAGCTCGATGAATCAATCCGAGCTTGACCTGGATTTTCTGGCAATTCAATTTCATCTCACTCTTCTTTCGCATCTTGAGTCCCTCCTAGTCAAGTACATTTACTCACTCGGGATGTATCTTCACCATCTTCGCGGGATCCTGCATATCAGGAACCCATAATAATCTGGATCTGGCACCATACGATCAAGGTTACACACCCCATGACGATTCTAGTGCGTATTCCTTTGATGAATATGCATCTCAGACATCTTTGGCCTACAAAGATATCAATGCTTTCCAAGGTTACAGGCGTAATAACCTGTATTCAAAGACGTATAATCCTAGTTGGTGTCAGCATCCTAACTTTTCCTAGTTTGGTAACTTGCAGAGACCAAATCAAGATTCACACTACCAAACTAGACAATACAGGAATACGCAAAACACATACCCAAGGCAGTAGCCATTCCCGTCTCAGCAGCAATCATGCTCTATTTTTCAGCCGATGCACCAAGCTACCAATCACCCTCCAAAGCGGGCAAACCCTTTGGAGGCATTAAAAGAGAAACTGCAAGAGTCAATGCGGAAATCTACTCATGACAGCTTGCAGATTATGAAGGCTATGGCTGATCAGATTCAAAGCATTCAAAATACATAGAATCAGCTGCTGCAGGAGCATAGATAGTAGAGAGCCTTGCCCTCCCAACCTATCCCTAACCCATGATATGTGCAGAACCACGGTGCCCCACCTAGGTTCCAGGCACCTCAGGGATAGGTGGATGTTGTATTACAAGCACCTTTTGCACCACCTGGTTATGTATAAGATCAGCCACCTTTGCTGCAAAATCCCACTAATTATGCCCCTTCCGCTCCTCTGCCACCTCATGGATAGTACGCTGATGCAAAGGCTATCACATTGAGGAGTGGGAAGACCACACAGGACCCACCACTTAGGTAGGCAAGTCATGATTTTTTGCACCCTGTACCATAGGATGGCTCATCTCCTTCCTCTTAGGAGCCACATACCATAGACAAGGGCAAATGACCAGTTAACCTTGAGATTCCCGTCCCTTTTCCCGAGGCTTTGACGCGAGATGAAGCATGGAAAAAGTGTACGTGGAATTTCGAGGATCCTCTCCTCAACATGATAGATCACATCCCTGTTGTTGCTAGGTTTTTAAAGGCCTACTGTACCCCAAAGCGACAACAGAAAATCAGACGACAGGCGGTATTGTCAAAAGAGGTTAGCGCCGTGATTCTAGCTAACTTACCACCTAAAAAGAAAGACCCTCATACCCCACTCATCTCCTGCTTTTTGCAGGATTCTCCATTTGATCGGGCCCTTTTTTATTTGAGTTCGTCCATCAACCTAACTCTCACCGCAGTATTTGATCGATTCCGATTTGGGGAGTTGAAACCCACCTCGGTTACCATATAGCTGGTCAACCAATCGGTGAAAACATCAAGGGGGTGGTTGAAATTGTGATCATAAAAGTTCGTGGATTTTTCTTTCCAACGGACTTTTTCGTTCTCAATATGGAGGTTCCTCCTAATCTCCATGATGCACCAATTATTTTGGGTCACCCATTTTTGGCGACAGCCCATGTGAGCATCGACTATGCATCCGGGTGTATGGAGGTATCCCTAGGAAATGAAATACTTAGATTGGACATATTCAAGGCATCACGGAACTTCTACTGTGATCTGATAGAGGAGGACGGTGAAGATGAAGACTCAACATTTTGTGGGAACATTGAGCTCCTCTGTAATGACCCAATGTCACATTCATCTTCACTGTCAGGGTTTTTGGATCTTGATCCACATGGGACTGAGGCTAATGTGATGCACATTTCATCCCGCAGAACTGATTGTCTAGGGTGTTCGTCTGATCATGACACCCCAGATTCTGATTATCCTATTCCACTGATTACAGAATTACCCTTGCTGATGTATGATGGCGTGATGTGTACACATCTAATTGGCCTAAAATGTCTATTTATGCATGTTCCTAGAGCCATAGAAGCATCATACATTATAAATATTGCATAACATACATCATCATGCATTTGGATTAATGTGTACAAATTGTAAATTAATTCACCTCTTAGTGTGGCTAGGGGACATAGAGACATCATTTCGGGGCCTTGGATTGAAGATCCAACTATACAGATCTGATCAAGATGACGATTGGAGTCCAACGACTCCAAGATCGCCCCGATCAGACCTCCATAGTATCAGATGCAGTTCGAGGGAGATCAGAGGTCAAGGGGTGATTGTGCAACAATCATAGGTCTTAATTGACCTAAATTAGGCTAGAACTTAGCATAAGCTAGTGTAATTAATGCATGCATAAGTATTATTCGCATCTTTACTACTTTCCCTTAGCTATGCATGAAATAATGATATAATGTAATAATTAAGTGCATTATATAAATTGCAAGTAATAAGAAGCTTTGGAGCTGGATCTGAAGCTGGACCTAAAGCTAGTGCTGCATCAGAGTTGGAGAGGAAGATTAGAATAAAATGTAGTAGAGAAATAATGTAAAGGGTTGAGGTATGCTATTCTATTAAGTAGAAGTAAAGTAGTTAAATTATGAAGAACTTAGGTTCAATCCTAGCCCTAGGACAACCCTAGAAGCCTTCCCAAGCCTTAGCCACCGTTAGATTAGGTCACCATAGCCTAGGAAGCCTTAAAACTCTAGTTCCAGCCCTTATCTGGATGTCCAGATAAGTTATTGGACATCCAGGACCCTTAGCCACAACCTGCACACCTCAAACCCAACTCTGCAGTATTATTGGATGTCCTGACACTTGGTATGACGTCCAATTTTTGCAGAATACCCAAGACAGTACCCTGAATCCCTCCTGACTCTAATTGGACGTCCAGACAACATGTCTGGACTTCTGATTTTTGAGTATAAGTCATCTGATACCTTTATCAGATGTCTGGAACTATTCTCCAGTTCCTGTTTTGGAATTCAAGCTTGGATCCTGAGTTCCTAGGTCCCTAAACCCGATTCCAACCCCTTGGGAACCTAAATTAAGGTACCCTAACCCTAGTACACCACCTTTAGACCTTCCTAAGAACCTAATTAGGTTCTCACTAAGCCCAATTGACTTGGATCATAGTCAATTACCATTGTCTAGTCAATTGGACTCATAGAGTCCAATTGAGCTCAGATCTCAACCCACACAAGTCCAATTGGACTCAGTGAGAGTCCAATTGACCTAAGCCCAACTTAATTGAGTTATTACACTCTCAATTAAGTTCACACCACTCAATTAAACTTATGCCAAGTTTAATTGCACTTTCTCCTTAGCAAATTAGGGTTTGCAACCCAAATTTGAGACCTACCCTAACCTAAACCTATTAGGACCTAACCTAGCTCACTTAGCCACCGAGGGCACGACCACATACACACATACAACACCCATTCACACACTCACTAGAGTTCTCTGGAACTCTCTCCAGTTGGGCGCCACCCTTGGTTGCTATTTTAAGCAACCAAGGAGGGGTCTTCTTTGAGATCCACAAAATGTGGATCTAAAAGAACCACTCCACCCTCTCTCTCACGAGCTCCCACCATAGGCCCTCTCTAGAGAATTCTATAATTCTCTAGAGTGCTTCCCTTAGGTCTATAAAAAGACCTAAGGGGTGGCCATTTGCACCCATCCATGCTACATTCAATCTTGGCTCCATTCCACCTTCCATCACCACCGCCTTAGTATACCTCCATCTTCACGAGCTCCACCATGACTCCACCACCTCCACGCCAAGCTTGGATCACCTCCTCCTCACCTTTCCAAGGGCCGGCCTAACTGCCATTGGCCGCCCTTCCTCTCAACCAACTCAAAGGTCATCGGAGCCCACCTCCGAATGCCCTTATTTCTGCTAGCTAAGTAGATAGTTCTTCGTAGATTTACTGCTTTATTACTACTTAGTAGTGTAGCTCCATATTCTCCCCCAATAATGCATGCATAATCCCCCCATAGATTCATGTCTGCAGTCATTTTCTACTAGCGAGTAGTTTATGTTTTCAAGTATTCCTCTACAAGCCTTCCACTAGTTGTGCTCTATAACTTTGATGCAATCAATGAAATCATCTTTCTATATATATATGTCTATGTGTGATAACCACCATGGGCCTTGTTGCAATATTTTTGTGTGATTAAAATTGCATGCTTTTAATTGGTATTTGTTGCAACTAGCATGTTGGTTCCTGAGGATGTTGAGGATCTAACTATTAACGCATTTTCCGTAAACAGCCACCACATAACTAGAATCGTGTGTATTGAAACTCACACTTTCACATTTGTCATCTACTTAACACATGCGCACATAACTAGGGTTAATAATGCAAATGGCAAAACATTGATCCGAAGATTAGAAATTGGCGTGCGATTTTAAGCAAGTAGAGAGAAAAAGAGATCAAATTCATTTTGCATTTTCTAAAAGCTTCCCAGAGACGAACGACTGGGACTTCAATTCTTCTTATTTTAGAAATTATTTTGACGAGTAGATTTCGCCACTATACTACAAAGAACCACAATCGTATTTTCAAACCCTCTATTTTCGCTCTCGTCAAGGGGCAAGGTGGTAAAAATCCATACCTCAGATGAAGAATCCAACCGCACATATGGGTTTGGATCGATGATTGCAGCTCAATGATGCGAAAATCGATCTAATCTGACATCCATGGCATCCCCTAGAAGGAAAGAAAGATGGACAGTTATGATAGCGCCACATGGCACCATCATAGCCTTCCAAATCAACCGCTGGCACTTCTCTTCAACCGTAACCATTGATCTAAGCCATTGGATCACTGTCCAATGGCCCAGATCTTGCCATGTCACTCCAAACCCAGTGCTTCACATCCTCTAAAGGCAAAGGGCGTGCTATCTCGACCATTGGATCAAGATCCAACAGTCCAGGGCGAGCACCCTTAAAATCAAAATGCAGCACATGTAAGGGTGTAGCGCTGCAGTTGAATGCCTTATCGAGAGCGCATGGTGCGTGTTCGAATCGTGAGGAGAGGATTTGATCCACTGAGAATGCACGGGGGGTGAAATTCACCCGTTGATTGGCGATCAAATGACAATGGATGTGATGCGCTGGATGGAGGCAAAGCTGCACGCGCGAGATGACTCATCGCCAAACATGCAATCTGATGAGCTCCTCTACAGCGTGAGGCAAGGTGCATTTTAAGCCATCCGATCGAACGATCGAACGACTGATAGTGATGCAACGCGATCTGACACCAATGGTTGAAGGTGAGGAGATGCAGTACGTGGCTTCATGTGGAGCATCCGATCTTGATCCCACGGCTCACAAGGCACGTGTGCCAATGGCTACCTTTGACTTTAGTAACATATACATGCATCACTAAAGTCAGGGAATTAATTCTAAAAGCCTTAAAATGACCCTTATGCCCCCAATTCTTCACCTATAAATAGCCTACCTCTGTTACACATTTCTTCATCCATTCCTCTCTTCTCTCTCCCTCTCTAAAGCTCTCTAGAGTTGGTCCCATACTCGGGATGCTCCACTAGAATTAGAGTAAAATAATTTTATCCATCTTCTCATCCCCTTCGTGCCCGTTGTCGTCCTCTTGCCACCATTCAGGAATCGGATCCTGCTACGATGCTGTCTTGCTTCATCCTCCGTCCTCCAGCTTCGATCTTCCTCATCCAGCATCTCACCACCATCTTCCAGGTGCTTCGACAACACAGCTCGTCCTCCAAGCGGCCATCGAGGAGGATTTTCTCATCTCTATCTTTTTATCGCTTTGTAGTGTAGATTTCAATTTTGCAATTAGTGTAATAAACATGGCTATATTCTTGTGAAATATTAGTTTTGTCTCTCCCTCTTTCTTTATATTATTCTCCCTCTCTTTTCTATTATTTATTCTTTAAGTAGAATAGCTAGTGTAGATTAATTTCAACCAGCTACTCTACTTTATAAAAATAATTACGATTTTTAATCAAACATTCGCCTCCCTGTGTTCAACCCAGGATTCAGCAGAGTTTTGGTAAAATTTATCTAACAGCAGATTTTTACGCACTATAACTACGGATTTTCAACTCAAAATTTTTGTGTACAAAATCTCACTCATCATTTTGGCGCCATTGCCAGGGAAGCAACGCTCTTTGATTTCCCGCGCTTTTTTGCCTTACCTAACTTTTATCTCACTTTTTCTCTGATCTTGCTATAATTGCAGGTACTCTTCCGAGGCAGGCCAAAGTGGTTAGATTAGAGAAAAGTGTGGATGAAGGTTCTATAAGTATATCCCCACCTCCCACCCACTAGTTTTCATTCCACCATGTAATAATACAAACGTAAATCAACCTAGGCACTCTTATAAACCCTAAGGTAGATTATATTATTTATTTGCCACCTCCACCCACCTCACCCTCGAACATATAATATATATATATATATATATTTGAATGTGGGATTAACTGAAATTTACACTCCTTATATACCCACACACACCTAAGGCACTTTACTTTGATCTAATTTAATCACTTAACCGGGAATTCAAACAAAGGACTCGGTACACCTGCACGACTTATACAAATAAGTGATTAGCAACAGATTGGGCTAAAATTGTTTGGGTGCCTTAATAAAGTGGTGCAAGAGGCTAGTTGATTGAGTTGTTTGGGCTATACCACTTAAGATAAAAGTAATCCATCAATAGCTTGCCACATAGTATTCAACTTTTAGGACTAAACCAAGCACTCCACATTCTTTTGAGTTTTAAAGGAAAATATTTGAACCTGTGCTTTCAAAACCTGGTGTGGCAACTAAACCTTGATTTAATAAACCTAAAGTTGAACCCTAGAATCTACTAAATAAGGTTGAACTATAAAAATACATCATCAAATAATCTTGTTTGAAAACCCTAGTTGTGCACACACACACATATTAATCAATCTTTAAGGGCACAACCTATGTAAAGGGCTCATCACATTCCCAAGCACATTCAAACCTAAGCCTAACTAAAATTAGGTAGACATTAACCTTAAGGATTTGACTCATTCTTCGGGGTTCAGATCAAGATTATTTTTGATTAATCTACTTCTACCGATCCATCTAATGTCTAGTTAGGGGAGCAGTGTCAAACGACCGTGGTTGGGGGGTATCAAAGGAACCTGAGATGAAAGCCAAGGGATGAACCTTCTCCCTAATCACTCCATCAACTGGTTGGATTAACCGGATAGGAGTAGACTAAATCATCTTTAATCTTAAGACGGGTTCCGAGAGTCTATAGATCTTTAGGCTACCCCACCTAAAGACAAGTTTGATTATTTATACTGTAGGGCACCTTTCTTTTCTTTTTTCCCTCCCACTTTTCCATGGATCCTTCCACGTCCTACTCACATTTCCATTCCTACCCTCCTACCACCACTTATCCCTAAGATGATTACTATCCTGACTCGACCTATAACCATCCATCCACTAGTTGGGATAACTCATATTGGGGATATGATTTCGAACCTCAATGTCTAAGGCCTAACCCTGGACATCATGATTGTGATTTCTATCCTTCCCATAGCTACATCGATTATAGATCTCCACCCTTTGATGATCAACCTAACCCGATCTACAATAAAAAAGGATATGATGATTACAACTTCTACCTTCCCCAGGATTACATTGCATATAGGTCACCACCCCTCTTTAAACAATCGAAAATGACTTATTATCAGGGAGGACACCAAGAACCTCAATTCCTTGACTCCCCTGGATTGAATCCAAACCCACCCAACCCTAAATCAAACCATTTGGTTCAGGTGAATCAAGTCCAAGATAGGGTGTTAGCTAACTTAAGAAATACCATTCAATCTTTAAAAGCTCAACCAACACCCTTCACTAAATAATTGGAACCTCTAATTCAAATGATTCACGATCTTAACAAGTATTTATTGGATTAGCTCCAAGATGTTAAGGATAAGGACCTGGGTAAGTTTTTACTTGGGAAATTGTCAAGATTGAAGATGATATTTGTGATTGCTCTAGTCCAATCATGATTCCCAAGATGAACCCCCCTTTAGGAGAGCCAATGTCAGAACCCGCTCAGGCACTTGTAGGGGGACACATTTTACGAGATCGGGGATTACCAAGTTGGTCTAGAGCAACCAATTGAGGATGAATTGATTTCTTCACTTGAGATCTCTAAACCAGGGTACAAGGAAAAATATCTCTATGTACCAAGGAATAACAAACGATCTAGAGACATATTAATGCGAATATAGAATTCTTTGATTCTGAGGGTAAAGAATCCTTATGTGCAATCTTACTCGAGTTTGAGGAAAATAATTTTAGTGAGATATACGGGCTTGAGTATGATGAATCATTTGATAGTCTAGTAATTGAGGATTTTGATCTAACTGGGGCTAACATGGAGGATTCAGATCCTAATTTTATAAAGGATTCAATTCATAGCCCCATTCCTCAATCACACCACGTTGAGCATAATAATGATTATCTTCTTGAGCTTACCAAACCTAAGTCAATTCTGATTAAGATAAAAATTTTGGACTTGGATATTTTAGACAAGGCTGATAACACTTTCGAGGTCCCGGAAACTTTGATTAGGGAGGATAAGAGCTGGGAAATGAAAATCTAGGAAGCTCATTCTGAGGGAAGCAGAAGTCTAAGACTAAGGGTTCCTATTTTCCTGAAACCACCAACTTTTTATAAAGACCCTTATGATATTTTTGATTCTGAGGATGTGTAACCCAATCACAAAGTCATTGATTATCTTTTTGATCATGATTTTTCTATTGACCGACTTTTCGGACTTAGGTTGCATCCTCACAAACCGCAGGCCTAGCCTCAAAAACAAAACGATCTCTGGTTCTGGGTAATTTTTATCCAGAACCTTAGATACATTCAACCATGGGACATGGGTCTGCACCACAATCTGGTCCACATGTGTGGACACATCCTTGCAAGTCCTAGGATCAATCTTTTTCTTCTGATCATGATCTGCATTTGTGAATTCTTTATTTCTTCTTTGTTTGTATAGTGTACCTAGTTGAACGTAATAAACTTAGAACCTATACAATCTATTTTTATCTCAAAGCAGACCGAGTAATCATGAAATTTAGGTGATTTCTTCTCTCCTCTGCTCTTTTTCATGTCTTTTCAATACAATAAGAACATTGCATTAGATAGGCATGGGGGTGGAAATATTCATCTCTGAATTATTTTGTTAGCTCCATGATTCTTTTTTCTTTTTATTTACAAAAAAAAAAGGAATTAGAAAAAGAGAACTTGGGCATTAGAGTTTTTCAACCTTAGGAAAGAATACAATAGGATTTGATCACTTAAACTCTTCAGGTCTTCAGGCTTAATTAGCTCGAGTGTCTACTAAAATGTGGACTTGCTTTTCGAGTCATTGCCATTTTAAATTTATTTCTAATTGGTTAAATAAGTTGATGTGATAAGTACATGACTTATCAGCCCACCCTCTAATTTGAGGGGATTTTAAGTTTAAAGCATCTATACACTATTTGCACTGACTTACTTTTGGGTGATTTTAATGAAAATTTGGTAGCTAATGAACCTTCTAAGTGGTATGGCTAGCAAGTTATCGTAGGTTTGATTCCCCATTGGCCATTTGTTCAGAGCCCAGCCACACGATCATTCTCTTTCTGCTGCCTTTAAGTAAATATTAGATCAAAAAAGTCACCTACTCAAGAAAATATAAAAAAAATACCCACAAAAAAAGATGAGAAATGGAAAAAAGGAAAAAAAATATAAACGATACTTCACCACACGAGTATGGCTGGCAAGTTGCCGTAGGTTTGAGACCCCATTGGCTGATTGTCCTAAACCCAGCTTACCAAATGCACGTTTAATTCCAAACACTTAGGAAGAAGTGAGGAAGTAGAATAAATTAGGGAGATATACAATGGGTTCTCCCTTATATTGACCTCATAAAAATAAAAAGTAGGGAGAAAGCTACCAATCAAAGCAATACACCTTTAGGCAAAATTTCTTCATTAGGGTCACCTAGGGTTCGTAGAAACCTGAAGTCCATTCTAATTGCCGATTAATGAATCTATCACAATTTCACAAAATGATGCTTAGGACTTAAAGTTCTTTTCGAGTCTTGAGTAGGTTGGGTAGCCATAGAAAGCTACCCCAAAACTCCAAACTCAAAAATCCAAAAAAATTAGAAAAGAAGAAAAAGAGAAAAAATATTTGCTTTGGAATAAGGTGAGCGCTTGGGGGTAGTCTTTATTTTGACAGACACCTGGGCACTGTTGAGTCTCTTGTTGAGAACCGTAGATCGCGTTTTTGATATGAAAAGGAGTGCGTCATAGTATAGTCGCGAAATACGATCCAACAAAGATATTATTTTATAAAAATAATGAGACTTTGAGTCCCGGTCGTTCGTCTCTGGGAGGCATTGTTTTCGCTTTTGGAATCAATCTTTTATTTTTAAAGCCGCTCTACTTTGTTTAAAGACTCACGCTAGTTTCCAATCTCCTAACTAAGACTTCACCGCTCCTGTTATTAACACGGATCATGCGCATGCATCAAGTAAATCAAAAAAGTGAACGTGTGAGTTTCTGTGCGTACAATTCTAGTGAGGTGGTGATTAGTTATGGAGAAAGCATTTATTATCAGATTTTTGATATCCTTCGGAAACGACATGCTGGTGTGTAATATATAGACAGTTAAAGAACAGGCACGCAAATATGATAATCATTCAGCTTGTGGTGATTTCAAACACATAAGAGATATATATAAAAATGCAATTTCATTCATCATTAGAGAGTTGTTGCACAAGGAAATCTAGAGGAAAGCTTATACATGAATGCTTAAAAATTAAACCTGGCTACCAGAAAATGATTGCATACAAGAATCAGCGAGGGGATTTCGCATGCATCATTAGGGGAGAAGTAAGACTACACTACTAAGCAGTAAATATACGAAAAGCTAAGCTACTAATCTAGTAGAAGGAAGGGCATTTGAAGGTGGTCTCCGATGGCCTTTGAGTGGCTGAGAGGAGGGGCGGCCAATGGAACTTAGGTCGGCCCTTGGAGAGAGGTTGGGGAGCTAATCCAGCTTCCTGGCGTGGAGATGGTGGCCTCCATGGTGGTGCTCAACTCGTGGAGGTGGAGTGGAGATGGAAGTGGCTAGCCTAAGTGGAATGAGTGCCAAGGAAGTGAATGGGGGTGCATGGCCGCCCAAGGGGTCTTTTTATAGACCCAATGGCTTTTCTCTGGAGAGGTGTAGAACTCTCTAGAGAGAATCAAAGAGTGGCCAGCCACATGTGGGTGGAGATGGTCTATGAGATCCAAGAATTGTGGATCTCAATTTGAATTCCTCTTGGTTGCTAAATTTGGCAACCAAGAGGTGGCACCATCTCAAGAGCTCTCTAGAGAATTCTAGAGAAGTGTGTGTGTGTGAATGGTGTGTGTGTGTGTGTGTGGTCATGCTCTATGTGGCTAGGTGGCTTAGGTTAGGTCCTAAGGGGTCTGGGTAGGTGTAGGTCTTGAATTAGGGTTACAAACCCTAATTGCTAAGAGGGAAAATGCAATTAAACTTAACCTAAGTTTAATTGAATGAGTGTGAACCTAATTGAGAGTAGAATAACTCAATTAGGTTGGGTTTAGGTCAATTGGACTCTCACAAAGTCCAATTAAACTTGTGTGAGTTGAGATCTAAGCTCAATTGGACTCAATGAGTCCAATTGACTTAGGTGAAGGTAATTGACTTTGATCTAAGTCAATTGAGTTTGGTGAGCACCTAATTAGGTCCTTCGGTAGGTCTAGAGGTGATGTACTAGGGTTAGGACACCTTAATTTAGGTTCCTATGGGGTTGGAATTGGGTTTAGGGAGCTAGAGATCCAAGATCAAGACTTGAATCTCAAAACAGGGACTGGAGACCAGCATCAGACGTCCAATAATAGGATCAGACGACTTATACTCAAAAATCAGAAGTCCAGACTTCAGTTCTGGACGTCCAATTTGAGTCAGGAGAAAAATTAGGGTTCTGTTTTGGGTACTCTGCAGAAATTGGACGTCTGACAAAGTGTCTGGACGTCCAATAACATGCAGAAGTGGGTTTGAAGTGTGTGGGAGATGACTAAGTGTCCTGGACGTCCTATAACTCATCTGGACGTCCAGATAAGGGCTGGAACTAGGGTTTTAAGGCTTCCTAGGGTGTTGTGACCTAATCTAAGGGTGGCTAAGGCTTGGGGAAGTCTCTGGGCCATCCTAGGGCTAGGATGGATCTAAGCTCTTCACATTTTACTGCTTTATTCATACTTAATAGCATAGCAAACCTTTAACTCCCTTACATTATTATTCCTACATCTAATCTAAGCCTTCTGCTCTAGCTTTGCTACAACTCTCGTTATTCTAAATCCAACTTCAGATCCTGCTCCAGATTCAGCTCCAGATCTGCTTATTTCCTGAAATCAACATAATGCACTTAATCAGCACATTATAACATTATTTCATGCATAGCTAAAGAAGGGCAATAAAGATGCAGATAATGCGTATGTATGCATGAATAGCCCTAACTTATGCTAAGTTCTACCCTAATCTAGGTCAATTAAGACCTATGATTGCTACGCAATCATCTCTGTAGTTCAAGTCTTTAGTAGAAATTTCTTAGTGTTGAGAAATAACTATTGCCCAAGTAATTTGACCCTAATTCTTTTATAAATAGCATGCAGTTTTGCTAGGAACTAGCAATAGATAGGCATGTAAGCATGATGCGTACACATCTAATTAGCCTAAAATGTCTATTTATGCATGTTCATAGGGTCATAGAAGCATCATGTATTATAAATATTGCATAACATGCATCATCATGCATTTAGATTAATGCATACAAATTATATATTAATTCACCTCTTATTGTGGCCAAGGGACATAGTGACATCATTTTAGGGCCTCGGATTGAAGATTCAAACATACGAATCTAATTAGGACGACAATCGGAGTCCAACACCTCCGAGATTGCCCCGATCAAACTCCATAGCATCAAATGCAGTTTGAGGAAGATCAAAGGTCAAGGGGCAAGGTGGTAAAAATTTAGACCTTAGATGAAGAATCCAACCACACGGATGGGTTTAGATCAACGATCGTAGCTCAACGGTGTGAAAATCGATCCAATCGGACATTTGTGGCATCGCCTAGAAGCAAAGTAAGATGTATGGCAATGATGGTGCCACGTGGCACCATCATGACCATCCATCTTCCTTTACTTCTAGGGGATGCCATGGATGTTAGATTAGATCGATTTTTGCGTTGTTAAGCTGTGATCATCGATCTAAACCCATCCGTGCGGTTGGGTTTTTCATCTTCCAAATCAGCCACTTGCACTTCTCAACCGCAACCACTGATCTGAGTTGTTGGATCACTATCCAACAGCATAGATCTTGCCACATCGCTTCAAACCCAATGCCTCACATCCTCTGAAGGCAAAGGGCATGTAATCTCAACCTTTGGATCAAGATCCAATGGTCCAGAGCGAGCGACCCTTAAAACCAAAATGCATTACATGTGAGGGTGCAATGCAGCGGTCGAGCACCTTATTGAGAACGCATGACACATGTTCGAACCGCGAGGAGTAGATTTGATTTGCTGAGAAGGCGTGGGGAGGTGAAATTCACCTATTGATTGGCAATTAGACAACAATGACGGTCGCTAGGTGGTGCACTGGATAGAGGTGAAGCTGCACACGAGAGATGACTCGTCATCAAACGCACGATCTAACACGCTCCTCTGCAGTGCGAGGCAAGGCATGTTTTAAGCCGTCCAATTGAACGATCGGACGACTGATAGTGATGTGACACGATCTGAGCACCAACAGTTGAAGGCGAGGAGGCACGCTATGTGGCTTCATGTGGAGCATTCGATCTTGATCACACATCTCACAAGCCACGCGTGCCAACAACTACCTTTGCCTTTAGTAACACTTACATATCACTAAAGGTCGAGAATTAATTCTAAAGTCCTTAAAATGACCCTTATGCCCCTAATTCTTCACCTATAAATAGCCTACCCCTCTTACACATTTCTTCATCCATTCCTCTCTTCTCTCTCCCTCTCTAAAGCTCTCTAGACCTGGTCGCATACCCGAGATGCTCCACTAAAGCTAAAGTAAAATAATTTTGTCCATCTTCTCATCCCTTCATGGAGCTCCAGTGGTTGTCCTCTTGCCACCATTCGGGAATCAGATCCCACTACTATGCTGCCTTGCTTCGTCCTCTGTCCTCCAACTTCATTCTCCCTCATCCAACATCTCACCACCATCTTCTGGGTGCTCCGTCAATGCAGTTCGTCCTTTAAGTGGTCGTCGAGGAGGATTTTCTCATCCCTATTTTTTTACTGCTTTCTAGTGTAGATTTCAATTTTGCAATTAGTGTAATGAACATGGCTATATTCTTATGAAATATTTCTTCTCTCTCTCCCTCTTTCTTTGTATTATTCTCTCTCCCTTTTCCATTATTTATTCTTTAAGTAGAATAGCTAGTGTAGATTAATTTCAACCAGCTACTCTTCTTTATAAAAATAAATGTGATTTTTAATCAAACATTCACTTCCCCTTGTTCGACACGGGACTCACCAGAGTTTCGATAAAATTTATCTAATAGTGGAATTTTATGCACAACAACGTGTTTTCAACTCAATCTTTTTTGCGTACAAAATCTTGCTAATCATGACGTGACTGCAACAAGCTGGTTTCCCGTTAATGCAGTCATGACCAACCTCTTCACAGGTGGGGAGTCAGCGAGAATTCACGTATATTAGGATTATCAGATTTCCGCAATTGATTTTTCTCCTCTCATGCATGAATCTGATTCCCACCCACCCGTAATTGAATTGAAGCCCTTACCTGATTCACTCAAGTATGTGTTTTTAGATGCTAGTGAGACATACCCCGTGATTATTAATGCTCACTTGACCCTGGAATGGGAGCATCAATTAATCTCTATCTTACAAGCTCATAGGGTTGCTATCAGGTGGAGCATTGCTGATCTCCGTGGGATTCGCCCCATGTATTTCACTCATCATATTTACATGGATGAGGGGTGAAACCTTCTAGACAACCTCAGAGACGGCTGAACCCAAATATGCTGGAGGTTGTCAAGGAGATCATTAAATGGTTGGATGGGAGCATCGTATATCCGTTTTCTGATAGCCAATGGGTGAGACCTATCCAGATTGTTCCCAAGAAAGCAGGATTCACCATAATCAAGAATGATATGGGCAAATCCATCCCGACCCGCACCTCAACTTGGTGGCGGGTCTACATCGATTATAGGAAACTGAACACAGCTACCAAGAAGGATCACTTTCCTTTACCTTTTATTGATCAAATCTTAGAAAGGTTAGCTGAGTGTAGTTTCTTTTATTTTCTAGATGGATACTCCAGGTATAATCAGGTTGCGATTAACCCAGAAGATCAGGACAAGACTACTTTTACATGTCCCTTTGGAATATTCACTTTTAAGCAAATGCCCTTCGACCACTACAACACAGCAATGACATTTCAACATTGTATGATAGCCATTTTCTCTAATATGATTGGGGACTTTGTAGAAGTATTTATGGATGACTTCTCCATCTTCAGAGATATTTTCTCATCTTGTCTTAATAACCTCACAAAGATCCTGAGGAGGTGCATAGAAGTAAACCTAGTACTTTCATGGGAGAAAAATCATTTTATGGTGAGAGATGGCATTGTACTAGGTCACAGGATCTCTTCTAACAGACTCGAGATTGACCAAGCTAAATAAAAAGTCATTTCTTGATTACCTCCACCTAGCTTGGTTAAACAGATCAAATCATTCTTGGGTCATGTTGGATTTTACCACAGATTCATTCGCGATTTCTCAAAAATCGCCTGTCCTTTGACAAATCTTCTAGTAGCCGATGCCCCATTTGACTTTGATTCCTCATCTCAATGCTTTCGAGACCTTATGAAGAGCTACCGATTCTCCAACCCCTCGACTGGTCTCTCGATTTCGAAATGATGTGTGATGCCTCCGATTTCACTATCAGAGTTGTTCTATGCCAACGTTGGGAGTGCTAACCATTTGTAATCTACTATGCTAGCAAGACATTAAACGAAGCTCAACGTAATTATACTGTTATAAAAAAAAACTACTAGCTGTTGTATTTAGGTTGGAGAAATTTAAATCTTATTTGCTTGGGTCAAAAGTGATTATTTTCACAAATCATTCTGCCCTCCGACATTTGTTGGCAAAGAAGGATGCCAAACCCCGTCTTATCAGATGGATCCTTCTATTACAAGAATTTGATGTTGAGATTTGCAACAAAGTCGAAGCATACAATGTAGTGGCAGAACATTTGTCTCAGCTTGACCCAGACCACATTCCTTTTTCCCTACCCATCTCAGAACAATTTTTGAATGAATCTCTTTTAGCTATTAATTCCATCGAGTTTCCCTGGTACACGAAAATCGTGAATTATCTTGTCGCAGGCAAGATTCCCGCGAGTTTATCCAAGGACCAGAAACTCAATTTTTTATCAGAAGCCAAATTTTATTTTTGGGACAACCCCTTGCTCTTTCACATTAAGGTTGATTAGATCATTAGGAGGTACATCCTCGACTCAGAAATTTCAACTGTGCTATCTTTTCACCACAACAATGCCTGTGGTGGTCAATTTTTAGGTTGGAAAACCACTACAAAGATTTTGCAGTCGGATTTTTTCTGGCTGACTATTTTCAAAGATACACACGAGTTTGCCAAATGCTGCAAATGGTGTCAATCGATTGGTTCTATGACCTAGAGAGACATGATGCCTCTCCAACCCATTTTGGTCATAGAAGTGTTTGACGTTTGGGGCATCGATTTTATAGGCCCTTTTCCAAACTCGCATGGCTTCGACGGGGGCAATTACTTCATCCACACCCATTTCAAGTCATTATTGAAAAAATACGGCATACATCACTGCATTGCCACCTCATATCATCCGCAGACTAATGAGCAAGCTGAAGTTTCTAACCGTCACATCAAGCTTATTCTCCAGAAGATGGTTAGACCTAATAGGAAGGATTGGTCTGATCAGTTGATTGATGCACTTTGGGCATATCGGACAATGTACAAGGCCCCACTTGGAATATCGCCATACCACATGGTGTATGGAAAGTCCTGTCACCTTCCTATCATGCTAGAGTACCATGCCTTTTGGGCGGTGTAGAAATGTAATTTTTACCTTGATGCGGGAGGTTATGAGAGGATGCTCCAGCTCAGTGAATTAGAGGAATTCGGCAGGAAGCCTATGAGAATGCAAAGATTTACAAGGATAAGACGAAGGCTTTTCACGACCACCACATCCAGAGAAAGGAATTCACGTCTAACTAGTAGGTCTGGTTATTTGATTCTCACCTCGAATTCTTTGCAAGTAAGCTCAAGTTCAAGTGGACTGGCCCGTATCTTGTGATTCACCCCTATTCTAATGGCTTGGTTCAAATTATGGACCCAAAATCTGGGCATGTTTCTATGATAAATGGCCAGCGCCTCAAGCCATTATGGCCCAGGAACCTCCTCCTACTGATGAAATTATTAATTTTATCGAGGACATGTAATCGAGTTTCCACCCAGCTGGAGACGTTAAATTCAACACTTATATATATGTAGATACCATTTTATGCATAACATCTTTTCCTTTTGGCATATATTTCTGCATATTGTGCTTTCTGTCATTTTGTTGGCATATGCTGAATGAAAAATCAGGAGCAATTCCAAGTGATTTCTATCCACTTACCCCCTATCTTAATTTATTTTCCTTTTATTCATGCATGAGGACATGCAAAAACTTGGCATGGGGGGTAGTACACATAAACTGAAAAGTTTTCTACCAACACCTTAGAAAACCTTTGAGTAGCATGTTAATTACACTTTAGGGTCCTTAATTTAAGAACAAGGGAAATTATTGAAGTGCAATCATATGAGGTTAATTGTACATAGCATTTATATATATTGCATCCATGTATAATGATTTTTATAATTATTGAAGTGCAATCATATGAGGTTAATTATACATAGCATTTATATATATTGCATCCATATATAAAGATTTTTATCAAAGAGGTTCTTGCATACAAACTTTTTGAATTTTTTAGAGCCACCAAATAAGGTAGATATGCAAAGATCGAGTTTTAATAAAATTACAACTAAGGTGGATGGTCACGATTGTCCTTTACAGAATCCTCGGCTAAAGGAGGGTGTTAGTGTCAAAGGTCAAAAAATACACTGTCCTATCCATTCTTTTCCCAATGCCGAGAGTAGCCATTTCCACTAAATAAGCAACCCAATATCCTCTTGAACATCACCAATCCCCAATAATGCCTCAAGAATAAAATTAGTGTAAGTTGTGTTGTATTGCATTATGTTGGTAGATGTGAGAAAAAGAAAAAGAGAAAAAGAAAAATTTTTCTATATATAAAAAATAAGAAGAAAAAGAAAAAAAATCTGAAAAAAGTGTTGAGTTCATAATTGTGTTTATTGCATTTACATTGACGCAATAATATCCACCGCAATTGCAATTCACCAAATACAGCCTTGACCTACTTTTCTGTATTTATGACCATCCGAATACTAGCTGAGGAATTCTAACTTGGTATAGGGTTATCAGAACCTTAATTAAACTATTACCACCAAATATTTACAAATCTGGTGAGATTATGAGCTCGAAAAGAAAAGAAAAAGAAAAGAAATGAACATGAGAGAGAGTGAGTACAAAGGAACTGAAAAGAGCATAGATTTTCTGTCTCTCTCTGAGTTAATTTATGTGATAATCTAGAAATCTAGAGTCTGTAGTACTATTCTATATGTAGCACCAGATGAGTATGAGCCAAATACAAACCCACTTGACTCAAACATCTTCTACCTAAGCTAAAAGCCGGGGTAGAATTCACATATTATTTTGTTTTATCCCTAAGGGAACAAGTTTGCCTATCCCGATAGAGTTTTACTAGGGGTCAAGGATGAGCTTTAGATGTGGAGTGGCTTTTAACATCACTACACTTTCACGATTGTCTCGATTTTTAGATTTTTGGACGAAAACAAAAAGATCTTTAGTCTAACACTTGATGAAAATAAAAAGCAGTCCTTTAGGGACAAATTTATAAATAACATAGTTCATACACTTGCATATTGTCTTGCATTTACTAGGGACTAGCAAGATTTAGGCATGCAGGTATGATTCCACAGCAATCATAAGACCTAATCTACCTAAATAAGTTAGATCCTAGCTTAACTTAAGAATAATGCATCCAACAGCTGTATAGTTGCATTGTAGTTGATTTGTTTAGGTATGCAAGAAATAATGCTATTTTTGTATTCTAACTGATAGGTAATAATAATTTTATATGATTCAGGATTGTAGATGATAAATCCGACTGTACGGATAGACTCAGAGCGATGATCGTAGTCCAACGACACAAGAATCGCCTAAATCGGAGCCCTGTAGCACCATCTACAAAGGTAGGAAGATGGACGGTCAGGATGGCGCCATGTGGCACCATCCCAACGGCTCTCCACTACACCTTCAATCTCTGAAGTCAATCTCACAAGCTTTGTGGGTCGTTGGATCATCATCCAACGACCACAAATGCACCACATAGTGCGTTCAGCGTGCTTCATCAAAGGGGGTCTCACCTCAGTCGTTGGATCGTCATCAAATGGCTGAGAGCACGCGAGCATGAAATCAAGAGCTCAACACAAATGCACATGCAACATGTTGGTCGAGTGCCCTATGCAAAGCAAGCGACACTCGTTTAAGACACACGGAGGGGCGAAATCGCGTTCACTACGAGGTGCACAGAATTGGACCACGCAATTGCGATTAGACGGTGAAGCGGCCACACAGCTCACGGAGGAGCATTGTATGCGCACGTGCATGATGATGCAACATAACACACGGGTGCACAGCATGAGGAAAGCATGTGAAATGGACTCATTAGAGCCGTTGATCATCAAATCAAATGGCCATGATCGAGCGCACGCAATGCACGTGTTAAGAAGAGAGAAGGTGGCGACCGTGTGTTCTTGACAGTGCAATGGAGATTAAACAGTGGAGAATGCACCACGTGGCAGCATTTGGTGGTAGCGAGCATGCGATCTGGCTTGTTGGCATTGTTAGGGCTTCTAAAAGACCCATTTTTCCCCATACGAGATACTTCCACCACTGAGCATCTCCCTTTCCATTCTACTCTAGAAAAAGCTCTTCTTCATCCAAGTTCCTCACCACCCCCTTAGCACCAAAGGGGCTAGTTCTGCTACCCTTTTTAAAGCAATCCAAGGTTGTCGAAGCACTCCTTGCCAGAGTACCATCAGTGCCCTCATCTCTGCTCTTATCTCTCTATCTCTCTCGTTCTATTACTGCATTTTTAGCATTAGTTGAAGCATGTATCTAGAGATAGCCAATTATCTATGAAATTTTATTTTAGTTATGTTTCTCTTGATTAGGAGATAATAATGGCAAGTAGAAAAATCAGAATTGATTCACAAAACACACTCCCCTGAGATCGACCAGGACTCGTGTCTCATTATATTATTTTTGTTTGAATCAATTTCATAACTATACTAACATGAATTTAAAATCAAAAGTGTGATCGACGATCTCAAATAGGGACCTGGACAGTTCTCGAAAGAATTGGATTTGGACATGAAATTTCAAAGAAATATGCTGCTGAGGAACCGCGAGAGAGAATGGAAATAAGGGGACTTGGTGGGCTTACCCAAGTCAAAAGATTCCGGAGTCATCAACGTCTCCCTAATAACCTCAGAAGTTTTGTCATGATGTAGCTTAAGATAGGTAGAACTAGAGGAGGGACAACCAAGAACCTCAAAAAGAACATCGGCATTAACAAGGACCTCAATGTTGTAGATGTTGGTCAGGATTTGTACACTAAAAATTTGAGTTTTGAAACCCCTATCGTTGTAGTTGCATAAAAATCCGTCAAACAGATAATTTAATCGAAACTCTGGTGAGTCCCGAGTCGAACATGTGGAGGCGAACATTTGATCAAAAACCTTGTTTATTTGTTGTCACAAAGTAGATTTGTTGGTTAAATTAAATCTACACTAGCTATCTACTTAAAGAATAATTAATAGAAGAGAGAAAAAGAATAATACAAATAAAGAGAAAATGGGGAGAATGAACAAATATTTCATAGCCACAGATTCATGTTCATTACAACTACTTGATATACTAGAAAGTGGGAAATCTAATCTAGGAAGCGATAAAGAGAAGAGGGAGAGGGATTATCCTCCTTGACGGTTGTTTGGAGGATGAGCCGCATTGATGGAGTGGCCAGACGAGGGTGGTGAGATGCTGGACGTGGGAGAACGAAGACGAAGGAAGGAGGACGGAGCAAGGCAACGTCGCAACGGGATTTGCTTCCCGAATGGCAGTGAGAGGACAACTGCAAGATGCTCCATGAACGGGGTGAGAAGGTGGAAAATTTGTTTTTATAACTCTAATGGAGCATCCCAGGATTGAGACAAGCTCATAGAGCTTTGGAGGGGATGAGAGAAGAGAGGAAGAGATGAAGAAAATGTGGAGGGTGTAGGGGCTTTATATAGTTGTAGAAATGGGGGCATAAAGGCCATTTTAGATCTTTACAAAATAAATGCTAGGTTTTTAGTGACAAATATAAATGTCACTAAAGGCTGAGCATTGGTGAAGGGCGCGTCGCTTCTCTTTCAGCCGTTGAGCGCATGCCCCACGTTCAATGCATCTCAGTCGTTTGTTCAAGAGATTGGATGGCTTAAAAGCCACAAGCTCCTCTTCCTTTTCAGGCGTTTCGCATGCTCGTGCGTGGATGCTCGCGTCATCGCACGCATATGCTCACCTGCGCCTCGCCTCCACAGCTGTTCATCTTCAATCAGGCAACTTAATTGCATTCGTGCTTTCTTCTTCCTAGATTTAGCTGCGGAGTGCACCTTGAACGTGCGCCTCCCATTGATGAGAGGAGTGCGCGACCGCTGTACTGTGCCTCTACATGAGTCTCAAGTGTGCTTTAGCGCTCCCTCGTCCTCGGCGATTGGATGAGAATCCAGCGGCTGAGGATGGGGGATCTTGGGCTTCAGCTGAGACGAGCATGCGCCTTGATGAAATCTCAGCCATTGGATCGATCATCCGACGACTGAGATGCGTTGATCATCCGATGAAGAAGAGCTACGGTGATCGTGGGCGGCTTGGATGTCACCACATGGCGCCATCTGAGCCGTCTATCTTCTATTGCTCATAGGTAGTGCCACGGATGTCGGATTAGACCGATTTTTGCGTCATTGAACTGCGATCGTCGATTCGAACCTATCCGTGTGGTTGGATTTGTCATATGAAGTCTAGATTTTACACCACCTTACCCTTTGTCCTATGGTCTTCCTTAGACTACATCTGATGCTATGGAGGTCCGATTGGGAAAATCTTGGAGTCGTTGAACTCCGATCATCACCCTAATTAGATCTGTACAATTGTATCTTCAATCTAATGCTCGAACAAATGTTGTCCTATTCCCTAACCACAAAAAGAGAGAATTAACCTAAAATTTATACAATCTAACCTAAATGCATGATGATGCATGTTATGCAATATTTATAATACATGAATGCTTCTATGACACTAAAAACATGCATAAATAGATATTTTAGGTAATTAGATGTGTGTACATCACACCCCCATGCCTATCTTTTTCTAGTCTCTAGCAAAACTACATGCTATTTATAAAAGAATTAGGATCAGATTTCTTGGGTAACAGTTATTTTTCAACCTAGAAAATTTCTACTAAGACCTGAACTACAGAGACACAATAGTGCCCAAGTGTCTACCAAAAATGCATATCACTCAAGCCCTCGCCTTATTCAAAACCAAAAGGATCTTTTTCTTTTTCTTCTTTTTCTAATTTTTTTTTATCTTTCAGTTTAAGGTTTAGAGGCAGCTTTCTATGGCTACCCAGCCCACTCAAGATTCGAAGAGAATTCTAAGTACCAAGCATCTTTTTATATGAATGTGATAGGCTTACTAATCGGTGATTACAATGGACTTCGGGTTTCTACGCCTCTAGTTGACCTTAGAAAAAAGTTCTGCCTAAAGGTCTATCCGACCGATAGCTTTCTCCTTACTTTTTATTTTTATGGGGTCAACTCAGTGCATATCTCCCTAGCTTATTCTACTTCTCCGCTTCTTCCTAAGTATTTGGAATTAAACGTGCATTTTTGTGAACTGGGTTCTAGACAACCAGCCGATCAGCTGTTACCACTGACAACTTGCCAGCCATACTCGTGTAGTGAAGTGTGGCTTATTTCTTTCTTTTTTTCTTCTTTTCTATTTCTTTTTTCTTCTTCTTTTGGATATTTTTCTATTTTTTCCTTTTTTTCTAAGTAGGTGGCTTCCCTGATCTAAGATTTACCTAAAGGCAACAAAAAAAGAATGGTCGTGTGGCTGGGCTCTAGACAACCGGCCGAAGAGCTATTACCACCGACAACTTGCCAACCATAACACCTTAGAAGGTTCATTAGCTACCCAATTTCTGTTAAAATCGTCGAAAAGCGAGTCAATGCAAATAGTGTGTAGATGCTTAGACTTAAAGTCCCCTCAAATCAGAGGGTGAGTTAATAAGTCGTGTACTATCACCTTAACTTATTTAACCAATTTGAAATAAATTTTCAAATGGCAATGACTCGAGAAATAAGTCCACATTTTAGTGGACATCCAGGCTGATTAAGCCTGAAGACCTAAAGAATCTAAGTGCTCAGGTCCTAACGTATCATTCTTTAAGGTTGAAAATTTCTAATGCCCAAGCTCTCTTTTCCTAATTCAATTTTTTTTTAAATAAAGAGAAAATAAAACGAATCTACGGAGCTAACAAGATGATTCAGATAATAATATCCATCCCCCCATGCCTATCTAATGCAATGTCTTCATTATATTAAAAAGACATAAAACAGAGCGGAGTAGATAAGAAAGCACCTGAATTTTGTGATTACCTGGTTAGCTCCGAGATAAAAATAAATTATATATGTGCTGAATTTAGTGCCTTCAGCTAGACACACTATACAAATAAAGAAGAAATAAAGAATTCACAGGTGCAAGTCAGAATCAGAATAAAAAGATTCACCTCAAAACCTACCAGCAGGTGTCCACAAATGTGGACTAGATTGTGGTGCAGACACATGCCCCAAGGTCGAGTGTATCTAAGGTTCTGGATAAAAATTACCCAAAACCTGAAATTAGTAAGTAAGCAGGGCCAGACCTGTGATTTGTGAGGATGCAACCCAAGTCCAAAAAGTCGGATAATAGGAAAATCAAGATCAAAAAGATATTCAATGAATTAGTGCTTGGGTTGCACATCCCCGAAATCAAAAATGTCATAAGAGTCCTGGTAGAAGGTTGGTGGTTTCAGGCAAATAGGAACCCTTAGACACAGAATTATGCTTCCCCAAAAATTGGCTTCCCAAATTTTCACTTCCTAGTTTCTATCCTCCATAATCATAATTTTGGATTCCGAGACCTGCTACATGTTTTGCCCCCCATCTAAATTGTCCAAGTCGAAGATTTGTGGCTGAATTAGAATTGACTTGAGTCTAGTGATCTCAAAAACAAAATCATCATTATGATCAACGGGGTGTGATTGAGGAATGGAGCTATGAATTGAATCCTCCATGAAAACATGATTCAGCGAATTTCTCAGGTCCAGTCATCTCACTGAAATCACCTTCCTTAAACTAAGGTGAGATTTCACATAATGATTCTTCACCTTCAGAATCAAAGAATTTTGGATCCTCATTAATATATGTCTCAAAATCATCTATGATTTCCTGGTCCATGGAGACATAACTTTCCTCATTCCCTGGTTCAGGGATCTCAAGTGAAGAAATCAATTCATCCTCAATTGATTTCTCTAGAACAACTTGGTAATCCCCCTATAAGTACCTCTGTTTTGATGGAACAAAATTATGTTTTATTGTGAACTAATCTTTCAAGATCACGCTTGCACAAATCAAGTCAATTATCTTTCGTGTGGATCAAAGTGAAGATTATCTTTAGTCAATGTAATTCCTTTATATTTCTTGAGTCTAGAATTACTGTAAGGAACCTCAGAATTAGAGACAAACCTTTCTAAATCATAAAATAATCTAGATGGTATTGATCGACCAAAATATTAGAATTGATCAATCAAATCAATTGATCGATCAAAATAAGAATATTGATCGACCAAATTAGCCTAACGGTCAAATCCGAGTTTCCCCTAATTAATCGACCAATTTGACTTCCTTTTTGAACCAACTTTGTAGTATAAATAGAGGTTGTACGCAACTCTTTTTAATAATCAACTTTCAATAGAAATACCCTCAAAAAGATCATAGCTTCTCATACTTCTTTCAAGTGTTTTTATGCTTCGCTATTCACATCATTCAAAGCACGTCGTTTTGAATCTTTGCTGAAATTTTGGTTTGACATTTTTATTAAGGTTCCATAGATATATTTATTGTTCTTCAACATTGTTGTTTTGACTAACGGATCCCAAGGTGTTGGGAAGATCCGTATTGTTGTTATTGTTCTTCTCTTTAGGGTAAAAGGAGAAGTGATTGTAAAGAAGTTGTGCCACCCTCGTTCAAGTGGTACGATAGTGGATTGACTATCCTTTACTAGTTTAGAAAATCCTAAGCTGAGAGACTTACGTAGTGGTTTTCACCTGGTTTGGGTTTCTACTCTAAATCCAAGTGTAACTTGTGCTTGACTTTGTTGTGAATTCATTTTTACTTTTTACTATTTGAAAAAGGTGTTACTATTCACCCCTCCCCTCTAGTATACGTTCAATCCACAGGCAAACCCTCACCCCCGTTTCATAAAACGTGTCCCCCCTACAAGTGCCTAAGCGAATTCTGACATTGGCTCACTTGAAGGGATTTCATCCGGGGAATCATGCCAAGATTGGACTAGAGCAACTACAAATCCCATCCTCAATTTCAACAACTTCCCAGGTAAAAACTCACCCGGGTCCTTATCCTTAACATCTTGGAGCCAATCCAAGAAACACTTGTTAAGATAGTCAATCATTTCAATCAAAGGCTCCAATTCTTCAGTGCAAGGTGTTGGCTGAGCTTTTAAGATTGAATGGTATTCCTTAAGTTAGCCAACACCCTATCTTGGACCTAATTCACCTGAACCAAATGGTTTGGTTCAGGGTTGGGTGGGTTTGGGTTCAGTTTGGGGAAGTCTAGAAATTGAGGTTCTTAGTACCCTCGATAATAGGTCACTTCAAGTTATTCAAAGAGGGATGGTGACCTATATTTAATGTAATCTGGGGGAGGGTAAGAGTTGTAATCGGGATATCCTTCTTGATTGTAAATCAGGTTGTGTTGATCATAAAGTAGCGGAGATCTATAATCATTATAGCTAGGAGAAGGATAGAAATCAAAATCATGATGTCCAGGGTTAGACCCTGAACATGGAGGTCCAAAATTGTATCCCCAATCTGTGTTATCCCAACTAGTAGATGGTTGATTGCATCATGAGTTGGGATAATAATCATCATATTGGGTATAAGAAATGTCAGGAGGGTAGGAGTGGAAATGTGTGTAGGATGTGGAAGGATTCATGATAAAATGGGAGGAAGAAAGGTGTCCTGCAATACAAATGCTTAAACCTGTTCTTAGGTGGGATAGCCTAAAGATCTACAAATTCCCAGAACCAGTCTTGAGATAAAAGAATGATTTGATCTACTTCTTTCTGGTCAATCCAACTAGTTAGAGGGAGGAATTGGGGAGAAGGTTCTTCCCTTAGCTTTTGCCTCAGGTTCCGTTGATACCCCCCAACCGCTGTCGTTTGACTCTACTCTTCTAACTAGACATCAGATTGAACGGTAGAAGCAGAGTAATTGAAAATAATCTCGATCTGAGCCCCGAAGAGTGAGTCTAATCATTAAGGCCAACGTCTACTTTATTTTAATTAGGCTTAGGTTCGAATGTGCTTTGGAATGTGATGGGCCCTTTATCTGAGTTGTGCCCTTAAAGATCATTTTCAATGTGTGTGATCACACATGTTTCGCGAGTTTGAAATTAGGGTTACAAGTAACCTGTCGTCGTAGTTGCAAAACTCGTGGTCAAATAAAATTTATACCGAAACTCCAAGGGAGTCCCGGGTCGAACACAGGGAGGCGACGTTTACTTTAATTGAAAACCATGCTTCGATTTGTTTCTTTTTTATATTTTAAGGTTTTGTTATTTTTTTTTGTATTTTTGTAAGAAGAAGACAAGCAAATGAATCACAAGATAAAGATGGAACAAATGTGATGTATTGCATTAATGTTTATTACAATAATCTACGAAAGCATAAAAGGAGAGGGAGGTGAGAGGAAATCTCCCAAATCGGCTGTTTGGCGAGATGACGGCACCTGGCAGAAGCTCAGACAAAGGAGGTGAGAAGCGGGACAACGGAGGTGAGATGCAGGAGGACGTTGGGTAGAGGAAAGCTTTGGCGTGTCTCCAGAATGGAAGTGAGAAGACAGAGAGATCTGCTACCAGAATGGAGGTGGGAGGATAGCTCCACGGCAACCTATGAATGGGGATGAGAAGATGGATGAATATTTGGTGAAGCAAAGGTTTGCTACACTAATAGGAGCCTTGGGAGCTTGAGAACAAGCTCTGATGGAGCGTTGGTAGGCTTGCTAGAGCTTGGGAGTAGGTGGGAGTAGAATAGGTAGAGATCAGGAGGAATGGGGGTGTAGGGGTGTTTATATAGTGGAGGGAAGAAGAGTCCCACGCACAGGCATTCAGTGACAGCTATAAGCGTCACTAAAGGCTGCTCGAGCTATCGCTGAAGATCCACACCTCTTCATTGCTTGGGCTGGCGCACGCACTGCGCAGGCCATTTAGTGACAGCTATAAGCGTCACTAAAGGCCCGCCCTTCTGTCGTTTTAAAGCTCACGCCCAACACTCACACTCGTAGCTATTAAAGGCGTAGCAATCTTCAACCGTTGGATCAGGCGCAGACGGCTGTGATGGCGAGAGGAGAGCGCATGCCTGCCAGTGTTTGAATTTCAAATCGCTGGCGCGTATGCTGCATCGCACGGTTGAGACGCACCCGCAAATCGTGCGCGCGTTGATTTGAATCGCGCGCCTCGCACAATTGAGGAGATCAGATGACAGGCGCTGCGTGCAAGCGACTTAAATGCATGCCTCAGATGGCATGCATGTGATCTGGCATGTGCCTTCGCATCGGCAGGCGACGTTGGATCACATGTGGGGAACTTCGACCGCTCGATTGCGATCAAGCGGTCCTATTGCGTCTGACATTGTAGCGAGGCGTGACGAATCGCGGCTCGATCTCGCACCCGCTCTTTGAGAATGCTTGACCTCACCGCTGCGCCACACCTACGGGGGTGATGCGAAGAAGAGTTATGCTCGCACGGTGAGGGCGGCCACTCAGCTGTTAGATCTTCATCCAACGACTGAGATCACTCGATGGGGCGGCCTTTAGAGATGTGCGAAAGACTTCAGGCACTCCAGATGGTGCCACATTGCAGCATCTGGATGGTCCACACTTCATTCCTTGTAGAGGATGCCACGGTGCTCGGATTGAGGTGATTTCTATGTTGTCAGACTGCGATCATTGCTCCGGATCCATTTGTATGGTCAGATTTTTCATTCGAAGTCCGTAAGGACATCACATTACCTCCTGGCCATATTAATATACATAATATACAACTATCCTAGATGCAATGCAATTGATATTTATGCAATATTTATATCATGATATGTATTGCTATGCCTAGGAACTATTATAAATAAGCATTTTATGATGAATTTATATGTGCTTATCAGTGTGCGTGCACAACCAATGTTTTTCAAGCAAGATTATTTTTGGATGCAATGAATTTTAGGGTTTAAATCTTGCTTAGTAGCTCTTAGGGTTCAACTTTAGGTGTATTCAATCAAGTTCAATTGGCAAATCAGGTTTTGAAAGCATAGGTCAAGATGTCTTCCTTTAAAACTTAAAAAGAATGTGGAGTGCTTGGTCAATCCCTAAAAGTTGAATCTTATGTGGCAAGTGATTGCGTAGCAATGATAGGCCCTAATCTACCTAAATTAAGTTACAACCTAGCTTAACTTAGGCATCTGCATGCATTTGCATCATACTTTGCATCGTAGTTGATTTATTAGTTTTGTAAATAATAATACCGTATTATGGTCTAATTGAGAGATATTAATAATTGCAAGTAATTTGGGGCTGCGAATGATTGATCCAACCTTACAGATCTGCTCAGAACAACGACGGGAATCTAACACTTCCAAGATCACATCAATCAGACTCCCGTAGTATCCTATGGAGTCCATAGCAGAGAAAGAGCCAAGAGCCAAATAGGTGAAAATCTAGACCTCAGATGATAAATCCAACCGCACGGATGGATCCAGATCAGCGATCATAGTCCAACGGCAGAAGAATCATCCCGATCGAAGGCCTATAACACCGTCTACAAAAGATAGAAGATGGACGACCACGATAGTGCCACATGGCACCATCGCAGCTACCCCTCGCCACCGCCCAACTTTTGAAGAGGCTCTTCCCGTATGCTGTGGGTTGTTGGATCATCATCTAATGGCCACAATGTGGCCACGTCGCAGCTCCAGGAACACCTCAATATGGAAAGAAGAAACCTCAACCAATGGATCTCCATCCAACAACTAAGGATAGCTAGACGCAAAGTGGCAACCACAACAATCCGGCTGCATAGCGCGTTGGCTCACGTGCTGGCGACAGAAGCAACGATGCTGGTTCGAGGTGCAATCCGCGCTTCGATCAGAGGCGGCAGTGCGCAATTGAAATCCACCCATTGGATCATCAATCGGTGGTGGGGGCGCGACCATGCAGCGCCCGGAGAGGCCTCAAACAACGATGCGCTAGATCACGCGAGAACAAATGCGCACGCGTGCATTTAAAATTCAAGAGGTGTGGGCACAGATGTTTTAAGCCGTCTAATCTCGCAATCGGACGGTTAATATCTAATGAGCGCGGATCGAGCGTGCTCCACATGCATGTGGTTGATGAAGCGGGCATGAAGCAAGCGGTAGCCTTGTGATTTCAATCCAAGGACAGAGAAGGCACCACGTGTCAGCACGAGGGCGAATCCATCCGTAGAAGGCATTTTGAAGGTTATTTTGAAGTGCTATATGATCCGTTGATCTCCTAATCGACGAATCTGATCACCAGAGGGTTGTTGCACAGTTTTGGGGGCTCAAATGCACAACTTGCCCCTCATAAAAGCTATAAAAGAAGGCCCAGGGTCCCCGAGTTGAATCTAAATCTTCCACCAACTCCTCCAGACCCTCTCCAATTCTTTGAACCTTCTTCTCCAACTCTCTCCGCTCTGGCTCTCTTCCTTTGAAGCACCCACCAAGCCACCTTGGTAGACCACTATTACTCTCCCCAGCCTCTCCAGAAGGCCACCACGGACCACCCGTGGTGCCCTTATTCTGCTGCATAGTAGTTTTCATTTATACTCTAGTTAGATAGCAAGAACTTGTTCTAGTCATAATTATATTTTTGCAATCTATGATCAGACTATTTTCATGATATACATATTGTGATATATATATAGATTAGTTTGCAATTAGTGGCATATTCTCTAAGTTAGCATTCTAATTCAGTTTTGAAATCAGAAACATTTTCTGCCTCCCTAAGTTCGACCGAGACTCACATCTCATAAATTTTATTTGTTTCAACATACTTCGCACTATATTACAATGTATTCATCTTCTTTATGCCACGAACAAGTTACTGATGAGTTATTTTTACATGAAGTGGTATGGCCTAAACAACTCAAGCAATTGGCCTTAATGCACCACCGAGTTAGGCACACAAATGATTACCTAGTCTGATTTCTACTCAATTATGTGTTTTGATGAGTGTATTGGTTTCAAAGATCGGGTTACCGGTTGAGTATGAAAAATCAGAAGAGGTTTTGTACCTCTGTGAGATTTTTTTTAGATTTTTTTGTTAAACGGGGGTGAGATGAGTGGAGGTGGCAAATAAAACAACCAAACTAATCTTAGGATTTATGAGAGCACCTAGGTTAATTAAGGTTTGAATTAGGATGATGAAATGAAGTCTATGGAGGGGTAAAGAATGGGGGAGCACTTACAGTTGTCTTCAACTGCACTTTACTCCTTTATACCACTTGAACATTCCTGGTCGGGGTACCTACAAGACAACAGAGAAGAAATAAAAGAGAGTTAGAAAGCAATTAAGTGTGCAGAATGCGGAAAAGAAATCAAGATCCGTTGCCTCCCTGGCAACAGAGACAAAATGTTGATCGTGATTTGTACGCTAAAAATTTGAGCTTTGAAAACCTTGTCATTGTAGTTGCGTAAAAATCCATCAAACAGATAATTTAATCGAAACTCTGGTAAGTCCTAGGTCGAACACAGGGAAGCGAACATTTGATCAAAAATCATGTTTATTTATTGTCACAAAGTAGATTAACTGGTTGAATTAAATCTACACTAGCTATCTATTTAAAGAATAATTAATAGAAGAGAGAGAAAGAATAATACAAACAAAGAGAAAATAGGGAGAGAATGAACAAATATTTCATAGCCATAGATTCATGTTCATTACAACTACTTGCTAAATTAGGAAGCAGAAATCTAATCAAGAAAGCGATAAAGAGAAGAGGGAGAGAGATTATCCTCCTCGAAAGCTGCTTGGAGGACGAGCCGCATTGATGGAGAGCCTAGGCAAAGGAAAAAAAAGACGAAGGAAGGAGGATGAAGCAAGGCGATGTCGCAGCGGGATCCACTTCCCGAATGGCGATGAGAGGACAACCGCAAGATGCTCCACGAACGGGGTGAGAAGGTTGAAAAATTATTTTTATAACTCTAATGGAGCATCCCAGGTTTGGGATGAGCTCATAGAGCTTTGGAGGGGGTGAGAGAAAAGAGGAAGAGATGAAGAAAATGTGGAGGGTGCAGGGTCATTATATAGTTGTAGGAATGGGGGTATAAAGGTCATTTTAGATCTTTACAAGATAAATGCTGGGTTTTTAGTGATGGATATAAATGTCACTAAAGGCTGAGCGTTGGTGAAGGGCACGCTGCTTCTCCTTCAACCATTGAGCGCACACCCCACGTTCAGTTCATCTCAGTTGTCTGATCAAGAGATCGAACAGCTTAAAAGCCACGAGCACCTCTTTCTCTTCAGGCGTTGCGCGCGTGCGTGCAATCATGCGTGGACGCCTGCGTCATCGTGCGCATATGCTCGCGCACGCATCCAGTGCTGCCACGTCTCGCCTCCACAGTTGTTCATCTTCGATCGAGCAGCTCAATTGCATTCACGCTTTCTTCTTCGCGAATTTGGCTGAGGAGCGCACCTCGAACGCGCGCCTCTCGTTGATGAGAGGTGCGTGTGACCACTGCACTGTGCCTCCACATTAGTCTCAAGTGTGTTTTAGCGCTCACTCGTTCTCGACCGTTGGATCAGAATCCAACAATCGAGGATGAGGGATCTTGAGCTTCAACTGAAAGGAGTGCGCGCCTTGATGAAATCTCAACCATTAGATCAATGATCCAACGGCTGAGATGCGTTGATCATCCAATGAAGAAGAGTTGCGGTGACCGTGGGTGGCTTAGATGGCACCACATGGCGCCATCTGAGGCCCTGATATGAGTCATTGAACTCCGATCGTCAACCTGATCAAATCCGTATGGTTGGATCTTCAATCTAAGGCCCCAATAAATGTTACCCTGTTCCTGACCACAAAAAAGGAGAATTAACCTAAAATTTATACAAGCTAACCTAAATGCATGATGATGCATGTTATGTAATATTTATAATGCATGAATGCTTCTATAACACTAGAAACATGTATAAATAGATATTTTAGGTTAATTAGATGTGTGTACATCAATAGACATTAAATGCCAGTTGAATGTCAAAACCTTCAACAATGTTGCAAAGGTTGGAATAGAAGAGGTGACAAGCCATAGGGTCTACGCCCTTGATACAACTACCCTAGCACTGGCATAAAGAGGCAACCTATCCTATGGTAGGTAAGCTAGTCTCTAAGACCCAGAAAGATGTGCTCGAAGCAGTCTAGATAAATGGGATGACCAACATGAGGTGAGAGGTATGAGTAGAGAGAAAGTTTCTAAGCGAATTCGTCGTTGTTGAAGAAATGTGTCGTAGTATAGGACAACATCGCTCAAATCATTAAATTTGTAACTCAGAATCACAAGAGTCCGAGGTCGAACATAGGGAGCAATTAATAGTAATTCAATCGCACTAACCACAAGAAATATAAGCAATTATAGTCAAAACTTTACTTAGAACTACTCAAAATGATGTATAAATGAAATCAAGTATCACATTGCAAAAAGAATGGGTTAAAATGACGATTTGAATCATCAACTAACCTTTTGAAATTAAGCTCAAATATCTTAAATAAATGAACAGTAATTCTCAATCAAATATCCAACGTCAACCAGATGTAATATCTCAACAAAACTAAGGTACCAGCAGATATCAGATGAAGGCACAAGGAATCAGATGCCTTAAGTGCTCAAAAATTAGCTTCAACAGAGGAGCAAAGGCCTCCTCTTCCTTCTTTGTGCCTAAAAGAGAGGCAACCACAGCACAACACAATTCAGAGGCAAAGGCCTCAGGATCGGTTAAGTCCAAAGAGAGCAATGAAAGGTGAAACCCCCCTCTCTTTCTCTCTCCTTCCTCTTCTTTCTTTTCTCAGAAACCTGGGTTTAGCTGGGTAACCAAGCGGGTAACCAAGTGTGAACACGGTCCAGACTTGCAGGCGTGGTCTCCGGCGAGGAGTGCTTAGTCGGGTAAGCGAGTGTAAGGGTGAAGAGCACTTGACCCCCGTGTCTTGGGCGAAGAACGGGGGCCACAAATCCCTTTTATTCCACATGAATAGCTGCAACTTCTACGATGTGGGACTATGCATCCCACGGTCTTCCTCGCACAGCAGCAACTGAAGGTGCTTCCAATTGAGGTTGAGGATGAGGCTGTGAAGTCCAACTAAGCTCCTGGATCACTTCCTGGGAATGAGCTGCAGAGCCTGGGAGTGAAACCTGGAGCGGTCGTGGCCAGAGAACTGAGGGCGTGATCGGCAGAGTTGAAGGTGGCGACGGAGGTTCGGTGATCACCTAAAAATCAAAATACAGCCTCGCAGCCACGTCAAATAAGCTCAAACGAATCGTCGTGGAGCAGCAAGTGCTTCGGTGGGTACGGTGTGGCTTGCATGTGTGTGAGGAGGTCTGACGACCTCGAGACAGCAGTGTGAAGGGTCATGAGTTGGGTGGAGCAAGTGAGCAGTTAATCCCCTCAATTACTTAAGGGGTTTTGCTCGTGAGGTCACAACGGAGGTTTCTGGACCGATGGGAGGTGTTTTGGTGGAGTGTAGCAGATTTGCAAGGTCGCTGGAGGTACCCCAAAGACGAGGGTGATGACGATGGCGTGGGCGAGGGAGCATTCTAAGGTGGGTGTCGAGGGTGTGAAGAGGATTAGTAGGCGATGTAGAGTTAAGTTAGGGCAGTTGCAGACAACGGAGATGCGAAGATGGCACCGGCTATGATTGGCCGATTGATGGGAACACCATCATGAGCCATAACTAGCTCAATTTAGTTATTATCAAGGAATAAATTCTCCTACATAATTGCCAGAGAGCCCTAATTCACTGCAAATCCATTCTGAGAAAAAGATAAGAAATCAGGGTTAAAACTACAATTTTACCATCATATCTTGAATGTAGAACAACCACAGATTTTTCCAGGGGGTAATTAAGGGTCAAATGGTCTTAAATATCTAATAAGTGGGTTCATACAGACAAAAAAGGGTTTTCACGTGTTTTGAGAATTAAATGACTTCTGAAACTCTAAAAACTGACCCGCTTAATTAACTTGGGTTCTAGTCAGAATAAAATTCACCTAAACTCTCTAAAATTCATATAAAAATATTCTCTAGGGTTTAGTACCTTAAATTTACCATCAGAACCCTTCTTGACCCAAAACATGGTCTTAGACTGACATTTGCCCTAATTTAGGTTTTTGCGTAAATTACCCAGTCAAACTTGGTAAAAACCAAAATCCAACTTCACCATTGGATTCCTTAGGTCTAAATTACATTTTTACAAAAGTTTGGGCCCAATCTGAGATCATCTTGACCAAGTTTGCATTTTAGTCCAATCAGACTCTTTATATCTCATTCAGACCCTTAACTTTTTTAATTCCTTGCAACTAGCCCCCCAACTTTGTCATCCTTCTCACAAACAGGTCCTCTCACCATTTTTGGAAGGTTAAACCTTCACCGTCAAGTTTCAAGCCAGAATTTCTCACTCGATTCTCAATCAATCTCTCCCAAATTTGAATCGAAGATTCCTTAGGAAGTTACATTCCATTTGAGCCATTCCTTGGGCTCCAATTCTTTCCCAAAAGGTCATGCGAACCTTTCAAAGGTTTGGGTATCCTATTTCGCAAAAACCTTTCGAGCTTGAAAGCTTCTTTCCAAGCTTGGAAGAGCTTCCTATGGCTATGGCCTATAAAAGAACCCCTGTCGCACGACCAAGCTTTTGAGCAGGTCTTGGCACGTCAAAAGGCCCTGAAAACCTATCTCCGACCACCGTAGACCCCTACTCCAGTGACCTCTTCGACCCTCCTCCTCCGGCCGTCCAACCATCAAATTGGACGGCCGAGTAGCTTCCTCTCTTCCTCACAACCCTCCCCAGCCAAAAAGAGAGCATTTCTCCGTCTGCTTCGTCGTTGCCGCCTTGCCGCCTCTACCTCCTTCAACTTCGATCGACCAACACCGGAGCCCTCTGCCTCTCTACCTCATCCCTAAGTCCCTCTATCTCTCCCTTTTCCTCTCAGCTAACACTTTCCCACCCTCACGACACACTCGACCACCGCTTCGCCCTCCGCGACTTCATCTTCCTCCACTCCGTTCATTCCTCCGGCGAAGCTCTCCGCTCACTCCACTGATCCAAACGCTTCGCCGACAAGCCTACGACCTTTGCCTCATCCACGCGAATGAAACCCCTCAACAAATTGAGTGGTTTGTTTGCCCTAATTACCTGCCGAACTCCACGCTCATCGCACTGTCATCTTGAGGTCGTCTGACCTCTTCACTCACTCTCGTTCTCCACCAAGACCACCATCACATTCGCCATCCTCAGGTGATGCTCCTGAGCATATTTGATGTGGCCGTAAGGCCGTTCTCATTCTTGCAAGTCTTCCATCGGAGCTCCGCCACAGCCCTGGCTGCACCAACTACACCTTCAGTCCTCCGACCACATCCACTCCAAATTTCAGCCCCAGTTCATGCGAAGTGGTCTCAGGATCCTTCCCAGGTCACCAGTGCCTACAACTACCTCAATTTGAGGCATCTTCACTACCTGCAACGCATGCGAAGAAAGGGTGGGACTTTAGTCCCACCTCGTTTGTTGATGGGCGCACGAAGCCGCTTAAATTGATTTTCTACTATAGCCTGTTCGCCTCAGTAAGTAGGGGTTGAGGTCCCCACACGCACGCGCCCCACGCACGCCCTCGCCTGCACTTACGCCTCGCGAGTCTGGGCTTAGTCCGTTTACCCGGATACCCGAGTCTGGTCTGGTTTGCTGGTTCTGAGAGAGGAAGAAGAGAGAAAGAGAGGAGAGGGGGGGGGGTTGCTCTGCCGCCCTCCACTTGACTCTTGTGAGATTTGAGAGAGGCCTTTACCTCCGCTGGCATGTTGAGTTCTTTGTTGCGCTTTCTCTGAAGCTAAGGGAAGAAGAGAAAGAAGAGAAAGAGAGACAAAGAAGAGAAGGAAGAGAAAGAGAGACAGAGAAGAAAGAAGAAGAGAAGAGGAAAAGAAGAAGAAAGCACGTTTATTTCCTATAAATCAATAGCTTGCTTTATAGTAAGGAGACCAATCTACTAACCTTAAGGATGGTTAGTAGATTGGGAGTAGCCTGTAAAGCATTCCATGGAGGGTTCTCTCCAAAGGCCCGGTTTGGAGATAACCCGACCCCATAGAATGCAACAAAGTAAGAATGAGCGCCATCCTCGGTGCAAATAGGGGCTTGTCCTCAAGCCCCGTTCTCCCATTGTTGCATTCGTCTTTATGAGCTAGTTATTCGAATTCATTCAAAATATGAGTGAAAGGAGGGCAGAGCCCGACCAGGAAGGGGGGCATGGGGGCTTTTCCCCCCAAATTCCATTGGGTAGTTACGAGTTAAAGAGTTGAGTGGGTGCTATTCTGGCCGAGTAGCACGAGTGAGACAACTAGCATGCCTCAGCATGCGTCCTTCAACTAGCATGCCTAAGCATGCCCCCGACCATAGGAGGGTTAGGTTCAGTAGAGTTAACCACCACCCCTTGGGGTCCCCGGCCCGAATTAAGCTTAAGCTAGTGAAGTTCCGGACCCAGAAACAAGTGAATTCACTACGGCTACGCCGCCAAGGTGCGAAAGTGGAATTCCATCCACTCTTGCTTGACCCGGTTCATATGCTCCTGAGTATGCAGGCTAGTATGCAGGCGATCCACCCCATTAATGAAGCAGTCCCGACCCAAACTCAGTGAAGCTTTTCAATAGCAAAGCGAAGCTATTCAGTGGGGGAGGGTACAGAAGGGTAACCCCGAAGTCACCAGGGTATTTCACTAAGAGAAATACCCTAGTGAAATACATTTGATGCTTTATTTGGCCTTTGCCTCTGTTAAGGCGTCTGATACAAGCCTCTACCGTCTAATTGCATACATTTGATGCTTTATTTCCTTGATTGATACTGTTGATCTAGTTGCTATTATTGTGAGAAGTAATTGGTGATTCAAATCACCATTTTACTCCATTCTTTTTGCACATTGATACTTGACATTATTGATTAGATCATTCTGAATTAATTATGATTGCAAATTCTTATATCTTTGATTGTGATCTTGAGTATTAAATTGCCACTTGCTCCCTATGTTCGACCTCGGATTTCATTTGAGTAATAAATATTATATGTTTTCGCACTGATTTGATCTATACTGCAACACGACGATTTTAAAACCAATTTCAGAGTGACTAACACCGATGCTGGAGACGAAGGAGGCTCCGAGAGGGAGGATGGCGACTCTTGAGGGGGGAGAGGGCCCCTCACAGGTACAGTGAGGTGCAGAAGAACCTGAAGGAGATGAACCTACTGCCTATAGTATGTGGCAGCAGGTGAGGAGACCGGAGGAAGGAGGTTGCCATAGCGGAGTTGGAGCTGGAAAGGTAGAGAAGAAGAGGGTTTCTTGGGCCAAAAACTCACTAAGGAGCACGGTTATGCATTGTAGAGGCTTTTATAGAACTTCAACCAAGCTTCCAAGCTTGGAACCAAGCTTGAGAGGCTCGGATTTTAGGAAGAAGATCCTTGAAAAGCAAGGATTTGCATGAGTTTGTTCAAGGGATTTTGAGTCTAGAATTAGGTTTAGATGAATTAGGACTTCCTCATGATCACTCCTTCCAAATTTGGAAGGGATTGACAAGAAATCATGGAGGAATCTGTGATTGAAAGCTCAGATCTATGGGTTCACACCTGCCATGGCAGAAAGGACCCAACTGCAAAGAAGATGAAGAACCTAGGGGGTATTTGCAAGGATTTCAAAAGTTAGGGGCATATCGAGATAGAAAGAGTCTGACTGGACTAAAATGTAAACTAGGTTGAGATGATTTCGGATTGGGCCCAAATTTTGGTACAAACCTAATTTGGACCTAAGGAATATAATGGTGAAGTTTGATTTTAGTTTTGACCAAGTTTGACTGGGTAATTTGTACAGAAATCCAAATTAAGGTAACTTTCTGTCTGAGACTTTGTTTAAGGTCAAAATGGGTTCCAATGGTTAAATCAAAGATACCAAATATTATGGAATATTTTTATATGAATTTTAGAATGTTTAGATAGATTTTATTCTGACTAGAACCTCTATATTTAAGTAAGTCTGAATTTAGGGTTTTGGGTTATGAATCGATTCTCGAAATACGTGAAACCCTGTTTCTGTCTGTGTGGACCCTCTTATTAGAATTTAATGGTAATTAGACCTTAGGTTAACCCCTGGGAAATCCCATGATTATTCTGCATTCATAATATGCTGTTAAAACTGTAGATTTATCCTTGATTTAATACACTCTTCTCAGAAATGATATTCAGTGAATTATGACTCTTCGATGATTATGTAAGAGCATTTGTCAATTAATTCCGACTACTTAAAGCTAGTTATGGCTCATGATGATGTTATCATCAAAAAGGTTGCGACGCACCTCATCACCAATAAAGAATCGGTCAAAGGTGTCATTTTTGGGGGTGGAGGTAGATCATTGGGAACATTTGGGAGCCATAGGAGTGGGTTTGTTACAGTTTTGGTCAATTAGAATAATCAGTTGGTCGATCAAAATAAAGATCGGTTGATTAAAAATAAGCAATTGATCAATAAAAAAGGTTCATTGGTTGATCAAGAAATTATTTTTGGTCGATCAAAAAATAGACAGGAAGTAAGTCAAATTTCAATTTTAGTAGAATGGATGATTAGATTTTTGGGTTGGTTAATCATTGGTTGGTCGATCAAAAATTCAAAAGTGGTCGATCAAAATCAGTTTTTTAGAGTTTTGAACATGATATTCTTGGACAATCAATGCCAACATTTTGCTCGATCAAAAACTGATAGAATCGAAAAAGAGAGGATGCGAACAGATAAAATAGAAAAAATGAATGAAGAACGAAGAACAACAAAGAACATGAACAGTGGCCAGAAAATTTTGAAAAACACAGGAAAACATATCAAAACAATATCAAAATAACATGTTTTTGAAAGAAAAGAGCAGAGAAATGGGATATACCAAGGATCAACAAGGATTGATCCGATCGGCATTGAAGAGGAGGACGGACGAATGACCAATGTGGTCATTGGTCGGTCGAACGGCTCGACTGAGGTCGGCTGTATTGTCGGTGAACGGTTGGCGATGAGGGGAGGTCGCCGGAGAGGAGGTGCGCTGGTGGGTGGTCAACCAAGGCCTGGTCAGAGAAGTGGTGGCATTTTTGGTTGGAGGAGGAGGAGAGCGGACCACTTGGAGTGTGGGACCTAGGTTTGGTTGGTGGTGGTGGAGTTTTGGTTGAAGAAGAGGTTTTAAAGTAGTAAAAAGTTATTTTTATAGGACATGGGTAAAACAAATAAGGTAGGAAGTGATTAAGGATCAAAATTAAAGATTGATCATAATTAGTTATCAAATCAAGTGATTAGAATCACCAAACAAAATCTCGATGAGATCAAATCCACCCAAATTTGGTCAAACAAAAATACATATTGGTCAGCCAAATTCAACTTTGGTCAATCAAAAAGAGAGATTGATCGATTAAAATTGAATTTCCAATGGAGGGAAAATTTTCCTCCCAAAAATTGATCGATCAAAACCAACATTTGGTCGATCAAAAGTTAAAAATTTTGGAGGAAAATTTTTCACCTAAAAGATTAAAAGTTTGATTGATCAGACTTAATATATGATCGATCAACAGAATTTGTTCGATCGACCAATGGCTATCAAGACAAAAAGTAATCAAAGTTCAGCAAGTCATGTTAAGCCTAAGCCTCTTCTTATCATTATAAATCTTTCTTTTGCTAGTGGTTTTTTGAAGATATCAGCTAATTGTTTATCTGTTTGAATGAACTCTAAGACTATTTCCTTCTTTAGGGAATAATCTCTAAGAAACTTATATCTGATATCTATATGTTTTGTCCTAGAGTGTTGAATGGGGTTTTTGGACAAGTTTATTGCACTAGGGTTATCACAAAGAATCCTAGTGTTTTCAAAATTTAGTCCAAAATCTCTAAGTGCTTGTTTCATCCACAAGATCTGTGAACATGCTAAAGATGCAACAATGTACTCAGCTTCAGTTGTAGATAGAGAAACACTATTTTGTTTCTTGCTGACTCAAGATACTAGGGAATTTCCAAGAAATTTATACGTTCCACTAGTACTCTTGCGATCAGTCTGACTTCCCACATAATCAGCATCACAATAGGAAAGTAAGTCAAGTGTGGATGATTTGGGGTAGAACAGACCAAGATCAACAGTGTTGAGTAGGTACCTAAGTATCCTTTTAAAGGCATTTATGTGAGATTCCTTAGGGTTTACTTGAAATCTAGCACATAAACAAGTACTAAACAATATATCAGGTCTGCTAGCAGTCAAGTATAGCAAGGATCCTATCATGCTTCTATATAATTTTTAATCTACACACTTACCTAACTCATCTTCTTTGAGTTGAGCAGTTGTAGGTGTGTCTTTTCTTTTTTTCTTATCCATTCTAAACTTCTTCAAAATCTCTTCTGTGTACTTCATCTACCAGATGAAGATTCCATCTTTTAGCTGATCAATTTGCAACCCTAGGAAGAACTTTAATTCTCTCATCAGGTTCATCTCGAATTGATCCTGCATGACTTTCGCAAACTCTTGGCACAAAAGATCATTAGTAACACCGAATATTATGTCATCAACATAAATTTGGATTAAAATTAGTTGATTGTCTTTTCTTTTAGTAAATAAAATTGGATCAACTAAACCAATTTTGAAGTTGTTTTCTATCAAGTAGTTTGTTAGCCTTTCATACCAAGCTCGAGGAGCTTGTTTAAGTCCATATAAAGCTTTGTTAAGTTTGAAAACATGATCAGGATTACTAGTACTTTCAAAGCCAGGAGGTTGTTCCACATAAACTTCTTTTAAACCCATTTAGAAACGCACTTTTGAAGTCCATTTGGAATAGTTTAAATCCGATATGAGCAGCAAAAGCTAGTAACATTCTAATGGATTCTAATCTAGCTATAGGAGCATAAGTTTCGTCAAAGTCTATTCCTTCCTCCTGGTTGAAGCCATGAGCCACAAGTCTACCTTTGTTTCTTATGACCTTTCCTGATTCATCAAGCTTATTTCAAAAGACCCATTTTTCTCCAATGATAAATCGAGATTCTGGCTTAGGAACTTATTTTCAATCATCATTTAGTTCAAATTGATTCAACTCTTCTTACATAGCTAGAATCCAACAATCATCAATGAATGCTTCTTTCAAAGATTTTGGTTCTAGTTGGGATACAAACACGCTAAGTGCAAGGTTATTAAAGGATGATCTAGTTTGAATTCCCTTTGAGACTCCACCAATCACTAAATCTTTGGGATGATCTTTGGTGTAGGTTAAGTCTTTAGGAAGTTCACTAGAGATGGTGTCTTTAGGTATATTTGAAGGATTATCTAGAGGTTGATCATCACATTTGGTCAATGCATTATCTAATTGATCTATTTCATCAAAAGACACATGCAGAGTCTCTTCAACTACCAATTTCCTTTTATTAAAGACTCTGTAGGCTTTACTTCTAGAAGAGTATCCTAGAAAGATTCCTTCCTCACTTTTTGCATCAACCTAATCCAGATTTTTACTTTGTATTCAATATAAAACTCTTGCAACCAAACACTTTAAAGTAAGAGATCTTAGGAGTTCTATCAAAGTAAAGCTCAAAGGATGTTTCCTCAAGAATGGGCCTAATGGAAGCCCTATTTTGGATATAACAAGCAGTGTTTACAGCCTCAGTCCAAAAATACAGAGGTAGCTTTGACTCACACAACATAGTGCGGGCACACTCTTGTAGGGTTCTATTCTTTTTTTCTACAACACCATTTTGAGGAGCTGCTCTAGAAAAAGTAAATTCTTATGTTATCCCAAAAGTAGACTGGAAATCTTGGAATTTTTTATTTTCAAATTCTCCTTCATGGTCACTCCTAATCCTAATGATGGGTAGTCCAAATTTGATTTGGATTCTCTTGGGTAATCTTCTAAATTCCTCGAAAGAAGAATCTTTAGATCTTAAAAATAATACCCAAGTAAATCTGGAGAAGTCATCAACTAAAACGAGATAGTATTTGCATCCATTTAGACTTTCAGACTTGGTAGTACAAAAAGATCTAAGTGAATCAACTCAAGTGGCTTGGAAGTATTGACCATGTTTTTAGGTTTGAAAGAAGTTTTCCTAGTTCACAGAATGAACAGAGATTCTTCTTTCTGAAGGAAATCCTAGGCAACCCTCGTGCTAAGCCATGTTTCACAAGCTTATTTATATTTCACATGTGAACAAGACTGAGTCGACGATGCCATAGTATTAACTCATCATTTGATGTAACTAGGCAATTGAGATCATTGCATTTATCAAAGTCAATAGCGTAGATGTCTTTTGATCAGTCTCCGATCAAAAGGATTTCCTCAGAATTTTTATCCCTAATCTAAAAACCTTTTGAAGTAAAAATAACTTTATAACTTTTATTACATATCTGACTTAGACTAAGCAAGTTATGTTTTAGGCCACTAATAAGATGAACATTATCAAAGGAATTTTTAGAATTACCAAGTTCGACAATACCAGTAATATGGCCCATGTGGTTATTGCCAAAGGTGACCGAACCACCTTCCTTGCATTGAGGTTGATGGATAGGTCTTTTTCTCCTGTCATGTGCTTTGAACTTCCGCTGATCATAACCCATTGATGGTAATGGCATAATTTGTCATAACTAACTTGAATAAGTTGGAATAAAGAGATAAATGCTCCTAAATGATCGCCTAAATATCATAATTCCACTCTGATCTGATTTGAGAAGACAGAAAATATGGTTAATTCTATTATTTTAATAGCACATCACAAATGTAGTCTAATCACAGGGTTACTCAAGGGTTAATTGAAGGTCAAACGAATATAAAAGACCAAGAACTGGGTTCACACTGATTGAATTTGGGTTTCACACATTTCAAGGACCAAAATAGGACTAAAAATCCTAATTATCGGCCACACTTGAATTGAAATGGTTCTGGTCAGGATAAAATCAACATAAACCTCCTAAAAATCATAGAAAAATATTTTAAGAAGTTTGATACCTTTGGTTTGACCATCTAAACCCATTTTGACCTAAAACAGAGCTTCAGACGAGAATTTACCTTAATTTAGGCTTCTATCCAATTTACCCAAACAAACGTGGTCAAAACTCAAATCCAAGTTTACCATTAGATTCCTTAGGTCCAAATTAGGTTAAGACAAAAATTTGGACCCAATCAGAGTTCATCTTTACCTAGTTTGCATTTTAAACCTTAGAAGCTCTCTTTCTTACAATTAAACCCCCAGGTTTCAAGTTTATTACCAAGACCCCCTAACTTTTTCATCTTCCTTGCATTTAGGTCCCTTATACCATGAATAGTGTGAACAGACCTCAAACCAAAATCGTCGAACTTCAATCAAGGATTTCTCCTTGATTTGTCAATCAATTCCCTCCAAAATTAGGGGGAATGAACTCCGCCTCGTGTTCATCCGCACCTAGTGTGACAAAGCCAGGGCTCTCTCCCACATCATCGTCGCCATTCTACCCCACCAGAGGTCTTCGTCTTCTTCCTGTCCAGTGAGGCAAGCCAATGCGAATCCTCTCCCCTTCATCCATATAGCTAGCTCTCTCCGTCTCCCTCTTACTCTCTAATCTAGAATTAGGACCTTAGAACTCCAACTCAACCACTATATCACCTGCTCTCTCACCATCTTCCTCGCGGCCGGCAAAGCTCTGGCAAGTTTCGTCTGGTCGCCATACACATCAAAGATAAAACCACCACCACCACTACCTTCCACTCCACCCCTAAAGTAAAAGCCCTAACCTAATTAGGAGTTTCACCCACTCAATCGCTCCCCCGAACAACCCACCAATCCACCACCCACTTCAACTCTGACCGACCACAACTCGCCTCCAATCACCAAAGAAACACCGCCGTCGTGTTCCACCCACCACGACGAACATGCTAAACAATTTAATTGGGCCCCATCGAATATATTCTTGTTGTAGGGTCATCGTCGTCGCAGGTCATCTTCCCCGATGCCATTTGTCATGCTCCAGCCGTCATCGCCACCGCTGCCACCTGCAACAGACGTAGTTCACCACCACAAAGCCTTTTGGAGCCTTGATTGAACATAGAGGCAGTAGTAGTGGCCTCGATTAGATGAGCAACCTCAGCTGCAGCAATGTGAAGAGGAGCACACAAAGTCCCACATCGTGGGAATTTAAATTAGATATTGGTTTATAACATTTTGAGTGTTGTGGATTACTACCTCGAACACATGGGGTGAGGTCCCTCTCACCTATCCTAGTACTCCTCACCCACCACCACACCGGCGGTCTTGGACCTGGATCCGACTACCCGTATAGCTGACCTGATTACAAAGAGAGGAGGGGATTTTTTAAGGAAGGAGGGGGTTTTCACTATTCATCATTGGGATTCGTGCCTAACACTTGGGCAAATTCAGAGGGATCTGGAGCTTGACTTTAAGGTGTCTGACCTTAGGGTTCGACGTTCCCTGTGGCTTTGTTGAGGGTATTGTGGATTTATTGAGGCTTGAATCTGATGTGGATATGTTGTGCTAGTGTGGTTAAGTAGCTCAAGACCACTATTAAGGTATTTAATTGTGGTTTGAGACATTGAGATCACTATTAGTGTTAGGATTTATGCTTAATTGTGGGAATTACTTGGTGATTCAAATCACCATTTTTAGGTTTTAATTATTCTTGTTGTCCCATCAATTCTGAGATACAATTTACTATTATTGAATATATTTTTTATTGATATTTGTTGCATATCTTTATTGGGAATTATTATGCTCATTGCTTATTTCGACTAGTGTTTGAATTCCATATTTGCTCTCTACAAACGACCTCGGAACTCATGATTTTTTCGAGCATTATAAATTTAAATGTTGTTGCAATTTTTGTCACTCTACTAGACGCACTTTCCTAAATACAACAATTTTTTAACGCAACATTTTGGCACCGTTGCCGGGGAGCAACGCACAATTCACCACTAGTCATATCATTATTGAGCTGATTTCTAACTTGCCCTATCTGCTTTGCTTTGTTTTGCAAGACACATCACAAGAAGATCTTCTGCGGAATCAACCACTCCAAGGGTAAAATTTCTCTTCTTCCCTAATCACCTCCTAATCTTGGGAAGAAAAAAAAGGAAACAAATCAATTATGATTCACTTGCCTTACTTTCCTTGTAATCATCATTTAAAAATAAAGAGTTTCCTGATTTGCAAAATTAATTGAAATCAGATTGAAGTTGCTTCGATTTGATTAGAGATTCTTCATCCTGATTTCCTATACCTATTAAGGATTTGCGCTAAAACTTTTCAACATCTTCGACTACTCTCTTTCTTGTTTGAGTCCAAGGTGCCATATTTGGAATGAAATTGTACTCAAAATAGAGACCAATTAGTGTTTCCACATTAGGGGTTTGAAGTGTTAGTACACACTTTCCTGCAATTAAGGAAATTGATCTTCCCACATTTGTGCCCTTGTCTAAGCTGATTTATTCAAGTAAACCCTAAAATCAAGGCTCTAAATTCACTTGAATCATAAAATTTTGGGACCTAATATCCTAAGAGCCAATTCAAGGTGATTTGGGTGTTCTGATCCAAATCTCATCCTCAACCTTAGGGCAGGTCAGGTGAAGTTGGTTCACTTTGTGGATCAACCAACCTACCAATTAGGACACAATTTGAAATAACTTCTAAATTAAGTGAAATTCAAGGCGTAATTAGGGCTAAAATTGGTAGACTTAGGTCTCAATTCATACATTCTGATCTACTTGGAATCTCAATGACAAGGAAGGTCGGGTGGGAGAAACCCTATAACCCGTGGGGACGCTCTACCATGTAGGGGTCTTTGCGAGAGTCTCCCTTCCTGGCTACCCATGTAATTCTTGCGTGTGTGGATTTTTATCAAAGAGGCTTAGTTGCCTCAAACAGCCGTAGTCATCCAAAATTTTTGGGTGCCTTGATTGGGTCCAATACACATTCAGTCCCTAATGCAAAATTTGGCGTGATTTGTAAAAGTGGGTTTTTAAGTCGTTGTAACAAGCCAAATCGCAAACGCTTTTAAAATTTATAACCTAGATAGTAGGGTATCTAGGGTCGTCCAAGGAGGCAAGTTTACAATAATTAAATCTCTTGCTTCGAAAATGGAATTCACCTTTCTTTTTGTGTTTTTTTTTTTCAATATAACATTTTTTTTTGTATTTGAAATAACAAGGATTTCAAGTTGATGATAACTACTCCTAATAGTAACCCTAGGTGACAAGAGCTACCTTCCTTCTAAGCTCACCCTAGGCATGTGAAGGCCTAGGGTAATTAGAGAAGGAGGGAAGTGAGTGCACAAAAGGGAAATTTAAATTGCAATCAAGACAAAAAAAATCTAATGAAGGCAACTTGTATAAAATTGAATTGTTTTACGAGAATCTAGTAGAATAATGCTTAAACTACTAGAATTAAAAATGCATGTAATGAAAACACAAAAATCCTCTGAAATGATGGTGAAGATGGCGAGGCTCTTGCTCCAATTGCAGCTGCTCCCGCAATCAAAAAGAGCTCTTCCTTCTCCTTGTAAAATTCTTCAAGGTGTAGCTTCCTTGGAAAACCCTGAAGTAGGGGGGCATGCCAAGGCTTTCCTCCAAGGTGGCATGGACCACCTCTAAGCTCTCCTCCAAGGATGGTTGTATACCACCCTCAAGACCTCCAAAGGTCTTCCTTGCCTGGCTTCTCCTTTGGCTGGCGTGGGCACAAGAGAGAAGGGAAGAGGGGAAGGCACCAAGAGGACAGAGTGTCCCCTTAATCTTCTTCTTGTTCTCTCTTAGGCGTGAGCTATAGGTAGAATATAAGAGGTATTTTGCTAGCCAAAGATGGATTGTATGGTGGTGGGTGTTGGTCATTTTATAGCGTAGGATGGGAGGGTTAAGGTGACTCTTGGGATGGAAGGCTAAGATGGGAAGATGGGGGTGGTTAGGTGATCCTAGGGCTAAGGGGAGTTGGCACCACCTAAGGGATGTAAGGGGGGCAGTTATGGGGGGCCAAGGGACACCTAAAAGTGGCGCCAACCATGGAGAGGTGCCATGGGTTGGCGCCAACTTCTAGGCTTCTAGAAGGGGGTTGAGGTGGATGGTGGATGTGGCTTGGAAAGGTTATGTGTAGGGTGGATATGGGAGGTGAAGTTGGCGCCAAAAAGGGGGGTGGTTAGGGTGGTTTTGGTGCCAACATCTAGATGTCTTTTGGTGGTGATTGAGGGGTGAAGGGTGGTGAAGAAGGTGGTGCCAACTTGAGTAGAGGTGGAGCTAGCTAGGTGGTCTTAAGTTCACTTAGTAAATGGAGCTAGCTAGGGTTAAGTTATGGCTGATGGATGGCCAAGGAGCTGGATGCTAGCTAAGCTAAGCTAGCTTAGCTAGTAGTAGAGTGGAGGAGTAGGCATGTGGAGCTTAGGGTTTGAGGAGAGGAGCTGGATATGAAGAGTCTGGAGCTGAATTGGAGTTGGCAGCTACTGAAGAGGTGAACATGGGGCTACTCTAGCTGGCTTAGTTTGCTAGTTCTTTGCTAGCTGCTAAGCCAAGCTAAAGTGAGCTGGCTTCTGCTGAATGGAGCTGAGGTGAGCTGGGTCTGGTGCTCTTGGGGAGGATTAATCTTGTTGAGGTAGCTAAGGTAGCTTAGCTCAAATAAGTTGAGCTATGCTGAGTCCTCGGGAGCTGGACTTGAGCTTCCTGAGCTGGAATGAATTCATCTTCAGCTGGCTGGAGTTGAGTTGAGCTGGATCAAGCTGGTCCTGAGCTGAGGTGAACTCCAGTCAACTCAACTGAGCTAAGTAGAGCTCCCTGTGAACTCATGGACGATGAGATGAGCTAGACTCAGCTAAGTTGAGCTGGATCTGAGCTGACTTGAGCTACGGTGAGCTGAGATGAGCTCTCTTGAGCTTCCATTCAACTGAGATGAGCTTAATGGAGCTGGGATGACCTGACCCTAGTCCAAGTGAGCTCGATTCCAACTATGGTGAGCTGGATCAAGCTGTGTTCTAGCTAGTTTGAGCTTCTCTTTCACCTGTTGCCTTCCTGCGTGGTAGGGTTCTAGGGATCTATTAATCTGTTTATCCCTAACACTTACAAAAACACATTAAAAAGGTAATAAAAAATGCAATGCATGCCTAACCTAATTTATGACTAAATAAAACCCAAAAACCCATTTGTGAATCAAAATCCTAAGGGCTAGGATTGTTTTAATGCAAAAGAATGATGATAAACCGGCATTTATCACACTCCCATGCTTATCTTTTGCTAGTCTCTTAGCAAAACTTTAATTTTTACAAAACAAAATTTTTAGGAAATCTAATTTTTTTGACTTTTGAGGAAAAAGAGACTATATGACCCTGGTTGATTTAAACACAGAAGGTACGGGATTTGTTAAAGTTAAACATCGGAATTTGTTTTTGGATCCAAAAATTAGACAAAACGGGATCAATATTTCCTCCAGAAAATTCACAGATTAATTCTTTGTTAATTTAGATGATTTGAAATTTTTGTTTTTAGGATTTTTTTTTGCTCTTGAATCTTATTCGCAACTTGCAATGACCTTTAAAACCTTGTGTCCGTGCTTGTGAAAAGCCAACATTTATAAGAGCATATTTTTGGTTTAAAACTTTTTTTTTTGTGTCCCCCATGCTTATTTCTAGCTTAGTCTTACAACAGATGTGCCGAGATCATCATTCTTGTCACTAATCCTCAAGGGGGCTCTGGCACCAATACTTTGGGATAGCACTATCCATGACACCACTCAGGAGCTCATAACCCCAAAACACAATGCAGTGTAAAGAGGCACTCCAAGCAAACTCAAGTTCTTGCTCCAACACTATAGGTAGAGTACCGTCCAAGACACTTGAGCTGCTAAAATACGCTTTAATGCTCCATCTAAAAATATGAAATATAGATACGGAGCAGTGCCGAGGTGGTAACATGTTGACATCGCATCCTCAAAGGAGGCATTTTCCTCCTCGGCGATGGGAACTCAAACCAATGATCTGCTTCAGACTTTTTACTAAGTCCAAACATGGGGGGATTTTTTCTAATTTTTAGTGATTTTTAGGTGTTGGCTTGTGTGTGAAATTTGACATAAGAAGTTTCGCAAGAAATGCAAGTTTTTGAATCAGAAACTAAGCCAGATACTTTCCATATTACAAAAGAGGATCAAGTCACCTGAACTATAACGAGTTCAGGTGGAATTTTGGAGAAGGATATCTGATCTAGTCTAAAAATAAACCCTAAGATTCTAATGATCAGATCCATATCCTCATTCCTAGTTTGTTAAAGATTAAATCTCATTGTACCAAAAGTGATTTTTTTCAACCTTAGTCCAGATTTCAAAAATTTTTCCTCAAAAAGTTTTCAATATTTATATTTTTTTAGGTATGCAAGTACGAAAATAAAGATGACAAAAATTACATGTTTTTAGGTTTTGAAAATCCTAATTCGATCGTCAAAATTAAAAACACCCCACCATGCTTAAGATATGCAATGTCCTCATGTAATAGGAGGGAAAGAGAGATTACCGTAGTAAAAGGCAGTCAAATTTAGGATAGTCAAATCCTAGGGAAAAGAAAGAAAAAGAAGCAGAAAGAAAATGATGGGTTACCTCCTATCTAGTGTTATCTTTTACACCATTCAGCCGGGCGTAGTGTGCATCAGTGATCAACTATGGTTGGTTTAGTGAAATCGAAGGATTTAGATGGAAGATTCGGGGTATGATTAAAATAGGGCTTTAAACATTGGTCGTTGACTTGAAATGTCGTATTAGTTTTAGGTTCAAAAAGATCAACAGCGCCGTACGGATAAGTTTTGAGGACAATAAAGGGGCCGGTCCATTTGGATTTTAATTTGCCAGGAAAAAGACTTAATCTAGCATCAAAAAGCCAAATGCATTAATTAACATTAAAGTGTTTCCGAACAATGTATTTATCATGAAATTTCTTTGTTCAGTCTTTATAAATCCTCGTGTTTTCATAGGAAAAATTACGTAATTCTTCCAATTCAGTTAATTGTAGTTTTCTATGGATACCGACGTCAGATAAATCTATGTTTAATTGTTTTATTGCCCAAAAAGCCCTATGTTCGAGTTCTACCAGAAGATGGCATCCCTTCCCAAAAGTTAGATGGAAGGGAGACATGCCAAGCGGGGTTTTGAAAGCGGTATGGTAGGCCCATAAAGCGTCGTCCAATTTGGTGGACCAGTCTTTACGGTCGGGCCTAACCATCTTTTGTAAAATATTTTTGATTTCCCGATTAGAAACTTCTGCCTGGCCATTTGCTTGGGGGTGATATGGTGTGAAAATTTTGTGATTAACCCCATATTTAGAAAGAAGGTGACAGAATTGTGAATGAGTGAAATGTGAGCCTCCGTCACTGATAATGGCTTTTGGAATGTCGAATCTTGAGAAAATATTCTTCTTAAGAAATTCAACAACCACACGGTGATCATTAGTGCAGGTGGGTATTGCTTCTATCCACTTAGAAACACAGTCGACTGCAACTAGTATATATAAATACCCACCATAGTTGATGAACAGTCCCATGAAGTCAATGCCCCATACATCAAAAATTTCAACCTCTAAATAGGATTAAGAGGCATCATATCCTTCCGAGTCATGTTGCCGATGCTCTGGCAATGCATACATGACCGAACAAAATTATGAAAATCTTTGTGCAAGCTGGGCCAAAAGAATCCCACATTAAGGATTTTAGCTGTACTTTTCTTACCCGAAAAATGTCCACCACAGGCCATTGAATGACAATGTGTCAGAATATCATGGATTTCAGAATCAGGGACACATCGTCGAATGACCTGATTGGCACAAATGTAGAAAAGGTCTGGATCCTCCCAAAAATAGTATTTAATGTCAGCAAAGAACTTATCCCATTTTGTTTTTAGCCAATCAGCCGAGATTCGTTCTGTTGCTAAATAGTTTGCGATGGGTGCAAACCAAGGGAGGGTGGTGGCAGCTAAAATGCTTTCATCAGGGAATTGATCAGGTGGGGTCATTGTGTCATTCGTCATAAGACGAGAGAAATGGTGGGCCAATACATTTTGCGATCCCGCCTTATCTTTGACTTCCAGGTCAAATTCCTGCAACAGCAGGATCCAACGAATAAGGTGGGGTTTCGCATCTTTTTTTGTCAGCAAATATTTAAGTGCTGAGTGGTCGGTATATACAGTGACATGTGACCCCAAAAGATAAGATCTAAATTTTTCTAAAGCAAATACGATGGCAAGAAGTTCTTTTTCAGTAACTGTGTAATTCCGTTGTGCGTCATCAAGAGTTTTGCTAGCATAATAGATCACAACAGGCTTCTTGCCAATTCTTTGCCCTAGAACGGCCCCCACAGCAAAATCTGAGGCGTCAGTCATTAATTCAAAGGGACTATTCCAATCAGGTCCCTGCAAAATTGGTGCCTCAGTAACTTCCTTCTTCAACCTCAAAAAACTCTCCAGGCATTTATCATTAAAATCGAATGGCTGGTCTTTAGTAAGAAGTTGACTTAAGGGCTTGGAGATTTGGGAAATATTTTGTATGAATCTACGGTAGAAACCCACATGACCCAAAAAGGATCTGATCTATTTTATAGTAGTGGGCAGTGGGAGCTTAGATATAGCATCTATTTTTGCTTTATCTACCGCAATTCCTTATTTTGAAATAACATGGCCCATGACAATACCTTCCTGGACCATGAAATGACTTTCTTCCCAACTGAGGACCAAATTGACTTCTATGCATTTTTGGAGCATTCTTTCAAGGTTCTTGAGACAATGGTAGAAGAATCTCCAAAATAGAGAAGTCATCCACAAAGACTTCTAAGCATTCACCTACCAGGTCTAAAAATATTGCAAGCTTACACCTTTGAAAAGTCGCGGGTGTGTTGCAAAGATTGAAGGGCATTCTTCAGAAAGTAAAGGTTCCGAAGGGACAGGTGAAAGTTGTTTTGTCCTAGTCCTCAGGATGAATCACTACTTGATTATAGCCAAAATAACCATCCAAAAAATAATAAAAATCCCATCCGACTAACCACTCCAAGATTTGATCAATAAAGGGGAGCAGAAAATGGTCCTTCTTGGTGGCGATGTTTAATTTTTTGTAATCAATACACACGCGCCAAGAATAGGCAGTTCGAGTGGCTATATTCTCCCCATTGTCATTAGTGACAAATGTTAGTCCAGCCTTTTTGGGCACTTGTGTTGGACTAACCCAGGAGCTGTTAGAAATGGGGTAGATGATATTGGCATCAAGCCACTTAATAATCTTCTTTTTTACCACCTCCTGCATATTAGGGTTCAAGCGCCTTTGTAGTTGGCGGGAGGGGCGAGAATCGTCCTCTAATTATATACGATGTGTACAGTAAGACGTATGAATACCCTTAAGATCTGAAAAGGTCCAGCCAATAGCTTTTCTATATTTACTCAATACCTAGAGAAGTTTGTGTTCTTGTGCCCCAGTAAGTCCAGAATTTATAATCAGGGGCAGGGTCTGATTGAGTCCCAGGAAAACATATTTAAGGGAGTCGGGCAAGGGTTTTAATTCCAATTGTGGGCCTGGCTCCGAAAGAATTTCTATTTTTTGTGTTAATGGTGAAGTGAGAGTGAAAGGGTCAGCTGGAGTGTTAGCTAATTGTGTTGTTAGGGTGGAAGGGTGAGAAGAAGTGGATTGTTCAGGAACCATGTTAATGGTAAAACAAGAACCTAAATGTGAAATCTGCAAAGTTTCCTCCATGATATTTTCCATTTCTGAATCCGAGTCATCAAAGAATTCAGGTTCTTGGAACCTCCTAGAAGCTTAGAAAATATCTAGGGTTATAGATTCACCGACACACATGATCTTCATTTTACCAAAATCACAATCAATATTTGCGCAGGCGGTGTCTAAGAATGGTCTTCCAAGAATTATTGGGGCAAACTTTAATGCTTTCGATACCTCTATGTCCAGGACTAAAAAGTATACTGCAAATAGACAATTTTTGACCCGGACAAGGACATCCTCAACAATTCCCCTTTGTTTAATTGTAGATTGGTCGGCTAATTGAAGAGTAACCTCAATAGGCTTTAATTCACTGATCTTAAATTCCTCAAAAATAATTGTGGGGATAAGATTAATTGAGGCACTGAGATCCAACAAGGCGCGATTAAAAGAAGTATCATTAATGATAACTTGAATCAGGGGGGCATCTGGATCTTTGCTCTTAAGAGGCAGTCAACTCTGCACAACTGAGCTGACCGTCTCAGGAAGGATCACCTTTCCTAAATTTTTGGGCTGCCTTTTTGGGGTACACAAATCTTTTAGGAATTTTGCATAGGCAGGGATGTATTTTATGAAATCTAGGAGAGGGATGTTAATTTCAACTTGCCCAAATAAATCCATTAATTCCTTATCAGTGGGCTCAGATTTCTTCTTTTCTTATTTTGTGAGGAAAGGAGGGCTTATGGAAATGGTGCAAGGTTTCCCTATTTTGCATTATTAGGTTCCTAAACAGTGGTAGAGGAAGATGAGGAAGAGTTGATCTATTTTTCATTGAAATGAGTTTCTTTAACAGGCAGGGGTCTTGAGTGGTTTTCCCATTCCTCAAAGTAACTACATTTGCAGTCTGGTTGTTTCTAGGATGAGGACGGGAAGCCTAACTGTTATTGAAACCCAGGGGATGCTGAGATGCTAGTTGAATGGGTTGACTGGGATATGCACCTTGGAACCAATTCCTTTGATTATTCGGGTTAGGCATGGGTTGGGAAGGTAAATTCCCAACAGGTCGATGATCAGGAGTAACCTTAACTTGGTGTTGCAAGTTGGTAATCATGTGGGTTACTTCTGTCATTTAATTCTGCATACCTTGTCGAGTTTTCATGACCTGAGTATTGATTTCTTCCTAGGATGGTCCAGGTTGATATGCAAGTTTCCCATAATTCCCAAAATGATTTTGTTTGGGAAAAGGAATCGGGTTCAGGTTCTTCCAGGAGTGATTCGGGTTGGTCCTTCAGTTTTGATTGTAAGTGTTGGAGGGGTTTCTAAATTGCTCTTGGAGAGCATAAATATTTTCCGTGGTGGGATCAAAAATAATTTGATTCAAATAATCAAAATTCCCAGTCAATTCTTGTGGGAAATTAGCTGGAAATTGCTGACCAGCAGGTGTGGCATCAATATTGTGCAGATTTTCTCTTCGGAGAAGTTGTGGAGTGTTAGTGTGTGGAGAGTTAAAGTGTGGAGCTTATTTCTTTCTGAGCTTTTCTTCCATTTTTTTCTAGTGACTTTGCATCTGGTCCAGTCGTTGAGCTAACATATATAGATCATTCTGAGTGACTGGAACAGAGGTGGATTTGGAGTCAATTTCGTTGACTCCGTGTCTGGGGTTTTGTGTTCTACCAAAAGTATCCATTAAAGTCATATTAAATGAGTTTTCACTCATTTCTTCAAAGAAGAGATAGGCACTTTCAGCATCTCTATTAAGGAAATTGCCCCCACATGAGGCATTCAAAAATTGCTTCAATTGATCTTCTAATCCATGATAGAAGATCTGCACTAACTTCCATTGTGGAATTTCATGGTGAGGGCAACTTCTTAAAAGTTCTTGGAATCATTCCCAGGCTTCATGGAGGGGTTCACCAATTTTTTGTTGAAAGGTCGTTATGGATCTTCTTAAAGCGTTAGTTCGACTGATCGGAAAAAATTTCTTTAGAAAAGTGCTCTTTAATTGGGGCCAGGTGGTAATCAGGTGCCCAACCGTTCTAAACCAATGTGAAGCTTTATCTTTTAGAGAGAGAGGAAAAAGTCTCATCAACCACATGTCTTCCTGGACATTGCAGGATGAGTGGTTTGAGCAAAGACAGTTAATTCCTCGAGATGACAAAAAGGGTCCTCTCTTGGAAGACCATTAAAATGCTTGATAAGATTTAGAATGACTGGTTTGATCTCAAAATCCCCTTGTGGTATGACCACTCCAGGTCTTTCCTCATAATTGGAAGGATCATAGAAATCCTTAAGCGGAACGACAAGTTGTTGGCAGGGTGGTGGGTTTTACCCTTGGTTAGCTAGGTTTGTTACAGTCGAACCAAATGGTCGACCATCAAGGCAAAGGGGTTTGTATTTTGAGTAAGGATTGGAGGGCCACCTGGCCCTGTAGGAATTTCTGGTTGCTCCAGACGAGGGAGGTGAGGGATGGGGAAATTAGCTGGTAGGTCGGCTGACGGGTTAGAAGCAGAAGCAGAATGTTTTTGTCGGTTTCCTGGGTTTTCCATTTTTTTAGAAGAGGAAGGAGAAGAAAACAAAGATTTTCTGGTGTAGGGGGAAAAATCAGATGGTCCCTCAAGATGTGGTTTTTGGGACCTTCGCCCATGCATGCACTTTTTTAGAAGAATTGGAGGAGAGGAGAAGAGAAAGAGATGAGAGAAAGTGTGCAATTCAAACAACAAATTCTAGATCGAACTTAAATGTGACTCCCTAAAAAAATTAACCTAAGACTTGGTCTACTTAGGAAACAAGTAATTAACAATGAATACCCGTTCTTCCTTTCAAAAAACAAAGAATACCCGTTCTGTCAACAAATCTAGCCAAATTGCTTAAGAGGAGGTTTGGGCCCAAGTGTTTCCCAGGAAAATCCCCAGGTGCTTGAACAAACCCGCGCCTGGTCGTTTGACACGGCCTTTCAGCCTGAACACCAGATATAGATGACAGAATTAGTATTAACAAGAGAAAACTTATGACCTATATAGCAAGCCTAAGTTGATGAAACCTTAGGGGTCAAGTTCCTACGAATTTTAGTTAGGTCTAGGATACTAAAGTGCACACGGAATGTGGAGGGCGTTGATTGGGTTGTTGTCATATTATTTCAATTTTTAGTGTGTGTGCAGGAATTGGAAAGTGGTTCCAATGAAAAGCAAGTTGTCACACAATTTTTGTATTTCTATCTTTTAGGACTAGATTTAATTTAGTGTATTTTTAGGATTTTTTTTTTAAGTTTTCAAACAAGTTTGAGATTCCACAAAAAAGAGAAACTCAAGTTGTATGGGTGAGGATATGTTTCCTTTTGATTGTTTGTCTCTAAATATGAAAAAGAAACCCTAATCCAATTGATCCTAGGACAGAAATTTAACTACCAATGAGTTATTTTTAGGCTTTCTGTATTAAGTAGTGGTCCAAACAATTCAAACAACACCACTACATTAAAGAGAATCAAACAAGGATTCCAGAAAATATTTTTTTAAGATTTTAGAAATTTATTTGATAATTGTTTTGAATTTTTATTGATACTAATGTCAAAGTCCAGAAATAATACCTGTGTATTTTTGACTTTTTAGTATTACTATCAACCTAAAAAATTTTCGTGATTTTATATAATGTGTAAAATTTTACAAGGATTCCAAAAAGCTAAATTTCGTAAAAATTGGATGAGTATAAAAATTCTAAGAATTCGCGGACAGTAGCAAAATAGGAGGATTAGAGGGTGTGACCCCTATGTAGTTCATGAATTTTTAAAAATTAAATACAAATCCAATTAGTCTGAAATTTGGAACAGATGTTTCCAACTTGATTTGAAATCTCTATGTAAAATTCCAAGATTTTAGGAGGCCTGTGGTGATCGAAATTGATTTTTCAAATCCGGATAGAAGTCTAGATCCAAAAAAGCAGAACACCAATACTTGAAATGGAGTGGTGTTAATGGTGCAAACAAGCAATCAATGAGTATTAAAATGCACCACTCCACTTAATTAAGTTTTTTAGGGTCCTGAAAGCCAAGTTTAGTGTATTTTGGTAGTCTTTTAGTTTAGGTGTGACAAGAGAAAGGGAACCAACCTGAATCCACGGGAAGACAAGGGATTTGAGTTCTTTCCAGAATCCCCGCTTGCTTCATGTAGTTCCTGCACACACGAGATAAAAGAAAAGAGAAGGGGATGAGAACCACTTTAAGCAAGAGAAAAGTGATAAAAGAAAAGCCATGCCTCCCCAACAACGGCGCCAAAAAGTGATTCGAAATTTGGCGTGATATGTAAAAGTAGGTTTTTAAGTCGTTGTAACAAGCCAAATCGCAAATGCTTTTAAAATTTATAACCTAGATAGTGGGGTATCTAGGATCGTCCAAAGGGGCAAGTTTGCAAAAATTAAATCTCTTACTTCGAAAATGGAATTCACCTTTCTTTTTGTGTTTTTTTTTCAATATAACTTTTTTTTTTTGTATTTGAAATAACAAGGATTTCAAGTTGATGATAACTACTAATAGTAACCCTAGGTGACAAGAGCTACCTTCCTTCTAAGCTCACCCTAGGCACGTGAAGGCCTAGGGTAATTAGAGAGGGAGGGAAGTGAGTGCACAAAAGGGAAATTTAAATTGCAATCAAGACAAAAAAACTAATGAAGGCAACTTGAATAAAATTGAGGAATTATTTTACGAGAATCTAGTAGAAGACTGCTTAAACTACTAGAATTAAAAATGCATGTAATGAAAACACAAAAATCCTCTGAAATGATGGTGAAGATGGTGAGGATCTTGCTCCAATTGCTGCTGCTCCCGCAATCAAAAAGAGCTCTTCCTTCTCCTTTTAAAATTCTTCAACGTGTAGCTTCCTTGGAAAATCCTGAAGTAGGGGGGCGCACCAAGGCTTTCCTCCAAGGTGGCGTGGACCACCTCTAAGCTCTCCTCCAAGGATGGTTGTATACCACCCTCAAGACCTCCTCCAAAGGTCTTCCTTGCCTGGCTTCTCCATTGGCTGGCGTGGGCACAAGAGAGAAGAGAAGAGGGGAAGGCACCGAGGGGACAGAGTGTCCCCTTAATCTTCTTCTTGTTCTCTCTTGGGCGTGAGTTATAGGTAGAATATAAGAGGTATTTTGCTAGCCAAAGATGGATTGTATGGTGGTTGGTGTTGGTCTTTTTATAGGGTAGGATGGGAGGGTTAAGGTGACGCTTGAGATGGATGGCTAAGATGGGAAGATAGGGGTGGTTAGGTGATCCTAGGGCTAAGGGGAGTTGGTGCAACCTAAGGGATATAAGGGGTAGTTATGGGTGGCGAAGGGACACCTAAAAGTGGCGCCAACCATGGAGAGGTTCCATGGGTTGGCGCCAACTTCTTGGCTTCTAAAAGGGGGTTGAGGTGGATGGTGGATGTGGCTTCGAAGGGTTATGTGTAGGGTGGATATGGGAGGTGAAGTTGGCACCGAAAAGGGGGGTGGTTAGGGTGGTTTTGGTGCCAACATCTAGATGTCTTTTGGTGGTGATTGAGGGGTGAAGGGTGGTGAAGAAGGTGGCGCCAACTTGAGTAGAGGTGGAGATAGCTAGGTAATAGACGACTTTTCACCTAGCGTTATAGTATTTAAGTGGTGGAAAAATCAACTAATCAAAAATAATGAAAATAACCACTCGCAGAAGAACGGGTTGTGTCCACAGGGAGGCAATGATGCAATCAATACTTAATTATTTAATGTTATTTCAGATAGTGCGAAATCCCTATTCAAATCTGACTTAAAATGTGAAGGAAAGTAGATTTGCAATAACTTAAAAAGATAAGGGTATAAGTGCAGTTTTCCCTCACAGAAATCCCCAATAAATTTAGAATGAATTCATGCAATTTTCACGTGATGTGTACTAAAGATAATTAGTACTTAAGTTAAGCCCGAAATCAATCTTTAAATAGGTTAATATCAATACCATGCAATTATAAAGAACTATGAGTGTTCGAACATAATTCTACCACAATATAATAGTAATAATAAAATCAGATTAGGTGGCAATGGCATTGAATGTAAATTTTAATTGGTGGGGAAAACAGGGCTTTTTTTCCTCTCTCCTCCTTGCGAGAGAGAGAACACCGCAGGGCTATTGCGAGGCTCAGGAGGACGGCGAGGTCGAGGGCTCTCTGGTGGTGGCAGCGGCGGCGACGGAGGTGGCCGGAGGTGGCTGGAGCTCCAGCTTGTTGAACAAGAAGGCGGAGGTGCTACAGCAGTGCCTACGGCTGGTGGTGTGCCGGTGTGCATGCGCTGGTGCGCTTACAGATGAGCTGTGGAGCGCGCTGCCTACGGTGGGGCTTGCGAGCGCGACTGCAGGGTGGAGAAGTGCGGGCTGTTGGTGAAGCGGTGCACCAGGCAGGGGCAGGCGTTGGATGAGCGGTGCGCGCGCTGCGGTGCGCGCACTGCGGTGCGCTGGAGGCGAGGGGAAGTGCTGATAGCCTAGGTAACAGATCCAAGTAAAAGATCCAATTCGCATTGGGAGTTCGTACATCACCCTTGGCAAATATTTCTGTCGGGATAGGCAACTACTTCCCTCGGGGATAAAGCAGACGATAATCTGTAATTTGACCCCGGCGTTTGACTTAGGTAGGAGAAATCGAGTTGAATGGATTTGTATTTGGTGGCACACACTCATCTAGTGCTACATATAGTCTAGTACTGCAAACTCTAGCTCTCTAGACTATTAGACAAGTCAACTCTGAGAGAGGCTACACAATTGTGCTCTCTTGAAGTTCCATAGCACTCTCTCTTTTATTTCTTTCTGAGATCACGAATCTCGCTAGTTTTAGAAATTGTACTCACTATTTGGTGGCCTCACATGCCATCTATGCTTCAATTAAAGTCCTAATAACTCTACAACTAAGTTAAAGTTCTCAACCAGTATTCAGGCGATCAGAAATACTAGAAAGTAGGTATGGGTCATATTTGGTGGAACACGATAGGTGTTCTGTTACCTCAGAAACAGAGTTACATCATACACTTGGATCCTTTTTTTTTTTTGTAATATAACTTTCTCTTCTTTCTATTTCTTCTTTTTCTACTTCTTTTCTCTTTTCTTCTTCTTCTTTTATATATATATATATATATATATATATATATATATATCTTTTTTTCTTGTTTTTGTTTCTTTTTCAATCAACACAACACAATACGGAATTTTATTTACGAGGCATTATTAGGGATAATGATGATCAAGAGGAAGTTGTGTGGCTTATTTGGTGGAAGTGCCTATTCTCGGCATCGGGAAAGAATGGATAGGACAGGCGTATTTCTAACCTTTGACACTAATACCCTCCTTCAGCTGAGGACTCTATGAAGGACGGTCGTAACCATCCACCATAGTTATAGCTTTATTAAGACTCAATCTTTGTGTATCTGCCTTATTTGGTGACTCTCAGAAATTCACTCAAAGTACGTACACAGGAACAGAGAGTGAAAGCTACGCCTAACTCTGAAGTTTCATCATCTAATTATCCAAAACTTAAGAGTCCTTGCACTAGACTTAGTACACCAGTAATCTCTCTACTTTCTTCTCACAATTATGAGGTGGATCTACTACAAATAGTATGCCTGACTCCCTATGAACTGTTCAAGGATTCAGTAGACTCACAAATGCTCATTGGTTTTCCTCAAGGATCCATTACCAAGTCTACGTCCACGTGAAATAAATGTACTGGATTCTAAACTTAAGAAATAATTCAAGAAGAAAAACCTCCAATGACAAAGGTATTCTGCTATGGACTAACCCATTCAGCTCAAGAAAAGAGAATTTTTTTTTTTATATGCTAACCTAAATGCATGAATACTTCCTAAAATGCAAATGCACTCCCCCATGCCTAAATCCTACAATGCCCCCATTGTAAAATTAAAACAGGAGGAGAAAGGAAAAATCACCTGACACGGTCTGCTGGGTTGCCTCCCAACAAGCGCTGCATTTTCTGTCAGCAGCCAAACCAAGAAGGAACCTATAAGTCTGGTTCCAAACAGAAAAGGTTAAGCCCTAAGAATATGCGTAACAGCGCAGGCCTAGAAAACAGGTAACCACGGATGTTGGCGAGCTGATGATGTAATGTAATTCCAAATGCTCGCCAGAAGAAATGAAAACAGAAAATCTCGTTGGCTACCTGGGGAGGTCTATGAATAAGAAATGGAATATGAAAAGAGGCCTCCCGAAACAAAATAAGTGGAGGATAACAAGGATCCTCCAAAGCAGGATGGGTTTTAAAAGATATAATCATTATTAGTTCAAACCCTTGAATGGCGAGAGTAAAAGTACAAGCATCAATCCATACTCGCCATTCTATCCTAGGATGTACTGGCCTAATATATTCTTCAGAAAGAATGTACATGAGCAGAGATCTGAGCCACAGATCGGTTAGGGAGTATAAGGGTTGTTTGTAGTGTTGGAAGGTAATGGTTAAGTCCAATGAGGGCTTAGTTGGTGTTAGGTCCAATTCCAACAATGATTCAGATTGTATACACTCCCTAACAGTTGTAGACAACTTCAAGTTATCCTTCCTAGCATTAATGATCGGAGTCATATTTGAATCAAGGGTAGACTCCAAATTACAACTTTTTGATGGCAGGGTCAAAATGTAATAATTATCATTCCGCTCATCCCCAAATTCGTTTGGTTCACTCAAATATTTGTCGGGGTGTATATGTGATTCATTAGGAGTTGGATCAGTATCTTCAATTATTTCTAACGGAGGATCAGTCTTAATATTTTGGAGGAAGCCTATATCATTGAATTCGTTATTGTTCTTGGGGTATAAATCTTCAAATGACGTGTTTTGTCCCCGAGAGTCTCCCATAGACTTCTCATTATTTTGTTTGTCCTCCTCTAATATCAACTCCTGTTTTGATGGAGGATGACTCTCAAAAGAAAGGAGGAATCTGGATTTAATCATATTATTTCTATCCTCTAGAGGTAAATCCTCAAATGATAAATAATTCTCCTGTGATTCACTCCAGATTTTTAGTCCAGGTTCCTCTCTTGGGGCATCCTCATCCTCTGAATTAGACTCTTCATATCCCTGAGACCTGAATTGATCATCCTCTATTCCCTTAGGGTCACCTTCATTAGGTGCATTTGAATCCTCAAGATATTGAATGATAGGTGTTGATTCCCTAGGTAGAGGGTCAGGAGTAGGCTCACTAAGGGTAGAATGGGGTTCCACCAAATAATTAATAGGGGAAGTGATAGGAATAATACAACCTTGACCCGGGTTGGTAGGGTTAAGGAGAATACTGTCGTTGGGGTCAAGGTCCTCAAGAAGTAGCATCTTACCTTTCTTTTGACTGCAATATAATTCAGGTGGATAATCACTATGATCGTTGTCCTCTAGTGGTCGTGTCTTATTGGGAGAGTCTAAGTGATAGCTACCTAAAATTTGATCCCTATTGTCATTAGGTTCCTCAGAATTATTTTCATGATCATGGTTTATTGGGTAGGGATTAGGATTATTGGGAAGCGTGTAGCTAAGTTGCCTTATTTCTTTATTTAAGTGTTGACTATTCCTCAACATCTCTCCCATTGATTCCATTATTTCCTTTTGCTATTTTTGCATTTCTATCATAAAAGAGGAGAGGCTACTATTATCAAGTTGGGGAGGATAGTCAATTTCAGGCTCTGGTTGCCTAGGGGTATTGGTCCAAACCTCGATACGGAAAATCATGAAGGGTGGGAGGGATGAGTGTTTGCATGGAAGTAGGGATTTCAGGATTGAAAAATCCCGCTCCTAGGCTCTGCTCAAAAGTGGGAGTTATCAAGCCAGTACTCCCAGGTTAAGAATGAGAATGATCCCATGAATTATCAATGTACCCATCAAAGGATGGATACGCTCGGAGCATGGGGTCCTGATTAAAAGATGGGAAGTATTGACTCTAATAATCTGAATGATAGGAGTAAGAGTAATCCATTTCTTTAAGCAAAACAATTTTAACTCTCTTAGGATTTAGCAAAATTCAGAATATAAGTAGAAAACTTTCTAGAGAGTTCTATTGTAAAAGCAAACGCAAATTCAACGGAATCTATTTTTAGTAGATTGTAGGTCTTAGAGTTATATGTTTAGTTGGTGGCCAAACAAGTTTTGCAAAAATTACGCTTCCTAGGCCAACCTTCGCTGGTGCCTATAACCTACTCGCAAGGGATGGAAGTCTTGAATCAAGCCCACACATGAGGAATCGAAGTAACTTGGTGGATAGGCTTATTGATTTCCGACTAACTTCCCTTATGGTGCAAAGGAGAGGTAGAAATTTATCTAGTGACCTTATGTGAGGTGCACAGTGTCTCAAGTGTGCAAGCATACAATCATGTTTTGATTTTTTTTGAAATTCTACAAACAGGATCCTTTTGCACACAATTTTCAGTCACAAATTTTAAAGTCCAACCTCTTAACAGTCCCAATTTTTTTTAAAGTGACCACTGAATTAATTTGATTCAAGCACTTTAGTGGTCTTAGATTTAGGTTCAATGCATATGCATGACAAGTAATTAATACTCAAGAGAAGACGTACCTTACTCTAGCTTTCTTCGTGCAGTGTATGAATGCAATGCAATAAAAATAAACTAGATGCTGCTCATTCAGTCCTAGATGATCGTCCTATAGATATGCAGCTTCTAGCAGGCAGTTCAAATTTTTTTTTTATATATAATAAACAAACAGAATTAATCTAATTAACTAATCAAAATTCAGTTCAAATAGTGCAAATAATCCTATAATCTAAATAAATGGGAACACGCTCCCGAAAATACGCTCCCGCATACAAGAGCGATCAGAAATAAAATGGCACTGGGAACACGTTCCCAAAAATACCCAACAAGGGTTCAAAAGATAGAAATTAAATTCTAATATCTATCTAACTAAATCTAACTAAAACCTACAGCCTAAATCAGAAATAGGCTTCTCTGTAAGCCTATATGCGTGGGATCAAGGCCCACGTATTCCTGTTGTCGTCCTCCAGGTGGCGTCAAGGTCCACCAAAAAGATCGTCTCTGCCATGCACGTTGTTCTCGTTCAAAGTCATCGCTTTGCTGCACCTCGTCGCCGTGTCAGATTCCTTGCACAATAATAAAACGATCAGATAATTTCGCAACTAAGGATATTCAAAAACAATAAAGTAAATCTATTACGTCTGTTGCCTCCCCGGCAACGGTGCCAATTTTGATAGATGACTTTTCGCTTAGCGTTTAGTATTTAAGTGGTGGAAAATTCGACTAATCAAAAATAATGAAAATAACCACTCGCAGAAGAGCGGGTCGTGTCCACAGGGAGGCAATGATGCAATCAATACTTAATTATTTAATGTTATTTCGGATAGTGAGAAATCCCTGTTCAAATCTAACTTAAAATGTGAAGGAAAGTAGGCCACGCTCCTGCGCGGGGAAGATGCAGATCCTGGTGCATGGGGAAGGCTGTGGCAGTGGCGTTGGAGAGGTTGGAGCTCACTTGATGGCAATGGAGAAGATAGAGGAAGTTGTGGACAGTGCACACTTGATGCAGTTCCCTGCCAGGGGGAAGATGCCCATCCACAGTGCACGCTGGAATTGTTCCCCGCAAGGGGGAAGATGCCCTCATTCTTCTCTCAACTTCCTCTCTTTAACTCCTCTCTCTCCCTGCATGCGCCAATCGAGGGATTTTCAAATCCCTTTTCTAATTTTGGCAGGAGGCTGTTGGGGAGATGCCGGCGGCTGTTGAGGGTGGCCGATAGAGAGGGAAAAGAGCAGCCGCTGGTTATTTGAAAGGGTAATTTACCCTTTCCTCCTCATTCTTTTGCCACTTATTTTTCCTGCACATAAAAAGAACATAATCATTTCACATTAAATTATAGAATGTTATAAAATTAAATCATAATGCATACAACTATTCTATAACTTAGTGTAGTTATTAACAAACCTAAAATGTACAATTAAAGTTACTTAGGCGTAATATTAGTCCATTAAAATGGACTCATCAGTAGGTGGTCTTGTGTTCACTCAATAAATGGAGCTAGCTAGGGTTAAGTTATGGCTGATAGATGGCCAAGGAGCTGGATGCTAGCTAAGCTACGCTAAGCTAAGCTAGCTTAGCTAGTAGTGGAGTGGACGAGTAGGCATGTGGAGCTTAGGGTTTGAGGAGAGGAGCTAGATATGAAGAATCTAGAGTCGAATTAGAGCTGGCAACTACTGAAGAGGTCAACATGGGGCTACTCCAGCTAGCTTAGTTTGCTAGTTCTTTACTAGCTACTAAGCCAAGCTAAAGTGAGCTGGCTTCTGCTGAATGGAGCTGATGTGAGCTGGGTCTGGTGCTCCCGAGGAGGATTGAGCTAATTGAGGCAGCTAAGGTAGCTTAGCTCAACAAAGTTGAGCTAAGCTGAGTCTCCGGGAGCTGGACTTGAGCTTCCTGAGCTGGAATGAATTCATCTTTAGCTGCCTGAAGTTGAGTGGAGATGGATCAGGCTGGTCCTGAGCTGAGGTGAACTCCAGTCAACTCAACTGAGCTAGCTAGAGCTCCCTGTGAACTCATGGGAGATGAGATGAGCTAGACTCAGCTAAGTTGAGCTGGATCTAAGCTGACCTGAGCTAGGGTGAGCTGAGATGAGCTCTCTTGAGCTGCCATTCAGCTGAGATGAGCTAAATGGAGCTAAGATGAGCTAACCCTACTCTAAGTGAGCTGGATTCCAGCTATGGTGAGCTGGATCGAGCTAAGCTCCAACTAGTTTGAGCTTCTCCTTCACCTGTTGCCTTTCTGAGTGCTAAGGTTCTAGGGATCTGTTAATCTGTTCATCCCTAGCACTCACAAAAACACATTAAAAAGATAATAAAAAAAATGCAATGCATGCATAACCTAATTTATTACTAAATGCAACCCAAAAACCCATTTGTGAAGCAAAACCCTAAGAGCTAGGATTGTTTTAATGCAAAAGAATGATGATAAACTGGCATTTATCAGTCCCTCATCTATTCTTTAATGCACATACACAGGAGAGGTCCTTAGGTCTGACCTAGAGGCTTCCATTAGAGTTGATCTTTTGGGAAAATCTAATCTGATCTAATCAATTCAATTTGGACCTAAATTTGATTGTTCATCCTGATCTACCACTTGATTTGGAAATGCAACCTGACAACATAGGAAAAATGTTCAAGAAACCTGAATCCCGCATGAGCATCAAAGAGAAAATGATCGAGTCTGCCCTTGGACATAGGGAAGAATTTGACAGGACCTCAGAATTCCTTTAGGAACATTCATGTTAATGTACCAGAAACAATAGCTCTCCTTATGATCCGCATCGAAATGATGTTAACACAAATGATACGTGGTTCGACCTGGGAAGGTCTCATATCGGAATACAGTGAATGATGGAGATTGCATAGCACAGAAAGCTTACAATGTTTGACAAATCCACCACTTTGGGAAATACACCAAGATGTCATTGAAGAACATGTGAATGTGCTAAATATGTTGCAACAAGCAATTGATTAGAAATACCCATATTCCCACTCGGAAATTAATGAGACATCTTGGAACAATTTTGGGGATCAATGTAATTTCCCAAAGCCCGGGTACGATAATGGAGGTTGTTATGGACCCCCAACCCAAATAGAACCAAATTGTGATTTCTTGTAGAATAACAAACCCGATCATGATGTGGGTTGGGCGAATCCAGTTACAAGTGTTCCCTATTATGAGCCAGCTATAGGAAGCTGTGAAGTTGGTCCATCATGCCTAGATTTCCCAAACACCTATGATGAGCTTGACTCAAAATCTCTTGAGGATGTAACTCCCACACCTTATCCTGTTAAGGAATTCCTCGAGAATGATTCTGACATCCCAATAGAACCAAGTCCAGATTCTAGTAACCCAATTCCTACACCTAACCTAGAATCTAGATCTGAGCCTAGTTGGGATGATCATGAGACCCAATGCGATGAGAACCAAATTTCATATCTGAATTATGATTTTGGACCTATATTTGATGATTATATCTCTCCAGACTCCTAAAAAGAATAAATTAAATTTTCAAAAGTTATACCAATTTATGATACAAAAATAGAGGAGTTGAAAGAGTTGGGATTTGATTGAATCTACCCTAGGTGCCAAGAACCTGAGCCTATGCCTAATAAGGATACCCCTGTGAGCTTAGAATTTAAGACTAGGTTAGACCAAATTCAAGTTGATGATTCCATCCATCTTGATTTATTATGTGGTGGAAATCCCAATCTTAAATCAGGTTCAGAAACTCATTGTCGCAAATTCTCCGATAATTTTGAATCATACTCTGATTTTGGAAAATCATTGTTTCCAAATGATTACAAGACAGTTTATGAGCTCAGTATCCATGATCTGTTCTTTGATTCCGATTCCGTGGCCGATGATTTAGAACTCAAAGTAGCTCTACCTCCGACTCTCAAGGCAGAAATATTCAGAAACCGATCCCAACCCCGACCCAACACCGGAATCAATATCTATTCTGACTCACCTCTTTCTAACCCGATTATATATGATTCACCATAATATTTTAATAGGGAATCAGACATTGACAGCCACATTTTGCCTACCTCTGATCCCACTATTAGGGTTCCTACATCCTCCACAGATCCATTATCTTTTGAGGACCCCTACTCTGATCTAGCTGAACCGATTCAGCCAAACCCTAGATTCACACTTCCACACCTTTTTGAGCTACAAAGCATCTGGTGGGCTCCACACCTATTGATTAACATTTCACAACCCACCAAACTGACTAGGTTTGGTCTGCATCATCAGCTTATTGATTTAAACAAGCACATGATTGGATCAACTAGACTACTCATCAGGTGCTTGTTCTACAAAATTCCACCAATTTGACCACCCCTTCTCCTTGACCACCTTCTACTCGGCTGAAGACATTGAATTTAGCTCTTAACGAGAGGCAACCCATCATTCCAAAAACCCGAGACCCTTCTAACTCTTTTTGAGCTTCATTCCTATTACACTTTAGGGTTCAAACTTTAGAATAACCGACTCCACCTTTGATACTTGTATCGGAGCTTGAAATCATTTACAACAATCATCTCGATCCGTTCACCCACCCTTTGACCTTGTTCTAAACCTTGAACTAAGCTGAATTCGTACCCACCTGGTTTACAATGAGGACATTGCAAAACTTAGGCATGGGGGGTATTAAAGTGCAAAACAAGTGGGAAATTCAATTTTCTGAGGGGCTTTCACAAAATATATATATATATATATTCAAAAATAGAAAAGGAGAAAGGGGAGGAAAATTTTGTGAAATGAATGAAAAATCTTTCTTGAGGAAACGAAGAGGAAATGCAAACAATGCCAAAGGAGCAAAATTAGAAAAAAAATTAATGGTCTTAGCAATTGATTATGGGATCTACTTAAGTTCTAGACCAAATCAAAACAAAAATTATGTCCTAAAGTGCTAGAGACAAGGAGATAGTAAGAGAACTAACCTTAGGCCTCTTGGGCCTATTTTAGGGCTTAAACATTCATATCTTTGTTAAGATCCAGATTAATCCTCAAGAGGTTGAGGAAAGTGCGAAGCTGATGTATTAAGTCTAAGGCTTAGGGATTATTCAACCCTATTGCCTGTCCTTTGGTTTGCGAGACTTGGTAACCTAAGCACCCAAAAATCACACGTTGGTCTGGTTCAGTGCGCTTAATGAAGAAAAATGCCAAAAATGTTCTGTTCTAAAAAAGGTTTTCCCGAAGATCTAGGTTAGGAGCAGCTTAAAGACACAAGTAGATTGGACGAGTTCCTAACGCGAAGAGGTGGAACGAAAAATACTTCCCTTAAAGATGCATAATAACATATCGTCTCCTCAATGCTTGTCTCCTAGGATACCTAAATATCCTACCAGGGGTATGTAAGCACCTTATGCTAATTCAGGTGCCATGGGCGGCACTATCCCAAAGTTTCGAAAGCTAGGGTCCTAGGGGTTGACATGAGCAATGCTATCACGAAGCATCGAAAGCCAGGGACCTTTCGAGAATTGATGGTGGTGACAAGGAATCTGACACAGACCGTGTTTAGGGTCAATCCGAGGTTGGATTTAGGGGAATATAAAAGAAAAGAGTGAAAACTCTCAAAATAAATATCTCTCTCTATCTATCTTACCAAAAATGCACTTGCAAACTGAACCTGGACTTGCCACGCTTACACATGGGTGCTTTAACCACTAGGGTCAACGAACCTCTAGGCAGTCTTTATGGGCCTTAGAAACCTTCGCGGCAAACGTAAGGATGAAGTTGGTCAAGTTTGGATCTTGGCTGGTACTTGAGTACCTCTAGCCCTATTTTTGGTATTCTGATCTAATTTCTAGAGAAGTGGCACAGACAAGCATCTGAACATTAGAAACATGGTCTAGAGATTTAGTTTGTTCAATGAGATTTTGTTAGGACTAGCAAAAGTTAGGCATGGGGGTATGATGGTAACACCATCATTCATCATAACTAACTTGAATAAGTTAGACTCAAGAGATAAATTCTCCTAAATGATCGCCTAAGGACCATAATTCTACTCTGATCTGATTTGAGAAGAAGATTAAAAATAGAGCTAATGCTACTATTTTAATAACACATCACAAAAATAAATTAACCAAAAGGTTACGTAGGGGTTAATTGAAGGTTAAATGAACATAAAATACCAAGAGTGGACTTACACTGATTGAATCAGGGTTTTACGCATTTCGAGGACCAAAACAGGATTGAAATCCCTAATTATCATCCACACTTTAATTCAAATAGTTCTGGTCAAGATAAAATCAATATAAACCTCCTAAAATTCATATAAAAATATTCTAAGTTATTTACCCTTGGTTTGACCATCTGAACCCATTTTGACCTAGAACAAAGTTTTAGATAAGAATTTGCCCTTACTTGGGCATCTGTGCAATTTACTTAGGAAAATGTGGTCAAAACTCAAATCTAAGTTTACCATTAGATTCCTTGGGTCCAAATTAGGTTAAGACTAAAGCTTGGGCTTAATCAGAGTTCATCTTGACTTAGTTTGCAATTTATCCCTTAAAAGCTCTCTTTCTTACACTTAATCCCCCAGGTTTCAAGTTTATTACCAAGACCCCCCTAACTTTTTCATCTTCCTTGCATTTAGGCCCCTGCTTCCATGATAGTGTGAACAAAGCTCAAACCCAAACCGTCGAACTTCAATCAAGGATTTCTCCTTGATTTGTCAACCAATTCCCTCCAAAATTGGAGGGAATGATCTTTAGGAGTTTCCCTAGCTATTCAACTCGATCTTGAATCCTAAGATGGATCCTAGAGCTCCGACGAGCGTGAGAAAAATTAGGATTTTAGGTTTCCAAACTCGCAAGCAAACATGCAAATTTCACACATTTTTGGGCCTGATACTCCTCTATTTAAACTGTCTGAAGTTCCTAGGTGAAATCAAGTCAGGTTTAGGCCAAAAACACTTCTCCTCCAACTCCAGCCACCTCCAACCTCGACTCCGGTGAGCTTCCCCTTCTTCTTTTGGCCAGCCAACCATCAAATTGGGTGGCCCAAACTCTGCCTCGTGTTTATCTGCACTTGGTTTACCAAAGCCAAGGCTCTCTCCCCCGTCGTCGCCGTCGTTCTACCCCACCAGAGGTCTTCGTCTCCTTCATGTCCAACGAGGCAAGCTGGGTGAATCCTCTCCCCTTACTCTCTAGCCTATAATTAGGACCTTAGAACTCCAACTTGACCACTATATCGCCCGCTCTCTCACCATCTTCCTCGCAGCCGGCGAAGCTCCGACGAGCTTCGTCCGATCGCTACACACATCCAAACACAAAACCACCGCCACCACTACCTTCCTTTCCAACCCTAGAGTGAAAGCCCTAACCTAATTAGGAGTTTCAGCCACTCAATCACTCCCTCGAACAACCCACCAATCCGCCACCCACTCCAACTCCAACCGGCCACAACTCGCCTACAATCACCAAACAAACACCACTGTCGTGCTCCACGCATCACGGTGAATCTACTGAACACTTTAATTGGGCCCCATCGGTCATATTCTTGTTGCAGGGGCATCTCCGTCACAGGTCATCTTCCTTGACACCGTCTGCCATGCTCCGGCCATCATCGCCACCGCTGCCACCTCTAACAGATCAGGTTCACCACCACAAAGCCTTCTGGAGCCTTGATTGCACAAAGAGGTGGTAGCAACGACTTCGATTGGACTAGCAACCTCATCTGCAGCAACGTGAAGAGGAGCATACAAAGTCCCACATCGTTGGAATTTAAATTAGAAATTGGTTTATAACGGTTTGAGTGTTGTGGCTTACTGCCTCGAACGCATGGGGTGAGGTCCCTTTCACCTATCCTAGCACTCCTCACCTGCCACTACATTGGTGGTCCTGACCCGAATCTAATTACCGATATACCCGACCCTATTACAGAGAGAGGAGGGGATTTTCTGAGGAAGGAGGGGGGCTTGCACTATTCATCATTGGGATTTGTGCCTAACACTTAGGCAAATTCAGAGGGATTTGGAGCTTGACTTTAAGGCGTCTAACCTCAGGGTTCGACGTTCGCTATGGCTTTGTTGAGGCTTGAATATGATGTGGATATGTTGTGTTGAAGTGGTTAAGTGGTTCAAGACCACTGTTGAGATATTTAATTGTGGTTTGAGACATTGAGATTACTGTTAGTGTCTAGATTTGTGCTTAATTGTTGGAATTAATTGGTGATTCAAATCACCATTTTTTAGATTTTAATTATTCTTTTTGTCCCATCAATTCTGAGATATAATTTGCTATTATATCATTGCATATCTTTATTATGAATTATTGTGCTCATTGCTTATTTCGACTAGTGTTTGAATTTCATATATACTACTTGCGAACGACCTCAAAACTCACGGCTTTTTCGAGCATATAAATATAAATGTTGTTGTTGCGATTTTTGTCACTATACTATGATGTGCTTTCCTAAATACAACGATTTTCGAATGCAACACCCATCTTCCTTTTCCTTGGGCTTGTCATTGGTTTTCATCTATTAGGTCTAGTGTGTTTCCTTTCTGCTACAAGGTGTCCATCTTTCTGATGGTAGATCTAGTCTGAGTACTTTACTAATCCTTGAGAGTTTCCTACAAAATAAGATTACAAATCTCTTTTTGGCACCCATTTTCTTTTGGGTCCAATTTTGTTAGCGGGTGACTTTTTAGGCATGGACCTATTCTTGGCCTTAGGACTAGAGAGAATTTGTGTGTTGGTTTGAGAAGTGGATGCTTCATGGTCATTACTAGGAATATATACTAACCCAAATTTTGTCGTGGCTTGGGTTTGTGTGCCTAATAGCTTTTCTAGGTTTGCTCTTCCTTTGGTGAACTTAGCCAGGTCATTTACAAGAGCAATAGATTTTTGTTTTAACTTTCCTAATTCTATTTGAAGTGTGTCAACATGAGCTTTAAGTGTGGTTATTTCTTATGACAGTTATTGATTTAGAGATTCAACACTACTTCTTAAATCAATTTCTTCATCTAGATCTTTTATCAATTTCTTATTAGCTATTCTAAGTGCTTTAGTTAAATCATGTAGCTCATAAAATGCTTCTAATAATTCATCAAAAGTAAAAGATAATACCTCATCTTCGATCGCCATGAGATCGTAGAGTGCTTCTTCGCTTGAAGTGTCTGCCCTTTCTTCTTCTGAGCTTGTGTTGATATCATCCCATGTGACTTGCAAAGCCTTCTTCTTTGCTTCACATTTAGGAAATCTCCAAGTCTTCTTTTTGTCATTCTCCTTCTTGAGTTGAGGGCATTCCTTTCTCATGTGCCCTTTCTTCTCGCAGTTGTAGCATATGACTAAATTTTCTTGAGGCTCTTCTTCTTCTTCCAACTCTTTTTGTTCTTTAGGAACCTCGTGAACTTTCTGGAGAGAAGAGTTATATCTTCTTTGTCTTCCATTTTTAACTCTTCAGTTCAGTGTCTACTTTGAGAGATAGATCTTTCTTTTTCTTTCCTTTTCCTTCGTGCTCCTTCATGTGCTCGAGTTGAACTTCATAGGCCATCAGACTACCTATGAGACCATCCAACTAAAGCACTACGAGATCCTTCAACTCCTGAATCACTGTTGTCTTCGTTTCCTAGTCACTTGTGAGGGATCTGAGTATCTTCCAAACCAACACCTCATTCGTGACTATGTGATCTAGGTTACTCAGAGAGTTGATAATGTCAGTGAATCTTGTGTACATCTACTTGATGGTCACCCCCTTTTCAATATGGAAAAGCTCATATTTCTGAGTAAGGAGATTGACTCGAGCCTCCTTCACATTTGAAGTCCCTTCGTGAGTGACTTCAAGAATGTTCCAGATCTCGTATGTGATTTTGCAAGAAGACTCTGTTGAATTCCTCCTTGGATAGACTGCAAAAGGAAGCGTTCATGGCCCTGGCGTTGTGCATGGCTGTCTTCTTTTAGTCTGTAGTGATGGCTACTCCTTCCTTCTTTTATGGTCTAGTGTATTTGGATGCTACCACATCCCATACTTCATAATCAATTGACTCCAAGAATATTTGCATTCTGGTCTTCCAATAACCATAATTAGTGCCATCGAATAGGGGTGTCTAACCGCAGATTAACCCTCGGCGTATACTTCAAAGGACTTTGACATCCTGACTAGAGTAAGACTCAACTCTGATCCTACATGTGAGTGCGAGTGGAGCCTAAAGGATCAGGTATACACTAGATGGGAGGTGAAGAGTATAATATCTATTTAAAAATTGAAACCTTAAAACATTCACCACAAATCAAAAATGTATAATCACAAACCAGAAAAATAACACCTGATTTTAGAGTGGAAACCTTTCCAGGTGAAAACCACTATCTAAGCCTTCCAGCTTAGGATTTTCCCAACTAGGTGATTGTGCAACAATCATAGGTCTTAATCAACCTAAATAATGTTAGAAACCTAGCATAATTTGTAAATATTGCATTCAAATCATGCATATCATGCAATGTATCATGTTGGATAATATAAGATGAGATTATCTTGCTATTTAATGCTTTTGTTACTATTTTCAAGTACTAAAGTGATTTAGGATGTGAGATATAGTAGAATAAGGCAATGAAGAGAGAAGAAGACTGATCCAAACAAGAGGAGTGAGGAGGATAACCCTATCCCTATCGTTAGAAACAATAGGATAGCCTTCCTAAATCCAAAACCACTTCCATTAGGACATGTTTGCCTTAGAACCTAAAATATGGATAGCACTATCCGTGTTTCTATCCACACTATCCCTATCCCCATCCATGACCTTAGAAACCCTAGGAAACTAGTGCCCAAAACCTATTTAGGTCTCCCACACACTTAGGAACCAAAACCTACCCTAGAACACCCTAAAAACACTTTCCAACACAATTCTAGACATCCAGATAATGTGTCCAGACGTCCAATCTCTGCAGAATCACCCACCAGAACCCAACTCAAGTACTAACTCAAAATTGGATGTCTGATTTTGAAGTATAAGTCTTCTGACACAATAATTAGATGTCGGAGGTGCTCTCCAGTTGCTGTTTTTTAAATCAGATGCACAAGTTCATTCCTTTTGAACTAGAAACACCACCTAACACCCTAGGAAGCCTAATTAGAGACCTCCCAAGCCTATTCCACTACCCTTAGCTCCATCCTAACTAAGTTAGACCATTTCCCTCAAACCCTAGAGTCTAATTAGGGAGTTCCTAACTCAACTGCACTCATATACACTTAATTAGGTTAGGACTGAACCTAATGGGCTAAACCAACCCACCCAGACCTAACCCAACACACCCACAACACCACCAAGAGGCCGCCAACTCTAGAGTCCTCTAGAAAATTCTCCAAAGGGTGTGCACACTCTCCAAGTGGAGCCAACCTTTGGATGCCAAAAATAGCATGGCCATTTAGTCCATTCTTAGATCCACAAATTGTGAATCTAAGAAGACCACTCCCCAACTAAATTGATGCCACCTATGGAGCCCATTCTAGAGTATTCCACACTTCTCTAGATGAGCCACCTAAAATCTATAAAAGGACCTCTATAGTGGCCGCCCAATGCTCTCCCTCATTAGATCCCTTAGGCCTCACCTCCATAGCTCTTCCTCCACTAACTCTCCAAGGTCGTCCCCATAGTCCTCTCCAAGGGGTATTTCTCCTCCATGGACGACTAGCAAAAAGAATGCACCTCTCCAAAAACTTCTCAAGGACAGCTAGGGAGAAGAAGGGTTATCCACCCTCTCTTCTTGTATTGGACATGTCTCTCATCTCCATCGAGCTCCAAGGCCGCCGAAGCACTCCTCGCCGGAGCACCATCGGCACCCTCCTTTTCTAATCTCTAGTCTAGATTCTATTGCATTTCATATATATATATATATATATCATCAAGAACGTCTCTAGAAGTAGTTTTATACATTCTCATCACTATTGTGAATATGTTAATAGAATAAAGTTCCTTTTATTATCAAATAAATTATGGCAAGTATCAATGATTATATGTTGCGCCAAGTTAGTAATTAGGTTTAGGCTTAGATTATTCAATAAATTTAGTTAGAAATTTATTTTGGAATTTGCAATCACACCTCCCTAAGTTTGACTGGGATTCACCGTCTTGATATATTATTTTTCTTTGAATTAGATTTCACGCTATACTACGACATGTTACAAATCAGTCTGCGATTTAAAATCCAACACTAGGCAATGCTAGTCAATCCACTAACACGTACCACTTGAACAAGGGTGACACAACCTCCTACAAAACATCTTCTCTTACACCTGATAAAGAGAAGAACAATGGGACTTCCAATACAACTTAGATTCCCAAATCAAGAACAATAGAATAAAAGAATATAACAGTATTCCTATGGAACCTCAAAAATATTTAACATAAATCAAGCTTTTGTGAATCCCAAGAGAGCATGCTTTGAATCGCAGTAGTTGTAGGTGCAGATGTGCGAAAGCACAAGAGAGAGTGTCTAGGCATTTTTCTCTTAGAAAGCACATGAGGTGTGTTTTTGAGAGGGGGGTCGTCGATCCTATTAATAGGAACTTTTTAACATTTCTGGAAATACGGGTTTAATCGATCAAAATAAAGTTTGGTCGATCAAAATTGTATTTGGTTGATTAAATAAAATTATTGATCGATTCAATGTGATGATTAAAGAGAATTTGATCGACTCTGAGATTTCAAAAGAAATTTGATCATTGGAATAGATTTGATCGATTAAATAAAATATATTGATCAATCAAAAAGGAATATGATCGTTAGAGGTATTTGATCGATTAAAACCATTAATTGGTCAATCAAGGCTTGGTCGATCAATAGTACGGAAAACGATCTTTGCGAAAGCGAAAAGCTTATGTTTGTTTTTCTTATTAAGGTTCCATACATAATTCTACACTCAATAAAATTTAAAAAGGTCTTCAAGTCCCTTTCTTTTTTGATGTAATTGAAAAATGCCGATGAAGATGCATCCATGCTACAATTTTGACTTAACCTATAATGGTTAGTCCACAATAAAAATATAATTTTGTTATATCAAAACAAGGGTATTAACACTACTCTCCTAATTGGTCTAAAAATTAACCCTATCTACCCAGGTAGGCGGATACTTGAGTACTATGCCCCATTATCATCTGGCTAGTCTCTCTTTGGTGATGCATCATCAGAGAGATGCCAGTTGTCATGTCCTGAACTCTGAGCATGTCGTGTCTGGTAAACTACCTATCAAGTTAAGTCCACTCTGTGTTAAAGAAAGAGGGAGTGGGTCTCACTAGAGGAGGGCAGTAAGCATCAAAATGCTAGTAGGGAGTATATGAGGGTGGAGCAGTGGAAGGTCCAGCCTGAGAAGGGCAAGTCTATGAAGAGGAGGATGTTGCTGCCTGAGGGGGATGATCCTAATGAGCTTGATGCTCTTGTTCCATTTTGGAGTAGGTGAGCTCTCCAAAAATGGAAACACGAGAGATGAATTGCTTATGATTTATGTCCATAGGAACACTAAAATGAAGAAAGATATGGGATGGGAAAGTGCCCAAAGGGAAGACGCTTATGGGTTTTCTCTCCACGAATGTGAGGATGAAATGGTTCCAATTGAATGCCTTATTGGTCATGAAGGCATAAAGAGCCATGAGCATTGGACCGAGACAATTCTCGAAAGAGCAGAATTTAGACATGAAATTCCAAAGAAATACGTGGTTTAAGAACCACGGGAGAGGTCGAAAGTAGGGTGACTTGGTGGGGTTGCCCAGGTCAAAAGATTCAGGAGTCATCAAGGTCTCCCTAATCATCTTGGAGGAGGTGCCATGGTGAAGTTCATGGTAGGTGAGACTAAAGGAAGGAAAACCCAAAACCTGAAAGAGAACATCGATATTGACCAAGATCTCAATGCCGTAGACACTAGATGTCAACTAAATGTCAAAACCCTCGCTGATACTGCGAAGGTAAGAAGTAATAATGGATAGGAATCAAAGATTAGAAGGTGATTAGTAATCAAATCAAGTGATTTGATTCACTAAACAAAATTTCGGTGAAGTGATTTTCACCCAGATTTGGTCGATCAAAGTAAGTGTTTGGTCGAGCAAATTCATATTTGGTTGATCAGAAAGGTAAGTTGATTGATAAATTTGAATTTCTAGTGGAGGGAATTTTCCCACCAAAAACTTTCAAATCTTGATCAATCAAAATAGATATTTGATCGATCAACGGTTGATCGATCAAAGATAATATTTAATCGACAAATAGCTTACAAGATAAAAAAATCAAGCATTAGTCAAACAACATTTAGTCTTATTAAGTCTAATTCTCTTCTAATTGTTATAAATTTATCTTTTCCTAGTGGTTGGTAAAGACATCTACTAGTTTATTTTCTGTTTGAATAAATTCTAGGGTTATTTCCTTCTTTAGGGTATAATCTCTAAGGAAATGATGTCTGTTTAGTTCTGGAGTGTTGAATTGAATTTTTGGACCAGTTTATGGCACTAGTGTTGTCACAAAGAATCCTACTATTTTCAAAGTTAAGTCCAAAATCTTTAAGTGTTTGCTTCATCCACAAAATCTTTAAACACACTAGCGAAGCGGTAATGTATTTAGCTTCAGTTGTGGATAAAGAAACATTATTTTGTCTCTTGATGACCTAAGAGACTAGGGAATTTACAAGAAATTAACAAATTCCACTAGTACTCTTCTAATCAGTCTGACCACTTGCATAATCAGCATCACAATAGGAAAGTAAGTCAAGTGTGGTTGATTTGGGATAGAACTCACCAAGGGCTATTGTGTTAAGAAGGTATCTAAGTATCCATTTTATAGCATTACGATGTGATTCCTTAGGGTTTAGTTGAAATCTGGCACAAAAACAAGTGTTAAAAAGAATATCTGGTCTACTAGCAGTTAAGTATAACAAAGATCCTATCATGCTTCTATATAACTTTTGATCTACACACTTACCTGACTCATCTTCTTTAAGTTGTGTAGTGGTAGCCATTGGTGTTTCCTTCCCTTTCATGTTATCCATCCCGAACTTCTTCAAAATCTCCCTCGTATACTTGGTTTGCGAGATGAAGATTTCATATTTAAGTTGAGTAATCTGTAACCCCAGGAAGAACTTCAATTCTCCCATAAGGCTCATCTCGAATTGATCCTGCATAACCTTCTCAAACTCTTGGCATAGAAGATTGTCAACAACACTAAATATTATGTCATCAACATAGATTTGGATTAGAATAAGTTGATTAATTTTCCTTTTAGTGAATAAGGATGATCAACCAATCTAATTTTGAAATCATTTTCTATTAGATAATTTCTTAGTCTTTTGTAACAAGCTCGAAGAGCTTGTTTTAGTCCATATAAGGCTTTGTTTAGCTTAAAAACATGATTAGGATTTTTTAAGCATTCAAAACCAGGTGGTTGTTTTACATAGACTTCTTTTATAAATCCATTGAAAAATGCACTTTTGACATCCATCTAGAATAACCTGAATCCTACATGGGCAGCAAAGGCTAGTAGCATTCTAATGAATTCTAATTTGGCCATAGGTGCATAAGTCTAATCAAAATCAATTCCTTCTTCTTAATTATAATCTTGGGTCGCAAGTCTAGCTTTATTTCTTACCACCTTACCTGATTCATCAAGATTATTTCTAAAAACCCATTTTGTTCCAATCACCAATTGAGATTTTGATTTAGGGACTAATTCCCAATGTTTCTTTCAAATTGGTTCAATTCTTATTGCATTGCAACAATCTAGCAATCATCAGTGAAGGCTTCTTTCACAGTTTTAGGTTCTAATTGGGATACAAAAAAACTACATGCAAGGTTATTTAGAGACAATCTGGTTTGAACTCTTTTGTGACTTCACCAATCACAAGATCTTTGGGATGGTATTCGTTGTAGGTTAGATCTTTAGGTAGATCACAAGAGATGGTTTCCTCAAGGATGTTGGAGGGATCATCTAAGGTTTGATCATCATCTCTGGTTGGTGCTTTTTCTAATTAGCCTGATTCATCAAAGAAAACATGAAAAGTTTCTTCAACCACCAAGTTTTTCTTATTGTAAACTCTATAAGCCTTACTTCTAGAGGAGTATCCTAAGAAAATTCCTTCATTACTTTTTGCATCAAACTTATTCAAATTTTCTTTTGTATTCAATATGAAGCATTTGCAACCAAACACCTTAAAGTAGGAAATCTTAGGTGTCCTATCATAGTAAAGTTCAAACGGTGTTTTCTTCAAGATTGGTCTGATGGAAGCTCTATTCTGGATGTAGCAAGCAGTGTTTACTACCTCAGCCCAAAAATACCAAGATAACTTTGACTCGTACAACATAGTGCAGGCACACTCTTGTAGTGTTCTATTCTCTCTTTCTACAACACCATTTTGAGGGGTTGCTCTTGGAGAGGCAAATTCATATTTTATTCCATACGTAGAGCAAAAAACCTAGAAGCTTTGATTCTCAAATTCTCCTCATGATCACTCCTAATCTTAGACATGGAAAGGCCTGTCTCAATTTGAATTCTTTTTGCTAATTCTCTAAATTCCTCAAAGGTGGAATATTTAGACCATAAGAACAATACCCAAGTAAATCGGGAAAAGTCATCAATGACGACAAGATAATATATGCACCCATTTAGACTTTCAAACTTGGTTGGACCAAAGAGGACTAAGTGAATCAACTCAAGTGGCTTTGAGGTGCTTACCATGTTTTTAGATTTAAAGGAGGTTTTATAAAGTTTTCCTAATTCACAAGAATTGCAAAGATTCTTCTTTTTAAAGGAAATCTTAGGCAAGCCTCATACTAAGTCATGTTTCACAAGCTTATTTATATTTCTCACCTGAACATGGCCAAGTCATCGATGCCATAGTATTTACTCATCCTTCGATACAACTAAGCAATTAAGATCGTTGCAATTATCAAAGTCAATAGTGTAGATGTCTTTTGATATGTCTCCAATCAAAAGAATTTCCTTTGACTTCTTATCCTTAATTTTAAAACCTTTGAGGTAAATGACTTTATAACTTTTATCACAAATCTGACTTACACTAAGTAGGTTATGTTTTAAGCCTTTTACAAGTTGAACATTATCAAAGGAGGTTTTGGAGTTACCAATTTGGCCAGTACCAATAATATGGCCCTTGTGGTTGTTGCCAAATGTGATTGAACCACATTCCTTACGGTTGAGGTTGAGGAACAGGCCTTCTTCTCCTGTCATGTGCTTTGAGCAACTACTATCCATAACCTATCTTCCTTTGATTTGGACTTGTCATTGGTTTACATGTGAGAGGTCTAGAGTTTCTTCTTATGGCTATAAGATGTCCACCTTTTTTATGATAGATCCAATCTAAGTGACTTATTAATCCTTCATTTGGGTTTCCTACAAAACAAGATTGTAAATCACTTCTTGGTACCCATTTTCTTTTGGGTCCAGATTTGTTAGTAGGTGCCTATTTAGGAGTGAACCTATTCTTGACCATAGGACTAGAAGAATTTTGTGTGTTGGTTTGTGAAGTAGATGCTTCATGATCATTGTTTGGAATGTGACCTAACCCAAATCTAGTTATGGTTTAGGTGTGTGTTCCTAGTAATTTTTCTAGGTTAGCTCTACCTTTAGCAAATTTTACTAAGTCATTTACTAGAGAAATAGACTTTTGTTTTTGTTTTTTATTTCTACTTGAAGCGAATCTACTTGTGTTTTAAATGTGGTGATATATTATGAGAGTTGCTATTTTGTGAGGCAATTCTGTGTTTCAACTCTATTTCTCCATCTAGATCATTGGTTAACTTTTTATTGGTTATTTTAAGTTCTTTAGCTAAGTCACGCAACTCATAAAAAGCTTCTAAGAGTTCATAGAAGATAGAAGAGGATACCTCATCTTCAATCACCATGATTCCATAAAGTGCTACTTCACTTGATGTGTTTTCTCCTTCGTCTGAGCTAGTGTCATTGTCATCCCAAGTGACTTGAAGGGCTTTCTTCTTTGCTTCATGCCTGGGAAGTTTTCGAACCTTCTTCTCACTTTCTTTCTTGAGTTGAGGGCATTCATTTCTTATATGTCCTTTCTTCTTACAGTTGTAGCAGATGACTTGTCTCTCTTATGATTCTTCCTTTTCCTTCTTCCAACTCTTCTTGTTCTTCAAGAACCTTTGAATTTTCTTGAGAGTAGAGCTATATCTTCATTTTCATCTTCTAATTCTTCAGAATTGGTGTCAGATTTTTAGTGCAATGTCTTTCTCCTTCTTACCTTCACCTTCATGTTCCTTCATGTACTCTAGCTAAACCGCATATGCCATTAGGCTTCCTATGAGATCACCTAGTTGGAGCATAGAATGATCCTTTGATTCTTGGATTGTTGTTGTCTTCATCTCCTAATCGCTGGTGAGAGATCGAAAAATCTTATGAACCAGGGCTTCATTTGTGATTACCTGATCCTGGTTTCTCGAGGAGTTGATGATGTCTATGAATCTAGTATACATCTCCTTGATGGTCTCTCCCTTGTTCATGTGAAAAAGCTCATACTTTTGTATGAGATTGACTCGTGTCTCCACTTTTGAAGTCCCCTCATGAGTGAATTCAAGAATATTCCAGACCTCGTAGGCGATTTTATAGGCAGAGACACAATTGAATTCTTCTTTTGATAGCCCACAGAAGATTGCATTCATAGCTTTAGCATTATGTGTAGCTGTCTTATTTTGATCTAATGTGATGGCAACTACTTTCTTTTCAAGTAGACTGTGTTCGAGGCTATCACATCCCAAACTTCATAATACATAGATTCCATAAATATCTACATTATGGTCTTCTAATATCCATAGTTGGTGCCATCGAATAGTGGAGCCTGACAACAGATTGTCCCTCAGTGTATACCTCAGAGGATTTTCACATCATGACTGGAGTAAACGAGGCTCTAAAATCAAATGTGAGTGCATGTGGAGCCTGAAGGATCTAAGTATACACTATAGGGGGGTGACTAGTGTAATATCTAACTTTATTGATAAATTAAAAAATCATTCACCATAGGTCAAAACTTAAATATGCATAGACCAAAAGAGATAACACTTGTATTTAGAGTAGAAACCCTTGTGAGTAAAAATCACTACCTAAGCCTCTCAGCTTAGGATTTCTCCAACTAATCAACGCTAGTCCAATCCACTAACGTACCACTTGAACGAGGATAACACAACCTCTTACGAGACGTCTTCTCTTTATACACCTGACTAAGAGAAGAACAACAATGGGACTTCCAAGACAACTTGGATCCTAGATCAAGAACAAGAGGAATATAAAATATATAACAAAAAATCCTATGAAACCTCAAGAAAAATGGAACAAATCGAGCTTTTCTTATTCGCAAAAAATCATGCTTTGAATAGTAGTAATCATAGGCACAGAGGCACGAAAGCACTAAAAAGAATATGCATGTTTTCCTTGTAGAAAGCTCTTAAGGTGTGTTTTGAAATGGGGGGTCGAGGGTCCTATTTATGAGTGTTTTTCGACCTATTTTGGAAATAATGGAAATACAACATTAGTTGATCAAAACTTATTATTGGTTGATCAAAATGCCTTTTGGTCGATTAATTAAAAGGTTTGATCGATTCTATGTAGATCGATTAAAATGGGAATTTGATCGACTTCTCAAGTTCAAGGAAAATTTGACCGTTGGAGCTCTTTGATCGATTAATCAAAATGGGTTGGTCAATCAATTTAACTATTAGTCGATCAACAGTATGAAGAACTTAGCTTAAAAGGGAAAATTTAAGTTTAATGAGTTTGAAAACGCATCGAATGTTATATTCTAAGGTTCCTTACATTATTCTAGACTCAATAAAGATAAAAAGAGTATTCAAAATCTTCATCTGGTGTTTGATTCCACTTGGTAAGGGCATCCTATCTTGATTTGACTTGAGATATCATGAAATGGTTAGTTTGCAATAAAAACAAATTTTGTTACATCAAACCAAGGGTAATAACAATATGCTAAATCGAGGTTAAGTATCATTGTAGTGTAATTTTTGCATCTATACGGTAGGTCATTTAGTTATTATGGAACTTGATTTGATTGTAATTAAGGGAGTCCTAGTTGATCCACAGGGAGGCTAAGTTAGGAAGGGCCTAGATTGGAATTTCTTATTCTATTTTTGCACTTTTATCTTTTGCCATTTTTTTCTTTTCTTTTTCTTTCTTAACAAGAGAGGAAATAAATAAAACCCTAACAATGCTTCCTAATTTTTTTGGGGATTTTTGATTGGTTGCAAAAAGTGAGAAAGCTATCTATATTTGGGCTTTTTTAATCGCAAAAGCAGGAAAGTATTTACAACTTTTAAGTAAAGCGATAAAATATTTTTGCGATTTTCATCTTTGCAATTTTTTTTGGCTATTGGATATAAAGAACACAACACAACATATGTACAACTAACTATTGCTTTTCATTAAAGAAAGACAACACTACAACTTGAAGCAAATGCGAAATCTACTCGTTACATCAACAAATGTAGCATGGAGCTACTTATACAAGAAACTCAGGATTTATACAAACACACTCTTCACTACACACACATGGCATGGTGGTGATGTCTAACACAACTCAATGTCACCTTTGATGAGGGGTCTCATGAAGATATGGAATGTAAGTGGGAGATGGGACAATGGTGGTGGTAGTGGTGATAATGGGGCAAATTAGGATTAGGTAATAGGCCATCTAGCTAACTTAATATAGTCTGGCAAAGGAACCTCATGTGACTTGCAGTGAGTGGCTCAGCGATGTAAGAAATTATGTTCCCATTTGTCCTATTGTTGGTGATAAATCACTGTAGCGGAGGTGAGTGAGATGGTTATGTGGATTCTATATTTAGGTGTGACTAGTGTCTGCTCGATAACGGTGTTTTCAAATGAGTTTATTTGGTGTTTATGATGGAATGGGGAGGGAACGGCCATAAACTAAGGTCCTACGGGTGGTGATGGTGTTGTTGGGTAATGAGTTGGGATACTACAGGTTGGTCCTATTAAGGAGGGTGTGTGCTAATGGTGAGTGTGTGAATGTGGTAAGTAGAGTGTAGTGGAGTGAAGAGTGGTGGTGGTATGTGTGTGATATGGATGAAAATAGTGGATGATACGAGTGTAAGTGTGGAAATAGTGGTGGTGTGCAAGTGATAGTGAGTGAGATGTGCTGGGCGTGTGAAATGTGGGTGTTGGTGGTGATAGTTAAGGTTGCATGTGAGTGTGTGATTATCAACTAGAAAGCAAGTAAATAAAGTAGCAAGCAAGGAAATAAAGAAATGCTTAATGGAAACTCTACACTACTAAGCAAATAAGTAAGGGAAATACTAAGCAAGAAAATAAACGAACTATCAAGAAAATGAAAAAGAGAAGAAATAGAAGGATAGGTGTCCTCCCAATGTGGGCAATAGGCCTACTAGGAGGGGAAGGGGTCCTTGGCGTGTAGCCTACCCTTCTTCACCTAGAGATACTAAGACCAAGTAGGCACTAGGTAGCCATTGGCTAAGGAGAGCACTTGAGAAGAAGCTTGGAAGGTGGAGGAGATAGAGGGAAAATGGAGGGGGGTGGCGGTGCCTATGGGGCTCTCTCTTTTTATAGAGAGGGCTCCAAGCTATATTCCTAAGGGCTAGTGTAGGTTATAGGTTTAGGGCACAACATAAGGAAGTGGAACATTCTAGCCTAGTGCACAACTTAAGGTAGAGGTGCAAGTCAAGGGGTGGTCAAGAGAGAGTGGATAAGGGCATGTTGGCGTGTGGGGATAAGGTAGATTAGTGAGGTGGTTTGGGTTGGATTAAGGTGGCGTGGGGATGAGGTGGGGTTAAACTAGGTTAGGGTGATTAAGGGTGTGTATTGGGCTTGTGTTGTATGGGCTTATGTCGGTGTCTGTAGGCCTAAAAAATAAATAGAGAAAAATACAATATAGTAAGTGCTACTAGGCCCACATTCTAGTGTGGATAAAATAATGTGTGTGGAATGTGTGTGTAATACTTTAATTGTGCACATTATGTATGCATGTGTCTAAGTGTGTGGATAGTGATGTGTACACGTGTTTGTATTTATTTAGTGTGTGCACATGAATGTGTGTTATAAATGCATGGGTGTTCATGGGTGGATGTGTAGGATGGCTTGCATGGGTTTGCACGGCCTTGTCTTGACAAGGCCATGCTTGTCCTGATTCTGCATGCTTCTATCTCCTTCCTTTCCTTCACTATTTGGCTTCTCCTTTCAATCCTCTAAATGCGAAAATGGCATCTCTACATCTTCTTGGTCCAGATGTAGCTCTCCATTATGGCCCTACATATACAAAATCTCAATATTATCAATAGGGCCATAAAATGATAGAATTAGGTCAAGAATATACATATGATGATGATGCATGCAATGCATGAGATAGATGCTCTATTTACATAATGTAGACTATGTTATTAACTTAATTTAGTCAATTTAGGTCCTATGATTACTATGCAATCATACGACTAGAGTGTTGACCTCAGGATAGAAACAGGTAAGGAGAAAGCTACAAAATCGTAGTATGGCTAAACAAAAAATGGGGTTCGTTAAGAGTGAAGAGATAGTCTAACCCTTATTGAATACTTGGAGTTAACCTAGTTGCCAATTAACAAGTTAACGTTTTACACACACAAAGTTCTTATGGATCAAATTCAATTCAAACCTTGAGGTGGGTAGACTAAGGCATCAAAAGTTGCTTCGAAGACCCAAGGCTAAGGTCGATGAAATCTCTAATTGGTTTTATGAGGTCTTTATTTAGGTTGACACTTAAGAACTGCTAAGTCTTTGTGAATAAGATTTTGGGATACAATTTCTTTTGATCCGGTAAAAGTTAAAACAGGATTTCTAATATATTCTGACTCAAATCCTGTCTTTCTTGTTGATGTAGACATAATTATTTAGGGTAAAATGCCTATTCATGCATGTTCCTAAGTTTATATTTGCATTTCATGTTATAAATATTGTATAGCATGCATCATTCTTCATTTAGAGTAGTTGTATATAATTTAGGTTAATTGCATCCTTTTTGTGGTCAGGAGAGAAGGATATTTATTTCAAAGCCTCAGATTGACGATCCGATCATACGGATCTGAACAAGACAATGATCGGAGTCCAACGCCTCTGAAATCGCCTCAATCAGAGTCCGTAGCACTATATGCAATCCAAGGATGATCAACGATCGAGGGTCTAGGTGACGCAATTCGAAGCGTCAAACGAAAAATTAGACCACACGGATGGATTCGATTCAACGATAGCAGCCCAACGGCACAAAAATTGACTCAATCCGACCTCTGTAGCATCCCCTACAATGGAAAGAAGATGGATGGCCCAAATTGCGCCACATCGCACAACCCAGGCCGCCCATGTGCACAAATGCACCACCACATGCGCACAGCAGCGCGCGCGCACGTGAAGGCAGCGGCAGCAGCGGCGCGTATCGTGCGTGTGCGCACGGCAAGGGTGCGTACAGCATGCTCTAGCGATGCAGCAGCAGGGGCGCATGCATGAGCAAGATCTTCAGCAACGTTTGCAACGGATCTTCAGCGACGTTTATGACCATCACTAAATGTCCTATATACCAATTTGATTCTTTCCTCCGCCATAAAAGGATCCCTACCCCTCCCATTTTTCTTTATCTCCTTTCTTCACCTCACCACCTCCAAGGCTCTAGAGAGAGCTTGTCCCAAGCCCGGGATGCTCCTCTAGAGTAGAACCAAACTTTTCCCTGCCTCTCACCCCCTTCATAGAGCATCCCGTGGTCGTCTCCTCACCTCCATTTGGGAAGAAGATCTTCACCGTAACGTCGTCCTACCCCATCCTCAGTCCTCCAGCTCCATCCTCCGTCGTCCCACTCCTCACCACCTTCCTCCAGGCGACATCAGAGCGAGTCATCCTCCAAGCAACCGTCGAGGGGGATTTCTCTCACCTCTTTCTATCTTTTTCACTTTCGTTGTATAGATTTTTCCGCTTTCGTAGTTGTAACAAACACTTGCTTATGAATAGATGATTGTTTCTCTCTCTCTCTCTTTCTCCCTCTCTTTCTCTTATATTTTTGCAAGTAGATTAGCTAGAATTCATCGACTTGATCTCTTGCCCTATTAAAATATCAAAAAAATTAGAAAAGATAAAAATGAAAAAAAAATAAATAAAAGAGAAATGCGGATTTTCAAAACCAAACGTTTGCCTCCTCATGTTCGACCCGGGACTCACTTTTCGAGTTTCGATTATAAATTTTATCTGATAGATGCATTTTGCGAGCTACGATGACGGGTCCTCTGAACCCCTAATTCTAATTTGCAAAGCACGCCTACATCACCTATTTTTCACATAATTCTTGCATAATGTTTTGCTAGAGACTAGCAATAGATAGGCATGAGGGTGTGATCTATACCTAATTGAAATAGTGAACATGCCTTTCTTATGACTTGTTTTGGGTAAACATATATTCTTTCATATATATATATATATATATATATATATATTTCATATCATGCATCTAGGCTTAATTATGGATTCATTGCATTTGTATACTTTGGTACTTATTATGGAACTTTTGGAATAATGTAGGATGAGAAGGGCTTGAGGAACCAAATTATAGACCAGAAATAGAGGGAAGATTGAACTAAAGGCACCACCAACAATTGAGGAAGAAATACATACATGTTACACATTATTTGGAGGGTAAATTATGGAGGCCTCACCTACCTGACCACACACCTCATATGGACTCAAACCCAACCAAATGGATTTAGCCTAAATTCTTCTATTGGACATGCCACATGCTCCCACCTCTACCCTACACATGTCACCACCACACTCCATCTATCCTCCATGCCACTAAAGTCTACCCATTCAAAAGCAAGATCCAGATTCTAGTCCAACCACCTTACATTTAAAATCCCTCCTTGGATCTTAATCCTAAGGCCATCCACCTACTCCCTCCCTTCTCCCTTGAATTAGAATCCTAAGGCTACTCCCATGCCATCCCTTGGAGACAAATCCAAGGGACATAAGCCTACATACCGAGAATAGTAATTGCCAATTCTATAAAAGAAGAGCTTTCAACATTGAAAGACATCTTGGCACCTTCACTCTCATCTCAAAAACCCTTGGCCGACCACCATAGAAGCTCCACCTCCATACCTCTCACCCTCCTTCATGCCAAGGAAGAACAACTCCATGGACGTCTCTTGTCACCCCATGCCGAAGCTCTTCGTGACAACCTCTTCTATTCTCACCTCTGCATCCATGCTAAGGATTGAGCTGCTTCTTCAACAAGCTCCATGGCTCGCCAAGAGAATCTCTTCTTCTCATCTCTATCTTTTGTTTTATTATATCCATTTCTAGAATTGTGTCAAATGCTATTTCCTACAATAGAAGCTTATAGTTATTGATAGTTTAATCATTTTCCATGTCCCTTTGTTTACTTGCTTTAATCGTTTGTCATCTCACCCCCATTCACTTATATCTAAAAACAAATAAAAAATAGAAAAACTCAAAAGAGCAAAAAAAGTGATTCCGTGACAAAAGAGCTTAGAGATCATTCATGTGCCTCCCTATGTTCAACACTTGCACTTGCGTTAGTATGGACTTTTTATATATTTTTTATCTCTTTCTTATTCTTGCACTATGACAATTTCTTAACCCTTTTTAAAGAGAGAAAAGTAGCAAAATCACATGCCAACCATCACCATAGCATATTCTCCTCCTCTCTCCTCACTCCAAATTTAGGATTCACTTTGAGGAGGATTCACTTCGATTAGGACTTGAGACAAGTACCTCATATCAACATCTCGCTTGCATCTCTCCACCACCTTAGCTAACAAGACACACCACGACTCACATCTCGAGGGCTTCATGGGTTTCATCTATTTCTACTTGTTCTATCTTTATTGTTTGAACTCTTGAAGTTTGCAATGTAATGAGTATTTTTATTTCCATCAAGACGTTGTGCTTTACTTTGATATCCATGAGTGGCTAATTTCCTTGTGTGTGGGGTAAGGGGGTAGATTCGATTTGCACTTAATTTGTGATAGGATAGATACTCTTGTTATGATTTGTCAATAAACTGAGTTCTACTCTTGTTTTGATTTGTCAATAATCGAGTTCTTTTATGCGTGCACGTAGTTACCTAGGATAGTTCAAGACTATGACCTTTGAGTCCTAGTTGGACTATACCCTTAATAAGTTCATGTGTGATAAGACAAGTCTAGGGGAAGAATCCATCTGTATTTATCTCATCAAATTACCTTTTTTATAACAATTCTATTTCTCAAACCTTGCAAATGTTCATCACATCAAGAAAACCCTACTTCAAGACCTTTCTCATCTTGCTCTCATTTTTATTTTCGATCTAGTGTCTTAGTATAGTTTACAAAATTCGTACAATATTTTATTGTAGTTCAAAAATTTTCAAATTTTTTCTATTGGTAGTCGGTCAAGTAAGAAAGAATGGTACCAAATTTCAAAGCCTAACTCTTTTTAGAAAAAAATATAAAATTAGCGCACTATTCTAGGGTCAGACTGCAAACAGAACCTAAATTTTCAATATTACCTAATTTTTTATGAATTAATTAAAACTCAAAATTATATTAAATCTATGACATTAGTTTCCTTATTAAGTCCAGATTCATAGATAAATTTGCCATATTGTCCTGTCATTTTTAGGTTTAGGTTAGTTGCGTGTCAGGCAAGTAAGGCCAGAATAATTTTTCTACCCTACTTGCCAAATAAAAATCCAAAAAAAAAATGAAAACACACTTAAAAATAGTAAAAAAATTCCTGCATTTGTATAATTGATTAGAGAATACAACAATATAACCTCCTTGTGGATTCAACCCGACTCACCGTGATTGCAAAATAATTAAGACAATTTTAATTTTGGTGTGCTATTTTATGACTTAGGTGCAACAGACACCAAATTTTGGCACCGTTGTCGGGAAGGTTTGAGTTGTGTTTTCCAATTGATAGAAAGTGATTCTTGTCTATATCATATTTCTTTGCATTCATCCAACATTCGTGGGCCTTAGTTTTGCCTCTTCTTGTAGTTATCGAGGACTTAGAGCATCTTCAAAGCAGTGCGTGAGAGCTAGTCGTGAAGAAGAGGTTTCAAGGAAGCGGTGCACAAGGAGGCTCACCATTACCTTAGGATTTCTTTCCTTTTTTAGAGTCATTTGTATTATAATTTATTGGTGAGAAAGTGATTTTTGGTTATGTAATAACTCTAAACTCTCTAGACTCTCTTTCTCTCTAACTCTCTAGCTATTAGTGATTACTTGATTGCATAAGTGACTAAAACTAACAATTTGCACTTAAAAGAGATCCACGTTTATCTAGAAGCGGCATATTATTAGGCATTCATTATAGGATCGCATTGAGTTGCCTCTAAATTTCAATTCTGTCAAACTTGCATACTGAAGAGAGTTGGAGAAAGGTACACACACTCTTCCTGCTTAGCTACCTATTCATGCATCTACTTGCATATTTCTCTTGGACTAAGCTCTAAAGGAAATCAGAATCTCATGTGCTTTCTTTAAAACAACTTAAGAAGTGGGAACAATAAAATTCATTAACTAAAGGAGCAACCCTAAAACCCATTCATGAAGTGCTAAAGACCTTGTTTGCATTTTCTAATGCTGTGTGCATTGACATGTTGCGACACTAAGCACATACATAAGGTCACTAGTCCTTCTCTCTCATCTTTGCACATCAAGAGAGAGTTAGTCAGAGATCAACAAGTCTATCTTACCCATACCTCGGGGAGTCTAGTAGTGAGCGGACTTGATCAAGATTAACTTCATTATTGATCAGTAGAGTCCTACTAAGGCACAACATAGGTCAACTTTAGGGGGCATAATTGTACTAAGAACTTGCTTGGTCACCTTCATATCACAATAAGTTCAAATAAAAGAGAAGGGAAAGACAAAACAAACTCGCTTTGTGTTTGTTTTTGTGGTTGATTTTTGTTGTATACTTGGTAAGTGCTCATTAGAACCTAGGCTGATCTTTACATTTGAGCTTGAGAGAATCCTTAGAAAACCCAACCTAGATCTAGGCATGGGTGACCAATGCAAGGAAAACCATGTTGAGGAACAACAAAGAGCTCTTAAAGACTCTTTCCTTTCCAATCATTACCCTAATGAGAATCTTCACAGACCACAAGGAGACCTTTCACCTTACAAGATTAAGAGTATCATGATCCAATTGCTTCCATCTTTTTATGGGACAAACCATGAAGATCCTTATAGACACTTGGGAGAGCTTTTTGAGGTCTACTCTACTGTGAAGATTCAAGGCTTTACTGATGAAGCCTTTATGAGGAGCTTATTCCCTTTCTCCCTTAAGGATAAAGCAAAGCATTGATATCATACACTAGATGAGAAGTACACTACATGGTTGGCTCCTTATAGCTAAATTCCTGAAAAAATACTTCCCAATGAGAAAAACTAATCATTATAGAAGGGCTATCATTGGATTCTCACAACACGAGGGAGAGCAATTTCATGAGACTTGGGAAAGATTCAAATACCTCATAAGGATGTGCCCACATCACCAAGTCCCAAGATAGCAATTGGTTGAAAGGTTCTACACGAGATTATCTAGTAAGCATCGGTAAAGCATTGATGCCACATGCATGGGAACCTTTCTCACAAAAATCGAGGACAAGGCTTGGAACCTCTTCGAGACCCTCAATGAGAACTCTATCCACTTGACTTTTTCCTATGGGGATAGATCTGAAACTCTCTTACAAAAGAAGAGGGATGTAAACAAACTGGGCAAAAATCAAGATCTTTCCTATCATTTGAAATGCTAAATCAAAAAGCTGATCGACTTCTTTCATCAAGCTCTCAACCTATGCACCAGACCATATCCCAACCCCAACCTTTAGTTGAATGCTCCTTATGTCAAAGCACTTACCATTAGACTCTTGATTGTCATTTGGCACATCAATTCCCTAATTTGATCCAAGAGCAAGAGAATGCAACTCAAGGCTACCCTCGACCCGAAAATGATCCCTATTCCAACACCTATAACCCAAGATGGAGGAACCATCCAAACTTCTCTTGGAAGCAAAGCAAATCTTCTTCCCTTCAAAACCAACACTTCCAAAATCCTCAACTCAAAACCCAATCATTTGACTTAGATGAGATGAAGTCCATGATCAAGGCCATGGAAGAATCCAATCAAATGCTCCTTCAATCTCACTTAAGATTATAGCTAATATGCAATCCCAAATAGGACATTTAATGGATGTTGTGAGGAAAAGAGAAGATGGGAAATTTCCTAGTTAGCTAGAGGAAAATCCAAAAGGGAAGAATGTGATTTTTAGGGAGCATGGTCATGCTGTAACGGTACTACAAAGTGGGAAGTCCAAAAACCTGTTGCTTCTCAACAAACCCCTGAATCTAAGACTAGGGATGAAGAGGAAGATACTAAAACTCAAGTAACTACTAAGAAATTCCCCTCATCCTAAAAGCTAGAATGGATGAACTTTTAGAGACATTCAAACAAGTTCATATCAACTTACCTCTCCTTGAAGCGTTGAAACAAATTGCATCGTATGCTAAGTTCCTTAAGCACTTTTGTACCCAAAAGAGACAATCTAACAAACAAGTCCCAACCAAGGTTTTCTACCACACCCTGTGAACTTGATAGTACAACATGAGACCCCACTCAAGCTAAAGGACCTAGGAGCCCCATACATCCCTGTGGTAATTGGTGATCAACGAATAAATAAGGTGCTCCTTGACTTGGGTGCGGGAGTGCATATATTGCCATGTTTCGTTTATTAATTACTTGAAGGAGGTGAGTTGAAGTCTAGTCCTATGATCCTCCAAATAGCTGACAAGTGTATCTAAAGAGACCAAGAGGTCTACTTGAGGATGTGCTAATCAAGGTGGAAGAATTTTACTTCCTAGTAAATTTCTTGATTTTTGATACAGACCCCTCTAATCGACCCTCCAAACCATCTATAATCTTAGGTCGACCCTCTCTGGCTAATGTACATGCCTCTATCAACTAAGTCTAGAGCTTTAAAAATGGGATTTGGGAAAAAGAAGATATCACTCAATGTTTTCAAGGATTGTACAAAACTAATCATGAAGAATGTTTCCAGATTGATGTGATAGAGGAAAATAAAGAAGACACCACCCCCAATATTCTTCAAAGAGATCTGTTGCATAACATTAATGACTATTCTAATTACTTGCAACAATGTGAAGAAGATATTCATGAGATTGAGGAGTTATTGGGAGTGAGAATTGAAGAATTGCCTATCAATAAACAAGATTCTCATTAGGAGTTGAATTATGAATTATTTGAGTTGGAAATCGAGAAATCAAATATAACCAATGATAATCAGAGAGGTCAAGTGGATGAATACGTGAATACTGATACGATCTAAAGATAGATGGCTACACGCATAAACACTCAAACACAATATCAACAATAACAAGAAAGACTTGCACAAATTACAATCACAAAAATTGGCATAAGATATATAGTGGTTCTCCACTCACTTGGGTACTCCACTACCTAAGCCTCCCAGCTTAGGGTTTTTAACCCGATTCCCTCAACCCCGAGGGAATCAATTTACTAAACGAGGTAATGAACGGGTTACATCAACCCAAGTACAAAAATGGGTTATCACAACCCAACTAGCAAAAAGCTCAATTACAAATAGAGCACTGGTGTAAGAAAGAGAAATCTTACAACAAAATACCAAAGCTTCTCAACAAGTATATAAATGATATTACCGATTTGAGAGCCTAGTAAAGACGTGAATCTCCTTGTGAATGCGTAAAGACAACACATCGAAGAGTTTGCAAACGTGGAGAGATTGGAACCAACAAACACTATTTCTTCTCTTAAAAATATTGTGGAAATATGAAATGTATCTCTAGAATTTTTCTCTTCTATTTCATGTGCGCAAATTAAGAGTCCTAAGATCTTTCTATAGAGTTAGGACCTAGATGGGACGTCTACTAGACGTTGGGGTTTAAATCCCAATGTTCATATAGTCAACATTAATTTTCTAACCGCTCAGTTTTGAGCCAACGGCTAATTGGTATTAGTACTAAAGTATGGGTACCGGTACTAGTGACATATTGTTTTATGTTTTAAATTAACTTGTCATAGACAGTACCTATTGGGTACCGGTACTAATCATGAGTACTGATACTTGTTGCTTCTAAATTTGGGTTTTAAACACTTAACACAAATCTGTAACCCACTTGTATCAGTACCGATCATGAGTACGGGTACTCGTTGCCTCCAGTACCGGTACTGATCATGAGAATAGGTACCCGCGGGGTACAGGTTTGTTTCTTTGAAAAAATCCAAACTTGTAACTCACATGTACCGGTACTATACTTTAGTATTAGTACTTGTGAGTTAACAAGTATCTTTTTTAAGTAAATTAATCAATTACGTTCTTTGAAAATGATCGTAGTATAACTCCTAGTTTATCTCTAATTAATTTTACGATCTAAGTTGATTCTTTGTTAAGAGGCATACATTCTATAAAATAAAAAATGTAACCTAGAAAATCTAAAGGTCGAAGATGATCGTCTCCTCTTTGACTCCTTGTCATCTTGCCTCCTTGTCATCATGCCTATTTACCTTGATCTTCACCTAAATCTAAAAAGCACTCAATTGCAAACATTAATCCATAATAATTTTGTTAACACCAAAACAAGATGTGAATAAGGTTCCAACAATCTCCCTATTTTTGGTGTTGACAAAACTATCTTGCAAATAGATAATTATATATAAAAAAATTTTAGCAATGTTAAATGAAGGAAAAAAAATTAATTTTAATCCTCCCCCTCAATATATGCCCCCCCTAAAAATAGTACTATTTGCTCTTTATTTTTCTCCCCCTTTTTGTCAATCACAAAAAAAATGAAGGGGTAAAAATTACCATACCAACAACAAATTACCAATAGTAGTATGATGAATGTGGATACCAAGCTCCACTATCTCATCTTTCCTGGTCTTCATGTAATTTGTAGAATGGTTGAAGTCTTCCATTTTTCGCCTTGAACACCCATTGATCGTGTTGATCCTAATGATCTAACCCCACAAAATAATGTAAAATATCATTTCTAGGTACCCATTTTCTTGTGGGCCCTTTTGGATTAGTAGCTTTGAAACCCTCAGATTTATAAATCACTTTTGTGTTAGATCTATAACACATAGGATTTTTAACCTTTTGGTACATCCATGCATGCCGAGGTGCATGTGATCTAGTATGTGCATTCTTTTTACTCTAAAATTTTGATTTTAGAGTTTCACAAAATTCAGTGTTTATCTTAGTTGTTTTGAGATTATTTAAAGTTTCCTCAAAATGCTCATAAATATCTTTTAGCTCTACTATCATTACATGCAACTGATTATTAGTCTCTTTTGACATTTCTAATTCAATTTCTAAACAAGATTTGTCTATTTCTAGTGTTTGATAATTATTCTTTAAAACTTTATTTTCCTTTTTAAACATCTTAGCCTTATGATTTAACTCTTCATAGGCTTTTAACAATTCATCAAGAGTAAAATCAGAATTTACCTCATCTTCTGTGTCTTTTGAAATTGCAACCAAACAAAGGTGTGCAACCTCATCATCATCCGATTTACTAGAGTCAGTGTCCATGTCGGAATCGCTATCATACCATGTTACTTTTAAAGCTTTCTTCTTCTTCTTCTTGACCTCCTTTGTATCTTTCCTATTATCTTTCTTCTTCTTGATTACGAGGCAATCCTTTCTTAAGTGGCCCTTTTTCTTGCAGTCATAACAAATAATATTAGATGAAACTCTATTGATTTGCTTACCTTGCTTTCGGAGAAATTTCTAGAACTTTCTTGTGAGAATCTCCATCTCTTCATCTTCGGATTTCGAGGTGCTTGAATCCGTGTCCTCCTTAATTGCTCTAAAGGCAATACTCTTCTTCTTGCTTAACGTCTTCTCCTCATTCTTCTTCATGTTCTCCAATTGAACCTAATAGGCCATGAGGCTTCCAATCATATCATCAAGAGAGAGGACTGATAGGTCCTTTGCCTCTTGGATCATTGTAGACTTTGGAGACCAATCACTTCTAAGAGATCTTAAGATCTTTCTTACAAGTTGTTCCTCTATCAGCATGACTCCAAGATTCTTCATGGGGTTCATGATCTCTCCAAACCTCATGTACATATCTTTGATTGTCTCTCCTTTTGTCATCCTGAAACACTCATATTCTTCAGTTAGAATAGAAATACGGGTTTCTCTTACCTTGTGAGTACCTTCGTAGCTGACTTGCAGCGTGTTCCATATCTCGTATGCAGACTCGCAAGCCGAGATATGGTTGAACTCTTCCTTCGAAAATGCACAATAAAGTGCATTCATGGCCTTTACGTTGCTCACTATTTTCTTCTTTTGATCTGTCGTTTGCACTACTCCTTCCTCCTTTGGATCTGAATACTTTTGTTGGATAAGGCTCCATGATTCTTCATCCATCGCCTTGAGAAAAACTTGCATCCTCCTCTTCCAATACCCATAATCCATCCCATCAAAACAGGGACGACAGGTCAACGATTGTCCTTCGATGCACCATGAGGCTGATGCCATCGCAAGTGAGATTTTTTACTTCTTCTCGCAACCCACTCTGATACCACCTGATAGGATCTAAAGATAGATGGCTACGTGCACAAACACTCAAACACAATATCAATAATAATAAGAAAGATTTGCACAAACTACAATCACAGGAATTAGCACAAGATATATAGTGGTTCCCCACTCACTTGGGTACTCCAATGCCTAAGCCTCCCAACTTAGGATTTTTAACCCGATTCCCTTAACCCCAAGAGACTTAATTTACTAAATGAGGTAATTAACAGGTTACCTCAACCCAAGTATAAAAATGGGTTATCACACCCAACGAGCAATAAGCACAATTACAAATAGAGCACTGGTGTAAGAAAGAGAAATCTTACAACAAAATACCTAAGCCTCTCAACAAGTACATAAATGATATTACCGATTTGAGAGCCTAGTAAAGACATGAATCTCCTTGTGAATGCATGAAGACAACACGTCGAAGAGTTTGCAAACGTGTAGAGAGATTTGAACCAGCAAACACTACTCTTCAAAATATTGTGGAAATATGAAATGTAGCTCTAGAATTTTTCTCTTCTATTTCATGTACGCAAATTAAGAGTCCTAAGGACTTTTTATAGAGTTAGGACCTAGATGGGATGTCTACTAGACGTTGGGGTTTAAATCCCAATGTTCATATAGTCAACATTAATTTTCTAGCCGTTCAGTTTTGAGCCAACGGCTAATTGGTATTAGTACTAAAGTATGGGTACCGGTACTAGTGACATTGTTTTATGTTTCAAATTAACTTGTCATAGACAGTACCTATTGGGTACCGGTACTAATCAAGAGTACCGATACTCGTTGCTTCTAAATTTGGGTTTTAAACACTTAACACAAATCTATAACCCACTTGTACCGGTACCGATCGTGAGTACGGGTACTCGTTGCCTCCAGTACCGGTACTGATCATGAGAATAGGTACCTGCAGGGTACAGGTTTGTTTCTTTGAAAAAATCCAAACCTGTAACTCACATGTACCGATACTCTACTTTACTATTAGTACTTGTGAGTTAACAAGTATCTTTTTTAAGTAAATTAATCAATTACGTTCTTTGAAAATGATCGTAGTATAACTCCTAGTTTATCCTTAATTAATTTTACGATCTAAGTTGATTCTTTGTTAAGAGGCATACATTCTATAAAATAAAAAATGTAATCTAGAAAATCTAAAGGTCGAAGATGATCGTCTCCTCTTTGACTCCTCCTTGTCATCTTGCCTCCTCCTTGTCATCATGCTTGTTTACCTTGATCTTCACCTAAATCTAAAAAGCACTCAATTGCAAACATTAATCTATAATAATTTTGTTAACACCAAAACAAGATGTGAACAAGGTTCCAACAATCTCCCCCTTTTTGGTGTTGACAAAACTATCTTGCAAATAGATAATTATATATAAAAAAATTTTAGCAATGTTAAATAAAGGAAAAAAAATTAATTTTAATCCTTCCCCTCAATATATGCCCCCGTAAAAATAGTACTATTTGCTCTTTATTTTTCTCCCTATTTTTGTCAATCACAAAAAAAATGAAGGGGTAAAAATTACCATACCAAAAACAAATTACCAATAGTAGTATGATGAATGTGGATACCAAGCTCCACTGTCTCATCTTTCCTGGTCTTCATGTAATTTGTAGAATGGTTGAAGTCTTCCATTTTTCGCCTTGAACACCCATTGATCGTGTTGATCCTAGTGATCTAACCCCACAAAATAATGTAAAATATCGTTTCTAGGTACCCATTTTCTTGTGGGTCCTTTTGGGTTAGTAACTTTCAAACCCTGAGATTTATAAATCACTTTTGTGTTAGATCTATAACACAGAGGATTTTTAACCTTTTGGTACATCCATGCATGCTGAGGTGCATGTGAACTAGTATGTGCATTCTTTTTACTCTAAAATTTTGATTTTAGAGTTTCACAAAATTCAATGTTTATCTTAGTTATTTTGAGATTATTTAAAGTCCCCTCAAAATGCTCATAAATATCTTCTAGCTCTACTATCTTTACATGCAACTGATTATTAGTCTCTTTTGACATTTCTAATTCCATTTCTAAACAACATTTGTCTATTTCTAGTGTTTGATAATTATTCTTTAAAACTTTATTTTCTTTTTTAAATATCTTAGCCTTATGATATAACTCTTCATAGGCTTTTAACAATTCATCAAGAGTAAAATCAGAATTTACCTCATCTTCCATGTCTTTTAAAGTTGCAACCAAACAAAGGTGTGCGACCTCGTCATCATCCGATTTACTAGAGTCAGTGTCCATGTCTGAGTCACTATTATCTCATTTTTCTTTTAAAGCTTTCTTCTTCTTCTTCTTCTTCTTCTTGACCTCCTTTGTATCTTTCCTATTATCTTTCTTCTTGTTTACGGGGCAATCCTTTCGCAAGTGACCCTTTTTCTTGCAATCATAACAAATAATATTAGATGAAACTCTATTGATTTTCTTACCTTGCTTTCGGAAAAATTAACTTGTCACATACAGTATCTATTGGGTACCGGTACTAATCATGAGTATCGGTACTCATTGCTTCAAGATTTGGGTTTTAAACACTTGACACAAATCTGTAACTCACTTGTACCGGTACTGATCATGAGTACTGGTACTCATTGCCTCCAGTACCAGTACTCAGGGGGTACAGGTTTGTTTCTTTGAAAAAATCCAAACCTGTAACTTACATGTACCGGTACTAAACTTTAGTACCAGTACTTGTAGGTTAAAAGTACCTTTTTTATCTTTTTAAAAAAAAATAAGTATCTTTTTTAAGTAAATTAATCAATTACGTTCTTTGAAAATGATCATAGTATAACTCCTAGTTTATCTCTAATTAATTTTACAATCTAAGTTGATTCTTTGTTTAGAGGCATACATTATATAAAATAAAAAATGTAATATAGAAAATCTAAAGGTCAAAGATATCTTCTCCTCTTCGACTCCTTGTCATCTTGTCTCCTCCTTGTCATTATGCCTGTTTGCCTTGATCTTCACCTAAATCTGAAAAGCATTTAATTGCAAACATTAATCCATAATAATTTTGTTAACACCAAAACAAGATGTGGAATAAGATTCCAACAATCTCCCCCTTTTTGGTGTTGACAAAACTATCTTGCAAACAGATAATTATATAAAAGAAATTTTTAGCAATGTTAAATGAAGGTTAATCCTCCCCCTCAATATATGCTCCCCCTAAAAATATTACTCTTTGCTCTTTATTTTTTATCTCCCCCATTTTGGTATTGACAAAACTATCTTGCAAATAGATAATTATATAAAAAAAAATTAGCAATGTTAAATGAAGGAAAAAAAAATTAATTTTAATCCTCCCCCTCAATATTTGCTCCCCCTAAAAATATTACTATTTGCTCTTTATTTTTCTCCCCCTTTTTGTCAATCACAAAAAAATGAAGGGGTAAAAATTACCATGCCAAAAAAAATTACCAATAGTAGTATGATGAATGTGGATACCAAGCTCCACTATCCCTTCTTTCTTGGTCTTCATGTAGTTTGTAGGATGGTTGAAGTCTTCCATTTTTCACCTTGAACACCCATTGATCATGTTGATCCCAATTATCTAACCCTGCAAAATAATGTAAAATATCGTTTCTCGATATCCATTTTCTTGCGAGTCTTTTTGGGTTAGTACTTTTCAAACCCTCAGATTTATAGAGCTCTTTTGTGTTAAATCTATAACTCTCAGGATTTTTAACCTTTTGGTGCATTCATTCATGCCTAAGTGCATGTGATCTAGTATGTGCATTCTTTTTACTCTGCGATTTTGATTTTAGAGTTTCACAAAATTCAATATTTAACCTAGATGTTGTTTTGAAATTATTTGAAGTCTCCTCAAAATGCTCATAAATATCTTCTAGCTCTACTATCTTTGTATGCAATTGATTATTAGTCTCTTTTGACATTTTGAATTCCATTTCTAAACATGATTTGTCTATTTCTAATGTTTGATATTATTCTTTAAAAGTTTATTTTCCTTTTTAAACATCTTAGCCTAATGATATAACTCTGCATAGGCTTCTAACAATTCATCAAGAGTAAAATCAGAATTTACATCATCTTCTGTGCCTTCTGAAGTTGCAACCAAAGGTGTGCGACCTCGTCATCATCCAATTTACTGGAGTCGATGTCCATGTCGGAGTCGCTATCATCCCATGTTGCTTTTAAAGCTTTCTTCTTCTTCTTCTTCTTCTTCTTCTTCTTCTTCTTCTTCTTCTTCTTCTTCTTCTTCTTCTTCTTCTTGACCTCCTTTGTATGTTTCCTATTATCTTCCTTCTTGTTTACCGGGTAATCCTTTCGCAAGTGGTCCTTTTTCTTGCAGTCATAATAAATAATATTTGATGAAACTCTATTGATTTGCTTACCTTGCTTTCGGAGAAATTTCTGGAACTTTCTTGTGAGAATCTCCATCTCTTCATCTTCAGATTCCAAGGTGCTTGGATTTGTGTCCTCCTTAATTGCTCTAAAGGCAATACTCTTCTTTTTGCTTAACGTCTTCTCATTCTTCTTCATATTCTCTAGTTCAACCTCATAGGCCATGAGTCTTCCAATCTGATCATCAAGAGAAAGGATTGACAAGTCCTTTGCCTCTTGGATCGCTGTGGACTTCGGAGACCAATCGCCTGTAAGAGATCTTAAAATCTTTCTTACAAGTTGTTCCTCTGTCAGCTTGACTCCAAGATTGTTCGTGGGGTTCATGATCTCTCCAAACCTCATGTACATATCTTTGATTTTGTCTCCTTTCATCATCCTGAAACACTCATATTCTTCGGTTAGAATAGAAATACGAGTTTCTTTTACCTTGTGAGTACCTTCGTAGCTGACTTGCAACATGTTCCATATCTCATATGTGGACTCGCAAGCCGAGATACTGTTGAACTCTTCCTTCGATAATGCATAATAAAGTGCATTCATGGCCTTTTCGTTGCTCACTATTTTCTTCTTTCGATCCGTCGTTAGCACTACTTCTTCCTCCTTTGGATCTAAATACTTTTTATGGATAAGGCTCCATGATTCTTCATCCATCGCCTTGAGGAAAACTTGCATCCTCCTCTTCTAATACCCATAGTCCGTCCCATCAAAATAAGGAGGACGAGTCAACAATTGTCCTTCAGTGTGCCATGAGGCTGATGCCATCGCGAGATTTTTACTTCTTCTCGCAAGCCGTTGTCATACCACCTGATAGGATCTAAAGATAGATGGCTACGTGCACAAACACTCAAACATAATATCAGTAATAATAAGAAAGATTTGCACAAATTACAATCACAGAAATTGGCACAAGATATATAGTGGTTCCCCACTCACTTGGGTACTCCACTACCTAAGCCTCCTAGCTTAGGGTTTTTAACCTAATTCCCTAAATCCCAAGGGAATTAATTTACTAAACGAGGTAATTAACGAGTTACCTCAACCCAAGAACAAAAATGGGTTATCACAACCCAACGAGTAATAAGCTCAATTACAAATAAAGCATTGGTGTAAGAAAGAGAAATCTTACAACAAAATACCTAAGCCTCTCAACAAGTATATAAATGATAGTACCGATTTGAGAGCCTAGTAAAGACATGAATCGCCTTGTGAATGCATGAAGACAACATGTCGAAGAGTTTGCAAATGTGTAGAGAGATTGGAACTAATAAACACTATTTCTTCTCTTCAAAATATTGTGGAAATATGAAATGTAGCTCTAGAATTTTTCTCTTCTATTTCATGTGTACAAACTAAGAGTCCTAAGGTCTTTTTATAGAGTTAGGACCTAGATGGGACGTCTACTAGACGATGGGGTCTTATATGAACAACTTCCCACGGAGTCAAAATCAACATGAATCATGCCACGAGTTACTTGAGTTTGAAATCATAAAACTTGAGGATACGTTACTTAAAGATTAGAAGTTGAGTGACTATAATGCAAATACAAGTATCATCAAGATATTTAGGGAGAACTCAACATCATTATCCTAGACATTAAGGGAAGGGTCAAATCAGATACACAAAGACGTTGATTGATGGGAGGTGTGGAGACAGGATCACACAGAGGTTGAATGGCGTGTGTAGATTAATGATAGTAATCTTGCCATTCAAGGGATGGAACTGAATAGAATCCAAAGTCATTGTGAGGATCTTTGTTATCCTCAACTTTCTAACTCTCAAGAGGTTGATTTAATTCTTTACTTCTTAGACCTCTCAAGGTGGCCCATGAAGTTTGCTGCATTAATCTTTATTAGAGTGCATTTGGTTTAACTCTACATCATCAACTCGCTAACATTTTTAGCTACCTTTTCTATAAGCCTACTCTGTTATGTTCATTTATATGGCTTAAACCTATATTCATGGAACATAATTGTCAAAACACCATATGTCTGGTTGTCGATGTAAAATGCAGTGCTTGTTGGGAGGCAACCCAACGTAGGCCAGTGACACAGAAGTAACCCAGATGCTTTCTTTACTTACTCCCTTTTCTTCTTTTTACAGTGAGGACATTGTAATGGTTAGGCATGGGAGGGAGGAATCATTTTTGCATTACGTACATTAACTGCATTAAGTTGTGTGATGTCATTGAAAAAAAAAGTTGAAGGGTTTAAGCGTAGATGATGAGAATAAGGGATTATGATACATTGGCTTTGGGAATATGTGAGATCTTCTACCTAAACTCTTCAGGTCAGTCAACTTAATTAACTTGAGTATCTACCAAGATGTGAACTAGTTTCGGAGTCCTGGAGGAGATTGATTGGGCTAAGGTATTAAGTCAACGGTATAGGAAGTACTTGGCCTGCTTTCCACCCTAAGGAATTGAGAGAATTTTGAAGTTCAAATATCTCACACACATACACACATTGAGTAGGCTTGTGGGCAAATAACCTTTGAAAGCTAGGCTTTCAATGAGGCATAGATTTGACGGTCAGATTAATTAATTGGACTTAATTCCAATTCTAACCTCAAGACCCTCGCAAGGTATGGCTATCACGTTGCATTGGATATGCTCCCCAAATGTAGGGTGCTTAAATCCCAACCTTGCATCCCGATCTTCATTGAGCCTTTGTTTAGAGGATGTTCTTGAATGAGATTCGAAGGAGCCACTTCCTAGAAAAATGAGAGAAAAAGGAAACAAAAAAAAGAAGTGAGTTGAGAATTAAATAGTATAGGAAGTTTTCTTTTATAAAAAAAAGAAAATAAAAAGAAAAATAAAAGTGGTAATTGAAGGAAATTAATAAAAGACACCAAAAGGTGTAATCAGGGAGATATACACTGAGTTCACTCTTGTGTTGACCTCAAGATAAAAAAGGATACGGAGAAAGCTATCAGACTTTAGTAAGGCAAACCCGAAGGTAGGGATTGGAGGAGTGAAAGGTAGTTTGGGCTTCTGAGAAAGTCAAAGGTTTTGAAACTTAGTCGCCCATAAGTCAAATCAGTATCACATGCGCAGATTCTCAATCCTTTCAAGTTTATTCAAATCTGTGGGTGGATTGTTGAGCCTTAGAACCTTGTGCTTGAGAAAAAGCTTGCTAGAATTCAATGGGGCAAGGCGATTTATATCTTGGTCGATACTCAAGTGTTTTTGAGTCTATATATTGAGATTTTGTGCATATCTTTTATGGCAAGTGATGACTAGTACCTTTTGACTTAGAAATCCTAGCTCGAATTCCATTACTTTCCTTACTACATTTTGCTCCATACTAGCAAAATTTAGGCATGGGGTGTGATGAACACATAAATATCTATCTAATTCATGCTTAATTTATGTTAGTTTCATGGTAGTAAGTGCATTATTACATTAGGTTAACTCCTCATATATATTTACATCTGTTACGACCCGATCCCAGATCCCTACAGGACCCGAGATCGGCTCGCCTCGACTAATCCCAAGACCCAGTAATCCAATGAGAAATAACCCAAAAGAAGAAAATATTCTACAACCACACATGCAATGTAACTAAGTAGAAATAAATAAAAGGCAATAATAGAAATCATTGCGAAAAGTCTCAAATATTACATGCCACAAGCGAGAAAGTACTATAACATACATAGCCATCACAACTACAACAGAGGGACATATAACACGAATAGAAGTATAGCAGAAACAAATAATACATACTAAAAGTACTCACCACTACAAAAGAACTCTAGAACAGAAAAATGAACACTAAGGTTGGGCTCGGCTAGGCCGAGCACCCTCGGCAGCTGAGGGCACTGGCTGCTCAACTCCCTAACCTGAACATGGTTATACAATCCGTGGTCAGCTAACGTTGAGTAGAGTGGTGGTTAAGACAATTACATGCAATTTAACTTAAAGAAACAAGCAAATAACTAATCATTCATTTTCATTTATCTCAACTAGGTGTTTTTGTTTCAATTATTCTAATAAGGATCCACAACATTTCTTAATCCTCCTATTCGCTAAGGGAATGATCTTGATTGCAGTTTATTCCGCGATGTAGGATGTACACGTGGTACTCTCCTGGCCAGGAGAGCCCCCGTGGTAGTCCTACACCCAGTCTACCACCCTGAGGTCACGGTTGCGACGTAGCGGTGACTACTGCACGCGCGATAAGCTCACAGGTAGCTACCCTGCACTAACACACGGTCAGTCGTTTCCGCTAGCAGGTATGCCTAAATGTATAGCACAGAACAGAACAGGAGTCTCGCCCCTCAATAGTCTACGCACCCTCGCCCGACTATCCTGGTTTGCCTAACGGGCCTAACAAGAGTCGATATAGGGTGGCCAATCCTAACCCCCGACCCCATGGGGTGGCTTGCTCCCCCCTACACTAAAGTAACCAGAGTCGATGTAGGGGACCATTCCTAACCCTGGGTCTCAGCCCAAGGCGGCTAGCTCCCACCTACACTAAAGTGACGATAGCTCTCCTCGGTACCACGTACACAAGGGCCAGGTCACTTTCCATGCAAAAGGGACAGTTGCTTTCCTCGATACCGTATACTCGAGGGCCAGCTCACTTCCTTCCTACATATGATATTCGTTCCATACACGCGAGTTCCTTTCTAGTTCCCCATAGGGTTCGTACATAAACTTTCTCATTTCCACATCCAATTCATTAAATGTATAACAGGAAGCTCAAGATTTCATAATTGATTATTCGGTACACAGCAGATATTTTCATTCATGTCATGGTTCATTAAATGTGGTACAGGAAGCTCATGGTTTATTACTTTCAGTAAGCATCACAGCAATTTAATCATTCAATACATGCGTATCTATCTCTTTCATCCCTAGTGTTCATTTCACAACCTAGAGTTCAATTGAATATTTCTAAAGTAGCATGCATTCATCTCTTTCAGCCCTAGGGTTCATCTCACAACTTAGAGTTCAATCGAATATTTCTAAAGTATGCAATTTAATTATTAATTCTTGGATTAAAGACAAAACCACTCTACCGAGATACACGGGTGGAATGTGAGCTCGAATCGTAGATCCCATCGTCTCCACACTGGAGACCTAAACAATTGACCAAACACATCAAACGGGTTCAAAACAATATACAAGTGACACTAACACGTAGAGAAACTCGAGTGGAAACCAACGATACTTTGTTTGTGCAAAATCGACTCCGTTTGGGCCCTAAATGGGCCCAAAACGTGCATGCTGACTAAAATTAGATGTTTGGAACTAGACCCAAACGTCTTAAAAGACCTCAAAATCTCACCTTGTTTTCCTGCAGCTTTCTCAGATGTCCAAACCCCTCCGCACCGTCTGAGGGAGATCCCAGACGTCTGACACTCCTCTAGTCGTCTAGGAGTGCAGTCAGACATTTGGAACTACCTCCAGACGTCCTAAAGCACCTCAAAGGGCGCACCACGTGCCTTTCCCACGTCCTATACCTGTGCATGCGCATGGGTTAAAAAAACGCAACACGTAAAACATAAGTACGTGCATGCAGACGCATATACAGGACATACCTCGGCACTCTGCATGCTGTCAAACATCTAGCGCCAACTCCAGATGTCCCAAGGATCCTCCAGACATCTGGATGGAGTTCCAGACATCTGATACAGCGGAAAAATGTTTCCGCAGTATGCCCTGTGGACCTTCTCCTCGTGCTCCTCTCCGCCTGCAACGACCGTAGCAACTCCTCCAACGGCTGTAGGAGGTCACACCTCCTCTCTCGAGCTCCTCCTCGCACCTCCAGCTTCTCCCCTCGCCCTCTATCCCGAGCTCCTCCAAGCTCCTCGCTCTCCCTCTCCCTCGCCCACACTTCTCCCTCTCTACTTCTCCATCTCGACCTTCCCTCCTTCCCCTACTTGTGGCTGCAAGGGGAAGGGGAAGAGGAGTGGTCGCTGGTAGGGGGGTGGAGGAACGAAGGTGGAGGTGGTGTGGAGAGGTGAGGGAGATGGTGAGGGTGGAGAGGAAATGGAGAGGGTGGAGGGGATCTTAAAGAGAGGAGGGTGTGTGCGTGAGTGTGTGCGTGAGTGTGTGTTGTGTGGGAAGAGAGAGTGTGTGAAAATTGTGAAATCTCCCCCATAGAACCTTTTCTTCCCGCAAGGCCCACACTCCTAAACCCAGGGAGTTTAAAATTGCACTTACACCCCCACCTTTCGGGAAAACTACAAACATCCCTTGGGAAGGGTCATTTCAACATCTAAGAAATGATGCATGCATTATGTGTTATTTATGTGTTGTTGAACCTATTTTGTGAATTAGAGAGTAATCAGTGTTTATTTTATTTTTCAGGGTTGAGTCAAGACATAGTCAGATTGGAGTCAGAATGAGTCAGGATTGGAGTTAGCTTGGAGCCACATTGGGGCTATAGAACCCTAAACCTTGTCCAAACCTAAACCCTAACCCTAATTCATACACCCTCCATTCCACGCCACCTAACCCTAGTTTCCACCATATCCCACTTCCACATATGTGCCTTCCACAAAATTCACATGCAAAACGACCGATGAATCCAATATATTGGACTACTATTAAGCCTAAGAACATTCAAGTTGGGAATTGAACTAGATTTCGAACATGCATTATACTGGGATATTAATTAAACTTGAGTTTCAACATTTCTGTATTTTTAACCCGATGCATATGCTCCATTGATCATTTATTGACGTATTACTTACATATATTTATTTTATGTGCAGGTTTTATCTTGAAATTTGACAAGAAAACTCAAATTTGAATGCTCAGCTGAAACTGCATCCTCAACCTCCTCCCCTTCTCTCTCGCTCGCAACAATAGGATGTTATTTCTAAAGGAGGGAAGAACTGGGCTGCGGGGGTATCTCATCATCTCCCCCCCTTCAGGGGCCATCTCCACCTTCACCACCATGTATCAAGCCTGCACCGTGATCAAGAGCATACACTATGGGATTGCACGAACTTCGTTGTCTCCTTCATGCCACGCCTCTCCTTCACCAACTCCACAACGTGCACGGTGACAGTGTGCACGCCTCTCTCACCCCGTCAACGTCACCACCATGCCCACTGCCATCCTCCTTTTTCCCCTTCTTCTTCTCCATAACACCACATCTCTTCACTGTTCATCTTCTTCTCCAACACAACCCAACGCCATCTGTCCTTTCCCCCCTTCACCGTAGCCACCACAACCACCATCACCACCGCCAACTCCTCGCCCTCACCTGCTCGCCATCAACACAAACACCTTTCCCTTCCCCATCTTCATCTCCATCTCCCACTCACCGCCTTTGTTCTTCCCTTCCATGCAGAAGAACCCAACATCGCCGTCCAAGCAGCGCCTCCATCTAGCCCTCGTCAAACCTCCAACCTCCGACAAAGCACTCTCGTCAACTCCAAGAGCAACCCCATGCCCTCAAGCACTAGCTGAATGCCTTTGATGCAGCCGACGATCATGCACAGCCGCCGGTCTCCTTGCCGCTACGTGGCCACCGTCGACCACCTCAGACCACGTTGACAACACCATCGAGAAGCCCCTCCATTGGCGCACCATGCCAGCAACACACGCCGCTGGTCGATCTCTTCTCACGAGCACAACAAATGCTTCTCCTCTTGCTCTATTTTCAATTCTAATAAAATTTACATTAACTGCCATTGCAACTCTATTCATTTATTATAAAATTAATTTATGAAGGTGAATTTGCAAGAGTATACCTTGCATCCATTTGAGTTACTCATTGATTTCTTTGCATGAATGAATGTGTATATCTTCAAAGCATGAAATACTTGTTATAGTGGATAAGGTTTAGTAACAATCACGAGTTTATTTGATTCATTCCTCCCTGTGATTCGACCTGATCCTTGTGGTTAGAAATAATTATCTTTGATTGAGAGATTTTCCACCATGCGACTACAACGACATATCATTCCCATTGCAACTATCTTAATTAAGCGAGAATCTCTTTATCAATGACCTAATCCAATTAGAATCCCATCCCAATCAATCAATCTCCAATTACTTGATTCCTTCCTAAAATCTACCCTAATGTGAACACACCCCCATTCATACTTCCTTGAAATCCAACGCAACCACCATCCAACCTCAACTCTATGCAAATGCAACCCCCCCTCCCACCTTGTTCACAAAAACCTTAGCATTCTAGAGACCATCAATCCTAATTTTCAAAACCTAATTTCCTAAAACCTATTCCTAATCCCAATTCCTACACCTACTTTCCATAAGCCCAAAACCCTAACTTCCCAACCAAGAAAACCACCATCATGGCTGACCCCCCCTCCTATTTAACCCTCCATGCAGATCCATTTGAGGCCCATTACCTCTTTCCACCTTTGCTTCCCTTAGTGCTTCATAACTCCAACTTCAAACCCTAAAACTTACCACCATCCAACACCTACCTTCCAAGCAATCCTCTCTCCACACATCTCCATCAGCAATTCCATCTTCTCCTCTACACGCCAACCATAGCATATTCTCCTCCTCAATCTTCATGCCAACTTCGAGGAGGATTCACTACAAGGAGGACTCACTTTGAGGAAGACTTGAGACATGTACTTCATATCAACATCTCACTTGCATCTCTCCACCACTTTCACCGACAAGACATACCACAACTTGCATCTCAAGGGCTTCCTAGGTTTCATCTATTTCTACTTGTTCTATCTTTATTGTTTGAACTCTTGAAGTTTGCAATTTAATGAGTATTTTTATTTCCATTAAGATGTTGTGCTATACTTTCATATCTATGTGTGGCTAATTTCCTTGCATGTAGGATGAGGGGGCAAATTCAATTTGTGCTTAATTTGTGATAGGATAGATACTCTTGTTATCATTCATCAATAAACTGAGTTATTTTATGTGCGCACATAATTATCTAAGATAGTCCGAGCCTAGGGCCTTTGAGTCCAAGTTGGATTATACCCTGATAAGTTTGTATGGGATAGTACAAGCCTAGGGAAGCGACCATTTGTATTTGTCTCATCAAATTATCTTTTTAATATCAATTCTATTTCCCAAACCCTGCACATGTTCATCACATCAAGAAACCCTACTTCAAAACCTTTCGCATCTCGCTCTCATTTTTATTTTCAATCTAGTGTCTTAGTTTAGTTTATGAAATTTGTGCAGTCTTTTATGGTTGTTCAAAAATTTTCAAATTTTTCTGTCGGTAGTTGGTTAAGTAAGAAAGAATGGTCTCAAATTTCAAAGCTTAACTCTTTCTAGAAAAAAAAAATGTAAAATTAGCACATTGTCCTAGGATCAAACTGTAAACAAAACCTAAATGTTCGATATTACCAGATTTTTAGGGAACTAATTACAACTCCCAATTGCATGAAATATATGGCATTAGTTTTCTTACCGAGTCAAGTTTTAAAGATAAATTTTACATATTTTTTTGTGGTCTTTTGGTTTGAGTTAGTTGCGTGTCAAGCAAGTAGAGTCAAAACAGTCTTTCTACAGTACTTGGCAAATAAAAATCCAAAAAAATTGAAAACACTCTTAAAAATACCAAAAAAATTCCTATACTTATCTAATTAATCAAAGTACACAACATTATATATCCCTGTGGATTCAACCCAACTCACCCAAATTGTAAAATAATTAAATCAATTTTAATTTTGATGTGCTATTTTACGACTTGTGCAAGACACTAAGAGGGGTTGAGAATTTTGAAAATATTATAAAATTAAAATTCAAAGTTTTCATTTTTGCATTTCAGTCCCTACTACCTTGATCATCATTTGTTGATTCAGGGAACATCCAAAGTCCAATTTCTACGAGCCACATGCAGTTGTAATCACGTTGAGACCTAATCTGACTTGGTGAGATCTCTTTTCCCATTATAAGTGATAAATTGTATTTTTACCCCTAACTTTCCCAATATTTACATTTTAAATGTGTTCTCTCTTAACTGGATTTAAAGACGAACACTCAGAGCGTGTGCAAAGTCTGAGGAGTCTCTGACATGTTTCTTGGAGTCATCATGACTTTTTGATGACCCTAGGTAGAGTAGCCCTACTATTCTTTTCCCATAGCTTCTCGATGTATGGTGAAATGCCTATTTGAGATTACTTTGATTTCATATTTCTCTTGCTGAGTACCTTGAGTCCCACATGCCTAAAAGTTGTCCTTGTTGGGTACTTAATTGATACATTGAAAAGTGGAGTTGTATGAATTAATAAGGAATTGTGCTTGTTAATATTATCAATGGTCAAACTATCTGTTATTTTATATGCATAGTTGACTTGGTAATTCAATGCCTATTAACCAATGGTAATGAAATGCCAATACTGTCTGTTGCTAAACCTAATGACCTCTTTGCAAATAAAAGAAAAATCTTGAAGAAATTGGTAAATAGACTTGGATTCTTACTAAGGTAGGAGCTCGGGTCATAACAGCATGGCATGTGGAATCGTTAGTGATGTTAGGGGCTCTAACCAATAATTTGGGAAGCAACAATACTTGTTAGTAGGATCCTAAGGCCATGTACTCAACTTGGAGTCCTGATAAATGTCAGTTTATCATCATTCTTATGCCCTAAAACTGATCTAGCTCTTAGGATTTTAACTCCGTAAATGGGTTTTTGGGTTGTATTTAGCCATTACTTAAGTTAGGCATGCAATGCATATTTTTTGTGTTTAACATGTTTACTTAAGTGTTAAGGATAAGCAGATAGCCAGATCCTTAAAACCCTAGCACTCAAGAAGGCAAAGGTGAAGAAGAAGATCAATTTAGCTAAACCCTAGCTGAATCCAGCTCATTACAGCCGGATATCAACTCAACTAAGTTGGGTTTAGCTCATCCCAACTCCATTCAGCTCATCTCAGCTAGATGGCAGCTTAGGATAGCTTAACTTAGCTCAACTCAACTTAAATCCAACTCAACTTAGTTGAGTCCAGCTTCCCCTAGCTCCAATTAATTCATTGGGAGCTCACTAGCTCAACTTTGTTGATAGAAGTTCACCCCAGCTCAAGTCTAGCTCTCCCCAACTCTACTCAGCTCATGGCAACTGAACTTCCTCTGGTTTAGCTACTACCTGCCAACTTAGTAGCTAAGCTAGCTCAAGAGTTCTCAACAGAAGCAGGTCCAGCTCAACCCAGCTCCAAATAAGTTGAGACCAGCTCAACTTAGCTCTACTACTCAAAGCTTAGCTGCTAGCAGAAAATTAGCTAGCTAAGTTGAGTAGTTGAGCTCCTAAGAAGATCTCTTCAACCATCATCAGCTTCAGGAAATTTGCTTCAACTCCAAATCTACTTTAGACAGCTCCTGGCTACCTCCTTCCAACTAAACCCTAGCTCCCTCTACTCTTATACTAGCTAAGCTAGCTTAGCTAGCTTAGCTAACCTCACCCCTACTCCACTCCATGGCCAACCCCCTTCCTACTTAGCTCTACCTACATGGCCATTCAACCTAGCTACTAGCTCCACCAACAACCACCTACTCCCCTTCCTATTTTTGGCACCAACCAAAGCATCCCTTAGCCCCTCAATCACCACCAAAAGACACCACTAATTTCCCTCCAAAACCACCTAAAGTTGGTGCCAATATTTCCCTCCAAAACCCTTCCATCTCCACCTTCCATCTTTCCTTAAACCTATCTCCACCATCCACCTAACCTCCCTTCTAGAAAACACTTTAGCACCAACTTTAACCCATCCTTTCACCACCTTAAGCACCCTATAACCACCACCTAAGGTGGTGCCAAAATGCCCATACACCTCACCCTTGGCGCCAACCTATAACTCTATCTCCTCCTTAAACCTACCCATAAAACCTATCTCCACCCTTCATCAATTGGCACCAAAAAGCCTACCCCTTAACTCTACCACAAACCCATGTCAACCCATCCTTAACTTCACTTCCACACACCTCTCCCTTTGGCGCCACTCAACCTCCACCCTCCATCCTATAAACACCACTTCATAAGCCTATCCTAGCCCTTCATACCCCACATCAACCACCAACCCTACTAACCTCCCATAGTTGGCGCCACTTTATGGTGCCTCTCCACCACCATAACCACCATCCACAAGCCCCTTCCTTTAACCCCAAAGAACCCTAGCCTTAGGATCCATAACCACCTCCTAAAAACCTATCCTAACCATCCATCCATCACCACACCTACCCCCCTTCCCGCAACTCTATATATACCACCCATAACTACCTTAACCAATCACCCTTGGCTACATTTCTCATAGTATTCTTCCACCCATATTCCACCATTCCCAACGACCAAGGAGAAGAGGAGAAGAAGATTAAGGGGGTGTTCTTGCCCTCTTGGTGCCTTCAACTTCCTTCTTCTACCTCGTGTCCACGCCAAGCCAAGGAGTCAAGCCAGGCAGGAGGACAACCAAAGAGGAGTATATAGGGTGGTTCACGTCCACCCTAAGGAGGAGTTCAAGAATGGAAATCTTCCACTCAAGGAGGAGCCAGGCACACTCCACCTAGGGCTTGCCAAGAGGAGATACAGGAGCAAGCTTCCTTTGAATCTGGGGCAACCAAAATTGGAGCGGGAGTTCTATAGCAACATCACCTTCTTCGTCATAAGCTTTCCTCTACTTTTGTATTTTTCTACATTGTAGTGTAGTGTTTGCATTTATGTTGGAGATTACAAGTGAGAATCCTTCTCACTTGTGAGTTCTCCAACCCCGTATGTAAAACATTTTTTTGCTTAAAGAAGCATTCCACTACTTTTCTTTTAGTTAGCTTGTGTTGTTCTATTGTTGTGTTGTTCCTCCATTACTGCAAGCCTCCCGTGCTTGGAATGAGTTGAAGAAACAAGGCACTTATTGCTTCATTTTTAGTATTTCTAATTCCCATTTTATCCGCATTCACTTTTGCCCATTTTTAAAAACCTTAAAAATTATATATTTCAAAATACGAAAAGAAAGTTGATTTTTGTCTTTCGAGCAAGAGATTATAAAAATTACATTTCTATCTCCTTAGACAACCATAGAGACCACTATCATCTAAGATTACAAATTTAAAAACAATTGCAATTTCTTGTGTAACAACAAACAAAAATCGCATTTTACAAATCATGTGATTTTTGCGACCAAGTCCAAAATGCTAGCTTCCCTTCGAACCGAATGAAGAGGCACAAGGTCCTCTCTACTCCTTTTTTCCAAGCTTAGAGTCTCCTTAGCATCCCACAACACGTGACTAGTTCACAACTTTGATCCCATATACTATCATCTCTTTCGAAACTAATTAACATATTTAAACTACTATTATACTTTGGATGGAGAACATACTACACAATTCTCTAAATTTGTTCAATTCCTTTTTTTTCTATTTCAGTCTATCTATCAAAATGACCAACAATAGAATTGCACCTCGAAAGTTATAATGATAAAACTAAAACTGTACTCTAATTATTAGAGCTATGTGAATCCTATTTAAAGAAAATATCTACATTTTACTGTGCATCATATAACCCAACTTCCCAACAACCATGTGAATCCCATTTTAAGAATTCATTTGCATCTTGTTATGCACTACACAACCCAACTTTACTTGTCTCACACCACGTAGATACCTCAATATTTAGATTTCCAATTCCACATGATCCAAGCACAAACATAGATTCTTATTTCATGTATAAAGGCAAGTGCCTCTTTTTTTAAGGACAAGTCAAAAAGGGCCTCTACCATCTCTATTTTACAAATCAACTTTATCATGCCCACATGACAATTCTAGAATCTCCATTCTCTATGAAACCCATTTCATGTGGAATTCAATTAGGTGACTATTTGTTGAATAATCTTAAAAGATTACCACCACTTCTAAGACTAGAAATATCACCTCTACAACTAGGAACTATAAGCATGAGAATATGTTGACAATGGTGATCATATACGTATCTTAATCCTATATCTACTATTCAAAATCATTCCTAAGAGTTAAACCACTATCTTGATTTATCTAATCTAATTTTTGTGCAAATAACCCCAAAAGTACAAATGAGAAAAAAACATGCATCAATTATGCAATCAGATGGCTTGCTCGGACACAACTCCAATACAAACAAGCTAAAAAAATAGGCTTAGGTTTGACTTATATCCTTACTCAGACATGGCTTGAAAACTCGATGAAATAAGTCAACTTGAGCCTTACATGCTCAAGCCTCTTGCAAAAATGTTGAGCTAGTCGTGGAAAAAGAACAAAAATGCTAAAACTAGAGTGTAATCACTAGTCTCTAATTACATATCTCCAACCAAGGTAGCTTCTTTAGTGCAAACACCAATTTTCTTGAATCGACAAAGTTCAAGATAGTAATGGAGAAAAAGGTGAAGGTTTCTAGTTGACAATGTAATCATGTGCATAAATGTATGTTAGACGGTGTAACTAAAAGCTGAAACTAGCTATTTCAAACAAGCCCCCAATTCCATTATTAAAGTAAAATATAGAAGTTACATTATCCGCCCAACTACCCAAGAGATGCAAGAAAGGTGATAATCACACGCATTCTAACGACAGACATGCACATTCAAACATAATGAGAAGAATCCTTTGAGAAAATAATGACACAAATCTAAATATACTTAGAAGTGAAACTTGTCTTTTCTAAGCAGCCACATTCAAACTTCTTGTTGAGATCTTCAACACTTTCAACCATGAAAATTCTTGCCCACCACAAACGATGAGGAACCGTGCATTTCATCTGCTTCAAGAATTTCCTGGACACATCGAGGGTGTGTTTCCATCATTATATCCTTCAAGTGAGGACTGATAGCTTTCTCTGACATTGGACTTTGGGTAGTTGTAGTTGCGGTATGCCTGGATGGGGTTGAACTTGATAACCTTGGGCTGTGAAGATGTCGGATCTCCCCTCGACTTCTAGTTACAATCTCACCCATGATTTCTCCATCATCTGGTAGACCATGATCCTGTGGAAATAACATACTTTAAATGAAATAAGAAATATACGAAACAAATCTAACCTGGAAACAATGTCAACTTGCACACTTTACATTGTAATTTGCGAATGAAGTTAGTGTTTCTTCATATTCTGCCGCATCCAAGTCTACAAGATGAGCCCCTTTGAAGAACTTGGGGAGCATGTATTGTCGCATTGGAACTAGAAACATGATCAAAAGTGGGAAGAGAACCCCAGCTAATGGAACCCATGTTATTCCAAAGCATAAAAGCAAGTAAGCAGTCTGGAATATGGTAAAGGTAGCAATCACTTTGAAAGGCACAGTCTCCATGAAAGTCACATGATACTTATCTAATACCCTGTTGATGCCATAGAGAAATCATTTGTAAAGAACTCTACCTGAAAAGTGGTGATGGCTGCTGAACAATGTCATTTTGTATATCTACCAACTCTGTATCAGAAGCAGATCCAAGATGATGCAGTTTTTGAGCTTATAGTTTACAATGTCAGCTTGTACCAGTTGACAATGTAATAAACCATCATTTATATATTTTTCTGTTATATCTATTTTCAAACTATGTTTCTGAGTTATGACAATTAGATGTTGAATTAGTTGGGAGAATGGATCTAGTCCAAGATACATGTGCTGTTTAGTCCCACAGCATATGAAGTGGTGGTTTCCATGAGCATGATTCCCTATGTAAAGGCCTTGTCACTGTGAATGAGAAGAACCAATATAAAGGTCTAGCTGCTAGGCCTCTTCTCTTTTGGTGTAAGATGGCAATGTGCTGCCATGAACCATGTTAATTTGTATTGCTCTTGAGGTGACCGATTATCATCATTATCTTCCATGGTTTTCCTATGCTACCTACAGTGTTACACAATATAACATCTAATATGTAATAATGAGATGAAAGCATACTTATATCGTCGGCTTGGAGCAGTAAAGAGAAACAATATTCTTTCCCAGAATTGGTTGCCCGGCAAGCTCTCGATAGCCATAAAAGCAAAAAAACCCCATAAGACTGACGTTGGAATCTTCTTCAGGAAAGGCATTGCAGGAAGACAGCCTCCTACCATGATAGACTGAAGTAAATTGCTTAAACGTTGTTCTTTGACCTCAATATGAAGAAGATCATCTATATCTTTATTGACATCGAAGACAGTCTCATCAACAGGTGCATCTATATTGCCACTGCTGGATACCAATTGGATGGTAGTCTCTCTTAGTTCCTTCAGTCCCTAATCATGAGCACTAAAAGTTACAGAAGCGCAATAACTATCTGATATGGACCTGGCTATAGCAAATTTATAATACCAAGGCTCGTGCATGCTGATGAACCAGTGGAGTTTGCATTTGATTATATGCCTCCACGATGTCTCCATATAATTGCCCAATACTTGCATTTTGTCTCATACTTCTACGAGCTGTAGATACAAGTTTACTGTGCAATAGCTGTTCCATGTTCCTAGCACAAATCATCACTTGCAAAGATCTTGTACCTGTGGAATCAAATGATCATTGAGGTGGGAATTGCCAGTACCTGATGTTTAAGTGTAGCCAGACTTTTTGTGTGCATGGGAGACTGTGGAATAACACCATTTGCAGGAGGAATTCCAAGCAATCCACAGACTAAGGTCTGCAAGATACAAATGTAATTCTCATCAGAAGCCAGATACAGCTTTAATTTTCATTGGCGGTACTGGTTTTAGTTGACTATGAAATAACAGATGGCGTGTGATGCAAATTGAAAAACTCAAGCACTGAAAGAAAAATATGATCATAAAATTAATATAACTTATAATGCATGATGATCAGCACCAACCTTTCAAAGTCAGTAAACCGATCCTTGAGGCCTATAAATATGGCCAATGCCCATTTCAGATGTATGCAAAAGAGAGAGACCAAAGTGGGGTCATTGGGATGAGGGAGAGGGAAATCTCCAACCTGAAGTTGAGAGCGGATGAGATCGCATCAGTGCTTGTAGTGAAATAGAGGAGGTGGTGACTGAAGCCCATGCGGTGGTCCATGTGTTGGTGAGAGATCATATGTTTGCAAGTGAGATTAGAGTGGTGCAGCCCATGAGTGTCGTGGGTTGATATGTTAAAGTTGTGAGCTTATGCTTGTATGTGTACTTAATCTTTGTATTAATAAATACATGCATCTTTTGTCCTTGTAAATCCAACATTTGGTATTAGTACCTGGTTTTTGGAGATAGGTCCTTGTAGCTAAGTATTTTTATTTCTACACTTTAATTTAAAAAAAGAGCAGAGGTACATTGTGTTGTAGCTGAGTTGTTTAGGTAGTCATTTCGGGGGGGAGGTTTTGCCTAGATATTTGCCTGAGTTTCTTGAGTCCGTTAAAGGGGGCCTTGCAAGTATGTAGTTTAGGACTATGAGAAAAATTAGTCTTGGACCAATTTGATTCAACAAGGTTGGACCATTTTAAAGGCACAATTGCAGACAGCCTTGGCTCGACCATAGCTATCAAGAAATTGAACTACAACTATAGCCGTTGAAGAACTTGCATCAAGTCTTATTTGCAAGGACAAGGCATCCGAATGGTTGTAGGAGGATATTATGTGATGCTACCACCAACTAAGCATGCAAATGCACTAAAGATGTTGAGCCCCTTTGGTCTAATTTGTTCCTTTTGTTATTTTCATATTCTTATGGACATGCTACACTATTTTCCCACATTTATATATTGAAAGGTAGGGTTACAAAATTAAATGATTCGCTCATTTTCATTAACTAAACAAATGGAAGATCAAAAGCAACAAAGCCATATTCATGCTCAAGACAACTATTGAGTTGATTGAGCACATCCGAGAGGCCAACACATTGAAAGAAGCATGGGATGCACTCATTGTACTCTTGCACAAAAATGATGTGCGACTCCAATTGTTGGAGAATGAGTTGATGACACTCAAGTAAGGAGAGATGGCCATCTCTCAATACTTTATGAAGATATGAGCCATTTGCCATGAGATTTTTCAATTAGCTCCAAAATCAAAATTTAGTGAGTTGAATGAAAGGAATTATCATTCATGATTTGCTATCAGATAATGGAGCACTTGTTACAAGTTGGGTGACCTACTCAACCTACTTTAGTAGAGTTAAAAAGTCACTTAGCAGACCAAGCGACTTTAGCCAAGAAAACGGCTAGTAATAAGTAGAGAAAAGGTAAGTAATAAGAATCAACTAGCTATTACCCAAGGAAGATAGGCCTCTTACGAGAAAGCAACCACAACAGAGCTTCAAGCAAGGGGGAGCACATGCTAGAAGTAAAAAAGCCAAATTTAGTTGTTTAATGAAAGAGCAGCAAATGCTTCAACTGTGGCAAGGAGCATTACACACATGATTACTAGTTTAAGAAGACGACAACCGAAGGCAATGTTGTGACTTAAAAAAACAAGCAAGAAGACTTTGTAAATGAAGAATGGGATGAGCAAGTCTCAATGGCAATCGATACAAACAAAGTTTGCCTTAAAAGCAAACATACCTGTAAGAGTGGACTATGCATATGATTGGATCGTAAACTCAAGTTACATCAAATGACTAGTGATATAGAAAAGCTCGTAAACTTATCTGACTATAAAAGAGGAAAAATGGTGGTAACAGCTAACGTAAAGATGCCTATTTTACATACATGCCCAACAACAATCATTCCTCCATTTAACTCCCAGAAAGTAAAGCCCCAACATGTTTATCATGTGCCAAGTATGAAGGAAAATCTTTTCTCAATTTATAGATTAACATCAACAAGACATTATGTGGTGTTTGGGCCCAAAGATGTGTTGGTATATCAAAACTTAAAGCTGCCGAATATAACAGTTATGAAAGGAAAAAGAGTAGCACCTACATATGTAATGCCAATAGAGACCGCAAATGTAGACAAGATGAAAAATCAGACAGCCAATCACTAGCATGCACAACTAGGACATGCCAGTTACCACAAGTTGAAAATCATGAAGCACCGACCGATGCTCAATGGACTTCCACAATTAGATATTCGAAAAGACACTATCTATGCTAGGTATCAATTTGGTAAGGCCCATCAACTATCTTACAAGAAGAGTCTAGGTATAAAGCTAAGGTACCATTGGAGCAAGTCCACTTAGATGTATTTGTTCCTATCAAAACTCCATCAATTAGCAATATATAATACATGGTGACATTCATTGATGATTATTCAAGGTATGTTCGCATTAATGTGTGATCAAATCATGCCATGACATTGTGGAAGCGTGAATTTAGGGTTTTAAAATTCTAAACCACAATAGAATCGATGCTAAAAATGATGCGATTACACGATAAACACCCTAATAATCGGAACCACATAATTGGAACTAGTTTCCAGCCATTCCAAAATCCCACAAGTTAGAATTATACCTTCGTGGGTGGCATAATACGACTCCACACTGGCAGTGCATCCTACAATAAGTCCTTACATGCCTCAAAACCCTCCTCTTTGACAGGTGCATGAATCCCTTCTTATCAAGGATGATCAATCACAGCAAGTTAGCAAACCCCTTTGCGTGAATCAAGAACGATGCTCGTCCTCCACCAATAACAAGTTCCATTGACGTTCAAAAGAACCCAAGAGAAACGAACTCCTAAAATCACAAGAATAATGTGCAAGTCAAATTTTTAATGAAAGATTTTTAGAAGTCTAACAGGAATGTCACACTTCCAGAACACGTTCCAGACTTGTGATATGAAATCTGGATGTCCAAACTGAGAAGGGATGGCGCAACAGGCTCTCTCTTCTCTCTCTTTTCTTCTCTCACTTGTTTGATGGTAGGGAAGAGATTAGTGATTAATTGGGTGTTAGGGTTTGCCTTAGGAGATATTTATAGGAATTCCAATCCATTCCTAATATGATAGGATTTCGTGGATTTCCATCCAAGGGATGGGATTAAATCCTACTTTATTTTTGCAAGATTGACTCAACAAATTATGAAGACTTTGGATTTCGTATCCAAACATTATTTAATTGCGATCCAAACCTTTTAAATCAAACCTAACCAAATTGGCCCAATTAAATGTTAAATCAAATGTAATTTAACAATTTAAATAGCACTTGATTTATTTTACAAGTAGTAACTTACCAAAATCATTATTGGTTTCATCATACCAATAATGAAGCATTTAGGACTCAAGAAATTATGGCACTACGTCTTCCTAGGTATTCCAAATACCTAGGAATCCTTCACTTGGAGGTTACTATTATTCCTAAGTTATAATCCCATTAGACAGCATCTTTACTCCTCAGATAATGTTATTTCAAACATATTCTTATATCATTGGGACGAAAATAAAGATCGACTCATTTCCCAAAGAACTATCTTCTCTTTCTTTCTTGAGTCTGATCAGATCTCCGTGACATGTGAAATTGTCTTTCCTTATATACTTTGAGTAAGCTCCTTCCTCTAATCTGCCACATACACCTATGGGACAGATTTGTGTGATCCCTTCAAAAGATCATGTACCTCATGTTCCTTCCCACATACATCATTTTTCCAATTTCAATACCAAGGTAGGTGTATCTACTATTGGTCCACCAAATGTTTGTATTCGTGAATAGAAACACATATCTGTCTCAAGTCAAAGGATACTTCTCCATGACAATATTGAAGATGGACTCGGACTATCTGTCGTTTAATCATATTAACTCCTTAACCCGACCCATGTGACACTTCTGAATCTCCATTCAAGAACATTAGTCAGGCAACAACCTCATGAGAAAATTGCCATCCCAACTTAGATCGGAAATAAGTGATTGAATTAGATGATTTCATGATGTGCTATCGATCCTCTAAACCATTTAGATCTCTGATTCAACATGCATCGGGTTTATTCGATCTAGTTAAGTATGTCATCTTATTTGTACTAAGGGATCCAATTCATGAACTAAAAAATAATTTAATTCCTTTATTCAAATAAAATGTAACTTATTACATTATTCGAATGGCTCGCTCATGGCAAAAAAAATCCAATGATCTAGATATTCTTTATGAAAGAAATATCATCGGTCCTGCTTAAATTCAAGGAATTCAAGGAGAAAGTCAAGAATAAAATCAAAAGACAAGTATGTTGTCTAATGTACAAATAGAAATTGAGAGTATACATTTAATGAATTCTCTACTTACCTTAGAGAGGCAAGGATTCAATGGTAATTAGCATGCCCATACATGCTGCAACAAAATGGAGTTGCAAAAAGGAAGAATCAACACTTGGCAAAAATATGGCGTAGCATGTTACATACAAAGAATGTCCATCTTAGGTGGCCAAAATGTATAAGGACAGTAGCCAAAATGATTAATTGGCTATGACAAGTGAAGCTAGGCTTTGTTTCTTCTTTTTAGAAGCTCTGGAAACTCAGGCCAACAGTTAATCACTTTCGAGCCTTTGGTTATGTTTACTATGTCTTTGTTCCTAACTGCTTGCATTCTAAGTTCTGTAAGAAAGTTCCTTAATGCATATCCATTAGATATGATAATCAAAGGAGAGGTTGGAGATGTTGTGATCCAACTACTAATAGATGTTGTGTATCAAGAAAAGCATTGTCTGGATGGTTACCTTAAAAGGTTGTTTTGTATAATACTAAAGTCTAAGAAGATTAAGTGAAAGAGGAAATATACATAATGAAGCAAGTAGACGATAGTGTTAAGGAAAGTGACAAGCCACAAGAACCACTTAAATCATTAGAAAAGATGAGTCCTTGGAAGAATGGAGATAATCAAGACACTCCAAAAGAAGTTCAACCCTAAGCAAGAAATCAAAGAATCAATTGTGCCACTTCGAAGATCTAGTAGATTATGGAAGCCAAATCTAAAGTATGCAAATGCTACATTTGTTGAAGAAGGAATAAAAGAACCTCCTAGCTATGAAGAAGCTATGATTGAGAATTTTGATAAGTTATCAAACAAGGTGGTTCTACAAGGTCCACAAATTCAAAAGGACATCGAGATGAATCTACTTATGATAGATCTAGAACTAGAAGCAGGAGCAGCTTGTTCAATAGTCAGTCGATATCCACGTCTTGGAATATTTTTGTATTGCAGTGATAAAGGCCATCAACGATACATCAATGAATACAATACCCGATACAACTACATGATGTGGAAGTCAAATTGTGAATATGTTACAATGCTACGAATAGAGGAAGATGATTGGAGGAGAGGTATCAAGTCAGGTCGAAGCTCAACCTGGTCTTGATTTGGTGGCATTAGCCTGTGTTTTCATGCTTGGTGTGGTCTACTAATACTCTGGTACTATTGATATTTCATTTCTTCTGATGAGTAGCATGACTATGAATATTTTTCAATTATTATCATATTATGTACTTTCTTTTCAATATATAACTTTATCGATAAGCAACTAGTGCATTCTATTATGTTTTCATTCAAAATTTATTATTATCGTCTTCTAGGCATTTCACCGTGATGTACTAGTTAATAAAATGTTAATTTTCATCAAATTTTTAACATTTGGGATATTTTTGACCTTTTTGAGTGATTTCCCCAAAACTCACCTATATCAGTGATATATCCCCGATATATCCCTTTTTCGACTTGTCGATACGACATCGATATTAATATTTAAAACCTTGAATCACAGAAATATGCTATTGCAAGTGTACATAGCGAATCGAGAGAAACACAGGCTTGCTCCACATATATTAGGATGTACTAAATTCTATGCATGATCATAAGAATCATGACCAGACTCATACTTAAAAGAGAAGACAATCCTTTAGAAAATGAACTAATCTTCGTCATCATCGCAATGATACAAGGAAAGCATAAAAGTATGTAACCCATGATAGAATGATCAGTAAATCTAGGATTTGATCTTAATGGTTGCATATGTCTTTTAGTGTGAAGGATTAACAGGTATTTGAAATACCTAAGGGAGGCATAATGCTATAAACCTTGATTCCTAAACCTTTCCTTATTAATATGATAAAACCAATAATGATTTTAATGAATTTCTAGTTGAATAGAAATCAAATACTATTTAAGGAGTTAAATTGATCCTTGATTTGCCATTTTATCCAGCTAAATATGATTTGGATACAAATAAAATGCCTTTGGTACTTCAACCAAATTTCCCAATTTATTTAAAGGGTTAATGTTGCAAAATCCAATTATAATTAATTCATAAGCATTGGATTTGATCCACTAACCACCATCATATTAGTAATTAATGGATTCCTTGTAAATATCTTCTAAGGCAAAGTAGGAATCCGTAATCAATCCCTATTGTATGCAACAAAACTTCACCGTAAAAGAGAACAAGAATAACTACCACCACCCAATGTTCCTCTTCTCCTCTAGATGTTTGGTAGCCTCAAGAGAAGTCTTGAGGGATACAAGGGGCATCCACTCATTAAGATGTCCAAATCTCCAAAATCTGGACGTCCAAATTAAAGATCAAAGACTCTAAAGGGTTTTTGGACATCCAACATCCTTGTTGAATGTCCAATTTATGTAGGGCACAAGTACTAGACTTGCGTGCTTCAACTCTAGAGGAGGATTTGTGGCAAATGTCACCTCAGGGAACGTAAAGTGAATGACATGTGAACGAGTTTACGCAACGCACTCGGATTGAGCGTTCTAGGTGTGAAGGGCCTCATTAGCTTGTTGAGAATAAGGGATCCCATGAAGTTAGAACTTGTAGAAGGCACAACACTTAAGGTGTTGTGCTATGCGCCCCTCAGGTATAACTCGATACTCGTGGAGATCCTAAAACAAGAAGATAGTAGATCTTCTCATGTAATTCCGATTACCTAGGTCAATGTTGATTCTCAATTCTTTCTATTCAATTTTAGGCATCGACTGTTATGTGATTGAATCAATTCGAAAAAATTTTAAATTGACAAAATTTCATGCTTCCACGATTCCACCAAGATCGAACCATTCAATTCCCAACGGTGGTATGAAAGCCTAGGTCGGTCTAGGTTTATTAGAAACACAAATTTATAGTTTTTATTACATTTAATTGAGTTAAATATCAAATTTCAAAACTTTAATATGATTTAGGTTCACCAATAAGACATCTGACAAGTAGATCAGATGTCCCGAAAAGTGACAAAATGTCCAACAGTTTGTGCCATAGGAGAAAATTAATCATCCAATTTCATTGAAAAGAACCCAATACCTCTTTTTAGAGAGAGAGGTATGGGTAAATAACAGTACATATCCATAAAGAAATAACAAATGATAAAATGCTAGATAAATAGGAATATCAACACTCCCCCTCAAGCTAGAACATAGATGTCAATCATGCTTACCTTGGAATAGCAAGAATCAAATGCCGAGCAAGGTAGAGGCTTCGTGAACATATCGGTTGTCTAATCCTCAGATGTGACATAAGTAGTGCGCAACAAGCCACGCTGTATAAGATCTCTGGTATAGTGGCATCCACCTCAATGTGTTTGGTGCGCTCGTGGAACATCAGGTTGTTAGCTATGAAGGTAGCTACCCGATTGTCATATCGCATCTCCATGGGCTCCTCAATCTGGACATGCAAATCATGCAAAAGAGACGGTATCCAAATCATCTCTGCAGCAGTCTGAGCCATTGCTCTATATTCTGACCCAACACGAGAGCGAGAAACTGCTCCTTGTTTCTTGCTCTTCCAAGTAACCAGATTATCAGCCACAAAGGTACAGAAACCAGTGGTGGGTTTCCTATCAAGCACACATCTTGCATAATCTGCATCAGAATAATCTACTACTGTCATAGGAGAGCCTTTCTGGAAGAGAATACCACGACCTAGTGCTTTCTTCAAGTATCTTAGCACCTACATAGCTGCCTGCCAGTGCAACTTTGTCGGCCTCTCCATAAACTGGCTAAGTTTGTCTACTACCAAGGATATATATGGTATAGTAATGGTTAGGTACAACAACTTGCCCACAAGATGTCTGTATGCTCTGCTATGGACTACCCCTGCCTCCTCATCATGTAGATGTGCCTTGGGGTCCATAGGAATATTGGCTGGCTTGGACCCCAGCATGCCTATCTCCTAAAGGACATCCAACGCATACTAGCATTGAGAAAGAACAATCCCATCTCTGCTCCTAGCGACCTCAATCCCTAGAAAGTATCTAGTTGACCCAGATCTTTCATAACAAACTACTGTGCAAGCGACTTCTTGACTTGTCTTATCCCAGCCTCATCACTGCCGGTGATAATCAAGTCATCTATATAAATCAATAGTGCTACAATGCCATTCTCCATTCTCCTGACAAATAGAGAATGATCTGAAGAGGATCTCTGCCTCCCCGTCCTCTACAACACATCTAAAAACTTCTAAAACCAAGCTCTTGGGCTCTGCTTTAGGCCATAAATGGCCTTCCTTAGTCTGCACATACACTCCCCCTGAATCTCAAAACCTGAGGGCTGCTACATGTAAACCTCCTTCTGAAGATCGTCGTAGAGAAAAGCGTTCTTCACATCAATCTTGTGTAACCACCAATCTCTGTGGACAGCAATAAAGATGAGTACTCGAACAGTGGCAAGCTGCGCAATGAAAGTATCAAAGAAGTCCACCCCATATGTCTGAGTGAACCATTTTGCCACCAACCTAGCCTTATACCTTGAAATAGATCCATCAGAATTGTATTTCAAGGCAAAGACCCAACTAGAACCAACCAATCGCGTGCCTGTAGGAAGCGAGATGAGATCCCAAGTCTGTCTGCTCCGAAGTACTGCCATCTCATCCTTCATGGCTTAATGCCACTTTGGATCAAGCATGGCCTGCTGGCAAGTAGACGAAATGGGTGAAGCTATAAGTGCCTAACAGAAGCTGCTAAACTGAGAACCAAGACCATCTGTAGCCAAACTTCCTACAACCTGATATCGGGAATCACACATGCGAGGTGCCTTCCTAATAGCAATAGAAAGATCAGACTCATCTGGTATCTCTGACTGAGTCTCTACAGAGGGTACCCCACAATTCTGGTGATCTGCACTGTCAGGGGGATCAGGTCTAACAAGACGATCTTTATCGTCAGAGTCCATCTCAACTGCTTGTGGATCAGTCACTGGTGCGGGTAAAGACCTCTGTAGTGTCACATGAGGTCTACTATATGTCTGCAGCGAACCATGCAATCTCTGGTAGTCATCTACAAGGGTAGTAGACCCTGAAGAAATTGGCAAAGGTGTGAAAATTGGAATCGCCTCAAGTGGAACTGGAGGAATAGGCATAGGAGCAGCATCATGAACACTCGTCTGTCCAGCAACAGAAAAGTATGGTGTCATCTCATGAAAAGTCACATCAGCGCTAACATAATGCCTATGGTGGATGGGATCATAACATCGGTACCCCTTCTAACTCCTAAAGTATCCTAAGAATACACACTTAACAGCGCGAGGGGCAAGCTTGTCACAGCCTGGTGCTGGCACATAAACAAATGCAACACATCCAAATGTCCTGGGGAACACATGAAAAAGCACACCATTTGGATGTAACAAAAGAATCAGTATTTACTCGTGACGGACTAAACTCGACATCCTGTTAATGAGGTAGCACGCTGTCAAAACAGCATCCCCCCAATATCTCTGTGGAACACTGTGGTGGATAAGTAGAGTGCGGGAAACCTCTACCAGGTGTCTATGCTTCCTCTCTGCAACCCCATTCTATTGTGAAGTATAGGGACAAATGGTCTGGTGAATAATCCCATGAGTCCTGTAAAACTCAGTAAGTCTAGCAATACAAAACTCGAGGGCATTATATGTCCGTACAATCTTCACCGTGGCAGAATACTGAGTCCCAATCTCCAAGAGAAGAGTCTCTATGGTACGTCCAACATCTCCCTCGATCTTCAGAAGGAACGCCCAAGATACTCTAGTAAAATTCTCAACTACTACAAGATAATACCGATGTCCCAACCTGTCTGGAACTCTACTTGGCCCCTAGACATGCATATGGAATAACTCAAAAGCAGTTATTGATCCAAGAGAAGTACTGGTAGGAAAGGACTGATGATGCTTACCTAATTGGCACACATCACACCGAAAAATCGTAACAAGAGAAATATGTGGAATCACCTTCCTAAGGCGATCCAAAGGTAGATGACCTAGACAAGTGTGCCACTGTAGGGCACTCCCACCATCATATCTGCTAGCTCCAATGAAAGGCTCCTGGCCAAGGTGATAAAGACCAATCTCCTGTGTACCTCTGGCAATGGTCTTCCCAATAAACTTATCCTGGATAGTGCATCCCATCTCATCGAAAATAACCCTGCAATGAAGATCCTCCATGATCCTGCTCACAGACAACAGGCTCATTGGAAACTCTGGTACATGTAGTGTTCTCGACAGCTGCAATATAGGGGTCACAGAAACTTCCCCCTAGCCAACAACTGGAGCATGCCTGCCATCAGCAACTTGTACTGTTCTCCCTGGTACAACGAAACTAAGTGGCCTGAAATAGGCCTGATCTCCACAAAGATGTTGTGAAGCGCCAGAATCGACCAACTATCCTGCACCACAGTGACTCCTGTCATGCTCCTGCAGCATCACGCCCGCACACTCCTTCCTCGTCATGGTAGCGATATCCAATGCCATCTCTAAGCCAAATAACTTCAAAGCATAAATTCTAGATTCAAGAGATCCTAGAAATCATCCTAAGGATCATAAGTACCCCTTAGATCAGGATCTAGCACATGTTAGGGTGTGGGGAAGGACCCTAACAGCGCTTCTAAGGGGTACTGCCCCTTGTGGATGGAAGATCTGCCCTGGATAGTCCCTCCCTGCTAGAGGCGACGTCGGCGACCTGAAGGAAGACCGCCAGCTGCGGTGGGTCTAGAAGGTGGCGACGACAGGTCGACCCTAGAGGAGGCTGCCGATCTGCAACAACAACAGTAGAGCTTCTCTTGAGTACAGCAGCGACAACAGGAAGAGGGGAGACCAGCGATGGTGGCCCTACCCGATAAGCGACAGTGGTGGCTCTACCTAATGAGGGGATGACCAACGGCGGTGGCAGTAGCGGCGGCGCGAAGAGCCTGCCTACCTGATGAAAGGGCAACGAGGCACCAACTGGAGAAGGTGGCAGCCTGCCATCGCTGGTGGCTGATCGCCGAAGCAGCGGCGGCCCATAGTTGGTGCCCTGGAGATTAAGGTTTTTGGTGGAGGCGTGCGGAGGCTGTGTGGGTTGGATATCGGAATGCCGATCTAGGATCGCCGCTCTGATACCAAATAAGAGAAAATGAATCATCCAATTTCATTGAAAAGAATCCAATACCTCTTTAAAGAGAGAGGTATAGGTAAATAACAGTACATATCTATAAAGAAATAACAAATGATAAAATGTTAGATAAATACGAGTATCAACAGACATCCAATATGGCATTAGAGTCAATATAAGACGTTTGACAAGTGGGTCGAATGACCTATATTGTAAAATAAGTCATCTTTACATGAAGATAAGAAGTTCTACCTTCTATTCTATTTTGGCTACATGTTCTAGACGTCTTCGTTCGATCGATGAATGGAAATTAACCAAAAACCCTAACCCTAAGCACAATTTAAACCCAAAATCAAATTGGATTCAATCCGACGTTTCATAAAAAAACCTAATGTGGGTATTAGGAAATATCCATTTATTTTTTTAACGATTTTGTTTAGTTTTTCATTTTTAATTATGAGCCTATGTTGTGTATGTGGATGCGATTCTCATAGAATTAGGTGCGTAGAGATCTTTAAAATATCAAACAAATCAAAAACTTATTTTGAAAAATCAAATTTCAAACAGATAATGGGATTATTTTCTGGAATCAAAGTTTTCAAAATAATAAGATGCTTACATTCATTCGAAATGGATCTCAAACTAGGGTTTAATTAGTAACAAATGAATACGCTTACATAATATGATTAAGTAGCAATCACAGGAGAGTCAACCACTCGCATCCCTTGACATGTGATGTTATGTGTATTTGTATGTTGTTTTTCTGCGATGTTTTTAATATTGTAGAATGTTGATGTTATCAATAATGATATGTAAAGTGAAGTGATTGAGAGTGGGTTATGTTACTTTTCATATAATCCTTATAATTTGGGAGCCCTTAATATTTGATATAATTTTTGTGGAATGAATGTGTGTGTATACTTGGATGCATGGAGATACAATCACAAACACGATACATAGGAAAATATTAAAATGTGATTTAAATCTAGATCAAGATTTGTAATTTAATATGATTAAATTGACTTCACTAGTAGACCTAGTTAAACCAGTAGAACTGAATCCCTCAAGGGTCAAGCGAATCAACATGGTGATGATGAACCATTGGTTTTCGCCAAGGCAGAGTGGACATAACCATAAGGTTTTGTTAGTAAGTACACTCCCCCTTAGGAAGGCATAAAAGTAACATGTGTAACGCCTCATTAATCCTCCCGACAAGTCGGGAATGGCTAACAGGAATACAGGTGGAAATTGGTTCCAATTAATCGATGGCTAGGGTTAAAACATAGTTTAGATTATTAGGTACATTCGTGGGATGCAATTATTATTGTTGGAGAATATGGGTTGGTGTTTAGTGCCACATCTTATGATGTTTCGTTGGTGTGGGTGATTTATAAATAGACATGTACCCCCCAATTATTCTTTAGAGAAAATAACAGAGATACCCATAGGGCATTTTTCTCATGTTTTTTCCCCACTTTTCATGAGTGAGGTTTCCACATAAATCCAAGTATTCTTAATTAGTTTATTGCTTTGATTTTATTGTTTCCACATTATTTTAGATTTCAACTTGGGATTAATGCAGTTAGATTCTTGGGGTTATTCTTTGAATTACTATCTTTTATCATTATTCTGTTCTTGGAGTTCCAAATTTGTTGTCCACCCAGAAGAGAAGATGGTGCATGAGACTTGCCGCACCCTTTGTTGGCTACGAGGAATATGTGGCGAGGCGATCTACCCCTCACTAGGGTTTCCGATCAGGGTTGCTCGAGGAGGATCTCCTTGGTAAAGATCATGGTGAGGCGGCTGTTAACGGCATCAATCCTAGCGACATCACTGAACTTAGCCCAGGAGCGTCGCTCGACGGTGCGCTTGCTGAGACGACAGCATCCGAATAGCGGTGGTCAAGCTCCTGCATAATGGTGTGGATGATGGTGCAAAGGTGGTCGCCCTTCCATTAGGAGTCCTAGAAGCGCATGAGCACAAGGGCGCCAAGGTCGCCATCGTCAACTATGGGGCGACCTTCCATTTAATCGACGCGGAGTGCTGCCAGCAATGACACTGGCGGCAGAGCACGAGGTGACAGAGGACTCGATGGTCGCGAGGATAGAGCTCCTTATGCTAGAGGCGATGTACTGGGACATGCTCCTCATGAGCACCGTAGCAATTGATCTGGCAGCGCACGATGGTCGCATGGTAGGCGATGGCAGCAACGACGCGATCCTCGAGGAGATGAAGACGAGGCGACGCTGATGCGATGCAAGAGGCCTAAATCGGTGTTAAAGGTTGTAGTTGAAAATAGCAACACCATGCCCCCAGCTAAGGAGGCAGCATGGATTTGGGTTCTTTGAACCCTAATAAAGAAGGAAAGGTATTCTTGGGTCTTTTGCATGAGTAGCCCGCTTATTTCCTTTTATTTTGAGTTCCTTTGTAGTGTTGCAAAGGAAAAGGGCAGGAAAAGTTAAAAAAGAGGAAAAGAAGAAAGATAGCAGGAGGATATCAAAAAAAAATGAAGAGAAAAAAAAGAGGTAGATTTTTTAAGAAAAAGAAAAAAATGCAAAAAAAAAAAAACAGAGGATATTTTTCCAAAAAAAAGAGAATTCGAATTGAAGTGAAGAGGTGGAGAAACTCTTCTCTAGTATTATCATTATGAACATTATTTATTGTATTTCTTCTCGTTATTTTATTCTCCTATATGAGTATGGCAGAAAGAGGGAGTTTTGGCCTATTATAGTCACCCCTATTTAGGAATCCCTTTGTTGCAATCCTAAGGTACGATGAGTGACATTGAATGCTGCTACGGACTTTTGGAGTAGCTAATTATCACATGAGAAACCCAACCCTAGGAGGTCCAAAGTTCCAAGATCCCCAGAGAAGGAGATCCAATTTTGAGGTCCTCATAGAAAGGGTCCAGTCGGTTTCTATGTGAGAGATCCAACTTCTAGGCCTTTAGAGGAAGACCCATTTCAGGGATACTAAATGGGAAGCCACCAACACCAAGTCTCTAAAGGAGAGGCCTCTTTGCAATGCCAACTACAATTTGTCCAACAGCTCCAAATATCGCTAATGTGTCGTCATCAGCACGCTCGCCTATGAGCAAGAACCAATCCAGAGAGTTGTGTTCTGTTATGTAGAGTAGGTTTCATTTTTTATACAAGCAAGCATTCCATGCTCCAGCTTGAGGGGGAATGTTAGAGAATATGAGTTGGTGTTTAATGCCACATCTTGAGATGTGGTTTGTTAGTGTGTATGGTGGCCTATAAATAGGCATGTACCCTCCACTTATTTTTTTGAGAAGAAATAATAGAGATACACGCTCATAGGACACTTCTCCCGTGGTTTTCTCCCTGCTCTTCGTGAGCGGGGTTTCCACGTAAATCCAAGTATTCTTGATTGATTTATTGCTTTAATATTATTTCTATCGCATTATTTTTTATTTCAACCATTATTATTATTATTTTAAGGGTCAAGATCCATCAAAAATTCGACAGTCACCCCTATTAGTGGGACACTTCCCCAATATCTGTACCTGCAATGGAACCTGTGCATGCATACCACAATAAAACAAGGTAGGTACACCCTATAATTACCAAGTGTGGAAAAGAACGGAAAACAAAAGACAAACTGGCACACCCCACTACCACAAGAGGTAATACACGGATAAAAACCTCGAAAAAGCCAACATCAATACGACTTCATCACGGAAACATATTCACTGTTGTAACATCCACTACCTAATGTTCACTAGCATGTACAAGTGCATATATATATATATATATATATATATATATATAATTGAGAGAATTGAGAGGTTGTTTAGTGCCACATTGGAAAGTGTGGGTTTTGTGTGTCAGTGGTGGCCTATAAATAGGCGTATACTCCCATTTTACTTTGAGAAGAAATATAGAGAAAACACACTCATAGGGCGCTTCTCCCGTGGTTTTCTCCCCGCTCCTTGTGAGTGGGGTTTCCATGTAAACCCAAGTATTATGCATCTCTTTTATTTCTTTGATATTATCGCTTCGCATTATTTAAATATTTCAACTTAGTACCAAAGCAAGTTGATTCTTGGGTTATGTTCGTTCTTAAAATTATGTTTATCATTGGAGTATTCTCATGATCATCAAGGAGCAACACAGAAGCAGGTTTTGCCACAAAAGGTGCATGAAGAGGAGTCCTCTTCACAGGAACTTCCTCATCGCCGTAGATAGCGACACTTAAATCAAAGGGGATCAGATTGGATCGGATCGAAGGGTGAGATCGCTCGTGGATCTGGCGACATGATGAAGAAGAGGCTTCGTGCTACAAGCGACGTCGATGGAGGAGCAACGCGACTAGACGTGGAAGGCGAGCATGGAGCACAGAGATGAGCAACAGCAGCCATGCGACAGTGGAGATGTGGACGACACTGAGGAGGGCCTCCACTCGCAAAGGTCTCTTCCGCCGCCACTGCCATGGTCGCTCCTCTACGCCCCAATGAGCTTCGCGGAGGAGGCGAGGATCTTTGCATCGGGCCTCAGCCTCGCCTGTGTAAGCATCATCAATCCTCCCCCATCGCTAGCGTTGCCATCGTAATGGGTTGCGCAATTGCCATGTGAATGCGAGGCTCTGGGTTGCGAGTGCATGGTCTAGGGATGGTCCCGATGCTCCGTGTGGAGATCTCGCATTAATCGGGAGGCACGGTAACCGCACTAGAGGTAGCAACGGCAATTGTGTTGTTGTGGGTTCATGAACAAGTTGTCTTTGGGTATCTTGCATTTTTTATCCTCTATTTCCACATTTCTACTTGCTAGAAAAAGATAAGTGAAATAGAAAGACGGAGATAATAAAAAAAGGGAAAGAGAAAGAAAAAGAAAAAAATCAAAAAAAAGGAGAAAAGGAAAAATAAAAAAAGGGAAAAAGAAAAAGAAAAAGATGAAAAAAAAAGTAGAAGAAAATTTCAAAAAAAAAAGGTGATGAGGTTTATGTTTAAGAGAAGATGCAGAGAAATCTTCTCTTTCATTGTTTTATTTTCTTCTTGTTATTATTTTCTCTCATACGAGTATGGAAGAAAGGGAGAGTGTGGAAGCCATTATAGTCACCCCTGTTTGGTAGTCTCTTTGTTGCAGTCCCAAGGCACAATAGCATTCTCCAGCAGTTGAGGTGATATAGGATACCGCTACGAACTTGTTTAGTAACTGATCTTCACATAAGAAATCAAACTCTGGAAGGTCCAGAGTTTCGAGGTCTCCAAAGAGAGAGAGATCCATTTTCGATGTCCTTAGAGGAAGGGTCCAGTCGGTTTCTATGTGAGAGATGCAGCTTCAAGGCCTTCAGAAGAAGACCCTTTTCAGGGATACTAAAACGAGAGCCACCAGCACCAGATCTTCAGAGCTAACTACAGTTCGTCTAGCAGCTCCAACCTGTGTTCCTGCCTACAAGCAAGAACCAGTCCAGAGTGTTGGTTAGTCTGTTGTGTAGAGTGGATTTATGTTACAAGTTGAGCTTTCCATACTCCAGCTTGAGGGGGAGGGGGTGTGTTGAGAGAATTAAGTAGTTATTTAGTACCACATTGGAAAGTATAGGTTTTGTGTGTGAGTGGTGGCCTATAAATAGACGTGTAATCCTCTTATTTTACTTTGAGAAGAAATATAGAGAAAACACGCCCATAGGACGATTCTCTCGTAGTTTTCTCCCCACTCCTCGTGAGTGAGTTTTCCACGTAAACTCAAGTATTATGCATCTCTTTTATTACTTTGATATTATCTCTTCCACATTATTTAAATATTTCAACTTATATATATAGTGTTGTAAAAGTCGATAGTCGGTATTCAGTCAGTCAAACCACTAAGGAATATACGGTATGCAGGGGAGTAGTCGGGGAATACTCGGTCGGGCATTTTTAAAATATATACATATATGTATAGAGAGATATCAAGAAGTAAAATATATCATTACATAAAAGTAAACATATTCAAGTTCAAGATTATAAAATAAATTACCAAATACAAACAATATCAAATTCATTACAAATTTAATAATTAAACCAAGGTATAAACCATTACAAATACATTACCAACGACAGAGCAACATAAATCAAGAATTAATATATGCTTGAATCAAATACATTACAATATATGCTTCGACGATAGAGGGCTTTTGCTTGGTCGAAGAGGAGTCTCAGGCGAAAATAAACGATTTTAAAGGAGTGGTCGGGGTAGGGGGTCAAGTGGGGTTTTATTTGACCTAAAAGAAATAATATACCTACATATCTATTTTTCCTTCTATGCAAAAATCAACCTACTACTCAACAGACTACAACTACTCGGCCGAATAGTCAGTGTTGCCGACTATAGGCCTGCATATGGGTTATTCAGTTGATAAGGCATCGTATAGGATTACTCGATCGATTATTTGGCCGAGTAAGTCGATTTTTACAACAGTATATATATATATATATATATATATATATATATATATATATATGCATCCATAGTTTGTCTATATAAGTTCTTTAAACATCAAAAGTTGTACTATCTATGACTTGATATTCACAACTATACATATACTTTACACATGTATATACAAACATTGTATACACCAAAAGGGGCTATCTTGTCCAGAAAGGAATGAACAAAAAGGAAGCCTATCTGTCATAACAAGTAACCCATGACTAACCAAAAGAAATATGAAGTCTATCTATTTAATCACCCTCCTAGAATTTTTTGGGCCTGAATCCCCACGAAACAGATCGCCTACTCCTACTCCAGTTGACAGGTAACATCAATGAAACTCACGGCGAGAACTTGAAGAGTCAGTAGGTGGGTCCGCCCACCTCCCCGATGCTGTGCTTCCACCATTGTCCTCTTTAGGCGAATGAGATCCAACACAAAAACCTGGTCCACCAATGCTAGGCACTAGCGCTGCTCATGGGAGAGGCAGAATCCTCTTGCCCACAACATTGGAACCTAAAATAGGTTATAAATATAGGGTTAAGCCAGGTAGCTCAATAGAGACAAAACATTGAGTAAAGTCAATATAAAAAAGGGTAGTGTATAGGTTTTTACACTACAGGCCATCTACTGACTAATTCCCTGTAACTCTTGTTCAACCCGAAGTTCATATATTAGGTTCTCTCACTTGCCTCAGGAGTTAGATACTGCGAATCATCCCTCTTTACTAGATGAGATTGAGATGCAACCTTCCCTTAAGCCCCATCCTGGTAGTCTCTCCTTATTAAGGGGAGGCTAGCAGGTTTGGCGACTTTTGCAAAAGGCATACCCGTTCTCAACGTATCAAGAACATTACTAACCTTAGTCAAAAGAGTCAAGCCTCTTGGGAGCTACCCCAGCCTATGCCTTGCGAGAGCAAAGAGCAAGCTCAATTTGTGTCCAGCAAGGTTCAGTCCTCAACCATTCCAAATCATGTCGTAGGGTTGACCAAAATTGTCAAGCCACACCAATGCTCTCGCTAGGAACGTAGTCTCCAGGCATACCCTCTCAATCCGCCGTTAGATGAGATCTCAAATAATCCATCACAGTATCCAACCTCCACATTGAGTCGAATTTGAGTATATCCAAGTACCTCATTCCAATGACGACCCATGGCTCGTCACCGTACTTGGAAACCCTTCAAGATTCGAGGTAAATTCCTGGTAACGTCTAGCCACCACATCATCTTGGGTCTCCTACCCAAGCAGTGAACCCGTGGTTCACCAAGTCCCTTAGTGCATCCTTACGAGCTCACCTAGAAGACCTATTAGCTTTTAAATCATTTGGTTCTATGTTCGGAACAAAGTCCTAAGGAACTAGTGGATCGCCTGGGGTCTGACCTCAGACCTTAGGATCTAAGTCTTCTTTTATTCAAACTCTACAATGGTTATCAAATTTTTGTATTACGGATTCCGCGTTATACTTAGCCACTTAGGCTTTTGCTCCAGTTTTCCAAGGCTCATCAATCACTTATTTCATATAGTGATTATATAGGCATCGAGTCAATTAAATCTCTTTTCAATCAACACCCTATATCAGGGCTTACAATCCCGCATTTGTTCACTGAATTATGACAGGAAAGATCTTTTCCCCAACAACTTGACTCCATCTCTCTTAGGTTGCTAAGTATACAAGGAGCCTACTGTACCAAGAAAAATCTAATCAAGGAACATATATAAGGAAACCCTACCATGCTACCAAAATCTTGTGCATGCATGCATACTTGGCATGCCACTACCACTACACACCCAACAACCATTTGGGTTCAACAAGAAGCTCCTAAAGAAGAGGACATTGTCCCTACCTCGTTTCTTGAGCAGCAAGGATTCTTGGAGGAGGATGGTGCTTGGCCTTCTTTTCCTTCCCTTCCCTCTAGAAACCATGACCAACAACAATACCTATAGATGTAGGAATAAGGTCGGTCATCTTCTGCCAACAGTTTCTCTATAGATACAGTAAGTTCTTACACGGTTACACTTCCCCCTCTGATATCACTAGTAGGTCCGCCCTCAAATTGTTTTTAGAAATACACGAGTTGGGTTGGGCAAGTTTTAAGTTGGGTGGGCGTCACGTCCGACTTTACTTGCCATGTTCTAAGGACTCCATCATTTGTAAATACACCATAGAATACAGCCTAAGGGTTCCTTTGAACCCCTTTTATTGTTTCCTTTTTGTCTTTTTACAGGCTGGCTCCCTCACAATTGAACCTAAATTGCTAGCCGATTATAAATGCTTTTGTTGTCATTTGATTCCACTTGGGGATTCGTCCCAGCTTAACCTCTTCCGTCTTATTTACAAGCTGAAGCCTTTAAAGGTGAAGGAAAAACCCCTTTTTGGTACCTATACACTGTATAGTCTGCGGATGTGATATACGATGATCGACCAACCTGAAAGTTTGAGAAGACAAGATCGTCAATTTTTTATTTTACACAATGGTGAGGAGTTGAAAGTCCTCAACTCCTAGCAAGGGCCTCCAGAGAAGGATGTCTCCTACCTCACAAAAGCTTGATCCAACAGCCGAGGTGGATGTGAGAAAAATAGTGGAATTTTGGCCTATTTCCCCAATGGACTGCAATTAATTAGAGATATTGAGGGTTTTGTCCTGAGTGGAGGATGCTCATCCTTCGTCAAGTAAGTCGTAGGGTTAAGTACTTTTTTTGCAACTTTCACAGTTGGGAATGTGGCTCTAATAAAATAATTTCTGTTTATAGCTTTCCACAACTTTTCTCAACTGGACTTGCCAAAGAGGCAAGGGCAAGCAGATGCAGGTCCGTCAAAGGGAAGACAACGAGGCAAAGAGAGGGACATTATGACAGGATTACATCCATCAACTTCTTCCCTTAGCCTCAGGGATTATCCTAAGGAGGGTGAAAAGAGGAAAGAGCCCACTTTGAGTTCCACCCCTCCCTTATTGGAGCCACTAAAGTGGCAAAGGATGGTAGAGGATGATAACTATTCATTTTTTTGGTGCGCCTAACTGTGTGAGGTGGTGCGCACTCCTCAGCCAACCGAAACACCTCCCCAACCATATGGGCGGAGTTCCTCACAGTCAGCCTTAGCCAACAATTCACCCTCTTCTGAGGGCCCATGTACCAATGAAGCTCAATCAGGACCCGGGTGTTGGTCGATCCCACCCTTTGAGAAGGGTTCGGGATGATTGGCCAAACCATTAGCTCAACTAGGGGGTCCGTCGAGAGCATCAAGGAGGAAGAGGAGGTGGAGGAAGTACTATTCAGGAGGCCTTGCAACCGACTAGGGGACATCGTGGGGTCTTCCTCAACACCAGTGACACTCCCAAGAATGAGGAGATTTATCGACTGGGGAGGGTCTTCTCCCAGCCATCGAAAGGCATCAACTACAGTTAAAAAGTAAACCTCCTGACCGCAGTGGAGACTAGAGAGGGCATGTCGACGGAGTAAAGACAACAAACAGAAGAGGTGGAACAACCACCTACTCAATTTTTGGCCAAGGTGTAACGATGTGCTAGTCACCAAGGCGAGAGTCCAGTCACTGTTAAACATCGATGTGGAATGGGGTCTGTCTCCTTCAAGCCCCACCACTCTAATAAACATATACTAGTACTTCCTCGCAGAGTAAGCCTCTTTACATTAACTTTTTTTTTAAAATGTAAAACAAATTCTAATACAATGACCATTGTAGGTGGAGACCATCGAGGGTAGCTTCATTCTCGGTAAGCACCTCATTCCTGAGACTCCCGTCCCATCAAATCAGCATGATCGTAACCCTAATGAGGAAATATTCTGTTGGGTGGAGAGCACCGTGGGGGCCCTAAGAGTAATGGACTGCCATGTGGAGGATGGAGAGGCCGCCCGAGCAAAGGCGAAAGAGGAGGCTACCTGCTAAGATGGGCAGGTTAATGACCTAATGGCCCAGCTCGAGGCCAGTTGGAGGGGGAAGGCACGTGCTTGAACCATCATGTCGTCTCTCCAAGAGTCAATGGAAGCGAATGATCGAGATATGTTGTAGATCCACACCTCCTATAAAGGCCACTTGGATAGGTTGGCTAGGTTGGAGGACCAACTAAGAAGTCTCTCCCTTAGCACCAAGGCCATAAGGGAGCAGTAGGAAGTCTTCAGGGAAAAAAAGTTTCTACCTTCAAAGCTTACAAGACAGCACTCCAAGAGCGAAATTGCCTAGCCTTGGTCGAGTGGGAGCTTGTGTGCGTGTGTTCTGCATGTGATAATGCAAAAGCCCAGGCTACGCAACTTACCCGAGAGGTTGAGAAAGCCACCAAATATGCGAAGGAGGAATCAAAGAAGCTTCGCGACCTTTGCAATGAATAGTGGAGGGATATAAAACCCGACGCCATGTTAAAATTTTTTATAAAGGATCCATCCACGGTCGAGTCTCATGATCTCATATCGTCCGAGCTCAGTAAGCACACTCTAACGGCTACTCAAGCCATTTTGGGGGGAGGTCATACCTCCCTAGATTAGTTTCTCTAGTAGTCCTTTAAGATGTTAAACGTCGAGTACCAGCAACAACTCAAGGAGGGACTAATCCACGATTTGGATCCTCTCTACAGCCCCTGAGCGACCTTCGTTTGAGAAAGGTCCAACCGGGAGGAGGGGTGCCTATAGAGGAGGCGAGAGCTAAAGGCAGTGCCCCTGGAGAGGACGAACGTAGGAGACCCTTGCGCAGGGGTCCAAGCACACAGTCGCCTCTCACGGGGGAGGAGTCGCGAGAAAAGGAGGCAGACGAGACATTCCCATTGATGCCTACACTGGATATTCCCATTCCCATGGACTCCAACACCGTCCTGATGTCAACTAAGCCAAAGTGACCTTGAGAGAAAATTCCAACTTATCTGTCGGACAAGTTCTCTTTTTTTTTAAAGAAATGTAAGGAGAATCAATTGAGAATGAACGACAAGCACTTCTTTTATTTCGTGTACATGCTTGTGGAGTATAATTGAGGCTTTTAACTATAATATGCACGAAAGTTTGTAGCATGCCATGTTCGTAGGACTAATCAACCTTACATAGTTTGTAGGTGGTAGTACCCACTACCCCTACACTGAGAAATTTTGTTAGGTCCTTCCCAAACAAGAGCTAGTTTACCGCCAGGCTCTGTCGAGTAAGACGTGTCTACACGTCGTAGGACCAACTCTCCATTGATCTTGTGCTCGCACATGCGCCGGTTGTTGTTGAACGATGTGTCCTTATATTTCACAATAGAGGTGGCTGCCTCTTCTTTGCATTCATCTACTTAGTCCAACGCCACCCAAAGCTGGTTTTCATTGAAGGTGGATCAAAGAATTGTGTCCTATATGTAAGGAGTATTTCCAAGGAGATCTTGGCTACCAAATTGAAAGGTGTATGACCCATAATAGTCTTCTGGCCAATTAGGTATCCTCATAGGACATCCGAAAGCTCATCTTCCCAACCCCTTTATGTCGCATCCAACCTACGTTTCAAGGTGACCACAATGGTTCTATTAGTTATTTCTGCCTAATCATTTGCCCAAAGGTGGGCTACAGAAGTAAAATGTAGATGGATCCCCCAGCTAGCACAAAAGTCATCAATTTTTTTAAAGGAAAACTGTGTGTCATTTGAAAAAATGATCTTCAGTATGCCATACCAAGAGATGTTCTTTCGAACGAAACTAATTACCTTCTCTGTGTTAAGGCTGACCATGGCTTCAACCTCACCCCCACTTATAGAAGCAATCAACCGCAACAAGGACATATATCTACTAGGCTGGGGTTGGCAAAAAGAGACCGACAAAGTCCATTCCCCACCTTGCGAAGGGAATTGGGGAATAGATTGGCATTATGTCTTCAGGCGGCAACCGAGGGACATTAGCGAAGCATCCGCATTTCACACTTCTTGGAGAACTGCTTAGCGTGCTGGCACATCTAAGGCCAAAAATGCCGATACTGAAGGAAGCAGGCTACCAAATCCTTGTGGCTCTCGTGGTTCCCGCAAATGCCCTTATGCACTTCGTAAAGAGCTTTCGAAGTTTCAGTCTCAATAAGGCACTTTAGTATGGGTATAGAATAGCCCCATTTGAAGGGCTGTCTGCCTAAAATGGCATCACGAGGCCTTCAGGAGAAAGGATTTTAGGTGATACCTCTACCGAAACATCACCAATGGTCAAATAACTAAAGATAGGCATCATCCAGGAGTTTCTGATCTATCAGGGTAATGCTGCTAAGTTGGCACCGAAGGTTCTGTCAATCTATCAAGACAGATATTGTCACCCTCCCCAGCTAGGATGGTGAATGCCAGACAAGACAAGCTAAGTCATCAGCTAAAGGGTTGTCAGATCAGGGCATCCGATTCACCAAGGTAGCTTTGAAATCCGCTAGCTTGTCTTTTACTCTATCAACATAACGGGCTATATTAGCATCCTTTGCTTAATAATCTCCATTGACTTGGTTAGCCACCAATTGGGAATCAGTAAACATTTCAAGAATGGATGCCCCGAGCGAATGGGCTAGGCATAAGCCAATTAATAAGACTTCATACTTAGCCACATTATTCATAGCCAGGAAGTCTAGCTTTCAAGCATACTTCTAGATATGGTCGTCTAGGGAGGTTATGGCAATCCCTACTCCCCAACGATGGTCATGGATGACCCATCCACAAATAGGCACCATGGTTGTTTGGTGACGGTATCTCCCAAAGTAAATTTGACAATGAAATCCGCTAGAACCTGTCCTTTGATGGATAGACAAGATTGATATTTGATATCAAATTCCGCCAACTCGAGCACCTACTTCATTTGCCAGCTTGAACACGAAGGTTTGTTGTGCAACATTCGCTGCAAAGGGTGGTTCAAAGAATGATAAGATGTGCCTTAAAAAACAGGCAGAGTTTTCTAGAGACAATAATAAAAGCTAATCCCAACCTTTCAACGAGAGGATATTTAGCTTCGACCCCTTGGTATGTTCTGCTCACGAAATAGACTGCCCGTAGGGTTCCAGCGTCATCGCAGACCAAGGCAACACTAACGGCCAAGGGATGAGGTGGCTAAATAGAGAAACAAAGGCTCCCCCAGCTGAGGGGCAGACAGGATAAGCACCTTTTGAAGAGCTACTTTCACCTCTTCTAAGGCATTTTAGCATTGGGAAGTCAAATGGGATAAGTTGTAGCCTCTACCCTTTTTTATACACTCAAAGAAAGGGAGGCACTCATACAACAACCTGGATAAGAAGCGACCCAAGGCAACTATTTTCCCAACAAAGGATTATACCGCCTTCAGGTTAGCCAATGGGCACAAGTCCATAACCGCCTAAATTTTGTCGAGATTAACTTTAATTCCCCAACTGAAGGCTAAAAAGCCTAAGAACTTGTCAAAGGATACATCAAAGGTGCATTTTTCTGAATTTAGGAGCAGCTAAGCATCCCATAGAATTTGAAAGACTTCAATCAAATTGGCCAGATGATCAATAAAATCTTGGCCTTTCACAAGCATTTCATCAATACACGCCTCAAAAAAATTTCAATTAATTTACATAAAATCATATTTACAAGGCACTGATAAGTGACGTCGGCATTCTTCAAGCCAAAAGGCATTACACAATATTGAAAGAGGCCCCTATCCATTATGAAGGACAAGTAAGGCCTATCTATCGATGTTAGGTTTATCTGATGATAACCATTATAGGCATCCAAAAAGGACATATAGGACTATCCCAAGTAGGAGTCAACCAAGTTGTCTATCTTTGGCAAGAAAAAGTCATCCTTGGTGTAGGCATCATTAAGGTCAGTAAAATCGACGCATAAGCACCACCTGTCATTAGCCTTCTTCACGATGACTGCATTTGACAGCCAATCAAGACAAAGGGATTCTTCAATGAATCTGATTTCAAGAAGCTTATCAACTTCCACAATGGTTGTCTGCCACTGCTTGAACGATTTATGCCTCCAAGCTTACTTTATTGGTTGGGCTCCTGGCTGGATATTCAACCAGTGCTCAATCACGGCCGAGTCTACTCTCAACAAATCTTTGGTGGACCAAGCAAGAACATCAGCATTGGCCCTGAAAAGAACAAGAGTTGTTGGACTTTTGCGGTGGTTAAGTTTGCACCAACCTAGACCACCTTTCCTGAGATATCGAGAAACAGTTGTATTGCCATCGTGGAAGAACCTAGGCTTACAGTTGTCGATAGAAAGGAAGCAAAGACATCCTCCAAAGTGACGTTAACTTGAGCCCACTTCTTCCCCCATTTTTGTGACTTGGGGGGCCTTTTTCGATGGTGCGTTCAAGTTCAAGCCGAAGCAGCTCTCGTCCAGCTGACTGATCCCTGTGGACAATGCCCATTCCATTTGGAGAGCAGTATAGAACAAACTGAAAGTAAGAGGGGATGACATGGAAATCGTGTAGACAAATGACCAATGATGCCGTCAAAGGTCACCATCAAATGGACCACCATAAAGGTGGCTATCCGGTTGAAGTGCTGACTACCGTCATGAATTGAGACTAGCAGCTCAATCTCCCCTTTTGGCATGACCTTGTGGTTGTCGAAGTTGACCACGGACAGGTCTTCTTAAAACCCCAACCTATGTAGGGTTTTTGGGAAAAGGACATCCACGACAATTCCTTTATTGACAAGAAGGCCTGCCTAGACTTACCCTACTATTAATAAAGTGATTAAAAGGGGGTTCGTATGAGTACCTGGATATGGCAGTAGCTTATAGAGGGAGGAGGCAGCTCGGTCCACCTCACTGTGGGATGTCGGGTGTAGCCACCTAGTCGTAGTGTGAACTTCGGGGGGTCCATCGCCTACCAGGCACATTGATGGCCTAGGAGTGGCATTTACACCAAAGATCACCTCGATGGCCTCTTTGTCGCCTAAAGAAATGGGGGAGCTCCTCTGGGCCAAGGAATTTATCTATCATAAGGCTCTTTACAAGGCCTAAATAGCCAGGGCCTACTTGTGGTACTTCTCAAGCAGGAGTTCAAGGGAAAGGCCCTACCTCTCGAGGTCTTCAGTGGCGTCAAATGGTGCCTCATTTTCGATGAGTACCATATGAATGCCTCGCAACTGTTGGAGCTTTTCCTTGCGGTACTCCTTGAGGTCCTCAAGGGGTCCCTTTCCTTTATCCTAACTCGTTTCTCTTAATAAACTGGGCCAGGTTTCCACGTCGGATCTAAGTCTCAATCTGGTCCCTAAGATCTCGACAGTTCTCGGTGGAATCTCCTTGGGCCCTATGGTATTTGAAATAAGGCTCAATGTTTATTAGCCTCCTTATTAGGAGAGGAGGTGGCAGTTACTCTTTATTTGTCAACCAAACCTCTATGAGCACGTTGACTTGGTTGACGACCAAGGGTGTATATTCCTCGTAAGAATCCCATCGAGGTGGCCGAGCCCATTATCTCGACTACACACTTGACGATCTCGCCTTTGCTCAGGGAGAAAGCGTTTCTATTTATTTAAGCAGGAACCGCCACCACAGTTACCATTCGCCTCTCTCACTAACTGCTTGTCTTCAAAGGATTGTTCCTCCCAACATTTCAACTATCTAGTTCCGAGAGCAGAATGAGTTGTCCTACTCAACAAAGCAGGTAGCCCGATCCCACAACTCTACCATATCTTTGGGTGCAAAGTCGCCAATATCGAACCAAAACCTCTGAGTCAGGATGCCCAACTTGAAGTACTGGATGGCGATCACGTCACGAGGCCTCTCACACTACTAGGTCTTGAATCTATCAAGGTAGAAGAGGAAGGATTCTCATTTCTTCTGCCTAACCTTCAACAGTCTCTCAACGTTGTTGTGAACCCTTTGCTAACCAACAAAGTACTAACAAAACTTGTTGGCCAACTCTCGAAAACAAGAGATTTGGCCAACCGACGAGTCATTAAACCACTCGTGAACTAAGACGACTAAATAAGATGGAAATACCCATCAAAGTACCCTATCTGGGCATCCATGGATGAGCATCATCTGACAATACCTTCCCACAAAGATGCTAGGGTCAGCTGAATCGTCGTATTGTGGGAGTGTCAGGTGTTTAAATTTTTCCGGGAGGGACACATTCATTACCACTTCTGTGAAGGGGTAAGTGGTAATATACGCCTGGAAGCGAATGTCCCTCATGACCCGTGTAACCTGTCAAACAATCCCAAGGAGGGTTTCACCCCCACTTGTAGCTAAGGCCCAATCTCCCAACCACTCCTCTGAGAATCGTGGAGGTTGAGGAGGAAGGGGACGGTGCTTGCCCTCCGAACTGCCAATTTTGTGCTTGAGCTGCTCAAGCTATTCGCAGAGGTGAGCGTTCTCCTCAATCACGCGGCACCAATGCATCTGGTCATCCGCCTAGCTAGAATCAAAGATCATAGTCTCAAGCTTCTCCTTCTATTGACATACTCTCTTATCTATGTTTACTTTTTGTACTCTTTTGTTATTTTTATTATTGTACTGGACATGCTCTGTTATTTACCCAATACCTCTTTATTATATAAAGAGGTGTTGGGTCTCTCAATAAACTACTTTTGGCATTACATCTGACTTGGTATTAGAGTGCGATCCTAGGCCAGGTTCTGGTATCCCACCGAAATAAACCTCCAAAACCCTAACCCTAACCCCCTTCTGCTCTCCTCCTCACCACCGGTCACCATCACTGCCGTCCAACCTCTGCCACCACCGCCAACGACAGGGACGACACCCAAGGAGTGCAGTAACATCGAAGGGGGCCTATTGGCCCCAACAGCAACCTGCAGCAACTGCTACAAGGCTTCCCTTGGCCTCTCAGGGCCACGCAACAGCAGTGAAGGATACCTAGACCCTCGCTGCCATCTCCAAGCCCTACCGCACAGGCCCAAGCCACCACGCAGGGGTCACCGGAGAGCTGAACGCTGCTGCTGGGTCCCTGTTGACCGCTGAAACAGGCGAGGAGAGGGTTCTCTACCCTTAGTAGGGTACGCTAGGCATCCCCTAGGCCCTAGCGCACCCCACTTTATTGCATAGGGGGCAGTTCTTTTGCTTTTGACATGATTTTCAAATCACAAAGAAACTGGATCTTCACATCTAAGATCTGATTGTTGTTGTTTAATGCTGCATATGATTTGAAATATATTTCAAATCGTGGTTTAGTTGTTCTTCCTTGTCTCTATGGTGAGTTCTAGCACTTCTGAAGTTACCTCAGGCACCATTCCCGAGTCTAGGGCTTATAAGAGCCTATTTTTTGGTCCAATTATCAAATTGGGCGAGACCAATTATCCCAGATGGTCTCAAATGTTCCACATGATAGTTGAAGGTCATGGTGAAAACAGGAAAGAGCACTGCATGGAAGGACAATTACATGGTGAAGACGTGGTTGATGAATTGCATGATTTCGAGGATTGGCGACGAGATTATGTACTGTCCTACCACCAAGGCCATGTGGGACAACCTTCATGGCACATACTCCCATGAGAAAAACTCATCTCGAGTTTTTCAAATTAGTCATGACCTGTCCCTGTTGAAGCAAGAAGGGAAGTCACTTTCACAGTACTACTCTACCCTCAAGAGACTTCAGGAGAAGTATAATGCCTGCCAACCAATGTGCACTTGTGCAACGCAAAGGAAGCATCGCAGAGAGGCAGTAGTTCACCAATTCTTGTCCGATCTCAACCCATAGTATACCGCTGCTTCTCCTAGATCCTCACTTTGTTAGAGCTTCCTACTCTAGAGGATTTTTATAGTTGACTGAGCCACATAGAAGTCACTGTACCACAGACAGGAGAAAGTACTCAGGCCTTGGCTCTTACCATTATTGTTGGTCAAGGTAGGAGAGGAGTATCTTCCACTCAAGGAGTACCTTCCACTCGTAGATGCGGGAGGGGACGTGGTGCCCCAAGGAGATCCCGCACTACCACCAACTACACCAATTGTGGGAAACTTAGTCATGTGGAAGCTTCCTATTGGAGCAAACATGGAAGACCACCAATGGCCAATCAGGGTACTGTCACCACAGAGTATTCTATTGATGTCATGCTTGTTCCTAAAGCTGATTATGATGCATTGCTACAGTGCCTTTCACAGCTGACACAAGAACCAGCCTCGACCTCTGAGACCATTGCCTTCACCTCCTCTTCAAGTATAGATTTATGTGCCCAAGTTTGTACAGGTGCTAGTTGGCTAGTGGATTCAGGTGCCTCTCATCACTTGTCAGAAGATCAGGGGTGCTTTCGTGAACTCCAAGATGTACCCATGGTAGGATAGTTCAGGTCGCTGATGGCCGACATGCCCAGATTAAGGGTCAGGGGGAGGTGCCACTGACTCCCACCATAACATTGACTAATGCTTTTTACGTGCCCAATTTCTCCCTGAATTTGTTATCTGTCAGTAAGATTACAAAGCAACTTCATTGTCATGCAATATTTGATGAACTTGGATGCATATTTCAGGACAAATTAACGGGGAGGATGATTGGTGGAGGGCATGAAAAGGGGGGTGTTATCGCCTGGACCAGACTTTGATTGCTGCTACTTGCCTTGGTGATTCTAATTCTACTGTTGAGAGTGCCTTGTAGTGGCACTGTCGCCTAGGACATCCTTCTCTAGACAGGCTTCGACTCATCCTTCACATATTTCTGCCACCACTAAGATTTACTATGATGCCTGCCAGTTCGAAAAGCACCACAAATCTTCCTTTCCTGCCAATACTGCACCACGGACGACTAAGATGTTTTTGCTGCTTCATATGGATGTCTGGGACCCTAGTCGAATTCCAGATAAATAGGGGCATAGATACTACTCGGTTGTCATAGATGATTTTTCACGTCTTTCAAGGTTGTTTCTATTAAAGAATAAGTATGATGTTGGGCATGTCATTGAGACCTTTATATTAGAAATAAAGAATCAGCTTTCAATTGTGGTAAAGATTGTGTGTTCTAATAATGCTTTAGAATTCTGCACTACGAGGTTGGCAGCATTTTACAGGTCTCATGGTATCATCCGCCAAACATCCTCCCACACATTTCAGCAGAATGGTGTGGTGGAAAGGAAGCACAGGCAGTTATTGGATGTGGCACGTACTCTTTTGATCCATCATTGTGTGCCTCATTTGTATTGAGGTAATGCTGTACTTACTACCTACTACCTCATTAACAGAATACCATCATCTGTGTTACATGAGCAGCACCTTGGCATATCTTATACCCTGACAGTTTTGGATGTGTTGCTTTTATGCACTTACTGGGACCACGATGGGATAAGCTAACACCCCGGGCAATCAAGTGTGTCTTTCTTGGCTACTCACGGACAAAAAAGGGCTACAGGTGCTTTGATCCCATCGGAGGGAGACATGTGTGCAGATGTCACCTTCCATGAATCCATAGCCAATTTCTCACTTGCAGCACGGCAGTTGGTTCCGAAGAATGAGTTTGCTCCTATGTGCATACCACTTGTTCCTATGGATGAGTTTCCAATTGTCGAGGTTCTTTCTCCATCCAGTAGTAGTGATCGGGCACCAATGACTGTTTCTGTAGCTGATAGCACCACAGATCATGTGAAGTTCAAAGATCCACCTATTATGTTTCAAAAGCCAGTTACATACAGGAAACACACCCCCTACTTCAAAGCCACCATCCACCCCATCTCAGGTATGTGTTGAGATGTCTGATGATGTTGTTTCTAGTGGTGCATGTGCAAGACTTACTAATAGTGCTCCAAATGACGACCTTCCTATTGCAGTTAGGAAGGCTCCCCGATCATGCTCATTATCATGTTGCTAGAACAGTTACAACAACTAATTTGGGAAAGACATTTAGGTTGTTCATTGCAGCTCTTACCACTACTAAGATACCCCTTCTATGTATCAACAGGACTTACTTCATCCAAAATGGTGTACATCCATAGAGGATGAGATGGCCACACTACGTAGCAGACATACTTCAGAACTGACGTCTCTTCCTCCTGGAGCAAGCTAGGTGGCCTGTCGATGGGTCTTTGCCCTGAAATACAACCCTGATGGGTCTATTTCAAGGTATAAGGCCAAGTTGGTGGCAAAGGGGTTCACTCAGACATACGGGGTGAACTTCTTCGACACATTTTCTCTAGTCGCACACCTATCCACAATGCAGATATTAGTCTCTGTTGCTGCCCATAAGGACTTGATGCTTCATCAACTGGATATAAAGAACACATTTCTTTATGGCAATCTTCAGGAGGAAGTCTAGATGCAATAGCTCCCTGGGTTCGAGGTTCAGGGGGAGTGTATGTGCAGGTTGAAGAAGGCCATCTATGACCTTAAGTAAAGTCCGAAAGCTTGGTTCCAAAAGCTCTCAAAGGTGGTGCAAAAGATGGGATTGCAGAGGTCTTCTTCAAACCACTCTCTTTTTGTTAGAAAGACTGAGCAGTGCATTGTGGCATTGCTGGTCTATGTGGACGACCTTATTGTTACTGGTGATGACAGGACTAGAATAGTTGAGGTAAAGAGGTCCTTGGCTGAGCACTTTGTTATGAAGGACCTAGGTCAGCTTCAATATTTTCTGAGAATAGAGGTGGCAACGAGCAAACAAGGTATTATTCTATCTCAACGTAACTATGCTCTAGACATATTACAGGAGACAGGCATGCTGGGGTCCAAACCAACCAACATTCCTATGGACCCTAAGGTGCATCTATATGATGAGCTGGTGGAGTATGTTGACAGTTGATCCTAACGACAGTTGGTAGGGAAGCTTCTCTACTTAACGATCACCATACCAAATATAGCCTTAGCTTTAGGGAAGCTTAGTCAGTTCATGGAGAAGCCGACTATGCTTCATTGGCAGGCAACCATGCAGGTGCTCAAGTACTGAAAGAGAGCACTAGGATAAGGGATCCTGTTTCAGAAAGGGTCACCTATGATAGTAGTTGGATATTCCGATGCAGACTATGCTAGTTGTGTTGCTGATAGGAAATCCATTACTAGTTTTTGCACATTTGTGGCAGGCAATCTAGTTACATAGAGGAGCAAGAAACAGAGAGTTGTTTCTCACTCTAATGTTAAGTCAAAGTATAGGGTTATGGCCCAAACTACTGCTATAATGATATGGGTGAGATCCCTATTACATGATTTACATGTCCAGATAAAAGAGCCAATGGAGATGAGATGCAACAAGGTAGCCACCTACATAACCAACATCCCATGTTCCATTAGCACGAAGCATGTTGAGGTGAATTGTCACTACACCAGAGATCTGATTCAACGTGGATTTTGCACACTACTTTTGTTGCTTCTGAGGTCAAACAACTGATATCTTCACGAAGTCTCTTCCTCACACCGCCTTTAATGATTGTTATTCCAAAATGAGCATGATTGACATCTATGCTTCAGCTTGAGGGGAAGTGTTGACATACTTTATCTATGTTTACTTTCCATACCCTTTTGTTATTTTTATTATTGCACTGGACATGCTCTGTAAGCTACCCAATACGTCTTCATTATATAAAGAGGTATTGGGTCTCTCAATAAACTAATTTTGGCATTACATCTGACTCCTCTTGGATCTCACGGAGTTGGCCCCTAACAAGCTCTTGCTCCACCTCAAGGGCTGCGAGGTGGTTGAGGCACTCCTAATTCTCTTGAGCCTCCTGCTCCTAACGATAGAGAAAAGGTTGCTCCGATTCAGGAATTTTGGCTTTAGACGAGCCTGGCTCTTCAGCCTACCGTCGACGATGAGATTGGCCTACACTGGACTCAGCAGGGTCATTCTCGAGATTGGCCCTAGAGGAGTTACAAGTGCTAAGTGCTATCTAGCTGGTAGGTTGGCAAACACAAGGAGAATAGAATTGGCTAAATGTCAAAATATTTCCCATAAACGGCGTCAATTGATCAAGGCTCTTTTTGTTGGATCTTGTTAGGCCCAAAACAAGGGAAAAGGGACGATCACAAAGAGCAGAGCAAAGCAAACCACAAGATGGAAAGGTTTGGTAACCCAATTCCGCCTGGAAGGTGTACATTTGGGGAGTAAGTTAACTTAGAAATTTCACTATGGTAATTCTATTACAAGTGAACTATCTCAATGTGTGTAATCCGCCATAACGAGGATCATAGCTTATTTATGAGTGGTGGATCGGTAACACGTCCGAAACCTCGTGGTCACGACATTCTTGGATCATGAGTGTTGTAGGTCGAAGCCCGGTCATCACTCATTGACCGTTACATTACACATAGGCCATGTTCACCAAAACTTTTAAATGAGCATAATTGGCATTGTTTCGCCATTTGATAGTGGCTCAATTGGGTATTGTAGCGAGCGTGTGGCCCAGACGTCTTTTAAGACATCTGGAAGGTTGTCCAGACGTCTGACCAGACGTCTGGGATAGTTTACAGACGTCTGAAAATCCGTTATTTTCGACACACGCGAGTCGTCTGCGCGCCTGAGCGCACAGACCGCATATTCGCCCTTCCTCCCTCCTGCGGCTGCAGATTCCCCTACCGCAAATCCTTCTCTCTCCTCCTCGCGCGGCCTTAAAAGGACACGCCTCCCCTCCCGTCTCCACCGTCTCCTCCTTCTCCTTCAGCCAGTCAGCGTGAGCGTGAGCGCGAGCGCGAGGGCGGCAGCGGCGGCCGCAATGAGCGCGGAGGAGGTGCGGCGTGCGAGAGCGGAGCTCTGCCGTGAGGGCGAGCTCGCCGGAGCGGCTTGGCCGGTCGACGGAGGGCGCAGGGGGCGCGGAGCGACGCGGAGAGGGACCTGCTGCAGTCTGAGCAGCAGACGCGCGAGGTACGACGCGGGCAACGTCGCGAGCGGAGGTCGAGTCGCGCCCTGATTCTGGAAAAATTTCCAGAATCAGACGTCTGGGTTGATAGGCAGACGGCGAGGGAGACGTCTGGAAGCTCATACAGACGTCTGAAAGGTGAGTATTCCGCCTTCTTCTTCCTTCCTGTCGACTGACCGTACTGAAGGAGGCAGTTGGCTGTGCGCAGGTTCGCTGATTCGCCATCCTTTGTGAATCAGACGTCTGGAAGTTGTACCAGACGGCGGAAGTGACATCCAGACGTCCTGGGTGACCATCAGACGTCTGGGAGATAGGCCAGACGTCCCCGTAAACTTCTGAACGTCTGGGAAACCACGCTGAACAGGTAATTCTCTGATCCACTTTTTAAGACGTCTGGAAGAAGTTCCAGACGTCTGATCTTGCACAGTATCGTCTTTTTCGACCCGTTTAGGGCCCGTTCGGGCTCCGTTTTCCGCGATTCGAGTTGCGTTCTTTTCAGAATTAATTCCTCTACCCGTCTACAGTAGATATACACTGTTTTGAGACACTCCTTGTGTTTGATCCTTGTGATAGGACCTCGTTCAGTTGCAGTCTTGGGAGTCGCGGAGGCACGCGGGATTCCCAATCACGCCCTCATTACTCCCGTTGTACCTGGTAGAGTGGCTTAAGTTTATTATTAAAATCTGTTAAAGTATGGAACCATAACTAGAATCTAGGACATTGCATGAATCCTAGGAATGAGAAATGTATGGAATGATAGCTCCTAGGTGATGCATGAATCCTAGGGCTGGAAAACTAGTTGTATGCTAGATCCTAGGATGTGGCATGAATCCTAGGATGGAAAAACTAGTGGAATGTATAATACTGCAGTCTTGGAAAAATGGAAAGGAATATAAAGCTGCCTGTAAATTGAATTAACAGCTGCCTGTTATGAATAAAGAAACATGATTAAGATCATGGATTGTGAGAACGTGAAACTGGAAAGTGAAACATATGATGTTCTGAGATAAAGAGCTGGAACCCTACGGGGAATTAGGAGTGGAACTCCTGGAAAGAAAAAGGAATGGAACTGAGATGTAGTTTGTACTGTCTCTTGGGTACGCAGTATCAAGGGAAGTACCTGTACCTGTTTAGTGCAGAGTGGGACCAGCCACCCCAGGGACCCGGGGTTAGGATTGGCCGCTCCGTACCAACTTGTTGGCCCTCGTATACGTAGTACCGAGGAGAGCTACTAGTGTCAGGAGAGTACTAGCTACCCCACGGGCCCCGGGGTTCTACTAGCCTCCTTCACCGACTTGTTAGGCCCACTAGGGCAAACCAGGGTAGTCAGGCGAGGGTGCGCGGACTGTGGAGGGGCAAGGCCCCGGTTTGGTTACTGTAGAGGGGTTGGACCCCTGTTACTGAGAGGGCTCTGCCCTGGTTCCGTGCTGTGCTTTGGGCGCACCCGTTAACGGAAACGACTGACCGCGTGCCAGTGAGAGCTAGCTACTTGTGCGTTTATCGCGCGTGCCGTAGTCACCGTTACGTCTATCAGTGACCTTGGGGTGGTTGACTGAGGGTAGGATCACCACGGGGGGACTCTCCCGACCAGGAGAGCACCACGTGCTACTTCTACTTTTGGAAAAGACTACAATCAAGATCGTTCCCACGAGGACATTCGAGATCAAGTAAAGGATCTGAGAAATAAATGAAATAGTGAGAAAATTGAAAGATGTAAATAAAGGAAGTAATAGAACATAACAGCTACTGTACACTCTACTGTTGTCCTTAGTTAGTTTGCAACTCTACTCAGCGTTTTGCTGATGTGTTACACTCGTTACCTTTTTCAGGACCAGGTGTTGAGCAGCCAGGATCAGCGGCTGCAGAGGACGCTGGGCCGAGTAGGGTCCAGTAGAGTTTACCACAGTCTTTTGTACTTCTTTTGTTTCTGTTATAGTGAGTAGTTTTTGTTTCCGCTGTACTTTCTTTACCTGCAGTTCTTGTTATATGATAAACGTTGTTCTACTGTTGTGGTGGTATCTACTGTAGTAGTTTCTTTCCTTACTGCTGTACTTCCTTACTGTTAGTTATATTCATGCTGAATGTGGTTTATTTTACTACTATTTTGGTTACTTCCTCGTTGGACGACTAGGTCTTGGGATTAGTCGAGTCGGTCCAGTTCTCGTGTCTCGTAGGGACTCGGGAACCGGGTCGTTACAGGTATGGTATCGAGCTAAGTGTGCTAAGTGCCAACCACCTTTGTCGGTCATGTATCGAGCTTATCAGCCATCTAGGCCCAAGTCTCCCAACGGATCAATTCTGCTTGACCTAGTGGGGAAATGCAAGCTATCTTACCCTTTGCCACCTGCTTTCATTAGTTTAGCGGGTTTACCTGACTACTCTTGTAGTTAGGGTCTTACTCGATTAAGAGCCTTTCTGGGCTATGTGCTAAGCCCATTTAAGGTGCCTCTATTGTTTTGGTCTACTAGGCTTATTAGGTTTAGTTGGAGATTTTTCTTCCCTCGTCAACAAGATAATTAACTTTGGTGTATAGAAGCATTTGAAAACTAGCTCATCAATGAGGGTAAAGCTATCTGATGGAATAAGTGCTGCCAATGTATTGTGTTTGTCTGGGTGATGCAAGATGAGCCAACTCCAAATTGCTTGGTATTGAGTAAAGATGCCTAACCATTCTCAATCACTTATTTTTCATATCTTTAAACATGTAAACTATTCTTTTACATGAACCCTCCAGTTGGCTTTTTTTGAGTGCAATTTGTGCAATTACCAGGTAACATGGAGATTACACTAAAAAATTAGACCGGTGTGGCTCCAATAGAGTGTCGCATACTCTAACTAAAATGGAGACAATGTTTATGGCCACTTTTTTATCTTTTACATCTTTAAATGTGAAGCAATTCTCCTAGAAGGTATGAATCAACAGATCATTGAAGTGAACTCGCGAAAAAACATAGATTTCTGACCAATGCACGTACTACAAGCAGAGGATGTCCCGTACTCCTCTTTAAAGCCAAGCAATATTAGAGGAGCATAATTAAAAACAAAAGATTTTCTTCTTCAATGTTCCATGCTCCAAAAATTCCTTTTTCAAAAATTAACCACGCTTACCAGGAATCCTAGAAGGAGGAGATCATAGTGATAAGAAGATGGCTTCTTTAGATAGAACTCTTTTTGTTGAGCAAGTTGAGATGCAACGCTATGATCAAAATAATACAGAACAGCAACCATTGTTGCTGGAATAAATGCTCCAATGATGTAGAGTGGGGGCACGTCCAACATTTGCTGTCAAGAAAACACTGTTAGTAAAGGAAGAGTGAAAATATATAGGGCTAATTCTAAAATGGTATAAAGAAGGTTCTCTATCTCAAATGGGTAAGTTATCGAAGGCAAGAAATACTGGGACTTGATACCATTTTGCATGAGGGGACTTAATGCAACAAAAGGGGGCACATAATGACCGTCATGAAGCAGATCCTGAATGGTACCAATATCAAAGATAAGGAGAAAGAAGATATTAGGCATGTACCTTAATAATTATCCAGTTTGAGTAGCCACCAGGTGACCAGGGATTTGGACTGAACAAACGCCTTGGTATACCTTTTGGAACTGTATGGACAGGTATATAAGAAATCCCAGTCCAAACTAGAACCATGAGAGGTACACCATAATCAGCAATAAATCCACGTAGCCTGCCTGAATTTATGTGCATTATTTATTAGACTACTGCCAAATATTTCAAAGTGCAAATATGGAATGCTAACATTAAATTATACGTACAATTCACTAGAATTAGGTTCATTTTGAACCTGAGACCTTATGTATAAACTAAATGGTAAATTTATTCACTTTGACAGCACATTAATTCAAAATTACTTGATTACATTGTTTCATGTTAATATAAACGAAGGATCTACAGTCCCTAGGGCTGAATTCCGAGATGGTATTTCTGCAGGAAAAATTGAGGGATAAGTTATGAACCAGAGGCTAAACTTTGTTGTGGCATTTTGTTATTTGGTTTAGGGATAAAAAGGTAAGGTAGGATGTTCACTGATGTGATATTTGAAATTTTATGTTGAGGGTTAAGTCTACAGTACTTAGGTAGGATAAAGTGGGATGAAATGAACCAAATGGATTATTTAAGTAACCATGCCTCTTTACATATAGAAGTGCGAAAAGTATAAGACAATCTCATGTACAAATAAGAAAATGACAAAAATAATAATACCAATAAAATCAATAGTAGACCGAAGGGATATAACATTTCCCCTTAAGTTGGAGTATAGATGTCAATCATATTCAATTTAGAACAGCAAACATCGAATGAAGATCGTGGTAGTGTCCTGGTGAAAATGTCTGTTGCCTGATCATCTGAGGCAACGATAGTGGTGAAGGGTAGCCCTCGCTGAATCGAGTCACGTGTATAATAGCAATCTATCTCCACATGCTTGGTCCTCTCATGGAACATGAGGCTGTTGGCTATGTAACCAGTTGCTTTGTTGTCACATCGCATCTCCATGGGTGTGTCAATGGGTATGTGTAAACCAGTGAGAAGTGATCTCACCCACAACATCTTTGTTGTTGTCTGGGCCACTACTCTAAACTCCAACTCAACGTTGGATCTAGAGACAACTGTCAACTTCTTACTCTTCCACGTTACCAGATTCCCCACCACATAGGTACAAAAGCCAGTAGATTTTCTGTCTGCCAAGCACTCTCCATAATCTGCATCTAAATAGCTACCACACTCATGGAGGTACCCTACAAAACAGAATCCCTCATCCTAGTGCCTTCTTTAAGTATCTCAGTGCCATCCTGGCAACATTCCGATGCTGCTTCGTCGAAGTTGAAAGATTTAAATAATGCGAAAGAATAATATCAAAGCATGTAAGCATCACAAAACACTTGGACTTATGTGAAAATCCCACTCACGAGGAGCGGGGAGAAAACCACAGGAGAAGCACCCTATGGGTGTGTTTTCTCTATATTTCTTCTCAAAGAATAACTGAGGGAGTACACGCCTATTTTAGGCCATCACACACACACAAAGTGCCATAGTTTCCAATGTGGCACTAAACCACTCAATTCTCTCAACACTCCCCAATGCTCAACTTGTAACACAAAGTGACCTACTCTACATAGGCGGGAACATAGGTTGGAGCTGCTGAAGGAATTGTGGCCGTCTCTGAAAATCTAGTGCTGATGACTCCCCGTTCAATATCCCTGAAATTGGGTCTTCCTCTGATGGCCTCAAAGGTGGACCTCTCTCTCTGGAGTCCACGAAACTAAATCTCCCATATAGAAACCTGAAATCAATCCTTCCTCTGAGGACCTCGAAACTCTGGACCTCCCAGAGTTAGGTTTATCACGTTAAGTCCATGAACAAAAGGAACTCCCAAATGGGAGATTACTGCAAAAGGCTTCCACACTCCCCATTTCTCCCATACTCATATGGGAGAAGACAATAATAACAAGAAGAAAATAAAACCTGAAAAACAAGAGAAGGCTTCTCCATCTCCTCTTAAACATAAACCTCATCACCCTTTTTTCTTTTCTTTTCTTTTTTTGTGAAATTTTATTTCTTTTGATTTTTTTCTTTTTCTTTTTTTGATTTTTTTCTTTTTTTTTCTTCCTTTTTTTTCCCTCAATTCTCTCAACAGTCAACCTATCTATAAATTAACTCAATTTCCCAACGACTAGGGAGATATCTAGCCTAGTGATAGGTATAGGAGCTTCCCAACAAACTGTCTATACTGCCTACTATCCATTATCTCTGCCTTCTCATCGTAGAGGCAAGCCTTTGGGTCCATAGGAATATTTACTGGTTGAGCTCCCAACATACCTACCTGCTGCAAAATATCAAGTGCGTACTTTCTTTAGGAGAGCACTATGCCCTTCTTACTGCATGCAATCTCAATCCCAAGAAAGTACCTTAATGGCCCAAGATCCTTCATGACAAACTTGTCTATAAGGCACTGCTTGATCTCAACTATCCTAATCACATCATCTCTTATAATAATCAAATCATCCACATAAACCAGGAGCACCATCACTCCCTTTTCTACTTTCCCTACAAATAGCGAATGGTCAGACAAAGACCTCTAAAAGCCAACAACCTCAACCACTTCAGAGAGTTTCTAAAACCAGGCTCTGGGGCTCTATTTTAGGCCATATATCGCCTTCCTCAACCTACATACATACTCCCCTTGAATCTCATAACCAGGTGGTTAATGCATATATACTTCCTCCTAGAGATTAGTAGGAGAAAATGAAATGTCTTATTCTTAAAAAAGGACCCACAAAGAGAGAGCTTTGGGTAAATAACAATACATGTCCGAATCAAAATAAAAATAGCAAGAATACACCAAAAATTGTAAAACAAGTAGAGATAAATAGGAGTCTCAACACTCCCCCTTAAGCTGGAGCATAGATGTTAATGATGCGAGCTTGGAACAACAATAGTCAAACGTCGATCGAGGTAGAGGCTTCGAGAACACATCAGCAGTCTGATCCTCAGATGCAACATAAGTAGTACGCAACAAACCACACTATATTAGATCTCTGGTGTAGTGGCAGTCAACCTCAACATGTTTTGTGCACTCATGGAACATCGGGTTGTTGGCTATGTATGTAGATGCCTGATTGTCGCATCACATCTCCATAAGTTCCTCAATTTGGACATCAGATCATGCAGTAGAGACCGTATCTAAACCATCTCTACAGCAGTTTGGGCCATCACCCTATACTCTGACTCTGCACTGAAGCGAGAAACTGCCCCTTATGTCTTACTCCTCCAGGTAACTAGATTACCAGCCACAAAGGTATAGAAGCTAGTGATGGATTTCTCGTCAAGCACACATCCCACATAATCAGCGTCAGAATATCCTACCACTATCATAAGAGAGCCTTTTTGACAGAGAATACCACGACCTGGTGCTCTCTTCAAGTATCTTAACACCTGCATAACTTCCTACTAGTGCAACTTCGTCGACCTCTCCATAAACTGGCCATGTTTGCCTACTGCCAAGGCAATATCAGGTCTGGTAATAGTCAGGTATAACAACTTACCCACAAGATGTGTCTGTATGCTCTGCTATCAACTGCCTCTGTCTCCTCATCATGAAGATGTGTCTTAGGATCCATAGGAATATCGGTTGGCTTGGACCTTAGCATACATGTCTCTTTAAGAACATCCAACGCATACTTGCGTTGAGAAAGAACAATCCCATCTCTGCACCTAGCGACCTTAATCCCCAAGAAATATCTAAGTTGGCCCAGATCTTTCATAACAAACTGTTGTGCAAGAGATTCCTTGACATGTCTTATTCCAACCTCATTATCGCCAATAATAATCAGATCTTCTACATAAACCAGTAGAGCTACCACGTCATTCTTTATTTTTCCTGACAAACAGAGAGTAATCTGAAGATCTCTACATCCCCATCCTTTGTAACACATCTTAGAGCTTCTGAAAGCAGGCTTTTGGGCTCTGCTTCAGGTCATAGATGGCCTTCCTGAGTCTGCACACACACTCCCCCTCAACCTCAAAACCTGAGGCTACTGCATGTAAACCTCCTCCTAAAGATCACCAAATAGAAAAGCCAATATTTTAAATATCGATATTAATATCGTATTGACAAGTCAAAAAAGGGATATATTAGGGATATATCTAGGATATATCACTGATATCAGTAAATTTCGGGGAAATCGCACACAATGGCATAAAATATTTAAAATTAACATTTTTATGAGTAATACATCATAAAGAAATACCTCAAAAACATGTATGTGTGTGTTCATGACTTCCCTCCAAACTCGGATTTCAGCACCTTTTCAGGCCCCTGGTAGAATTTTAAATTTCAAACCTCGCGCCCAGGTAGAATCCCGCCTAGACCCCAGCAGGCCATTTCAACTTTAGTCTTCCCAACTGGTAATGTATCGTCAATATCTCGGAAATATCGCCCGATATATCGACGATGTCTCCCCATATCGACGATATATCACCGATATCCAAGAAAAATGCGCTTTGGGTGGTATCAATACCACCCGACCCGTCGATATGCGATATATCGACAATATATCGCGATATGTCGAACCTTAAGAAAAGCATTCTTCACATGAAGTTGGTGTAACCGTCAATCTTTGTGAAAAGCAACAAAGATAAGTACCCAAACAATAGCAAGTCGCGCAATGGGAGAGAAAGTATCAAAGAAATCCACCTATATGTCTAGGTGAACCCATTTGCCACCAACCTGGCCTTATACCTCAAAATAGATCCATCTGAGTTATACTTCAAGGCAAAGCCCCATCTGAAGCCAACTAGTCGCACGCCTGTAGGAAGCAAGGTGAGTTCCCAAATTCGTCTACTCTGAAGCGCTGCCATCTCGTCCTCCATAGCTTGACACCACTTTGGATCAAGCATGGCCTACTGGTAGGTAGACGGAATATGTGAGGCTATAAGTGCCTGGCAGAAGCTGTCAAACTCAAAACCAAGACCATCTATAGCCAAACTTCCTGCAATACGATATCTGGACTTACACGTGTGGAGCACCTTCTTAATGGCAATAGGAAGGTCAGAATCATCTGGTATCTCTGACTGAGTCTGCAGAAGGCATCTCACTACTATTGTGATCTGCACTGTCAGGGGGATCAGGTCGAACTAAACGATCACTGTCATCAGAACCCATCTCAACAGCTTATGGAATATCAGTCACTGGTGCGGGCGGTGGCCTCTGTAGTGTTGCATGAGGTCTACTGTATGTGTAGCGGACCATACAATCTTTGGTAGTCATTCAAGAGGGCAGTGGAGCCCAAAGAAGTCAACAGAGGTGTGGAGATCATAATCACCTCAAGTGGAACAGGAGGAATAGGCATCGGACCTGCATTATCATGAACACTTGTCTGTCCAGCAACAGAAAAATATGGTGTCGTCTCATGAGAAGTCACATCAACGCTAACATAATGCCTATGATGGATGGGATCATAACATCAGCACCCCTTCTAACTCCTGAAGTACCATAAGAAGACGCACTTAACAATGTGAGGAGCAAGCTTGTCATAGCCTAATGATTACACATGAACAAAAGCAACACACCTAAAAGTCCTAGGAGACACATGGAAAAGCTCACCATCTGGATCTAACAGAAGAATCGATATCTGCTCGTGACAGACTGAACTCGGCATCCTGTTAATGAGGTAGCACACCGTCAAAAACATCCCCACAGTACCTCTGTGGAACACTGTGGTAGATAAGAAGAATGCGGGCAAAGTCTAACAAATGTCTGTGCTTCCACTCTGCAACCCCATTCTGCTGTGAGATAAGGGGATAAGTAGTCTGGTGGATAATCCCACGAGTCCTGTAAAACTCCGCAAGTCTAGCAATGCAGAACTCGAGAACATTATCTATCCATACAATCTTCAATATGGCAAAAAACTGAGTCATGATCTCCAAAAGAAGTCTTTATAACACCTCCAACATCCCCCTTGTTCTTCGAAGAAACACTCAAGATGCTCTGGTGAAACCATCAACAACAACAAGATAATAACGATGTCCCATCCTCTCTGAAACTTTACTCAGTCTCCAGGCATCCATATGGAGTACTCAAAAGCAGCTGCTGATCTAGAAGAAGTACTAGCAGGAAAAGAAGACCGATGATGCTTACCTAATTGGCAAACATCACACCTAATAGTAGCAGCAGGTGAAATATGTGGAATCACCCTCCTGAGGTGATCTAGAGGCAGGTGACCTAGATGAACGTGCCACTGTAAGGCACTCCTACCATCATACCTACTACCTCCTGCAAATGGCTCCTTGCTAAGGTGATAAAAATCATTTTTCTCTGTGCCTCTGGAGATGGTCTTCCCAGTGAACTTATCCTAGAGAACACATTCAATCTCATCGAAAATAACCCCACAATGAAGATTTTTCATGATCCTGCTCATGGACAACAAGCTCATGGGAAACTCCAGTACGTGTATTGTTCTCAACAGCAACAACGTGGGGGTAACAAACGCTTCCCCTTGGCCAACAACTGGAGCGCGCATGCCATCAGCAACCTGTACCGTTCTCCCTAGTGCAACAGAACTAAGTGACCTAAAATAGGCCTAATCTCTACAAAGATGCTGTAAAGCACCAGAATCGACCAACCATCTTGCACCACAGTGATTCCTATCATACTCCTGCAGCATCACACCCGCATAATCTACCATCCCTACCGCAGTAGCATTATCCAATGTCATCGAGATAGGAAAGACAACCAAACTATGATCTGAATTTTTTTTTTCAGACCATACGAAGCATCGGACAAGGTTGATCAGACATTAGACATGAAGATCCAAAGCTTCTGTGATATGAGAAACACGTCCAAGACACAAAGAACGCCCCCTATGCAAGGAAGCGGGGTACGCTAAGTCCTAGGGGATGCCCAACACACCCCACAAAGGCAAGTGACCCTCTGTAGAGATCCACCCTACTCCAGCAGTACTGTGCACCAGCAGCGTTGGGTCCCGTGATGGATCGATCACCAGCAGGCAGCAGCGAGTGGCGAGCAACAACAACAGCAGCAGTACTACGATGAAAAGCGGCGAAGGCGCGAAGCACAAAGGTCACCACCAAGTTGGAGTTTGCCAGCGTGAAGAGGAAGGCCACCTCGACAAAGATCAACAGGGGGCGGCGATCACCAGGGGGGCCGCGACCCATCAAAGGGCGGCAAGACCATCTAGGGTGGCAAGACCGTCACCCGACCTTAATCATCCCAGAGGACTACCACAGCAGTCGCTACAAGGGCCAACAGCATCCCCACGATGCCGTTGTAGCCCTTGGTTGTCCCTATTATAGCCGACGGTAGTGAAAATGAGGGTGCCAATCTAATGAAGTAGGTCGGCGGCAATGAGGAAGGGAAGAAGGGGGTTAGGGTTAGGGTTTGGAGGTCATTTTTCGGTGGGATATCAGAAACCCAACCTAGGACTATGCTCTAATACCAAGTAAGAGAAAATGAAATGTCTTATTCTTAGAAAAGGACCCAATACCTCATTATAGAGAGGTTTGAGTAAATAATAGTGCATGTCCAGATCAAAATAAAAATAGCAAGAATACACCAAAAAAGGTAAAACAAGTAGAGATAAATATGAGTCTCAACAAGATCACCATAGAAGAATGCATTCTTCACATCTAATTAGTAAAGTTGCTCATCACACTGAACTACCACAGAAACTAGAATACGCACAGTAGGGAAGTATACAATTTGAGAAAAGTTGTCAAAGTCTATGCTATAGGTCTAGGTGAACCCCTTTACAATAAGCCAAGCCTTGTGTCTAGCAATAGACCCATATGGGTTGTACTTGATAGTAAACAACCATCAACAACGAACTACAACACTGTCTAGTAACTCTGTAAGCTCCCACGTGCCACGTGAGCGGATGGCAGTTATCTCATCGTCCATGACCTGATGGCACTTTGGATCAAACATGACCTACTGATGAGTTGTTGGAACCTGAATGGCAAACAGAGCCTAATAGAACTTCCCAAATGTTGTTCCTAAACAATTTGTAGACAACGCCCTTGTAGAAGAATACCGGGATGGTGAAACACAATTGCGCAAAGCTTTCCGAATAGTAATCGGAAGGTCAAGATCATATGGCACTGACTCTTATAATTGCTCTGAGGTAGTAGCATCCTCAACAGGTCATGTATCATCACAACTAGGCAACACATCATCAGTCTTTACCATGCTTACCTATACTGGGGAGTGGGGAGGAAGATGGTACTAAAGAAGAGGGATGCTTCCTGTTAGTAACTAGAAGCCTGTGGGTAATAGGAGGATCACGAAACCTGTCAGGCTTACTAGGAGTAGGCACAAGATCCATGATCGGGATGGCCTCTAAGGGAGTAGGCGATATAGTCATGGGCGCCTCAGTGACTACAAGAGAAAGACTACGCTCTGTCGTAGAAAACTAGGGAATGAACTCATGAAAGATGATATCAACGCTCACACAATGTCTACCATGAATGAGATCATAACACCGATACCCCTTCTATGTCTTAGAGTACCCTAGGAACACACACTAGACTACCCTTAGAGCCAACTTATCCCAACCAATAGTAGTAAGATGCATGAAGGCAACACACCCAAAGGTTCGAGGAGGCACATGAAAGATCTTACTATTAGGATATAATATTTGCTAAGGTATCTACTCATAGATAATAGAACTTAGCATCTTATTACTCAGGTAACAAGCGGTAAGAGCATCTCTCTAATAAAATGATGGAACACTATGATGAATTAAAAGCATACGAGCCACATCAAGTAAATATCTATGTTTCCTCTCAGTCACCCCATTCTGATGAGAGGTATGAGTGCACGTGGTTTGATGCACAACCCCATGAAATTTACAAAAGTCGAATAATTTTCTAGTACAGAATCCTAGAGCATTGTCCGACCTCACAATTTTGACAAAAACAAAAAACTGTGTCTTTCTTTCCAAAATAAAATGTTCAAGAATAGTACCAACCTCAGACTTAATTTTTAAAAGGAACACCCAAGTTAAATGAGAAAATTCATCCACAATAACAAGATAATAACGGTAACCTAGCCAACCAAGAATACGAATAGGGCCCCACATATCAATGTGAACCAACTAAAAAAGCTTTATAAATCCAGGACTCTGTCTAGCAAGATAGGAGGCACAATGGTGTTTCCCCAGCTGGTAGGCATCACAAGTGATCACAGTAGGAGATATGTAGGGGATAACACGTCTAAGCCTTTCTAGTGAAAGATATCTATTACGACCCGATTCCTGAATCCCTACGAGATACGAGAATCGGACCGACTCGACTGATCCCAAGACCGACTCGTCCAACGAGAAAGTAACCAAAAGAGCAGCAAAATAAACCACATTCACCATGTATATAACTAGCAGTAACAAAATACAGCAGTAAAGAAAGAAAATACTACAGTATACACCACCACAACAGTAAGGAATTAAACAGGTACATAAACATGATGCTTACAATAAGAGTACAGTAGTAACAGAAATTACTCACTACAACAGAATGAAAGGTATAGTAGGTACTACACGAGTAAAAACTACTGGGCTCTACTAGGCCCAGCACCCTCTAGCTCAAAAGTCTCGCCGCCCGAAGTGCAGAAATACACCTGAAGCCTCCGTCCACTGGCTGCCTGTGGAATTCGAAAGAAGGCAACTCCGGTATGGAGAAGGCGATCTTTCTCTCAAAGCAGTCCACCAAGGCGTGGTAAACGGACAGCTAATCCATCCCCAGAATTACGCCAAAGTCCTCCATCTGTATCACAAGCAGGTCAGCGGGGAGGCGGTCTCCCCAATACTGACCCCACAACCCGCATCATCTCCCCAGCTACAACAGCTGGCCGCCTAGATTTATAATTACCACTAATCCCCTAATGGAGTGCTATCAGACTCCATAGTAGCAACAACTCGTGTGGCAAGACGATACATCATACTAGAATACATGAATTACATACTCCAAAAAGATCAAACCATGTAACCATACCTGTCACCGTATGGACTGAAGCTATGATGTCTCCATGGTTCACGACGTCACGACACTCCTCGGTACTGGGGGTGGACAAAACAGGTAAGCCCGGGGTGGAGCTAGTGACAACGAGCCGGTATCATCCTCGTGGTGGTTGTCCTCCCTCAGGTACCTCGAACCCACGACCACCTGACTGGCCCTCAGTGCTCGAAGCGGTGAGCGTCTGCTGTGCTCCAGCCCTAAACGGGCAGTCCCTCCTGAAATGGCTCTGCTGGCCACACTGGTAACAGAGGGAAACTCGACGCCTCCTCTCGGTGGGTCCCTGCTGGTGGCTGGGTGGGGGTCCGATGCTAGCAACTAGCCCCTGTCAGAGGCCCCCAAAGGCCACTGATGGCCCCACAAAACGTGACGGCTCTCCTGCGGGCGCCGTGTGCCTCCATTGAGCTCTCCTAACCCGCCTAGTGTGACGACGGAAATCTCATTCCATGACAAACTCCCCTGTCGTACCCTCGAAAGGGAGATGAGGGGGCAGCGAAGTGGGTGAAAGCTGAAATTCTTCTCGAACCACCTCTCGAATCAGATGGACGAGGTCCGGAGACGGTATGCTCAAGAGAAGAGAAGGGGTAGTGTGTACTCCAAGCTCGACACATTTGTCCCTCGGGCCTCGACCTTGGTCGCGCCTGCGACCTACCCTCCTGACTCCACGTCGAGGCATCTCCTACAAGGAGACGCGAACACGGAGCAAAAAAGACATCACTACGAATCGATATCTAACGGAGAAGTTTAAGAACATATGTCAAAAGAAACGTTGCAGTGGCTACTCTAGTTACAGACACGTGAATTGATTATTTTCCAGTCAGTTGGTTCACTTTTCGGGACGACCTTACTCTGATACCATCTTGTTATGACCCGATTCCCGAATCCCTACGAGATACGAAAATCGGACCGACTCGACTGATCCCAAGACCCAATCGTCCAACGAGAAAGTAACCAAAAGAGCAGCAAAATAAATCACATTCACCATGTATATAACTAGCAGTAACAAAATACAGCAGGAAAAAAAGAAAATACTAAGGTATACACCAACACAACAGTAAGGAATTAAACAGATACATAAACATGATACTTACAATAAAAAAGTACAGTAGTAACATAAACTACTCACTACAACAGAAGGAAAGGTACAGTGGGTACTACACGAGTAAAAACTACTGGGATCTACTAGGCCCAGCACCCTCTGCAGCCGCCGACTCTGGCTGCTCAACACCTGATCATGAAAAGGTAACAAAGGTGACACGTCAGCGAAACGCTGAGTAGAGTGGCAACCAAAAGCTAAGAAAAACAGTAAGGTGGACAGTAGTTATTATATTTTTAATTTCTTTCTTTATTTTTCCATTTACTCAATTATTGCATTATTACTCAGATCTTTCTCTTGATCGTGAATATTCCTCGTGGGAACGATCTTGATTGCAGTCTCTTCCGAAAAGTAGAAGTAACATGTGATGCTCTCCTGACCGGGAGAGTCCCCCGTGGTGGTCCTACCCTCAGTCAACCACCCCAAAGTCACTGACAGACGTAATGACGACTATGGCACGCGCGATAAACACACGGATAGCTACCCCGCACTGGCACGCGGTCAGTCGTTTCCGTTAACAGGTGCGCCCCAATGCACAGCACGGAACCAGTATAGGGCAAAGCCCTCTCAGTAACAGGGGTACAACCCCTCCACAGTAACCAACAGGGATCTTACCCCTCCACAGTCCGCGCACCCTCGTCTGACTACCCTGATTTGCCCAGTGGGCCTAACAAGTCGGTGTAGGAAAGCTAGCAGAACCCCGGGACCTATGAGGTGGCTAGCTCTTTCCCTACACTAGCAGCTCTCCCTGGTACGATGTACGCGAGGGCCAGAAAGTCGGTAATATGTGCTCTCTTTGGTACCACGTACCCAAGAGACAACACACTCCCGTTTTACTTTTCCAGTTTCATTCCATTTATTTCCAGGAGTTCTATTCCTAATTCCCCGTAGGGTTAGTGCTCATATTTCCTCAGGCCAAGCCATACTAGGTTTCATCATTTCAGGTTTATTCGCATATAGTACGTAATTCCAATATTCAAACTTATTTTCCTTTCCAATTTATATACAAGCAGCTCGTGTTTAGATTCCAAACAACAGTAATTACATGTAGCAGTTATTAGCAACAGTACTTTACATTTCACAGGCAGCTGTTATTCAATTACAAGCAATTATCATTATTCTATCTACTTATCCGAGACTGCAATTCAAGCATTCAAGACATTCGTTTCAGTGTTTCTGTTCCTAGAATTCATGCCACCCTAGGATCTATCATTCAATCTAGTTTTCAGTCCTAGGATTCATGCCATGCCCTAGGATCTAACATTCAATCTAGTTTTCAGGTTCTAGGTTTCATGCCATTCCCTAGGATCTATCATTTAACCCAGATAAGCATTAATGTTTGTAATTAACTAAGGGAAGCCGCTCTACCCGCAAAATCAGGAGTACTGGGGGTGTAATCGACAAACCCGCGTGCCTCTGCAATCCCCAGAGCCGCAACGGAACGAGATCCTAACACAAAGATCAATTGCAAGGAGCTACTCAGAACAGTATACAATTACCATAAACAGGTAGAGGAACTAAATCTGAGAACGAAACTTGAAACGCGGAAAACGGACTTCGAACGGATCCTAAACGGGTCAAAAACGACAAGTCTGCCCAAAATCAGACGTCTTAAATGACGGCTCAGGTCATACCTTGACCATGCGCGATCCTTCAGACGGCCAGAAGCCCACTAAACCGTCTAAACTTAGTTTCCAAACGTCTGACCGTCACTCCGGACGTCTGGAGACCCTCTCCGTCGTCTGGTGCTCTACCCAGATGTCCGATCTGTGTGGGATGGCGTGCCCTTACGCCTTCCCGAACGATACCTACACGCACACGCGATCGTTCTCAACACGAAAAGATGCAGAGCCCTTCGACGGAACGACTGCATGACCGTACACACGAAAGAAGAGGGAAGGTAAAAATATCGCACCTTTCAGACATCTGTACCTTCCTCCAAACGTCTGGACCTTCCTCCAGACGCCTCCTTCGTCGTCTGGACGTATGTCCAGACGTCTGATTCTAGGAAATTTTTCCAGAATCAGGACCTCCTCACCCTCCGCCCGCAGCGCACGGCCGTGCCTCACCGCGCCCGCCTACTGCCTGAGCTGCAGCAATTCCTCCCCAGCACCACGCGCCTGCTGCACACCCGCCGATCGGCTTTGGCTACTCCGGCAAGCTCGCACCCTCGCGGTCAAGCTCTCTCTCCCTCTCGTAGCAGCCCCTCCTCCCCACACACTCGCAGCAGCTGCTGTTGCCGCCCTCGCCCGCTCACTCTCTCACTGACAAGAAGAAGAAGGCGATGGAGTGAGGGTGAGGGAGAGGTGTATTTGAAGGCAGTCGTGGGGAGAGAGAGAGAGAGAGAGAAAAAAAAAGGGCTACGTCTGTAGGGAGGGAGGAAAGAGGAGGGCGGAAAAAAATTAAATCCCAGACGTCTAACCAGACATCTAGACCACTTCCCAGACGTCTTAAACGATGTTTGATGCCCTGGTTATAACAATATCCAAGGTGGAGGTGCCATTGGAATGAACTCCCAGCAGCAAAGAGGACCCCCCTAAAGCAAGTAGCAGTAAAGGGAGACTAGATCATACAATAGACACCCCTCTCTTCACATCCGCCACCAATCGTTCTTGTTAGCTTGTCTTGTGAAGTACGACCCAGATCATAAAAAATGACACGACAATTCAACTCTTTGGTAATTCTACTAACAGAAAGCAAGCTAATCAGAAAATCTAGCACAAACAAAACATCTAGTAGCCCCAATATGGGGGTAACAGGCACCTCCCCCTTTCCTACTACTTGGGAATGCCTCCCATCTGCTACCTATATTGTCCTACCTAATGAAGTAGGCCTGAGGTGCTGAAAGTACCTTTGGTTTCCACTAAGGTGACGTAAAGCTGCAGAATCAACTAAGCAATCAACATAACACTAGTCATCTATTTAAGTGACAAAGGCAAACTCTATAACTGAGGAGGAAGCAAGGACAACTATCTCAGAGGTGGTAGGAGTCTCCTGAGTCAACTGGGATAGGCGTTAGAGTAACTCATCATCATCCACCCTGAGAACTGGAACAGTGTCACTTAGCACTTCTGAAGAGACCACAGCACACTTGGCTACAAAGGGTCGACCATGCTTAGTCCAACAAGTAACCTCCATGTGTCCAAGTCTCCCATAATACGTGCATGGAGGATGCTCTCTCCCAGCTGGTGCACGACTGCGACCCCTATCACGTGGTACAGAAGCTCCTCTACCATGCCTTAGTGTAGCAGTAAAGGCAAAGGTTTGCCTTATGGGCTAAGTAGCTGATAGGGTAACCATAATCCTGCTCAACCTGCTACAAGCCTCCTTTAAAGATGGAAGCTCAAAAAGGGTAACAAGTTGGGAGCGAGGAACTATTATGGACATAAACCAGATAGCTATAAAATAGCTGACTCTCTGCGATGTTCCCTCTGCGCTATGATAATAGGAAGTTGATTTAAAAACATGCATTCCAATTATAAAATTAATTAAGCTTTATAATTATTCTTCCCTGCACTCCAATTTTGACATAATTTGATTGAAAATACAATGATATCACATCAAATCTCAGTAAGAAGTACCATCTTGGCATATGGGATTTTTTCACCCGAAAAAGGAAGGACAAATCATGAAATAAATCAGTTATTATTGGACTCTCAATCATTTATTTTCACTCTCTCTCTTCAATCACAAAAAGGAAAAAGACATCACAAAAAATTTCACTAGATTCACATTTCCTTATTTTCCATCATTCTCTGATTCTCTTTGATTGTTGTTTCTCTTTATAACAGGTAGAGGATAGACCACGAGAGATCATCTTGCTCCACTGGGGGGAGAGCTTGCTCTCCTCCAAGCCCCTCTCCACGTCAGGAGAACCACCACCATGAGCCTCCGTCTTCAACCCCAATTGTGATCTTCCCAACATGATCGCAACTGCCCACTACCACAAACTACCCGCTACCGCAAGATTCACGACCGTGCCATTCATCACCGCACTCCACTTGACCGTTCGACGACAACCACCACCGTGGTCGGCAGTGACAACGTCGACATCAACACCGCATCTCGTTCTCCTTCCCACCACTATGAGCATCCATCTTCGATGTCACCACCGTGCTCCGCCCAACATTCCCGCCACCGCAACTGTCATCACCGTGAACCAATACCATCAGACTTCTTTTCTTCTTCCTTTCTCTATTTCTCCTTCCAACACAACACCGCCACCTTCTTCACTATTCATCTTCTCCAATGAAAAGGGCCCATCAACGTCGGCCACCTCCACAACCGCACGGCCATCTCCACCACCTCCCTACAGGCTCGCACAACCACTCTCCTTGTACGCAACAGCAACTCCGTGCAACCACAGCGAACGGCCTCTTCCCTCGACCGTGCAAGCTTCCCCACCAAGCTCACTATTCATCTTCTTCAACCTCTGTCAAGGCCGAGAAGGACCCAACAACCGACGACTCCAACTCACACGTAGCTACCACCACAGACCACAATTCTTCGTGCTGTCGACACCACTGGACTCGCCTCACCTTCACGAGGCCTACCACGCATGCCAACGCACCCCATGCATACACGTGGAACACCCCACCACAGGCGAGCCTCACCTCTCCGACCGACGATCTCCGACCACCTCCCGTCGTGGGACCACCGCCATCGAAACACCCTCGTCACCACCGACCTCCACCGAGCTCCACACAACCGACCATGGCACCCTCTTCTCGTGTAAGCAAAGGAAGCAAGTCCTCTGTTTTAGGGCCAATTAACATCTACATCTACTGCCATTGCCACCACTTGAATTTTGATTTTTATTATTTTATCAAGTCACTTTGCATGCGTGCCCTCACAAATCTCACTATTTCTCTCATGCACTCAACTCCTTATACATTGACTTACGTAGTTAGGTTCCTACATAAATGCATAAAACATCATTAAGTACCTACAATGCCTAAAGGAGAAATTCCAATGTCTTGAATCCTAATTACACTGCATGCCATTGTGGGTTATTTGCATCTAAGTTGTGGTTATTTTATGGTGAATTTGCTTAGGTGACCCTTACAATATCACATTTTTTGCTCTATTACGCACGATATTTTGATAGAATATTTTTGTGACAATATGAACCTCGTACTTATGACCGAGAATAATACATATATGTGAATTTATTGGTCTGTCCCTCCCTGTGGATATGATATCCTAACTTCGTGGTTAGTTTTTGCTTATAAATATTTTTGTTTAGAATTTTTCCACCATGTAATTTACTACGACAACGTATTATTTTTCTGATATCTATTCAAACAAATAAGTCTCGATCACGCTACACACGTGCACATAAATTTGCAAGCATTACACTTCGCCAACAAGCCTTTCAACATAGAATAGTATTGAGACAACGAGCGACCCTCCTAACAAAGTTGGGAAAGCCCATGATAAACCTGGAAAACTCAACTTGAGTTCTTCTCGTGGGAATAAGTATCATGCAAACTATCCTACATTGCTTTCGTTGTCCTATAATATATGATCACATCACCAATCCAGGGAATAACGCAGTTCATGATTCATGCATGAACCAAAGCGTTGTCCTTTCATGTTGCATCCTTCCCTATCTTCTCCTTGGGTTTCGGTTGAAGCAATATGTGCTCTGTCATGACCATCCACGATCATAAGAAAAGTTTGTAACCATCAGAGATAGTTGGTCTCATCCAACTTGACCATAGGACCAACGAATGGACTCATATGTCCCTATCTCCGACATGGAGTCCCATGTCACCTCTGAGGAAATTGAAGACGCCATTTAGCCTTCAACTAGACTAAAAACAATAGCCAATACCAAAGGCTATTGCATCCAATAACGAGACACCTCAAACATTTGAAATTAATTCTCAGATCATAGATTTGTGACTACAAATCACAAAATCAGAGCGACATCCGGACCAAACAGATTCCCAGAAATCAAATCGGGAACCAAGAGGACCCCCCTTAGAGCATGGCAAGCGCAAGCTAAGGAAAGAGGCACCTCAGCAGTGCCACCAGCCAGGGAGGATCGCCTCCTGCGCAGTGCCCGAGGATAAAGATCCTTACTGGTGACACTAACTACCGTTGGTGGAGCCGCTGCTGCTGGTTGGATGCGTTCCAGTAAGGTGCAGAGGGTAGTGGCGCACGGAGGAGATCGCAATTAACATGGAGGCCATAGAGGCTATGATTTTTCGATAGGATACTTGAGCACCGACCTAGGACCGCTGCTCCAATACAAAATGGAATGGAATGAACCAAATGGATTATTTTAGTAATCCTACCTATTTATATATAAAGGTGAGAAATGTACAAGACAACCCCATGCACAAATAGGAAAAAAACAAAAGAAATATTAACAGTAAAACCAATAGTAGTCCGAAGGGGTACAATAGATAACCTACCATGGATGGTCATCTAAGAAGATGGTTGTCCAGCTTCACTAGTAAGATGGTTTTAACCAAGATGAATCCAACTTATCCCAAATGGACCATATCGCAAGACATCCCCCTGTCAAATGCATCATATCCCATTGGTTAGGGGTTATCCCAAAATTGCATCCTAAAGTTGCATTTGGCAATAACAAGTAAATGGATAAGGAATAAGTAGATTAGGATGTTTAGCGTTAAGGAATAAAATAAGTGAGTATATCCCTTGACTTGGTGTAACGACCTGGGCCTAAACCTAAGTAAAATAAGGAAAACTAGGCTTTACAACTTGTTGGGTATGGGCCCAAGAACCCAAACAACCACCCAAAATGCCCTAAACCCAAACAACAACCTTGTCAAGTAGTAATTCTCAATCCTCTTTGAAATGACCTGTTGCCTTTTTAGTCAGATAAGACGTCTAGAGTTTCAGTCAGAGGTCTGGACACATGCCCGGACGTCAAAAAGCGAGAATTTTCATACGTCCCTTTTTTCGCACTGCACGTGGGCGGCGCGCAGAAGCCTCTCTCCTCCACACCCTCACCCCCTTAAACTCTAAACCCATCCTATTTAAACCCTCCCTTCTCACCACCCTCACCCCCTCACCACCAGCCACCACAACCTCCAGCATCCCCCTGTGCGGTTGTGGCAAGGGAGGATGAGAGGGACGAGAGAGAGTGAGAGCGAGGGAGAACGAGAGGGAGAGAGAGGAGGAAGAGCGTGAAGGTTGGAGGACCTTCGGGAGCTCGGCGGAACTCGCACGGCCGGCAGCGGGCGCGTGCACGAGGAAGAAGGGCTCGAGGAGGCGACCTCCCGACCCTCTGCAGCTACTGCGGTGCGCTATGGGCGGCGTAGCGAGGAGAGGAGAGTCGCGGAGGAGGTTCTAATACTGGAAGTTTTCCAGTATCAGACATCTGAAATATCGTCCAGACGGCTAGCGAAGCACCAAGACGTCTGAAGCTGAAGCCAAACGTCTGAAAGCACAATATTGCGAGGTACGTACCTTCCTACGCTACTTTCCACCATGCAGATTGTAACGCAGGTGTTGGGTTAAAAATGGAGTCTATGCTCTACACGCAGGCGCAGAACGTCGGAAAGGAGCAAGGTGCGCACTTCAAGGTGATTTTGGACGTCTGACCGCATCACCATATGTCCGACAACCCTTCCAGACGATTGGAAGGAGGGTGAGACGTCTGGAGCTACCCCCAGACGATCGCGGAGGGATCCAGACGTCTAATAGTACCGCAGGAAACACAAGGTGAGATCTGACGTCTTTTAAGACGTACGTCTGATTTTGAGCAGTAACTGTGTTTTTTGCTCATTTAGGACCCAAACGAAATCGGATTTTCACAAACGAAGTACTGCTATTTTCCACTCGAGTTCCTCTACGTGTTCGTGTTAAGTATCTACTGTTTTGAGCTCGTTTGATGTAAATTAGTCGATAATACAGGTTACCAGCCGGTGGCGTGTTCGAGACCCGTGGAGACGACGAGATCTGCGGTGCAGGCCCCCATTCCTCCCGTGATACCTGGTAGAGTGTTTAATTCAGTTGTTAATATTTAAATAAGAATGTACTTGTTTGGAATAATCGGATCGAATTCTAGGATGTAGAATGAACCCAGGGTAGACATGTATGAGCCTGTTTAAGCTGTACTGTTTACTTGAGTGCATAGTTAAAATAAATTGCTAGCAAATAGTATTAGTGTAATTATGAGATGTATATTAAAATACGAGTTGTCTGTACGTGAATGAAAAAGTGAACTGTGAAACCACAAGTTGCATGTATATGATTGAAAATTAAATTGTGAAAACACGAGCTATCTGTATATGGATGAGGAAAGAATTATGAAACATAAGATCTGAATATGGATAAATGAGATGAATAAGCCTGAACCCTACGGAAAATTAGGAGTAGAACTCCTATGTATAAAAGAAATCTAGAATGTAGGCGGGAAGTAAGCTGATCCTTGTGTACACGGTACCAAGGAGAGCAACTGTCTCTTTTAGTATAGAGCGGAACTAGCCGCCCTTGGGTTGAGACCTAGGGTTAGGATTGACCACTCTACACCAACTCATGTTGGCCCTCACATACGTGGTACCAAAGCGTGCTACTAATGTAGGAAGGGAGCTAGCCACCCCACGGGACCCGGGGTTAAGCTAGCCACCCTACACCGACTTTGTTAGGCTCGCTAAGCAAACCAGCGTAGTTGGACGAAGGTATACGGACTGTAGATGGACGAGACCCCTGTTCTGAGAGGGCAAGGCCATATACTATTCCGTGCTGTACTTTAGGCATACCCGCTAACGGAAACGACTGACCACGTGCCAGTGCGAGGTAGCTACCCGTTACGCGTGTTGTGGTCACCGCTACGTCGCGACAGTGATCTCGAGATGATTGACTGGGTGTAAGACTACCGCGGGGGGACTCTCCCGGCCAGGAGAGCATCATGTGTACATTCTACTCCACGAAAAAAACTGCAATCAAAATCGTTCCCACGAGAAACCAGCAAGATCAAGAAATAATTGGACACTTTGAGAAATAGATGAACCAAAAATACATAAATGAGATAAATAGAAATGAGAATAAAGCCTAGTTGTTTTTACTTTACTTGCACATAAATAATGTAAACACCACTCTACTCAGCGTTCACTGACTCTGTCTTTTCGTAACCCTGTTCAGGACCAGGAGTTGAGCAGCCCGAGTTTCCGACTGCAGAGAGAGCTGGGCCCAGGCGTAGTAGTTTTTTTCTAGTTCTTTGTTTCTACTGTAGTTGTGAGTACTGAACTTTAAATTATTATTCTCGTTACTTTCTGTTTCCTGTTGTTGTAGTGGCATGTACTATATCTTGAGACGGTGGTTCTACTTTCCTTTACTGCTTCGTTCTTTCCTTCTGCTTAATTATATTGCATGTGTGAATGTGATTTATTTTCCTACTTTTGATTATTTCTCGTTAGACAACTAAGTCTTGGGATTAGTCGAGACGAGTCGATCTTAGGTCCTGTAGGGATCCGGGAGCCGAGTCGTAACACTCTTATATCCACCACTCACTTTCATGAATTTACCATATGGGACTATCCTTTGTGGTATTACAATCTCCCCTACTTAAAATCCTGACATCCTCATCAGGATTCAATCAATCAATCAATATACTCCCAATAGTTGTGGCAGCTCCACCTCATGGCATACTCTTTGGTCATCCCAAGGATAGACCTTTCCTCCTACTAGAGGGAGTTTGGCTCTGATACCGTTTGTAACGACTCGAACCCAAACCTAAGTCAAATGGAAAAAACTAACATTGACAACTTGTTGGGTATGGACCCAAGAACCTAAACAACCACCCAAATTGCTTAAATCTAAGTTGTCAAGTAACAACTCTTAATCCTTTTATATCTCACCACTTACTTTCATGAGTTTACTATGTAAGACTATTCTTGATGGTGTTACACTTGGTAGTTGAAAACTTATGTGACAGGCAAGCTCTTTGTATTACTACAAGATGACTTGCATTTGGATGGTCAACTAGCAAGATAGCTGTAGCATTTTAGTTCAAAGGGTTGTACCGTAGATAAATTGAACATATCCAAGGGTGCTCATCAACTAGGTAACACCACCAAAAACTTTTCATCTCGTGGGATGCAAGTTATCCCATGGGATATCCCATAACAAAATACACCCTTGTAATTTTAAGTTTTCAACGGTCTTCTAATTGTTCTTTAGGTGCATTATAAAGGCTTTTGCTGGCTTAGACCCTTCATGAACGAGGAATTAGACAGCTAGAAGACATGAAGAACAATCAAACTATCAAAATACGAGAATTTAATGTGGAAAATCCTCAAATAGGATAAAATCCATAAGCAAAGGAACTGTCACAATAAAAGATGAGACGACATGCAATGGTAAAGTATAAGCATAATTACAGACCCTAAATCTATGCAATTTACATATGCATATTTATAGACCCTAAATATATGCCACATATAAGAGCATTCCCATAATTGTGCCAACTATTGGAGATTCCATCATCTATACAATGGACAACCACTTTATAGAATTTTGTAATGAAACTTCTTTCCTAAAAAGTTGTTCAATTTTTCCACACCACAAGCCAACTCTGCTATTGGAATTTGGAAATACATCTATAAACATTGAGTCTACATTTATGGAATATGGATCGGCTATCCTTACTCTAGCTTCTTTATAGTGCAATCCTCTTCTTCTGCTGCAATTCCTACCCCTTTTTGTATATAGTAAGTAATTAATATGCAAGGGTGATGGATCATAAGGATTTATTGCAATTCACCTACTTGATAACTCACATCAGTGGCATTAGACAAATGAGTAATGGAATCTATAGAATCTACATTTTCAAATAATAAGATGGAACTACAAAACTAATTAGACTTCCTTACAGAGGTAAAAATTCTTTGCTCTTCTATTGGACATCATAGCGTTGCATCCTTTGTGACTATAAGCACTCTATCCTCCACTAAGTAGTTGCATCCCTTTATTTCTTGGGTGTTAAATGAGGTGAGGTTTTTGGTAAGATCAGAAATATGCCAAACATTTGTTATGGTAACTCTTGTCTCATTGTGCATCTTAAGGTCAACTATTCCTATCCTAGTAGTCCAACACTACAAATCATTCCCATCTGAACAACTCCATGTTAAAGAGATTTATAGGTAGATAACTAGTTCTTATTAGGAGACGTGTGATGTGAACAAAATGAGTCTAAAACCCAAACATATTTTGATTTATATAAGTCATTTACCATGATCACATAGCCATGTTCTATGCATTCTACCTTCACAAAATCCACCTTTGCAGAATTTTCTTTGGGATTTGGAAATTGATTTTTTTCAGCCTTCTCTTTGTTTTGGAGTTTCTAACAACCACCAATAAGATGCCCTCTCTTCTTACAATAGTTATAGAATAGCCTATTATTCTTTATCTCCTTTACTACATTCCATTCCTCATTAGTGGCTATAACATGCAATGCTTCATTCCTCTCATCACTTGTTTTATTGATTCCGTATCTATCAATTTTTTGGAAAACAAAGATGACCTGATCTCCTCCAAAAATATTTCCTCTCTACTATAGATGTGCCTCTGAGACGCTTGTAAGACAAGGGTAATCAACATAGCAATAACAATGCCTTATCTTCATCTTCAATTATAATATTCAAATTCTTGAGATCAAAAATAATAGAACTGAATATATCAAGATGTGATTTTGTAGATATACCTTCAACCACACTAACCATAAATTATTGCATTAAATGTAGCCAATTCCTGAGAGTATCAAGTAAAGTGATTCGAGGTTCAACCTAAGGTCTGTTGTTTTTCCATGCACAGCCTTTTGGAGAATTTCTTTTGACAAGCAAAATTTTATATTTGCTAAGGCCTTCTATGTTTTCTATGAGGTCATAGACATCAACATCTTTTATTTGCTAAGAAACATCTTTAAATACACTGTTGAAAAGAATTACGCACATCTCAAGTTGCGAAGACCAAATTGATGTTTCAGTCAAACTTAATCTCAAACTTTATTGTCATCTTTACAAAAGGAGTAGTTCTAGAAGTGAATTAATCAAGGAACGAATGTGAAAAATGGACACCTAACTGATTGATCTATAGGCTAACTAGTTAAATAAGGCAGCGTTTATCCAATTGAATCATAGGTCATTCAATCAATCAAAAGTCGAATTGCCTACCCACACCACCAACACTATAGTTGCTAGAAAGTTTGCAACTACACGTCTGGTACCACTTGTGTGGATCAGACTCTCCTCAAATAAGAAATTAGATGATGAAGAAAGATCAACAGCCCAATCATAAGAACATGAGAATTTAACATAGAAAATTCCTGAAATAGAGGGTAAAAGCCATGAACAGAGAGAATCACTTTACTATAAAAGATAAGAAATCATGATAAAATGGAGTAGAAGCATATTAAAATATTTGAAATCTATGGAAACTCATGGAAGTACCTCTACAGTTATCCTAAAGAGATTGTTTTGTTGATTGATTACCATATCAATTATGCTAACTGTTGAGTTATATTGTAAATCATCTTTATTTTATATTTAAGCAAGGGTGTGTATGTACTTTGCCCCTATAGGCCTTTCCATGTAAAGGCACCTAAGGCTAACCTAATAATACTTTTTGCTCATTTTTCCTAATATGGTATCAAAGCAGCGGTTCTAAACCGATGCCCTAATACCCCATCGAAAACCAAGCCTCAAACCCTCCACCAAAAACCTTGTTCTTCCCTCTCTGACGCTGCCAACTCCTCCGGCGGCTCGCCAACAAGGGCATCATCTTTACTAGCCCTCCCCTTGTCCAGCACCACTACTGGGACTCGAGGAGGGCTCCAAGCGCCACCTTCAAGCCTAAGGCCAACTCCAGCGCAGTCGCCAACCTTCAATCATCCTCATGTCACCGATGGAGCTGCTACTACACTGTCACATGGCCTTGTTCTCCCTTCAGTGCCGCCGCTAAGACTCCTCTTGAGTCCATAGCGCTACCGCTGGAGCCTGTACTTGGTCGCCGCTCCCTTCCTATGACGTCGCTAGGACTCCTACGCCGCCGCTGGCTCTGCTGATCTGCCACCTCTCCTTGTCTAGATCGTGGGAGGAGTCCCTTCCCTAATATGTTGTTGCTGCTGATCTTTCTCCTCTCTATTCCAAATTATCTGACAGTTTGAGAGGGGGAGGCAACCTTCCTTGGCTACTGTTTATGTTGGAGTACTGCTGATTTTTTGACTGGGTGTTATTCCTATGAGCAGAGCAGGTATGGGAGACAACAAGGATTCCCCGAGTGACTTATTGGGGAGGTTATCCACCACGAGCGCACCTCCGCACATGCAAGGAACCTCTATCAAATTTGATGGCTCCAACTTTCTACTCTGGTCCACCTCCTTTGCTTGGTTTGTTGGATCTCACTGGAAGTAGTATATTTTAGAGAAAGATGAACCTGCAATAAAATCATAGGATTGGTTAGCAGACAACGATTGGGTTGCTATCTCCCTCCTAAACAGTATGACTCAGACCATTACCAAGAAGATGTGGCAAGTTCTACGACATTCATTCCCATAGGAGTAATGTTACTCACCTATACAAAGTTATTGAGGAGATTCATACCCTTCGAAAGGGCAACATGTCCTTAGCAGAGTATTATGGGGCAATGAAGAACTTATGGGACAAGCAAGACACACACCAGCCCATTACTCTTGATGCAGCGGTCGTTGTAAAACAGCGAAAGGCCATTCCTTCTATACAGCTCTTGTCTAGACTTGGGGCTGGCTATAAGTTAATCAAGGATCAATTTATGACCATGGAAGACATTCCAATACCTGAGCAGATTTATGCACATCTAACGAGATTGGAGATGTCTGAGCCTACTCCTACTTAGGACTCCTCTACAATGGCATTGATAAGTCGTAATCGGGGTAACACAACTTCTGGAGGACGAGGTGGCCACAGTCGTGGTGGTGGCCGCAGAGGTCGTGACTGAGGAAGGAGTTCCTTATTCTGTGAGTATTGTCATAGGAATGGCCATACCGTGGATAGGTGTTGGTTGAAGCATGGTTACCCTCATGGTAAAGATCCCCATGCTAATCAGGTTGTTGTTGAGGAGAATCAAGCTCCAAATGAGGATGATCGAGTTAGCATTACGAAGGCTGAGAATGAGTAGTATATCTCTTCTCGTGCATCCACTTCTGCAAGTGCAGTGCTCCAGCAACCAACAAGTACTTGTGCTACATTGGTTAATTCCTCTGCTCTACCATGGTTAGCTAACTCAGGTGCATCATTGCATATCATTGGTGATGCCAATCTCTTTTCCTCTCTTCGGAGCCTTCTACGCCTTTTCAGGTTAAGGTAGCAAATAGGGGTTGCCTCCTGTGACTAGTCTTGGAAACTCTCCCTGTCTCCTACCCTACCTCTATCTAATGTTATGCATGCCCCAAAATTTGCTATCAACTTAATGTCTATCAATCAGATTACTAAGATCCTCATTGCAGAGCTCTTTTTTATGACCAATATTTTCTCTTGTAGGACTTGGATATGAAGAGGCAGATTGGTGGCGAGCTTGAGCAAAATGGGCTCTATTACCTCCATGTTATGCCACCTTCATTTGTTGTTGCGATTTATGTCATCACTGCTCTTCAGTGACACCTTCATTTGGGACATCCGAGTACCCATGCTCTTCGCCGCCAGTTTCCTGACTTATCTATTCCTGCTTCTCTTCGTTGTGACACTTGTCAACTGGGCACACACTATACAGCTTCCTTTTCATCGAGAAATACCCGCGTTGAGTTTCCTTTTGATGTGGTTCATGCTATTGTCTGGGGTCCATGTAGGGTCCCAAGTGTGCATGGTTTTCATTATTTCCTTATGTTGGTGGATGATTGTACCAGGGCCTTTATGCTAAAAAAGTCTGATGTTGCTAGTATTATTCAAAATTTTACTCATGAAATAAAAACGCAGTTTTCTATGATTAAAAAAACTTTTTGGAGTGACAATAATCTTGAGTTTGTGAATAGCATATTGGGGCATTTCTTTCAGTGTATGGGTATTATCCATCAAACCACTTGTCTTCATACATCTCAACAAAATAGGGTGATTGAACGCAAGCTTCACCATCTTTTGGATGTTGCTCACATGCACCATAATATTCCAGATGAATGTTCCTACCATGTTTTGGGTTGATGCTGTTATGACTACCACATTTCTGATTAATCGGGTGTCCAATTCCATGTTAAGGGGGAAATCTCCTTTTTCTGTGTTGTTCCCCAAGAGGGACCCATTTCCTGTCACTCCAGCTATCTTTGGCTATGTTTGTTTTTTCCACAAGTTCAAGGTGGATAAGTTGTCACCCAGGGTTAAATATATTTTTGTTAGGTATTCTCGAATGCATAAAGGCTACCAATGTTTTGACCCAGTGACACAGCAATCCTATGTTTCAGCTGATGTTACTTTGAGGACATCCCTTACTACCAGAAAAAGGGGGAGAACACCACCACTCAAGCCATTCCAGGGGAAGTGCCTTTACATATGCCCACTGATCCACCAGTGCCCTCTGAACCACCTATTACTCCCGGTGTCTTCCTTAGACATCCGGAGGTTAGTGATACTTTTCCCCGACATTTTACTCGCAAGACCACACATGTGGATTCAGAGGTTGAACCACTATCCACTATTCCGGAGCCAACTCAGCCCGCTCCCACTGCCAATGATTCATCCACTAATCAAGTCCCTTCCACTTCTAATAGCACAGGTTTGGATGTTCCTATTGCTTAAAGGAAGGCCCCACGATCTATTCGTGTGCCTGTAAGATATGCTATATCCCAATTTATGTCACTTGATCACCTTCCTATTGTAGGACGCAACTTGTGTCTGGCGGTTGGCACGCATCAAATTCCACGAGATCACGTTGATGCCTTCCAGGACACAGGCTATGGACAACGAGATGAAAGCTTTGCAAATTCGTAGAACGTGGGATCTTATTGATCTTCCCCTAAGTGCCATGGTAGTGGGGTGTAGATGGGTGTTTATTCTCAAATGTCGTCCTGATAGTTCCGTGGAATGCTACAAAAGCTCTCCTGGTCACCAAAGGGTACACACAGACATTTGGGATTGATTATTTTGAGACCTTTTCACCAGTTGCACGTCTCAACTCTGTGCACATTTTGCTTTCTATGGTCGTCAACAAGGGCTAGATTATGCATCAACTTGACATAAAATATGCCTTCTTGTATGGTGATTTGGATGAGGTCTATATGCATCAGCCACCCGAATTTGTTAGTTAGGGAGTGTCATAAAGTTTGCAAGCTAAAAAAGACTATTTATGGCCTCAAACAGAACCCCAGAGCCTAGTTTGAGAGGTTCAGCAAAGTGATGCAAGAACATGGGTCTGTCAGATCTTCAGTCGACCACTCAGTCTTCACCATTTACAATGAGACAGGGTTTGTTATATTGGTGGTTTATGTCGACGATATCATTCTTACTAGTAGTAATCGAGATGCTATTGAGAACACCAAGGCATTACTGCAGTCTCAATTTGTTACTAAGGATTTGGGCCTGATTAATTATCTTCTTGGTATAAAGGTTCAGCATGTTGATGGAGGCCTAGTTTTGTCCCAAAGAAAATATGTACTTGACATGCTCAGGGAAGTTGGTATGCTGGGGTGTAAGCCAGCATGTATACATATGGATCCATCCTTACCTCTTGCTGATGATGGCAGTCCTCTATCGCAGGATGTTACCAGGTATCGAGCTATGGTTGGAAAACTATTATATTTGACTATTACTAGGCCAGATATTGCATTTGTTGTGGGGAGATTGAGTCAATTCATGCAGGCTCCTACAAAGATTCACTAGGATGGTGTCTGTCAAGTGCTCAGGTATCTGAAGCGTGCTCCAGGAAAAGGGATACATTTCAGAAATCATGGCCATCTTGATATTTGTGGGTATTCCAATGCTGACTATGCAGGAGCCCATGAGAATAGGTCAACCACTGGGTACTACACATTTGTGGGTGGCAATCTTATCACCTGAAGGAGTAAAAAACAACCAGTGGTGTCTTGTTCTAGTGTAAAATCAGAATATAAAGCTATGGCACAAACTAAATGTGAACTATTATGGGTCCATTCCATTGTCCATGACTTTGGTGTTAGTATTTCCAAGCCTATGCCCATGTTCTGTGATAATAAGGCCTTCACATTTATTGCGAATAATCCTGTTTTCCATGAAAGGACCAAGCATATTGAAGTGGATTGCCACTTTATAAGGGAGGTCATCTTGAGCAAGAAGATATGCATACCCTATATTGGCACTAATGATCAACTGGCTGACATTTTCACCAAAGCACTCTCCAAAAAAAAGATTAGAGGTGTTGAGTTTCAAGCTAAGCATGTGTGATGTTTATGCTCCAGGTTGAGTGAGAATGTTGAATTATATTGTGAGTCATCTTTATTTTATATTTAAACAGGGGTGTGTATGTACTTTGTCCCTACAAGCCTTTCTATATAAAGGCACCTAGGGCTAACCTAATAATACTTTTTGCTCATTTTTCCCAATACTAACTTTGGGGAATTCCATCTTTAAAGTTAAATCCAATGAGATTCCCACAATCGAGGCAAACTCACAAAGTGCTCAAGGCATGACCCTAACATGCTTTATTACACTCTTATGAGAATCAGTTCTATACTTCAGTCAACTTCTTTGTCATCTATTGGTTAATTGTGTAAATTTTATCTTTTTCCTCAACCGTTCTCTTACTTCTTGTAAAGAGCAAGAATAAAGTAGCTACTCTACTATGAAATTGATAAATTTGTTGCCTTAAAGACCAAAATTTCATTGGTATATACCTTTGCTAAAAGTGCTTATTGGCATCATACTTGAGGTTGATTTGCTACATGAAACCATTATGGAAAGGAACTTCAAGCCGAGCTTTCAGAATTTAAAATTAGCTAAAATTTTGTTTAGCTAAGGAAAAATATCCATACACATCTGTAAACAAACTCTAATTTTTTCCCTAATTTTCAAAGTGTAAATCTTTATCAAAGGTATATGTATCATTAAAATCTAGTGTGTTTCACAAAAACTTACCGCTATCAATAGAAAGGAAGCTGAATCATGTATTAACAATGATATGTACATCCATAAGCACGAACTAACATATCAGCACATGTAAGCATTTATATCATACAACAAATTACCTGTTCCATAACGCCAAGACCTTGCTCTGCGAGTTTTAAGAGCTGTCAGAAGAAGACCAAAGGATAGAACAAAGGCAAAAATTCCATTTCCAAACAGCCAAGAGGCAATAAATTGGATTTTTGTGGGATCTTCTCTTTTTGGGATCTGAAACTCATCAACTAAACCCTGCACAAGTAATTTTACAGTATATTAATAAATAAAGCATATAACCTTTTGACCATAGCACAATGATTTCACCAAAAGTAGCCTTTTCAATTTATTTGGTCCTTAATGCCTGTAGTGGCTGCATGCTAAGAGCCTAATTTGATACAATTCCCAAAATTAAGGGGCTGAAGTCAATTCAGTGCAGAACTTCTAACTGGATGTTAGTTTGCTTAGAAACAAATGTACTCATCCCAGCTAGTGCTTTCTAGACATGGATATCTAAAGGACCATAAATTGCCGGTGCCAAATATTTCAAATTTTTTTCTATATTTCAAAGTGTGTGTGTATGGGCATCAATTCTCAGATGAGCTTACTGGTCAAAATAGTTATTTAAGCCATTATAACTAATTCTCATCTTTTCTTAGAATCTTTGAATCGTTTTACAAAAAATATGCTATAGATATTACTTAAACTTTTAGAAACTAGTACTTTTACAGCTTTTTCTTTAAGATGCCCAACTTAAGCATTGCTTTCTGAAATGACATAGTTGTATATGCTCGACTGCCGCAATCAAGGTCAATGACCAATATTGTTAATTCTTAAACACTCCTTTATTGCTGAGGGCCTCTCTTGATGGAATCTTATATCTTGCAACCCATTGAAAAAATATTGAGTTTTGACCTAACATCTGTACAGTATAGTTTGCACAAATATTCAATTAGCACAAATAATTTTAATGGGTTTTCGTGAATAGTTTGCCTACTTAAGAATTTGCCACACCCTTGCACTTGCAGAAAGAAATTGTTGTATCAGACCTATAAAGTAATTTTATCAGGCTTGTCTCCAAGAGAGACAGAAAAAAACTGGCTGTGTTCCTTGATAATGAAACGAAATAGGTACACGAACCCGAATTGCTTGCTGTATGAAAAGCATGGCTATGAGAAGCCCAAAGAGTTCACCAGCAACACGTGTGAACCTATTGATAATGGAGCAAGCACCTAGAATAGCCATCATGATGAGCAACAATGATGTCCATACACAGACCCTAAGCATTCACGAGTTCCAAACAAAAAACAAAAGAATAGAGTCAGATATGTGACAGTATCAGAAAGGCAACAAATAAATAAATGAAATCTGTTAAAAATACCATCCTGTCCAAGCCAAAAAGAGCTTCTGCCCCAAGTCAGGTCTATCCTTGGCAAAATCATACATGAAGGTGTACATGAGAACCGTCGGTTCAGCAACACCAAGGATCAGGAGTGGTTGCCCCCCAATTATTGAGTGTACAATTCCACAGAGTGCTGTGGATGCAAGAGTCTGCACGGCAGTTAAAGTTCCATCTGTAAAAGAAGATAAAAATGAGTGTTTAATACATTACTTCCAACAAGCCATCATAAAAGAATATGTTCATGTAGAAGATTCATATCTTGCCTGTGTTTCTCTCTAGCTGCTCACCAAAAGATATAACAGGAATTGCTGAAGCAAAGAATATGTATGTTGTCGGAGCGAGGATCCTGAAGGAAACATCATGTTATTTATCATTTCCATAAATCAGTCACAAAGGATGAGAATATTGCTCAAAGTGTAACATGGAAGAATAAATACTAGACTTTGAAGTATATACTGAGTAGGAGAAAATAGGCTAACAACAAGACATGCTTAAAGACCAAAATATAAGATAAAGACTCAAAATGAAGAAGCCGCTTTGAATGCATCTGATACCACCTTATCCCAGAATTGAAACCTCCTTGCCAGTCATGTTTGTAGCAAAGCAGCCTTGCCTGCAAATCATTTCTTATCCCACGGAAAGGTACAAAGGTCTCTTCCATGCCTATTTCTTTGAACACAATGGTTCTTGACAAAGCTCAACCAAGAAAAACAACTCACAATGTTGAATTGACTCGAGGAAAACTGCAACAGAGAATTTTGGGGGTTCCAACTATGTCACCAACTTGCATCTCTTATTTCCGGACTCAACTCATGGTTTCCTTACAGGAGTGCTATGGACTAGGCGGATAACCACAGTATTAGCAGAAGGCAGAGAGAGTTTGTGTGTATGTATATGCATCAATAGAGATTGGTATTTACAATTGCTTGATTTAAGGCTTGGAGAAAAGAAAAAAGACCAACATTGCATGTCAGAAGAACTGATATGTATGTCCTAAGAATTGAGCAATTTTTTTGAGTCAATTTCACCTTCCATCAACTGAAGCTTTTGCAAGATTGTGATTTGGACTCCATGGAACAGATGAACCACAAACCAACAATGGGGGGAAAAAAACTTAAGGAATTTTAAGATGCTTGAGGGTGAACTGGATTAGCGGAGGCTTGCCATCAGAGCTTTGACAATCCTTTAACGGGAAAAGAGGAAGGAACAAAGACTTACTTCCATCTATGTCCTAGACTAAGAGGACAACTCTCCCCAAAAGGAACAATGCATAGAAAACCAGGGAGCTCTTTACATGCTCGACTCACGATTACATAACATGAACCTGGAGATCTTTCCAACGATGTCCCAAAGATTTCTAAAGTTCCAATGCTAAGACCAGCAGGAAGCTTAGCACCAACCCATGCCTTGTAGAAACTGACCACAAAGTTCTCTAATCTTCCAGCTCTAAAGGGCCACTAATCAACAACAGAATTAGCGCAGACCCATGATCAAAATGGAAGAAACCGCGACTTCACAAACTAACTGGAAGCATTAGACCACAGACAAAACAGTTCTGACCTCATGGACTGTATGGTTGGCATAAACACAAACGTTTTACGTACAACCACAAAGTCACATGATTTAGTGGAACACAACACCTTAACAACAAGCACCAGTGACACTTTGAAGCGCCAGAACCCACAAATGCTTCTTCAGTTACATGAAAAAAAAAAACAAAAACAAAAAGAACGAGACAACAGTACTGCCAGAGTTAATTTACACAATGACGGGTCAAAGGATTCGGAGAGAATGGAAGAGCCAAGAGAGGAGAGGAGACATCCCAATGAAGGAGTGGGTTGGGATATCTCTAATGAGAAGAGATTTGCTTGTGGGAGGAAACCGAGCTCCAGATGGCAGATTATATAATAATGCTGGTGATGGTAGTAGCCGGAGACATGAGGTGGAGGACGAAAGGTTGAGAGGACAGCTACTGCTGCTGAAAGCCAGTGAGAAAAAAAGAGGGAAAGTGCACTCTATCCGAGGGAATAGCCCTTCTTTTGAATCCTAATCGCCATCAAAACTACTTTGCATTTTGCGCAATTATTGTACCCGTCGCTTTCTAATTTTGGAGGCCCACTAAAGTGAATCTTAGATTATCTGCGAGACCAGACGTGCTGTCTGCTTGAGACGAGGGGAAGGGAGAGGCGCCAAGTGGCTCCAGCAATTGAAATACCACAGATTCAGGATATGGTGTTAAAAAAAATAATTAAAATTAATAAATAAATAAATAAAGGGAAAAGAGATTTGCATGTCATGTCCAAAAGTTTTGTCAATCTACGTGGAGCCTCCAAGAAAAAGAAAAACAAATTAATGAATGGACATCGTCTAAATGTCAAAATATTCCATAAAGCAAGAATGGACTTCAACAAACAATTCTTTGATTTAATTAATAAGAAATGGTATGGTGAAATTGTTGCTTCCAACCTACCATTACATGAGTGTGATTTGTAGTCAACCTATGATTCACCCAAGCCCAAAGGTGAAATATTGACTCTATTCCCAGACATTAGCTCTAGTTATTGGTAGGATGATATTGATTTTTTCACAAGGTTTCCTAAGGAGGATATTAAAGAATTGGAAGGAATGTTGGGGATTAGATCTAAGCAAACTAAACTCTCCTTGGAATTGATCAACCCTCAACAACCTAAGGAATTAGACTCTGCTCAGGTTTATCATGACTAGGGAGCATATTAGACCAGCAAATCTAAGGGTGGCGTGGTGGGTATGGATTATTATGACTGAGAATTCTTTTTCCACCACCATGGGGATGCTTTCAAACCCTCCCCCTACATTTTTAGAAGTCGTTACTAATGCCCACTTTATGAGGCCTCCTAAGGCAGCCAAGAGAAGGTCACTCTCACCCTTGTTTAGCAAGCATGTGGCATCACTCTATATCATCAACTTACTAACATCTTGGGTTACCTATTCACTTAACCCTCTTTTGTTACGACCCGGTTCTCGAATCCCTACAGAACACGAGACCGAACTGACTCTACTGATCCCAAGACCCAGTCGTCCAACGAGAATTTAACCAAAAAGCAGGAAAGTAAACCACATTCACTATACTAAGCAATTAACAGTAAGAAGATACAGCAGTAAAGAAGTAAAAACTGCTACAGTACATATCACCACCACAACAGTAGAAAGTAACAAGTACAGGAACATAAAGAACAGGATATGAAAGTATAAGAGTCTACTCACTACAATAGAAAGAGGTACAACAAGAAGCTACAACTACTGGGCTCTACTGGGCCCAGCACCCTCTGCAATCGTGGGCTCTGGCTGCTCAACACCTAGACGTGAAAAGGGTTATGAGTACACAAAGTGAGCGAACACTGAGTAGAGTGGCAACCAACTAACTAAAGTAGTAAAAATGGACAAGTAGTTGTTGTTCATCAATTACTTTCTTTAACTAATTATTCTTTCCACCACTTGGTTTATTTATCAGGTCTCTTTCTTGATCTCTAATGTTCCTCGTGGGAACGATCTTGATTGCAGTCTTTTCTGAAGAGTAGAAGGCACACGTGGTGCTCACCTGGCCGGGAGAGTCCCCCGTGGTGATCCGACACCCAGTCAACCACCTCAAGGTCACGGACAGACATAACGGTGACTACGGCACATACGATAAGTGCACAGGTAGCTACCCCGCACTGGCACGTGATCAGTCGTTTCCATTAACGGGTGCGCCCAAAGTACAGCACGGAACCAATATAGGGCCTAGCCCTCTCAGTAACAGGGGTCTAGCCCCTAAAAACCAGACAGGGGTCTCGCCCCTCCACAGTCCACGCACCCTCGCCTGACTACCTTAGTTTACCCAATGGGCCTAACAAGTCGGTGTAGGGCGGCTAGCTGAACCCCGGGCCCCGTGGGGTGGCTAGCTCTCTCCCTACACTAGTAGCTCTCCCTGGTACTATGTACGCAAGGGCCAAGAAGTCGGTACAGAGTGGTCAATCCTAACCTCGGGTCCCAACCCAAGGGCAGCTAGCTCCACTTTGTACTAAATAGAGGGACAGTCGCTCTCCTTAGTACTCCGTACTCAAGGACCAGCTCACTTCCTGATGAGAACCTCATCATGAACCCTAACTAGCACAATTTAATCCAAATATGTGTGAAAAAGCTCCTACAAAACCCAAAGAGAGGCTTAATTCAGAGAATTCTGAGTTAAAGAATAAAACAAATCATCAGGGGTAAAACTGTAATTTTACCAATGCAGTTTGCGAACAAGGTAATTAAGGGTCCAAACACAGGTTAAACAAGCTTAACAATGAGGGAAGGGGGATGATCTGATCTAAAAAGGGTTATAGCAACTTCTAGGAATTAAATGACATTCTGTAACCCTAAAAACAAACCCACTTCAATTCATGAGGTTCGAGGCAGGATAAAAATCAACTAAATCCTCTAAAAATAATAGAAAAATATTTCCTAGGGTTTAGAACCTTCAATTTGTCCTTTGGAACCTATTTTGACCTAAAATGAGAACCATGCCAAATTAATGACTTAATTTGGGTTTTTACGCAAATTAGTCTGTCAAACATGGTCCAACCTAGAATTAAAATTCACCATTAAAATCCTTAGGTTCAAATTGGTCTGGTATAAAAACTTGAGCCTAAGAAAAGACCTCCTTGACTGACTTTACAATTTGGTCCTCTTTATTAACTTTTTGACCCTTATCTTTTGAAACCCTTACATTTAGGCCCCCAACTTCTCATCGTTCTTTGCAGAATGGTCCTCCCTGCCACTTCTGCGCAGCGCCATGCCTCCGGTGACCTTACGCGGAGGATGGCGCCGCACAGGGCAAGGCTGTCGTCCTTTAAAACAAAAGGGGGGTTCCCTGCGACGTCCTCTGTCGCAGGAACCCACCCACGACCTCTACCGTCAACCATGCCTTCCGTGCGAACGTGCGGAAGGCATGGGTATCCCTTCCGACCATACTCCGGCGAGGCTGGCCCGACGCCACCTCGTCCCTCTCTCCGCGCCAAGCCCTTTATAAGAAGCGGTAGACCTTGCCGACTCCTTCAAGCTTTCTTTGACGGAGAAACACCTCCTCTTCATCCCTTCCCCCTCCGGTCAGAGAGCCCGAAGCTTCCGGCGATCTTCTCCTCCTCATCCTCCTCGTCGCTCTATTGCCCTACCTGCAGCAGGGTTTACTCTGCCCTATCGTCCGCGCTAGGCTGTACCCGCTGGTGCCCTCTGACTGCTTCCTCGTTGCCGAAACCCTCCTCCAGGGCGTCTTCGTCTCCAGCTCCAGCAGGCAAAAGCCGGATGCTCCTCCCTCCCCCTTCATCAAGTAAATAGGTAAATAATCTCTGCTCTCTCTTCCTTGTATTTTCCCTCTTCCAATTTGTCATTTCGACCACCCGACTGCTACTGTCCAGACCCATCTTCCCCATCTCCGATCACCCTCTCCTACGAGTCCATCCCACATCCACAGACCTCTTCACCCCTCGCCGACCAGCCCAGAAGCTCCCCCACACTCCACTCCACCGATCCCCCCTCTCCATTCACTGCCAAGCACCACCCAACCATCCCCCGAACAAACCCATCTTTCCACCCACAGTCTGACCTAAGTCGACCTCTACACGCACTCCCACGCCTCGCCGACCATCGCACAGGCTTCGCCACACTCCGGCGAAGCTTTCCATGTGTTCTGACTTGGCCGAGAGGCCGTCACTGTGATTTCAGGTTCGCACCCTCTCGCCGCCATTATCGACCTGCTGCAACAGCTCCACCTACAGCTCCAGGTCTTCCCCAGCCCAGGCTCACATTCCAGGTTGTGCGGGCAGTCTCCGCGAAGGCATCCAGGCTTGCGATTTGGTTCGCAAGCCTCGTAGCTGCTTCAATTGGCCGCGGACTCCTCGCCTGCAGGCACAAAATCGGGAGGTGGGACTTTAGTCCCACCTCGTAAGTGTGCAGCCAAGCGCCCACACTTAAATTGCAAAAGTGCATAGGGCTTACTACCTTCGAACACAGGGGTCAGGTCCCTCTCACTCGCATGCAGTGCGCCTCGCGCTCGCTCGCCCTCGCCCACGCTCACGCCCCGCGAGTCTGGGCCGGATCCGACTACCTGAACCACGCACTCCTCACCCACCACCGCACGCCAATGGGCCTGGTCCCGGGCGCAATACCCGAACCCGAATACCCGGCTCTGGGAGAGTAGTCCTAAGAGAGATAATGAGAAAGGGAGAGACACGGGGAAGGGGTAGGGTTTTGCTCTGACCTTTGTGTAAGCGTGCAGGAAGAAAAGAGGAAGAGGAAAAAGAGAAGCGGCCGAAGCCTTTGCCGCTCAGCAGAAGCTAAAGAAGAAGGAAGGAGAGAAACAGAAGAAGAAAAGAAGAAGCCACACTGGGCAGCTGAAGAAAGAAGAAGGAAGGCACTGTAGCAAAGCCACAGATAAGTCGTCTGAGCATTGCATCAGATGTCAGAATCACCACAGCCGCAAGCAAAGAAGAAAGAAGAAGAAGAAAGAGGAAGAAAGGCCAGCGGCCAGAGCACAAAGAAGAGAAAGAAGAATGCAGAAGCCTTTGCAGCCACCAGAAAGGAAGGAAAGAAAAGAAGAAAAGGAGAGTCAGCGGCCAAGAAGAAGGAAGAAAAGAAGAGGAAGATCACCACTGCCGTAGAGAAGAAAAAGAGAAAAGAGAAGGCAAGACTGAAGAAGAGCAAGGAAAGTAAAGAGAGGAAGAAAAGAAAGAAAAAGAAGAGAGAAGAAGAAGAAGCCAACAAAACTCTCTCTCTCTCTCTCTCTCTCTCTTATTTTTGTAACATAATTGAAAACTTATGCATACTTCTAGAAACATAGTTGCTCCCTGAGTTCGACCTCGGGAAAACCTTATTATTCCAAGTAAAAAAATCTTGTAGTAATCTGGTAGTTGTTTTGTCACATACTATAACGACTGATTGTAAACCATAATAAACATAAAGACACAACAAGACAGAACATGCGAACCAGCGTATTACTACTTCCCCACTCACATTTCCAGATCCATTCCATTTATTTCCAAGAGCTCTACTCCTAATTCCCCGTAGGATTCATGCTCATATTCTTCATGTCAAGCCATACCAGGTTTCATCATTTCTATTTCCATTCTCAGGTTATACATATGCAACTCATATTACTATTGTTCACATTTCCATATACAGGTTATACACAGGTAGCTCACATTTCCATCATTCACATTACCATTCTCAATTTATATACATGCAGCTCGTATTATGTCATTCAACGTATACAACAGGAAATTTACATGCAACAGTTAGCTAGCACAAGTGCTTCATATTTCACAGGCAGCTGTTATTTATTTATAGGCAATTGTTATCATTCTATCTACTCATTTAAGACTGTAATTCAATCATCCATTACAGACATTTCAAGTGTTTCTCATCCTAGGATTCATGCCATATCCTAGGTTCTAATCATTCATTCCAGACATGCATTTAGGTTATAATTAAATTAAGGGGAAGCCACTCTACCAGTAAACCCAGGAGTATTGGGGCTTGAACGGCAGGCTCACATGCCTCAACAAGCCCCAAACCCACAACGGAATGAAGTCCTATGACAAGGAACAATCACAAGGAAACTATTAGAACAATTTGGAAAGCCTTCTAACAAGTAGAGGAACTCACAAGAAACACATCGGTATCTTATTTGCATAAAATGGAACTCAAACGGACCCTAAACGGGTCAAAAATAGGGTTTCTGTCTCAAATCAAACGTCTAGAACAACTTCCAGACATCTTAAAAGTGACCAGTATCATACCTAATTCTCTGTGCCAATCCTCATACGTCTAGGAACTCTTCTGGACCATCTGGACCCAGCTCCAGACATCCGACCACCTCTCCGGACGTCTGGAAGCACTTCCCGTCGTCTACTACGTCGCCCAGACGTCTAAAGTGCATGGGGGGGCATGTCCCACGCCTTCTCAAAGCAAATCCTGCACGAAACCACGCAATCTTCTCAAAAGGGCATGCAACAGAGTATCAGCGGAGCGGCCTGCATGGCCGTATCCGCAAAGAGGACGTACCTTTGCGAAGCCCTCTCCTCAGTCATCTGGAACCACTTCTAAACGTCCGCATCGTCGTCTGGAGGTCACTTTAGATGTCTGATTCTGGGAAAAACCTAGAACCAGTACCTGTTTCCGCTGCTCTCGCACCACGCTTGGCCGCGCCGCGCCCCCTCACCTGCAGCCCCGGCTGCAGCAGTGTCGAGGAGGACCTCCCCGATGCACTCCTCCTCCTCGCGCATGCGCCGCTCCGACCGTGCGCTCACTAGTAAGCTCCCACGCGAGCTTTCTCTCCTCCTCTCCTCACGCTAGTCTTCCTCGACGCCGCCCGCGCGCTCTCTCGCTCGCGTTGCCTCTCTTGTTGGAGTGGAGAAGAGGGGAAGGGGGTCTTATATAAAGTCGGTGGGTTTAGGGTTTTGCTAGAGGCGGGGAGAGAGAGAAGAAGGGGAGGAAAAATGAGAGTACTGTCTGCACGCAGTATGCGCGCAGATGCGAGCTCGTACTCAAAATTTTCAATTTCCAGACGTCTGACCCACAGTCCAGACGTCTTAAAAGGCTCAAACAACACGGGTCTTAACATCTTTGTTACGCATATTTTTAGGACCTCATCAATTGTCCTTTGAGCCTAATTTGTAGGTACCCCCCCCCCCCCCCCCCCCCCCCCATTTGGCTACTGACATAAAATGCAACACTAGTTGAGAGGCAATCTAACCTAAATAATCAACTCTGCACACACTAAGTGTTCTCTTCTCCCTTATACCTTTATCTTTGTTTTATAATGAGAGCATTGCAAGATATAGGCAGGGGGAAGTAATTAACATTGTGTGCATGAGGACACAATCCGAGTTAGGAAAGATAAAATTAGTCAAGCCAAGTAGTTAACCACCTTTGAGGGGTTTTGTGATGAGTTAGGTTTAGACCCTTTAGGCCTAGATAGGCTTAAAAACTTTGGTACTCATTGAGATGTGGACTATTATCTAAATCCTTGAGGAAATTGAAAAGCCAAAGCCTAAGTCAAAGGCATGGGAAGAATAGGGCTAGGACCTTTCACCCTTAACTGTTGAAGGACTTTGTTGAATCAAGCAAGCTCACTTGCACTAGGCACTCTAAATTAGCTTGTAGGGTGCTAAGCATTAATGAAGACTTGGACCTCTATCTAAATCGTTAAGAAAAAGTCCTAAAGCTTGTCTGGGATGAGTTTCTTGTGGGTTGGATTCAACGCAAATGCAGTAGTCTATAAGATCTAAAATCCCACACGTACCTAACGTGCATTATGAAACCATGGCATCGTTCTATGGACCCCTTACAAAAATTGTTGGAATTAAAAAGCCTGGCTTGTGGAAGGTGCCTCTTACGACGTCATCACGAGATATTGGAGTGTAGGGCCCTCTATGGGATCACAGGAGCATGATGACTCCTATAGACATCTAGAAGACAAATCTGAGGTGTAGATACAGGGTAAACAAGGAAATATTAGAACAAGCACCCTCTTGCTAAACCAACAAAGAAGATACATGAGGTGCTTAATTCTTCCGAGTCAGTACAATCTACTGGGTGGAGTTCCAGGCCGAAGAAATCCAAGCCGGAGACCTAAGGCTAAGGCCATTTGGAACCTGATGGGGTAAAGTGACCTGTTTCTTGGTTCGTACAGGAGTACCTTCAGGTCTAGATTCTGAGATTCTGATCTGACTCCTTGAGGATCGGGAGATGAAGGCTCCCTATTTTATCCTTCCTAGCTTAGATGATTGTACTCTTGAGCATAGTGTTTTGCTCTAGACTACCAAAAATTAATCATGGGGGTATTTAATGAGTCTACTTTAGTGGACTATAATTGAGCTTGTTAGCTAATTCTCACACTTTAGGTTACATTAGTTTAATGAACTACCCATGAAATAAATGCAGATGTGTGAATTAATCTTGTTCACATTATTCAGCATTATGCATCCTTTTATGTCTCTTAAATAATTACGCATCATCTTAGGCTGTATAAATAATTATTGGTTTGTATTCCTAGCATAATGCATCTTCTTATGTATTATAAATAATCATATGTTTTGTTATTTGCAGGTACAAATGTTGGTGGCCACATCATGGTCTATCCATCCAAATTAATTCTCAACCCTTTGAATTTCCTTGCAAAAATCACCCTGTCAATAATTAGCAAGGTGGATGGCCTTAATTTGGGGAGGCCCATCTCCACTTTTGGAGGAGAGTGGTTGATCCTCCTCCTCTCCCTTTTCATTGGCGACAATCTTCTCCCATTCAGTTGAATTCTTATGGATGCAAAATAAAGGAGGGGATTCAATTTAGATCTACAGTTTATGGAACTAATCAAGGAGGGGGCCAACTTATCCTTCCTTATATGGATGCAAGCCACCACCGGAGACCTATCATCATTCACGATGTCCACCACCACTTCTACCCTCCACCTTTGGTTGACCATCTCATCCACCCTCGGCGTAAAGAAGACCTTCCTTCATCTCCACCTCAGGTACCAAATCATGTCTCGTGCAGCAGGTGTTGCATGCAATGCATGAGAAGCTTCCTCCCCTCGTTGATCTGTCCTCGACTCTCCAAGCGCAGAGCTCTAAGAGGACTGCGAACCGCATGCTCGTGCTCCAGACGCAGCACGCCACATGTGGATCGCTCACTGCTCCAATATCATCCACTTCACCTTCTTCATGCCAAGCGGAGAGCACCAGGAAGCCTATGGTAACAGCATAGGCCAACTAGCATCATCCACACCAAGCTATCTCTTTCCCATCTTGCTTTCTCGTTTTGTTTTCTTGTTTTCAAGCTTTGGATGTATGTGAACATGATTTTGAGATGAATGAAATGATGATGTGTTTTCACCTTACCAGTGGACGATCCTTGCTATTATGTGGCTTGGTTTAATATCATCTTTGCTAACCACGCACAACAACATAATATATTTATTTTGACATAGTAGTCAATCAATCACTGAGACGTTGGCTTCGAGAGATAACCGGGTTTTATTGTTATAGCGTTGTAGTATAGCCAGTTATTGCCATCATTTCAAATATATAAATTTTTTTACTCGGAAAATAAAAGAGTTCCCGAGGTCGAACTCAGGGAGCAAGTTGTATTCTAGAGATATACATGTTCTATTACAAAAATAAAGAAAGAGAGAGAGAGAGAGGGAGAGAGATGAAAGTTTGAGTTCTTCTTCTTTTCTTCTCTTTGTCTCTCTCTCTCTTTAGCTTTTGTTCTTCCTGTTCTTCTTCTGTGTTTATCTCCTTGTGGTCCTCTTCTTCTTCTGTTGTTCTTCCTTGTTCTTTTGTTCTTCAGATCTCCTTCTTTCTTCTTTTCTTTTTCCTGTCAGGACGTCGTCTCTCCTTCTTTCTTCTTTTCCCTTCAGGAAGTCGTCTGATTTTCCAATCAGATGACTTAAACCGCTTGTTGCTACAGTGTCTCCCTTAGCTTTCTTCTTCTTCCGCGGTCCTTCTTCTTCACCTGTGCCTGCACACTTCAGAGTTTACGTCAGAGGGCAAAACCTACTCTACCCTCCCCCCCCCCCGTCTCTCTCTCACAGAATCCGCTCATAGGATAGCTCTCCCAGAGCTGCCGGGTAGCCGGGTACGGGTCGCGCCCGGGTCCAGGCCCACCGGCGTGAGTGGTGGGCGAGGAGTGCAGGTCAGTCTAAGTCGGGTCGGGTCAGGTCCGCGGGGCGTGAGCGCGGACGAGACCGGGTAACCGGGCGGGTGAAGGGGACCTCACCCCGTGTGCTGAGGCAATAAGCCTCCAGCACTTTTTCGCTTTATACCGCTGCGCCTCTTCAGAGTTTTCCGAGGTGGGACTAAATGTCCCACCCTAATTGAGCGCCCGCAGCAGAGAAAGCAGCGGGCGATCGCGGCTTCACGCGAGGCCTTCGCCCCAGCTGCGAGCCTGATGCTTTGTCGAAATGCCTCGCAAGGCCTGGGAGTCGAATCTGGGCGTGGCGCGCCTGCAGCTGCAGGCGGAAGCAGCTCCTTCTGCACGGCAATGGCGGCGGAGGTCGGGTGACCTGTTCACAGCAAAACGGCCTCTCGGCCTAATCAGAAGGTGCCGGGAGCTTCGCCAGAGTGCGGCGAAGCTCGTGTGGGTGGTGACGAGGCGTGGGGCGGCGTGCAAGGGCTGCCCTAGGTCGGACTGTGGGTCGGAAGATGGGTTTGTTCGGTGGGGTTGCAGAGGGTGATGTGGGGGAAGTGGAAGGGCGGGGGTTGATCAGGGTGAGGAGGCGGAGGTTCTGCGGTGGTCGGCGAGCCGTGTGGGTTGCTGGGGTGATGGGAGCGGCTCGCCGGAGGATGGCCGGAGGCGGAGAAGGTGAGGGTGAGGGGTCGGAATCGAGGGCGACAGTAGATGTTTAAAGTGAGGAAAAGGAAGAGGGGAGGAAGAGGAGGAGTTCTACCTACTTAGCAGGAGGAGGAGGGGCCGGAGCGGGCGACAGTCGTATCGACTGTCGCCGGAGAAGAAGATGCCCGGGGGAAGGGGCGGCGGCGAGCAGAGAGCCGGAGAGGCGCCAGCTGGGTGCGGCGTGGCGCGGGAAGAGCAGGGGAAGAAGTCTCTGCTGCTGGTATTGCGGCAGAGCGAAGAGGAGGAGGAGGAGGAACCGCCGGAGCTGGTGGGCGTCTGCCGGAGTGAGAGGAGAGGAAAGTTGGGGGTTTTCTCCGTCAGATCCGAGCTGGGAAGAACGGTGGAGCGACGGGGGTATTTATAGGGACCGAATTAGGGAGGAAGGCGGAGGGAGACGACGTGTCTCCCTCGCCGGAGGACGCCGGAGATGGAAACCCATACCGTCCGTGCGTTCGCACGGCCGGTATGGTGGGTTACAGCGACCAGGGGGTGTCCCTGCGACGGCTGACGACGCAGGGCACCCCCGGTTTACTTGCCAGGCTCTCCCCCTCACCCTGCGCGGCGCCATGCTCCGCGCAAGGTCGCCGGAGGATGGTGTTGGCAGGTTTTGCAGGGGGGACCTGAACGCAAAGAACGAAGGAGAGTTAGGGGCCAAAATGCGAGGGTTCAAAAGTTGAGGGCCAAAAAGTAAATATATGAGGACCAAAGTGTAAAGTTGGTCAAGGAGGTTTCTTCTTAGGCTCAAGTTTTTATACATGACTAATTAGGACCTAAGGAATCTGATGGTGAATTTCATTTCTATATTAAACCTTGTTTGACCGGTCAATTTATGCGAAAACCCAAATTAAGTTATTAATTGGGCATGGTTCTCAATGTAGGTCAAAATGGGTTCTGAAGGCCAAATTGAAGGTTCTAAACCCTAGAGATTATTTTTCTATGAATTTTAGAGGGTTTATTCTATTTTTACTTTGCCTCGAACCTCGTGAATTGAAGTGGGTTGTTTTAGGGTTACAGATTATCATTTAGTTCCTTGGAATTGCTGTAGCCCTTGCTAGATCATCTCATCCCACTTTTATTCTTATTAAGTTGCTTTGACCTATGTTTGGACCCTGAATTACCCTGTATGCAGATTATACTGGTAAAATTGCATTTTTACCCCTTATGACTTGTTTTCTCCTTAAACTCAGAATTCTCTGAGTTAAGCCTTTCCTTGAGTTATGTAGGAGCTTTTATCCTTTGTATTAGGTCAAAATGAGCTAGTTATGGCTCATGATGAGGTTCTCATCATACCCCCATGCCTAGCTTTTGCTAGTCCCTTAGCAAAAACTTAAGGTTTCAACCCTTGTTCTAGACCATGAAGTTTTTAATAGTTTTAGATAAGTGCTTTTTTATTTGAGCATAGATTAGGTTAGAATGCTGACCATAGGCCTAAAAGGTACTCTAGTACCAATCAAGATCCAAATCTGTCTAGCCTTAGCCTCAGTCTTTAGCAAAGGTTTTTAAGGTCCACAAGAACTAACCTAAGGTTTATTGGACTTTGTGGTTAAAGCACCCGTGCTTGAAATGATTTTAGCCCTGGCTCAGTTCGCAGTGCGTTTTGTAAGAGAGATATAGAAAGTTTTTCTGTTTGGAGAGTTTTCTCTCTCTTTTTCTTTTTAGTTCTAGCCTACGATTGGCTTTTCAACACGGTCTGTATCAGATTCCTTGCTCCCATCATCAATCCTCAAGGGTTCCTGGCGATCGATGCTTCGAGATAGCACCGCCCATGGCAACCCCCGGAACCCTGGCTATTGAGATTTCGAGATAATCCCATCCATGGTGTTCCGTGGCCGAATCCAGACCCTGGCAATTGACACTTCGAGATAATGCCATCCATGGAATCTGAACCAGCAGAGTGCTTACATGCCCCCAGTAGGATATGTAAATATCCTAAGAGACAAGCACCGAGGAGATGATATTTTGTTACGCATCTTCGAGGGGATTTCCCGCCTCTCCGCGCTGGGAACTCGTCCAAATCAACTTGTGTTGATCGGCCGCTCCTATTCTAGGTGTTCTTTTCAGAATTTTGCGACGCTTCTGCGTGATTCTGATTTTTACGCTTACTGAACCAGGCTGTGTGTGAGGTTAGGGTGCTTAGGTTACCGAGTCCCGTAAACCAAAAATTAGTTAACGAGGCCAAATACTCCCTAAGCCTTAGACCTAATACTTCAGCTTTTCATTTTCCTCAACCTCTTGAGGAGTGTCCAGATCTTAATGGGTACTAAGAGTCTATTCAAGAATGCCTAAGGTTTGCATTCTTACTAATCTCATTGTGCACTTTTCAGTTATTTTCTTGAATGAGGTCTAGAACTTAGGTTAATTCCTTAGTTCCTTACTAATGACTATCACCTTTTCTCATAATTTTGTGCTCCTTTTTCATTTTGTTTCTTTTCTCCTTCTCCTTCACAAAATTTCCTTCTCCTCTTTTCCTCTTATTCTTTTTCGAAAATTTTTTTTAATTTTTATGGTATTTTTGGCATATGTGAATTTTTTGTTTGAAACCTTTTCTTACAAGTTTTTGCACTTTCATACCCCCCCATGCCTAAGATTTGCAATGTCCTCATTGTAACCTAGGGGTTTTTATTCAACTAAGTTCATACATTAGGATAGCTGTTTTGATGAGTGAATGGGTCGGGGTGACTGTTGCGGACGATTTCTAATCTCAGATGCAAGCACCTGAGGTGGAGTCGGCTGTCTTAAAGTGTGAACTTCAAGTGCAAAAAGGTGTCAGAACAAGTTTCAGGTTTTCAAAGAGAATGACGGGCTGCCTCCCGTTAAGCGCTGAGTTTTACGCCATCGGCTGGGCGCAATAAGCTCAAGGGGAAAGGAGGATATAAGATGCTTCAGCCAAATCAGTAGAAGTTACATCAATGAACGGCTTGAGTCTCTGACCGTTCACGATGAAAGGTTCAGAATCGTGGCTGAGTGGACTGATTTCGATTGCTCCATTTCCAAAAACCTGTCGGACCAAATATGGTCCGACCCACTTGGATCTCAGTTTTCCTGGGAAGAGTTTTAGTCGGGCATCAAAGAGTAGGACCTTTTGACCAGGTTGAAAGATCTTTCTCGAGATGTGTTTGTCGTGGAAGGCTTTAACCCGCTCCTTGTAGATTTGCGAGTTCTCGCACGCGTCTAGGCGTAATTCATCGATCTCGCTGATTTGGAGTTTTCTGTGGGTCCCAGCCTTGGAAAGATCTAGATTACAGTTCCGTACTGCCCAATAGGCTTTATGCTCCAGTTCTACGGGAAGGTGGCATGCCTTTCCGTACACCAGTCTAAAGGGAGACATGCCCAATTGGGTCTTGTGGGCGGTCCTATAGGCCCACAATGCTTCCGGAAGTCAGGACGACCAGTCCTTCCTGTCAGGTCGAACAGTGACTTGCAGGATTTTCTTGATCTCCCGATTAGACAGCTCAGCTAGACCATTAGTTTGGGGGTGGTAAGGAGTAGAGATTCGGTGAGACACCCCATATTTGGTCATCAGTGACCTAAACTGAGCATTTGTGAAATGGGTCCCCCCATAAGAGATTATTGCACGAGGAATCCCGAACCTTGAGAAAATGTGTTGATGAATGAATTTGAGAACGATTTTGTGATCACAGGTTCGGGTTGGTATGGCTTCGATCCATTTGGACACGTAGTCCACAGCCAACAGAATGTATTCGAAACCATCCGAAACAGGAAAGGGGCCCATAAAATCAATCCCCCAAACATCAAAGATTTCGCATACTAGAATCGGTTGCATAGGCATCATGTCGCGATGGCTCATGTTTCCCAAAGTCTGGCAACGACTGCATGCCTTGCAGTGATTGTATGCGTCTTTGAACAGTGTGGGCCAGTAAAAGCCGCACTGGAGGACTTTTGATGCGGTTTTATGCCCGGCGAAATGGCCACCGCATGCCTGGTCATGGCAGAAAGAGAGGATATTGTTGAATTCCCCTTCCGGGACACATCTCCGGATGATCTGATCGGCACCTATGCGGAAGAGGTACGGGTCTTCCCAAATGTAATACTTGGCATCGGAGCGTAATTTGTCTTTCTTGGCCTTCGGCCAATCGGACGGGATCTGATGAGATGCCAAGTAATTTACTACATTAGCAAACCATGGAAGGCTAGTACCAATAGTCAGCAGGTGCTCATCGGGAAAATGCTCAGTGATGGGTCCGGAAGGGTCAATTATTTCAGAAGGAAGACGGGACAAGTGATCAGCTACCACATTTTGCTTTCCCGCTTTGTCGCGAATCTCAAGGTCAAATTCTTGCAACAGCAAGATCCATCGGATTAATCAAGGTTTCGCGTCCTTCTTTGCAAGGAGATGCCTCACAGCTGTGTGATCCGAGTATATGATGACACGGGAACCCAGAAGGTACGATCTGAACTTTTCTAGGGCAAATACTACAGCTAGCAGCTCTTTCTCAGTAACTGTATAGTTACGCTGAGCCTCATCGAGTGTTTTGCTGGCGTAGTAAATGACCACAGGTTTCCTGTCAATTTTCTGCCCCAAAACCGCTCCTACAGCGAAGTCGGATGCATCGCACATGATCTCAAAGGGTTGAGACCAATCAGGGGACTGTAGGATCGGGGCTTGGGTGACTCGGTCACGCAGGATTTCAAATGCTTGAGTGCATTCCTTGGAAATTTCGAAAGGAACATCCTTGGAGAGAAGAGTGGTCAGGGGGCGTGCGATTTTTGAAAAATCAGGGATAAATCGTCGATAAAAACCGACATGCCCTAAAAAGGAACGGATGTCCCTGATCGAGCTAGGCATAGGAAGGTGAGAAATCAGATTAACCTTAGCTCGATCCACTTGGATACCTTTCTCCGAAATTGAGTGTCCCAGGACAATTCCCTCAGGCACCATGAAATGGCTCTTTTCCCAGGAAAGAACCAAATTCACATCTATCTGGACCAAGTGTTGGAGGCAATCGTCGAATGATGCTCCGAAAACTGAAAAGTCATCCATGAAGACTTCCAGATAATCACCTACCATATCTGAGAATATGGCAAGCATGCATCGCTGAAAAGTATCGGGTGCATTGCAAAGACCGAAAGGCATCCTTCGGAAAGCGTATGTTCCGAAGGGGCAGGTGAACGTGGTCTTTTCTTGGTCCTCAGGATGGATTGCCACCTGGTTATAACCGGAGTACCCGTCAAGAAAGCAGAAGAACCTATTTCCCGCAAGTTTTTCGAGAATTTGATCAATGAAGGGTAGTGGGAAATGATCCTTCTTCGTGGAGGAATTGAGTCGGCGGTAATCTATACAGACTCTCCACGAGTTGGCTAATCGGGTAGGAATGATTTCTCCGGTCTCAGTCGTTATAGTGGTGAGTCCTGCCTTCTTGGGCACGACCTGAATTGGGCTCACCCAACGACTATCGGAGATCGGGTAGATGATTCCGGCATCTAACCACTTGATGATCTCCTTTTTCACGACCTCCTGCAGATTGGGGTTTAAGCGTCTCTGCATTTCACGAGAAGGTCGTGTGCCCTCTTCTGAATAGATATGATGAGTACAATAAGAGGGACTTATTCCAGTCAAATCATCGAGAGTCCATCCGATGGCTCTGCGATGTTGCTGGAGGACAACAATCAGACGGGATTCCTGTTCAGGACTGAGGTTGGAATTGATAATCACAGGAAGGGTCTGATTAGAACCCAAAAAGACGTATTTCAAGTGAGTAGGAAGGGGTTTCAGTTCGAGGATGGGGTTATCAGCAGCAGCGGGTGGTTCAGTATAGATGTGAGGTTCAAGGGTGGGAGTTACTGGGTTGTTCATATCTGGATTCGACTCCTCTGTTTGCGGGTCAAGATCCTTCTGTGGTTGATGAGGCATAATCGAGTCATTCTGGAGGTGTGATTCATCAACCAAAGTCTTGATGTCACAAATTTGTTCGATGACGCCGCAATTAATTCCTTGTTGGGCCTTAAATATATCAATTTTCAGTGTTTGATCTCCAAACTTAAGCTCTATTTGGCCCTCCTCACAGCTGATGTTGGCTCTAGCAGTAGCCAAGAAAGGTCTCCCTAGAATGATTGGTGTATCCCTAGGGTTCTCAGGTGCATCCATATCTAAGACTATAAAGTCCACTGGAAAATAGAAATCCCGCACTCTTACGATAACATCCTCGAGAATCCCTTTTGGTGACTTTATAGATCGATCTGCTAATTGTAATGTCACCTCGGTTGGTTTTAGCTCAGATTCTTCTAGATGGTCAAGTAAGGATGTGGGTATCAGGTTTATGGATGCACCCAAGTCTAACAATGCTCTATCAAATTGGGTACCACCTATCTTACAGGAAATCAGGGGAGTCCCAGGATCTTTTGCCTTGGGTGGGAGTCTACTAAGGATTACAGAGCTGGCTTGCTCTGACAGAACAATTGAGCTCCCTCCCTTGGTTCGCGGCTTACGCTGGGGTGTACATATATTCTTTAGAAATCGTGCGTAAGCTGGTACATGGCGGATTGCATCCATCAAGGGGATGTTTATGTGGACCTGCTCAAAGAGCTTGACCAGGTCCTCCTCAGGGGCCACGGGTTTGGTGGTCTTCTTTCCCTTGGTCAAGGCCTCGGGAAACAGGATCTTGGTTGGTTCTTCTAGGATAGGTCCAGGTTGTGGATCCGGAACAGCGGTATCTTGGATAACTATCCTAGGGTCATGGTTATCAGTCTTGGAGTGGTTTGGATAATGCGGGTCTTGAGTTGTTTTACCACTACGTGTTGTTACAGAATTTAATCCGGCCTGATTTTGGTTTGGGTTTGGTAAGAGGGGTGGCTGCTGCTGAAATCCCGCATAAGAAGTTGAGGCTTCCATCTCGTCTGGAGATGGAGCCGTAGGGGCCTGATAAATCCATTGAGCGTGGCCTAAATTTGGATTCATAACGCGCTTCTGGGTTGGCACGTTATTTGGGTTAGGAAGAGGTTGGGAAGGGAGTGTGCCTGGCTGGCGAGAATTTGCCAACTGGGCCAGTTGAGTTTTAACTTCTGTAAGTTCGTCCTTGTGCTGTTTTTGAATAGCCGCATTCGTTTTTTGAATGTCAGCCAGAGTCTGAAGGATTAGGGACATTTGATCCTGATTTGGCCCTGATGGATGAGTAGGGTTGGGCCGAGGCTGAGGCGGCTGGTAATGACGAGAGGGCTGTGGGCGGGACTGAAAAGGTGGTCTTTGGGTTTGGGAATTTCCCGCCCACTGAAAATTGGGATGGTTTCGCCATCCAGGGTTGTAAGTGTTGGAGAATGGGTCGTTCTGGATGGCGTTGAGGTCCTCGCAGGTCTGAGGAACCTCCTGAGAATCAAGGAAAGGGGGAATGGAGTTCCCCCGGCTGGTGTAGAAAGGATCGGATGATCCTCCGATCCAAGAATCAGATGGGGATGGATATGGATCCATCCCAGGGGAAGATCGGTGGAGGATGTTTTGCACAGTCTCCTGTGTGAAAGGAGGTTGTGCAAAGGAGTTACGCGCGGAGGTGGCTCGCTGCAAGTGCTGAGTCAACTCATCCACCTTCTTTTCAATGATTGAGACCTTGTCCAATCGACTGGCCATTAATTCCAGGTCGACTGATGCGAACAGGCCCTGCGTCTCATGTGCTCCCTTAAGATTCGTCGCTGCGCGGGTATTCGTCCTGTCGAATAATCCCATGGAGTCATTGTTGATGGAGTTCTCGCACATGTTTTCGAGAATCTCCCATACGGTGTCTTCATGTTGACCCATGATGTTTCCTCCGCAAGTTGCATTGACGAAAAGGCGGATGTCCTCACGGAGTCCCTGGTAGAAAGATTGGACTTGTTCCCATTTAGGAACTCCGTGATGGGGGCACTTTCTCATGAGATCCTGAAAACGATCCCATGCCTCATGGAGAGGTTCTCCTGATTGTTGAGTGAAGTGTGTAATCTGATGGCGCAAGGCGTTGGTCCGACCAACGGGAAAAAACTTTTTCAAAAACTCGGATTGAAGTTCTTCCCAAGTGTTGATCGGCCGGGTCTGAGTTTGATACCAATGGGCGGCCTTGTCCATAAGAGAAAAGGAGAACATCTTCATGAGAAGAATATCCCGATTTTGCGCATCTGATCCAAAAGTGTGGGCCAGATGCTTTAGCTGTTTGATGTGCTGAAAGGGATCTTCAGAATTAAGCCCATGGAATTTAGGTATAGCATGAATCATGTTGGGCTTTAATTCGGAATCAGGTCCTCCAGTCGGGATTCTGACTCGAGGCTCAATGGCCACCGCAGCAGGATTGTAGTGGTCCCGCATCATAGGACGCTGTGGTGGGTGCACGAAGTTTTGGAAGAGGTCATTGAGTCGCTGGAGCTGGTGTTCCAGATTATTTTCTTCCTCAACTGGCTGAGCCATGATGGGGGAAGAAGAAGAACTTGGTTCTGAATCAGAAGAGAGAATAATGTGAGGGTGTTGCTGCACAAACACGGGCGTCGAGCCTTGGCCTTGACGAGAGCGAATTTCTAGAGGAGGTCTTAAGGGTGGTCTTAGGGACCTCCTTCCGTACATGCACTGTTGGAAGAGGTAAGTTTAGAAGGTGCTGGACCCAATCAAGACACCCAAAAATGTGTTGGGTGACTATAGAGGTGCGGGGCAGATGGACCCCTTGATCAGAAAGATCGTCCACCTGAGAATTACCTGGGCAGCCAGAGAGGGAGAGTCCCGCGAAGACCCCTACACGGTAGAGCATCCCCACGGGTTACAGGGTTTCCCCCATCCGACCTCTCTTGTCACTGCTGTTCCGGGTAGACCAGAATGGGGATCTTGACCTCTTAAGTCTACCAATTTTAAGATCAGGGTGCTTAAGGTTTCACTTGAACTTTAGTCTTTTAAGTGTAAAGAGTGACCTAATTTAAGGTTGGTTGACCCAAGGGGTCAACCTTACCTCTTGTTTTCTTTGAGAGCTTTTTGGTCTTGTCTTTTAGGGTTCAAGTGTTTAGAGAGCCAATTGTTTTAGGTTTTCTTTTGAATAGGTATTTTCAATCAATGGTTTAGGCACACTTCTTTTGGATTTTCTCCATTCTTGATTTAAGTAGTGTGTCTCTAAAACCCTAATGTTGAATCTTATGTTGGCTCTACTTGGTCCAGTTAGTTCTTTGTTGGGTAATTAAGGCTCAAGCAAGAATGTGTTAGCCCTTAAATACCCTTAATAGTGTGCAGGACTAATGAGTTGAAAACATGCAACTCTTTATGGTTGCTAAGTATGGAAGACAGGTTAGCCCTATATTGCTTGTTTTTTTCTTTTCTTCCTCCTTAGAGTTTAGGGGTTAATAGCGAGAGGAAAAATTTACCTGTCCTCGGAGTGGTTGTCGTGCGGTTGCTTGTCTTCTTGATTTCCTGTAGTTTTCTGCACAAAAGAGAGGAGATTATCAGAAATTAAAAAGAAACAGGAATGTTTACCTCTAGAATAGCCGTTGCTCCCCGGCAGCGGTGCCAAAATGAGACGTTGGCTTCGAGAGATAACCGGGTTTTATTGTTATAGCGTTGTAGTATAGCCAGTTATTGCCATCATTTCAAATATATAAATTTTTTTACTCGGAAAATAAAAGAGTTCCCGAGGTCGAACTCAGGGAGCAAGTTGTATTCTAGAGATATACATGTTCTATTACAAAAATAAAGAAAGAGAGAGAGAGAGAGGGAGAGAGATGAAAGTTTGAGTTCTTCTTCTTTTCTTCTCTTTGTCTCTCTCTCTCTTTAGCTTTTGTTCTTCCTGTTCTTCTTCTGTGTTTATCTCCTTGTGGTCCTCTTCTTCTTCTGTTGTTCTTCCTTGTTCTTTTGTTCTTCAGATCTCCTTCTTTCTTCTTTTCTTTTTCCTGTCAGGACGTCGTCTCTCCTTCTTTCTTCTTTTCCCTTCAGGACGTCGTCTGATTTTCCAATCAGACGACTTAAACCGCTTGTTGCTACAGTGTCTCCCTTAGCTTTCTTCTTCTTCCGCGGTCCTTCTTCTTCACCTGTGCCTGCACACTTCAGAGTTTACGTCAGAGGGCAAAACCTACTCTACCCTCCCCCCCCCGTCTCTCTCTCACAGAATCCGCTCATAGGATAGCTCTCCCAGAGCTGCCGGGTAGCCGGGTACGGGTCGCGCCCGGGTCCAGGCCCACCGGCGTGAGTGGTGGGCGAGGAGTGCAGGTCAGTCTAAGTCGGGTCGGGTCAGGTCCGCGGGGCGTGAGCGTGGACGAGACCGGGTAACCGGGCGGGTGAAGGGGACCTCACCCCGTGTGCTGAGGCAATAAGCCTCCAGCACTTTTTCGCTTTATACCGCTGCGCCTCTTCAGAGTTTTCCGAGGTGGGACTAAATGTCCCACCCTAATTGAGCGCCCGCAGCGGAGAAAGCAGCGGGCGATCGCGGCTTCACGCGAGGCCTTCGCCCCAGCTGCGAGCCTGATGCTTTGTCGAAATGCCTCGCAAGGCCTGGGAGTCGAATCTGAGCGTGGCGCGCCTGCAGCTGCAGGCGGAAGCAGCTCCTTCTGCACGGCAATGGCGGCGGAGGTCGGGTGACCTGTTCACAGCAAAACGGCCTCTCGGCCTAATCAGAAGGTGCCGGGAGCTTCGCCAGAGTGCGGCGAAGCTCGTGTGGGTGGTGACGAGGCGTAGGGCGGCGTGCAAGGGCTGTGGGTCGGAAGATGGGTTTGTTCGGTGGGGTTGCAGAGGGTGATGTGGGGGAAGTGGAAGGGCGGGGGTTGATCAGGGTGAGGAGGCGGAGGTTCTGCGGTGGTCGGCGAGCCGTGTGGGTTGCTGGGGTGATGGGAGCGGCTCGCCGGAGGATGGCCGGAGGCGGAGAAGGTGAGGGTGAGGGGTCGGAATCGAGGGCGACAGTAGATGTTTAAAGTGAGGAAAAGGAAGAGGGGAGGAAGAGGAGGAGTTCTACCTACTTAGCAGGAGGAGGAGGGGCCGGAGCGGGCGACAGTCGTATCGACTGTCGCCGGAGAAGAAGATGCCCGGGGGAAGGGGCGGCGGCGAGCAGAGAGCCGGAGAGGCGCCAGCTGGGTGCGGCGTGGCGCGGGAAGAGCAGGGGAAGAAGTCTCTGCTGCTGGTATTGCGGCAGAGCGAAGAGGAGGAGGAGGAGGAACCGCCGGAGCTGGTGGGCGTCTGCCGGAGTGAGAGGAGAGGAAAGTTGGGGGTTTTCTCCGTCAGATCCGAGCTGGGAAGAACGGTGGAGCGACGGGGGTATTTATAGGGACCGAATTAGGGAGGAAGGCGGAGGGAGACGACGTGTCTCCCTCGCCGGAGGACGCCGGAGATGGAAACCCATACCGTCCGTGCGTTCGCACGGCCGGTATGGTGGGTTACAGCGACCAGGGGGTGTCCCTGCGACGGCTGACGACGCAGGGCACCCCCGGTTTACTTGCCAGGCTCTCCCCCTCACCCTGCGCGGCGCCATGCTCCGCGCAAGGTCGCCGGAGGATGGTGTTAGCAGGTTTTGCAGGGGGGACCTGAACGCAAAGAACGAAGGAGAGTTAGGGGCCAAAATGCGAGGGTTCAAAAGTTGAGGGCCAAAAAGTAAATATATGAGGACCAAAGTGTAAAGTTGGTCAAGGAGGTTTCTTCTTAGGCTCAAGTTTTTATACATGACTAATTAGGACCTAAGGAATCTGATGGTGAATTTCATTTCTATATTAAACCTTGTTTGACCGGTCAATTTATGCGAAAACCCAAATTAAGTTATTAATTGGGCATGGTTCTCAATGTAGGTCAAAATAGGTTCTGAAGGCCAAATTGAAGGTTCTAAACCCTAGAGATTATTTTTCTATGAATTTTAGAGGGTTTATTCTATTTTTACTTTGCCTCGAACCTCGTGAATTGAAGTGGGTTGTTTTAGGGTTACAGATTATCATTTAGTTCCTTGGAATTGCTGTAGCCCTTGCTAGATCATCTCATCCCACTTTTATTCTTATTAAGTTGCTTTGACCTATGTTTGGACCCTGAATTACCCTGTATGCAGATTATACTGGTAAAATTGCATTTTTACCCCTTATGACTTGTTTTCTCCTTAAACTCAGAATTCTCTGAGTTAAGCCTTTCCTTGAGTTATGTAGGAGCTTTTATCCTTTGTATTAGGTCAAAATGAGCTAGTTATGGCTCATGATGAGGTTCTCATCAATCACCACATCATATCACATACGACGGATGCATGGATGGATTACCCCTATGATTACTAACTAATCGTACTATGTGGGAGATTCCAGTTTTTACTAATAAAAGCCCTAATTTGATGTGAGAGATTTGAGTGCACGTGGAAACCCTAGTTTTGAAATTATCCTTTTATCCATTACTTAACTAATCCTATTAATTCACCAACGACAAATTGAGATTTAGGTTTTTGAAAACCATTTTTTGATTTAATTTTGAATATATATGTAGCATATATATATTATCTAACGTGCAACAAACAATCACAATCAAATAACATAACAAGTAGCCTTATGTATGTTGGAACCTTGTTCCACATCTTGTTTTGGTATTAGCAAAATTATTGTATATTAATGTTTGCAATTGAGTGATATTTTAGATTTAGGTAAAGATCAAGGCAAACATAGAATTATGTCAAGGAGGCATGATGTCAAGGAGGCAAGATGACAAGGAGGAGAAGATCATCTTCAATCTTTAGTTTTTTAGATTAGGTTTTTATTTCTTAGAATGTATGCCTCTTAACAAAGAAATATAACTTAGATCATCAAATTAATTAGAGATAAAAGCGGATTAATATTAGAATCATTTTTCAAAGAACATACTCAATAGTTAAGCTTTGTAAAATCTTAAAATAAAGGTACTTGACAGGAAGTACTAGTACTATTCATCAGTATTGGTATATGTAAGGCATAGGTTTGAGCCTATGTCTCAAACTGTGAACAACAAGTACTAGTACTAATCAAGAGTACCGGTATTTGATGGTCACAGTTTGAAAGCTCAATTCTAGCCTGAACCTTACAAGTATCGGTACTCATCAGGTACAGATAAGTCACAATGCCTAGTGAGTCTCAAACTTGGGAGTCACAAGTACCGATACCGATGATGAGTTCTGGTACCAGGACTCATATGTGCTAATTGCAGAAAGATTGTAAACAGCTACTACCTATACTCGTACTTCAGTACCGGTACCAGTTAGCCGTTGATTCAAATATGAACGGCTAGAAAATTAATTTTGAGATCATAAACATTAGGATTTAAACCCCAACATCTAGTAGACGTATTACTAAGGTCCTAACTCTATAAAAAGACCCTAGGACTCTTAGTTTGCATACAAGAAATAGAAGAGAAATTCCTAGAGCTTAATTTTCATATTTTCCACCACTTTCACAAGAGAAGAAAATTTTCAAGCTCTCAAATTTCTCTACGCTTTTGCAAACTCATCAACGTGTTTTTCTTACACATTTTCAAGGCGATTCATGTCTTTTCTAGGCTCTTTATTCGGTTATTTTCTTCTAATTATTATTGAGAGGCTTAGGAATCTTTGTTGCAATATTTATCTTTCTTACATAAGTGCTATTATTTTTGTATTGAGCTTTTGCTCTTTGTTTGGATTGTAACAAACCCATTCTTGTCCTTGGGTTGAGGTAACCCATTAATTACCTTGGTTAGTAAATTGATTCCCTTGGGGTCGAGGGAATCAGGTTAGAAATCTTGAGCTAGGAGGCTTAGGTAGTGGAGTACCCAAGTGAGTGGGGAACCACTATACATATTGTGTCAATTTCTGTGGTTTGAATTATTTATGCAAAATTTTTGTTATTACTAATATTTGCTTTAGTGTGGTTGTGCGCATAGCCATCAGATTGCATAGTCTATAGTAGATCCTACAGGTGGTATCAGAGTGGGTTGCAAGGAAGACGTAACAAACCTCTTCGCAATGGCATCATCTACAACAAAGTGCACCGAAGGACAATCGTCGACCCGCCCTACCTATTTTAATGGAACAGACTATGGGTATTAAAAGAGGAGAATGCAAGTCTTCCTCAAGGTGATGGATGAGGAGTCATGGACCCTCATTCAAGAAAGATATTTAGATCTAGAGCCACAAGAAGGAGTAGCATGGATGATGGATCAGAAGAAGAAGATTGTGAGCAACGCGAAGGCGATGAATTCATTGTATTGTGTGTTATCAAAAGAAGAATTCAACCAAATTTCGGCATGTGAGTTCGCATACGAAATTTGGAACACTCTTGAGGTCCCCTACGAAGGAACAAGTAAGAAGAAGGAAGACACAAAATAAGTCAAGAAGAAGAAGAAGAAGAAAGCTTTGAAAGCAACATGGGATGATAGTAACTCCGATGAATCGAATGACGACGAGGTCGCACACCTCTGCTTGGTTGCAACTTCAGAAGACCTGAAAAATGAGGTAAATAATGATTTCTCTCTTGAAGAATTGTTAGAAGCATATAAAGAATTATATCATAAAGCTAGATTGTTTAAAAAGGAAAATAAGGTTTTAAAGTGTAATTATCAAACATTAGAAATAGAAAAATCATGTTTAGAAATAGAGTTAAAATGTCAAAAGAAACTAATAATTAATTGCATGCAAAAATAGTAGAGCTTGAAGATATTTATGAGCATTTTGAGGGAACTTTAAATAATCTCAAAATAAAAACTAGGTTAAATACTGAATTTTATGATTCTTTAAAATCAAAATTTCAGAGTAAAAGAAATGCACAAAATAAATCACATGTACCTAGGCATGCATGGATGTATCAAAAGGTCAAAAATCCCAAGAATTATATATTTAACACAAAAGAGGTTTATAAATCTCAGGGTTTGAAAGGTGGTAACCCAAAAGGGCCTACAAGAAAATGGGTACCTAGCAATGATATTTTACATTGTTTTGCAAGGTTAGATCAATGGGATCAACATGATCAATGGGTGTTCAAGGCGCACAATAGAGCACTCCGACAATTCTACAAACTACATGAAGATCAAGAAAGGTAGACTAGTGGAGCTTGGTATCAACAAACACCATTCTACTACTGGTAATTTTTTGGTATGATATTTTTTTTTACTCCTTCATTTTTTGATGATTGACAAAAAGGGGGAGAAAAGTAAAGAGCAAATAGTCATATATTTAGGGGGAACATATATTGAGGGGGAGGGTTAACTAGTTGAAATTTCCTTCATATAACATTGCTAAAAATAATTTTTGTGTCATAATTATCTATTTGCAAGATAGTTTTGTCAACACTAAAAAGGGGGAGATTGTTGAAACCTTATTCCACATCTTATTTTGGTGTTAACAAAATTATTGTATATTAATGTTTGCAATTGAGTGATATTTTAGATTTAGGTGAAGATCAAGGCAGACAAAGAATTATGTCAAGAAGGCATGATGGCAAGGAGGCATGATGACAAAGAGGCAAGATGACAAGGAAGAGAAGATTATCTTCAATCGTTAGTTTTTTAGATTAGGTTTTTATTTCTTACAATGTATGCCTCTTAATAAAGAAATATAACTTACATCGTAAACTTAATTAAAGATAAAATAGGATTAATATTAGGATCATTTTTCAAAGAACATACTAAATAGTTAAACTTTGTAAAATCTTAAAATAAAGGTACTTGACAGCAAGTACCGGTACTGTTTATCAGTACTGGTATATGCAAGGCACATGTTTGAGCCTATGTCTCAAACTGTGAACAACAAGTATCGATACTAATCAAGAGTACCGGTATCTGATGGTCACAGTTTGAAGACTCAGTTCTAGCCTGAACCTTACAAATACTGGTACTCATTATGAGTACCGGTACAGGTAGGTCATAGTGCCTAGTGAGTCTCAAACTTGGGAGTCACGTACTGGTACCTATGATGAGTACCGGTACCAAAACTCATATGTGCTAATTGCAGAAAGATTGTGAGCAGCTGGTACCGGTACCAGTTAGCCATTGGTTCAAATCTGAACAGCTAGAAAATTAATTTTCAGATCATGAACATTGGGATTTAAACCCCAATGTTTAGTAGATGTATTCTAAGGTCCTAACTCTATAAAAAGACCCTATGACTATGAGTTTGCATATAAGAAATAGAAGAGAAATTCCTAGAGCTTAATTTTCATATTTTGCACCACTTTCTCAAGAGAAGAAATAGTTTGCGACTCTAAAATTTCTCTACACTTTTGTAAACTCATCGACGCGTTTTTCTTATGCATTTTCAAGGTGATTCACGTCTTTTCTAGGCTCTCTATTCGGTTATTTTATTCTAATTATTATTGACAGGCTTAGGAATCTTTGTTGTAAGATTTTATCTTTGTTACACTAGTGCTATTATTTTTGTATTGAGCTTTTGCTCTTTGTTTGGGTTGTAACAAACCCATTCTTGTACTTAGGTTGAGGTAACTCGTTAATTATCTCGGTTAGTAAATTGATTCCCTTGGGGTTGAGGGAATCAGATTAAAAATCCTAAGTTGAGAGGCTTAGGTAGTGTTGTACCCAAGTGAGTAGGGAACCACTATACATATTATGTCAATTTTTATGATTTGAATTAATTATGCAAATCTTTTTGTTATTACTAATATTTGCTTTAGTGTGTTTGTGTGCATAGCCATCAGATTGCATAGTCTATAGTAGATCTACAATGTATAGGGTTTCAACACTACAAAAAAAACTATGTTTGCGACATTTGATATTTGCATTATAGGTCTTCTATTTGCCGCTATACAAAATTAGCAACACTTAAAATAAATGCCACTTAATTGTCGTCTTCGTTGGCGTCACTAAAAGGTTAGCGGTAATTGTATAACTGACGCTAAATCAATGGTATTACCATCACTTTAATTGCCGCAAATAATGTTGCTAATAATCTTCTTTAATGATAATTTATTTGTCATTATTTCGCCACTATTGATTTATATTAGTAGTAATTTTATTGATGCTATTAATGTCACTATATACTCCATTTAATAACTTTTTTTATGCCACTAAATTGCTACTATTTATTTCCTTTATTGACACTTTATTTTGCCGTTGAATTGCCCCTATTGATATTATTTAGTAGTAATTATTTGTGTCTCTAAATGAACACTATCGATTTACTTTAATGATAGTTTCTTTTGTCATTTAATTGCCATTGTTAATTCATTTTAATGATGCTTTGTTATACTACTTAATTGCCACTATTGGTAACAAGCCTGAAACATAGGCGCCTGGGCAACCCCAAATTTACTAATATTCAAATAATAAAGTAAAATAAAAGCCCTTTATATTGACCTCCCAAATTATCAAAGTACAAATTCCCCTCTTAAGGGTGATAAAGAGAAATGAAAAGAAATACATAAAAAATGAAAATACAATGAAAAAATTAAGACTCCAAGCATCAACAGTCTTCTTCAATCATCTGAAAAATCCAACAATACTTTGGAATTTCATGATCAATAATTGCGGCAGCAACAAATAGCTTCTTCTAAAACTTCAACAGCAACAACCATATCATCTTCTTGATCAATGATTTCCATCCCACACAGACTAACTATAAGTTGAAGAAGAAAGACACTAAAGATAAAGTAAAAGATGATTTTTTTTCTACAAAATGCATTTGGTTATAGTAGATTAATGACTAGTGTTTCCGTCGTAATAAAAGCCAGAAGTTGCATCATAATAATAGCCAGACACTTCATCCCACACAAACCCAACAAAATAAGTTTTACCGACCAAAAAGATGTTGGTAAAGCATTAATATTCATCACTATAGACATTTTCCAACACATTTTAGATTCATAGCTTGTTCATTGTTATAACTAGTATCACTTAAAATTTACTGACACTTTTAGACTGTTGATATTTTTGAATATTTAGTGGTAATCTTTTTTGTTGATATTTTCATAGGTAAATATTTCTTTTAATGACAATCTTTTTATTTCTACAATTGACACTATTGTCAAAAAAATAGTGACAAAAATAATCGTTACAACAAATTGACGATATAAGATCTTTAGAGGCAATCAGTTTTCACCGCTAATTAGTCTCACAAGTCTTTTAATTCTTATTACGACAAAGTTTGATGTCGCTAATGAAGATTATTAGGGGTAATAAGATCTATTGCTAATTTTACCTGATAAACATTTTTTTCAATGCCATAAATTTATAGATAATAACATCATTATTTTATATAGTTAGTTAATTAACTTCCAATTCTACCAAACATTATAGCTTAAAGATCGTTATTACACTCTAATTTTCATCAACTTTGATTACGAATTATATATTAACATTTAGATGACTCATAAATTGGAATGAATAAATATTTAAAGAATAAAACAATCCAAAGATCTATTAATTGAAATAAAAAATAAACATTTTCATCTTAAAATCAAATAATGAAAAAGTGATAGGAGTTCTAAAGCATCTACATGTTTGTACAATTTAATTATAGTAGAAAAGAGCAAACATTAAAAGTGAGACGTCAAAGACAACAAAATCCATTCATCAACCAATACTCTTTTATTAGAGAAAAGAAATTTCATAAATAACTAAATGTTACAAAACAACATAATCAAATAAGATACATGTCTAACATAAAACAAAAAAAGTAAAAAAAATATTTTGACTAAACTAAAAGCACGTAAACAAATTTTGCTGATGACTAGAGTGCATTTTCTATTAGTAACTTGAAGAGATCCTGAAAAAAAATAAAAATTGCATAAAAAAAATAACTCTGAGATACATTATATAAATAAAAAGTTACATTTATATACCATTGTTCAAACTGATTTTGTCAAAATACATATCATGAAACAATAACATGATAAGTATTTTAATTTGATGAAAGAATGTTTTCCTCTCTTTAAACAAAAAAGTGTTCCTAAACGGTAACTTACCCAAAATGTGTTTATTAACTAAGGGGTTAATTCTACCGAAACTTCGTCAAAATTTTCCCTATTTTATAGTGTTTTTCTCAAAATCCTTTACCTATAAAAAAGACCTATACGTGGATATAAATATAACAAGTGGGTACACGCCATAATCACATTCACCACCACTGCAAGCATAAATTTATACATCCACAAAGTAAGTACACCTCGCCACAAAGTAAACCAAAATGGAAAACAAACATTATAACATAAGCTATTTTCTAAGTATAAAGGTCCCTAAAAAATATCTATACAAAAGTTGAGAACCCATACAAGAAGCTATAACATGTACATGTACAACAAGTTCAAGTTGTCCTCCTATTTCAAACCTATGGTAACACCCTTCTAGTTTTCACAAAAAAAAAATATCACAACCCAAGGCTCGATTCATTTATATATATTTCTATCATAAAGAGAATCGTTATGCAAGCATCAATTAATTCATACTAATCATGCGATTTGTAATGAATGCACTTTGGCCATTGAGAGGGTGCAAAACTACGTATCAACTTCGCATAGGCATAATTAGAGTTGCACACATGCAATTTGTCTTACATGCAAGTTTGCAACTGCGTATATGCCACGCACAAGAAATGAATGAGTAGACACCAAGCACATATTTCCTTCTCTATTTTGGACTCATTCTTAGGCTCGATTTCAATTCAAACCTACATCCCAGCATCCCTCAAGGCATGTAAACCACAAAAATTAAAGAAAAACTTGTGTAAAGGGCTACCCTACTTGTTCCTTAGGGTGCTTGTTGTGTGATCTTCTCACTAGTTCCCAATGAGGAGGTCATAGGTCCAGGAGGGTGAGGATGACGATCCCCCCTCTCTCTTTCTCACACGTACAAGGGCGTGTGGAGATGTGGTGAGTATGCTCATGATTGACGACGGAGAAGGTTGACGAGGGAGAGATCAGGAGAGATCAACACGTAAGGGAGATGAGGATGGGGGGATCTGGAGAGAAGAACCATTAGGGGGTGTCAAGAGCCTCATTGTCTAGAGGAGAGCAAGAAGAGGCTTCAAATCGTGTATCATGAATCCCTGAAGATAGGCTAAGGTGTCCATTTGAGGTGCAAATTCAGCTTTCCTGATTTAGCACCCTCAAAGGGGAAACTATCCTCATTCTCCTTCCATTATCACCCCAGTTAGTGTCATGATGCATCTACCCATGTAATCGTTGGCAAAGTCAAATGTCTGATTCCAAGCAGGATTGAAGCTATTGTTTTACTTTTATTTTATATTTTCTTCATTTTGAGCACATCATAAGTATTAGGTTTCCCCATAACATCAGCATGAGGTAGGTGATAAACACCACTTTTATCATGACTTGTATGTGATCGAAGAATTTTCGCTTGTAAAAATAATGGATTAGAGAAATATGTCGTCATAGTAAAATCACATGGTGGAAAATCCTGAACAAAGATATTTCAATAAAACTAACCACAAAGAGTTAGGTCGTATTCACAGGGAGGAATGACTGCAATAAATTCACAAGTATCGAGCCATCATGCTTGTAGAAACATTCGTGAAATTACTTTAATGAATTTGTTTCTCTAAATGTCACTTTTAATTTCATGATAAGTTTAGGGCTATTTATGTAAATTTCATGTTAGGAATTAAGCTCCTAAAAATACGTGGATGATGCACGTGTAGCGGTAGGGTATGTAATTTTTAATTGCATGCCATTCTTGATTCAATTTGAATGCAAAATGAGATGAACTACAATAGCTAAACAATTATGGAAAAGAATAAGTATGATGCCAAAATTTCACCTCAATTTAATAATCAAAAATCAAAAAAATAAGTTTTAGAAATGGCATTCGTCTTAAATATTAATTGGATCTTTCCCTGTAGCAAAACAAGGGAAGAACTCCCCTTGCTCGCACGCGGAGGAGAAGGCATGGCTGGAGGAGAGAACCCAGGGGAGGATGGTCACGAGAAGTTGGCACCAGCGTTGAGGAAGACCGGTGGTGGTAGCTTGCTGGTGTGCAGGTCGTCGGTTGATGGCGTGGATGGTGTGTTGGCGTCAATGGTGCGGACTTTCGATGCCCGTGGACGTGGCTGCATTTTGGGCGGTTTGGGTTCTTCGGTTGGTAGAGAGGAAGAAGAAGAAGAAGGAGAAGGAGAAGAGGGTCGGCTGTGTGCACGTGGGCTGGAGTGCAGGTGCCTGTGTGTGCAGGCGGGCTGGAGTGCAAGTGCGCGGTTGCTGCTGGTGTGCCCACACGTGGGTCGAGGACGTGCAACTTGCGCGCAAATAGCGTGTGGAGGGTGCTGTGAACGTGCGTGGGTTGCAGGCGAGGTCGGGTGTGGCTGCGCTTTGGGGGGTTTGGTGGTGATCTGTGGGGTTGGATGGTGGTGCTGTGATGGCCGCACCCTGTCACCATGCGACCGACGAGAGGAAGGAGCGGGAATGGAGTACGCCTCAGACCGTGGTGCGCGCTGGGTCCACGGTGTAGGCTCTACTTCACAGTGGAGAGGAAGGAAGAAGATGGAGAGTGAGCGTGCAGATCCCCTGGTGCATTGGAGTGGCCTCTTTTTAAAAATCCCCCGTCTGTTTCTCTATGGCTGCCATCTTCTCCAACCACTCGGCGAGAATTGCGAGTGGTTGGAACAGAAGGATAAACACTGGCGGCCTTCATCAGATGTTCAATAAATTCTCCAGACGTCTTAAAATGTGTAGAAAGCAGTGGTTCTCGATGGAGATTCTCAGACGTCTAAATTAAACTTCAAACGTCTTGTAGAGTGATTTTGGTTGTCTGCCTGATGTCTTCAGGTGTCATGTGGCTAGCATGCATCCACCAAATGATTATCATAACATATCATATGTTATTAAACATAAAATTAGTGCATAAGATGATACGCAGACTACGTTGAATACCCACTTAATTCCTAATCAAATATCAACTAAGAATGACTAATTAAAGAGTACTTAGGCCAAATAATGGTCCATGAAAGTGGACTTATCAGTATGCCTTAAAACACATCTAGCTCTTAGGTTTTACTTTTATGTCTTAGGTCTTTTATGTCAGCTTAGTAGCTAAGCTAGCTCAAGAGTTCCCAACAGAAGCAGGTCCAACTCAACCCAGATTTAGATAAGTTGAGACCGACTCAACTTAGCTTACTACTTAAACCTAGCTACTAGCAGAAGAGTTAGCTAGCTAAGTTGAGTAGCTAAGCTCATGAAAGACCTCTTCAAGTCATAATCAACTCTGGGAAATTTCCTTCAGCTCCAGATGTACTTCAGACAGCTCTCTCTCAGCTCCTCCTCTCAAACCCTAGCTCTTTCTACCTCCTACTCCATTACCCTACTAGCTAAGCTAGCTTAGCCTAGCTCCTACTCATCCACCATGGTCAACCCTAAACCTAAACTCCACCTACCTAGCTCCGCCAAGAAACCCTTTGATTCCACTTGAGTCCACCTACTTCTACCCATGTTGGCGCCAACCCACACCACCACCAAAGGACATGATAAAAATGCCGCCAAAAACACCTCCAACCACCTCCCTTTTGGCGCCATTTCTTCCCTCCAAAAACCCTTCCATCTCAACCATCCATCCACCCTTAAAGGCCATCACCACCCTTCAAAGTTGGTGCCACCTAAAGCCTCCTTCTAGAAGCCATCTTGGCTCCAACACAAGAGGCACCAAGGGAGGTAACCACCACCCATAATAGTGGCGCCAACCTATGGTGGTCTTAGGATCAACTAACCACACCAGAAACCTATCCTAGCCATCCATCCTAAGCCACCTATTCCTCTTTCAAACCCCTTCAAGTGGCGCCAACAAACCCTAGCCATAGGATCACCTAATCACCTCTTTGATCTCATCCTAACCATCCATCCATCTCCACACCAACTACCCTTCCCCCTACTCCTATAAAAACACCATCAACTACCAACAAAAATTCCACCTTTGGCTACATGTTCACAAGCATACATCCACCTTCTTTCCACCATAGCCCACAACCAAGGAGAAGAAGAGAAGAGGAGCAAGATAAAGGGGGCATACACCTACCCCCTTGGTGCCTTCACCCTTTCCTCTTCTTCTGCCTAGTGCCTATGCTAGCCAGAAGGTCAGTTAGGCAAGGAGGACGTCTAGGAGGAGGAGTGCATAGGGTGGTACCTTCTGATGAGACCACATTTGTGGGCTAATTAAATACTTAAATGCCTAGTTACTAGATTAATGTTTGCATATACATAGCATACTTTAATATGTAAGTAGATTAGTTTATAAAAATTACTTGCATGCATTGCATTCATATGGAAGATACTATGCATGCATATATTACATTGTTTTGGATTTTTTTAAAATAAACCAATCTTTCTTTTCCTGTAGAACGCACAAGGACCGCAACTACTGGACCGCCTCTTCCTCACCGGCCTCTACTGGATTGCCTCATCACCGCCCACCCAAGTCAGTCGAGTGCCTTGCAACATCCCTCCAAGCCTTAACTGCCTCAGGATCTTTGGTCGTTCGTTGGAGAGAACAAAACAGAGCAAGGGCGAGTCGACGAAGATTTCTATAAAAGGAGAGGCCTATGCGCAGGGGGGATCTGGATCTTCTTCCTCGTTTGGCACTGTGCACATCGTAGTCACCATGGCCAGAGAGTGCACTATGGATTGAAGCCAACATCTTCGTCACCGCCTACGCTCTGGTGGTGCTCGGTGACAGAGAGCACCACCATCACCACCAGTCTTCTCCATAGCCTCTCCTCCTACACCTTCTCCACCAAAAATCTCCCTTGCCAACATAACCCACACCCATCACCTTCATCAACACTAACCGCACCCATCACCCTCCAACTTCAGCAGCCCACCACTACCACCTGCACCTACAACTCCACTCCAACCACACCACCATCAACCATCTCCACCCTCACCGCAGACATGCACAAACCCGCCAACACCACTTTCAATCGCAGACCATCAACCCTCACCACCACCCACACCCCCTATCATCTTCCTCTTCTTCTTCCTCTTCTTCCACCCGCCCTCTGCAACTCCTCCATAAAGAACCCAAAACGCAACCACCCTCCTTGCTTCAAGCGGCCACTACAAGAAGCCAATCTCACCATCAACCTCGCCATTCCCCTCGTCTCACGCCCACGACCCCCGCACGACTGCCAGCCGCCCTCCACGACCACCTCGAGCACCTCCTGCCTTCACCATCACTGGTGACCTTTGCCACCGACCGGCCACGTCTAGCCACCTCCGGGTGCACCTCCATCATCAACGCATAGCCCATGCTTCGAAGGTCCTCTACCTGCAACCCCATCGTTGGTGACCCCCCTCCTTGTGCACACAAGCCTCCGTAGCAAAAGCTCTATTTTGGGTTGAATTTTTATTTACATTTGTTGCCATTGCCGAGAGTTTTGATTTGTTTTGATCATTAAATATATACTGGTTGAATTTGCAATCGCCCCCTGGAGTTCTTAGTATTTCTTTGGACAATCTGATTGCATATCTATCTCCCCAATCAATCAGCCTTATGTTTAGTCGAGAGTGAAATCAGGTTTGTAAATTGATAAACGCCAGTTTATCATCATTCTTATGCATTAAAACAAACCTAGCTCTTAGGATTTTACTCCGCAAATGGATTTTTGGGCTACATTTAGGCATAAAATAGGTTAGGCATGCATTGTATTTTTTATTGTCTTTTTGATATGTTTTTGTGAGTGTTAGGGATGAACAGATATACAAATCCCTAAAACCCAAGCACTCAAGAAGGAAAATGGTGAAGGAGAAGCTCAGACTAGGTGGAACTCAGCTTGATCCAGCTCACCACAGCTGGAACCTAGCTCACTTGAACTAGGGTTAGCTCATCCCAGCTCCATTTAGTTAATCTCAACTGAATGGCAGCTTAAGAGAGTTCATCTTAGCTCACCCTAGCTCAAGTCAGCTTAGATCTAGCTCAACTTAGCTGAGTCTAGCTCATCTCAGCTCCCACTAGTCCACAGGGAGCTCTAGCTAGCTCAGCTGAGTTGACGGGAGTTCACCCCAGCTCAGATCCAGCTACATCCAGCTCCACTCAACTCTAGCCAGCTGAAGAAGAACTCATCCCAGCTCAGGAAACTCAAGTCCAGCTCCCGGGGACTCAGCTTAGCTCAACTCAGTTGAGCTAAGTTACCTTAGCTGTCTTAACCAGGTTGATCCTCCCCAGGAGCACCAGACCTAGCTCACCTCAGCTCATTATGGTAGAAGCTAGCTCACTTTAGCTTGGCTTAGCAGCTAGCAAAGAATTAGCAAGCTAAGCCAGCTAGAGTAGCTCCATGCCAGCATCTTCAGCAGTAGCCAGCTCCAGTTTCAGCTCCAGACTTCTCCTCAGCTCCTCCCTCCAAACCCTAGCTCCAACACCTTCTCCTCTACTCCTCCATTAGCTAAGCTAGCTTCTCTTAGCTTAGCTATGCTCCAACTTCCTTGGCTTGTACCACCCCAAAAAACCCACCTAACAATTCCACCCAACTAGCTCCACCTAAGCTCCACATAAGCTAACCTACTTGGCGCCAACCTAGCCTACCCACCACCTCCAAAAGACACCTAAAAGTGGTGCCAAAAACCACCCTAACTACCCCCTTGTTGGCGCCACTTTTCCCTCCAAAAATCCCCTTCTCTCCACCACACAATTCCCCTTAAATCCATCTCCACCATCCACCTAACCCCCCTTCTAGAAGACCCTAGGTTGGCGCCAAAATGGTGGTGTCTCTCAACCACCAAAAGCCACCAACACCACCATAACCACCCCCTTTAACACCCCTTGGGTTGGCGCCAAATGATCACCAACCACCTCCATCCTTCCATCCTAGCCCTCCATTTCAAGGGGCACCTTAACCCCCCATCCTACCCTATAAAAAGACCACTACCCACCACCATTCAAGGCATCCTTGGCTAGAAAATTCACTCTCATATTCCACCTAGAAGCCCATGACCAAGAGAGAAGAAGAAGAAGAAGATTAAGGGGATATTCTGTTCCCTTGGTGCCTTCCCCTCTTCCCTTCTCTCTTGAGTCACGCCAGCCAAAGGAGAAGCCAGGCAAGGAAGATCTTTGGAGGAGATTTTGAAGGTGGTCCACACCACCTTGGAGGAGCTTTTGAGGGTGTTGCACGCCCACCCCTTGGAGGAGAGCATTGAAGGTGGTAGCTTCCACCTTGGAGGAGCTCTCAAGGAAGGAAAAGAAGGAGGCCCTCTTTTCAAGCCAAGGAGCAGCTAGGCTTGGAGCAAGAAGACTCCCTTCTTCACCATTTTTGCAAGAGGATTTGTGTTTCTTTTCTTGCTTTTAGATTTTTTTTATTTTAGTAGAAGCATTCCTCTACTTGTCCTTGAAAAGAACACTAATTCTAGTTAATTAAATTGCCTTCTTTTAGCTTTTTATTGCAATTGTTACTTTTGGTTCTAGCACTTATTTCACCTCTTCTTCCTAATTACTCTAGGCCTCCACTTGCCTAGAGTGAGCTTAGGAAGAAGATATATCTATCTTTTAAGTTTTAGTTAAGCAATTATAGGTGTCAGTACTTTCCGCTACAATTCGCATTTTGCCCTCGTCTTTTCAAAACAAAAAAATTACATATTTAAAATACAAAAAAGAAAGTTGAAATCTATTTATAAGTAAGAGGATTAATTTTGCAAACATTTGGCCTCCTTGGATGACCCTAGATACTTCCCTTATCTAGGATATAAATTTAAAAGCGTATGCGAATTTACACGTTGCAACGACACTAAATTACCTATTAACAAACCGCGTATTTTCGCTATTATAAATATTGCGTCGCAATATAGTTGAAATTGTTTCAAAAAACAAATGAGAGTTTATTACTCGAAAAACTATGAATGCGAGGTCGAATACGGGGAGCAAATTGGGATTTAAAAATTAAGAACACAACTTTCAATTTGATAAAATGTGATGTTCAATCAAATTATAAAGCAATGGAAATAGTTTCAATGTATATAGAAGCTCAAAAATATGAATATAAATGTAAAAATTAGATCAGTTTCTCTTCTTTGCTTCTTGAGCTTTGGCTTCTTCTTTCTCTTTCTTTCCTCTGATGTCTGACATTGGCTTCTTTCTCTCTTCTTCTTTCTTCTCTTGGCTCCTCTTCTTTCTTCTTTGACTTCTCCTTCCTTTCCTTTGCCTTGGCTTATCTTTCACTTCAGGTTCTTTCTTCTTTAACCGTGCCTTCTCTTCAGCCTTCTTCTCTACGGCTTCACCTGTGGCTTCTTTCTCCTTTGTCTTCTTCTTCCTTCTCTTAGCTTTGGCTTCCTGGCTTCCTCTTCTTCCTTGGCTTTTGGCTTCTTGGTTTCCTCTTCTTCTTTGGCTTCGCCCTCTTCTTCAATCGTGCCTTCTCTTTAGCCTTCTTCTTCTCCGCAACTTCTTCTGCCTTTAGCTTTTCCTTCCTTAGCTTCTCCTTCAGGGTCCTCTTCCTTCTTCCTTTCCCTGCAAGCAAGTGCAAAACCTACCCCTACCGTCCCCCATGAACTCTCTCTCTTTTCTCTCGTAGGCTCGCTCTCCCAGAGCCTGCTCGGGTATACGAGTCAGGTCTGTGTGCTGTGACTAGGCGCACCGGCATGGGTGATGCGCGAAGAGTGCATGGTAATCAAGTCAGGCTACCAGGTCCGCGAAGGAGTGTATCACGGACGAGGCGAGAGTAGGTGATTGCATAGCAAAAATACACCAGTAATTATGCCATCTTATGTTATTTCCTAGCACTACCATTGCATCTTATGTAGCAATAGTTGCATTTGTAAATTGACACTTGCATGCATTTATTTGAGAGGGGAGGATAATGCGAATAATTGGCCATGTAATTAACATCTTCATCAAGGGTTGCATTGAAATTCAACATTTTATTTTGACTTTGAATTTCTTCTCCCTTGTGCAGCTCAGGGCATGGGGCATGCACCTATTCGCGCCATTCCTCTGCCAACTGCATGGCTGGACTTCCTCTGCCAGCAGCATGGTGGTGGCATGCATCTCCTTCTTTAAATAGCCTCGCCCTCTCCCTTGCGCAAAGGGCCTGGAACACACACCACCAGCAGACACCTTCATCCAGGCCATCTTCCTCCCCTCTTCCTCTCCTTACGCAGTATCTCTTTGCACTGAAGAGACACACTGCGGCCAGGAGCAAGCTCACAGTGGTCCCACGACCACCACTGTGAGTTCCACCACCGCCCAGCTCCTTCGTGAGCAGGTGGGCGTGGTGGTTTCACCCTCTATTTTCACCGCTAAACACCATCGCTGCCATTGTCAAAGCTCCAAGCTCCGGAGCTCCAGCAGCGGCAGCAACGGCCTCCAGCAGCAGCGTAGGCCATCGCGCGCATGCCAGCAACATCCGCAGGCTCTTCCCGCACGCGCAGGCACCTTCCAATGCGCCTGCGCACGCAGAACCGGCTGCAACCAGTCACTCACTCTGCGTGGCACTGTAGCTACTGTTCATGCCTCTTAGCGCGGAACTGTAGCTACAGTGCGGTGACCGGTTTGTTTCTCACTTATCCGGTCACCACGCTCTCTCTCTCCTCCTCGTGACCGCCTCTAGCCAGTCACGCGCGCGCGTTCCCGCGTTTGCACCTACACCTACGTCTGTGCGCGCACCCATTTTCGCCCACAGCACAGTGCGCTGCGCTACGCTATGCGCTGTGTTGGTTTCTCTCTCACACTCCCGCACCCGCCTGTCGTCGCACGCTCCCTTCAACACCCGCATAGCCCTTGTGGGCCTGCACGTGCCCTGGCCACCAGACAACGCCTGCGTCCGCCAGACGTCTTAACTCGCCTTCTCTCTCTCACACTCCTCTAGCGTGCACTCCCACACTCATACACACACACACACTAGTACACACACACTCACTTGTACACACCTATACATACTTATATATATATACATATATATATATATTTATACATATATACATATATACATACATATATACATATATATCTATAGATATAAATACATATATATATACACATATACACATACATATATTACTATATATATACACACACACATTTACATATCTATATATATATACATAGATACTTATACAAATATATCTATATACATATATACATATATATATCTATATACATATATTACTATATATATATATCTATATAGTTAAATATATATACATATATATCTAGTTATAAATATATATATATATATATACCTATATATATATATTTACATATCTATATATATATATACATAACTACATATACACCTATATAGTTACAACCCTATTTATATATTTACACATATATATATATACACATACACATCACCTACCTGTATCCATACGCCCTTGCACTAGTCACTCCACCACGCGTTATATCGCAGGAATATCTACACCAGTTGCTGATATTCCCCGATATCCGCGTAAAGCAAGCGCCTCCGCACATATTCCCATACATCCATCCTACACTCTATGCGGCACTTCGTCTTGTTGGTTGCGTCTTACTAGACGTGGTCCAACTCGATACTATGCTACACACTATTTCCACTTCTACCCCCACCCCTATATATATAATATATATATAGACTATTTATTTCTCTACAAGCAACCTATCTTGTTTTTATTTCTCTTTTGTTTCCTGCTATTAAAAAGATAAAAAAAAGAGTAAAAGAGAAAAGATAATCCTTGTCTTGCAGGTACTCGGTCTTGCAAATAGCAGGGCCAGTTCTTTTGGAAACCCTAAGTTGGCTCAAAGCCAGGAACAATTTGGCTCAAAGTCAAGGACCTGATTTTGAGGGTGTGCCTCAAGGACAATATTATCAACAAAAAAATCTTAAATAGAAAAAAACCAAAAACATAATAAACGCACGAAAGAGATACATTTTAGGAAAGGCGTAGAAACTTCTTCACCTTTAATCCTTGCCCCCCTGAGATCGACCCTTGGCCTAAAAGTGACCAAGATAAAATTAAGTAGGCTAGGTAAAAAGAAATTTTTTTTTTGTGAAAGATGGTTAGACTCGATTTAGGTTAACATCTATACTCACTTCAACAATAATTTCACTATATTAACACAACCTATTCGAGTTCGACCACCCTTTTTCTGGCACCATTGTCGGGGAGGTGCACATTGAGGTAAGTTTCTACTCCATTCCTTTGATTTTCTCTTCTCACACCCTTCTCTTCACGGGTGTTTTTGTTTTCTAGTGTGCAGGTAAACTAGTTGCAAGGAGGAGGCAAGTCGAGGAGGTCGGAGACGTGGGCAGATCTAAGGTGGGAATGAGAGCGTGAAGTCGCTGACGCCGCACTGGAGCTTCGCCCACGTTGCTGAAAAGGTAGGTCTCTCTCTTAGCAACTTAGGTCAACTTGTCACCTTAATAAAAAAAAAACCCTAAAAACACTTCTTGGGATTTCTTGGGGCAAGTGGGTTAAAAATCACTTGTTTGATTGTCTGCTATCACCCCCACCACCCCGATATTTCCCAGCAAACTTCGCATAGCGAAGATCCAAGAATCTTGATTCTTGGATCTTTCGTCGTGTGAAGTATTCTTTGAGGCAAGATTAAATAGATTGACTGCCATCCCTCCTTGCCTCATTTATCCACAATTCGGGATCACATTTTTGGTGGGGAGACTTGGAATTAAGTTGATTCCAACCCCATCACGACCTTTCACGTGCCTTACATTTGATCCCGAATACTTCATCCCCAACACTTTGATTTTCTTTACATTATCTTGTGGTTGAGCCTTGTGTGTGGAACATCATTTTGGTGATTGGGAGCACTTGAATTGAAGTGTTTTGGCTCCCTTTCACACTAACCTAAAATTGACTCGTGCATCCACACATAGAAATTTCCACCTAGGGAAGCCCATTTCATTTTTTAGCATGGATTAACTAACTCACATTGAAGAAGGGTTTGTTGGGCATAGAAGAACTTGTATTTTCTCAAAACCCGGAGATTGGTTGAATTGGTAACTCAGCAAAATCTTAAAATCCATACTACTTAAGGCTGAAATTCTAAAAATCATTCACCAACTAAAACTTCAATTCGGGGAGATTTCCTTGTTGCATGCTTGGTTTACACACTTTCTAAAAATAATGTACTTGGGCATTACCCGTATACAATGCCCTTCACATTCCTGAAGCACTTGATCCTAAGTCTCTAATTAAAACTGGTAGCAACTTGACCCTTATTAAGGATTGGAGGTCTAACTACCTATGTGTAGCGCCTATGTGCTGGTACGGGTTCCCGCGTGCTATCGGGTGTCTAAGATTGGAGCAAATGGCCTTTCAATCTGGCCCGGTGATTCCGCAGTGCTCGCATTTGGTTCCATAGGTTGTGATAGTAGGTAACTTAGATCTTTAGGTCTAAGGGCATATTAAGACCCAAGACATCAAATGCTTTTTAAGACGTTTGGGAGTTGGTCCAAATGTCTGGTTAGACGTCTGGACTCCTTCCCAGACGTCTGGAAATAAATTTTTGCGTGCATACGATTGCGAGTCTGCACGCGTGTGCGCGTAAACTGAGCCCGCCGACCTACAGGCACTTTTTCTCCCTCCCCACGCCTTCAAATACCCCTTCCCTCTCCCTTACCCACCAGCCCACCATCTCCTCCTTCTTCCAGCTTGAGCACGAGAGAGAGAGAGAGAGCGTGGGCAGCAGCTGTTGCAGGGCGCGTGGGAGAGGAAGAGGTGCAACGAGAAGGGAAAAGAGGGAGAGCGCACGAGGAAGAGAGAGTGAGCTCGTCGGAGTAGCTTGGGGCCGGTCGACGGGCACGCAGTGGGAGCGTGGTGCTGGGGAGGTTACCCAGGTGCTGCTGCAGCTCAGGCGGCATGCGGGCGAGCGCGGTGCGGCCGTGCGCAGCTGGAAGAAGGCGAGGAGGTTCTGATTATGGGAAATTTTCCCAGAATCAGACGTCTGGACATACGTCTAGACGATGCGGGCGACGTTTGGAGGGAGCTCCAGATGTCTGAGAGGTACATATTTCTTCCTCCACTTCCTTTTGCGGATACAGCCATGCAGGCCATTCCGTCGAAAGTTCTGTCTCATGCCGTGTTGAGAGTGTGTTTGCGTACGCGTGTAGGTTTCGCTTCGGGAAGGCACAGGGCATGCCCTCCCACGAGATTTAGACGTCTGGGCGAAGCACCAGACGGCGGAGAGTCTCCAGACGTCCGGAGTGATAGTCGGACGTCTGGAACTAGGTCCAGATGGTTCAGCGGGATCCTGGACGTCTGAGGAACAACTCAGAGTGAGGTATGACTTGGACCACCTTTTAAGACGTCTGGAAGGTGTTACAGACGTCTGATTTGAGTCAGAGTTGTCGTTTTTGACCCATTTAGGGTCCGTTCGAGGTCCGATTTCCACATTTAAAATTCCGTTCTTCTCAAAATTAGTTCCTCTACTTGTTTAAAATACTTGTATCCTGTTGTAAGTGGTTCCTTGTGATTGATCCTTGTGTTAGGACCTCGTTCCATTGTGGCTCTAGGGGTTGTGGAGGCACGTGGACCTGTCGATCACGCCTCCATTACTCCCAATTTTGCGGGTAGAGTGGCTCCCCTTAGTAATGCATCTCTGAGATGAATGATAGATCCTAGGGTATGGCATGAATCCTATGACCTGAAAACTAGATGAATGATAGATCCTAGGGTATGGCATGAATCCTAGAACCTGAAAACTAGATGAATGATAGATCTTAGGGTATGGCATGAATCCTAGGACTTGAAAACTAGATTGAATGATAGATCCTAGGGTGTGGCATGAATCCTAGGAACAGAAACACTGAAACGAATGTCTTGAATACCTGAATTGCAGTCTTGGATAAGTAGTTAGAATAATGATAATTGCCTGTAATTGGATAACAGCTGCCTGTGAAATGTAGAGTACTGTTGCTAGTAACTACTGCGTGTAATTCCTGTTGTTGGAAACTAAATTTGAGCTGCTTGTATATAAACTGATATTAAATGTTGGGAACTCGGGCTATATGCGAGTGAAACTGAAATGATGAAACCTAGTATGGCTTGGCCTGAGAAATATAAGTATGAACCCTACGGGGAATTAGGAGTAGAGCTCCTGGAAAATAAATAAAATGGAATTGGGAAAGTGGATTGGGAAGTGAGCTGGCCCTTGAGTACGGAGTACCAAGGAGAGCGACTGTCCCCCTGTTTAGTGCAGAGCGGAGCTAGCCACCCCAGGGACCCGAGGTTAGGTCTGACCACTTTGTACTGACTTCTGGCCCTCGCGTACATAGTACCGAGGAGAGCTACTAGTGTAGGGAGAGAGCTAGCCACCCCACAGGCCTCGGGGTTTAGCTAGCCATCCTACACCGACTTGTTAGGCCCACTGGGCAAACCAGGGTAGTCAGGCGAGGATGCGCGGACTGTGGAGGAGCAAGACCCCTGTTTGGTTACTGTGGAGGGGCTGGACCCTTGTTACTGAGAGGGCTCTGCCCTATACTGGTTCTATGCTGTGCTTTAGGGCGCACCTGTTAACGGAATGACTGACCACGTGCCAGTGCGGGGTAGCTACCCGTGCATCTATCGCGCGTGCCGTAGTCACCGTTACGTCTGTCAGTGACCTTGGGGTGGTTGACTGATGGTAGGACCACCACGGGGGCTCTCCCAGCCAGGAGAGCACCATGTGCTACTTCTACTTTTCGGAAAAGATTGCAATCAAGATCGTTCCCATGAGGAACATTCCAGATCAAGAGAAAGATATGAGAAATAATTCAGGAAAGAGTAAATAGAGGAATAAAGAAAGAAATTAAAAATAACAGCTACTTGTCCACCTTTACTGTCTTCTTAGCTAGCTGATTGCCACTCTACTCAGCGTTTCGCTGACGTGTCACTTTTGTCACCTTTTCAGGACCAGGTGTTGAACAACCAGAGCCTGCGGCTGCGGAGGGTGCTGGGCCTAGTAGAGCCTAGTAGTTGTACTTTGTTGTACCATTTTTCTGTACTAGTGAGTATTTCTGTTTCACTTGTACTCTTTTATTGAAATCTTCATATTTTTGTACCTGTTTTAATTCTTTACTATTGTGGTGGTATGTACTGTAGTAGTTCTTTTCTTTACTACTGTACTTTTGTTACTGTTCGTTACATGCATGATGAATGTGGTTTATTTTACTACCTTTTTTTGTTACTTTCTCGTTGGACGACTGGGTCTTGGGATCAGTCGAGTCGGTCCGATTCTCGTGTCCTGTAGGGATTCAGGAACTAGGTCATAATAGGGCACATTGTAGAGGTTAGGACTTTGATTGCCTTGATTTGTCATCAAGTGTACCTTTGTGGCGTCATTTCTCTCATCCCCTTTTCCCTTCTTATCTCCCTAATTCTTCCTGCGGTAGTGCATGTTTGGGAGGAGGTCACAAAATCCGTCTGATAATTCTAGAAGAAAAGAAATTGAATCGTCATCCTCCTCCACAAACATGGCTGCATGCCCACCCCCAAATCCCGAGGGAGGAAACCGCCCTCAAAACTCACCAGGTGGTGGAGCCATGGACCCCATAACCCGCCTCCAAGCTCAAATGAAAATGTATAATGAACAGATTGAAGCCATTAGGGAAACCTTGGAGGAAATGCAGAACCCTCTCGAATGGGAGGAGCCTAGGTCTCTTAGCTCTTATCAAAATCCCGTTGCTACAGAGACCATAGGACAAATCCGAGTCCCCATGGACGGGGACGATTTTGAATTAAAACCCAATATAATTGGCCTGATAAACTTGTACTTCCATGGTCTTGCATGTGAAGATCCTTTTCTCCATTTGGAAGACCTAATCCGATTGGTTGAAATGCTTAAACCAAGAAACATCGGGTTATCAATTGTCCTCATGAAAATGTTCCTGTTTTCGTTGCAGGATAAAGCGTCGCAATGGTTACGCACCCTTGGGAGAACCATCCATTCTTGGGAAGAGATGCGAATATCATTTCTCAAGAAATTCTTCCCAATCGGGCGAACCAATGCGCTTCACCGTGCTATAACTTCTTTTACGCAACAAAACGACAAACAGTTTCATGAGGCTTGGGAGAGGTATAATGACCTCCTCTAGAAGTGTCCGCACCACGGTCTGCCTAAGTGGCATATAGCCTAGATTTTTTGTTATGGGCTAAATGAGACTTTGAAGCAAATTACAGACGCTTCTTGCAGAGGGAATTTTATGAATAAAGACGAGAATGGAGCATTCGAATTATTTGGAAACATGAGTGAAAACTCAATGATCAATGCCTCCATTGTCGCCTTTAATCGTACCAGCTTGCCCCGTAATGTTCACAAAGTTGACACGGGACCCTCCCATTCATCCACTGATCTTAACCTTATCGCACAAAAATTGGATGAAGTCTCCGTCGTGCACAAGAAGTCGGACGAGCTTCTGGCCAATCCCGCCCGTTCTATGGCAAACACCCCCACCTCACCATTTCGTCACAATCCAAATCCTTCCAATGCCAGGCTTATCCCCAAAAACCCCGTGAGATCTTCCTTACCGAGTGTTGTGTCGAGCGATTCGGTAAGTCATGTGGATTTGGCTTCTGCAAGCCAGTATTTTGACACGAAGGACCAAGCCTCCGTGTGCTCAGATGCATATTTACATGCGGACTCGTCTTCTGGCTTAGAAGATGCTTGCACCCTGGGGAACAACCCGTTCTTTGCTACTTATAACCCAGGGTGGCGAAATCATCCTAATTTCGCATGGTCCAATAACTCGTAGTGCCAAAACCCCGCGAGTGGGCCAATGCGACCGTCCGCACCCATCATCCCAAGGGCCCAGTCTAATCCTATGGCAAATCTGCCATCAGGTCCTTGCATACCGCAAACAGAACACGCATCAAGTCCTCTTGATAATTGATGCGAATGATGACGGAAATGTCTAAGCACCATGAAGAGAACATGTCCTCTCTTCAGCACCAATTGGTGCAGCAGAATGCTGAGATCAGTCAACTACGCATGACGACTCGATCTCAGGCACTCTTCCAACCCAACCTGTTCCTAACCCGCGAAATTTCGTACCTCGTGTCCTCAACCACAGGTACGACCTTCTCAGGGGTAGGTTCATCAGATTCTGCAAGCACCAAGCATTCCACCAGGATTCCAGGCTAATCCCGCTGCAGCACCTCGCCCTTATGTCCCTATTGTGAACCCTCCTCTGCCTTATGATCCCATTGGACCCACGACGTCCAATGCGATTACTACGAGCAGTAAGTAAACCGTCGATCCGCCTCAACCTGATCCTGGCCCATCTTTTTATCGCCCTCTCATTCGGGATGCGCACCACATTCGTGAGAGGACGATACACCCAAACTAGTGCCAGAATCGGTCCCATTCCCTGAGGCTCTACTAAGGGAGCCAAAAGGCAAGAAAAAGGATACGTAGGCCTTTGTTAACCTGCGTAATTTATTCAGGGATGTTGAAATCAAGGTACCCCTGTTAAAGGCTATCGACCACATACCTACTGTCGCCTGATTTTTCAAAGATTACACTACACCCAGGCGATAGTCAAAGAAAACAAAGAATCCGGTGGTTCTCTCGCCTCATGCGAGTTGTGCTATACTGTCAAATCTACCACTGAAGCAGAAAGATCCGGGCACACCGCTTATTTCTTGTAGTATCCAAGGATGCAATTTTAACCATGCTCTGCTTGATCTAGGATCTTCCATCAATCTGATACCAACCATCATGCTCGAGAAATTTGCCTTAGAAAATCTGAAACCCACCTCTGTTACATTACTGTTGGCAGATCGTTTTGTCAAAATACCAAAAGGCATGGTGGAAGACGTGGTGGTTAGGGTCAACAGTCTCTGTTTTCCTGTTGAATTTCTTCTTTTGGATATGGAAGTTCCTAGCTCACTTTCTGATTGTTTGATCATCCTTGGTCGACCTTTCTTGGCCACAGCTTGCGCCCATATCGACTGTGAGTCAAGCTGTATTGAGATTGTCGTTGGATCTGAGAAGCTCAAGCTTAACATCTTCAAGGCAGCCAAGAACTTTGATTGCGATTGCATCGAGGATGACACGTCTGATGAGGACATGGCCGTCAGTGCATGTATCAGATTAATTGGGACCTATTCTGACTGCTGTGGATTGCCTGACTGACACATATTGTGACGTTTCCCCATCCCTCCCTTTTCCCGTACCTTCTCCTGACCAGACTTCTGATGAGGTTTTCTCCGCTTCCCATACCTCGTGGTCTGAGTCATATTCGAGCTACTCACCGCCGGTCCGCACTCTTGAAGATCGGATTGCCCTTTCTTTTTCGCCAAATCAGGCGTGCAACTCCACACTAGGACCTTGAGCCCACATACTACTCACTGGGGCTATCCCTTTTTGGATCCATCTATCCAAGATGCCCCTCTTCTTGGCCAATTTGAGGGCCAACTTCTTCCTCCTACCTTGTTTTCTTCTAATCCGCTTGGGACACTCTTGTCCCAAGAAATGCCAGATCTTTTACCATTCACTCCCGAGCTGAAAGAGTTGCCTGATACGCTGAAGTATGTTTTCTTAGGACCAAATGAAACACTCCCCGTAATCATTAGTTCAAAATTGACCAGGGAGCAAGAGTGAAAACTAACAAAGGTCCTTATGGAACACAAGGCAGCCATTGGATGGTCCTTATCAGACTTAACTGGCATTAGCCTCTCCTACTGCATTCACCGTATATATATATGGAGGAGGAAGCTCGACCTTCCCGCGAGATGCAGCGACATCTCAACCCTAACATGCGGGAGGTCATTAAAAAGGAAATTATTAAGTGGCTAGATGCGGGTATAATCTACCCGATCAGTGATAGCCCCTGGGTGAGTCCGATTCATGTCGTGCCCAAAAAGGCGGGACTCACCATCCATATCAATGACTGGGGTGAATCCATCCCTACACGCACTCCTACATCTTGGAGGGTGTGTGTAGATTACAGGAAATTGAATGTTGCAACTAAGAAAGATCACTTTCCGCTACCTTTTATTGACCAAATCCTGGAGCGGTTAGCGGGAGATAAAATTTTTTGTTTCCTGGATGGATTCTTTGGATATAACCAGGTGGCAATTGACCCTAAGGACCAAGAGAAAACCACCTTTACCTGCCCCTTTGGCACCTTTGCATTTACAAGGATGCCGTTCGGACTTTGTAACGCGCCATCAACTTTTCAGAGATGTATGCTGGCGATATTCCATGACATGGTGGGTGACTTTCTCGAGGTTTTCATGGATGACTTTTCGGTCTTTGGACCCTCTTTTGATGACTGTCTTGCCAACCTGACCCGTATCCTTCGGGGATGTATTGATGTGAACCTCGTGCTTTCCTGGGAAAAAATTCATTTTATGGTACACGAGGGAATTGTTCTCGGGCATATCATCTCCGATAGGGGTATCAAGGTTGACAGAGCTAAGCTTGATGTAATTGCTGATTTACCTGTGCCTGGCTCTGTCAAACAAAATCCGCTCCTTCCTGGGACACGTTGGTTTCTATAGGAGATTCATCAAGGACTTCTCCAAGATTTCTAGACCTTTAACTTGTCTCCTATCGACCGACGTACCCTTTGATATGGGCCCGACTGCATACGAGCATTCACGCAGCTACGTGAGGCTGTCACCAAGGCCCCTGTTCTCCAGCCGCCTGATTGGTCCCTCGACTTTGAACTCATGTGTGACGCTTCCGACCTTGCAGTTGGAGCCATCCTGGGACAAAAACGCGATAGACACCCCTTCGTGGTGTACTACGTCAGTAAGACGTTGGACGAGGCCCAACGTAATTATACAACCATTGGGAAAGAACTACTGGTGATCATCTTTGGGCTGAAGAAATTTCACTCTTACCTTCTGGGCTCACATGTTATTGTATTCATTGACCACGCAGCCATTCGCTATCTCATGCACAAGAAGGATGCCAAGCCTAGACTGATTCGTTGGATCCTTCTGCTCCAAGAATTTGACATTGAGATCCGCGATAAGGTCAGAGCCCAGAATGTTGTGGCTGATCATCTCTCTAGACTGGGCCCTGACCACATTGGGCTTACCTTGCCGATTGACGAGGTTTTTTCCGATGAGAACCTATTGGCAATTAATGTGGCAAGTGGACCTTGGTATGCTGACATTGCTAATTACCTTGCTTTTGGTTCCCTTCCACATGGCTGGCCTAAAAACCAGCGCGAGCGTCTCATTGCAGAAGCAAAGTATTATTTCTGGGATAATCCACTTCTTTTTCGAATAGGTGCTGATCAGATCATCCGTCACTGTATTCCTGATAGTGAATTCCCCAGTGTGCTATCCTTCTGCCACAATCAGGCCTGCGGAGGCCATTTCTCTGGGAGGAAAACTGCAGCCAAGGTGTTGCAGTGCGGTTTCTTTTGGCCCTCCCTTCACCAGGATGCACACAATTAATACCAAACATTGCATTAGGTGCTAGTCGTTAGGGTCAATGTCACGTAGTGACATGATGCCCTTGCAACCCATCATAGCTGCTGAAATTTTCAACATTTGGGGAATCGATTTCATGGGTCCCTTTCCTCCTTCCAAGGGCTTCGAATACATCCTCGTGGCTGTTGATTATGTTTCAAAATGGATCGAGGCTATTCCCACGTGCCATGCTGACCATGTCATATCCACTCGATTTGTTAAAGACCACATTTTTGCACACTTTGGGATCCCTCGAGCCATTATCTCGGATGGAGGAAGCCATTTTACCCATGCTTCTTTCGGACTCTTCTAAGGAAATATAGAGTCCACCATCGTATCGCATCTCTATATCATCCTCAGACGAATGGCCAGGCTGAGGTGTCGAACCGACAAATTGAGCAAATTCTCCAGAAAACGGTTTGGCCTGACCGTAAGGATTGGTCCGACAAGCTGATTGACGCACTTTGGGCATATCGGACCGCCTTCAAGGCTCCCCTTGGTATGTCTCTTTATAGAATAGTTTACGGGAAGCCTTATCATTTTCCTGTGGAGCTGGAGCACCGCGCTAATTAGGCGGTTCGCCAATGTAACCTCGACCCAGACCTGTGTGGTCGAGAAAGGAAACTCCAACTCCAAGAGCTGGAAGAGCTCCGTCGTGAAGCCTATGATTCTTCCTTAACTTTCAAGCAATGCACTAAGGCTTTTCACGACAGCCGAATTTGACGGAAGGAATTTGAGCCATCTCAGTAAGTTTGGCTTTATAATGCCCGGCTCAAATTCTTTCCTGGGAAACTGAAGTCCAAATGGACTGGTCCCTTCCTGGTCTCGAGACCATTTCCCAATGGGGCCGTTGAAATTGAAGATCCCAAATCTGGGCATAAATTTACAGTCAATGGGCAGTGTCTAAAACCTTATCTTACTCATGAACCTACCCCCGTTGGAGAAACTGTTGCCCTGCTGGAGGGTAACTAATTTCATGCCTTATTCTGAGTCTAGCTGGGGATGTTAAATTCAGCGCTCGTTGGGAGGCACCCTAGCAACACTCCTCCACTGTCACGTACACTTCACTTCGCACCTTTTCACTTCACCACCCACCATCCACCCACCCTACCACCCTGCTATATACCTTGCACCTCAGCTCTCGTTTCCCGATCTTTCGACCTTCCTCTACCCTACCCTGCATGCATATGAGGACATAGCATCATTTGGCATGGGGGGGTGGATAGGCATCTATAGGATCTGGGTATTATATGGTATCATGCAGCTTCCATCCATCTATAAATATGTACATAAAAAAAAAGGTGTTTAGTAATGATCTGAAGGCTGAAACAAAAATACAATAAGTGTTTATGGATATTCAACTATTGTTTTGAAGGCTTTCCAGGCCACAGAAGCTTGATTCGCTCAGGCTTAGCTTAATTTACTTGAGCATTGACAAGATAGATCGGAATCTCTCCTAACTAAGGACGTATTCTTGTACCTGAGACATCAGTACAAGATCTATTGGTTTTCTTCTACTCGAGAGCCTAAGTAATCTTGGTTCACAGTACACATATCAAGAAAGACCAGGTGAACATAAGATCCAACCCTAGTGTTCATTAGGGAAGGTGGAGTCCTTACCTGTGCATGCAGGTAGACTTTTTATCCCAGGCTTTAGTCTTGTGTCTAGGAGAAACTCTTTCCACCAAAAAGGAACTCTCCCACCAAAAAAGTGTGCTCCTCCAAATAAAGTTGTAAGAGATACTGACACTTGTTTCAAAAAAAAAAAAAATTGTGCAAATAAGTCAGTATATCTCGCAAATGTTTGTAAATTCTTCTCCCTCAAAGTGTTTCAGGGCAAAGTTACAAATACCCTGTTTCTACCATATATTCTTTGAGCCACAAATGAAAAAATGAGGGTTGAGTTTTCCGTCATCTTTTTAAGGGTCAATCCGAAAACATGAGCTGAAACTGGGATCAACCTGCACTTAAAGATTCGTGAAACCCTGGGCTTGAGTCTTAATGTTCATCTGGTCAGTCTTGATCCTTCACAATGCACAAGCCATAATCTCTTGAGCTCTCAAGTACGGCAAAAACCTTATGAGTCCTGGAAATCTTACTTAAGGTTTAAAAATCAAGAGCCCAGGTTAGTCGAGAGATGGTCTATGTCACATAAGACTTAAAAGTACTGGTAGTCTTCTCTGCAATTGGTTCTCACAATATCCTACAAATAAACACACCCATGTCGCCTCAGAAGAAAATCTTCAGCTTAAGATCATTTCTAAATACAATACAAAATGTTTTGCTAGGGACTAGCAAAAGATAGGCATTGGGGTATGATTGCACAGCAAAAATACACCAGTAATTATGCCATCTTGTGTTATTTCCTAGCACTACCATTGCATCTTATGTAGCAATAGTTGCATTTGTAAATTGACACTTGCATGCATTTATTTGAGAGGGGAGGATAATGCGAATAATTGGTCATGTAATTAACATCATCATCAAGGGTTGCATTGCAAATTCACCATTCTCATTTTTTTATTTTGACTTTGAATTTCTTCTCCCTCGCGCAGCTTAGGGCATGGGGCATGCACTTGTTCGCGCCATTCCTCTGCCAACTGCATGGCTGGACTTCCTCTGCCAGCAGCATGGCGGTGGCATGCATCTCCTTCTTTAAATAGCCTCGCCCTCTCCCTTGCACAAAGGGCCTGGAACACACACCACCCGCAGACACCTTCATCCAGGCCATCTTCCTCCCCTCTTCCCCTCCATACGCAGTATCTCTTTGCACTGAAGAGACACACAGCGGGCAGGAGCAAGCTCGCAGTGGTCCCACGACCACCACTGTGAGTTCCACCACCACCCAGCTCCTTCGTGAGCAGGTGGGCGTGGTGGTTTCGCCCTCTGTTTTCATCGCTGAACACCATCGCTGCCATTGTCAGAGCTCCAAGCTCTGATGCTCCAGCAGCAGCAGCAATGGCCTCCAGCAGCAGCGCAGGTCACCGCGCGCACGCCAGCAACGTCCACAGGCTCTTCTCGCATGCGCATTCGCCTTCCAGTGAGCCCGCGCACGCAGAACTGGCTGCAATCGGTCGCTCACTCTGCGCGGCACTGTAGCTACTATTCACTCCTCTCAATGCGGAACTGTAGCTACAGTGCAGTGACCGGTTTATTTCTCACTTATCCGGTCACCGTGCACACTCTCTCCTCCTCGCGACTGCCTCCAGCCAGTCACGCGTGCACGTTCCTGCATTTGCACCCACTCTTGTGTCTGCGCCCGCACCCATTTTCGCCCGCAGCGCCGTGCGCTGCGTTGCTTTCTCTCTCTCACACTCCTGCACTCGCCTGCGCGCGACGACAGCGCCTGCTCCCTTCAGCGCCAGCGTAGCCCTTGTGGGCATACGCGTGCCTTGGCCACTAGACGATGTCCGCATCCACCAGACGTCTTATATATACACATATATATATACATATATATATATATATATATTTAGATACACATCACCTACCTGTATCCATACGCCCTTGCACTAGTCACTCCACCACGTGTTATATCGTGGGAATATCTGCACCAGTTGCTGATATTCCCCGATACTCGCGTAAAGCAAGCGCCTCCATACACACTCCCACACATCCATCCTACACTCTACACAGCACTTCATCTTGTTGGTTGCGTCTTACTAGATGTGGATCAACTCGATACTGTGCTACATGCCATTTCCACTTCCACCCCCACCCTATATATATAATATATATATATCTATATATATATAGACTATATTTATTTCTCTACAAGCAACCTATCTTGTTTTTATTTCTCTTTTGTTTCCTACTATTAAAAAGATAAAAAAAAGAGTAAAAGAGAAAAGATAATCCTTGTCTTGCAGGTACTCGGTCTTGCAAATAGCAGGGCTAGTTCTTTTGGAAACCCTAAGTTGGCTCAAAGCCAAGAACAATTTGGCTCAAAGCTAAGGACCTGATTTTGAGGGTGTGCCTCAAGGATAATATTATCAACGAAAAAATCTTAAATAGAAAAAAACCAAAAACATAATAAACTCACGGAAGAGATACGTTTTAGGAAAGGCGTAGAAACTTCTTCACCTTTAATCCCCGCCTCCTTGAGATCGACCCTGCGCCTAAAAGTGACCAAGATAAAATTAAGTAGGCCAGGTAAAAAGAAAAAAAAAATTTTGTGAAAGATGGTTAGACTTGATTTAGGTTAACCACTATACTCACTTCAACGATAATTTCACCATATTAACACAACCTATTCGAGTTCGACCAGTAGGTGAGTGGGACCTCACCCCATGTCAGGAGGCGATAAGCCCCTGACACAATTACAATATATTCCGGTTCGCTTGCTCAAAAACGCCCGAGGTGGGACTAAAATTCCCACCCGCTTCTTCGCTCGCGCCCGCAGGGGTTACGCTTAATTGCTGCTGCAGATGCGGGGCTTTAACCTTCAATAGATGGGCTGATGCTGCTCGCAGAGGAAAGCTGCGCGCCTGGGACTTGGTCTCCTGGCACCTGGAGGCTACTTGCGAAGATAGCAAGCTTCTTCAGCTTGCTTCAATGGCGGAAAGGGGTCAAAACCTGTCAACACAAATACGGCCTCACGACCCTGTGAAAATGCTTCAATGGCAAATAGGTGTCTCGGGTGCTGGTGTGGTGTGGGATGGCCTAGGCATGCGTGCCTAGGTCATTCTGTGATCGTGAAGGTGGGATAGTGCGGCAACAATGTGTGAAATGTGTGGCGATTGATGGAGAGGGGGAAAATGATCAGTGGAAGGTGGCGGAGCTTCTGAGGTGTTTGGCGAGTTATGTGGGTGCGTGGAGTGGTGGATGCACCTTGCCGGTGGTCTGCCGGAGGTGGAGAAGGTGAGGGTGGTCTGTGGTTGTCGGGGTGCGAAAGTAGAAATTGATAAGGGGAAAAGAAAGAGTAGGTGAAGGAGACTTATCTGTGAGTGGCTAGATGAAGGGGGAGGCAGAGGGGCAAACGATCCGTATATGCCGTCGCCGGAGACAAAGACCCTGAGATAGAGAGGCGACGTTGACGAGAGGGAAATAGGCGTAGGCGCAAGTATGGCACGATGCGGAAGAATGAGGCGGAGATGACTCTACCTCTGGTATGGTGGCAGAGCGACGAGAAGAGGGAGGAGGAGTCATCGGAGCTTGTGGGCTTTTTGGCCGGAGGGGAGAGGAGGAATTCTGGGGGATTCTTTGGCCAAAACAAGCTTGGGATGGACGGGAGGATCTGGGGACCTTTAAATAGTTGCAGGCAGAGGGCCTGGTGCTTGGAAGGCAAGCTTCCAAGCACGGCAACCTCGCTAGACTTGGAACGTCGAGAGATACCCATACCTCTCATGCATTTGCATGAGAGATTGGGTGGGAATCAGTGCGCATAATTGGGTTCACATGGTCGGGAATTCCTCAGAGAATCTCCCTTTCAAATTTGAGAGGATTATCTGAGGAATCAAGGAGATATCCTTCTTGAATCCTCGCCAGAGTAGGATTCCTCCACTGTAACGGTGGAGGGACCTAATTGCAAAGAATGATGAGGAAGACAGGGGGTGTCTGCAAGATTTTCAAAAGCTAGGGGCATAAAAGTAATTGGGTTGGACTGTTTTGCAAAGTAGGTCAAGGTGAACTCCTCTTGAGGTCCAAATTTTGGTATAAACCTAATTTGGATCCAAGGAATCCAATGGTGAAGTTGGATTTTAGGTTTGACCATGTTTGACTGGTCATTTTGCATAAAAACCTAATTTAAGGCAAATGTTTGTCTAGGACCCCTATTTAGGTCAAAATAGGTTCCAAAAGCCAAATTGAAGGTTTTAAACCCTAGAGGATATTTTTGCATGAATTTTAGAGGGTTTAGTTGAATTTTATCCTAACCAGAACCTTGTTTGATTAAGTGGGTCTGTTTTAGGGTTACAAGAAGTCATTTAATTCCCAGATTTCACATTAACCCTTTTTTTAATTGAACCAACTCACTTTTTATCTTGTTAAGACCAATTGACCCATGTTTAACCCCTGAGAAATCCTGTTGTTTTACTGCAATGGTAAAATTGCTATTTTACCCTTTGTTTCTTACTTTTCTTTCAAACCAGTTATTTCTTGAGTTGGGCCCTTCACTCGGTTATGTAGGAGCTTTTGTTCTCTTTTCTAGGTCAAAATGTGCTAGTTAGGGCTCATGATGGTGTTCCTATCACCTTACATACATACCTATTATACAATAATGGTGAGCAAGTACCTAATCATCATGTTTTGATAAAATTGTGAGTTAATTTGGCTTGTTCCTCCTTGTGGAGATGACTTAATCCACTGTGGTTAGATTTGAATTATTTGATGTTTTGATTGAGAGTTTTTCCACCATGCGATTACAACGACGAATCATTTTTGTTGCTACTATCTTAATTAAGTGAGAAACTCTATCAAATGGCCCGTTGCTGGGGAGGCAATGGGCCTAGTAAACTCGCAAGTAAGTTTTTATTTGCATCGATCCTTGTTTATTGCTAGTCATTAATCTATCATTCTTTTGTGTGAGGTACGTCTTTAAAAAGGAGGTGCACGCAACGAATGCTCATTTTGGTGGACCTTAACGCATCTGGAGGACAGCAGTAGGAGCCTGTGGGCTTTGATCCCACACACATGAAGACACACGGAGGAACATCTTGGAGGATTCTGCGCCTCTTAGATTTTTGATTTGGCATATTAGTGTAGACTCTTTAGGATTTAGTCTAATTCTTTATTTTCTTGCCCTTGTAATTTGGGGCTAGTTTTTAAGGGAGTGTCCTTAGTTCTTTAGAAAATAGGTTTATTCTTAGATAGTTAGTTTCTTTTGATTGCACACTTATTTATTTTTTAAAAAAAATCCGAGCTACCTGATAGAAGTTGCATATCCATAGGTCAATCATCTAGGAGTGCTTGAGTAGCATCGAGATTTTTCTTATTGTATTGTGTGCATTTCTGCATCATAGAGTGCTGGAACAAGGTACGTACTTCCTATCTTTCTACATTAGTTATCTGCACACGCATTGCATTTGGAATAATTATAGAAGACCACTTAAGATGATTTGAAAAGATTAATCAAGTGGTCACATTACTTTTTGAAAGAAAAGTAAAATATACAGGAAGTGTTTGAATAACTTGATTGTGATTTTCGAAACAAAAATCAATTTTTCGTGGTGTGATGCACACTTCCTACACTAAGCATGCATTGTAGGCGCTGACTAGGTCTTGGACCCTTAAGGCTATAGGCATCGATCTCTTTATCGGTGCAAACTCTCCTATCTCGCTTTGTGATAGTGGTATTAACTTTTGCCCGAGTGATTTGATACTTTAAGGAGGGGGCACCCCTTAAAGGAATTTAAGGGTAGTTAAGAGGCACCGCTAACACATCGCCTCAAAGTACGGGTTCGTCCTACTTGCATCCCTTGGTTCCATCATTGGAGTACCTTTTTACTTGAGCATTTGAGAATATCATGGCAACAAGGTGTATGTTTTTAGTGCACTCGAAGGTCAATTTAGGGTACGTAATTGATTGACAACTTGATTGGTCACCCAAAAGAACTAAAAGAAACCTCAACCTCCCTAACATACATTGACCAGGAATCTCAAGTGCCCCATTTCTCTTATACCACTTACGTGGGAATGGAGAAACACTTCCTTGACTTTATTTGGCCAAGTTGGAAAGTTAGAAGGGGGCTTAAAATACTTTAAAAGTCCTCTTGCCTTGTGTTCGCTTGGTGTATGCTTGGTAGTCACTCTCTTAGGAGGAGTCTTGTTTTTAACCCGAAACCTAAGAGAATTATTAGAAAAGCCAACCAAGAAAGAAGAAAAATGGTAGAAGAATGACCTGAAGAAGAGATTAGGGTTGGTGAAAATCAAAGAACTTTGAGAGACTATTTCCTCCCTACAACTCACTAAGCCCAACTTATCCGGAGACCTGGAGTGGATAATACTTATGAAATCAAGAGCAGCACCCTATCATTACTCCCCACTTTCTTTGATACTGCTAGGGAGGATCCCTACAGGCATCTAGAGGAATTCACCGAGGTCTGTTCCATGATGAAGCCCTAGGGCTTTACTGATGAAGCCCTAATGAGAACTCTATTTCCTTTCTCCCTAAAGGATAAGGCTAAGCACTGGTATCGTGCCCTCGATGCAAGGGTAAATGATTGGGCTACCCTTAAGGGAGAATTCTTGAAAAAGTACTTTCCTATGAGTAAGACCAATCATTATAGAAGAGAGATTATGGGCTTTACTCAACAGGAAGGGGAGCAATTTCACGAAACATGGGAGAGCTTCAATGACCTCCTTAGGTTATGTCCCCACCATCAGGTGCCACTATGGCAATTGGTCGAGAGGTTCTATAACATATTATTTGAAAGGCATAGGAAAACTATCGATGTAGCCTGTGCAGGAACCTTCATGACCAAAACTGAGGATGAAGCCTGAGCATTATTTGAAACATTAAGTGATTATTCCATACATATTTCCTTTGCCTATTAAGAAAGAAAACCATCAATCTTGTAGAGGAAGATAGAGGCCCATGAAGCCGGAGCTACTCAGGATTTGGTTTATCAGATTCAATTGTTGAATAAAAATTTTGATAGGCTTTTAGTAAATCTCGGCTTGAACCTGCATGCAGCCTCTATTTTTCAGGCTTCAAGTGAATGCTCCATTTGCCAAAGCACTACGCATGCCACTATGGAGTGCCACATGGCAAATCAATTCCTTGAGTTGATTCAGGCCAACCTGAACACAGCCCAAGGTTTCCGACCACCCCCTTGTAATAACCCTTATTCCAATACTTACAATTCGGGGTGGCGGAACCATCCAAACTTTTCATGGAAGCAAGGTGATGCTTCCAACTCAGGGAATGCAAGACCTTAACCTCCCCAACCTATATACCAGCTATCTTATACAAACCCTCCTCAGAATAAGCCTTTTGAGATGGATGAACTAAAAGCTATGATGAAAACGATGCAAGAGCATCATAATATGATCATCCAATCTTAGAATAAGATGATCACTGATATGCAATTCCAAATTGGTCATCTTACTGAGGCAGTTAGGCAGTGAGATCTGGGGAAGTTGCCTAGCTCTTCTAAGGAGAACCCAGAGGGTAAGGGGGTCATATTCAGGGAGTATGGTCACGTTGTGACCGTGATGAGGAGTGGAAAGAAAATTGACAAACCTGATAGCACTCCTACGGTCACCTTTCAGAATTCCCCTCCTACACCAAACCCGACTTCCACCCTCACCGAGGAAGAGCCACATTGCTCTCCCTCACTTGAAATCACCCACCTAGAGGATGTCATTATTCCACCACCCATATCTCGACATGACAACCCCTCTACCCAGAAGCCGAGGGCATCCTATCTAGAGTGGCTATCCGCTCCTATGGAATCTTCTAGCGGCTCGTCTGGAGTCAAGGATAGGACATATGAGATTATGGATACTTTTAGGCAAGTTCATATCAACTTGCCTTTACTGGATGCTATTAAACATATCCCATTTTATGCCAAGTTTTTGAAGGACCTATGCACCTAGAAGTGCCGATCTAGGAGACAGGTCCAAGCTCAGGTCATCTTGCCTGACCATGTTAGCTCGGTGCTCCAACATGGAGCACCTCCCAAGATGAAAGACCCAGGGGCCTCGTATATTGCAGTGGTTATAGGTAACCAACACATTGACGAGGCTCTGCTCGATCTGGGTGTGGGGGTGAACATATTACTGAGCTCTATCTACGACCTTTTAGGAGGAGGAGATTTGAAGCCTAGTCCAGTAATCCTCCAAGTCGCAGACAGATCGCTTAAGACACCATGGGGATTGCTGAAAGATGTCCTGGTGAGAGTGGAGGACTTCTTCCCTGTTGACTTTCTCGTGTTAGATATTGACCCATCTAATAAGCCCACCAAGCCATCCATTATTCTGGGATGCCCCTTCTTTGCCACAGCCAACGCCTCTATCAATTGTAGATCAGGGGTACTAAAATGGGCTTTGGGAACAAGAAAATCCAGCTGAATGTTTTTGATGCCTACAAGCAATCTGGATTTGAGGACTGTTCTCAGTTAAGGTGGTTGATGAAATCATTGAAGAGACTACTCCAGCACTCTTATGTTAAGATCCCCTTCAAATGGTCATATCTAAGGACCATCCTCTAAGTATTGAAGAGAATGGAGGGGATATGCCCGAATTGGAGGAGTTGCTGGGAGTACACATAGAGTCTCTATCCCCACCATGGACCCTAAAGGTAGATCCACTACCTGAGGTAAGGACATCTCAACTTATACCCTCAATCTAAAAGGCTCTTGAGTTGGATCTTAAACCCCTCCTGAGCACATTGAAGTATGCTTTCCTTGGCCCTAACGACACGCTTCCCGTCATTATCTCATCTGCATTATCTGAATCGTAGGAGGGAGCTTTGCTCGAGTGTTTGCAAAGGCACAAGGGAGATATTGCTTGGTCGATAGTTGATATTAAGGGTGTTGACCCCTCCCTTTGCATGCATCATATATACATGGATGAGTCCATGAAACCCTTTCGAGACATGTAGAGAAGGCTCAACCCCAATACGCGGGAGGTTGTCAAAAAGGAGATTATGAAATGGTTGGATGCAGGAATTATCTATCCCATTTTAGACAGTAAATGGGTCAGCCCAATACATGTGATGCCCAAAAAGGCAGGAATCACTATGGAAGAAAATGATCAAGGAGATTTGGTGATCACTAGACCCTAAACTGGCTGGAGGGTCTGCATTGATTATCGTCATTTGAATACGGCTACCCAGAAAGACCATTTCCCCTTGCCATTTATCGATCAGATTTTGGAATGACTGGCGAGTAACAAGTACTTCTGTTTCCTTGACGGATACTCTGGGTATAATCAGATAGCTGTCTTCCCTAATGATCAGAAGCGTACCATCTTCATGAGTCTGTATGGCACATTTGCATTCCACCGAATGCCATTCGGGTTATGTAATGCTCCTACCACATTCCAACGATGTATGATGGCTATCTTTTCTGACATGATCGATGAGTTTGTAGAGATCTTCATGGATGATTTCTCCATTTATAGCTCGTCGTTTGACCTATGCCTTTGCACCTTGATAAATCTTAACCCGTTGCGAAGAGGCAAAGCTGGTGCTTAGCTGGGAGAAGAGATACTTTATGGTCCAACAGGGCATTGTTTTAGGGCATGTAGTTTCCGAGAGAGGATTAGAGGTGGATACAGCCAAAATTGATTCCATCTCTAAACTTCCATCGCCCACCAATGTTCGTCAAGTTAGATCTTTTCTAGGCCATGTGGATTCTATAGGCGCTTCATTTGAGATTTCAGTAAAATCTCAAAGCCACTCTATGACCTGTTAGCGAAGGATGTTTCCTTCGATTTTGATGATAGATGTGGTGAGGCTTTCCATGTCTTGAAGAAAGCCCTTATTATCGTGTCGATTCTCCAAGCACCAGATTGGGCCCTCCTGTTTGAGCTGATGTGCGATGCTTTTAATTTCGAAATGTGAGCGGTCTTAGGTCAAAGGGTTGATGGAAAACCTCATGTTTTGCATTATGCTAGAAAGACTCTTACGGATCCTTAGCAAAACTGCACGGTCACTGAAAAGGAACTTCTTAGAGATAGGGGTTTTGTGCACGGAGGGACGGCGATGCTTTTGGGAGTTGTGGCGAGGCGTATGGATGAGTGTAGCGTGCGGAGGACCTCGCCGAAGATGCTACTAGAGATGGGGAAGACGGAGGTGAGCGACGGCATCGAGGGCTATTTTTGAGGTTTTTGGGTATAAAATTAAACCTAAGAGCTAAGCTAACTAATCTAACCTAATCTAAATGGACGAATGGGGGAGAACAACACTGGCGTTGGTAGGCTAGAGCTGGGGAAGAAGGTGCTCCGATGATGGGAACGGCGACGACGATGGAGATAGAAGGGCTCCTACTGGTACGACCAAGAGCGGATGAGAGAGAGAAAGAGAATCTAGCAATTGGTTTTGTGGACGGATGATAAAGAAGGTCAGGAGGAGTCGCCGGAGATTGTGGAGCTTCACGGCCGAAAAAGGATGGTGGAAAGGTGGATTTCACGGTTAGAATCAAGCTTAAGGGCACAGCCGTGCCCTGAGGATCTTTTTATAGGGCTCAAGAAGGGGTTTTAAGCTTGGAAGCTTGGCTTCCAAGCTAGGAATTGTCATCGGAGTAGGAAACCCAAATCTCTCATGCGTTCGCATGAGAGATTGGGAAGGTTATGGAGCTCATGGATGGAATCAAGGGGAAGAGGACTCCTCAAAGAATCTCCCTTCCAATTTTGGAAGGGATTGATTGATCAGAGGAGTTCTCTTCAATCAAAGGTCGTCGGAGAAGGATTCCTCCGCGATAATGGTAGATGGACCTATTTGCAAAGAGTGACGACAAAGATAGGAGCCTTTTTGTAAGGAATTTGAAAGTTAGGGGTCTGAATGAGATAGAAAGAGTTTGACTGAACCAAAATGTAAACTAGGTCAAGATGATCTTCGATTGGGCCCAAGATTTGGTACAAACCTAATTTGGACCCAAGAAATCCAATGGTGAAGTTAGATTTAGCTTTTGACCAAGTTTGACTAGGTAATTTATGCAAAAACCTAAATTAGGGCAAATGTTAGTCTAAGACTCTATTTTGGGTCAAGACGGGAACTGATGGTCAAATTGAAGGTACCAAACCTTAGAGAATATTTTTCTATGAATTTTAGAGGGTTTATGTGAATTTTATCTTGACCATAACCTCAGTTAATTAAGCGGGTCTATTTTTAGGATTTTAGAAGTCATTTAATTCTTAAAACAAGCAAAAACCCTTTTCTGACTGTTCTAACCCACTTGTTAGCCTTTTACGACCTTTTGACCCTTAATTTACCCCTGAGAAAACCTGTGGTTGTACTGCATTCAAGATATAATGGTAAAATTATAGTTTTAACCCTATTTCTTGTCTTTCCCTCGGAATGGATTTGCAATGAATTATGGCTCTCTGGTTGTTATGTAGGAGCATTTGCTAAATTAAATCAAAATGAGCTAGTTATGGCTCATGATGGGAACTCCTCGGTTCGCTGATATAGTTAACTATTTGGTCACAGGCATAACCTCAAGTACTTGGGATAAGTAGAAGCGAGATAGGTTTCTTGTCGACACTAAATTTTATCACTGGGAGGAGCCCAAGTTTTTTAGAATAGGTCCTGACCTGTTATTTCGCCATTGCATCCCTGACGAAGAACAAAGGAGTGTTCTGAGTTTCTGCCATGACCTCCAATGTGAAGGGAATTTTAGTGGGAAAAAGATTTCCCATAAGGTTCTTCAGTCTGGCTTTTGGTGGCCCACATTATTTAGAGATGCGCATACATATGTAGGTACATGTCTACGTTGCCAGCAGACGGGAACCATCGGAAAAAGAGATGAGATGCCTCAGCAACTTATTCTTCCTGTTGAGATCTTTGATATTTAGGGCATTGACTTCATGGGTCCCTCTCTTATGTCCTTCGGATATGAGTACATCCTTGTGGACGTGGATTATGTATCGAATGGATAGAGTCCATACCCACATAGTTCAATGACCATTCCATGGTCTTGGATTTTGTTAGGGCTAATATCATTTCTCGGTATGGGTGCCTGAGGACTATCATAAGTGATGGAGGACCTCACTTTAAGAATGTGCACTTTACAAGACTACTCCAAAATTTCGGAGTAACCACATGATAGCCACACCTTACTATCCCCAAACGAGTGGACAAGTTGAAGTGTCTAATAGGGAGATTAAACGGATTCTATAAAAAACTGTTAGGCCCGATCGTAAGGATTGGTCGAAAAAATTGAATGATGCTTTGTGGGTCTACAGGACAGCTTATAAAACTCCCTTGGGCATGTCTCCTTTCCATCTTGTCTATGGAAAAGCGTGTCACCTTCTCGTTGAAATCTAACACAAAACTTATTGGGCTATTAAAAATGTTAACTTAAATCTAGATAAAGTGGGAAAGGCACGCATGCTGGAGTTAAGTGAGCTTGAGGACGCTCGCAATGAAGCATACAAAACCTCCCAAGCTTACAAGCAACGTACTGATGAGAACCTCATCATGAGCCATAACTAGCTCATTTTGACCCAATACAAAGGATAAAAGCTCCTACATATCTCAAGGAAAGGCTTAACTCAGAGAATTCTGAGTTTGAGAAGAAAACCAGTCATAAGGGGTAAAAGTGCAATTTTACCAGTATAAACTGCATGCAGGGTAATTCAGGGACCAAACACAGGTCAAAACAGCTTAATAAGAATAAAAGTGGGATGAGATGATCTAGCAAGGGCTACAGCACTTCCAAGGAACCAAATGATAATCTGTAACCCTAAAACAACCCACTTCAATTCACAAGGTTCGAGGCAAAATAAAAATAGAATAAACCCTCTAAAATTCTTAGAAAAATAATCTCTAGGGTTTAGAACCTTCAATTTGGCCTTTAGAACCCATTTTGACCTACATTGAGAACCATGCCCAATTAATAACTTAATTTGGGTTTTTGCGCAAATTGACCGGTCAAACAAGGTTTAATATGAAAATAAAATTCACCATCAGATTCCTTAGGTCCTAATTAGTCATGTATAAAAACTTGAGCCTAAGAAGAAACCTCCTTGACCGACTTCACACTTTGGTCCTCATATATTTACTCTTTGGCCCTCAACTTTTGAACCCTCGCATTTTGGCCCCTAACTCTCCTTCGTTCTTTGCAATCAGGTCCCTCCTGCAAAACCCTGCCAGCACCATGCTCCGGCGACCTTGCGCGGAGCATGGCGCCGCGCAGGGTGAGGTGAGGGACCTGGCAAGTAAACCGGGGGTGCCCTGCGTCGTCAGCCGTCGCAGGAGCACCCCCCTGGTCATTGTAGCTCACCATACCGGCCGTGCGAACGCACGGACGGTATGGGTTCATGTTCCGACCATTCTCCGGCGAGGGAGACACGTCGTCTCCCTCCGCCTTCCTCCCTGTTTCATCCCTATAAATACCCCCCGCTGCTCCACCGACCAGGGCAGCCTGGATCTGACGGAGAAATCCCCAACTTCCTTCTCTTCTTTCTCCGGCAGACGCTCACCAGCTCCGGCGGTTTCCTCCCCCTCCTCCTCTTCGCTCTGCCGTAATACCAGCAGCAGAGACCTCCTCCCTTGCTCTTCCTGCGCCACGCCGTACCCAGCTGGCGCCTCTCCAGCCCTCTGCTCGCCGCCGCCCCTTCCCCTGGGCATCTTCTTCTCCGGCGACAGTCGATACGACTGTCACCCTGTCTCGGCCCCTTTCGTCTCCATAGCTAGGTCAGAACTCCTCCCCACCTCCCCCTCTTTCTTTTCCTCACTGTCTCTTAGTTGATTAAACCCTCGACCGCTCCTGTTCACCCTCACCCTCTCCGCCTCCGACCACCCTCCGGCGAGCCGCTCCCATCACCTCAGCGACCCACACGGCTTGCCGACCACCGCAGAACCTCCGCCTCCTCACCCTGATCCTCTTCCGCCCCTCCACTTCCCACCAAACGCCCTCTGCAGATCCACCGAACACACCCACTTCTTCGCTCACAGTTTGACCTAGGACGACCTGTTGGCTCCATCACGCCCCCTGCAGACCCCCTGACCAACTTCGCCGTGCCACGGAGAAGGTCCCCCGCCTGTCTGATTTGGCCGAGAGGCCGTTCTTCTGTGACCAGGTGACTCGCCCGCCGTCGCCATTACTGAGCAGGCAGAGCTCCTTCACCTGCAGGTGCAGGCACGCCTTCGCCCAGGTTCGACTCCCAGGTTGCGCGGGGAGTCTCAGCGAAACGTCCCAGGCTCGCAGATGGGGCGAAGGCCGCGCGGGAAGCCACGATCACCCACTGCTCCCTCCGCGACGGGCGCTCAATTGGGGTGGGACATTTAGTCCCACCTCGGAACTTCTCGGAGGCGCGCGGACGCATAAAGGCAAAAAGTGCCTTATGCTGTCTGCCTCCTGACCACGGGGTGAGGTCCCTCTCACCCGACCCGGCCTCGTCCGTGACCACGCTCCGCGGACCTGGCCCGACCCGATTAAACCGACCTGCACTCCTCGCCCACCACCGCACGCCGGTGGGCCTGGACCCGGGCGTGACCCGAACCCGATTACCCGGTAGCTCTGGGAGAGCTTTCCCAAGAGTGGTTTCAGAGAGAAAGAGAGACGCGGGGGAGGGAGGGTAGAGTAGGTTTTGCCTCTTGACGAAAAACTCTGAAGTGTGCAGGCCAAAGAAGAAGAAGAAGACCCGCGGAAGAAGAAGTGCAGACGAAGAAGAAGGAGCTGCACTGTAGCAAATGCATAGTTAAGTCGTCTAAGCATCGGGTCAGACGACGGAAAGTCAGCAGCCAGAGCAGGAAAGAAGGCAGGCTGAAGAAGAAGGAAGAGCAACGGCCAAAGCAGAAGAAGAAGAAAGAAAGACTTAGTAGCTGAAGGCAGAAGCTCTGCAGCCATAAAGAAAAAAAAAGGGGAAAAGAGAAAACATCACCACGATCGCAGAAGAAGAAGAAGAGAGGTCAAGGCAGAAAACCAAAGAAGAAGAAGAACAAGGAGCTCTGAAGAAAGAAGAACATCACCAACGGAAGAACAGTAGGAAGAAGAGGAAGAACATCACCATTGCAGAAGAAGAATATCACCTCTGCAGAACAGAGAGAAAGAAGGAGATCTAAAGAAAGAGAGAAAGAAGAGCATCCCCCTCTGCAAAACAAAGAGAAAACAACAAATTCTTTCCCTCTCTCTTTATTTTTGTAAAAGAAACATGTATATCTCTAGAATACAACTTGCTCCCTGAGTTCGACCTCGGGAACTCTTTTATTTTCCGAGTAAAAAAATTTTTATTTGAAGTGTTGGTCATAACCGGCTTTACTACAACGTTATAACAAAACCCTCAAACCCGGTAAAACCCACGTTTCACGTACCAAGGTCTTCCATGATAAGCACATCATTAGAAAGACCTTTGAACCCAACTAATGGGTCTGGCTTTTCAATTCTAGACTAAAATTATTTCCTGGAAAGCTCAAGTCTCGCTGGGATGGGTCGTATGTTGTTATTAATGCCTTCCCTCATGGAGTAGTTGAAATTAAGAACCCTACTTCTGATGTGAGCTTTAAGGTAAATGGCCAATGACTTAAACCATATGTTACTCTTTCAGATGGCCAGGTTTTGAATGCCCTTCGGCTTGAGGAGCCTTAGCTCCTCCCACTCTCCTCCTTAGGTGATATTCTTCTATGTCTTTATTTTTCCAATGAGGACATTGTTAATCTTAGGCATGGGGGGATATAACTTGAGGTTGTTTATAGCATTTATAAATATTTGCATGCGTTTACGATAGGTGCATTAGTCAACAAAAAAAAATATCTTTTATTTTCTTGAGTTGATTTGGCTAGTCCCTAGCAAAATATCCTTATTAAGGAGGTGTCATTGAAGATTTTCTTCTTAAATTGTTTCTTATTTTAAAATCCAGTACATTTACTTCACTTGCACATTGACTGAGTAATGGATCTTTTAAGAAAACCAATAAGCATTTTTAGTCTGCTAAATCCTTGGGTAGTTAGTAGGACGTTAAGCATACCATCTTCTATTAGATCCACCTAATATTGGTGAGGTGAAAGTAGAGAGATTACCGGTGTGCTAAGTTTAGTGTAAGGATGCTTCAGTTCTGGATAATTAGATGATGATACCTTAGAGTTAGGCATAGTTTTCGCTCTTAGTTCCTGTGTGCGAACACCGTGTGAATTCCTGAGAGTCACTAAATAAGGCAGATACATAGTGATTGAGTTCTAATAAAACTATGACTATGGTAGATGGTTACGACCGTCCTTCATAGAGTCCTCGGCAAAAGGAGGGTAGTAGCGTCAAAGGTCAGAAATATGCTTGTCATATCCATTCATTTCCGGTACCGAGAGTAGACACTTCCACCAAATAAGCCACACAATATCCTCTTGAACATCATCATCCCAATAATGCCTCATGAATAAAGTTTACATCATGTTATTATCTTAGAAAAAGAAAAAGAAAAAAAAAGAGAAAAGGAGAAATGTATATATATATACAAAAGAAACAAAAAAAGAAAAAAAAAAGAAAAAAAAATATATATAGAAAGAAAGAAAAAAAAGAAATGTTCGAGTTTATAGCTTTGTCTTTGTGTTGATTTCATTGAGGCAACAAAAACATCATTTGAGAGCCTCCAAATATGACCCATACCTATTTTTTAGTATTTCTGATTGTTTGAATACTGACTGAGGAATTCTAACTTCGTTGTAGGGTTATTAGGACTTTAATTGAAGTGTGAATGCCATGTGAGGCCACCAAACATTGAGTACATGGACAAAATCTGGTGAGATTTGTGATCTCAGAAAGAAAAGATTAAAAAAATAGTGAGTGCAAAGGAAGGCAAAGAGAGCACAACTGTTTAACCTCTCTTTGGGATGACTCATTTAATAGTCTAGAGATTTAGAGTCTGCAGTACTAGACTACATGTAGCACCAGATGAGTGTGAGCCACCAAATATAAATCCATTTGACTCAGTATCTCCTACCTAAGCCAAAAAGCTGGGGTCAAATCACATATTACTTTCTACTTCATCCAGGAGGGAAGAAGTTGGCTATCCTGATAGAATTTTACCAAGGATAAAGCACGAACTTTAAATGTAGGTTGGCTTTTCCCTTGGATCCGTTGACTATGCTACTATCACTTCATTCTCATATTTGTCTAGATTTCTAAATTTTTGGAATAAGAAGCTGAAGAGCACACTGTGGATTGAAGCCAACATCTTCGTCGCCGCCTACGCCCTGGTGGTGCTCGGTGATAGAGAGCACCATCATCACCACCAGTCATCTCCATAGCCTCTCCTCCTATACCTCCTCCACCAAAAATCTCTCATGCCAACATAACCTACACCCATCACCTTCATCAACACTAATCTCACCCATCACCCTCCAACTTCAGCAGCCCACCACTACCACCTGCACCTGCAACTCCACGCCGACCACACCATCGTCAGCCATCTCCACCCTCACCGTAGACACGCACAAACCCGCTAACACCACTTTCAACCGTAGACCGTCAACCCTCACCGCCACCCGTGCCCCCCATCATCTTCCTCTTCTTCTTCCTCTTCTTCCACCCACCCCTTGCAACTCCTCCACAAAGAACCCAAAACGCAGCCACCCTCCTTGATTCACGTGGACACTACAAGTGGCCAATCTCACCATCAACCTCGTTGTTCCCCTTGTCTCACGCCCATAGCCCCCTCACATTCGCCAGCTGCCCTCCACGACCACCTCGCACACCTCCTGCCGTCACCATTGCCGGCAACCACCTGCAACCCCATCGTCGGCAACCCCTCTCCTTGTGCGCACAAGCCTCCGTAGCAAAAGCTCTGTTTCGGGTTGAATTTTTATTTACATTCACTGCCATTGCCAAGAGTTTTGATTTGTTTTAATCATTAAATATATAGTGGTTGAATTTGCAGTCGCTCATTGGAGTTCTTAGTATTTCTTTGGACTATCTGATTGCATATCTATCTCCCCAATCAATTAGCCTTACATACATACCTGTTATACAATAATGGTGGGCAAGTACCTAATCATCTTGTTTTGATAAAATTGTGAGTTAATTTGGCTTGTTCCTCCTTGTGGATACGGCTTAATCCATTGTGGTTAGATTTGAATTATTTGATGTTTTGATTGAGAGGTTTTGCACCACGCGATTACAATGGCGAATCATTTTTGTTGCTACTATCTTAATTAAGCGAGAAACTCTCGATCACCTTCCACCCTAAGAAGGAGTTCAAGAGTGGTAACCTTCCACTCTAGGAGGAGCCAGGCATGCCCCACCTAGGGCTTGCCAAGAGGAGGAGATCTAGGAGAGAGCTTCCTTTAATTCTGGGGCAACTAGAATTGGAGTGGTTGTTCTATAGCAGCATCAATTTCTTTACCATAAGATTTCCTTTACTTTGTGTATTTTTTGCATTGTAGTGTAGTGTTTGTCTTTTTGTTGGAGGTTACAAGTGAGAATCCTTCTCGCTTATAAGCTCTCCAACCACTTTTGTAAAATAATTTTTGTTTAAGAAGCATTCCTCTACTATTCTTCTAGTTAGCTTGTGTTTGCTTTCTTGTTGTGTCTTGTTCCTCCATTATTCCAAGCCTCCCATGCTTGGAGTGAGTTGGAGAAACAAGGCACTTGTTACCTTATTATTAGCATCTTTTTTTCCCATCTTCTTCGCATTCATTTTTGCCCATATACAAAAACCCTAAAAATTATATTTTTAAAAACACAAAAGAAAGTTGATTTCTGGATTTCAAACAAGAGATTTTCAAATCGCATTTCTGCCACCTTTGGGATGACCCGAGTACTCACCGAGTACTCAGTCTCTGCAAATTTAAAAGCGATCAAAATTGTGTGTTGCAATGACCTAAAACTAGATTTTAACAAATCACGCTTTTTCACGATCACTTTTTGGCATCGTTGTTGGAGAGGCATGGCTTTGCATATCATTATTACTCTTGCTTGATACATGGATCTCATCCCCTCTTCTTTGTTTTATTTCGTGTGTGCAGGTACTACAGGAAGAAAGTGGGATTTTTTTTTAAAGAAGCTTGAAGTTCCTTTTCTTCCCGCGGTTTCTAGGTTAGTGCCTTCTCTCTTGTCACATAAATCCTAAAAACTATCAAAAAATACTAAATAAGGCTTTCAGAATCAAAAACATCTAAATATGATAGAGTGGTGATTTCTAAAAATCATTGTTTGATTGTTTGAATTATTTAACACCACTTTATTCAAGGTGTGAGTGTTCTAATTTTCGAGTCTAGACTTTTGTCTAGATTTCAAAAATCAATTCTTGACACCACAGGTCTCCTAAAATTGTAAAATTTCACCAAAAGGTTTCAATTCAAGTAAAAAACATCTGTTCTAAATTCAAGGGAATTTGAACTTGTATAAAATGTTTAAAAATTCGCGGACCACAAGGAGGTCATCTCCTCTGATTTCATTATTTGGTTACTATTTGTGAATTTTATTTCTACTTGTCCAATTTTTATGAAATTTAGCTTTTTGGAATACTTGAAAAATTCTACACAACATATAAAATCACAAAAATTTTTAATAGCCGATGGTATTAGTGAAAAGTCAAAAATACCCACAAGTATCATTTCTGGACTTTGACACTAGCATAAAGAAAAATTCCAAAAAAATATCAAACAAATTCATAAAATCACAAAAAAATATTTTTTGGATTCCTTGTTTGATTTGATTTCCACTAGTGGTGTTGTCTCTATTTAGGTCACTACTTAACAAAAAAAGCCTGAAAAGATTCACTGATAGCAAATTTTCTGCCTAGGATTCAATTCAATTAGGGTTTCTTTGCATTTGTATTCCCACAATCTATAAAGGAATTTTACCATCACCAACACAACTTGATTTCCTTGTGATTGTGGAATTCAAAACTTGTTTTGAAGTCTTAACAAGAAATCCATAAAATACATTGCTAATTTCAAATCCTAAAATCAGAAAAACAAAAAAAAAAAATTGTGTGACAACTTGATTTGGCATTGGAGCCACTTGATCCAATTCGCACACACCAAAAAAGCAAATAAATAGGCATTACCCCAATCAACTCCCTTCACATTCCCATGCACATTTAAATACCCAAGCTTAAATAAAATAAGTAGTCACTTGACCACTTAAGGACTTCATCAAATTTAGGCTTGATATCTGGATTTTAAGGATCATTAATCGCTACTAATTCCCTTGGAAAATGCGATGACAAACTTAGAGAAAAGTCAAACGACAAGTAAGGGTTTACACAAGCCCCTAGTGATTTTCCCAGGACATTCTTGGGCCTAAGCCACCTCTTTAGTCTAGCTGGGTGATCTTTTGGAAGTGGGTTCACTTATTGATTCCTTACTTTCCGGGTTCCCAAGTCTTTGGTTTCTAAGGAGTCAACCTTAAGACCAAATTATGCTTGCTTGTGTGATTTGCACACTTCTCCTCATCTATCTCTTCTCCTCCCCTCCTGTTCTTCCATTAAGTGTATGCATGGCCGAAGGTCCCAAAATCCACACTCGGAGGGCCCAACTGATTTTTTGACCTGCCTCACCGCCCGTACTTGCTTGTTTTCTTCCTCTATCGAAAATCAACAAAAAATGAAAAAATCCGAAAATGCTACAAAAAATACTAACAACCCATCAACATCTAACCATCAAAACGGGAACACCATTTTTCAACAACTTGAAGTTGAAGTTCCCGAGCCATAATTTGAAATGCCACCTTTGAAAAACCCAATGGGAAATTTGAATTTTGACAGTGCAAACCTGTTGTTCATAATGGTAACCCAACTCCAACAACTCCAAGCAAATCAACAACAATTGACTAGGACCATTACGAACCTAGCCAATGATAGGTCGCCCAATGCTGAACCAACTATTCCTTTAAGGGATTTCTATGATCCCTCAAATTATGAAGAAAGACCTGGGGTGGTCATACTTGATGGAGAATTTGAAATTAAATCTGTGGTCCTAAATCTTATTAAACACTTCCATAGCCTTCCTCGAGAAGACTCGTTTAGCCACTTAAGGGAACTTACGGTCCTCTCCCAAACCACTAAATCCTGCAATGTGTGGGAAGACATATGGCAAATGTAGCTCTTCCCACTCTCCCTTAAAGACAAGGCCACCTATTGGTTTAGGACGGTGGGAAAACCCATCAACACTTGGACACAACTAAAAGAACATTTCTAAAAAAATACTTCCCAATTGGTCGAACTAATGCTTTACGTCATGCAATAACTACTTTCCAACAAAAACCTAGTGAGCCTATGCATGAAGCATGGGAAAGATTTCAAGATTTATTAAGAAGTTTCTCCCACCACGAGGTGCCACTTTAGCAACTCATGCAAATATTCTACCATGTTCTTGATGACCAATTGAGGCAATTTCTGGATGCCTCATGTGGGGGTAATTTTTTAAACAAAGATGAAGAAAGTGCCTATGAACTTTTGGACGAAATTAGATAAAATTCTTTCAATTATTCATCCATGGATACCTTTGGTAGAAATACCAACCCCCAAGTAGGTGTCCATGAAGTAGGCACGCAACAACAATCTCTCCCTGTTACACAAGATGATTTGCAACTTTTTGCACAAAGGCTCGACCAAATGCAAATTAATCGAAAGAAAATTGAGCAAAATTTTAATGTGTGACCACAAAATCTCATTCCTACCAATCCTAACCCTTGCTTTTCTAGCTCTGACCCTAACTCGACTGTTCTCCGCTGTGAAAATTTGCAACAAATTGACACAAGTAGATTTCAAAACTTTGATCTACTTTAATTTTGCTAGTCAATGAAAACATTTCCTCTCTCTAGCATAATTTCAGAACCAATCCCTCCAACTTTTATAATCCTAATTGGAGGAACAACCCTAATTTTTCCTAGAAAAATACCAATCAAGTTCCGCAATTTCAAAATCAAATGGGAAATTTTGGCCAAAATTAACCTTTGCAGGTTGATATTAATAACCAATTAATGAAAACCCTGCAAGGAATGTAGCAACAAATGAACAACATTACCCGTGCCATCTCAAATCTACAAAGCCAAATCACGGTAACACCTGATCAAAGGCCTATGGGAAATTTTCCTTCCCAACCTATCCCAAACCCTTGAAATCAATGGAACCAATTTCCAAGCAAAAATAATCAGGAACCAATAAATCCCACACCATAATTCCCACCCAATTTTCAAAACCCGTAGCAAAATCGACATTTTCCATCTCGAAATAATCATATTGCCAATGCAGTTACATTAAGAAGTAGCAAAACTACACAAAATGTGGGACCCTCACATGAGAATAAACCACGTCAAGAGAAAATTTTTCCCACCTCCATTCACTCTCAGGATATAAGGGAAAGCACAAACACAACACCTTTCCCACAAGCATTAAACTCCAAGAAAAGGAAAACCAGAAAAATTGAGCTATCTGAACAAGAATTGAAAGAATTATTTGGCCAAGTGGAAATCAACATCCCTCTCCTAGATGCGATTAAATATGTTCTTGCCTATGCAAAATTTTTGAAAGAAATATGTACACCAAAAAGGCAGCTTTAAAATCTAGGAAAGGTAGTCCTTTCTGAGACAATTAGCTCTGTTGTCGAGAGCAAGCTGCCTCACAAGAGAAAGGACCTAGGCACTCCATTAATATCAGTTGTCATTAATGACACTACCTTTGATCGCACCCTCTTAGATCTAGGTGCATCTATAAACCTTATCCCTACGATACTTTTTGAGGAATTCCAGTTTGGTGAACTTAAACCAGTGAAGGTAATCCTTCAACTTGCTGATCGACCTATAATTCACCCAAATGGGATAGTAGAGGATGTCATTGTTCGGGTACAAAATGGCTTCTTCACTGTGGACTTTTTGGTCCTCAACATTGATGTACCTGAAGCACTTAAAAATGCACCTATCATTCTTGGAAGACCCTTCTCGCCACCAAAGCTAATATCAATTGTGACTCCGATAAAATGGACATCACTTGCGGTGGCGAAACACTCACTTTAGATATTTTTAAGTCTTCCAAAAGATTCCACAAGCTAGATTTCTTCAACGACTCAGATTCTGAAACCTCTAATCTTGTAGTGGAAATGCTTTCCATTTCTAATTTGGAAACATGTTTTGCAATCGGCTCTTCTCCTAAGCAACAACAATCATCTAACCCACCACCCACCACTTCAAATTTCACACTAACCACTAACCCCATTTCCGAACTCAACCTGCAATTAGATCTAAAACCCTTGCCAAATTCTTTAAAATACGTGTTTTTGGGACCCAATCATACAATGCCCCTTATTATTAATGCACATCTTTCTGGGGAACAAGAGGAAAAATTACTCCAAGTGTTAACCAAGTATCAAAAAGCAATCGGTTTGACTTTGAATGATTTAAAAGGCATTGATGTGTCCTATTGCACACATACTATTTATCTCAAGGACGACTCTAGACCCTCCCGCCAGCCACGACATTGTTTAATCCTTAATATGCAAGAGGTCGTAAAAGAGGGGATCATCAAATAGCTCAACGTGGGAATTATTTACCTTATCTCCGATAGCTAGTGGGTCAGTCTTACACAGGTCGTACCCAAGAAAGCTAGCCTCACTGTCATTACAAATGATCAGGGTGAGGAAATCCCAACTCAGATTGCCTCTTCATGGTTGGTTTGTATTGATTATTGGAAATCAAATACGACCATGGAGAAAGATCATTTTCCGCTCCCATTTATTGATCAAATTTTAGGGCGATTAGTCGGACAAGAATATTACTGCTTTTTAGATGGATATTCCAGCTACAATCAAGTGGCAGTCCACCCTGAGGACCAGGAAAAGACCACTTTCACCTTCCCCTTTGGAACCTTTGCTTTCCGAAGAATGACCTTTGGATTGTGTACTGCACTCACAACTTTTCAACCGTGTCTGTTAGTAATCTTTCTGACTTGGTAGGTGATTGCCTGGAGGTCTTTATGGTTAATTTTTCCATTTTTGGAGATTCTTTTGATCTTTGTCTTTGGATTTTAGAAAGAACTTTCCAAAAATGTATTGAGGTTAACCTGGTACTCAGTTGGGAAAATGTTTAAGTGAATTCGTCGTTTATTGAGAAAATGCATCGTAGTATCGGACAAAATTGCTCAAATCATTTAAATTTGTAACTCAAAATCAAAAGAGTCCGAGGTTGAACATAGGGAGCAAGTAATAGCAATTCAATCTCAACAATCACAAAAAATATAAGCAATTATGATCAAAACTTTATTTAGAACTACTCAAAATGATATATAAATGAAATCCAATATCACAGTGTAAAAAGAATGAGTTAAAATGGTGATTTGAATCACTAATTAACCTTTTGAAATTAAGCTTAAATATCTCAAAATATCAACAGTAACTCTCAATCAAATAACCCACGTCAACAGATGAATATCTCAACAGAACTAAGGCACCAGCAGACGTCTTAAGTTGCTCAAAGGATCAGGTTAGCTTCAACAAAATAGAGGCAAAGGCCTCTTCTTTTCTTCCTTCCTTTTGTGCCTCAAGGGAAAAAGGCAACCACAGCACCATAGAATAAAGGCAAAGGCCTCAGGATCGGCCAAGTATAGGGAGAGAAGTGTGTTGGTGCTAGAGCACCACGATCGTTTATTTTGATGATAACAAAACACGTGTCTTTTAACATTTGCTTTTGAGTCCTAGTTTTCAGGTCAAATTGCAAATGGAGACAGGTGTTTAGACAGAGTTCGAGCTCGCATCCATGGCGGATTGGAGGAGCTGGACAGAGCCGGAGGAGCTTTGCAAGGAGCGAAAGCTTGAAGAAGGAAGGAGATGAAGAATAGGATATATTTCCTTTTATCTTGTGCTATGTAATTTTGTTCCTTTGTTTTGCTCTTTATTTCTTTCTTAGATCTTATGTTAAAGAGCCTCAAAGAACCTTTAAAGTAGTCCTAAGAACACCTTCACTACCCTAGGATACTTAGGTCTTCTGTAGAGAACTTAGAAAGCCAAAATAGGGTTCAGATAGCCTTATCAGACGTCCAATCTGGAAATCAGACGTCTGATATTGACTTTTAAGACGTCTGACTGTTTGATCAGACGTCTAAAACATTTAGGCTGGACTTAATAGGTTTTGTTTGTTAGAATTGTAAATTTCCTACCAGGAGAGGGTGACGTAATAATTGCGGAAATAAATATAATAAATAATCTCACAAAAAGACAATCACACAAAGTACACAAAGATTTTTAGGTGGAAACCCAAACCGGGTGAAAACCACCACCTAACCCTCTCGAGTTAGGATTTTCCGATCAACCAAGTTGATCAAATCCACTAAACCGAATCACTTTAAAACGAGGGTGATTCAACCTTAATTACAACCACGCTACTTAGACGAGGGTAGCGTACCTCAATTCCTTCTCTTCACGAGAAGGATTTTGTCTCGTGAGGGAGACGGGAATTCCAAAGCGAATACCCAACCAAATAACAAAGATTAAAATAACAAATAATCCTATAGAACCAACAAAGTAATATTTAACCTAAGCTTCTATAGGAAATAGGATGCTTCCCTTTGAAAGGAGTGCGTCGACGACGCGGATGCGTGTGCCACGCGACGGCGCAACGTCGCTCTCGTGAATAACGGCGGGAGAGCGGGTGCACAACAGCTTGATGCTCTTAAGATGAAGAATTAGAGCTTAGAGAGCAAGAGAGACACAAAATGGTTTGAAAGTGTATTGCAAGGTGTGTCTTGTGTTTCTTAGATGTATATTGGTGTGTAAAGGCTCCCCTCTATTTATAGAGGCCTTAGGAAGGCTTTGGAAGGCTTAGAAAAGCTTCCATAGCCGTTGGGTACAAAGCCCAAGTGAATCAGCCCGAAATCAGGAACAATCATTGCTCTGACAGGCTTATCAGACGTCTAATTCTGGCATCAGACGTCTGGAAGTTCACTTTAAGACGTCTGAAAATAAGGTCAGACGTCTGATTTTGGGCGGGTCTCTTCCTGACTTGGATCAGATCTAAACAGGGTTCTTGTGCAAGTCCATCAAACGACATATAGGACGTCTGGCACTATGTCTGGACGTCTGGAAACCTACTTTTTTTGTGGGAATGGATTTCCAAACGTTGCAACGGCTAGAAAATCTCTGAGAAGAGATTTTGGGTCAGCCGAGGCAAAACGGTCATTTATCAGACGTCTGGAAAGGCCTAAGGACGTTTGATAAGGCTCTTACGGTCATATCCTTGAGTGTCTGTTAAGCCAGCCAACGGTCCACTTAATTGGACGTCTGGCAAAGTCATCAGACATCTTCTAAGACGTCTGGTCTAAGGTCTGGACGTCTGATTTCATCAGACAGAACTAACTATGTCCAGCCTAAATGTTATCAGACGTCTGAATCAACAGTCAGACATCTTAAAACACTTTATCAGACGTCTGATTTGGGAATTAGACATCTGGAAATGCTGTTTAAACCCTATATTGGTTTTCTAAGTTCTCTACAGAAAACCTAAGTATCCTAGGGTTGTGCCGGTGTTCCTAGGATTACTGTTAGGGTACTTTGAGGCTCTTTAACATAATTTTCTAAGGAAATAAAGAGCAAGAAAATAACGGCAAATGTACATGAAAGGAATAAAAATAATTCTATCCTATTCTTCTTGTCCTTCCATCTTTAATCTATCGCTCCTCGCGAATCTCCTCTGTTCTCCATCAAGCTCCTCCAATCCGTCCTGGATGCGAGCTCGAATTCCATCTAATCACGTCTACATTTGCAATTGGCCTGAAATCTAAGACTCCAAGTGCAAATGTTAAATAACACGTGTTTTTGTTATCATCAAAATAAATGATCGTGGTGCTCTAGCACCAACAAGAATCAATTGTCCAGACCTTAGTCTAGACGTCTTAACAGACGACTGATGCCTTTGCCAGACGTCCAATTAGTAGAACGTTGGCTGCCTTTGTAAACATTGAGGAAATGACCGTTAGCCTTGTATCAGACGTCTGTAGAGGATCCCGGACGTCTGATATGTGACCGTTTTGCCTCGGCTGACCCAAAATCTCCATTTAGAGATTTTTTAGCCGTTGTACTTCCTTAGGAATCCATTTCCGCAGAACAATAGGTTTCAAGACGTCCAGACCTAGTGCCAGATGTTCTGTATGTCGTCTGCTGGCCATACACTAGAACCCTGTTTAGGTCTGGATCAAGTCCGAAAGGAAACCTGCCTAGAATCAGACATCTGACTTAGTTCCCAGATGTCTTAAATAGGTTTTCCAGATGTCTGATGCCAGGACCAGACGACTGATGACCCTATCAGAATCATGATTGATTTTGACTATGGCCTGATTTGCCTTGGATTTGCACCCAACGGCTTTGGAGGCCTTCCAAGGCCTTCTAAAGCCTTCCTAGGCCCTCTATAAATAGAGGAGAACCCTTGCCACTCTAACATACACCTTGCAAGAATATTTCCACTCATTTTGTGTCAAATTGAAGTAGAAGAAGCACTTGCTCTCAAAGGCTAGTTCCACATCCATGTGTCTCATCCAATTTACGCACCTGCTCTCCCTTTGTGAATACGAGAGTGACGAAGCGCTGCCACGTGGTTCACACACCCGCGTCGTTACATCGACGCATTTCCACTAAAGGGAAGTTCCCTAACTCTTATAGAAGCTTGGTGTTAATATTTGTGGCTCTATAGGATTGTTGTACTTTTATTTTTCTTTGGTTTGAGTATTCGCTTTGAGAATTCTCGTCTCCATCGAGGGACAAAATCCTCCTTGTGAAGAGGAGGGGTTGAGGAATGCTACCCTTGTACTTGTAGCGTGGTTGTACTTGAGGTTGAACTACCCTCGTTTAAGTAGTTCGTATAGTGGATTTGATCGACTAGATCGATCGGGAAATCCTAACTCGAGAGGGTTAGGTGATGGTTTTCACCCGGTTTGGGTTTCCACCTAAAAATAATTGTGCCCATTGTGTGATTGCTTATTTTTGTGAGATTGTCTATTTTAATTCTATATTTTATATTACGTCACGCATATCTCACCGCCTCCAAGTAGGAAATTACACAGTGAAGGGAAAAACCCCCCTTTCTCTCTTTCTTTTTCCTCTTCCTTCTCTTAGAGACCCGGGTTTAGTCGGGTAATCAGGCGGGTAACCGGGCGTGAATAGGGTCCAGGCCAGTAGGCATGGTCGCAGGCGAGGAGTGGGAGCTCGGGTTAAGTGATCCGTGAGGTGTATGGGGACTCGACCCCTGTGTCTTGGGCGAGGGGTCGGGGAGAGGAATTCCTTGTATATCGCTCACTCAGCTGCAAACTCTACAATGTGGGACTAAATGTCCTATAGTCTTCGCGTGCGAGCAGCAGATGGCGGAGGGTCCAATAGAGGTAGCAGCTGTGGTCGCAGCCGTTAATTAGGAACTTGGAGATGCACCTGGAGGAGAACCGCAACATCTGGGGGAGTTGCCTAGAGGTCTTGTGGTTGGAGCATTGCGGATGAGGTTGGAGGAGTCGAGGCGGCGATGGAGGTTTGGTGAAGTACCTGAAAAGCAAAACACAGCCTTGCCACATCAAACCAGTTCAGAAGCTTTGCCAATGTGCGGTGAGTGCATTAGTGGCAACGGTGTGGTGTGTGGTGTCGTGAGGAGGCCTGACGACCTTGAGGAAGGTGTGTGCAGGTGACGATGGTCGATGAGGCATTTTGGTGGGTGAAAGCCCAAATTGTTTGAGGGCTTTTGTAGAGGGTGGTGCAGCAGAGCTTGTGGAGGTGGCGTGGGGTTGTTTGGAGGTGTGTGGCATCGGGGTTGCTTCGCTGGAGTATCGCTGGAGCGGAAGATGACGATGGTGTAGCAGGTGATACTGTGGGTGTGAGGGTGTTGTGAGTATCAGGAAAGGAAGTAGAGGGAGAGAGGAAGAGATAGAGGGACTTAGGAGGGAAAGATGCAGATGGAGAACACTGGCATTGGTGAGCCAGAGTCGAAGAAGATGAGGGAGTTTGGTAAGTTGGTGCAGTGACGACAATAAGGATGAACGCTCCTGCTGTGGCTGGCGAGGAGTGGAGTCGACGGAGGAAGGTAGAGGGCCTAGAAAGAGGAGCTCCAAGCTTGGAAACAAGCTTGAGAAGCTCAAGAATTTCGCACATGTGGGATACCCACATCTTCCATGCATTTGCATGGGAGATTGGGAATGAATTAGGATCCATAGCCAGGTTTAATTGGAAGGGAATTCCTCAAGGAATCTCCCTTTCAATTTTGGGAGAGTTTGATTGAGGATCGAGCGAGAACTCCTCGCTTGAATCTTGATGGAGCTTGGTGTGTTCACACCAATGGCAGTAGGGGCTCATTTGCAAAGAATGATGAGAAAGTTAGGGACCTGATTGCAGTAATTTCAAAAGTTAGGGTTTTGAATGAGAGAAAGAGTCAAACTGGACCAAAATGCAAACTAGGTCAAGATGGACTCTGATTGAGCCCAAATTTTGGTACAAACCTAATTTGGACCCAAGGAATTTGATGGAAAAGTCAAATTTCAGTTTTGACCAACTTTGATTGTATAATTTGTGTAGAAACCCAAATTAGGGCAACTTTCTGTCTGAGACTCTATTTTAGGTCAAAATAGGTTCCAATAGTCAAATCAAGGGCACCAAATCTTATGGAATATTTTGATATGAATTTTAGATGGTTTAGATGAATTTGATCTTGACCAGAACCTCTATTATTTAAGCAGGTCTAAAATTAGGGTTTTAGGTGTTGTATTAGTTCTCGAAATACGTAAAACCTCATTTCTGTCTACATGAACCCACTTATTAGACTTTAATGCTTATTTGACCTTTAATTCACCCCTAACAGATCCCTTGGTTATCTTGTGTTCATGATTTACTGTTAAAATTACAGAATTAACCCTGGTTCCTTGTTCTCTTCTCAAAACATAATATGGTGGAGATTTAACCCTCAGATGAATATGTGGGAGCTTTAATCTTTTATTACAGACTAAAATGGGATAGTTAGGACTTATGATGGTGTTCCCATCATACCCCCATGACTAGCTTTTGCTAAGGGACAATCCCTTAGCAAAATAATTTATGGCTTAAACTAGGTCTCTAGGTCAGATGTAACCGTCAGGGTGCCTTACTAAGCTGCATCTCTAGAAATTTGTTCAGAATATCAATAATAGGCCTAGAGTTACTCAAGTATCAGCCAAGATCCAAACCTGACTAGCTTTAGCTGAGTCTACCTCGAAGGTTTCTAAGGCCCACAAAAATTGCCCAGAGGTTCGTTGAACCCAACGATTAAAGCACCCATGCATAGACGTAACATGTCCAGGTTCAGTTTGCTAGTGCATTTTTGTAAAAAAGAGATAGAAGGATTTTCATTTGGAGAGTTTTCTCTCTTTTCTTTTTACTTTTCCCTAAATCTAACTTGAATTGGCGTAAAACACGGTCTGTATCGGATTCCTTGTCCCCACCATCAATCTTCGAAGGGTCCTTGGCAATCGATGCTTCAGGATAGCATCGCCAATGGCAACCCCCAGAACCCTGGCTTTCGACACTTCGAGATAGTGCCGTCCATGGCATTTTGTAGCTAAATTCAGGCCCTAGCAATTGACATTTGGGATAATCCCGCCCATGGCACTTGAACTAGCACAAGGTGCTTGCTTACATGCCCCTGGTAGGATATTTAGATATCATAGGAGAAAAGCACCAAGGAGACGATATGTTATTATGCATCTTCAAGGGTAATTTCCCACCTCTCCACACCGGGAACTCGTTTAATCAACTTGTGTTGTCGTGCTGCTCCTAAGCTAGATCTTTGTGATGACTTTTTAGCATTGAACACTTTTGGTAGATTTTTATTTATTACGCACACTGAAGCAGACTAAGTGTGTGATTTTGGTGCTTAGGTTACCAAATCCCGCAAACCAAAGGGCAGGCAACAAGGTCAAATAATCCCTAATCCTTAGACCTACTACATCAGCCTCGCACTTTCCTTAACCTCTTGAGGATTAATTCGGATCTTAACAAATACTTGAGTGTTTAAACCTTAGCATAGATCTAAGAGGCCTAAGGTCAGTATCCGCCACTAATTTCCTAAGTTTTAGCCTTCCAGGTCATAATTCATCATCCAATCCAACCTAGAAGTTAGGTAGGTTCCATATTCAATTTCAAGGGACTCTCTTTTTTCTTTTATTTGCTCCTTTTTCTTCTTTCTTTTCTTTTCCTTCCCTTCTCTTTTTTCATTCAACTCAAAATGACCTCTCTTCTCCTCTTTTCTCCTTTCTCTATTTTTTTTTATGAAACCCTTCCTTGCATTGATTTCACAGCTTTTTGCACTTTAATACCCCTCCATGCCTATGATTTACAATGTCCTCACTGTAAATTAGGTGGGTTTGAGTTCAATTCAGATCATACATTAGAACAGGTGGGTGGTGAACGGGTCAGAATGACTATTGCGAATGATTTCAAGCTTTGATACATGTACCAAAGGTGGAGTCGGTTGTTCTAATGGACGAACCCTAAAGTGCAATATGAATTCAGCAAAAGGATATGTCATGAAGCTTTTGGGTATCTCAAAAGATGATGGGTTGCCTCCTATTAAGCTTTAAGTTTAACGCCATCAGCTGGGCGCAACTAAGATCAGGGAGAATGGAGATCAAAAGATACTGTAGGCAAGTTTGTGTTAGTAAGTTCGATGAACGGTTTGAGTCTCTGACCGTTCACGACGAAGGGTTAAGAATCAAGGCTGAGTTCACTGATTTCAACAACTCCATTTTCGAATACTCGTCTCACCAGAAATGGTCCAATCCATTTAGATCTAAGTTTGCCTGGGAAGAGATTGAGTTTGGCATCAAAGAGCAGTACTTTTTGACCAGGATGGAAGGATTTTCCTAAAATGTACCTGTCATGGAAGGCTTTCACCCACTTTTTGTAGATTCGCGAGTTCTCATATGCGTCATTACGTAACTCCTCGATATCACTCAATTGCAATCGGCGATGGATTCCAGTCTTCACAAAATCTAGATTGCACGTTCGTACTGCCTAGTAAGCTTTATGCTCCATTTCCATGGGGAGGTGACATGCCTTCCCATACACAAGTCTGAAGGGAGACATGCGTAATTGGGTCTTATGGGCTGTCCTATAAGCCCACAAGGCTTCTGGAAGGCGGGTAGACCAATCCTTCCTGTTAGGTCAAACAGTGACCTGAAGGGTCTTCTTGATCTCCCGATTTGACAATTCTACCAATCCATTAGTTTGGGGGTGATAAGGAGTCGAGATATGATGTGACACCTCGTACTTTTTCATCAGGGACTGGAAGTGCATATTTGCGAAATGAGACCCCCCATCGTTGATGATGGCCTTTGGAACCCCAAATCTTGAAATGATGTTCTCCTGAATGAACCGAAGAACTTTATGGTCACTTGTTTTGGTGGGGATGGCTTCGATCCACTTAGAGACATAATCAACAGCGAGTGAGATATATTTGTAGCCATTAGATCTTGGAAAGGGTCCCATGAAATCAATTCCCCAGATGTTAAGATTTCACACACAATGATCGGATTCAAGGGCATCATATCACGTGGGCCCACATTGCCTAAGGTCTGACAACGAGAGTAAGCCCTACAATTAGTTTGTGCATCTTTGAACATTGTGGGCCAGAAGAACCCACACTGGAGGATCTTCGCTATGATTTTCTGACCAGAGAAATGGTCACCGCAGACCTAGTCATGATAGAATGAGATGACATTATTGACCACGTTGTCAGGAATGCATCTCTGGATTACCTGATCATTGCCAATATGGAAGAGATACGGTTCTTCCCAAATGTAGTACTTGGCACCGGAAATCAATCTATCCCACCTGGAAGTTGCCCAATCTGGTGAGACTTTCCCCTTAACCAAGTAGTTTACCAAGTCAGCAAACCAGGGAAGTCTATTAATGGCCAACATATGTTCATCCAGAAAATGCTTGGTGATAGGTCTAGACGAATCAATGACCGAAGAAGGAAGGCGAGACAAATGGTCAGCTACCACATTCTGCTTTCCCGCCTTGTCGTGAATTTCAAGGTCAAATTTTTGCAATAGCAAGATCCATCAGATTAATCTAGGTTTTGCATCCTTCTTCATGAGTAAGTGCCTCACTGTGGTGTGATTCGAGTATATAATGACACAGGAACTTAGGAGGTATGATCTAAATTTTTCCAGGCCAAATATGATAGCCAGTGATAGATGCTAGTTTATCATCATTCTCATGCCCTAGAACAGATCTAGCTCTTAGGATTTTAACTCCACAAAAAGGTCTTTGGGATGCATTTAGACATAAATTAGGTTTGGCATGCATTACACATTTTGTTGTCTTTTTGATATGTTTATTTGAGTGTTAGGGATAGACAGATAGTCAGAACCCCAGAACCCTAGCACTCAGGGAGGTAACTGGTGAAGAAGAAGCTCAAACCAGCTAGGACTCATCCTAATCCAACTTATCATAGCTGGATACCAGCTCACCTAAACTGGGGTTAGCTCATCCTAGCTCCATTCAGCTCATCTCAGCTGAATGGTAGCTCAAGATAGCTCATCTTAGCTCACCCTAGCTCAAGTCAGCTGAATGGTAGCTCAGATAGCACATCTCAGCTCCCATCAGTTCACTGGGAGCTCTAGCTAGCTCAGCTAAGTTGACTAGAGCCCACCTTAGCTCAAGTCCAGCTACCTCCAGCTCTACTCAACTCAAGCCAGTTGAAGATGACTTCACCCTAGCTCAAGCCAACTCAAGTTCAGCTCTCGAGGACTCCACTTAGCTCAACTTAGTTGATCTAAGCTATCTTAGCTACTTCAACTAGCTAGGTCCTCCTTGGGAATATCAGACCCAGCTTACCTCAGCATCTTTTAGCAGAAGCCAGCCTACTTTAGCTTGGCCTAGCAGCTAGCAAAGAACTAGCAAGCTAATCCAGCTAAAGTAGCTCCTTGCTATTCTCTTCAACAGCCACTAGCTCCTATGCAGCTCCAGATAGCTCTCCTTCAGCTCCTCTTCTCAAAACCCTAGCACCTTCTGCTCCGTACCCTACTCATCTACTAGCTAAGCTGGCTTAGCTAGCTTAGCTTTGTTGGTGCTAGAGCACCACGGTCATTTGTTTTGATGATAACAAAACACGTGTTATTTAACATTTGCAATTTGAGTCCTACATTTCAGGTCAATTGCAAATGAAGACGTGTTTAGACGGAACTCGAGCTCGCATCCAGGATGGATTGGAGGAGCTTGACGGAAAACAGAGGAGGTTCGCGTGGAGCGACAGATTGAAGATGGAAGGAAAAGAAGAATAGGATAGATTCTTTCTTCTGTACTTGTTGTATTTTTCATTTCTTTTGTTGCTCTTTATTTCCTTAGATATTTCATGTTAAAGAGCCTCAAAGTACCCTAACAAGTAGTCCTAGGAACACCGGCACAACCCTAGGATACTTAGGTTTTCTGTAGAACACTTAGAAAACCAATATAGGGTTAAAACAAACTTTCCAGACGTCTAATTCACAAATCAGACGTCTGATAAAGAATTTTAAGACGTCTGACTGTTGTTTCAGACGTCTGATAACTGTTAGGCTGGACATAGTTAGTTCTATCTGATGAATTCAGACGTCCAGACCTTAGACCAGACGTCTTAGGAGACGTCTGATGACTTTACCAGACGTCCAATCAGTGGACCGTTGGCTGGCTTAGAAAACACTCAAGATTATGACCGTTAGAGCCTTATCAGACATCCATAGGACTTTACAGACGTCTGATAAATGACCGTTTTGCCTCGGTTGACCCAAAATCTCTTCTCAGAGATTTTCTAGCCGTTGCAACGTTTGGAAATCAATTCCCACCGTAAAAGTAGGTTTCCAGACGTCCATACTTAGTTCCAGACGTCCTGTATGTCGTCTGATGGACTTGCACAAAAACCCTGTTTAGATCTGATTCAAGTCAGGGAGAAACCCGCATAGAATCAGACGTCTGACCTTGAAATCAGACGTCTTAAAGTGACCTTCCAGACGTCTGATGCCAGAGTTAGACGTCTGATGACCCTGTCAAATGCAATCATTGTCCTGATTTCGGCCTGATTCTCTTGGGCTTTGCACCCAACGGCTATGGAAGCTTTTCCAAGCCTTCCAAAGCCTTCCTAAGGCCTCTATAAATAGAGGGGAACCTTTGTAACACAAACACACAAGACATACACCTAGAGAGACATATACACACTAAGACACACACCTTGCAATACACTTTCAATCCTTTTGTGTCCAAAGAAAAGACTCTCTTGCTCTCCAAGCTCAAGCTCCATTTTCTTGAGAGCATCAACCGTTGCGCACCCGCTCTCCCAGCGTTGTTAACGAGAGCGACGTAGCGCCTTCGCGTGGCACACGCACCGCGTCATCGTCGACGCACTCCTTGCAAAGGGGAGTTTCCTATTTCCTATAGAAGCTAGGTTTAATTATTTTGTTGGCTCTATAGGACTATTGTTTATTTTATCTTTGTTATTTGGTTGGGTATTCGCTTTGCGAATTCCCGTCTCCTTCGTGGGACAAAATCCTTCTCGTGGAGAGAAGGGGTTGAGGAACGCTACCCTCGTACTTGTAGCGTGGTTGTATTGAGGATTGAATCACCCTCGTTCAAAGTGATTCGGTTAGTGGATTTGATCAACTAGGTTGATCGGAAAATCCTAACTCGAGAGGGTTAGGTGGTGGTTTTCACCCGATTTGGGTTTCCACCTAAAAATTCCTGTGTACATTTTGCGATTGCTTATTTCTTGTGATATTGCTTTATATTTTTATTTCCGCAATTTATTACGTCACCCCTCCTGGTAGGGACGAAACCTTCAAGCTTGGCTATGCAACTCCTTGGCCATCCACCATCCACCCTACTTAACCCTAATTCCCACCTAAGTAGCTCCACCAAGTAAGCCCACCTAAGCTCCACATAAGCTAGTCCTACTTCCACCTTACCTTGGTGTCAACCTAACCTAACCACCACCTCCAAAAGACACCACAAAGTGGTGCCCAAACCACCTATAACTACCCCCTAATTGGCGCCACTTTTTCCCTCCAAAATCCCATGCATCTCCACTTCACATCTCTCCTTAAACCCATCTCAACCATCCACCTAACCTCCCTTCTAGAACCCTCTCTAGTTGGCGCCAAACCATGGCATCCCTCCATGGTTGGTGCCAGCTCCATGCACCCCTTAGCCACCATAACTACCCCCATAGCATCCCCTTGGTTGACGCTAACCCCTTTCCACCATAGGATCATTTAACTACCTCCTAAATCCAATCCTAGCCCTACACCTAATCCCCATGCCAACTACCCTTCTCCACCTCTATAAAAACTCTCCTAACCACCAACAAATGATCATCTTCCCTTAGTGTTAATTCTACCCTAAGCCACCTATACCTACAACCAATAAGGAGGAAGTAAGAAGATTAAGGAGGCTATCCCTTGCCTCCTTGGTGCCTTCTTCCTACCCACTCTTCTTCTTGTGCCATGCCAAGAGGAGGAGGCTCTCTACATCAAAGAGGACGGCTAGGCATTGGGGGAGAAACTAGGGTGGTCCACGACCACCCTTGGAGGAGACATTGAGGTGGAAGCCATCCACCTTTGGAGGAGTTTAGGCACACCCTCCTTGGGCTTGCTAGGAGGAAACCATGCTTAGGAGCTTTTCAAGGAGAAGAAGGAGTTCTTTTCAACTACGGGAGCAGCTGTAGTTGGAGCAAGAGCTTCATCCTCTTCACCATCATCATCTAGGATTTTTGTTTTAGTAGCTTTGTAGCTTTACTTTGTGGTAGAAGCTTTCATCTACAACTTGATTGTGAAATAGAAATCCTTTTTACATAAAGTTGCCAATTTTTAATTTCCGTGCATCTTTGATTCTTGTCTTTAATTAGCACTCTCACTCCCTCTTCCTAATTATCCTAGGCCTTCACGTGCCTAGGATGAGTTTGGGAAGAGGTCATTCATGCCACTTAGTTTCTAAATTAGGTATAGTCTTTTCCCACCATCAACTTTACGATTGCCCTTTATTTCAAAAACCCTAAAAATCTTATATTGAAAAACTTAAAAGGAATGTTGATTTCTCAAGTTTAAGCAAGAGATTTGAATTTACAAGCATTGCTTCCTTGGACGACCCTAGATACCACCACTATCTAGGTCTTACAAACTTAAAAGCGAATTGATTTTTGCACGTTGCAACGACTTATAAAAGTGACATTTTACAAATTGCATAAAAACCCGATCACCTTTTGGTGCTGTTGCCAGGGAAGCACAGTTTTCATTTATTATTTCTCTTGATTGATAATTGGATCTCATCCCATTGTCTCTCTTTCTTTGGTGTGTGCAGGTGTAATAGGAAAGAAGCGGGATTTTGAGGCATGAAGTGCCTTGCCTTCTCGCGAAATTTAAGGTTAGAAATTCTAAACTGGTCACACAATTCTCTAACAAACTATCAAAAAAACATTAAACTTGGCTTTCAGGATCTCAAACAATTAAGTTAAGTAGAGTGGTTTCATTTAAAAATCAATTGGTTGATTGTTTGCATTTTTAAACACCACTCCACTTCAAATGTTGGTGTTCTGATTTTCGGGTCCAGACTTCTATCTGAATTTAAAAAATCAATTACCAACACCACAGAACTCTTAAAATCTTGACATTTCACCCAGTGATTCCAAATCAAGTGATGAATATCTGTTCCTAATTTTAGTGCAATTGGCTCTGTATACAATTTTTAAAAATTTGTGGACCACAGGGGGGTCATCCCCTCTATTTTCTCTATTTTGCTACTATCTGCGAATTCTAGGAATTTTTATACTCATATAATTTCTGTGAAATTTAGCTTTTTGGAATCCTTGTAAAATTCTACACATCACATAAAATTACGAAAATTTTTGGTGGTCGGTGGTGGTACTGAAAAGTCCAAAATACCCCCAGGTATCATTTCTAGACTTTGATACCAGTATAAAGAAAAATTTTACAAAAATATCAAACAAATTTCTAAAATCACAAAAAAATATTTTTTGGAATCCTTGTTTGATTTGCCTTCTAGTAGTGGTGTTGTCTGCCTTGTTTGGACCAGTACTTAAAAGGAAAAGCCTGAATCTATTCATTGATGGTAAACTTTCTACCTAAGGACTAATTCAATTAGGGTTTTCTTTCAATTTCTAGAGATCCAATTTTAAAAAGGAAATCTATTCTCACTAATACAACCTGATTTCCTTTTGATTATGGATATCAAACTCATTTGAAGATTTAAAAAGAAAAACCCTAAAATACACTAATTTAAAGGAAATCCTAAAAGCAGAAATACATCAAATTTGTGTGACAACTTGATTGCTATTGGAATCACTTTTCCAATCCTGCACACACTAAAAAATTGAAATAATAAGGCATTACCCCAATTAACGCCCTCCACATTCCCGTGCATATTTAGACACCTAAGCCTAACTTAAAACAAGTATTCAATTGACCACTTAAGGACTTCATTCAATTAGGCTTGATATCTGGTATTTAAGGATCACTAAGTGCTCCTACTTCCTTTAGACAAAGCGGTGATAGACTTAAATGGAAGTCAAACGACGGGTAAGGGTTTACACAAGCCCCTGGTAATTTTCCCAGGACATGCTTGGGCCCAAGCCACTGAATGGGAGAAGTTTTGCTTTGAAGAAATATATGTCAGAAAAATACGTCGTCACAGTAAAATTACGTGGTGGAAAATCCTGAATAAAAATATTTATCAATAAAACTAACCACGAAGAGTTAGGTCGTATCCACAGGGAGGAACAAATGCAATAAATTCACGGGCATGTAGCCATCATGTTCGCAGAAACATTTGCTAAATTAATTCAATGAATATGCTGCTCTGAATGTGACTTTCAATTTCATGAGAAGTTAAGGGATATTTATGTAAATTTCACGTCAAAAATCAAGCTCCCAAAAATATGTAGATGATGCATGTGTAGTGGTAGAGTATGTAAATTTTAATTGCATGCAAATCAAAATCCAATTTCAATGTGAAAGGATGTGCATAATAGGAGCCAATTAAATACAAGGAAGAATAAGTGCAATGTCACAATTTCACCATAATAATTTAATCTAGAAAAATAATTGAATAGTGCTCCACAATGGCATATTTAGTAAATTTAATATAACCCAAAACAAGGGATTTTTTTCCTTTGAGCGTGCATGAGAAAGAGGGAGCAACTGGCCATGAGAAGCTCGGAGGAGGTTGGCGTTGTTGAGAGCTTCGCGTCGGAGGTTGCGCCGAGGAGAACTGTGGCCGGAGGTCTCGTCGACGACGAGGAGGGCCGGTGGTGGTAGCGAGCACCCACGACTGTGCGCAGGTGGTGGATGGCTCGTCTGAGGGAGTGGAAGCACTCGTAAGGGTGAGGAGAGCATGTTGGCGTCGACGATGCGAAGCTTCAAGGCTGGAGTTGATGGATACAAGGAGGAGGACCGGCGATTTGTTTGGGTTCTTTTCACTCTATTGATGGAAAAGAAGAAGAAGGAGAAGGAGAAGAGGAGGCCGGTTGTGGCGCGCGGGCGTGCACGCATGTGAAGGCACACATAAGGGCACGGTGGCTAGTGCGTGAGTGGGCGCGCGCAAGGCTGCTACGGTGCACACGAAGGTGGTCGGTGTCGTGCTTTGTTGTCGGTGGGCTATTGTGCTTGAGGGAGCACACGACTGTGGTGGTGTGCCTTAGGTTGCCGACAGTGCTACGAATGGTACGCACACAGGGGCACGCTAGGGCAGTGTGTGAGGAGGTTAGCACCAAAGTGGTTGCTATTGTGGAGGACTGTTGCATGCGATGGCTACTCTGGGCATTGGCTAGCAGTGCGTGGTTGTGAGCACCGAGCGTGCGGAGGTGCTTGTTTTTGCCCATTCCAGGAGAAGAGTCGAGGGTGCAAGGAGGTCGTGCGTGGCCGTGCCTCTATTGGGAAGCGCAAAGGTGAAGGGGAGCTGGCAGTAGTGTGTGGTCGTAGGTGGCATGCACATGTGGCGGCGGGAGTGGATGTTGCTGTCTGGATGTTCGAGAAGCTTCTTGGACGTCTTAAAATGGAGGACAGCACATAGTAATATTTGTAGGCGGAAGTCACGGTGTGGTTGCATAGTAGCAGAGAGGTCGACGACAAGGAAGATCACGGTTGTGGATGTTGACGTAGTGGCAATGAGACGCGGTGGCGAGTCAAAGCTGCAGTAGTGGACACTGTGATGGTGGCATAGTTGCAGTAAGGAGATGGAGCACGGTGATGAACGTCGAGGCAGATCACTGGGGTGGTGTCGGCGCTGTCAACGCCAACCACGATGGTGGTTTTGGCGTAAGCAAGATGCGGTGGTGGTCATGGTCATGGTCGTGAAATCGCGGTGGTGGTGATGGTGGTGGCACATGGTGGAGGAGTTGCTTCCTCCCTCTGGAGAGGGAGAGATAGTTGGAGAGGGAAGACCTCTCATCCGAGAGGAGAGATTGTTCTGTGTCTTCTTTCTTGCACATATATAGAGAAAGATAAGAATAAGAGAGAGAAAGAATCAAAGAGAGAAAGTTATTTGTTACTTCCTGTTACCAAAAAGAGAAGAGAGATTTGAGGAGAGAGAGATTCGTGAGGGATAGAGAAAAAAGGAAAATGTGATCGATATTTTATGTGAAGCAAGAGAGAGGTTTGAGGGCAGATAAGGAAGGGAATGTCATTGATTAATTGAGAAATATATAGAGATGCACCAAAAATGATTCCCTTGCAATTTTTGCTAAAACAAAATCCCAATAGTATGGTATCTCAAATTGAGATTGATGTGATGTCCTTTCCTCTAAAGTGAATAATTACTCCCTCCATATAAAGAATAAAGTAATTAATACATGAAATGATGAATCTAATGTTCACATGATTTTGTCAATAACATGTATGCTTTAAATTAAATTCTCATCCAAATGATAATGTACTTAAGTACTAAATTAGTCCACAAAAGTGGACCTATCAGCCACCCTTTAGTCTAGCCGGGTTCTCTTTTGGGAATTGGGTTCACTTTCTAATTTCTTATCTATTGGGTTCCCAAGTCTTTGGTTTTAAGGAGTCAACCTTAAGACAAGACTAGGCTTGTTTGTTTAAATTGCACACTTTCTCTCTCTTCTCCTTCCCTCCCGTTCTTTCATTCTATGCACAGGCGATGGTGCCAAGCTTCGCACTTGTAGGGACCATTTGATTTTGCCCCCCACACCAAAAATCGCTTTTTCTGTCTTCTTCTAAAAAAATGGAAAATCAATAAAACAAGTCCACTAACCCATCCACCTCCACCTCTAATCCCACCTCTAATCCTACTACTAATCCCAATTTTGACCCTTCCACCCAAAACCACCCCACCTTTGACTTTCCACACCTGGAGCTTCCTAATGCTGACATGCCTCAATCACAACAACAAGCCCCCTGCCTAATCTCTACTCCTTGATGGCTGAGCAGACTGCTCAACTTCAAGCCAATCAACAACTGTTGACTAGGAATATCACAAACCTAGCCAACCAAAGGCCAAACCCACCACCCCGTCAACAGCCTGACGTTCCTCTAAAGGATTTTTATGATCCTTCCTGTTATGAGGAAGGACTGGGGGTGGTCATATCTGAAGGGGCCTTTGAGATCAAAACAGTTGTTCTGAATCTTATTAAGCATTTCCATGGCCTTCTTAGGGAAGACCCGTTCAGCCACCTTGAAGAACTGACTCTTCTTGCACAAACAACTCGTTCCCGCAATGTGTAAGAAAACCTTTGGCTGATGCGGTTATTCTCATTATCTCATAAAGATAAGGCCGCTTATTGGTTCAGAACCATTGGCCGACCTATCACCACATGGCCTCAGCTCAAGAGTGCCTTCCTTAAGAAAATTTCCCCATAGGTTGTACTAATTCCCTGCGAAGATCTATTACGACCTTTCAAAAAAAATTTGCTGAGACTTTTCATGATTCTTAGGAAAGATTCCAAGATCTCCTAAGAAGTTGACCGCACCACGAGATTCCCTTATGGCAGCTCATGCAGATCTTCTATCACGGATTAGAAGATCAAATTCGACGTTTCCTCGATGCCTTGTGTGGCGGTAACTTCTTAAATAAGGATGCTGAGAGTGCCTATGACCTTTTTGAAGAAATGAGTGAAAACTCATTTAATCAAGCTTCCATGAACACCTTTGGCAGAACTTTAAACCCGCAGTTCGTTGTCCATGAAATTGGCACTCAATCTATTCTTGTCACCTAAGACAATCTTCAATTGATCGCCCAAAAACTCGACCAGATGCAAATAAACTAGAAGAAAATTGAGGAAAGACTTGCCACACCAATCCAAGCTCCATAGATTCTACATCTAACCTTGCCTAACATTCCACGGAGAGAATTTGCACAATCTAAACACTACCCCTGCTGATTATCATCAATATCTCGAGGCTTTCTATGATTCATTGGGGAATTACAATTATCCAAACCCTAACCCCACTGAAAATATTTCTACCCTCTAGGAGCAATTTAGAAATTCTTCCAATTGGAAGAATTTCTAAATTTGGAAGAATTACTCGAACCACTCTTGGAATAATCTGGTTCCTCCCCAAACATTAAATCAATTTAGTGGGCATGGGTCTAATCTGACCTTTCATCCTAGGCCATCTCAACAAGACATCAATGCCTAGATGATGAGAACCTTATAGGAATGCAGAGTAAAATGATGGAAGTAACCCGTGTTGTTACAAATCTGAATAATCAGATTGGGGTTACTCCAACTCAAAGACTTGCAGGATATCTACCCTCCCAACCCATGCCCAATCCTAATCATCAAAGGAACCAGTATCCAGGCAAAAATCAAAACTACCATAATCAGCCTCCTACTAATCCATCACCTCAGCAACCTCCCAGGTTTTCACAACAACAGGCCCCCCCACCTCCTCCAAGTAATAATCCGATTGCACATGCAGTTACATTGAGGAGTGGGAAAACCACCACTGATTTAGGGCCTTCACAACAACTTGGTGAAATCCCCATTCCTGTGCAAATTGACTCTTAACTCCCACATCAGGAAGAAAAAGAAATACAAAAATCTCAGGACACAACTCCTATCCCTTTTCCACAAGCTCTCCACCCACTACTAATTGGAAAAAAGAAATTTGAGCCCACAATTGAAGAACTCATGGATTTATTTGGGCAAGTTCAAATCAATATTTCTCTCCTATATGCAATCAAATATATATTTGCCTATGCCAAATTTTTGAAGGAGATCTGTACTTCAAAAAGGTAGGGTAAAAATCTAGGATAGGTGCATCTTTCGGAGACAGTAAGCTCTGTCATACAGAGCAAGATGCTTCTTAAGATGAAAGATCCAGGGCACCTTTAATTTTAGTGATTATTGATGACACCACTTTCGATCGTGCCCTTCTTGATCTTAGTGCCTCAGTTAATATTATTCCAATGATTTTATTTGAAGAATTTCAGATTAGTAAACTAAACCCTATTGAGGTTACCCTTCAATTAGCCAACTGTTGAAACGTCGGAGGACTACGCTGTTGGATTTGATTTTGAAAACCTGTCGTTATAGTTTGAATAGTGAAGAACTCGGGTTTAACAAATAAAATTTATACTGGAATAGAAATCCCGGGTTGAACTCAGGGAGGCTACGTCGATTAAAATTCTCAATTATTTCCTTTTTGTGTTTTTGTTAAAAAATGAAGTAATTACAATGAAATGAAATACTATAGACAATAAGAGAGAGAGAGAAAACATCCACTTGATATTGCAAAATGTTTGTATAACTAGGAAAGCGAGAAATTACACTAGAAAGCAGGAAAACTATTACAACTAGAAAGTAGGAAAATTCGACTCTAGAAAGTAGGAAAAAGGAATGGGAGAGAGAAGTTATCTTCCTCGACGATCGCTTGGAGGACGAGCTGGATGAGATAATGCCTGGAAGATGAGGAACATAGCGGGAAGAATGTGGTCAAGGCAGGAAGAATGGGAACAAGGCAACACGCCGTCGTCGTCGCGGGATCTGCTTCTGGAATGGGGGCGAAAAATTGATTTTATCTCTTGAGGAGCATCTTGGGTGTGGGACAAGCTTTTCTTGAGCTTTAGAGAGGGAGAGAAGAGAAGTAAGGGATGAGAAATTCGTATGGAGGGGGTCTCCTTTTATAGTTGCAAAAAGTGGGGGCATTTTGGTCATTATAATTTGAAAAACATTAATTCAGGACCTTTAGTGACAGATCAATCCGTCACTAAAGGCCTGAACATGGCCTTCGTGGGAACCGCTCCCCCGCTCCTCTTTCGCGCCTAAAATGCACGCTCACATTCTTTAAATCTTAGCCGTCCGATCGTGAGATCGGATGGCTTAGATCGCTCCTCGTCGCGCCTCAACTACGCGTGCTTACGCATGTGATCTCGCGTCCTCGTCGTGCGTCCGATCGCGTGTGGGCCCTATCGGCTGCATAGCGCCATTCGATCAAGATCGTGCGGCTCCTCGCGCCCGCTCTCCCTCGCTCCAATTTGAGGCGCCTGCGGCTCGAACGAGCATCTCCTCTTCTCGATACAGCGCTCGACCAATGCGCTGTGGGCGCATCCAACGACGGAGAAGCGTTGGTTAGATGAAGAGGAAAGGCTATGGCGGGTGCTTGCAGCCGGTTGGGCGGTTGAGATGGTGCCAAGTGGTGCCATCTTGGCCATCCATCTTCTAAGTATTGTAGATGGTGCCACAGGTGTCGGATTGGATCGATTTTCACGTCGTTAGGTTACGATTGTCGATCCGAACCCATCAGTGCGGTTAGATTTGTCGTCTGAGGTACAGATTAACACCATCTTGGCCCTTGATCTTCTAGGGTTCCTCGATCTCTATCTGATACTACGGATGTCCAATCAGGGTGATCTTGGAGTCGTTGAACTCCAATCGCTGCGCTGATCAGATCCGTACGATTGCATCTTCGATCCGAGGTCCCGATTAGCAAGTTGCTCTATCCCTGGCCATAAAAGGAGACAATTAACCTATATTTTATTCAGACTAATCTAAATGCAAGATGATGCATATTATGCAATATTTATAGTATGTGATGCATTTCTATGCTTAAGAAGATGCATAAATAGACAGTTTATGTAATATAAACATGTTTACATTACACCCACATGCCTATCTTTTGTTAGTCCCTAGTAAAAACTACATGCTATTTATAAAAGAAATAGGTTGGATTACTTGGGCATAAGTCATTTTCAACATTAAGAGATTTTTACTCAGGATCTGAACTTTCAAAGACACAACAGCGTCCGGGTATCTGCCAAAATGCAGACTGCCTCAAGCCCTCACCTTATTCAAAGAAAAATCTCTTTTTTCTTTTTCTTCTTTTCTTTTCTTTTTTTTGATTTTTGAGTTTAGGGTTAAAGAGTGGCTTTCTACGGTCATTCAACCCACCTAATATTTGATGAGAATCCTAAGTTCTAAGCATCTTATTGTGAATGTGATAGACTCGTTGATCGACAATTATAACGGACTTCGGGTTTCTACGCCTCTAGGTGACCTTAAAAAGAGAGTTTTGCCTAAAGGTGTATCTTTACCAACGGTAGCTTTCTCCCTACTTTTATTTTTATGGGGTCAACACAAGGGTGAATCTAGTGTATATCTCCCCAGTTTATTCTACTTCTCTGCTTATTCCTAAGTGTTTTGGAAATTTTCAGTGCATTTCTTGAGCTGGGTTCTGGACAACCGGTCGATGAGCTGTTACCATCGACAACTTGCCAGCCATACTCGTGCGGTGAAGTGTGGTTTATTTCTTTTGTTTTCTTTTTCTTTTCTCCTTTTCTTTTTCTTTTTGACTTTTTTTTTTTAAGTAGGTGGCTTCCCTGGTCTAAGATTTACCTAAAGGCAGCAAGAAGAGGATGGTCCAGTGACTGGGCTTTGGACAACCTACCTATGGGCTGTTACCCACGATAACTTGCAAGCCATATCACCCTAGAAGGTTCATTAGCTACCCAATTTTCGTTAAAACCGTCGATCAACAAGTCAGTGAAAAGATAGTGTGTAGATACTTTAGACTTAAAGTTCCCTCAAATTAGAGGTGGGTTGATAAGTCGTGTACTTATCACCCAAACTTATTTAATTAAATTACAATAGAATTAAGATGGCGAGGACTTGAAAAATAAATTCACATTTTAGTGGATACACGGGCTGATTAAGCCCAAAGACTTGAAGGGTCTTTGTGTTTAGATCCTAATGTAATATTTCCTAAAATTGAAAAGTCCTAATATTCAAGTATTCCTTCCTAATTCAATTTTTTTTAATGTATAAATAAAAAGAGAAATAGAATTCACAAGAATTTCATAGGGCTGACAAAATGATTCATAAGTGAATCCACCCCCCCATGCCTAGCTGATGTAATGTCCACATTGAGAAAAAGAGACATGAAAGGAAGGGTAGAGTATAGAAGATATCACCTGAATATGAAGCTTGGGTCAGCTTTGTGTCATATGTACAACTGCTGAGTTTAATGTCGTCAGCTAGGCGAAGTCTAGCCAAAGAAGTCACAACATGGCTAGAGCAACCATGTCTGAGACGGGTTCTGGAAGAGTACGGTCAATAACAGGCTTCGGACATTGACCATTAACTTTAAATGAATTACCCATCTTCGGGTCAAAGATCTGAACGACTCCATTTGGAAAAATCTGGTCGATAATGAACGGGCCATTCCATTTCGACCTAAGTTTGCTAGGAAAGAGCTTAAGTTGAGAATCAAATAATCAGACCTTCTGGTTCGACTCAAAGCTCTTACAGGAAATCAATTGATCATGTACAGCTTTGGTCCGAGTCTTGTAGATCTTGACATTCTCATATGCATCATTTCTAAGCTCCTCCAACTTAGATAGTTGGAGTTTCCTGGTCTTCCCGGCTAAACTCAGATCTAAATTACACTACTTGATTACCCAGATGCCTTATGTTCAATCTCTACAAGTAAATGGCACGCCTTTCCATACACCAGACGAAACGGAGACATGCCAACGGGCATTTTATACACCGTACGGTAGGCCCAAAGAGCGTCCTCAAGCTTTTGAGTCCAGTCTTTGCGATCAGGCCTAACCATTTTCTGCAGAATATTCTTAATCTCCCGATTGGAGATCTCGGTCTGTCCATTCTTCTGGGGATGGTAAGGTTTGGAGATTCAGTGATTAACCCTGTATTTAGCCAGCAAATTACGGAACTGGGCATTAGTGAAATGAGTACCACCATCACTGATGATGGCCCTCGGAATCCTGAACCTGCTGAAGATGTTTTTCTTGACAAAATCAATGACCACCTTGTGGTCATTGGTTCGGGTGGGAATTGCCTCAATCCATTTGGACACGTAATCAATAGCGACGAGAATGTACTGATGTCCAAATGAAGGGAGAAAGGGTCCCATGAAATCGATGCCTCAAACATTGAAGATTTCGACAGGAAGAATTGGGTTTAGGGGCATCATATCTCTCTTAGTTATGCTCTCGAGTGCCTGACATCGGGAACACAACCTTGAGAAATCCTGGGCATCCTTGAATAAAGACGGCCAATAGAATCCAGATTGCAAAATTTTTGCAACCGTCTTTTTCCTAGAGAAGTGTCCACCACACGCAGATGAATGGCAGAACTCGAGTATACTGTTGAATTCATTCCTCGGAACACATCGGCGAATAATCTGATCAGAGCTGATGCGGTACAGTTTAGGGTCCTTCCAGACGTAGTATTTAGCCTCAGATTTGAGTCTATCCTATTGTTGCTTTGTCCAATCCTAGGGGATTTGACTAACGGCTAAATAATTAACAATGTCAGCAAACCATGGGGTTTGGACACCTGAAACTGTAAGGATGGTTTCGTCCGGAAAAGTATTAGCAATCGGGATGTCTAGATGAGAAGAATCACTTAGAAGTCTCGACAAATAATCCACCACCACATTTTGTACCCCGGATTTATCCTTGATTTCGAGATCAAATTCTTGAAGCAGAAGAATCCAACGAATAAGCCGGGGTTTGGCATCCTTTTTGGCCAAGAGATGTCTCAAGGCCGAGTGCTCGGTATAAATAATGACATGAGACCCTAAGAGATAAGCCCTGAATTTTTCCAAAGCAAATACTACAACTAGTAATTCCTTCTTAGTAACAGTGTAATTCCTTTGGACTTCATCCAGAGTTTTACTAGCGTAGTAGATGACAGAGGGCTTCCTGTCAACTTTCTGACCCAAAACAGCCCTGACCGCGTAATCAGAAGCGTCGGTCATGATCTCAAAAGGGGCTGTCCAAACTGGTGGTTGCAACATCGGAGCACAAGTGACTGCCGTTTTAAGAAAATCAAATGCCTTACGACATGATTCGTAGAAAATAAACGGCGTTTCTTTGGTGAGAAGATTGCTTAGAGGACAAGCAACCTTCGAAAAGTCCTTGATGAATCTTCTATAGAATCCCATATGGCCAAGAAATGATCGAATTTGTTTAACAGATGTGGGAGGAGGAAGTTTAGCGATAGCATCAACCTTAGCTTTATCCACTTCAATTCCCCGTTCAGAGATTACATGACCCAAGACAGTGCCTTGTGTCATGAAATGACTCTTTTCCTAGCTAAGGACTGATCTTGTTTTGATGCATCATTTAAGAATCATTTCTAGATTAGATAGACAAGAGTCAAACGATTCTCCAAAAATAGAGAAATCGTCTATGAAGACTTCCATAAACTCTCCCACCATGTCAGAGAATATGGCTAACATACGCCTTTGAAAAGTCGTAGGTGCATTGCATAAATCGAATGGCATCCTATGGAAAGCAAAGGTTCTATAGGGACAGGTGAAAGTAGTTTTTTCCTGATCCTCGGGATGGATAGGAACTTGGTTATATCCCGAGTAGCCATCAAAAAAATAGAAGTACTTTTGCCCAGTTAATCTTTCCAAGATTTGATCAATGAAGGGCAGAGGGAAATGATCCTTTTTTGTGGCTGTGTTTAGCTTCCTGTAATGATACAAACTGATGTAAAATGTTTATATTACATAAAATATCTATTTATGCATGTTCTTAAGCATATAATTGCATTACATACTATAAATATTGCATACCATGCATCATCTTTCATTTAGATTAGTTTGAATAAAATGGAGGTTAATTGTCTCCTTTTATGTTCAAGGATAGGGTGATTTTTTATGGGGGCCTCGGATCGAAGATCCAACCGTACGGATCTGATTAGGGCGACGATTGGAGTTCAATGACTCCAAGATCACCCTAATCGGATATCCGTAGCATCAGACAAAGACTGAGGAACCCTAGAAGATCAAGGGCTAAGATGGTGTGAATCCGTAATTTAGATGATAAATCCAATTGCACGAATGGACTTGGATTGATGATCGCAGCCTAACAGTGCAAAAATCGACTCAATCCGATACATGTGGCAAGAGAGGGGTGGAGTAGTTGCAAGGGGAGTGAATCCTTGAGTGAGTGGTTGGAGGGGGTTTAAATAGGGTTAAGGGCTTCCGAAAAGAAGAAGGGGCTTTAGCGACGTCCAGAGCATCGTTAAAACCACTCCCAAAAGCGTCGGTGAAGCCCTCCAACCATTGGTTAGTCGCCCGCCTTGTTTCTTCTTCTCGTGCGATCCGCGGCTGCTGCGCGAGAGCCGTCCGATCGAAGAACGGACGGCTGAGATCCCTCCTCGGCTGCGCTGGGATCGCACCTCGGGCGCGCGTGTGCGCGGGCGTCATTGCCCGGCGTGCGGGTGTGCGTGGGCGCCCGTGAGCTGCGGTTGCGCCGCGTGGTGAAATCTCGGCCGCCCGCTGCTGATCGGGTGACCCAATTTCACCGCGCGCTACCTCCGTCTTCAATTTCAACTCCGCGCGGCTCGAACCCGCGTCGCGTGCGTGCGGGCGTGTGTGCTAACCGTTGTGCCACGCCTGCGCTTTGTCGCGGCGACTGTGGGCGGGCGCGCGAGTCTCGGCCGTTCAATCGAAGATCGACGGTCGAGATCTGATCTCGGCTGGATGAAGGGTGGTGTGCGGTGGAGCGGGGGGCTGACGTGGCGCAATATGGGCCGTTGATCTCCAGATCAACGGTCAGAACTTCTTGGGCCCATTGTAGGAGCTTCAGATGTCAGATTTGGCCGATCTTGAGTCCGTTGGACTCCGTTCGTCGTTCTGAATCCATCCATGCGGTTCGATTGCTCATCTGAGGCCTGCTTTGACAAATGCTTACACAAATGGCCATTAATACAGTTTTATAAGCAATCTTGGTACATGATGCATGTAATGCTCCCATTCTACTTATGTTGTGCCTTTTATTCTTAAGATGGGCCATATTCAACATAATTATCACCCCTTTGTGTAGTGTTATCATACCCCCATTCTTACTCCTTGCTAGTCCCTAGAAAGGTTTATTCTAGCCTTTATTTCCTTTCAGAATTTAAGAAGTAATTGCTTAGACACTTCGTTACTTGTCAATAAGAGGAAATATACGAAGATCTTAATCTACAAAGACTAAGCAGCGCCCGGGTGTCTGCCAAAATACGAATCGCCCGAATCCTTGCTTTAATGTATATAACTATACATATGTATATGTATATATATATAATTTTTTAGAATTTTTTTGGAATTCAGTGTGGGTTGGTAACTTTTTACGGCTACCCAACCCACCCAAAACTCGGTCAAAACCCTAAGTGCTAAGCATCTTGGTGTGAATGTTGTGATAGACTCACTTAACGGTAATTGAGACAGACTTCGGGTTTCTACGCCTTTAGGTGACCGGAAAAGGAAATAAATTTGCTTGAAGGTGTATTTGTTCGATTGGTAGCTTTCTCCCTACATTTGTTTTAATTGGGGTCAACACAAGGATTTTTCCAGTGTATATCTCCCCAGCTTGTACTACTTCCCCGCTTCTTCCTTAAGTGTCTTGGTCTTTTTTGTGCAATTATTGAGCTGGGCTCTGGACAACCGACCAATGGGCTGTTACCCACGATCACTTGCCAGCCATACTTGTGCGGTGAAGTGTGGTTTATTTTCTTTTCTTCTTTTTTTTTTCGTAGGTGGCTTCCCTGATCTCAAATGTACCTAGAGGCAATGAAGAAGAAATGGCATGTGGCTAGGTTCTAGAAAACCTGCCAATGGGCTGTTACCCACGACAACTTGCCAGCCATACCACCCTAGAGAGTTCATTAGCTACCCAATTTTTGTCAAAATCTTCGAGAAGTGAGTCTGTGCAAAAACGTGTGCAGATGCTTAGACTCAAGGTTTTTCTGAGTTAGAGGGTGAGTTGATAAGTCGTATACTTATCACCTTATTTAGTAGGTGGATTAGAATAGCTTAAGGTTGCAAGGATTCGAAGCTAAATCCATATTTTAACGGACACCAGGGCTGATTAAGCCTGAAGGCCTGAAAAGTCTAAGTGTTTAAGTTCTTTTTGTATTATTTCCCACTATTGACAAGTTTCTAATGCCTAAGTTTTCTTCCTAAATTCAAAATTTATTTATTTATTTACTTTTAATGAATTAATTAATTTATTTATTCAGACTGATTAAATGAGCTCAGGATTATGCAATTTACCACCCCCCCATGCTTAAGTTGGACAATGTACTCATTGGCAAGTACATGGATGCAAAGGGTTTAAAAAGATAGTACCTGAGTGACGTAAACTACCGGATCAGTCTGAATCCTCTAGGTTGCCTCCCAAGAAGCGCTGAGTTTAATGCCTCCAGCTGGGCGGTGCTCGGTGTCAGCCCTCAACGAGGGTGACACTTTCCTTTGGGGGTACCTGGGCCAAGAAATGCTTCAATCTTTGACCATTAACTGTAAACGTGTGCCCAGTGTTAAGATCAGCGATTTCAACCGCCCCATTAGAGTAGGGTTTAACCACCCGAAATGGTCCTGTCCATTTGGACCTGAGTTTCCCCAGGAAGAGTTTTAGGTAGGCATCAAACAGCCAGACTTGTTGGTTCGGCTTAAAGGTTTTTCTATGAATGAGTCGGTCATGGACGGCTTTCATTTTCTCCTTATACAGTCGACTATTGTCAAAGGTGTCCCGACGAATTTCTTCGAGCTCAGATAATTGAAGCATCTTTTGCGCACCGGCTAACTGGGGATCCATGTTACATTGCTTGACAGCCCAGTAAGCCTGGTGTTCCAATTCGACAGGAAGATGGCAGGCCTTGCCAAAGACCAGGCGATAAGGCGACATGCCTATCGGGGTCTTGAAAGCGGTCCTGTATGCCCACAGGGCATCATCAAGTCGTGTGGACCAGTCTTTCCTGTCAGGTCTCACAGTTTTCTGTAAAATGTTCTTGATTTGGCCATTTGAGACCTCAGTCTGCCCATTTGTTTGTGGATGATACGGGGTGGCAATGCGGTGGTTTACCCCGTATTTTCTAAGTAGGGCACGGAATTGGGAGTGGATAAAATGGCTTCCACCATCACTGATCCTGGCTTTAGGTATTCCAAACCGGGAAAATATGTTCTTCTTAACAAAGTCCATGAAAGTCCTGTGATCGCATCGTCAGGTGGCGACGGCTTCAATCCATTTGGAAAATTAGTCTACCGAGACCAAGATGTACTCGAAGTCGTTGGATGGTGGAAAGGGGCCCATAAAATCGATACCCCAAACGTCAAAGATTTTGACAATCAAAATGGGCAGAAGGGGCATCATATCTTTCTTGGTCATGGTCCCCAGCGTTTGGCAGCGTGATCAAGTCTTGGCAAAGATGTGTGCATCCTTAAATAGGGACGGCCAGTAAAATCCAGACTGCAAAACTTTTGCAGCTGTTTTCCTTCCAGAGAAGTGGCCGCCACACGCTTGGTCATGACAAAAGGAAAGCACACTCTGAACTTCGTCTTCGGGGATACACCTCCTGATGATCTGATCAGCACAGAGGCGAAACAACATGGGATCATCCCAGAAATAGTGCTTCGCCTCAGCCAAGAACCTGTCCCGTTGCTGTCTGGACCAGCTGTGCGGGGTTTGTCCTACAACTGGGTAATTGACATAGTCAGCATACCATGGCATTTTCTTGTCTTGCACGGCTAGGATGTGTTCATCAGGGAAGGCGTCAGATAGAGGTAGGGAGGGTCCAATGTGGTCGGGATGAAGTCTAGACAAGTGGTCAGCCACCACATTCTTCGATCTGGCCTTGTCTCGGATTTCCAGGTCAAATTCTTGCAAAAGCAGGATCCATCTGATGAGCTTGGGCTTTGCGTCCTTTTTGGCCAACAGGTGTCGGATGGCTGAATGGTCAGTGTAAATAGTCACGTGGGATCCCAGCAAATATGATCGAAAGTTTTCAAGTCCAAAGACTACAACGAGCAACTCTTTCTCTGTGATTGTATAATTACGTTGGGCCTCGTCCAATGTTTTGCTCGCGTAGTAGATCACGACGGGCTTCTTGTCTTGCCTTTGTCCCAGGACAGTGCCTATGGCAAAATCTGATGCATCACACATAATCTCAAAGTCCTAGGACCAGTCTGGGGGTTGAAGTACAGGTGCGGTAGAGACTAAGTCCCGGAGGGTGTGATAAGCCTGGATGCAATCAGGAGACATGTGGAATATGGCGTCGTTGGCTAGAAGGTCGGTCAAGGGTTTGGAAAGCTTGGAAAAGTCTTTAATGAACCTTCGGTAGAAGCCAACATATCCTAGGAAGGAGCGAATCTGTCAGACTGAACTAGGTGGAGGAAGTTTGGAAATTAAATCAACCTTAGCCCGATCTACCTCGATGCCCTTATGCGATACGATGTGACCGAGGACAATTCCTTCTGGAACCATAAAATGGATCTTTTCCCAACTTAACACCAGGTTAACCTCGATACATCGTTTTAGGATTTTCTCCAGGTTGTTCAAACAATGGTCGAATGAATTCCCGAATACAGAGAAATCATCCATAAAGACCTCCAAGTATTCACCCACCATTTCTGAAAAAATGGCTAGCATGCAACGCTGGATGGTTGCAGGTGCGGTGCATAACCCGAACGGCATTCGACGGAATGCAAACGTGCCATACGGGCAAGTGAATGTGGTCTTTTCTTGATCTTCCGAAGCAATTGCGACTTGGTTATATCCTGAATATCCATCCAGGAAGCAAAAATACTTCTGCCCTGCCATTCTTTCAAGGATTTGGTCAATGAATGGCAAGGGGATGTGGTCCTTCTTAGTGGCTTCATTAAGCTTCCTATAATCAATACACACCCGCCATGCGGTGGTGGTGCGGGTGGGGATGGATTTGCCACGATCATTGGTGACAACGGTGAGACCAGCTTTCTTTGGAACCACTTGAGTGGGGCTCACCCAGGGGCTATCGAAGATAGGGTAGATGATGTCGGTGTCAAGCCACTTGATAATTTCTTTTTTAACGACCTCCCGCATGTTTGGGTTTAAACGTCTCTGCATCTGGCGGGAAGGTTGATCCCCGTCTTTCAGGTAAATTTTATGGGTGCAATAGGTGGGGCTAATTCCTCTTAAATCTGAAATGGTCCAACCAGTGGCAGCCCGATGTTCTGAAAGGGTTGCAGTCAACCTGAGTTCCTGATCCTTGGTTAAATGAGAATTAATAATCACTGGGAAGTTCTGGTCAGGTCCCAAGAAGACGTACTTGAGATTCTCGAGCAATGGTTTAAGTTCAGGTGCAGGTGGAACCACAGTCGATGGGAAGGGAAAGGGCGGGAGTTGATCAACATCGATCTCTTCAAATGGTGTTGTGTGATGGTACTCTGCCTTACAGAGGTCCACGAGTAATGATGGTGACGGGTCAGAACAGTCACTACAAGTTTGTTGGTCTGATACAGAACTGAGGGTGAGGCATTCCTCGATTAGAGTTTCCACGGGATCATGTTCCTCAATGCAATCGCAATCAAAAGACTTTGTCGCCCGGAAGATATCCAATTGCATCTTCCTGTCCCTGAAGGCGATTTCCATACATCCCGTGTCGCAATCAATGTTTGCTTTAGCCATAGCTAAGAAACGTTTGCCTAAGATTGTGGGTGCGTTCTGTAATTTTTCAGGGACTTCCATGTCGAGCACCAAAAAGTCGACCGAGAAATATAAGTCCTTGACCCGTACAATCACGTCCTCGACAACCCCCTTCGGGGTTTTCACTGATCTATCAGCCAGCTGGATGGTGACAGGGGTTGGTGTCAGCTCCTCAAAAGCAAATTGGTGGTACAGGGTTGTTGGAATCAGATTGATAGAAGCACCTAGGTCCAGGAGTGCTCTATCAAACGTCATGTCCCCGATATTGCAGGAAATCAGGGGTGCCCTTGGGTCAGTTCGCTTGAGTGGAAGGTTGCTTGATATTACAGAACTTGCTTGCTCAGAGAGTACAACCTTCCTAGGTGCTTGAGGTCTCGGCCTACGCTTGGGTGTACAGGCATCCTTTAGAAACTTTACGTAAGCAGGGATGTGTTTGATGGCTTTAAGGAGCGGGATATTAATCTGTACTTGCTTAAAAATTTCCAACAGCTCCTCAGTTTCCACAGTATTCTTCTTTTTCTTGATTGTTTCCAAGGCCTCAGGGTAGGGTGTCTGAATGTGGATTGGTTCCATGTCTGGGTCCTTGGTTGGTGCTTCTTCTGAGTCGGGTATTTCAACGGGTGAAGTCTCTGGAGGAGTCGGCCATTTGGGATCCTGGGTTTTGGTGCCGCTTCTCAAGGTCACCGCATTCGCAGAGGCATTGGGGCCATGGGTTGATCCTTGAGAAGATGAGGATGAAGAAGCACCAAACCCAGGAGGTGTTTGCGGGGCTGGCTGGACCATGTGAGCCTGCTCGGGGTTGCTTTGGAACCCTTGCGAATTGGAGCCTCTGTTAATTATGTTTCGCGGGTTCGGTTGTGGTTGGGAAGGTAGGGATCCTTGTTGTTTATAGTCCAAGAGTTGGCTTAACTATCCCTTTACCAAGGCCATTTCCTCCTGATGTTTCTGGTTCATGCCAGCCATCATCTTTATTAGGGTATCCATTTGGTTTTGTGGGGGAGGGGCCGCCCTATTCTGATTATATTGGGGTCTAACTGGTGGTCCTTGCTGATAGGGGGGCAAGTGTGGCTGCTGGTTTGGCCTAGGCTGGTTTTGGAATTGCGGTGGTTTCTGATTTGTCCAACCAAAGTTGGGGTGGTTATGCCAACCAGTGTTGTAAGTGTTGGAGAAAGGGTCAGGTTTCTCATAACCTTGGACAGCTTGCACATCTTCTAGGATAGCCGATGTTTATGAAGAGGGAAGGGAGTAATCAAGGGTCGAGGGAGCAAAGGTCCCTCCCTGGAACGTGGTTAGGGGTTGTTCCAGGTTCAGTTGGGTAAAGGGCTGGACCAGGTCAACATTATGTGCTCCCTTTGCTAGGGAGAAAGTCTGCAAGGGGTTCCTGGTCTGGTTCAGTAGCTCATCAATCTTTTTGTCCACCAATTCCACTCGATCCAACTTCTTGGCAATGATGTCCATGTCAACCATTCCAGAATTTGCTCGTACCTCATAAATCCCGCCATGGGGTTGATTGGACCTGTTAAACTGGTTCATGGAGTCATTGTTGAGCGAATTCTCGCTCATAGACTCAAAGAGCTCAAACGCGCTCTCCTCGTCTTTGTTTAGGAAGTTTCCCCTACATGAGGCATCGACGAAGTTCCGTAGGTTGCTGTCCAGACCATGGTAGAAGATCTGGGCCAATTGCCACCTTGGTACTTCGTGGTGTGGGCATTTCCTCAAAAGTTCATTAAATCTTTCCCATGCCTCATGAAATTGTTCCCCACCTTGGAGTGTAAAGGTAGTGATAGCTCTTCTGAGGGCATTAGTCTTTCCTATGGGGAAGAATTTCTTTAAAAATGCATACCTCAGTTCTTCCCAGGTGGTGATGGGTCTACCTAGGGTTCTAAGCCAATGAGAAGCCTTGTCTCTTAATGAGAAGGGAAACATCTTGATTAGAACAATGTCAACGCTAATGTTCCTAGGTTTCACAGTTCGTGCTATGCGGTCGAGATCCTCTAGGTGCTGAAAGGGGTCCTCATTTGAGCTTCCATGAAAGTGGCTCTGGATCAGACTTAAGACATTCGATTTTAGCTCAAAATCATCTCCCCCCTCGGGGATCCTAAGGTGTGGCTCGACTCTAATAGCAGAGGGATTATAGAAATCGCGGAGGGGCCTCGGTTGATCCTGAAATGGCTGTAAATCAAGTGGTGGTTGTTCTTGTGGGTTCTGTAAACGTTGTATGGCTTGCATGATGGTGTGGATTTGTTGTTGCTGAAGCCGGTGGTTAGCATTGATTTGAGCTTGGATGATGGCCATAGCGTCTGGTGGGGGTTGATCCTCAGCCTCATCTACCCTAGGTTCCGCCATGTTAACAGAAGTGCGTCGCTTGGATTCCTGCCCCAAAACACACAACTCGGGATGCAGTGAGCGTCTCCTGTCCATACACTATAGAAGAACAGGAGGGGTTGCGGAGGGCGACAGATGCGAGAAATGTGTTTCAATCAAGCACACAAGCCTAGTCCTTATGGTGTATTCCTTAGGAGACCAGGAAATCTCACAAAAGGTGATTAAGTTCGTAAGCACTAAACTCCCCTTCCTAAGGCTAATCTGGCCAGGTTGATTACGAGGGGATTGCAGGGAAGGTTCTTCCTTTGGCTTGTGCCTCCGGTTCCGTAGACCCCACAACCGTGGTCGTTTAACACTGCCTTGCAGCCTAGTCACCAGATTCTACCAAGGGAATGAAAGCCAAGTGCCTAGCGAATGAAACCTCGCCTTTTGAGACTTAACTCAATCCTGCCTAGGGCACGTTTACTCAGTTTTAAAGGGCTAGGATAGTGCTTGTGCTTAGGGTTATGTGATGAGGCATTGATTGGGGTGGTGCCTCTTAATTTTCCACTTTCAAGGTGTTTGCTTCTAGCAAAACATGATTTTCAAGCAAGGATTTGTTAAGATGTGGTGTCTTTTAGTGTTTCATCCTTACTTTAGTGCTTTTTAGGGTTGACGTGTCATAATGTTTTCAAACAAGTTTCGGTGGGCACATCAAGTTTTGCACACAACTCGGTGAAAGTAGATTTCCTTTTTATTCTGTAGAGGCTCTAAAATCCTAATGTACTCATCCTAATGATCATGCAGCTTCTATTAGATGAGTCGATTTTAGGGTTGAGTGGTGCGGCCCAGGTCAACTCACGGTGGCTTCCCAAACACCACTCAAGAAAAAGAAAAGAGCACTCCAAGAATTTATTCAGAATGTTAGAGTGTACATTTTTTTGTGGGGTGAGGTGTTAAGGATGTGGGTCAAGCAATCATACACCACGCCAATTTTTTTCAGTTTTTACAATTTTTTTTAGTTTTTTCACGCAAGCAAACAATGAGAGAAAGATTACTCACTATTGGTCCTCGTAGCGCCTACTCCCTTGCTACCGTCGTGGGATGCGTCGCTTTGCCGTCCACGCGCTGAATTCCTGCAACCATCAAGTAAAAAGGAAAATAGGGCATTAGACGATGTTAGGATGAATATGGAATGGAGTTGATAAAACAAATCCGTTGCCTCCCCGACAACGGCGCCAAAAACTGATGTGTTGTTGTGCGTGTGTGTTAAGAAGTGTCGTTGTAGTCGCACTTGCAACGTCGGTTTTAAAATAAATAAATGGAGGTGAGTCCGAGTGTCGGTCTCAGGGAGGCATGAAAATCAGATTTTTTCTTATCACTTATTGTCACGGAAAGTGCGGAGTTTTGCTTGCGAAGGATGCGGCTTTGAAAAGCAAGAGAGATAGAGAGAGATTAGGGTTAGAATGTTCCTTGTTTGATCATGCAACTTGAACGAAAATTAAAGTGACAATTGAATGAAAAATAACTTCATTAATCATGCACTTGTAGTTCATAGCTTACAACATTAAATACATGCTTCAAACAAAAGTAATGGAAAGCTTAAAAGAGGGAGAGAGATTAGGGTTAGAATGTTCCTTGTTTGATCATGCAACTGAACGGAAATTAAAGTGACAATTGAACGGAAAATAACTTCACTAATCATGCACTTGTAGTTCATAGCTTACAACATTAAATACATTCTTCAAACAAAAGTAATGGAAATCTTAAAAGAGAGAGAGAGAGAGGGTGGAGAGCGACGTGGCAGCCACAGCAGTGGAGGAGCTCCGTCGGCGGCTCGTCGTCTCCGACGATTACAAGAGGGCCTAAAGCTAGCTAAGAGAGGGGTGGAGTAGTTGCAAGGGGAGTGAATCCTTGAGTGAGTGGTTGGAGGGGGTTTAAATAGGGTTAAGGGCTTCCTAAAAGAAGAAGGGGCTTTAGCGACGTCTAGAGAGTCGCTAAAACCACTCCAAAAAGCGTCGGTAAAACCCTCCAGCCGTTGGTCAGCCGCCCGCCTTGTTTCTTCTTCTCGTGCAATTCGCGGCTGCTGCGCGAGAGTCGTCCAATCGAAGATCGGACGGCTGAGATCCTTCCTCGGCTGCACTGGGATCGCGCCTCAGGCGCGCGTGTGCGCGGTCGTCATCACCCAGCGTGCGCGTGTGCGTGGGCTCCCATGAGCTGCGGTTGCACCGCGTGGCGAAATCTCAGCCGCCCGCTACTGATCGGGCGGCCCAATTTCACCGCGCGCTACCTCCGTCTTCAATTTCGGCTCCGCGCGGCTCGAACCCACGTCGCATTCGTGCGGGCGTGCACGCTAACCGTTGTGCCATGCTCGCACTTTGTCGCGGCGACTGCGGGCGGGCGCGCGAGTCTCAGCTGGATGAAGGGTGGCGTGCGGTGGAGCGGGGGGCTGACGTGGCGCAATATGGGACGTTGATCTCCAGATCAACGGTCAGAACTTCTTGGGCCCATTGTAGGAGCTCCAGATGTAGAATTTGGCCGATCTTGAGTCCGTTGGACTCCGTTTCGATTGCTCATCTGAGGCCTGCTTTGACAAATGCTTACACAAATGGCCATTAATACAGTTTTATAAGCAATCTTGGTACATGATGCATGCAATGCTCCCATTCTATTTATGTTGTGCCTTTTATTCTTAAGATGGGACATATTTAACATAATTATCACCCCCTTATGTAGTGTTATCAGTTTGTGCCTCTTTTGAGTCGGGTATTTCAGCGGGTGAAGTCTCGGGGAGAGTCGGCCATTTGGGATCTTGGGTTTTGGTGCCGCTTCTCAAGGTCACAGCATTCGCAGAGGCATTGGGGCCATGGGTTGATCCTTGAGAAGACGAGGACGAAGAAGCACCAAACCCAGGAGGTGTTTGCGGGGCTGGTTGGACCATGTGAGCCTGCCCGGGGTTGCTTTGGAACCCTTGCGAATTGGGGCCTCTGTTAATTATGTTTCGCGGGTTCGGTTGTGGTTGGGAAGGTAGGGATCCTTGTTGTTTACAGTCCAAGAGTTGGCTTAACAGTCCAAGAGTCGCCTTTCGAGACTTAACTCAGTCTTACCTAGGGCACGTCTACTCAATTTTAAAGGGTTAGGATAGTGCTTGTGCTTAGGGTTATGTGATGAGGCGTTGATTGGGGGTGGTGCCTCTTAATTTTCCACTTTCAAGGTGTGTGCTTCTAGCAAAACATGATTTTCAAGCAAGGATTTTTTTTAAGATGTGGTGTCTTTTAGTGTTTCATCCTTACTTTAGTACTTTTTAGGGTTGACGTGTCTTAATGTTTTCAAACAAGTTTCAGTGGGCACGTCAAGTTCTGCACACAACTCGGTGAAAGTAGATTTCCTTTTATTCTCTAGAGGCTCTAAAACCCTAATGTACTCATCCTAATGATCATGCACCTTCTATTAGTGAGTCAGTTTTAGGGTTGCATGGTGCAGCCCAGGTCAACTCACGGTGGCTTCGCAAACACCACTCAAGAAAAAGAAAAAAACACTCCAAGAATTTATTCAGAATGTTAGAGTGTACATTTTTTTTTTTGTGGGGTGAGGTGTTAAAGATGTGGGTCAAGCAATCATACACCACGCCAATTTTTTTCAATTTTTACAATTTTCTTAGTTTTTTTTTTCACGCAAGCAAACAATCATGAGAGAAAGATTACTCACTATCGGTCCTCGTAGCGCTTACTCCCTTGCTACCGTCGTGGGGTGCGTCGCTTCGCCGTCTACGCGTCGAATTCCTGCAACCATCAAGTAAAGAGGAAAATAGGGCATTAGACTATGTGAGAATGAATGTGGAATGGAGGTGACAAAATAATTCCATTGCCTCCTCGACAACGACGCTAAAAATTGACATGCGATTGTGAGTGTGTGTTAAGAAGTGTCGTTATAGTCGCACTTGCAACGTCGGTTTTAAAATAAGTAAACAGAGGTGAGTCTGAGTGTCGGTCTCAGGGAGGCGTCAAAATCGGATTTTGCTTATCACTTGTTGTCACGGAAAGTGCAAAGGTTTGCTTGCGAAAGGTGCGATTTTGAAAAGCGAGAGAGATAGAGAGAGAGAGATTAGGGTTAGAATGTTCCTTGTTTGATCATGCAACTTAAACGGAAATTAAAGTGACAACTGAATGGAAAATAACTTCATTAATCATGCACTCTTAGTTCATAGCTTACAACATTAAATACATGCTTCAAACAAAAGTAATGGAAAGCTTAAGAGAGAGAGAGAGAGAGAGAGAGAGTGGAGAGCGACGAGGCAGCCATGGCGGTGGAGGCTCCATCGGCGACTTGTCATCTCCGATGATTACAAGAGGGCCTAAAGCTAGCTAAGAGAGGGGTGGAGTAGTTGCAAGGGAAGTGAATGAATTGAATGAGTGGTTGGAGGGGGTTTAAATAGGGTTAAGGGCTTTCTAAAAGAAGGGGCTTTAGTGATGTCCAGAACGTCGCTAAAACCACTCCAAAAGCGTCGGTGAAGCCCTCCAGCCTGCCGGTCAACCGCGCGCGCTGTTTCTTCTTCACGCTTGATCAACAGCCGCTGCGTGAGAGCCGTCCGATCTGAGATCTCTCCTCGGCTACGCTTGGATCGCGCCTCGAGCGCGCGTGTGCGTGGGCGTCATCGCCAGGCGTGCGCATGCACGTGGGCGCTCCCATGCTGTGGGCGCGCCGTGTGGCGAAATCTTGGCCGCCCGCTGCTGATCGGGCGGCCCAATTTCGCTGCGCGCAATCTTCGTCCTCGAATTCACGCTCCGCGTGGCTCGAACTCGCGTCGTGTGCGTGCGGGCGTGTGCGTTAACTGTTGCTCCACGCCCGCGCTTTGTCGCAGCGACTGCGGGTGGGCGCGCGAGTCTCGACCGTTCGATCGAAGATCGACAGCCGAGATCTGATCTCGGCTGGATGAAGAGGTGGCGTGCGGTGGAGCGGGGGTGACGTGGCGTAATGAGGGCCGTTGATCTCCAGATTAACGGTCAGAAGATCAACGGTCAGAACTTCTTGGGCCCATTGTAGGGGCTTCGGATGTCGGATTTGGCCGATCTTGAGTCCGTTGGACTCCGTTCGTCGTTCTGAATCCATCCGTGCGGTCCGATTGCTCATCTGAGGCCTGCTTTGACAAGTGCTTACACAAATGGCCATTAATACAGTTTTATAAGCAATCTTGGTACGTGATGCATGCAATGCTCCCATTCTACTTATGTTGTGCCTTTTATTCTTAAGATGGGCCATATTCAACATAATTATCACCCCCTTGTGCAGTGTTATCAATATCACCTGCGCAAACCAAACTATCGCCCTTGATATTTTCAAATCCTCCAAGTGATTCCATGATGATAATTTTTTCGAGGACTCAGATGCAAAAATATCAAATTTGGTGGAGACAATGTTGGTAGATACCTTTCTCGACCACAATATTTTCGAGGAATCTGACTCAGAATCAGTGGCTAGTGAAATCTATGACTCAGAGACTTGTCTTCCACAAAAATCTATTCCTGATGATCCCCTTGATTATTCCCCTTACACACCCACTTTTCTCTCAACTCACCCTTGCACACTAACCTCACCTACACTTCATCATTCCCCTCCCACCCCCTTTCAACTGAACCTACCACCAGATCGGCCCAAGTTTGCCATTCATCCTGAATTAAAACCATGGCCAGACTCAGGTCACACCATTTTCCATCAAATTTTGATCCTCATCTTTATACCACTCAACTTTCCAGGGATCTAGATGAAGACCCTTTTTATGCGAGTATCCAAATGTCCAACGACTTACATGATAATTCGTCTTTCGTGCATACATTCATGCCCAGCTGAATGGCGTAAAAGATAGCACTGGATGGGAGGTATCCCATCATTTTTTTCCTGCTTTCTTTTTCTTTTTCCAGGTTTTGACCATCCTAAACCCGATCGCCTTTCACTAAGGTGATCCCTTTTCCCGCCTAATGCATGAGGACATTGCATATCATAAGCAAGGGGGGGTGCTTTTAAATTTTGACGATTGATTTAGGATTTTCAAAGCCTAAAAATATGCATTTTTCGTTTTCTTGCATGCATACCCAAAAAAATAAAAATGTTGAAAACTTTTTGAGGAAATCTTGAAATCGGGACTAAGGTTGAACATTCACTTTTGGTACAATGGGATTTAATCTTTAACAAACTAGGGATAAAGATACGGATTCGATTATTTGAATTTCAAGGTCTACCTTTCGACTAGATCAAATATGCTTATCTAAAATTCCACTTGAACTCATGATAGTTTAGGTGACTTGATCCCCATTTGTAACATGGAAAGTATCCGACTTAGTTTCCGATTCAAAAACTTACATATCATGCAAAATTTCTTGTGTCAAAATTCACACACAAGCCAATACCTAAAAAACAATTAGAAAATAGAAAAACCCATTGTTTGGCCTTAGTAAAAGTCTAAAACAGATCATTGGTTTGAGTTCCCACCATTGAGAAGGAGGAAAATGCCTCCTTTGAGGATGTGATGTCAACATGTTACCTCCTTGACGTTGCTCTATATCTATATTACATATCTTTAGACGGAGCATTAAGGTGCATTTTTGTAGCTCAAGTGTGTTGGACGGTGCTCTACCCATAGTGTCGGAGCAAGAGCTTGAGTTTGCTTGGAGCGCCCCTTTACACTGCATTGTGCTTTGGGGTTATGAGCTCTTAGGTGGTGTCATGGACAATATTATCTCGAGGTGCTAGCGCCAGAGCCCCCTCGAGGATTGGTAACAGGAATGATGATCCTGTCACATTTGTTATAAGATCGAGCTAAGAATAAGCATGGGGGAGACACAAAAAAAAAATATTAACCAAAAACACGACCTTATTAATGTTGTCTTTTCACAAGTACAGACACAAGGTTTTAAAGGATATTGCAAGTTGCGAATCAAATTCAAGAGCCAGAAAAATCCTAACTACAAAAATTTCAAGTCATCTGAATTAATGAGTTAATTTGTTAATTTTTGGAGGATATATTAATCCCGATTTGTCTAATTTTTTTGGATCCGAAAGTGAATCCTGATGTTTACCTTTAACAAATCCTGCACCTCCCGTGCTTTAATCAACCAAGGACCCGTAATCTCTTTCTCCTCAAAAGTTGAAAAAATTAGATTTCCCAAGAATCCCATTTTGAGAGAATATGTTTTGCTAAGAGACTAGAAAAAGATAAGCATGGGGGTGTGATAAACGCTAGTTTATCATCATACTTTTGCCCTAAAATAGATCTAGCTCTTAGTATTTTAACTCTACAAACGGGTCTTTAGGCTGCATTTAGACATAAATAAGGTTAGGCATGCATTACACATTTTGTTGTCTTTTTGATATGTTTATTTGAGTGTTAGGGATAAATAGATAGTCAAAACCCCAGAACCCTAGCACTCAGGGAGGCAACTTGTGAAGAAGAAGCTCAAACCAGTTGGAACTCAGCCTAATCTAGCTTATCATAGCTGATACCAACTCACTTGAACTAAGGTTAGCTCATCCTAGCTCCATTCAGCTTATCTTAGCTGGATGGTAGCTCAAGATAGCTCATCTTAGCTCACCCTAACTCAAGTCAGCTCAGATCCAACTCAACTTAGTTAAGTCTAGCTCATCTGAACTCCCATCAGTTCATTGGGAGCTCTAGCTAGCTCAGCTAAGTTGATTGGACTCCACCTTAGCTCAGGTCCAGCTATCTCTAGCTCTACTCAATTTAAGCCAGCTGAAGATGACTTTACCCTAGCTCAGGCTAACTCAAGTCCAGCTCCTGAGGACTCCACTTAGCTCAACTTAGCTGAGCTAAGCTACCTTAGCCACTTCAGCTAGCTAGGTCCTCCCCGGGAAGATCAGACCCAACTTACCTCAGCATCTTTCAGCAGAAGCCAACTTACTTTAGCTTGGCTTAGCAGCTAGAAAAGAACTAGCAAGCTAAGCTAGCTAAAGTAGCTCCTTGCTATTCTCATCAGCAACCACCAGCTCCTATGCAGCTCCAGACAACTCTCCTTCAGCTCCTTTTCTTAAAACCCTAGCTCCTTTTTCTCCCTACCCTACTCATCTACTAGCTAAGCTAGCTTAGTTTCGCTATGCAACTCCTTGGCCATCCACCATCCTCCCTACCTAACCCTAATTTCCACCTAACTAGCTCCACCAAGTAAGCCCACCTAAGCTCCACATAAGCTAACCCTACTGCCACCTCACCTTGGTGCCAACCTAACTTGACCACCACCTCCAACAGACACCACAAAGTGGCACCCAAACCACCTATAACTACCCCCTAATTGGTGCCACTTTTTCCCTCCAAAATCCCATGCATCTCCACCACATCTCTCCTTAAACCCATCTCCACCATCCACCTAACCCCTCTTCTAGAACCCTCTCTAGTTGGCGCCAAACCATGGCATCCCTCCATGGTTGGCGCCAACTCCATGCACCCCTTAGTCACCATAACTACCCCCATAACATCCCCTTGGTTGGTTCCAACCCCCCTCCACCATAGGATCATTTATTGACCTCCTAAATCCAATCCTAGCCCTACACCTAATCCCCACACCAACCACCCTTCTCCACCTCTATAAAAACCCTCCTAATCACCAGCAAATGATCATCCTCCCTTAGTGTTAATTCTACCCTAAGCCACCTATAACCTACGACCAACAAGAAGAAGGAAGGAAGAAGATTAAGGAGGCTATCCCTTGCCTCCTTAGTGCCTTCGTCCTCCCCACTCTTCTTCTTGTGCCACGCCAAGAGGAGGAGGCCCTCTACATCAAGGAGGACAGCTAGGCATTGGAGGAGAAACTAGGGTGGTCCACGCTTAGCCTTGGAGGAGACATTGACATGGAAGCTAGCCACCTTTGGAGGAGTTTAGGCACGCCCCCCTTGGGCTTGCCAGAAGGAGACCACACTTAGGAACTTTTCAAGGAGAAGAAGGAGTTCTTTTCAACTAAGGGAGCAGCTGTAGTTAGAGCAAGAGCTTCATCCTCTTCACCATCATCATCTAGGATTTTTGTTTTAGTAGCTTTGTAGCTTTACTTTGTAGTAGAAGCTTTCATCTACAACTTGATTGTGAAATAGAAATCCTTTTTATATAAAGTTGCCAATTTTTAATTTCCGTGCATCTTTGATTCTTGTCTTTAATTAACACTCTCACTCCCTCTTCCCAATTATCTTAGGCCTTCACGTGCCTAGGGTGAATTTGGGAAGAGGTCATTCATGCCACTTGCTAAATTAGGTGTAGTCTTTTCCCACCATTAACTTTGTGATTGCCCTTCATTTCAAAAACCCTAAAAATTTTATATTGATAAACCTAAAAGGAAAGTTGATTTCCCGTGTTCAAGCAAGAGATCTGAATTTGCAAACATTGCCTCTTTGGACGACCCTAGATACTACCACTATATAGGTCTTACAAATTTAAAAGCGAGTCGATTTTTGTGCGTTACAATGACTTATAAAAATAGCATTTTACAAATCGCGTAAAAACCTGATCAGGCAGCAGCTCTTTCTCCGTAATTGTGTATTTACGCTGAGCCTCATCTAATGTCTTGCTGGTGTAGTTATGACCACGGGTTTCCTATCGATTTTCTACCCTAACACCGCTCCAGCTACATAGTCAGATGCATCACACATGATCTCAAAGGGTTGAGACCAGTTAGGGGATTGCGGGATTGGTGCTTGGGTGACTCGATCACGCAGGATTTCAAATGCATGAATGCACTCTCTCGTCATCTTGAAAGGCGTGTCTTTTGAGAGGAGGTTCGTTAAGGGGCGCGCGATCTTGGAAAAATTAGATATAAATCGTCGATAGAAACCCACGTGCCCTAAGAATGATTTGATATCTTTGATCTAGTTAGGTACAGGAAGTTTGGAAATCAAATTCACCTTGGCTCGATCGACTTGAATACCTCTGTTAGAAACAAGATGTCCCAGGACAATGCCTTCTGGAACCATAAAGTGGCTCTTCTCCCAGGAGAGCACTAGGTTCACATCAATGCATCTTTTGAGGATTTGGACCAGATGTAGGAGGCATTCATCAAAAGATTCACCAAATACCCAGAAGTCATCCATGAATACTGCAAGGTATTTACCTACGATGTCAGAGAATATGGCTATCATGCACCACTGAAAGGTGGCGGGTGCATTGCATAGCCCAAAAGGCATCCTATGGAACGCGTACGTATAGTAGGGGTAGGTAAAGGTGATCTTTTCCTGATCCTTTGGATGAATTGCCACTTGATTATACCCAGTGTAACCATCCAAGAAATAGAAGAATCGAATGCCCAGCAATTTCTCAAGAATCTGATCAATAAATGGCAGTGGGAAATGATCTTTCTTCGTAATCAATGCAAACTCTCCACGAATTTGCAATGCGGGTCCGGATGGTTTCTCTTGATTTAGTCGTGATAACGGTGAGCCCTACCTTCTTAGGCACAACCTGGATCAGGCTCACCCAGTGGCTGTTGGAGATCGGGTAGATGATCCCAGCATCTAACCACTTGATGATCTCCTTTTTCAAGACCTCCTATAGATTTGCATTGAGTCTTCTCTGCATCTCTCGGGATAGTCGTGATCCCTCTTCAGTGTAGATATGGTGTGTGCAATAGGAGGGACTGATACCGGTCAGGTCATCGAGAGTCCATCCAATGGCTCTTTGATGCTGTTGGAGAACAGAAATCAGCTTTGTTTCCTGATCAGATGTGAGTCGGGAATTGATAATCACAGGAAACGTATGATTAGAACCTAGGAAGACGTATTTGAGATGATTGGGAAGAGGTTTCAACTCCATAACTGGGTTATCAGCAGTAGAAGGAGGTTCGGGATAGGCCTTAGAAGATAAGGCGGGAGCTGTGGGTGAATCTGGATTAGTTCTAGGCTCCTCTATTTATGGGGCATGATTTGCTTGAGATTGAGGATCAAGGGTAATTGGGTTTTCTTCTAGAAGTGGGTCCTCAATCACAGAACCGATGTCGCAAACTTGCTCAATAGCCCCACAGTTAATTCCTCTCTGGGCCTTGAATATATCAATCTTCAGTATTTTGTTCCTGAATTTTAATTAGATATGGCCCTCTTCACAGTGTATATTAGCCCTAGCTGTGGCTAGGAATGGTCTTCCTAGAATAATTGGTGTATTCTTCAAATTTTCAGGAGTATCCATATCTAATACAATAAAGTCCACTAGGAAGTAGAAATCACAAATCCAAACCAGAACATCCTCAAGAATTCCTCTAGGTGACTTGATCGATCAGTCTGTTAACTGTAAAGTCACCTCTATTGGTTTGAGCTCAGTTTCCTCAAAATGGTCTAGTAGGGATGTAGGTATCATGTTTACGGAGGCTCCTAAATCCAATAATGCTTGATCAAACTCTAGATCACCAATGTTGTAGGAGATTAAAGGGGTGCCAGGATCTTTTGTTTTTTGCGGGAGCTTGCTCAAAATGATTGAGCTAACCTGCTCAGACAATACGATCGAACTCCCATCTTTGGTTCACAGCTTACACTTAGGTGTACACAAATCCTTTAGAAATCTCGTGTATGTTGATATGTGGTGGATCGCACCCATCAAGGGGATGTTTATCTGGACTTGCTCAAAGAGCTTGACCAGATCTTCCTCAAGTGCCACGAGTTTGGGTTTCCTCTTTCCTTTGGACAAAGCCTTAGGAAATGGAACCTCTGTAGGTTCCTCTAGTATTGGTTCAGGTTCTGGATCTGGGATAGGGGTGTCTTGGATAACCAACCTAGGGTTAGGTTCTGAACTACTAGGCTTAGAGTGGCTTGGATAAGGTGGATCCTGAGTTATCTTGCCACTACGGGTGGTAATAGAATTTAATCCTACCTGGTTTTGGTTTGGAGTTGGTAGAAGTGGGGGTTGTTGTTGATATCCCGAGTATGATGTTGAAGCCTCCATCCCGTCAGGTGATGGAGCAAAAGGGGCCTGATAAACATAATGTGCTTGGCCATGATTCAGGTTCATAACGTGGCTCTGGTTCGGCAGGTTATTCGAATTCATTAGGGGTTGTGAAGGAAGTGCACCAGGCTGGCGAGAATTTGCCATCTGTGCGAGCTGATTACAGACCTTTGTGATCTCGTCCTTGTGCTGTTTCTGCATAGCCGCATTCGTCTATTGAATGTCAGCTAGGGTTTGAAGGATTAGAGACATTTGATCTTCCTATGTCGGGCCGGATTGGAAATTCGGATTGTGCCTAGGTTGAGCAAGCTGATATGGGTGTGGAGCTTGTGGTCGGGGCTGGAATTGAGATCTTGGCTTTTGATTATTCCCAGACCACGCGAAATTGGGATGATTACACCATCTAGGATTATAAGTGTTTGAGAAGGGATCATTCTCGATGGCGTTGAGATCTTCACAGGTATGAGGAACCCCAAAATAGTCAGAATACGAAGGTTTAGAGTTCCTCCAACTAGAGCAGGAAGTTCCGGAGTGTCCTCCAAAACTAGGATCAGACGGAGGTGGGTATGGGTCCAAACCCTAGAAAGAGTGGTGATAAATGTTATGCACAGCCTCCCTACCAGAAAGCGGTTGTGTAAATAGGTTTTGCTGTGTTGAGGTAAGGCTCGATGGAGAGTTGATCAAATACTCTATTTGATCCATGCATCAATTTAATGCTCTAAACTCATTTTATCATTCGATTTGAAGGACGAAGGTGGTTGTTTCGCATGGCCAAAATGACCTGTTGAAGAGGGCATTCAGATCAAATGACCTGAGGAAGGCTTTTTGACCTTGACTGAAGGCTTAATTACCTTCAATGATGCATTCCACATCAAATAGAGAAGGACGGAGGATCTGGAAGCTCAGAAGCAAAGAAGCTTCAATTTGATAGCACAGAGCTTGATTTTTAAGCTTGAATTAGCTTAATAGAGAGAGAGACATTTCAAAAGGATTCTGAACAACCTTAGAAGGTTGTTACAAGTTGATCTGGATGAATTTTGAGTTCAAAACTCAACAAGACTCCACTGAAACAATATTGGGTTCATTTCTAACCCAAACTGAACAATGACTAAAAACTCCTTAAATCCTCAATAAAAATCATCCAAATCAACTCGAATGCACTTTACATCATTCCAGAACTCAATTGAAACCCTTAATTCATAGAATTAATCAATTTTCCCTTAAATTGAACTCAGCATTGACCAATTTCTGTTCAAAGTTGACTTTCTAAATTAGGCCTTCTTGGATCAAATTAAAACCCTGATTTGGCTTAGTTCAGCCCTCAAAATTGATTCAGCACATCAAAATCCTATTTTGAGTCCTCTAGCAGTGCTTTCAATCACTGTCACCTAAGACGAAATGAAGGTCTATTTGGTGGAGCAATCCAGAGACTATCAACTCAATTAAAGATCAAGAATGACTTCTATAAATTTTGCACAAGCTTATGAACCAAGTTTCGGGGTTTGAATCCTAACAGAAATGTCTCTCTAACTCCACCAGAGTTGGAGAAGATAGAGATCAATAAGGAGCTCTAGACCTCAAAACATAATAAAAATCATCAATTACTGATCCTTAGGCCTTATAGGTGCATTCTGAAGCTTCTTGGGTCAAATCATGGGTTGAAGCTCAAATTTAACTCGCCGGAGCTTTGATGAGTCCAAAAATAGAAGAACGAAGTTCAAAACTCCATGAAACCAATTAGAATTCATCTTAAAAGGTTCCTGAGGTCACAAGGGACCTTAAGAACAGAGCAAAAACTCCAGTTGCTTAAATCAGAAGATTTACTTTGAATTCAGTAGACATAGAAGTTGACTTCAATTGAACTCAAGGAAGATCCTCTCACTCAATTGAGTGAGGGTAGTCTTTCAGTGGAGTATAGCGATGTTGGACGAATAGCTAATTAGGTGATTGGTCTCCTCCTGAGTCGCCATTGACAGCATGCTCAGGAGAGAGAATGAATTTAGCCGTTTGAAATTAGGGGATGAATTTATCTAATTGATAGGTAGAGAGGGCCCTTGTGTGACGAAGAGGTGGTGGAGGCCCCACATGAGTGTAGGATAGCTTGGAGATCTCTGCCATGGACAGTGGAGGTCGCTGATGCATGTGATGATGGACTAAGCGAATCAACTGATAAATTTGAGGGAAAAGAAGTGGAGGATTGTGAAGGGAAGAGGAAGGTGATTAGGCGCATGAAAAGTGAAATAGAAGTCCAATGAGGCCAGACTTGGCCTCTTCGGAGTCGGAGAAGGAACACTGAAGCTGAGCTTACACTAGCTAAACTAACCTACGCTAAGCCTAGCTAATCTACAATTACGTGGACGAAGTGAGGGGAAGGAATCTCCGTCGAAATCCACGTAATGGAGTACGAAATCAGAGGATTTGTGGTAGAGCTCCAGCGAGAAAGGAGATGGAGAGGAAGGAAGGTGGCACGCGCCCAAGCCCTGTCACAGCTGCGGGAGAGGAGAGGAGGTAAGGGAGGCGAATGCCTCTGGCGGAGACGCTCTGATAGAGAGGTGAGAGGTTGCCAGAGTTGGTTGGATGAATAGCCTATTGTCGGCTCAGTGGGGGGAAGGGGGAAGGGAACCGACCCTTGAAATCAGAGGGTTGGATAGCTATTTCTAGGTTGCGGTGGTGGTAGAGGGGGTTGTATTTGGACGCTAGAAGGTCTAGGTTCAAGGTAACCACCGGTGTCATCTCCGATGTCGGTGAAGTTAACCACTGACCTCAAATAGGATTTTAGGCACATCCATACTATTGGATGGAAAGGCGAGAGTGAGTCGAAGCTTGGAAGGTCTGGCGAAGGCATTCTGACGGAGGATAGGCGGTGATCGGAGGATATGGGTACCGACAAATGAAGATCGTCCAGACGAATGAAGAAGAAAAGAGGAAGAAGAAGACGATACTCACAGGGATGTAAATGCAAGAGAAACTTAAGGACCTAAAAATGTATAAAAGGACTCGATTGAAAGGAATCTTAAGGACCTAAACGTAAATAGAGGCATTTTAAGCTTAATTTAATTTAATTCTTTTTCAACATTTTATATATTATTATAAATTAGATAAATATTATATATATGCATTGAATTTACATTTTTTACCTTTTTAGCTTTATTTATTTAATTAATTAAATTACTTAAGTTATTTACATACTTAAGGTTAAATACTAATAATGTTAATAGATATTAATTATCTAAATGTTTATAATTTGAGTCCAAATTATTAATAATACTAATTGATATTTAATTTAGTATTTTTAACTTATTTTTGTGGTCCTTATTATTTTATCCCTTATATTATAATTAAACCCTAAATAGACATATTCCTTTTTTTTTTGAAACATTGAGGATTGCTATCATGAGCCGATAGCAATCCGGAGGGTAGTATATTTCATATAAAAAAATCATTACAAGTAAGAAGCCCAACTATGTATGAGAGACCAGCACTTCCTTACAATATTCTCACATCTCACCGATCTCTCTTGAAAAAGCTTATCATTACGTGCCCTCCACACACACACCACAACACGGCTGCCATAGCCCCTAAGGGTTGACCAGGAGTGATGAACCTCTGCCATACTGAATCCCAGGAGGGAAAAGGCTCCAAGCAAACCAACCTCCAAATCTTATCTGTGATCAAACAGGAGGAGAAAAAGTGTGATGCATTATCAGAATGTAACCCACACAGAGGGCAGGCATTTAGAATAGTCCCCAGCCTTCTGTGTCTCATGTCACCAGTGATCAGCCCTTCTCGTATGCATAGCCACAGGAATATCTGAACCTTTAGAGGAACTTTTAGGAGCCAAATCTTTCTGTCAATAGGGTCCCATTCCACCTTACTATTGGCTCTAATAATTTTCTCATACGCTTGCTTCACTGAAAAACTGCCCTGCCAGCAGTAAGTATCCGTCACATTACTCACAAATTGCATCTGCTGCAGACTCGCCATCATTTTCTACCTCTCCTCCCACAGACGAGTGCCCGGCCTACATTGTTGCAGCCCATCCAGCCGCCAGCACCCCTCTTCCTGAGACCACAAACTGCTAATTGTGGCTGCCTTATCTGCAGTAGCGTCATACGCCCTCGAATAGACCTCTTTTAGCAGGCCCAAGTCAGACCATCGCTCATTCCATAAGCTGAAGCTTCTACCATCTCCGAGCTTAGGTTGCAGCAGGTGCCAACAGCTGGTGATTGCAGAAATCACTGATCGCCAAAATGGAGAAGGTTTCTTCGGCTGAAGTCTTTGCAAACTACTGTTGGATCCACCATAGCTGTCCCTGATCAGATCATCCATCAGTCCCTCCTTGCACTCCAGAATTCTGATGGCCCATTTCAGCAACAAGGCTTCATTGAATTCTTTCAGAGCTTTAATTCCTAACCCCTCAATCTCCTTAGGTCTGTAGATACAACTCCATCTGATGGGCTGCATGAATCCGCCCTCATGACCTGCATCCTTCCAGAAGAATCTCTTCCTCATAATATCCAACCTCTTCCAAATACATTTAGGGGCCTTAAAAATGCTGAAATAGAAGACCGCTATGGCTGTAATGACTGAATTGAGTTGGATTAATCTTCCACCTTTGGATAGGAATTTACTACTCCAACCCTTCAGCTTTCCAGACACCCTCTCAAAAAGAACATTCCAATCTGATTTTTACAGTTTTGTGGCCCTCAGAGGTAGTCCAAGGTATCTCAACGGCAATTTAGCATGGGGTGACCCCAATACACCCTCCAACTCCCTCTGCTCCTGTTCACTCATGCCAAAGAAAATCAAAATCGACTTATCCTTGTTCAAACATAAGCCTAAAATGTCACCAAAAATCTTTACCAATAACCCCAGAGCATGTGCCTCGGACTTGGACCCTTCCACAAAGAACTCCGTGTCGTCTGCATATTGTAAAATGGGGGCCAGGTTTCCCCTGTTAGACAATGAATACCCTTTAATAATACCCACCTCAGCCAATTTGCAAGCATACCTTGCAAGCCCATCCACTGCAAGGTTGAAAATCAGTGGGGCTAGGGGGCATCCTTGTCTAACCCCATGTTGAGGTTGGATCCATGCACCACAAGGCTTACCATTGACCAAAGGAGAAAAAGAAGCTGTAGTGATATAGCGTTTCATCCACTGGACCCAGATGGGGGGGAAATCTCTTCTCCTAAACATCTCCCATAGGTACGACCAAGAGATCGAATCATAGGCTTTCTGGAAATCCACTTTCCACATGAAGGCCTTACACTTCCTTCGATGCCATCCATTAACCATTTCCTAAGCCAGTATGAAGGATTCTTGAAGAGATCTGTTGGGCAAGAAAGTAGCCTATACTGGATGAATCAGGTCATGTAGAACAACTCTCAGCCTATTAGGCAAGGTCTTGTTGATGATAAGGTAGATGGAGTTTGAGAGGGAAATCGGCCTGAAATATGAAAAGTGCTATGCTCCCATTGATTTAGGCAAAAGAAACAAGTAGGACTTGTTAATCCTCTCAAAACCCGCATTTCCCACCTCAAATTCTCTGATAACATCCATCATCTCCTTACCCACCACACTCCACATCTCCTTATAAAAGAAAACCTATACTCCATCAGGGCCCGGAGAGCCTTCCACATTTAATTCACTGATTGCTTGCAGGGTCTCCTGTTTAGTAATAGGTGTTGTCAAGTGCTCAGCCTGTTCACTCGTCACCCTAGGACCCTCATTTCCTCCCATTCTCCAAGTCCCCCTCTTATATGCCTGAGATGCCTCTCTAAAGTATTTGATGGCTTCAGATTTAATCTCCTGAATAGAAGAGACCCTATGTCCACCACATAGAACAGAGGAAATAAAATTAGCACGTCTCTGAGAACTAGTTGCGAGATGAAAAAACTTTGTATTGGCATCCCCCTCCTTAAGCCACAGCTGCCTGGATCTCTCCCTCCAATTGATTTCTTGTTTCAGGTCTTCATCAAGAACCACACCCTGCCACATTTTTCTTTGAGCCAACTCATCTTCAGACAAATGGATAGCTTCTTCCTTGTAATCTAGCTCCTGAATTTTACTCAGAGCTTCCCTTCTCCTCTGCCCCCTCAGCAAGCCAACAGTAGATCCATACTCTTTCAAGACCATGCGCAATCCGGCCAACTTCGCTGACAACCTGACAGTAGCAGACCCCTAGACCTCTTTAATTCTCCACCAAGAGTTGATCATCTGGTAAAAGCCCGGTTCATACAGCCATGAACGTTTCATTTTGAAGTAGGATCCAACCTGGTTTTCCTCCCCACTGTCCCATACCAATGGGGTATGATCTGAAAAGGGTTGGCTCAGCCCACTCACATTCGACAATTGAAATCTAACAAGGATGTCCACATTCCCAAAAAATCTGTCAAGCCTGGAAGCCAGCCCATTTCCATTGCGCCAAGTGAATTCCACACCCGAGGAGGGATATTCATTCAGCTACAGAGATTGAACCATCATCTGAAATCCGATACCCAAACTATCCATGCTGCCATTTGGTCTGTCAGCCCCTGTTAACACACAATTGAAGTCGCCACCCATCAGCCACATTCCCCCCTGCACCAAGCCAGCCACCGCAGACCACTCCTCCCATAGCTCCTGGATGGCAGATGCATTACAAGGACCATAAACTCCAGTAATCCAAATATATTCCAGCCCCTGTTGAATCTGAAATTTGCATGTCAGCATATGTCTGGCTTTGTGAACCTCCAAACACTGAGCCCACCTCTTCCTCCACCAAATAGCAATGCCACCCGACCTCCCATGTGCATTAGTCTACACACAATCATTCATCCCTGAAGCTATCAAGTTGGACCACAGCCTATCAGAATTACCTTAAATGTGTGTCTCTTGAATAAGCGCACAATCGATACCCCATTCTCTCAAATATCTCATCAAGGATGCCCTCCGACTTTTATCACGCAACCCACTCACGTTCCAAGTGAGGATTCTCATCAATCCTCACTGGATCCCTCTCTCCTGAGGGAATGACATTTGCACACTCGCATGACCTTCACAACCTCATCTTCATCCATCAGTATAATAGCCTTTGATTTTCTCTGCCGCAGGCTATAAGGTGATCTCCCCTTACCATTCTTTGTGCGAGATCCCCCTGCTCCTGCCGATTTATGGTCTTCCTTCTCCTGCAGGTCCTGTTGATCCTTACCAGACCCAGGCTACGCATCCAGATCCCCTTGCTCCTCATTCTCCCCACTAACTGCCAATGCATCCCTTGCCATCATGGACGACGGTTCTGCCATTTCCCCTCTGCCCAGTTCCTCCTTTTCTTCCATCTGAAGCCCCCTCATCTCCCCATCACATTATTCCTTACCAGCCTCGGCAATTAGAGGTTCAATGCCTTGAGCCGTGCACAGCTACTGAGTAATCGCCTCCTCACTAACTATAGATCCATACAACTTAAATCTCTTTGCTACAGTATCACCCACCAAAAATGTCAGCCTCAACATCCAGGAGCTTCCACTGCACCTCAAGATCAGACTGTCAGGTATAGAACTAGCGATGAAGACATTGACCTTCACACTCAGCAGGCGTCCGTTCCCCTCCATCAATCCAACGGCCACGCCCTCTGCCACTGTTGCAAAGCCATAAATCATCGTTGGTACAACCTCCTTTGTCCTCAAATGCAGAGGCAGACCCTCGATTTCAAGTTTTCCCGACCTGTTCCCCACTCTCTGGGGTGGTCTCTCTAGCAAAGCTCCGTCAAAAGGAGAAACCAATCTCCAGATCACCGTGCAGCCATTGTTGCAAGATGTTCGAAATCGTAGCTTCTCGACATCCCCCATACCCAACCCAAAGAGAACAAAGTGTGTATTTGAAAGAAAAGAAATCTGCCATGAGTTGGTTGATAGGGATAGAGAGGATACTGAGGTGCGAACACTCTCTGCCGACGGTCTTTCAGACATAACCTCCCCCACCAGAGCTCCATGCAAGGCCATCTCTGTAGCTTTGATGTTCTCCGTCATCGGCACCTTCACATCAGCCACGAGCCCCCCCGGTTCACGCAGAGATGGGGGTAGAGGCGGAATCTGCGTAGCCCTAAAATTCAAATTTCCTGAGCATGGGAAAGGGCGATTACTCCTCGGTCCCCCCCACCTTCTACAAGAATCCCTTTTGTGACCGACTCCCCCACATCCCAGACATACCACGGGGAATCGGTAGGTGGTGGCCATGTGCCCCCGTCGCCAGCAGCGGAAACACATAACCTTGCCGAGTAGCTTTGTTCCCCTTCTATCGGACCACCTCTCCTCCATCCCCCTTTTGCTGTAAGCAGCAGAAAACCCCCACTCCTTCCTCCTCCAGCCCTTAGGCCTCCAAGTAAGCCAACCTTCCCCCTCCCTACCCCCGCCAGTCGTCGCCCCTAAGTCGCCTGCCGTCGGACAGCCATCTTCTCTCGGGACTAGCAAATCTTGAGTCACAATTTGATGTCAATCTAGACATGTTCCTAGCTAATTAACTGGGCAAACTAGTTAATTAGGGGTATTTAAGAGCCATGATGAGGATCAACTTGTAACAACCTTTTGAGGTTATTCAGAACCCTTTTGAAATATTTTCTCTCTCTGTTGAGCTAATTTAAGCTCAAAAATCAATCTCTATGCTATCAAATTGAAGCTTCTTTGCTTCTGATCTTCTAGAACCTCTCCAGATCCTCCTTCCTTCTCTATTTGATGCGGAATGCATCATTGAAGGTAATTAAGCCTTCAGTCAAGGTCAAAAAGCCTTCCTCAGGTCGTTTGACCTGAATGCCCTCTTTAGCTGGCCATTTTGGCCATGCGAAAGAGCCACCTTCATCCTTCAAATCGAATGATCAAATGAGTTTAGAGCATCAAATTGATGCGTGGATCAGATAGAGTATCTGATCAGCTTTCCATCGAGCCTTAGGTCGATTGGATTGAACCACTGAGCTGCTAGGAATAGCCAGGAAAAGTTCGGCATGGAGCTGAGAACTAAGTCCTACATCAGAGACTTAGGGCTACATGACTTGGTATAATACGAAAATGTGCTACAACCCTCTCGGTCATCAACGTAGGGTGCAAAGAGAAATTATGAGCTTATGTGTGTGGGTGTTCTTATGGGTGTGCGTGCATGTGGGCTCGAGTGTGGGTGTGGATGTGTGAGTGGGCCTGGTTGGGCGCTGTACTATGCAATGTGAAATAAATGAAAAATCCACCAATTAAGAGAACTAGGCCCAAGCTCAAGTAGGGTCTGGTCCCGCCCAATTGGGTGTTGTGTATCCCCGAACGAGCTTGGGTCACTCATTAAAAACCTAATTTTTATAATTGAAGAGAATTAGTGGGTTTAAGTTGATGAAAATTCGACTAAGTGTGGAGCATAAGGCACAATAAAAAGCATAAGAAGGAAAGGAGAGAAGAAAAGATAAAGGATAAAGAAGAAAAATAAGAGAAGAGCTTAAGAAGAGAGGATTTAAATAAGAAGAAAAGAAAGAGATCGAGAGATCAAGAGAGAGAGAGCACAAGTAAAGAGAAAGAGAGAAAGAATAAGAGAAGAAGGAAGAATCAGAGAGTAAGAGAGTAAATAAAAGAAGAAAGGAAAAGAGAATCAGATGTCCTTAGTTTTGATCATAAGTCCATTATATGCTTTTAAGTCGTCTAATTCTATTTTTAGACGTCTGATTTCAGGGCTGGAGTTATATTTGATATGTTTTGAGATTTTAATGTTGTAATAGGCATGATAATTCTTGTAATTTCATTTCAATGCCTTGTATTTTCTAATAGACATTATTCTATTTGGTTTTCAATGAAAAATATTTCTTGAAAACTCATTTCTTTTTAATGGAATATTGCATGCTTTTATTTTCAATATCTTATGCAATTATTCATGTTCTTAAAGTATTGTTAATTATAATTTGATTAATTAAGTAGTTAGTAATTTATGCTTAGGGATTAATGGTGAATTAAGCTTACTATTATGCCACCCAGTGAACGACTTGGATTCAACCAGTTAAAAAGAACTTACATTTTAAAATGTTAGTTTAACTTGACCCTATACTATAATTCTGACACTAAGTTGGGTTAACCAAAGTTACTTTTTGACGCAATTAATTAAGTCAAATTAACTTAATTAATTGTGTTGAGAAATAATGCATCAGTGGCTCTATGCAAGTGTCGAGTCAATTCGTCCACCTTTTTCTCGATAATTGAGACCTTATCCAGGCGACTGGCCACTAGTTCTAGATCGATGGGTGCGGATAGGCCTTGGGTTTCATGTGCCCCCTCGGTCTTCATCAATGCAAGGGCAGTTGTCTTGTCGTACATGCCCATGGATTCATTATTGATGTAGTTTTTGTACATATTCTCCAGAATCTCCCACACGGTGTCCTCATGTTGACCCATGATGTTGCCACCACATCGCAAATACATATTAATAGCACATATTCTCTTGGTTAATTCTGCAGTTTTAACAGTACATCGCAAATACAAATTAACCACGGGGTCACTCAGGGGTTAATTAATGGTTAAATAAGCAAAAAAGTATAAAAAGTGGATCAATACAGACTAAAATAGGGATCCACACATTTCAAGGGAAAAAATAGTACCAAAACCCTAATTATCAAACTCACTTAAATTAAAGAGGTTCTGGTCAAGGTAAAATTAATCTAAACCTCCTAAAATTCATAGAAAAATATTCTAAGTGTTTTAGTATTTTTGGTTTGACCATTTGAACCCATTTTGTTCTAAAACAAAGTTTTAGACAGAAATTTGCCTTGATTTGGGCTTCTATGCAAATTTTCTAGTCAAATGTGGTCAAAACTCAAATCCAAGTTCACCATTAGATTCCTTGGAGAGAAATCATCAGTTATTTTAACTTCTCTAATTATCCTTTAGACGTCGATTCTAATTCTCGAAACCTATCGTGAAGTCTCGCATCGATTGATTTCCATTTTGCATACATACATTTTCCCGCGTTTGCATTGGCTCTGACTTTCATTTTGTAAAATTTTTGAAGTAAATTCTAGGAGTCCAAAAATTGTCAATTATTTTTCTGGAGTTAGGTATTGAAGTATGGAATATCCATATCAAATTTCATAGTCTAATTATTTATAGAAAAAAATCATGAACTGACTAGGGTCGCACTAAAAATAGAACGTAAAATTCTTGACTTGTCGAATTTTAGCGAGTTACATACAACTCCAATTTGTGCGAAATTAGTGGCTACAACTTGGAGGGGAAGGGGGTGGCAGAGATCGTGGGATGGTGTAATCAAGGGAAGATTTGCAAGGGGTTTGGAGTGAGATGGAAGAGGGTGGTTGTTCGTTGTGCTGAATCGGGTTTTAAAAAGTATTGCATTGTAGTACAGCCGAAAAAGTGTTCAAAACAGATATAATTTTATTACTCGAAAAGATTTCCGAGGTCAAACACAGGGAGCAAATTGGTATTTAGAAATCAAGATCATAATTTAAACTTGAAAGAAATTGTAATAGTAGCAGTATCAGAGTGCAAAAATATGGGAGTAAAATGGTGATGTAGATCACCAAATACTCCTACAATATCATCAAATGATTCAATATATAAATATGCAATGAGGCTAAAATCTATTGTCTGATTCTTTAATCAAACGACTTGAAGTGATTTCTTCTTTTCTTTCTCTTTTCTGTCTTCTCCTTCTTCTTCTTCTTTGGCTTCTATCTTCCTTTTCCTTCACGATTCTTCTCTTTTTCTTTAGCTTTCTCTGTCTTCTACCTTGGCTTTTCCTTCTTAAGCTCCTTCCTGCTTCTCTTTCTCTGCCATCTACCTTCTCTTCTTCTCTTCCTTCAGCCCTTCTTCTTCTTCTGGCCTTGGCTTCAGCTCCTACCTTAGCCTTCTTTTGCCTTCTTCCTGCTTCCTTTCTCTTCAGCTTTCTACTCTTCTTCCTTTTGGCTGCGGCTAAGTGTTGGCCTGTAGAACCTACAGCAAAACCTATCCCTACCCGCGTGCAACTCTCCTATCTTTTCTCTCTTAGGATATGCTCTCCCAGAGCCACACAGTTGGTCGAGTAATCAGGTTGGGTGCGTACTCGAGACCAGGCCCATCGGCGTGCGGTAGTGCGAGAGGTGTGCAATCGGGTCGTGTCAGGCCAGGATTGCGGGGCATGAGTGCGGACGAGACCGGGTTGGGTGAGTGGGACCTCATCTCATGGATTTGAGGTGAACTTACTTTACTTTTTCCTCTTATGCAGGTGCGGGTGCGCCTTCACTTCCGAGGTGGGACTAAATGTCCCACCCTTTTCTTGCGTGCGCCTGCAAAGATGGCCTTCGTGATTGTAGCAACAGCAGAGGTCTTCGACTCCAATTGAGGGCCTGAGTGTGTGCGCGAGGGGCTTCTGCACACTTGGGACAGCTGCACCTAGGTGAGTTGTAGTAAGCTTGCTTCAAGCTTCCTCGTCAATGGCGGAGGGGTGGTGAACCTGAAATCACAAGATCGGCCTTGCGGCCACGTCAAAATGTTCAGAGAGGGTCGCCGGAGCATGGCGAAGATGCTGGGGTGGTTGGCATGGCGTGGGGGTGCTTGTGCGAGTGTGCTTAGGGCATACTATGTGCGAAGGTGTAGGTGTGTTTGGTGAGGTGCGTGAGTGAGTGGAGTGGTGTGTGGAGTGGAGAAAAGGATCAGTGGAGCGAGGGGAAGCTTATGGGTTTGTTGGCGAGGGTTGGGATGGCCTGTGGAGTTGGAGGTGGAGTGGCCTCGCCGGAGTTGGTGGTCAGAGATGGAAGGGATGGAGGTGATGGAGGTTGGCAGTGGTTGGTTTGGAAGAATAAAGGGTGGAGAAGAATGTAGAGGGGAGAGGAAGCTTATCTGGGATGTGAAGAGATGAAGGGGGTGAGCAGAGGTGTCAGGTCTAGTGTGGCTGACGTCGGAGATGAAGAGTGGCTCCGGTGAGTGGAGATCGGCGAGGACGAAGAGAGGGAGACGCCTGCGGGTACAGTGAAGCGCGGACGAAGTCAAGGAAAAGGAATCCGCCACAGGTATGGAGATCGGACGACGAGGAGGAGTAATGGAGGTAGTCGGATGTCGAGGAACCTACGGTCGTGAAGAGAAGAGAGGAATTAGGGGTGTTCGCGACCGAATTCGAGAGTCCCTTGATCGGAGGGCTTTGGGCTCCTTTAAATAGAGCTCTGAAGGTCAGCTAGGGCTTGGGAAGCAAGCTTCGCAAGCAAGGAAAGCTCACTGGAGTTGGAAACCATTGAGATACCCATATCTCTCATGCGTTTGCATGAGAGATTGGGAAGGAATTAGGGATCAAAGATGGGTTCAGGTTGGAGGGATTTTCTCAGAGAATCTCCCTTACAATTTTGGAGGAGATCCTCTAAGCAATCAGGGAGAACTATCCTTCCCAAGCTCGCTAAAGTAGGATTCCTCTGCTATATTGGTGGAGGGACTTAATTGCAAAAATGATGAAGAAGCTAGGGGGTAGTTTGTAAGGTTTTTTTGAAGGATAGGGGTGGAAATGTAATCAGGCTGGATTTTTTTGCAAATTAGGTCAAGGCAAATTCATATTGGGTCCAAATTTTGGTAAAAATCTAATTTGGACCTAAGAAATCCATTGGTGAAGTTGGATTTTGGGTTTGACCACGTTTGATTGGAAAATTTATGCAAAAACTTAATTTAGGGCAAATATCTGTCTGAGACCCCATTCTAGGTCAAGATGGGTTCCAATGGCCAAATTGAAGGTTTTAAACCCTAGAGAATATTTTTCTATGATTTTTAGAGGGTTTAAGTGAATTTTATCCTGACCAGAACCTTGTTTAATCAAGTGGGTCTGTTTTAGGGTTTAAGAAGTCATTTAATTCACAAAACTCACACAAATCCTTTTCTGTCTGATCCAACCCACTTATTATCTTATTAAGACCCTTTGACCTTTGTTTATCCCTTGAGAAAACCTGTTGTTGTACTGCATTGGTAAAATTGCAGTTTTACTCCTAGTTTCTTGTTTCACTCTCAGAAAGGTTATGCAGTGAATTAGGACCTTCAATTGGTTATGTAGGAGCTTTTATTCTCTTAATTGGGTCAAAATGAGCCAGTTGGGGCTCATGATGGTGTTCCCATCATACCCCTATGCCTAGCTTTTGCTAGTCCCTTAGCAAAATTTTAAGGTTTTAACTTTGATTCTATACCATGTAATCTTTTTGATGCTCGAAATTGTAATGTGTGCTTTCTTCTGTAGATTAGGTTAGAATGCCAATAGTAGGCCTAGAGGTACTCAAGTACCAACCAAGATTCGGACCTGACCAACTCTAGCCTCAGTCTGCCGCGAAGGTTTTTAAGGCCTACAGGAACTATCCTAAGGTTCATTGAACTCCGCGGTTAAAGCACCCGTGCTTGTAACATATTTTAGCCTCGGTTTAGTTTGCAGTGCATTTTTGTAAGAGGGAGACAGAGGAATTTTCTTTGTTTGGAGAGTTTTCTCTCTCTTTTCTTTTTATTTCTAGCTTTGGATTGGCTTCACAACACGGTCTGTATCGGATTCATAGTCCCCATCCTCAATCCTCGAAGGGTCCCTGGCAATCGATGCTTCGAGATAGCATCGCCCATGGCAACCCCTAGAACCCTGGATTTCAAGATTTTGAGATAATCCCGCCCATGGCATTTTGTAGCTAAATCCAGACCCTGGCAATCGACATTTCGGGATAATGCCGCCCATGGCATCTGAACCAGCACAGGGTGCTTACATGCCCCCGATAGGATATGTAGATATCCTAGGAGACAAGCATTGAGTAGATGATATGCTATCGTGCATCTTCGAGGGGAATTTCCTGCCTCTCTGTGTCGGGAACCCATCCAAATCAACTTGTGTTGATCGGCCACTCCTAATCTAGGCGACCTTTTAAGAATAATTAAACGCATTTGCGTGATTTTGATACTTATGAGCACTGAACTAGACTGTGTGTGGATTGAGGTGCTTAGGTTACCGAGTCCCGCAAACCAGAGGTCAGTTAATGAGGTCGAATACTCCCTAAGCCTTAGACCTAATACTTAAGCTTCTCATTTTCCCCAACCTCTTGAGGACTATCCAGATCTTAGCAGATACTTGAATTTTTAAGCCTAGGAGTATAGCCCAAGAGGCCTAAAATCAACGTTCCTACTAATCTCTTTTGTGTTTCATTAGCACCTTTTTGCCTTTCATTTTCTTTTTCTTGATATGGTCTAGAACTCAGTTAATTCCTTAATTTCTTACTAATGATTATCTCTTTTCTTTTTCTTTTCAACTTGTGCTCTTTTTTGACATTTTTCACTTATCCCCTTTTTCTCCTCAAGATTTGTATGGCCTCAAAATTTTCTCTCCTCTCAAATTTGTTGTTCTTTTTCAAGAATGTTTTTCATTTTTTTGGTATTTTTGGAATATGTGATTTTTTTATGAAACCTTTTCTTGTGAGATGATTTTCACGGCGTTTTGCACTTTCATACCCCCCCATGCCTATGATTTTCAATGTCCCCATTGTAAATTAGGTGGGTTCGAGTTCAACTTACATCATTCATTAAAATAGGTTTTGGGTGGGCGAACGGGTTGAGATGACTGTTTGCGGATGATTTCAAGCTCGAGTATGGGGACCTGAGGTGGGGTCGGTTGTTCTAATGGATGAACCCTACAGTGTAATATGAATTCAACATAGGAATGTCAAGAAAGGTTTCGGATTTTTCAAAAATGACGGGTTGCCTCCCGTTAAGCGCTGAGTTTTACGCCATCAGTTGGGCACAATGAGCTCAGGGAGAATGGAGGGTAAAAGATGTCTCAGCCAAATTTGTATCGGTAAGGTCAATGAACGGTTTGAGTCTATGATCGTTCATGACGAAAGGTTCTGAATTGTGGCTGAGTGGATTAATCTCCATGTCTCCATTTCCAAAGATTTGTCAAACGAGGTAAGGTCCGATCCATTTCAATTTGAGTTTTCCTGGAAATAGTTTGAGCTTGGCATCAAAGAGTAGGACTTTTTGACTAGGGTAAAAGATCTTTTTGGATATGTGCTTGTCGTGAAAGGCCTTAACCCACTCTTTCTAAATTCGCGAGTTCTCATATGCGTCATGGCGTAATTCATCGATCTCGCTCATTTGAAGCTTTTTGTGAGTTCCAGCCTTAGAAAGATCTAGATTGCAGTTCCGTACTGCCCAATAGGCTTTGTGCTCCAATTCGATGGGGAGGTGACATGCCTTCCCGTACACTAATTTGAAGGGAGACATACCTAATTGGGTTTTGTGGGTGATCCTATAAGCCCACAAACCTTCCAGAAGTTGGGATGACCAGTCTTTCCTATCAGGTCGAACCGTGACTTGGAGGATTTTCTTGATTCTGTCGATTTGATACTCAGCTAGACCATTAGTTTGGGGGTGATAAGGAGTAGAGATTCGGTGTGGCACCTCGTATTTGGTCATCAGTGACTTGAACTGAGCAATAGTGAAATGGGTCCCTCCATTAGAGATTATATCACGTGGAATCCCAAACCGAGAAAATATGTTCTGATGAATGAATTTGATAACCACCTTATGATCATTGGTTCGGGTCGGAATGGCTTCGATCCATTTGAACACGTAGTCAACAGCGAATGTACTCGAAGCTGTCTAAAATAGTAAAGGGTCCCATAAAATCAATCCCCCAGACATCGAAGATTTTGCATATGAGAATCGGCTGTAAGGGCATCATATCACGGTGGCTCATGTTGCCTAAGGTCTGTCAATGAGTGCATGCCGTATAGTGAACGTATGCATCTTTGAAAATCGTGGGCCAATAGAAGTCGCACTGGAGGACTTTCGCTGTGATTTTATGACCTGAGAAGTGTCCACCGCATGCCTGGTCATGGCAGAAGGACAAGATGCCCTGAATTTCCACTTCCGAGACACATCGTCGAATGATTTGATCAGCACCGATGCAGAAGAGATACGGGTCTTCCCGGAAGTAATACTTGGCATTGGAAAGCAATTTTTCCTTCTTGGCCTTCGGCTAATTTGACGGGATCTGAAGTGATGCTAGGTAGTTTACTAGATTAGAAAGCCATGGAAGCTCTATACTAATAATCAGGAGGTGCTCATCCAAAAAATGTTCGTAATGGATCCGGAAGGGTCGATAATGTTAGAAGGAAGGCGGGACAAGTGATCAGCTACCACGTTCTATTTTCCCGCCTTGTCACGAATCTCGAGGTCAAATTCTTGCAATAACAAGATCCAGTGGATTAGTCAAGGTTTCGCGTCTCTTTTCGCAAGGAGATGCCTCATAGCTGTGTGATCAGAGTAAATGATAACATGGGAACCCAGAAGATACAATCTAAATTTTTTTAGGGAAAATACTATGGCTAGCAGCTCTTTCTCAGTAACTGTGTAGTTACACTGAGCCTCTTTAAATGTCTTGCTAGCGTAGTAGATGACCACGGGTTTCTCATCAATTTTCTACCCAAGTATCGCTCCTACAATTAAATCAGTTGTGTCGCACATGATCTCAAAGGGTTGAGGCCAATTAGGGGACTATAGGATCGGAGCTTGGGTAACTCGATTACGTAGGATCTCAAATGCTTGAGTGCATTCCTTGGAGATTTCTAAGGGAACATCCTTAGATAGTAGAGTAGTCAGGGGGTGCGCGATCTTTGAGAAATCAGGAATGAATCGACAGTAAAAACTGACGTGCCCCAGGAAAGATCGGATGTCCTTGATTGAGCAAGCATAGGGAGTTTGGAAATCAAATTCACCTTGGCTCGATCGACCTGGATGCCTTTTTTTGATATGAGATGTCCCAGGACAATTCCGTCAGGTACCATGAAATGGCTCTTTTCCCAGGAAAGAACCAGATTCACGTCAATGCACTGCCTGAGGATCTGGACCAAGCACAGGAGGAAATCGTCAAATGATTCGCCAAATACTGAAAAGTCATCCATGAAGACTTCCAGATAATTACCTACGATATCTGAGAATATGGCAAGCATGCACCGCTGAAAAGTAGTGGGTGCATTGCAGAGACCGAATGACATCCTTCGGAAAGTGTACGTCTCGAAGGGGCAGGTGAATGTGGTCTTTTCTTGGTCTTCAGGATGGATTGCCACCTAGTTATAACTGGAGTACCCGTCCAAAAAGCAGAAGAACCTATTTCCTGCTAGTTTCTCGAGGATCTGATCAATAAACAGTAGTGGGAAATGATCCTTCTTTGTGGAGGTATTGAGTATTTTGTAATCAATGCAGATTCTCCATGAATTCACCACACGGGTCGGTATGATTTCTCTGGTCTCAGTCGTGACCACAGTGAGTCCTACCTTCTTAGGCACAACCTGGATTGGACTCACCCACCGACTGTCGGAGATTGGGTAGATGATCCCAGCATCTAACCACTTGATGATCTCCTTTTTCACGACCTCCTACAGATTAGGATTCAGACGTCTCTGCATTTCACGGGAAGGTCGTGTGCACTCTTCAGTATAGATGTGGTGTGTACAGTAAGAGGGGCTGATGCTAGTCAAATCATCGAGAGTCCATCCAATGACTCTTCGATGTTGCTGGAGAATAGTAATTAGACGGGATTCCTGATCAGGTGTGAGTCTGGAATTGATAATCACAGGAGACGTCTAATTGGAACCCAAAAAGACGTACTTTAGATGCTCGGGAAGAGGCTTGAGTTCTAGGACAGGGTTATCAGCAGCAACGGGCAATTTCAGGTGTGTGTCAGGAGCAAGGGAGGGAGTTATGGGTGTGTCTAGGTCAAGTTCGGGCTCCTCTGATTGCGGGTTTTGATCCTCTTGTGGTTGATCAAAAGTAGTCAGGTTTTCCTCAATATATGGATCGTCAAGCACAACCTTGATATCACATATCTGTTCCATAACACTGCAATTAATCCCTTGTTAGGCCTTAAAGATGTTAATCTTTAATGTCTGGTTCCCAAATTTCAGTTCAATTTGGCCCTCCTCACAATTTATGTTGGCCCTAGTAGTGGCCAAGAAGGGTCTCCCTAATATGATTGGTGTGTTCCTTGGGTTTTTTGGAGCATCCATATCCAAGACTATGAAGTCCACCGGGAAATAGAAATCTCGAACCCTTACAATGACATCCTCAAGAACTCCTTTGGGTGACTTAATAGATCGATCTGCCAATTGTAATGTCACCTTTGTCGGTTTGAGCTCAGATTCCTCAAGATGGTCAAGTAGGGATGTAGGTATTAGGTTTATGGAGGCTCTCAGATCCAATAAAGCTCTATCAAATTGGATATCACCAATTGTACAGGAAATCAGGGGAGTACCTGGGTCTTTTGCCTTAGGTGGGAATTTGCTTAAAATTATAGAGCTAGCTTACTCTGACAATACGATTGGGCTCTCACTTTTTGTTCGCAGCTTACGCTTAGGTGTACATACGTCTTTCAGGAATAGTGCGTAAGCCGGTACGTGGTGAATCGCATTCATCAAGGGGATGTTTATATGGACCTATTCAAAGAGCTTGACCTGATCCTCCTCAGGTGCCACGGGTTTGTTTGTCCTCTTTCCCTTGGTCAAGTCCTTGGGAAATGGAACCCTTGATGGTTCCTCTAGAATAGGTCCAGGTTCTTGATCTGGGATAGGGGTGTCCTGGATAACTATCCCAAGGCTTGGGTTAGCACTACTAGGCTGAAAGTGGCTTGGGTAAGGTGGGTCTTATGTTGCTTTGCCACTACGAGTTGTAACTAAATTTAGTCTCTCCTGGTTTTGGTTTGGTGTGGGTAAAATAGGTGGCTGCTGCTGAAATCTCGAATATGATGTTGAAGCTTCCATCCCGTCAGGTGGTGGAGTAGAAGGGGCCTGATAAATCATGTGGGCTTGGCCCAGATTTGGGTTCATAACGTGCCTCTAGTTCGGCATGTTATTTGGATTCGGCAGAGGTTGCGAAGGGAGTGTGCCAGGTTGGCAAGAATTCGCCATCTGGGCAAGTTGATTGCGAACCTCTGTGATCTCATCTTTGTGTTGTTTTTGCATAGCCGCATTCGTCTTTTGAATGTCAGCCAGAGTCTGAAGGATAAGAGTCATTTGATTTGTCTTAGTTGGCTCAGATTGATAGGTGGGGTTGGGCCGAGGCTGAGGCGGCTGGTATGGATGAGGAGCTTGTGGACGGGGTTGATATGGTGGTCTCTAAGTTTGATTATTTCCCACCCACAGGAAATTGGGATGATTCCACCATCTAGGGTTATAGGTATTAGAGAATGGGTCATTCTAGATGGTGTTAAGGTCCTCACAGGTCTGAGGAACCTCGAAAAAATCAGAGTACGAGGGTTTAGAGTTCCCCCAATTAGAGTAGGCAGGATCAGGGTTTCCTTCAGTCCTAGAGTTAGACGGGGGTGGATACAGGTCCATCCCCTGAGAAGATCGGTGATAGATGTTACGCACAGCTTCCCTCCCAGAGGGCGGCTGTGCGCACGGGTTTTGCACAGAGGTGGTTCGTTGCAGATGTCGAGTTAGCTCATCCACCTTGTTCTCAATGATAGAGACCTTGTCCAACCGACTAGCCATTAACTCCAAGTCGATGGATGAGGACAGGCCTTGCGTCTTGTGTGCTCCCCTTGGATTCGTCGATGCGCGGCCATTCGTCTGGTCGAATAAGCCCATGGAGTCATTATTGATGGAGTTCTCGCACATATTCTCGAGAATCTCCCACATAGTGTCTTCGTGTTGACCCATGATATTTCCTCCTCAAGTTGCATTGACGAATAGAAGGATATCTTCCCGGAGTCCCTGGTATAAAGACTGGACTTGTTCCTATTTAGGAACTCTGTGATGGGGGCACTTTCGCATGAGATCCAGGAAATGATCCCATGCCTCGTGAAGTGGTTCTCCAGGCTGTTGTGTGAAGTGTGTGATCTGGTGTCGTAAAGCATTCGTCCGACCAACTGGGAAAAACTTTTTCAGAAACTCAGATTGCAGTTCAACCCATGTGTTGATAGGACACGTTTGAGTCTAATACCAGTGAGCTACTTTGTCCATGAGAGAGAAGAACATCTTCATGAGAAGAATATCCTGATTTTGGACATCTGACTCGAAGGTTTGGGCCAGATGCTTGAGTTGTTTGATGTGCTGGAAAGGATCCTCGGAATTGAGCCCATGAAATTTTGGAATAGCATGAATCATGTTGGGCTTGAGTTCAGAATTAGGACCTCCAGCCGGGATTTGGACTCAAGGTTCGATTGCCACTACAGCGGGATTGTAATGATCTCGCATCATAGGACGCTGCGGTGGATTCACAAAGGCTTGGAATAAATCATTAAGGTGCTGAAGTTGGTTCTCAAGGTTATTCTCTTCTTCTATGGGTTGTGCCATGATGATGGAAGGAGAATTGGGTTCAGATGAATCAGAGGAGATGTCTATGTGATGGGGTTGCTACACAAACACGGAAGTCGAGACCTGGCCTCGATGGGAGTGAATGACTAAAGGAGGCCTCAAGGATGGTCTTAAGGACCTCCTACTGAACATGCACTGATGGTCAGGATGAGAGTAGAATGTGATGGACCCAATCAAGACACCCAAAAAATTTGGATGACTATAGAGGTTCAGGGCGGATGATACCCCTTAGTCAGAAAATCGTCCACCTGAGAAATACCTGGGCAACCAGAGAGGAAAGGTCCCACAAAGACCCCTACACGGTAGAGCACCCCCACAGGTTACAGGGTTTCCCTCACCTGACCTCTCTTGTCACTGATGTTCTAGGTAGACCAAAATGGGGACTTGACCTTTTAAATCTACCAGTTTTATTAAAGAGAAAGGGTGCTTAAGATTTCACTTGAACTTTAGATGTATTGAGTGCAAAAGTGACTTAATTTCAAGGTTGGTTGACCCAACAAGGTCGGTCAACTTTACCTATTTGTCGTTTGAGAAGTTTTAGGTTCCTTCTTTTAGGATTCAAGTGAGATTAAGAGCTTGAATTTTAGGATTTTCTTGAATATATCACTTCAACCAAGGCTTAGGCCCACATCATTTTGGAGAGTTGATTCTTGCTTACGAAGTTGTGTCTCTAAAACCCTAACTTGAAATCCTTAATTGGCTCTAATTTTGGTCCAATTTAGTTTGCCAAATGTAGTATCTAGGGCTTAAACAAGAATGTGGTAGCCCTAGTTACCTTAAATGAGTGCACAAATCCGTTTTGTTGTTGAAATCAAATCAGGAAACTTGATGAATTAGCTAAGAATGTAAGCAAGTAGCCCTAATTGATTTTATCCTTTTTTCCTTTTCAGAATGAGGGGCTTAAGAGAGAGTGATCAAAAATTACCTGCCCCTGGTGTGTTTGATGTGCGGCTATCTTTCTTTAAATCTTTTCCCTGAAACAACCACAACAAAAAGAGATATATCAAGTTAGTACCAAATTAGAAATTGTAATAAAGAATTCTAAATTGCTCATTGCTCCCCAGCAACAGAGCCAAAATGTTCATCGCACTGAATCGGGTTTTAAGAAGTATTGTGTTGTAGTATAGCCGAAAAAGCATTCAAAACAGATATAATTTTATTACTCGAAAAGATTTTCGAGGTTGAACATAGGGAGCAAATTGATATTTAGAAATCAAGATCACAATTTAAACTTGAAAGAAATTGTAATAGTAGTAGTATCAGAGTGCAAAAATATGGGAGTAAAATGGTGATGTAGATTAGCAAATACTCCTACAATATCACCAAATGATTCAATATATAAATATGCAATGAGGCTAAAATCTGTCATCTGATTCTTTAATCAGACGACTTAAAGTGATTTCTTCTTTTCTTTCTCTTTTTTGTCTTCTCCTTCCTTCCTCTTCTTCTTTGGCTTCTGTCTTCCTTTGCCTTCATGATTCTTCTCTTTCTCTTTAGCTTTCTTTGTATTCTACCTTGGCTTTTCCTTCTTAAGCTCCTTCCTGCTTCTCTTTCTCTGTCGTCTGCCTTCTCTTCTTCTCTTCCTTCAGCCCTTCTTCTTCTTCTAGCCTTGGCTTCAGCTCCTGCCTTAGCCTTCTTCTGCCTTCTTTTTCCTTCTTCCTGCTTCCTTTCTCTTCAGCTTTCTCTTCTTCCTTCTGGCCGTGGCTAAGCGTTGGCCTATAGAACCTGTAGCAAAACCTACCCCTACCCGCACACAACTCTCCTATCTTTTCTCTCTTAGGATACGCTTTCCCAGAGCCACATAATCGGTCAAGTAATCGGGTTGGGTGAGTACCTGGGACTAGGCCCATCGGCGTGCGGTAGTGGGCGAGGTGTGCAGTCGGGTCGGGTCAGGCCAGGATCGCGGGGCGTGAGCGCAGACAAGACCGGGTTGGATGAGTAGGACCTCATCCCGTGGATCTGAGGAGAACAACTTACTTTACTTTTTCCTCTTATGTAGGTGCGGGTGTGCCTTCACTTCCGAGGTGGGACTAAATGTCCCACCCTTTTCTTGCGTGCGCCTGCACAGATGGCCTTCATGATTATAGCAACAGCAGAGGTCTTTGACTCCAATTGAGGGCCTGAGTGTGTGCTCGAGGGGCTTTCGCACACCTGTGATAGCTGCACCTCGGTGAGCTGCAGTAAGCTTGCTTCAAGCTTCCTCGCCAATGGCGGAGGGGTGGTGAACCTGAAATCACAAGATCGGCCTTGCGGCCACATCAAAATGTTCAGAGACGGTCGCCGGAGCATGACGAAGATGCTGGGGTGGTTGGCGTGGCGTGGGGGTGCTTGTGCGAGCGTGCTTAGAGCATACTATGTGCGAAGGTGTAGGTGTGTTCGGTGAGGTGCGTGAGTGAGTGGAGTGGTGTGTGAAGTGGAGAAAAGGATCAGTGGAGCGAGGGGAAGCTTATGGGCTTGTTGGCGAGGGTTGGGATGGCCTGTGGAGGTGGAGCGGCCTCGCCGGAGTTGGTGGTCGGAGATGGAGGTTGGCAGTGGTTGGTTTGGAAGAATAAAGGGTGGAGAAGAATGTAGAGGGGAGAGGAAGCTTATCTGGGATGTGAAGAGATGAAGGGGGTGAGCAGAGGTGTCAGGTCTGGTGTGGCTGACGTCGGAGATGAAGAGTGGCTTCGGTGAGTGGAGATCGGCAAGGACGAAGAGAGGGAGACGCCTGCGGGTACAACGAGGCACAGACGAAGTCAAGGAAGAGGATTCTGCCGCAGGTGTGGCGGTTGGACGACAAGGAGGAGTAAGGGAGGTCTCCGAACGTCGAGGAACCTACGGTAGTGAAGAGAAGAGAGGAATCAGGGGTGTTCGCGGCCGAATTCGAGCGTCCCCTGATCGGAGGGTTTGGGCTCCTTTAAATAAAGCTCTGAAGGTCAGTTAGGGAAGGAAAACTCACCGGAGTTGGAAGCTGTTGAGATACCCATATCTCTCATGCGTTCGCATGAGAGATTGGGAAGCAATCAGGGATCAAAGATGGGTTCAGATTGGAGGGATTTTCTCAGAGAATCTCCCTTCCAATTTTGGAGATCCTCTGAGCAATCAGGGAGAACTCTCCTTCCAAAGCTCGCCGGAGTAGGAGTCCTCCGCTATAATGGTGGAGGGACCTAATTGCGAAAATGATGAAGAAGCTATGGGGCAGCTTGTAAGGTTTTTTTGAAAGATAGGGGTAAAAATGTAATCAGGCTGGACCTTTTTGCAAACTAGGTCAAGGAAAATTCATCTTGGGTCCAAATTTTTGTAAAAACCTAATTTTGACCTAATAAATCCAATGGTGAAGTTGGATTTTGGGTTTGACCACGTTTGAATGGGAGATTTATGCAAAAACCCAATTTAGGGCAAATATCTGTCTGAGACCCCATTCTAGGTCAAGATGGGTTCCAATGTCCAAATTGAAGGTTCTAAACCCTAGAGAATATTTTTATATGATTTTTAGAGGGTTTAAGTGAATTTTATCTTGAACAAAACCTTGGTTAATCAAGTGGGTCTGTTTTAGGGTTTAAGAAGTTATTTAATTCACAGAATTCACACAAACCCTTTTCTATCTGATCCAACCCACTTATTATCTTATTAAGACCCTTTAACCTTTGTTTAGCCCTTGAGAAAACCCGTTGTTTTATTGCATTGGTAAACTTGCAATTTTACCCCTAGTTTGTTATTTCACTCTCAGAAAGGTTATACAGTGAATTACGACCTTCAGTTGGTTATGTAGGAGCTTTTATTCTCTTCATTGGGTCAAAATGAGCCAGTTAGTGCTCATGATGGTGTTTCCATCAGTGGTGGAGCGTGCACGAGGTATTTGAGTGTGAAGGGATTCGGATTTGGAGGGGTTCACATGGAAAAATGAGTTTTGTAGATTTAGGAATGATCATTCGTTTCAGAATAATGAGTATCAAAATATTTGCTATAAATTTTTTGTTATTTATAATTATGTTTTATTATCTTAAAAAATTATCAAAAATGTTTAATACACCCATGAATCTCACCCAGGAGATCTTGGCCATTCACCGAGAGAATGAGACCCATGAATGGCCAAGATCTCATGGGCGAGATCTTGTGTGGGATTAGGGGTGTGGGTAACACTGCTAAAAAAATATTATGACATGATTTTAAAAATTATATTATTATTGTCACAAAAAATGAACACTTTTGTAAAAGTACATTTTAAATTATACCTTGGTGTATTAATTAATAGAAGCTTTTTTTTCAACATTGTTGCCACATTGCCTTAATTCTTGCATGAACGATTCGAAACAAGATCTAAAAAGATTTGATTTTTGTGTCATTGCAACGCGTAACGAAAGTTGAACTTTTAAAGATTTTTACGGACTTGTGTAGCTGCAAGTCAAGTCGATTCATGAGGAGGTAAGGTGTTAATTTGAAAACCCAATGTTTAATGCCGTGTTTCTTTTTGATATTTTGGTTTTATGAATTTTTTTTTATTTTTCGATAAGAAGAAAATAAAATGCAAATCAAATCTTTTTTTGTCATGAGAGAGAATATCAACTACTTTCAATCAACTAACAAAACTAAAGGATATGAAGATGGCTCAGCAATTGAAGTCACAAGCACCATGGTGAGTGGCTTGTAAGCAACTACCAAGCAAATTTACATGCCCAACAAAATCAAAGATGAAACAGAAATGTAACTTTTATTGGCTTAATATTCCAAGTTCAATAAAAAGATGTTTAATTTAGAAAATTTACAAAAGCAAAAAACTACCAACTATCAAAAACATGCAAGAAACTAAAGGAGAAGAAAGGTTATGAAAGGAGATGCTCGGATGATGATGTGATGATGATGGTCCTCCTCTCCTCCTTGGCGTAGAAGTGAGCTTCCTCCAAGATGGTGGCCTGGGATGATGGTGATGGAATGAAATGGATGTGGATTGTCAATTGAAGGGTGGTGGGGTGACTCCCTCTCAATGCCTAAAATTTGGACTTTGGTAGTCCTTAGGCCCTTCCTTTCTCCCTTAGCGCTCAAGAGATGAAATTTCCAAAGAAGGTTTGGAAGGATGGAATGGATGGCTTTATATAAAGGTGGAGAGGGGTAAAAAGGGAAGGAGGGAGTGGTGTGTCAACAATTATGGTTATGGGTAGATGTGTTGATATTAATGATGAGGTCTTGGAATAGGGTTGTGTGGCTATTAATTGGTGGAGGGATCTAGGTGTGATGAAATATGCATTCCTAATGAGGGTGGCTTTGTCGGAATTGGGGAGAGGGACTTAAATGTGCCATGGGAGATGTGCAAAGGTGGCTCTAGGTGGAGTGAAGTTGGAGCTTAATAAATGAAGTGGAGGAGCTCATTTTGTTGATGCAGGATAGTTTTATTTCTTTGTTGAGCTAAAGCCTAGGGTTTGTGAAGCTTCTGAGTTCAAATCTCTGAGCTCAATTTCTTAAATTCTTCTTTCTTCTCTTATTTTCTTAACTTTCAATCTTATGGTCACAAAATATCATTAACCAGTGTAGATCATAGAAACAATGCAAAATTGGATGCATGCTGATGTAGACATAATTATTGAGGGTAAAATGCCTATTCATGTATGTTCCTAGGCTTAGATTTGCATTTCGTGTTATAAATATTGCATAGCATGAATCATTTTGCATTTAGAGTAGTTGTATATAATTTAGGTTAATTGCATCCTTTTTGTGGTCAGGAGAGAAGGATATTTATTTTGGAGCTTCAGATTGACGATCTGACCGTATGGATCTGATCAAGGCGACGATCGGAGTCCAACGTCTCTGAAATCGCCTCGATCTAAGTCCCGTAGCACCATATGTAGTCTGAGGAAGATCAACAGCCAAGGGAGTAGGTGATATAATTTAGAACTTTAAATGACAAATCTGACCACGCGGATGGATTCGAGTCGACAATCGCAGCCCAACGGTGTGAAAATCAACTCAATCTGACCTCTGTAGCAGCCCCTACAACAAAAAGAAGATGGATGACCTAGATCGTGCCACGTGGTGCAACCTAGGTCGCCCATGCTTACGCACGCACCACTACACGCGCACAGCAGTGTGGGTGCACACGCGCGCAGTGGTAGCGTGGGTTGTCTTCAGCGACGTTTGCGGTGGATCTTCAGCAACGTTTATGACCGTCACTAAATGTCCTGTATAATAATTTGATTCTTTCTTCCACTATAAAAGGAGCCCTACCCCTCCCATTTTTCTTCATCTCTTCCTTTCTTCCTCTCACCACCTTCAAGGTTCTAGAGAGAGCTTGTCCCAAGCCCGGGATGCTCCTCTAGAGTAGAAAATCAAATAATTGTCCCTCCCCTCAACCCCATTCGTGGAGCATCCCGTGACTGTCCTCTCACCGCCCTTCGGGAAGAAGATCCTTGCCGCAGTGCCGTCCTGCCCCGCCCTCCGTCCCCGTTTGTCTCGCTCCTCACCACCTTCCTCTAGGCGATGTTAGAGCGAGTTGTCCTCCGAGCAACCGTTGAGGGGGATTTTCTCATCTCCATCTATCTTTACTGCTTTCTAGTGTTGTTTTTCCTAATTTGTTAGTTGTAGAAAACATTGGATTTAGAAATATATGTGATTGTTCCTCTCTCTCTCTCTTTTCTTTTTATTTTGCAAGTAGATTAGCTAGATTTCATCGACCTGATCTCTTCCCTATTAAAAATACCAAAAAAATGCTTATGTCCGAGAATAATCATAGAAAGAATTAGAGAGCAAAGGGCAAGGCGACCATGGTGAGAGGAGAGAGAGGGGAGGGGAGAGGAGTGATCAACCATGGTGAGGGATGGTCAACTTGGTGGTTGAGGGCAGGGCGAAGGAGAAAGTGGAGAGGGGAAACCCTAAGGGGTAGCAATCGGATGGATGGTGACCAAAAGAGAGGGAGATGGGAAGAAGGGTTAACAGAGATGTTGTTTGTTATCACTGCCAAAGGAGAGGCCATTTAGCGGCGATCTGCCGATCCCCTCTTGTTTATCTGGCTTGTGGTGGTCACGGGCATAAGAGAGATGCCTGCATGAGGTGGAGAAGGGGACCCGATAAGTTGTCAGTCTGGTGCCCTAAGCCAACGCATAATGTTAGATCGCCGCTGCTGCCGCCGCTAGACAACTATAAGGGTTTTACCATTGATGTTGATGTTCCAGTGTCTAAGGATACAAAGACCTCTGAACTTATGCTCAAAGGTGCTTTGGTAGGGGAGGTGATGGCTGGAAACCCATCAACAGACCGCATCAAAGGTTTGGTAAAATCCCTTTCACTCTCTGTTGAAGATTGGAAGATTTCTACCCTATCGCCTATGATATTTGTTCTATTTGGTTTGGGTATGATGGACGTGGAGCGACTTCGATTTAAATCATCTATTTTTGAAAATCTAACTGTGATCTGGAGACTTGTCTCACCTTTTAATGGGGCCTTGCCAGACAAGCTGCCTCAAAGGGTTGCCACCCGATCAGGGAATCTAGAAATCAGTGGTCTGCCTTTGCATCTTAGGTTGTGAAGCGTGGTAACTGCTACTCTGGCTGGATATGCGACTGTAGCTGAGGAGGCGGAGGTTGGTTTGAGGGAAGGGGACAGCAGAACATTACATGTTAAAGTGGAGATTCTTAAAGGGGGATCATTTCCGAAGAAGATCATCCTCAGATGTGGTGGGAGTTCATGGCGTTTGCGGTTGCAACTCAATGCAATGGTGAAGGAGATCTATGAGCAGAAAAAATAGAGAACCTATGCAGAGATTGTTTGAGAGGAACATCACCTGGATCACACAGAGGGAGGTATATCTGAGGGAGCTCCTGAACCAAAAAAAAAGGAAAGATCATCATCATAAGGAGATGGTTGAGGAGGAGATGGTTGAGATGGGGGATGACCAAATTGCACAAGAGGGTGAACAGTCTGTGGGGGTGTTGCAAGAAATTTCAGTGAATTCGGTGGTACAAAATTCTTCCTTCAATATTGAAGGGGAACTGAAATATGGGACTGGAACCTTGTCAAAATCAGTCTTGGGGAGATCCCCATATAAACTACGGAAAAGAAAAATGAATTTGACTACCAAGAAGGTGGATGAAGATTCTATTGCTTTGAAACTTGGTGCTGAACGTAGGCTTCAAGCAAACGTGTGGGGCTCTCAAAAGGGGAGATGAGAGTTCTTTCCTGGAATGTGCATGGGTTGCGCGATAAAGTTTGAAGAGCCACACTTATGAGATACCTTAGAGAATGGGACATTGAATGTGCTCTCATTCAAGAAACTCATATAGAAAGTGAGAACAGCCCCATGTGGATTGATTTGAAGAAGAATGGATATGCTGGCTGTGTGGCAGTAGAAGCAAATGGCAGATGTGGAAGGATGGCCTTTCGGTGGAAGGAGGCATGCTTGGAGGTGCTTGAGGTCATTAAATCTAGACACGCTACCTCCTGCAGATGTAAGATGATCCAAGGGGAGATGGAATGTCTTCTCACTGGTGTGTATGGCCCATGTGTGGTGAGCAATCGGTCTGAACTATGGGAGGATCTGACAGACCTTGTGAGACATTCCCAGGGACTGCCATGGTTAGTAGGGGGAGACTTTAATTGTACCTTAACAGAGTCTGATAGATCAAGTGGGTTAATGGACAACACCTCCCTTGGCTTTCAGGTAATAATTCAAGAACTGGGATTGACTGAATTCCCTACTGCTGGGGTGGAATTCACTTGGAGAAGTGGAAGTGGCTCGTGCTCCAAATTGGATAGATTCTTCGGGAATGCGGAGCTGATGGAAAAGTTTCATTTGTCTTCGGTGGCAGGGTTGGAACGCCCCTTCTCAGACCATATGCCATTGGTCTGGGATAGTGGGGGTAGTATACATGTGGGAGGAGGACAGCGACGACGAGGGGGTTGCAAGGATGTTGGCTGGTGTGGCACAACGCGGATGAAGAGGATAATGAGAACCCTGCCACTGGTATTGTGGTAGAGCGACGAGAGAGAGAGAGAGAGAGGGGTTGCTGGATCTTGTTGGGTTATTGACTGGAGGGGAAAGAGAAGAATTAGGGAGTTTCTCAGGCCAATTTCAAGCTTAGAGGCTGTGGATTGATTTGGGCATGCTTTTATAGGCCCTGGCAGAAGATCTTGTGCTTGGAAGCCAAGCTTCCAAGCATGGAAACCTCACCGGAGTTGGAAGTTCGAAGGTGACCCAAATCTCTCATGCATTCGCATGAGAGATTGGGTGACAAATCAAGCCTCTAACTGTGTTCAAACTGGAGGAGATTTCTCAGGGAATCTCCCTTTCAGATTTGAAGGGAATTCTCTGAGGAATCAAGGAGCTCTTTCCCTCGATACCTCGTCGGAGTAGGATTTCCTCCACTATAATGGTGGAGGGACTTAATTGCAAAGAATGATGAGGAAGTTAGGGGGGTTTCTGCAGAAGTTTTCAAAAGTTAGGGGTAGAAATGTAATTGAGCTGGACCTGTTTGCAAAGTAGGTTAAGGTGAATTCCCCTTAGGTCCAAATTTTGGTACAAACCTAATTTAAACCTAAGGAATCCAATGGTGAAGTTGGATTTTAGGTTTGACCATGTTTGACTGAGCAATTTACACAAAAATCTAATTTAGGGCAAACATTTGACTGAGACCCCAATTTAGGTCAAAATAGGTTCTAAGGGCTAAATTGAAGGTTCTAAACCCTAGAGGATATTTTTCCATAAATTTTAGAGGGTTTAGGTGAATTTTATATTGATCAGAGCCTTGTTAAATTAAGTGGGTCTATTTTAGGGTTACAAGAAGTCATTTAATTCCTAGAATTCACATGAACCCTTTTCTCTTTAAATCAACCCACTTTTTATCTTGTTAAGACCATTTGACCTGTGTTTAGCCCATGAGAAATCCCGTTGTTGCACTGCAATGGTAAAATTACAGTTTTACCCCTTATTTCTCACCTTTCTTTCAGAAGGGTTATTCATTGAGTTACGACCTCCAGTTGGTTATGTAGGAGCTTTTGTTCTCTTTTCTGGGTTAAAATGAGCTAGTTAGGGCTCATGATGGTGTTCCCATCACTATCTAATGCAATGTCCTCATTGTATTAAAAGATATGAAAAAGAGTGGAATAGAGTAGAAAGCACCTGAATTTCGTGATTACCCGGTCAGCTCCGAGAAGAAAACTTACTGTATATGTGTTGAATTTAGTGCCTTCAGCTAGGCACACTATACAAAAAAAGAAATCAAGAATTCACAGGTGCAGGTCAGAATCAGAATAAGAAAATCTAGTTTTGGACTTGCTAGGAGAAGATGTCCACAGACATGGACCAGATTGTGGTGCAGACCCATGCCTCATTGTCGAGTATATCTAAGGTTCTAAATAAAAATTATCCAAAATCGAAGATTAACATGTAAGCGGGGTCGGGCCTGCGATTTGTGAGGATACAACCCAAGACCAAAAAGTCAGATTACAGAGAAATTAAGCTCAAAAGGATAATCAATGAATTTGTGCTTAGGTTGTGCATCCTTAGAATAAAAAATGTCATAAGGGTCCTGGTAGAAGGTTGGGGGTTTCAGGAAAATTGGAACCCGTAGACTCGGTCTTCTACTTCCTTCGGAATTGGCTTCCCATATCATCATTTCCTACTTCCTATCCTCCACAATCAAGATTTCAAATTTTGGGACCTCCTGCATATTAATCACTCCATCTGAAATTTCTAAGTCTAAGAGTTGTGACTAAATCAAATTGACTTGGGTTGAATGATCTCAAGAATAGAATCATTATTATGCTCAACGGGGTGTGATTGAGGAATGGGGCTTTGAATTGAATCCTTCATGAAAGGATTTGACTCCACCATGCGAGCCCTAACAGGATCAAGTTCCTCAATTTTAAGGCCATCAAATGATTTATTGAATTCCTCAGGCCAAGTCATCTCACTGAAATCGTGTGTTGTAAACTTAGGTGAGACTTCGCACAATGGTTCTTCACCTTCGGAATCAAAGAATTCTGAATCCCCATTAATGTATGTCTCAAAATCATCATTCACTTTCTGTTCCATGGAGACATATGTTTCCTCATACCCCGGCTCAGGGATCTTAGGTAAAGAAATCAATTCATCCTTATTTGATTGCTCTAGAACAACTTGGTCAACCCTGGTCTCGTAAAATGTGTCCCCCTATAGGTGCCTGAGTGGATTTTGACAATGGCTCTCCTGACAGGGGTTCATCCTAGAAATCATCCCAAGATTGGACTAGAGAAATCATAAATCTCATCCTCAATTTCGATAACTTCCCAAGTAAAACTCACTCGGGTTCTTATCCTTAACATCCTGGAGCCAATCCAACAAATACTTATTATCGTTAATCATTTTAATCAAAGGCTCCAATTCTTCAGAGCAAGGTGTTGGCTGAGCTTCTAAAGATTGTATGGTATTCCTTAAGTTAGCCAACACCTTATCTTGGACCTGGTTAACCTGAACCAAATGGTTTGGTTCAGGGTTGGGTGGGTTTGGGTTTAGTGCAGGGGAGCCATTAAATTGAGGTTTGTGATACCCTCCCTGATAATAAGTTATTTTAGGTTGTTCATAAAGAGGTGATGACCCATATGGAGTGTAATTTGGGAGAGGGTAAGAGTTGTAATTATGGTATCCTTCTTGATTGTAGATTGGGTTAGATTGATCATTAACAGGTGGAGATCTATAATCATTATAGCTCGGAGAAGGATAGAAATCACAATCATGGTATTCAGGGTTAGACCTTAAACACGGAGGTCCAAAATTATATCCCCAATTAGGATTATCCCAACTAGTAAATGAATGAGAATAAGTCTGGTTGGAATAATAATCATCTTGGGAATAAATAGTGGTAGGAGGGTAGAAGTGGAAATGCGAATAGGATGTGGAAAGATCCATAACAGAATGGGAGGAAGAAAAGTGCCCTGTAGTACAAACAATCAAACCTATCCTTAGGTAGGGTAGCCTAAAGATCTATAGACTCCTAGAACCTGTCTTGAGATGAAGAAACAATTTGATCTACTTTTTTCCGGTCAATCCAACCAGTTAGAGGGAGGGGTTGGGGAGAAGGTTCCGTTGGCTTTCACCTCAGGTTCCTTTGATACCCCCCAACTATGATCGTTTGATTCTGCTCCCCTAGCTAGACAACAGATTGAATGGTAGAATCAGATTAATCACAAATAATCTCGATCTGGGCTCCAAAGAGCGAGTCCAATCCTTAAAGCCAACGTCTACTCTGTTTTAATTAGGGTTAGGTTTGAATGTGCTTTGAAATGTGATGGGCCCTTTTATCTGGGTTGTGCCCTTAATGATCAGTTAATATGTGTATGCGTGCACAACTAATGATTTTCAAGTAAGATTATTTTTGGATGCGGTGAATTGTAGGATTTAAATCTTGCTTAGTAGCTTTTAGGATTCAACTTTAGGTATATTCAATCAAGTTTAGTTGGCACACCAAGTTTTGAAAGCATAGGTGAAGATGTTTTCCTTTGAAATCAAACTAAAAATGTGGAGTGCCTGGTTTAGTCCTAAAAGTTGAACCTATTTAGAAGCTACTTGATGAGTTGTTTTTAGTTGAAGTGGTGCGACCCAAACAACTCAAACAATTAGCCTGATGCACCAATTAATTAGGCATACAAATGATTACCTAATTTGATTTCTACTTAATTATGTGTTGATGAGTGTACCGGTTCCAAAGATTGGGTTACCGATTAAGTATGAAGAATTAGAAGAGGTTGTGTACCTCTGTGAGATTTTTTTTAAAAATTTTTTCTTTTATATGGGAAGGGTGAGTCGGGTGGAAGTGTCAAACAAACAATCAAAACTAACCTTAGAGTTTATGCAAGCTCCTGGGTTAATTAGGGTTTGTGTTATTAGGTGGTGGAATGAAATCTAGTGGATGGGGAGGTGGGATTACTTACAGACCCTTCAACAGCACTTTACTCCAATCTACTGCTTTTACTCGCCTTATGAGAGTACCTGCAATCATAATAAGAAAGGAGAGAAGTGAGGTAAACGATTAGTAAGCCGTAAAACGTGAAAAATCAAAGAGCGTCGCCTCCCCGGCAATGGTACCAAAATGTTGTAGAGAAAATTATCGCAAAAAAAATTTGAGTTTTGAAAACCCGTCGTTGTAGCGTAATTTGGGAGAAAAATCGGTCAATAGATAATTTTAACCAAAACTCAAAGGAATTCCGGGTCAAACACAGGGAGGCGGATGTTTGATCAAAAACTATGTTTGATTTGTTGTCATGAAGTAGATTAGCTGGTTGAATTGAATCTACACTAGCTATCTGCTTAAAGAATAAAGAATAGAAAAGAGAAAGAATAATACAAATAAAGACAAAATAGAGAGAGAATGACAAGTATTTCATAATCATTGAATCAAATTCATTACATCTAATGACTACACTAGAAAGCGGGAAATCTATACTAGAAAGTAGTAAAAGAGAAGGTGGAGTGAGGTTATCCTCCTTGACGGCTCCTTGGAGGATGAGTCACGTTGACGGAGCGCACGGATGAAGGTGGTGAGATGTTGGATGGAGAAAGACGACGAACGATGGAGGACGGGGTAGGGCGAGGTCACAGCGGGATCCGCTTCTCGAACGGCGGTGAGAAGACAACTGCAGGCGCTCCACGAATAGGGATGAGAAGGTGGAAAAATTCTAATTTTAACTCTAATGGAGCATCCCAGGTTTGGGACAAGCTCTTAAAGCCTTGGAGGGGGTGAGAGAAGAGAGGAAGGGGTGAAGGATATGTGGGGGTTGTAGGGCTATTTATAGGTGAAGAAAGGTGGGGAATTAGGTCATTTCATCTTAAAACATTAAATGAAGGGGTCTTTAGTGATGGATTTAAGCATCTACACACTTTCTTGAGTGATTTGAGGGAATTTTGAGTTTTAAGCATCTACACACTTTCTTTGCACTGACTCGTTGTTTGGCGATTCTAACAGAAATTGGGTAGCTAATGAACCTTCTAGGGTGATATGGCTGGCAAGTTATCGTGGGTAACAGCCCATAGGTAGGTTGTCCAGAGCCCAGTCACTGGACCTTTCTCTTTTTCCTGCCCTTAGGTAAATCTTAGACCAGGGAAGCCACCTATTTAAAAAAAAAAATCAAAAAGAAAAGGAGAAAAGAACAAAAGGAAATAAGCCACACTTCACCGCACGAGTATGGCTGGCAAGTTGTCGGTGGTAACAGCTCATCGACCGGTTGTCCAGAACCCAACTCAGTAAATGCACTAAAAAAATTCCCAAAACACTTAGGAAGAAGCGGAGAAGTAGAATAAATCGGGGAGATATACACTGGATTCACCCTTGTGTTGACCCCGTAAAAAAATAAAAGTAGGGAGAAAGCTACCGGTTGTAAAGATACACCTTTAGGCAGAAGTCTTTTTGAGGTCACCTAGAGGCGTAGAAATTTGAAATCCGTTTTAATTACCGGTCAATGAGTCTATCACAATCACAATAAGATGCTTAAAGCTTAGGGTTCTCATCAAATTTTGGGTGAGTTGAATGGCCGTAGAAAGCCACTCTTAAACCCAAAAATTTGAAAATCCAAAAAAAATTAGAAAAGAGAAAAAGAGAAAAAGAAATTTTTCTTTTAATAAGGCGAGGGCTTAAGGAGGTCTACATTTTGGCTGATACCCGGGCACTGTTGTGTCTTTGAAAGTTCAGTTCCTAGGTAGACAATTTCTTAATGATTGAAAAATAACTCAAGTCCAAATAATCCAACCTAATTCTTTTATAAATAGCATATAGTTTTTGCTAGGGACTAGCAAAATATAGGCATGGGGGTATGATGTAAACACATTTACACTACTTAAAATGTCTATTTATGCATGTTCTTAAGCATAGGATTGCATTTCATGATATAAATATTGCATTACATGCATCATCTTGCATTTAGAGTAGTTTGAATAAAATGGAGGTTAATTGTCTCCTTTTATGTGCTTGGACAGGGCAAACATTTTATCGGGGCCTCGGATCAAAGATCCAACCGTATGGATGTGATCAGGGCGACGATTGGAGTTCAACGACTCCAAGATCGCCCTAATCAGGCATCCGTAGCATTAGATAGTGACCCGGGAACCCTAGAATATCAAGGGCCAGGATGGTGTAAATCCGCACTTCAGATGATAAATCCGACCGCACGGATGAATTCGGATCGACGATCGCAGCCCAATGACACAAAAATCGAGTCAATCCGACATCCGTGGCACCATCTACAACTTCCAGAAGATGGACGGCCAAGATAACGCCACGTGGTGCCATCTCAGCCGCCCAAGCGGCCGCTTCATCTTGTGAAGGCCCCTCGCTCGATCGCTCTCCGCCGTTGGATCTTAATCCAACGGCTGTGGGCGCTCGCTTTTAAAAGCGTCCGCTCGACCATCCGCACCCCATAGCGCAGTGGTCGAGCGCGCTTTCGTGACGCAGGGCACAGGTTCGAGCCGTGGAGAGGGGCTGGAAGGCGCGGCGATTGGGTGCGGGTGGAGCGTCAGATGGAGATCGGACGGCCGCGCGCGCCTGATAGCGTCGACGCGCGATTGGACGCGCAATCGGACGCGCAATTAGACGCCCGGGGGGCTCGCAACGCAGCAGGTGCGGACGCGTCTTAAGCCGTCCGATCTCGTGATCGAACGGCTGATAAGCGGCAAATGTGCGCAAGCCATTGAGCGCACGAGCAGGCCACGACGCCCTCATTGAGGGCTTTAGTGACAGATTTATCCGTCACTAGAGACCCATCTTTTATTATTTTGAAGTTGTAATGTCCATTTTGCCCCCACTCCTTGCAACTATAAAAGGAGACCCCCTCCATACGAAATTCTCATCCCTTCTTTCTCCTCTCTACCCCTCCAAAGCTCAAGAGAAGCTTGTCCTACACCCGGGATGCTTCTCACGAGATAAAGTCCAATTTTCGTTCCCCTTCGAAAGTGGATCCCGCGACGACAATGGTGTGCTGCTCCGTTCCCGTTCTTCTGCTTTATCCTCCTTCGTCCTGCTTCGTTCTCCTTCATCCAGGCGTCGTCCCGTCCGACTCGTCCTCCAAGCAACCGTCGAGGAGGATTTCTCTCTCCCTATTCTTTTTACCGCTTTCTAGTATAGATTTACTGCTTTCTAGAGTAGTTTTGCTCGTCCTCCAAGCAATCGTCGAGGAGGACATTTCTCCCTCCATTCTTTTAATGCTTTCTAGAGTAAATTTATCGCTTTCTAGAGTAATTATTTTATGCTTTCTAGTTGTAATGAACAATCTCTTCAATGAAAATTCCTTGTTTATTCTACATCTCATTTTGATATCTTTGTGTAATATTCTCTTTCTCTCTTACTCTCTCTCTTCTATTTATTGTAAATAATTAGATAGTTTTAAATTGAATTATTCTGTGACAAATAAAAGGAAACGCGTAGTTTTTAAATCAAACGTCCGCCTCCTTGTGTTCGACCCGAAATTTTAATTTCGGTATAAATTTTATTTGTTGAACACGAATTCTTCGCTTTCGAACTACAACGACAGGTTTTCCAAAACCAAACACGTAAGCGTAGCGATTCGCAAAAACACGTTCAACAGTGTATAAGTTATTTTTGTGCCTTAAGCCCTTCGCCTAAGAGCACAGGGGGTCGGGTCCTCAACATGCACATGCCTGCGCACCCTCGCTCACCCGCATCTCCGGTGAGCCTGGACCCGATATTGCTATGACCCGATTACCCGATTAGGCTTGGTTTTGAGAGAATAGAGAGGAGAATTTGTAAGGAGGAGAAGGGAGGGTTTTGCTTCAGATTGATCCTCCTCGAGATGCACGCTGAAGGCTAACACTTAGCCTCAGAGGAAGGAAGGTTCGCCCTTGTGCGTTTGCATAGGCTCTACGCTTTGAAGCCTTGTGCTTTGTTCTGAGGCTCTGATAGTTAAGTTGTCTGGCTCTCATGTCTGACGACTGATTCAGGTTATTGTGGATTTATTTGGCTGATGTGTATGATTGAGTAAGTGATTCAAAGGTACTGTTGGATTATTTAGTTGAATTGAATTCTTGGGATGCTTAACTTAAGAAGGATCCAAATGGCTGATAACACTGCATTGTACAATGCTAACTCTGCCAAAAGGGGACAGTCTTAAAGGTAAAATGCATAGAGGATACATCATAAATAGGAATAGGAGCATCGCATGCATTGCACATCAAGATTGCTTATAATGCATTATTAACGGCCATGTGTACAAGTACATGTCAAAATAAGCCTCAGATGAATGACCGGACCGCACGGATGGACTTAGAGCGACGAATGGAGTCCAACAGACTCGAAATCAGCTAAATCAGACATCCAGAGCTCCCACAATTGGCCCAAGAAGTTTTGACCGTTAATCTGATGATCAACGGTCATGAGGCCGCCACATGTCAGCCTCACCACGCCCTCAACCTCCCTTCATCGCGCAGCATCACTTTAAGCCATCTGATCGCAGATCGGACAGCTGGAAATCGCGCACCCTTGCGCTCCACACCCGCAGCGTCCTCAGCTGCAGCAGCTCCCAACAGTTGGATCTTCATCCAACGGTCGCTCGCACCACGCCCGCAGTTCACCTCCACGACGAAGCAGCAGGCGTAGCGTAGCGGTACGTGCCTCAACCCTACACAATGAGGCGTAGGTTCGAGATGCCCACTGCAGAGAAAACTCGAGGCAATTGTGGCACGTGCGATTTTAGCCGTCGATGCGCGATCAAGCGGCTGGCAGCAGGTGATGCGGCGCAATCTCGCGCATCCAAGGCAAATGCTCGCGATGATGTGCGGGGTGCGAGTGTAGCAAGCGTGTTCCAAGCGCACGCCCCACGAGCAATCTCGATTGTCCGATCCGCGATTGAACGGCCCACAGCACGTGTGCACGGATCACGCGGGAAGAGGCACAGCGCGCGCATAGGACTGCTGGGAAGGAGGCTTCATCGACGCTTTTAGCATGGTTTTAGTGACATCCCGGATGTCGTTAAAGCCCATACTTAAAATGGAAACCACTTTTTCCTATATAAACCCCTCCCAACCACCCATGGAAGGCATTCAATTCACCTTGCAAGTGTTGTAACACTTTCCTAGCCCCCTTTAGCCCCTCTTGTAGTCAACAGAGTCGACGAGCCGTCGACGGAGCCTCCTTCCACCGCCGTGGCTGCCTCACCGTCTCCCCTCTCTCTCTCTCTCTTTCTTTCCCTTTAATCTAGCTTTGCTTCCTTTTTATTCATGCATTTAGCTACTGTTGTATTTGTAAAACTTGATTTGCATGTTTAATATAGTGATGATGTTATTCTCCATCTTGCTTTGAGTAATTTCTATGATTTGAAAGACTCTAACCCTACTCTCTCTCTCTCTCACTCACTTGTTTTTCTATCACATCTTCTTGCAAGCAAAAACTCGGTATCTCCGTGACATTAAGTGACAAAGAAAATCCAATTTTTACACCTCCCTGTGGTCGACACTTGGACTCACATCCGTTCTTCTTTTAAAACTGACGTTATAAGCACGAACTATAATGATCTTTTTAAACAAACACATATTTTGCATGTCAGTTTTTGGCATCGTTGCCGGGGAGGCAACGGATTTATTTTGTCACTTTCATTTTACATCCATGCTCACATCATCTAACGCCTTTTCTCCTTCTACTTGATGGTTGCAGGAATTCGGCGCTTGGACGGTGAAGCAGTGCAACTCGTGACGGTAAAGATGGAGTAAGCGCAACAAGAACCGATCGTGAGTAATTCTTCACCTGTGGTTGTTTGCTTGCCTAAAAATATATAAAAAAATTGTAAAATCGAAAAAATTGGCGTGGTGCATAATTGCCTGATCCACATCCTTAACACATCACCCAACAAAAAAAATACACTCTAACGTTCTTAATGACCTAACATTTTTGGAGTGTTCTTCTTTCTTTTTGAGTGGTGTTTGCGAAGTCACCGTGAATTGACATAGACCGCACTACTCAACCCTAAAATCAACTCATCTGATAGCAGTTGCATGAACACTAGGATGAGCACTTTAGGGTTTTAGAGCCTCTTTACATCAAAGGAAATCTACTCTCACCAATTGTGTGCAAAACTTGGCGTGCCCACTTGAAACTTGTCTGAAAATATTAAGACACGTCAACCCTAAAAAACACAAAAGTAAGAACAAACATTAAAGGATACCACATCTTAAAAAAATCCTTGCTTGAAAATCATGTTTTGATAGGAGCACACACATTGGAATTGGAAAACTAAGAGGCACCACCCCAATCAATGCCTCATCACATAACCCAAGCACAAGCACTGTCCTAACCCCTTTTAAAATAGAGTAGATGTGCCCTAGGCAGGATTGGGTTAAGTCTCAAGAGGTGTGGTTTTGTTCGCTAGGCACTTGGCTTTCATTACCTTAGTAGAATCTGGTGACTAGGCTATGGGGAAGTGTCAAATGACCGCGGTTGTGGGGTCTATGGAACCGGCGGCGCAAGCCAAAGGAAGAACCTTCCCTACAATCCCCTTGTAATCAACCTGGCCAGATTAGCTTTGGGAAGGGAAGTCTAGTGCTTACGGATTTGATCGCCCCTTTGGAGATTTCTAGGTCCCCTAAGGAATACACCATAAGGATTAGGCTTGTTTGCTTGGTTGTACATACACACTTCTCTCATCTGTCTCTCACCGCATCCCCTCCTATTCTTCTCTAGTATATGCACGGGGACGATCACTTCATCCTGAGTTTGTTTTGGGATGGGAATCCAGGTGACCTGATTCTGCTAGAGACATGGTTGAACCTAGAGTAGATGAGGTTGAGGACCAACCCCCACCAGACACAATGGCCATCATCCAGGCCCAGATCAATGCAAACCACCGGCTTCAACAGCAACAAATCCACACCATCATGCAAGCCATACATCGGTTGCAGAACCCACAGGGGCAACCACCACCACCTTTCCAAGGTCCACAAGGGCAACGACCACTTGATCCACCACCATTCCAGGACCAACCTAGGCCCCTTCGCGACTTCTACAATCCTTCCGTTATTCAAATCGAGCCACACCTTAGGATCCCCGAAGGGGGAGATGATTCTGAGCTAAAACTGAATGTCCTGAGTCTGATTCAGAGCCACTTCCATGGAAGCTCAAATGAAGACCCCTTCCAACACCTAGAGGATCTTGACTAGATCGCCCAGACTGTGAAGCCTAGGAATATTAGCCTTGACATTGTTTTGATTAAGATGTTCCCCTTCTCACTGAGAGACAAAGCATCTCACTGGCTTAGAGCCCTAGGTAGACCCATCACCACCTGGGAAGAACTGAGACATGCATTCTTAAAGAAATTCTTCCATATAGGAAAAACCAATGCCCTCAGAAGAGCCATTACTACCTTTACACTCTAGGGCAGGGAATAGTTCCATAAGGCATGGGAAAGATTTAATGAACTATTGAGGAAATGCCCACACCACGAAGTACCAAGGTGACAATTGGCCCAGATCTTCTACCACGGTCTGGACAGCAACTTACGGAACTTCGTCGATGCCTCATGCGGGGGGAACTTCCTAAACAAAGACGAGGAGAGCTCGTTTGAGCTCTTTGAGTCTATGAGCAAAAATTCGCTCAACAATGCCTCCATGACCCATTTTAGCCGATCTAGTCAACCCCGTGGTGGGATTTATGAGGTACAAGCAAATCTGGAGTGGTTGACATGGATATCATTACTAAGAAATTGGATCGAGTGGAGTTGGTGGATAAAAGATAGATGAGCTACTGAACCAGACCAGGAACCCATTACAACCCTTCTCCCTAGCAAAGGGAGCCCACAATGTTGACCTAGTTCAGTCCCTAAGCCAAATAAACCTGGAACAACCCTTGACCACATTCCAGGGAGGGACCTTTGCTCCCTCAACCCTTGATTACTCTCTTCCCTCCCCCTCGACATCTGTTATCCTTGAAGATGTACAGGCTATCCATGGTTATTCCAAACCTGATTCTTTCTCCAACACTTACAACACCGGCTGGCGGACTTTGCTTGGACAAACCAGAAATCGCCTCAATTTCAGAACCAACCTAGGCCAAACCAACAGCCAAACTTGCCCCCTATTAGCAAGGACCACCAGTTAGACCCCCATATAATCTGAATAGGGTGGCCCCTCCCCCACAAAACCAAATGGACATCCTGATAAAAATGATGGCTGAAATGAAGCAAAAACACCAGGAGGAAATGGCTTTAGTAAAGGGACAGTTAAGCCAACTGTTGGACTGTAAACAATAAGGATCCCTGCCTTCCTAGCCACAACCAAACCCACGAAACATGATTAACAAAGGCCCCAATTCGTAAGAGTTTCAAGGCAATCCCGGGCAAGCTCACATGGTCTAGCCAGCCCCTCAAACACTCCCTGGATTTGGTGCTTCTTCGTCCTCATCTTCTCAAGGATCAACCCATGGTCCCAATGCCCCTACAAATGCGGTAACCTTGAGAAGTGACACCAAAACCCAGGATCCCAAATGGCCGACTCTTCCTGAGACTTCACCTTCTAAAACACCCGACTCAGAAGAGGCACTAGAAAAACCCAAGGACCCAGAAATAGATCCTATCCACATTTAGACATCATATCCCGAGGCCTTAGAGACAATCAAGAAGAAGAAAAGTGTTGTGGAAATTGAGGAGCTTTTGGAGATCTTTAAGTAGGTTCATATTAATATTCCGCTCCTCGAAGCCGTCACGAACATTCCAGCTTACGCCAAGTTCCTAAAGGATGCCTGTACACCCAAACGTAAGCCAAGACCATATGCACCTAGGAAGGTTGTGCTTTCAGAGCAAGCTAGTTCAGTAATATCAAGCAACCTTCCGCTCAAGCGAATTGACCCAGGAGCACCCCTGATATCCTGCAATATCGGGGACATGACATTTGATAGAGTGCTCCTGGACTTAGGTGCTTCCATCAATCTGATTCTGACAACCCTGTACCACCATTTTGGATTCGGAGAGTTGACACCCACACCTGTTACCATCCAATTGGCTGATAGATCTGTGAAAACCCCAAAGGGGGTTGTCAAGGATGTAATTGTGCGGGTCAAGGACTTCTATTTTCCGGTCGAATTTTTGGTGCTCGACATGGAAGTCCTTGAACATCTATAGAACACACCCATCATCCTAGGCAGACCCTTCTTAGCTACGGTTAAGGAAAACATCGATTGTGAAATGGGATGCATGGAAATCGCCTTCAGAGACAAGAAAATGCAGTTGGATATCTTCCGGACGACCAAGTCTTTTGATTGTGATTGTATTGAGGGACATGATCCCGTGGAACCTTTGGTCGAGGAATGCCTCACCCTTAGTTCTGTCTCGGATTGCCAACTCTGTAACAACTGTTTTGACCCATCACCATCTATGCCCATGGACCTTTGTAGGGCTGATTACCATCAACCAACACCATTCAAGGAAATTGTTGTTGATCAACTCCCACCCTTCCCCTTTCCATCGAACATTGTGCCGCCTACACTTGAATTGAAGATACTACCCGAGAATCTCAAGTATGTCTTCCTGGGACCTGACCAGACCTTCCCTATAATTATCAATGCCAACCTAACTAGGGATTAGGAACTTAGATTGACAGCAACCCTATCAGAACATAGGGCTGCCATTGGCTGGACTATTTTAGATTTGAAAGGAATTAGCCCCACCTATTGTACCCACAAGATCGACCTAGAAGATGGGGCACGACCCTTCCGTCAGATGCAGAGACGATTAAACCCAAATATGTAGGAGGTCGTTAAGAAGGAAATTATCAAGTGGCTTGACGCCGACATCATCTATCCCATCTCCGATAGCCACTTGGTGAGCCCCACTCAAGTGGTCCTGAAGAAAGCCGGGCTCACCGTTGTCACAAATGAGCGTGGCGAATCCATCCCCACTTGCACCACCACCGCATGGCGGGTATGTATTGATTACAAGAAACTCAATGAAGCAACCAAGAAAGATCATTTCCCCCTACCATTCATCAACCAGATTCTTGAAAGATTAGTAAGGCAAAAGTATTTTTGCTTCCTAAATGGATATTTAGGATATAACCAAGTCGCACTCCTGAAGATCAAGAGAAGACCACATTCACTTGCCCGTACGGCATATTTGCATTCCGTCGTATGCCATTTCGGTTATGCAATGCACCCGCTACCTTTCAGCATTGCATGCTAGCCATTTTTTCAGAAATGGTGGATGAATACTTGGAGGTCTTTATGGATGATTTCTCTATGTTTGGGAATTCATTAGACCACTGTTTGAGCAACTTGGATAAAATCGTGAAATGATGTATCGATGTTAATTTGGTGTTAAGTTGGGAAAAGAGTCATTTCATGGTTCAAGAAGGAATTGTCCTCGGTCACATTGTATCACATAAGGGCATTGAGGTGGATCGGGCTAAAGTTGATTTGATTTCCAAACTTCCTTCGCCTAGCTCAGTCCGGCAGATCCGTTCGTTCCTTGGACATGTTGGCTTCTACCGAAGGTTCATCAAAGACTTCTCCAAGCTTTCCAAACCCTTGACCGACCTTCTGGCCAATGACGTCCTATTCCACATGACCTCTGATTGCATCCAGGCTTACCACACCCTCCAGGACTTAGTCTCCTCAGCACCTATACTTCAGCCCCTGGATTGGTCCCAGGACTTTGAGATCATGTGTGATGCATCAGATTTTTCCATAGGCACCGTCCTGGGACAAAGACAAGACAAGAAACTCGTGGTGATCTACTACGCGAGCATGACATTGGACGAGGCCCAACGAAATTATACGGTCACAGAAAAGGAACTGCTCGCTGTAGTTTTTGGACTTGAAAAGTTATGATCTTACCTTCTGGGATCCCACGTGACCATCTATACAGACCATTCAGCCATCCGGCACCTATTGGCTAAAAAGGATGCGAAGCCCAGGCTCATCAGATGGATCCTACTCTTGCAGGAATTTGACCTGGAAATCCACAATAAAGCCAGATCAAAGAATGTGGTGGTTGACCACCTATCCAGAATCCACCCAGACCACATTGGGCCCTCCCTGCCTTTATCCAACACCTTTCTCGATGAGCACATTCTGATTGTGCAAGACAAGAAACTACCTTGGTATGCTGACTATGTCAACTACCTGGTTGTAGGTCAGACCCTGCATAGCTGGTCTAAACAGCAATGAGATAAGTTCTTGGCCGAGGCCAAGCATTATTTCTAGGACGATCCCATGCTATTTCGCCTATGTGCTGATCAGATCATTAGGAGGTGTATCCCTGAGGATGAGGTTCAGAGTATGCTATCTTTTTGTCACAACCAAGCTTGTGGTGGCCACTTCTCTGGGAAGAAATGACTGCAAAGGTTCTGTAGTCTGGATTTTACAGGCCTTCCTTATTTAAGGATGCACATAGTTTCTCTAAGACTTGCTCTCATGCCAGACGCTGGGGACCATGACCAGAAAAGACATGATGCCCCTCCAACCCATTTTGATTGTCGAGATCTTCGACGTTTGGGGTATTGATTTTATGGGCCCCTTCCCACCATCCAACGGCTTTGAGTACATCTTAGTCTCTGTAGACTATGTCTCCAAATGGATTGAAGCCGTTGCCACCCGCCGATGAGATCATAAGCTATCATGGACTTTATTAAGCAGAACATCTTCTCCTAGTTTGGAATACCAAAGGCCATGATCAGTGATGGTGGAAGTCATTTTATCCACACCCAAATTCGTGCCCTACTCAGAAAATACGGGGTTAACTGATAAGAAGGTTTTTGCTTTCGCATAATGTAATTAAGATGATTTGTCATTTTAGTAACAAAGTGGTGGAAAACTACTTAACAAAGCAATTACAATAAAAATTAACCACTCACAGAAGAGCGGGTCATATCCACAGGGAGGCAATGATGCAATAAAATCTCGATTATTTCGTATTCGTTCAATCAAGTGCAAAATCCATAGTCAAATCTGACATGAAATGCAACAGAAAGAAGATGCACAATAACTCAAAAATATAAGGGTAGATGTGCAATTTTTCCTCACTAAAATATTCAATAAATATGTGATGAAGCTATGTAATTTCCAATTGACATGCATTAGAGAAAATTTATGCACATCTTAATCCAAAACCAATGTCAAACAATGCGAATGACAAAAGCCACGCAATTGTAAGAAAGCTTGAGTATGAAGTCGCAATTTCACTCAATATTATAATCATAAATCAAAATTCATTTTCATGGCAATGGCATTCAAATGTAATTATTAATTAAAGTAAAAGCAGAGGATTTTACCTCTCTCCTTCTTACGCATGGGAGAGAGGTTCATTCGAGGCGCTACTCCTACAAGAGGTCGGCTGAAGCGAGGCCTTCGCGGTGGTGGCGGTGGTGCATCGTGAGATGGCCGGAGCCGGCCTACCGGAGGAAAGGAGTGGCAGCGATGGAGGAGCCTGCTGCTGGCTGCGCGTGCTCTAGGTGCAAGGAGAGCAGCGTGCGGGCACTGCAGGCATTGCAGACGCACACAATGCGTGGGCACGTGGAGGCGCGAGCTCTGCAGGGCGCATAGGTGCGCGTGGGCGTGCTGGTGGCGCCGGCTGCAGGTGCTGCAGGGAGGCGTTGGAGTGTGGGCGTGTGCTGGCGCGGCTCTGCAGGCTGCAAGGGGTGCACGGGCATGGGTGCTGGAGCGCGGGCTGCTGGAGGGTGGGTGTGAAGGCGTGTGGAACGTGCACTGTGGCGAGCGGAGGTGTGGAAGTGCAGGGGCGCTGGAGGTTCTGGAGAAGCCGAGGAGGCGTGGGCGTGCTGGCTGGGTTGGAGGCGCGTGGTGGGTTTGATGGAGTGGGAGGGGGCTGCTGGCGCATGCGCTGGCTGAGGTGAGGGTGCTGGGGTGAGAGCGCGCGCGCGTAGGTGGCTGGTAAGGGCGCTGATGCTGCTAGTGATGAAGTGAGGGCGTGCGGTGGTGCAAGTGCTGGAGGTGGGTTAGAACAGCTGGTGAAGGCGAGAGCGTGGGCGTGTGCTGGCTGAGTTGAGGGCGCGGTGGCAGATGGCGCTTGCGCTGAAGGTGGGTGCGTAGAGGCTGGCGTTAGTTGGCTGAGGTGAGGAGTTGCAGAGACTCTTTGGCGGTGTGGGCTGTCACCCCACACGCCCACGGTGGTGAGTCGTTCTGTCGCAGTGAGGCCAGTGGTATGGAATGGAAGAGGAGCATGGTCCTCTAAACACAGTGAGGAACAAAGGGTGGTGGCCTCCTCTCAACGGCAGCTCTCCCTTCTCCTTTTGTAGCCATGGCCACACTGATTTCAAATTCAAAATGCCGTAGCATGAATGTGATGTGCAGGAAAAGGAGGCGAAGCCGGAGGAGTAACCTGTGCAAGGAGAAAAAGAATAAAAGAATAAAATAATTAGGGTTATTTATACATAACACCTTAACTTCTATTAAAATAGTGCATGTAATTAATTAAGTAATTAAATGTATGCAACCCTAGGTTAATTCTAAATGCATGAATTATGTACTTAAGCTAAAAATATGAATTAATTTATTTACATCCTAATGTATGCTACCTAAATGTTAAAATTAATTTAATGTCTAGACATTTAGATACTTAAATAGCCCACGAATATGGGCCAACCAAATACCCCCATGTCTAGTTTTTGCTAGTCCCTAGCAAAATCAAGCAAAACCTAGCACTCCAAGTAGACTAGCCAACACAATCGATCTTCCTTTAGAAACATATTAAGTTCAGACTTTAGACCTAAGGTCCCAAGTAGTTGTTAAGTTACAGACTAGGTAGGCTAAAGACGAGTTGCAGGCACAAGTTTCCCTGATTTTTGACTCTACGCTAAGGTTTATTGATCCCTGATTGCATAGTAAAAATGCACCAACAATTGTGCCATCTTGTGCTATTTCCTAGCATTGCCTGTGTATATTAAGTAGCCATAGTCGCATTTATAAAAATAAACGCATGCATGCATTTATTTGAGAGGGGAGGAGAGTGAATAAAATGGCCTCGAAATTAACGTATTCCTTAAGTGCTGCCTCGCAAAATCTCCATCTTCATTTTTTATTGGATTTGAATTTCTTCTCCTCCGCGACTGCAGGGCATGGCTTGATCTTCTTCGCGCCATTCTCTGCACTAGCTTGCCCTGCCAGCCGCATGCACAGCCATGCACAACCCAGGGCATGGCTGTGCTTGCCTCCTTCCTCTTTAAAAAGGGCACAGCTATCTTCTTTGCGGAGGGCCTGGTACACACAACACCGATAGAACCCTTCCTTCTCCAGGTCGTCTCCTCCCCTCTCCCCCCCATACGCAGCCTCTCTTCTTCTTGAGGAGCTACGCTGCGGGCAGGAGCAGCTCACAGTGGTACGCAACCACCACTGTGAGTCCCACCACCGCCCAGCTCATCAAAGAGCCGGTGGGCGTGGTGGTTCACCTCTCTAATTTCGTCGTTCCAGCCATTTCCGCCATTGCCGCAAATCTAGATCTTTGAAGCTCAAGCACAGCAGCAGCACGGCACCGGCCTCTCCTTCCGCGCACGCAAGCCACTGCGTGCCCCTATAGCAGTCGGCGACGCTTCTTCCGCGCGTGCAGGCTCGCTCCGCAGCGCCCACGCACGCAGAATAGGCCACAGCCGGTCGCGCGAGCCGAGCACGCACTATAGCTATTGTTCATGCTAGAGAGCGCGACATTGTAGCTACAGTGTGGTGACCGGAAAGCTTCTCACTTATCTGGTCACTGTGCGCTCTCTCTCCGTGCCGCAACCGTCGCCCGCTCGTCCACGTGCTTGCTCCCACGTACGCCAGCGCCTGCACCCGTTTGCACCCGCGTCTCTCCCAGCGCCCGCTTCTTCGCCCGCCTTCCCCTTAGCGTGCAGCGCGCTTCGCTGCAGTCCCTCCCTCGCGCCTGCTCCCTCCAGTGTGTGCATGCATCTTCGTGCCTATGCGCCTGCGCCGGCGCATGGACCATCAGACGATGGGCGCAGCCTCCAGACGGCTTAAACGCCCGTGCCTTCTTCACTCCAGCAGACGCTCTCTCTCTCTCTCTCTCACAGACACACACACCTCACGCGCACACACACACCACACTTGTACACACTCACGTGTACACTCACTCACTCACTTGTACACGACTATATACTTATATATATATTTATATACATACATATATATATATACATATACCTATACATATATTAGTACCTATACAACTAAGTATAAGTATATATATACATATATATACACATATATTTATACATATATACATATATACAAATATACATACATATATACATATATATCTATCTATCTACATATATCTATATACATAGATACTTAGACTAATATATCTATATACATATACACATATATATGACTATATACATATATTAATATATGTATATATATATATATATATTACTATGTGTATATATATATATATATATATATATATATATCTATATCTATATATAGTTATATATACATACATCTATCTATATATATATTTACATATCTATATATATATACATATATAACTACATATACACCTATATAATTATAACCATATATATATATATATATTTATACATATACATATATATATATTTTTTTTTTTCATATCACCTACCACACGTTGTATCGCAGGAATATCTGCACCAGTTGCTGATATTCCGGATACACGTGTACAGAAAGCGTCTCCGCACACATCTTCCACCCATCCATCCTACACTCCCCGCGGCACTTTGTCCTGTTGGTTGCGTCTTCCTAGACGACGATCAACTCGACACTGTGCTACACGCCATTTCCACCTCCACCCCCACCCCTATATACATATATAATATATACATATATATATACTATATTTATCTTATTTCTATTTCTCTTTTCTACAATTAAAAAGATAAAAAAATATATAAAAAAGAAAAGATAATCCTTGACTTGCAGGTACTCAGTCTTGCGAATAGCAAGACCAGTTTTGGAACCCTAATTTGGCTCAAAGCCAAGAACCTGATTTTGAGGGTGTACCTCAAGGAAAAAAAATTATCAGAAAAAAAATCTTAAATTGAAAAACGCCAAAAACATAATAAGCGAACGGAAGAGATTCATTGTAGGACAGGCATAGAAACTTATTCACCTCTAATCCCGCTTCCCTGAGTTCGACCCTGGGCCTAAAAGTGACCAAGATAAAATCAAGTAGGCTAGGTTAAAAATTTTGTAAAAAGATGGTTAGGCTCGATTTTGGTTAACCACTATACTCATTTCAATGATTAAATCACCATATTAACACAACCTATCCGAGCTCGACCATACCTTTTTTCTGGCGTCGTTGCTGGGGAAGTGCGCATTCAGGTAAGTTTCTACTCCATTCCTTTAATTTTTCTCTTCTCACACCCTTCTCTTCACGGGTGTTTCTGTTTGTTGATGTGTAGGTGAACCAGTTGCAAGGAGAAGGCAGGCAGACGAAGTCGAAGATGTGGGCAGATCCAAGGCGGGAACGAGAGTGTAAAGCCGCCAGCACCGCATTGGAACTTCGCCCACGTTGCTGAACAGGTAGGTCTCTCTTTCTTAGCAACTTAGGTCAACTTGTCACCTTAATAATAATAATAAAAAAACTTTTTGGGATCTCTTGGGGCAAGTGGATTAAAAAATCACTTGTTTGATTATTTGCCATCACTCCCACCACCCCAGGATTTCCCGCCTAACTTCGCATAGCGAAAATCCAAGAATCTTGATTCTTGAATCTATCACCGTGTGAAGTATTCTTTGAGGCAAAGATAAATAGATTGATTGCCATCCCTCTTTGCCTCATTTATCTGCAATTCGGGATCACCTTTTTGGTGGGGAGACTTGGAATTGAGTTGATTCCAACCCCACCACGACCTTTCACGTGCCTAAGATTCGATCCCGAATACTTCAACCCCAACAATTTGATTTTCTTTATCTTATGGTTGAGCCTTGTGTGTGGAACATCATTTTGGTGATTGGGAGCACTTGAATTGAAGTGCTTTGGCTCCCTTTCACACTAATCTAAAATTGACTCGTGCATCCACACATAGAAATCTCCATCTAGGGAAGCCCATTGCATTTTAGCATGCATTAACTAACTGACATTGAAGAAGGGTTTGTTGGGCTTAGAAGAAAACTTGTATTCTCTCAAAACCCGGAGATTGGTTGAATTGGTAATTTAAAGAAATCCTAAAATCCATACTACTTAAGGCTGAATTCTAAAAACCATTCACCAATTAAAACATCAATTCGGGGAGATTTCCCCGTTGCGTGCTTGGTTTACACACTCTCATAAAATCAACCACTTCGGCATTACCCGTAAATAACGCCCTTCACATTCCAGAAGCACTTGATCCTAAGCCTCTAATTAAAACTGGTAGCAACTTGACCCTTATTAAGGATTGGAGGTCTAACTACTTGCGTGTAGTGCCTACGTGCTGGTGAGGGTTCCCGCGTGCTATCGGGTGTCTAAGACTTGGGCAAACGACATTTCAATCTGGCCCGGTGGTTCCGCGGTGCTCGCATTCGGTTCCGTAGGTCGTGATAGTAGGTAACTTAGATCTTTAGGTCTAAGGGCACACTGTAGAGGTTAGGAATTTGATTGTATTGATTTGTCATCAAGTGTACCCTTGCGGCGTCATTTCTCTCATCTGCTTTTCCCTTCGTATCCCTTCAATTCTTCCTGCGGTAATGCATGTTTGGGAGGAGGTCACAAAACCCTGAACTGTGTGAATTGTCTGATAATTTTAGAAAGGAAGCCGAATCATCCTCCTCCTCCACAAACATGGCTGCACGCCCACCCCCAAATCCCGAGGGAGGAAACCACCCTCAAAACCCACCAGGTGGTGGAGCCTTGGATCCCATAACCCGCCTCCAAGCCCAAATGGAAATGTATAATGAACAAATTGAAGCCATTAGGGAAACATTGGAGGAAATGCAGAACCCTCCTGAATGAGAGGAGCCTAGGTCTCTTAGCTCCTATCAAAATCTTGCTGCTACAGAGACCATAGGACAAATTCGAGTCCCCATGGGTGGGGACAACTTTGAATTGAAACCAAACATAATTGGCCTGATAAATTTTCACTTCCATGGTCTTGCAAGTGAAGATCCTTTTCTCCACTTGGAAGACCTAACCCGATTGGCTGAAACTGTTAAACCAAGAAATATCGGGTTACCTATAGTCCTCATGAAAATGTTCCCTTTTTCATTACGGGATAAAGCGTCGCAGTGGTTACGCACCCTTGGGAGAACCATCTACTCTTGGGAAGAGATGTGAACAGCGTTTCTCAAGAAGTTCTTCCCAATCGGGCGAACCAATGTGCTTCGTCGTGCTATCACTTCATTTACACAACAAAACGGCGAACAGTTTCACGAGGCATGGGAGCGATATAATGACCTCCTCTGGAAGTGTCTGCACCACGGTCTGCCTAAGTGGCATATAGCTCAGATTTTCTACTATGGGCTAAATGAGACTTTGAAGCGATTGCAGACGCTTCTTGCCGAGGGAATTTCATGAATAAAGACGAGAATGGAGCATTCGAATTATTTGAAAATGTGAGCGAAAACTCAATGAAAAATGCTTCCATTGTCGCCTTTAATCATACCAGCCTACCCCGTAATGTCCACGAAGTTGACACGGGACCCTCCCATTCATCCACAGATCTCAGCCTTATCGCACAAAAATTGGATGAAGTCTCCGTCGTGCACAAGAAGCTGGACGAGCTTCTGGCCAACCCCGCCCATTCTATGGCAAACACCCCCACCTCACCACTTCATCACAATCCCAATTCTTCCAACACCAGGCTTATCCCGAGAAACCCTATAAGACCTTCCTTACCGAGTGTCGCACCGAGCGATTAGGTAAGTCATGTGGATCTGGCTTCTGCAAGCTAGTATTTTGACATGGAGGACCAAGCCTCTGTGTGCTCGGATGCGTATTTACATGCGGACGCGTCTTCTGGCATGGAAGACGCTTGCGCCTTGGGAAACAACCCGTTCTTTGCCACTTATAACCCAGGGTGGAGAAATCATCCAAACTTCGCATGGTCCAACAACCCGCAGTGCCAAAACCCCGCGGGTGGACCAATGCGACCGTCCGCACCCGTCATCCCAAGGGCCCAGTCTAATCCTATGGCGAATCCGCCATCGGGTCCTTGCGTACCGCAAACAGAACACGCATCAAGTCCTCTTGGCAAATTGATGCGAATGATGATGGAAATGTCAAAGCGCCATGAAGAGAACATGACCTCTCTTTAGCACCAATTGGTGCAGCAGAATGTTGAGATCAGTCAACTACGCATGGCGACTCGATCTCAGGGCAGTCTTCCAGCCCAACCTATTCCAAACCCGCGAAATTTCGTACCCCGTGGTCCTCAACCACAGGTACGACCTTCTCAGTGGCAAGTTCATCAGATTCTGCAAGCTCCGAGCATTCCACTGGGATTTCAGGCTAATCCCGCTGCAGCACCTCACTCTTATGTCCCTATTGCGAACCCTCCTCCGCCTTATGATCCCACTGGACCTGCATCATCCAATGCAATCACTACGAGGAGCGGCAAGCAGACCGTCGATCCGCCTCGACCTGATCCTGGTCCGTCTTCTTCATCGCCCTCTCATTCGGGATGCGCGCCGTACTCGCGAGAGGACGATACACCCAAATTGGTGCCAGAATCAGTCCCATTCCCTGAGGCTCTACTGAGGGAGACAAAAGGCAAGAAGAAGGATACACAGGCCTTTGATAACCTGCGTAATTTGTTTAGGGATGTTGAAATCAAGGTACCCCTGCTTGAGGCTATTGACCATATACCTACTGTCGCCCGATTTTTCAAAGACTACATAACACCCAGGCGACAGTCAAAGAAAACTAAGAATCCGGTGGTTCTCTCGCCCCATGCGAGTTGGGCTATACTGTTAAATCTACCACCGAAGCAGAAAGATCCAGGCACACCGCTTATTTCCTGTAGCATCCAAGGCTGCAATTTTAACCGTGCCATGCTTGATCTAGGATCTTCCATCAATCTTATACCAACCATCATGCTCGAAAAATTTTCCTTGGAAAATCTGAAACCCACCCCTATCACGTTATAGTTGGCAGATCATTCTGTCAAAATTTCAAAGGGTGTGGTGGAAGATGTGGTGGTTAGGGTCAACAGTCTCTGTTTTCCTGTTGACTTTCTTATTTTACATATGGAAATTCCTAGCTCATTTTCTGATTGTCTGATCATCCTTGGTCGACCTTTCTTGGCCACAGCCCACGCCCATATCGACTGCGAGTCAGGCTGTATTGAGATTGCCGTTGGATCTGAAAAGCTCAAGCTTAACATCTTCAAGGCAGTGAAGAACTTTGATTGCGATTGCATCAAGGATGACACGTCTGATGAGGACATGGCCGTCAGCGAGTGTATCGGACTAATTGGGACCTATTCTGACTGCTGCGGACTGCCTTTAAACACTGAAGATTGCCTGACCGACACATATTGTGACGTTCCCCCATCCCTCCCTATTCCTGTACCTTCTCCTGGCCAGACTTTTGACGAGGTTTTCTCCGCTTCCCATACCTCGTGGTCTGAGTCATATCCAGGCTACTCACCGCCGGTCCACACTTTTGAAGACCGGATTACCCTTTCTTTCCCGCCAAATCAGGTGGAGTTGCAACTCCACACTGGGACCTTGAGACCATATACTACCCACTGGGGCTATTCCTTTTTGGATCCATTTATCCAAGAAGCCCCTCTTCTTGGCCAATTTGAGGGCCAACTTCTTCCTCCTGACTTGTTTTCCGATCCGCCTGGGACACTCTCGTCCCAAGAAATGCCAGATCTTTCGCCATCCACTCTCGAGCTCAAAGAGCTGCCTAGTATACTTAAGTATGTTTTCGTGGGACCAAATGAAACACTCGTAATCATCAGTTCAAAATTGACCAGGGAGCAAGAGTGAAAACTAACAAAGGTCCTTATGTAACACAAGGCAGCCATTGGATGGTCTTTATCAGATTTAACTGGCATTTGCCCCTCCTACTGCACTCACCGTATATATATGGAGGAGGAGGCTAGACCTTCCTGCGACATGCAGCGACGTCTCAACCCTAACATGGCTGAGGTCATTAAGAAGGAAATTATTAAGTGGCTGGATGCAGGTATAATCTACCCGATCAGCGATGGCCCTTGGGTGAGTCCGATTCACGTCGTACCCAAAAAGGCAGGACTCACCATCCATGTTAATGACAGGGGTGAATCCATCCCTACACGCACTCCTACATCTTGGATAGTGTGTGTAGATTATAGGAAACTCAGTGTTGCAACTAAGAAAGATCACTTTCCGCTACCTTTCATTGACCAAATCCTAGAGCGGTTAGCGGGAAATAAAATTTTCTGTTTCTTGGATGAATTCTCAGGATATAACCAGGTGTCAATTGACCCCCGGGACCAAGAGAAAACCACCTTTACCTGCCCCTTCGGCACCTTTGCATTTAGAAGGATGCCGTTCGGACTTTGTAACGTGCTAGCAACTTTCCAGAGATGTATGCTGGCAATATTTCATGACATGGTGGGTGACTTTCTCGAGGTCTTCATGGATGACTTTTCGATCTTTGGACCATCTTTCGATGACTGTCTTGCACACCTGCCCCGTATCCTTAGGAGATGTATTGATGTAAACCTCGTGCTTTCCTAGGAAAAAAGTCATTTTATGGTACACGAGGGAATTGTTCTCGGACATATCATCTCCGACAGGGGTATCGAGGTTGACAGAGCTAAGCTTGACGTAATTGCTGATTTACCTGTGCCTGGGTCTGTCAAACAAATCTGCTCCTTCCTGGGACACGTCGGTTTCTATAGGAGATTCATCAAAGATTTTTTCAAGATTTCTCGACCTTTAACTCATCTCCTATCAACCGACGTACCCTTCGATATGGGCCCCGACTGCATACGAGCATTCACGCAGCTGCGTAATGCTGTCACCAAGGCCCCTGTTCTCCAGCCACCTGATTGGTCCCTCGACTTTGAACTCATGTGTGACGCTTCCGACCTTGCAGTCGGAGCCATCCTGGGACAAAGATGCGATAGACACCCCTTCGTGGTGTACTATGCCAGTAAGACGTTGGACGAGACCCAGCGTAATTATACTACCACTGAGAAAGAACTACTGGCGGTCGTCTTTAGGCTGGAGAAATTCCACTCTTAGCTTCTGGGATCACACGTTATTGTTTTCACTGATCACACGACCATTCGCCATCTCATGCACAAGAAGGAAGCCAAGCCTAGACTGATTCGTTGGATCCTTCTGCTCCAAGAATTTGACATTGAGAACCGCGATAATGCCGAAGCCCAGAATGTTGTGGCTGATCACCTTTCTAGACTAGACCCTGACCATATTGGACTTACTCTGCCAATTAATGTGATTTTTCCTGATGAGCACCTATTGGCAATTAATGTGGCAAGTGGACCGTGGTATGCCGACATTGCCAATTACCTTGCTTCTGGATCCCTTCCACGTGGCTGGCCTAAAAACCAGTGCGAGCGTCTCATGGCAGAAGCAAAGTATTATTTCTGGGATAATCCACTTCTTTTTCGAATAGGTGCTGATCAAATCATCTGTCGCTGTGTTCCTGACAGCGAATTCCCCAGTGTGCTATCCTTCTGCCACGATCAGGCCTGCGGAGGCCATTTCTCTGGGAGGAAAATTGCAGCCAAGCTGTTGCAGTGCGGTTTCTTTTGGCCCTCCCTTCACCAGGTTGCACACAATTATGCCAAACATTGCACTAGGTGCCAGTCGTTATGGTCAATGTCACGTCGTGGCATAATGCTTTTACAACCCATCCTAGCTGTGGAAATCTTCGACATTTGGGGAATTGATTTCATGGGTCCCTTTCCTCCTTCCAACGGCTTCGAATTTATCCTCGTGGCTGTTGATTATGTTTTGAAATGGATCGACGCTATTCCCACGCGCCGTGCTGACCATGTTATATCCACTCGAATTGTCAAAGACCACATTTTTGCGTGCTTTTGGATCCCTCGAGCCATTATCTTGGATGGAGGAAGCCACTTTACCCATGCTTCTTTTCGGGCACTTTTGAGGAAATACGAAGTCCACCATCGTATCGCATCCCTGTATCATCCTCAGATGAACGGCTAGGCAGAGGTGTTGAACCGACAAATCAAGCAAATTCTCCAGAAGACGGTTCGGCCTGACCGTAAGGACTGGTTCGACAAGCTGATTGACGCACTTTGGGTGTATCGGACAGCCTTCAAGGCTCCCCTTGGTATGTCTCCTTATAGAATCGTTTACGGGAAGCCTTGTCATTTGCCCATGGAGTTGGAGCACTGCGCTTATTGGGTGGTTCGCCAATGTAACCTCGACTCAGACTTGTGTGGTCGCGAAAGGAAACTCCAACTCCAGGAGCTGGAAGAGCTCCGTCGTGAAGCCTATGATTCTGCCTTAACTTTCAAGCAACGCACTAAGGCTTTTCAGGATAGCCGTATTCGACGGAAGGAATTTGAGCCATCTCAGCAAGTTTGGCTCTATAATGCCCGGCTCAAATTCTTTCCTGGGAAATTGAAGTCCAAATGGACTGGTCCTTTTCTGGTCTCGAGACCATTTCCAAACGGGGCCGTTGAGATTGAAGATCCCAAATCTGGGCATAAATTTACGGTCAATGGGTAGCGTTTGAAACCCTATCTTACTCATGAACCTGCCTCCATTGGAGAAACTGTTGCCCTGCTAGAGGGTAACTAATTTTGTGCCTCATTCTGAGTCTAGCTGGGGACGTTAAATTCAGCGCTCGTTGGGAGGCACCCCAACAACACTTCGCCACTGTCACGTTCACTTCACTTTTCCCTTCACCACCCACCATCCACCCACCCTACCACCTTGCTGTATACCCTGCACCTCAGCCCTCGTTACCCGATCTTTCGTCCTTCCTCTACCCTACCCTGCATGCATATGAGGACATAGCATCGTTTGGCATGGGGGGGTGGACCAATGGTGGATAGGCATCCATAGGATCTGGGTATTTTAGGGTATCATGCAGTCTCCATCTATCTATAAATATGTTCAAAAAAAAAAATGGTGTTTAGTAATGATCTGAAGGCTGAAACAAAAATACAATAAGTGTTTATGGATATTCAACCACTGTTTTGAAGACTTTCCAGGCCACAGAAGCTTGATTCGCTTAGGCTCGGCTTAATTCACTTGAGCATTGACAAGGTAGATCGAAATCTCTCCTAACTAATGTACCTAAGACACCAGTACATGATTCGTTGGTTTGCTTCTACTCAAGAGCCTAAGTAATCTTGGTTCACACTACACATATCAAGAAAGACCAGGTGAACATATGATCCAACCCTAGTGTTCATTAGGGAAGGTGGAGTCCTTACCTGTGCGCGTAGGTAGACTTTTTATCCTAGGCTTTAGTCTTGTGTTTAGGAGGGACTCTTTCCACCAAAAAGAAACTCTCCCACCAAAAGAAAAGTGTGCTCCTCCAAATAATGTTGTAAGAGATATACTGACACGTGTTTCAAAAAAAAAGAAAGATGTAAATAAGTCAGTATATCTTTCAAATATCTGTAAAGTCTTATCCCTACAAAAGTTCTTCAGGGCAAGTTACAAATACCCTATTTTCTTTTAGCCACAAATGAAATAAAATGAGAGTTAAGTTTTCCGTCATCTTTTTGAGGGTCAATCCAAAGACACGAGCTGAAACTGGGACCAACCTGCACTTAACAATTCGTGAAACCCTGGGCTTGAGTCTTAATGTTCATCTGGTCAGTCTTGATCTTTCACTATGCACAAGCCATAATCTCTTGAGCTCTCGAGTACGGCAAAAACCTCTTGGGTCCTGGAAATCGTACTTAAGGTTTAAATATCAAGAGTCCTGGTTAGTCGGGAGATGTTCTATGTCACATAAGACTTAAAGTACTGGTAGTCTTCTCTGCAATTGGTTCTCACAATATCCAACAAATAAACACACCTATGTTGCCTCTGAAAAAGATCTTCACCTTAAAGATCACTTCTAAATACAATACAAAAATGTTTTGCTAGGGACTAGCAAAAGATAGGCATGGGGGTATGATTGCACAGCAAAAATGCACCAACAATTGTGCCATCTTGTGCTATTTCCTAGCATTGCCTGTGTATATTAGGTAGCCATAGTCGCATTTGTAAAAATAAATGCATGCATGCATTTATTTGAGAGGGGAGGAGAGTGAATAAAATGGCCTTGAAATTAACGTATTCCTCAAGTGCTACCTTACAAAATCTCCATCTTCATTTTTTATTGGCTTCGAATTTCTTCTCCTCTGCGGCTGTAGGGCATGGCTTGATCTTCTTCGCGCCATTCTCTGCACTAGATTGCCCTGCCAGCCGCATGCACAGCCATGCACAGCCCAGGGCATGGCTGTGCTTGCCTCCTTCCTCTTTAAAAAGGGCACAGCTATCTTCTTTGCAGAGTGCCTGGTACACACAACACAGACAGAACCATTCCTTCTCCAGGCCGTGTCCTCCCCTCTCCCCTCCATACGTAGCCTCTCTTCTTCCTGAGGAGCTACGCTGCGGGCAGGAGCAGCTCACAGTGGTACACAACTACCACTGTGAGTCCCACCACCGCCCAGCTCATCAAAGAGCCAGTGGGCGTGGTGGTTCACCTCTCTGATTTCGTCGTTCTAGCCATTTCCGCCATTGCCGCAAGACTCGAGCTTTGAAGCTCAAGCATAGCAGCAGCACAGCACCGGCCTCTCCTTTCGCACGCGCAAGCCACCGCGCGCCCCTGCAGCAGTCAGCGAAGCTTCTTCCATGCACGTAGGCTCGCTCCGTAGAGCCCGTGCACGTAGAACAGGCCACAGCCGGTCGCGCGAGCCGAGTGCGCAGTGTAGCTATTGTTCACGCTAGAGAGCGTGACACTGTAGCTACAGTGCGGTGACCAGAAAGTTTCTCACTTATCCGGTCACCGCGCGCTCTCTCTCCGCACCGCAACCGTCACTAGCCCGTTCGCGTGCCTGCTCCCGCATACGCCAGCGCCCGCATCTGTCTGCTCCTGCATCTCTCCCAGCGTCGGCTTCTTCGCCTGCATTCCCCTCAGCGCGCAGCGCGCTCGCTGCAGTCCCTCCCTCGCGCCCGCTCCCTCCAGTATGCGCGTGCATCTTCGCGCCTACGTGCCTGCGCCTACACGTGGACCATCAGACGACGGGCGCAGCCTCCAGACGGCTTAAACGCCCGCACCTTCTTCACTCTAGCAGACGCTCTCTCTCTCTCTCTCTCACAGACACACACCTCACGCGCACACACACACCACACTTGTACACACTCACGTGTACACTCACTCACTTGTACACGACTATATACTTATATATATATATATTTTATATACATATATATATATATATATACATATATCTATACATATATTAGTACCTATACAACTAAGTATAAGTATATATATACATATATATACACATATATTTATACAAATATACATACATATATACATATATATCTATAACTATAAATACATATATATATATATATATCTACATATATCTATATACATATACACATATATATAACTATATACATATATTTCTATATATATATATATATATATATATATATATATATATATATATATATATGTATGTATGTATGTATGTATGTATATCTATATGTCTATATCTATATATAGTTATATACACATACATATATATCTAATTATAAATAAATATATACATATACATATATATATATATACATACATCTATCTATATATATATTTACATATCTATATATATATACATATATAACTACATATACACCTATATAATTATAACCATATCTATATATATATACATAGATATATATTTATACATATATATATATATTTTCATATCACCTACCACATGTTGTATCGTGGGAATATCTGCACCAGTTGCTGATATTCCCCGATACACGCGTATAGAAAGCGTCTCCGCACACATCTTCCACCCATCCATCCTACACTCCACATGGCACTTCGTCCTGTTGGTTGCGTCTTCCTAGACGACGATCAACTCGACATCGTGCTACACGCCATTTCCACCTCCACCCCTACCCCTATATACATATATATAATATATATATCTATATATATATACTATATTTATCTTGTTTCTATTTCTCTTTCATGCTATCAAAAAGATAAAAAAATATATAAAAGAGAAAAGATAATCCTTGACTTGCAGGTACTCAATCTTGCGAATAGCAAGACCAGTTTTGGAACCCTAATTTGGCTCAAAGCCAAGAACTTGATTTTGAGGGTGTACCTTAAGGACAAAAATTATCAGAAAAAAATCTTAAATAGAAAAACACCAAAAACATAATAAGCGAACGGAAGAGATTCGTTGTAAGACAGGCATAGAAACTTATTCACCTCTAATCCCGCTTCCCTGAGTTCGACCCTGGGCCTAAAAGTGACCAAGATAAAATCAAGTAAGCCAAGTTAAAAATTTTGTAAAAAGATGGTTAGGCTCGATTTAGGTTAACCACTATACTCATTTCAACGATTAAATCACCATATTAACACAACCTATCCGAGCTTGACCAATCCCTGAGATTAAAGCATCCATGCATGTGCGTTGGTCTGAGTTATTTGAGTTAAAGGAAAAAGGATTTTTTTTTGAATAATATATATATATATATATATATATATATATATATATATATATATATATATTTGTTTGATTCCTCTAAGTTTAACCTCGGATCAGCTATCAACACGGTCTATGTCAGATTCATTGTCCCCATCACCGTACCTCGAAGGGTGCTTGGCTTTCGATGCTTCGAGATAGCACCGCCCATAGCGACCCCAAGAACTCCTGGCAATTGACACTTCGAGATAGTATCGCCCATGGATTTCTTAAGCGAATTTAGGCCTGTGGCAATTGGCACTTCGAGATAGGGCCACCCATGGTACCTGAACTACACAATGCGCTTACATGCCCCCAATAGGATGGATATCCTAAGAGACAAGCACCGAGGAAGTAATATGTTATCATCGCATCCTCAAGGTGAGTATATTTTGTGGCAGGAACTCTTCCAATCAAATTATGTTTTCAAGCCTCTCCTAAGTCAAAACTAAGAGAACAAAATTTCTTTTAAGAAAGGAATTAAGGTGATCACTTACACAAGACCAAGTGTGAGAAATTTGGATGCTTGGGTTACAAGGACCCGTAAATCAAAAGGTAGAATAAGACTCCAGGTACTACCTCACCTTTTAACTCAATCCCTAGCTTTCCTTCCTCAACCTCCTGAGGAATGGTCCGCAACTTAACTCCTACTTAAGTTTTTAAGTCCACGAAGGACCCTAAAGGTCTAAAGCTAGTAGTTCATTTAGCTTCTAAAGTTTGACCCTAGAACCAACTTAGTCTCACCTAGAGTTCTGATTTGCTTAAGAATGCAGGACCAGCCAGTTAAGCTCAATAATTACAAAATATTTTTCTCTTTGTTCTCTCTCTCTTTTTTTTTAATGCAAATGTATGCAGTGCGGAATGCTTTAACTAAATGCATGAATGCACTATGTATAAATGCTATGTATATCCCCAAGTACACCCCCCCATGCCTAAAATCTTCAATGTCCCCATTGCATAGAAGGATATTACCTGGGTTAGAGATGGGCTGTCGTTCTTTTGTTAGTAGCCGAGTAGCCAAAGAACCCACAAATCAGGTTCAAGGATTGCAGAAATAGGCCCTAAAAATGAGCAAAGTAATGTTAGCCTAGAAAATAGGTAACCTAGGATGTTGGTGATTGCACAGCAAAAATGCACCAACAATTGTGCCATCTTGTGTTATTTCCAAGCATTGTCTGTGTATATTAGGTAGCCATAGTCGCATTTGTATAAATAAACACATGCATGCATTTATTTGAGAGGGGAGGAGAGTGAATAAAATGGCCTTGAAATTAATGTATTCCTCAAGTGTTGCCTCGCAAATTCACCATATTTTTTTTTTTTATTTGACTTTGAATTTCTTCTCCATGGCTGCAAGGCATGGCTTGATCTTCCTCGCGCCATGCTTTGCAACAGCTCTCCCTGCTAGCTGCATGCACAGCCATGCATGCAGCCCAGGGCATGGCTGTGCATGCCTCTTTCCTCTTTAAAAAGAGCACAGCCTTCTTCCTTGCGGCTGAGCCAGGTCCACACAACACCAATAGCACCTCCTTCCTCCAGGCTGTCTCCTCCCCTCTCCCCTCCATACGCAGCCTCTCTTCTTCTTGAAGAGCTACTCTGCGAGAAGGAGAAACTCATAGTGGTACACAACCACCACTGTGAGTCCCACCACCACCCAGCTCATCAAAGAGCCAGTGGGCGTGGTGGTTCTCTTCTCTGATTTTGTCGTTTAGACACTTCTGCCATTACTGCATCTCCGAGGTCTGAAGCTCCGCGCAGCAGCAGCAACCTGCGCGCACGCAGGCACCGACCGCACCCTCCTTCCATGCACGCAGGTGCCTTCGAGCGCTCCCGCGCACGCCGCACCGGCCTCAACCGGCTATTCAGAGCGCGCGGCACTGTAGCTACTGTTCACGCTAGAGAGCGCGACACTGTAGCTACAGTGTGGTTACCGGAAAGCTTCTCACTTATCCGATCACCGCGCACTCTCTCTCCAGCCCGCGACCGCTTCCAGCCCGTTCCCGCTCCACGCACGCACCCGCTCCAGTGTCCGCTCGCACTAGCGCCTTCGCCCGCACTCACTCCAGCGCGCAGCAGTGCACTGCGCCACGCAATGCGCGACGCTGCAGTCTTCCTCCCATGCCCACTCCCTCCTGCGTGCACGTGCCTCTTCTTGCGCCTACGCGCCTGCGCCTGCGTGTGGCCATCCGACGTCGGCAGCTGCGTCAGGATGACTTAACTCTCCACGCTCCTTCACTCCAACAGACGCTCTCTCTCTCTCTCTCACAACACTCTCTCACTCCCTCCTGTAGACACACACACACACACCCTCGTACACACACACCCACTCACTTATACACTACTATATACTTATATATATATACATATTAGTACCAATACAATTATATATAAGTATATTTACATACATACATACATATATATATATCTATATACTTATATATATAAGCATATATATTTACATATATATATTTTTATATACGTATATATATATACATATATCTATACATATATTTTTACCTATACAACTAAGTATAAGTATATATATATAGATACATATATGTTGAACGTTACGAATTGCTCCCCGGCAACGGCGCCAAAATGTTGAGCGTAACGAATCGCTTCGCTAACGTGTTTGGTTTTGGAAAACCTGTCGTTGTAGTTTGAAAGCGAAGAACTCTTGTTCAACAAATAAAATTTATACCGAAATGAAAATTTCGGGTCGAACACAGGGAGGCGGACGTTTGATTTAAAAACTTCACGTTTGTTTTTATTTGTCACGAAGTAATTCAATTTAAAACTATCTAATTATTTACAATAAATAGAAGAGAGAGAGAGAGGGTAAGAGAGAGAGAGAATATTACACATAGAAATCAAAATGAGATGTAGAATAAACAAAGAATTTATCAATGAGATTGTTCATTACAACTAGAAAGCATAAAACGATTGCACTAGAAAGCGATAAATTTACTCTAGAAAGCATTAAAAGAATGGAGGGAGAAATGTCCTCCTCGACGGTCGCTTGGAGGACGAGCAAAACTACTCTAGAAAGCAGTAAATCTATACTAGAAAGCAGTAAAAAGAATAGGGAGAGAGAAATCCTCCTCGACGGTCGCTTGGAGGATGAGCCGGACAGGACGATGCCTAGACGAAGGAGAACGAAGCAGGATGAAGGAGGACGAAGCAGAAGAATGGGAATGGAGCAGCACGCCGTCGTCGTCGTGGGATCCACTTCCGAAGGGGGACAAAAATTTGGACTTTATCTCGCGAGAAGCATCCCGGGTGTGGGACAAACTTCTCTTGAGCTTTGGAGAGGTAGAGAAGAGAAGGAAGAGATGAGAATTTCGTATGGAGGGGGTCTCCTTTTATAGTTGCAAGGAGTGGGGGCAAAATGATCATTACAACTTTAAAATAATAAATGAGGGGTCTTTAGTGAAGGATAAATCTGTCACTAAAGCCCCCAACGTGGGCGTAGCTTCTGCGCCCACGCGCGCCTCCTCAGCTGCCCACGCACAATGCATACACCCGCGTACTTCAGATCTCAGCTGTCCGATCGCGAGATCGGACGGCTTAAGACGCATCTCCGCCCGCTGCTACGCCCGCTTGGCGAGTGCGATTGCGCGTGACGCCGTGCATTCAATCGCGTGTGATCTCGATTGAGCGCAGACGGCCGTCCGATCGCGATCCAACGCCCGCCATCGCCTGCACGCCCGCGCCTTCCTCCCCTTCGCTGCGGCTCGAACTCGCGCCCGCAGCTCTCATAAGCACGCTCGACTGCTGCGCTACGAGGCGCGGATGGTCGAGCAGGAGCTTTTAGGCGCGGCTGACCACAGCCGTTGGATCGAGATCCAACGGTGGAGAGGGAACGGGTGCGCGATCTTCATAGAATGCAAGTGGTCGTTTGGGCGGCTGAGATGGCACCACGTGGCACCATCTTGGTTGTCCATCTTCTGGAAGTTGTAGATGGTGCCACAGATGTCGGATTGACTTGATTTTTGTGTCATTGAGCTGCGATCGTCGATCCGATTTCATCCGTGCGGTCAGATTTGTCATCTGAAGTGTGGATTTACACCATCCTGGCCCTTGATCTTCTAGGATTCTCCGGTCACTATCTGATGCTACGGATGCCTGATTAGGGTGATCTTGGAGTCGTTGAACTCCAATCGTCGCCCTGATCACATCCATACGGTTGGATCTTTGATCCGAGGCCCCAATAAAATGTTTGCCCTGTCCAAGTACATAAAAGGAGACAATTAACCTCCATTTTATTCAAACTACTCTAAATGCAAGATGATGCATGTTATGCAATATTTATATCATGAAATGCAATCCTATGCTTAAGAACATGTATAAATAGACATTTTAAGTAGTGTAAATGTGTTTACATTATACCCCCATGCCTATCTTTTGCTAGTCCCTAGCAAAAACTATATGCTATTTATAAAAGAATTAGGTTGGATTATTTGGACTTGAGTTATTTTCAATCATTAAGAAATTGTCTACTTAGGAACTGAACTTTCAAAGACACAACAGCGCCCGAGTATCTGCCAAAATGCAAACCACCTCAAGCCCTCGCCTTATTCAAAGAAAAATTATTTTTCTCTTTTTACTCTTTTCTAATTTTTTTCGAATTTTCAAATTTTAGGATTTAAGAGTGGCTTTCTACGGCCATTCAACTCACCCAAGATTTGATGAGAACCCTAAGCTTTAAGCATCTTATTGTGATTGTGATAGCTCGTTGACCGGCAATTAAAACAAACTTCGGATTTTTACGCCTTTAGGTGACCTCAAAAACAATTCTGCCTAAAGGTGTATCTTTACAACCGGTAGCTTTCTCCCTACTTTTATTTTTTTACGGGGTCAACACAAGGGTGAATCTAGTGTATATCTCCCCGGTTTATTCTACTTCTCCGCTTCTTCCTAAGTGTTTTTAGAATTTTTAGTGCATTTACTGAGCTGGGTTCTGGACAACCGGTAGATGAGCTGTTACCACCGACAACTTGCCAGCCATACTCGTGCGGCGAAGTGTGGCTTATTTCTTTTTGTTCTTTTCTCCTTTTCTTTTTGATTTTTTTTTTTAAGTAGGTGGCTTCCCTGGTCTAAGATTTACCTAAAGGCAGCAAAAAGAGAAAGATCCAGTGACTGGGCTCTGGACAACCTACCTATGGGCTGTTACCCACGATAACTTGCCAGCCATATCACCCTAGAAGGTTCATTAGCTACCCAATTTCCGTTAAAATTGCCGAACAATGAGTTAGTGCAAAGAAATTGTGTAGATGCTTAAGACTCAAAATTTCCTCAAATCAGAGGGTGGGTTGATAAGTCATGTACTTATCACCCAAACTTATTTATTCCAATTACGATAGAATTAAGATGGCGAAGACTTAAAGACAAATCCACATTTTAGTGGATACACGGGCTAATTAAGTCCAGAGACTTGAAGGGTCTTTGTGTTCAAATCATAATGTAGTATTTCCTAAGATTGAAAATTTTCTTAAACCCAAATTCTCTTTCCTAATTTCAAATTTTTTTTATATAAAAGAAAATAAAACAAATCTACGGAGCTGACGAATGAATTCAGAGATAAATATCCACCCCCCCATGCCTATCTAATGCAATGTCCTCATTGTATTAAAAAGACATAAAACAGAGTGGAAAAGCGTAGAAAGCACCTGAATTGCATGAATGTCAGGTCTGCTCTGAGATGAAAACTAAGAAAAACTGTATATGTGCTGAGTTTACTGCCTTCAGCTAGGCACACTATACAAGGAAAAGAAATGAAGAATTCACAAGTGCAGGTCAGAATCAGAATAAACAGAAGAATCTTCTGACCTATCAACAGAGGTCCACAGATGTGGACCAAATTGTGGTGCAGACCCACACCCCATAATCGAGAATATCTTATGTTCTGGATAAAAATTACCCAAAACCTAAAATCAGAATGCAAGCGGGGTCGGGCCTGCGATTTATGGGGATGCAACCCAAGACCAAAAAGTCGGGTTACAGGGAATTGAAGATCAAAAGGATAATCGTTGAATGTGTGCTTGAGTTTGACATCCTCGAAACAAATGTCGTAAGGGTTCTGATTTGATGGTTTCAGCTTAAAAGGAACCCTTCGACTCAATCTTCCATTTCCTCCAAAATTAACTTCCCAAATCAGGACTTCCCAGCTCCCATCCTCCTCATTCAACATGTCGAATTCCAGGACCTCTTGTATATTAATCACCCCGTCTGAAATCTCCAAGTCTAAATGATGTGACAGAATCAAAATTGACTTGGGTCTAATTATCTCAGAATTAGAATCATTAATAAGCTCAATGGGGTGTAACTGACAATCGGGGCATTGAATTGAATCCTCCAGAAAATGTAATTCTGGATCTTTAATGTGTGCCCTAAGATCAGTTTCCTGAATTATTGGGCTATCAAATGATCTCTTAGATTCCTTAGGCCTAATCGTCTCACAGAAATCGTGTTCAGAAAACTCGCGTGAGACTTCGCAACTTGAATCTTCACCATCAAAGAAATCAGGATCCGTATCAATGTATGTCCCAAAATCAGTTGTCACTTTCTGTTCCAAGGAGACATACGTTTCCTCGTAACCAGGCTCAGGGATCTTAGGTGAAGAAATCAGATCATCCTTAATTGATCGCTTTAATTCAATCTGGTCATAACACGTGTCCCCCCCAACAGGTGCCTGAGCGGGTTCTGTCATTGGCTTTCCTGAAGAGGGTTCATCCTGGGAATCATCCCAAGATTGAATCAAAGCAACCACGAATCTCATCCTCAATTTCGCTAATTTCCCAAGTAGAAACTCACCCGGGTTCTTATCCTTAACGTCCTGGAGCCAATCCAATAAAGACTTATTCAAATCATCAATCATTTCAATCAGGGGCTCCAATTTCTCAATGCAAGGTATTGGCTGAACTTCTAAAGATTGTATGATATTCCTCAAGTTAGTCAGAACTTTATCTTGAACCTGGTTAACCTGAACCAAATGAGTTGGTTCAGGGTTGGGCGGGTTTGGGTTCAATGCATAGGAATTAACGAATTGAGATTCGTTATACCCTTCCTGATAATAGGTCATTTCAGATTGTTCAAAAGATGGTGATGACCTAAAGGCAGTGAAATCAGAGGATGGGTAAGGATTGGTGTATCCTTCTTGATTGTAGATCGTATTAGGTTATTCATGAAAGGAAGATGATCTATAATCGATGCAGCTCTGAGAAGGATAGAAATCACAATCAAAGTGTTCAAGGTTAGACCCTAAACACGGAGGTCTGGAGCTATATTCCTAATCCGAATTATCCCAACTAACTGATGGTTGATTACAATACGAGTTAAGATAATCGTCATGTTGAGGATAATTCACAATGGGAGGGAAAGAATGGGAATGCATGAAATATGTGGAAGGATTCATGAGACACAGGAGGAAGAAAGGTGCCCTGCAATACAAACAATCAAACCTGTCCTTAAATGGGTTAGCCCAAATACCTACAGACTCCAAAAACCCGTCTTGAGATAAAGGAACGATTTGATCTACTTCCGTCTATTCAATCCAACCAGTTAGAAGGAGGGATTGGGGAGAAGGTTCTTCCTTCGGCTTGCGCCTTCGGTTCCTAGTGTACCCCCCAGCTGCGATCGTTTGACTCTGCTCCCCTAGCTAGACATTAGATTGAACAGTAGAAACAGACTAATAAAAAATAATCTCGTTCTGAGTTCTGAAGAGTGAGTACAATCCTTAAGGCCAACATCTACTCTGTTTTATTTAGGGCTAGGTTTGAATGTGCTTTGGAATGTGATGGGCCCTTTAAATGGGGTGTGCCCTTAATGATTGATTGATTCGTGTGTGTGTGCACAACCAGTGATTTTCAAGCAAGATTATTTTTTTGATGCGGTGAATTTTAAGGTTCAAATCTTGCTTAGTAGCTTTTAGGATTCAACTTTAGGTATTTTCGAACAAGTTTCATTGGCACACCAGGTTTTACAAGCACAGGTGAAGATGTTTTCCTTTAAAGCTTAAAAAGAATGTGGAGTGACTGGTAAATCCCTAAGAGTTGAACCTAATTGGTAGCTACTTGATGAGTTGATTTTATTTGAAGTGGTGCGGCCCAAACAACTCAAACAACTGGCCACAAATGCACCACTAAGTTAGGCACACAAAGATGGTTAACCTAGAATGATTTCTACTCTTTTATGTGTTGCTTTATGTGTACCGGTTCCACATATCAGAACTAAGTTGAGTAGAAACAAATCAATTCGGTTAGGTGCCTTTGAATGTGGGTGTACGTTGTGTGTTTGTTGAAAATTGCCCCACAAAATTATCTTTTTATTTTTTTTTTATATAAATGAAGGTGGAATGAATGTGAGTGAGAATCCAAACAACCAAACTATTCCTAGGATTTATGCAAACACCTAGGTTAATTGGAATTTGGATTTATTGTGGCGAATGAAATCTATGGAGGGGGAAAGAATGGGGGATAACTTACAAAACCTTCCACAGCACTTTACTCCAATCTACTACTTTTGCTCGTCTCAAAAGAGTACCTGCAATTACAATAAGAAAGGAGAAAAGTGAGGTCAATGATTTGTAAGTTACAAAACGCGAAGAGAAATCAAAGATCGTCCCCTCCCCGGCAATGGCACCAAAATGTTGAGCGTAACGAATCGCTTCGCTAACGTGTTTGGTTTTGGAAAACCTGTTGTTGTAGTTTGAAAGCGAAGAACTCGTGTTCAACAAATAAAATTTATACCGAAATGAAAATTCCAGGTCGAACACAGGGAGGCGGACGTTTGATTTAAAAACTTCGCGTTTGTTTTTATTTGTCACGAAGTAATTCAATTTAAAACTATCTAATTATTTACAATAAATAGAAGAGAGAGAGAGAGGGTAAGAGAGAGAGAGAATATTACACATAGAAATCAAAATGAGATGTAGAATAAACAAAGAATTTATCATTGAGATTGTTCATTACAACTAGAAAGCATAAAACGATTGCACTAGAAAGCGATAAATTTACTCTAGAAAGCATTAAAAGAATGGAGGGAGAAATGTCCTCCTCGACGGTCGCTTGGAGGACGAGCAAAACTACTCTAGAAAACAGTAAATCTATACTAGAAAGCAGTAAAAAGAATAGGGAGAGAGAAATCCTCCTCGACGGTCGCTTGGAGGACGAGCCGGACGGGATGACGCCTGGACGAAGGAGAATGAAGCAGGACGAAGGAGGATGAAGCAGAAGAACGGGAACGGAGCAGCACGCCTCGTCGTCACGGGATCCACTTCCGAAGGGGGACGAAAATTTGGACTTTATCTCGCGAGAAGCATCCTGGGTGTGGGATAAGCTTCTCTTGAGCTTTGGAGAGGTAGAGAAGAGAAGGAAGGGATGAGAATTTCTTATGGAGGGGGTCTCCTTTTATAGTTGCAAGGAGTGGGGGCAAAATGGTCATTACAACTTTAAAATAATAAATGAGGGGTCTTTAGTGATGGATAAATCCGTCACTAAAGCCCCCAACGTGGGCGTAGCTTCTGCGCCCACGCATGCCTCCTCGGCTGCCCGTGCACAACGCATACACCCACGTACTTCAGATCTCAGCTGTCCGATCGCAAGATCGGACGGCTTAAGATGCATCTCCGCCCCTTGCTGCGCCGGCCTGGTGCGTGCGATCGCGCGTGACGCCGTGCGTTCAATCGCGCGTGATCTCGATTGAATGCAGACGGCCGTCCTATCGCGATCCAACTCCCGCCATCGCCCGCACGCTTGCGCCTTCCTCCCCTTCACTGCTGCTCGAACCCGCGCCCGCAGCTCGCCTAAGCGCGCTCGACCGCTGTGCTACGAGGCGCGGATGGTCTAGCGGGCGCTTTTAGGCGCGGCTGACCACAGCCATTGGATCGAGATCCAACGGCGGAGAGGGAATGGGTGCGCGGTCTTCATAGAATGCAAGCGATCATTTGGGTGGCTGAGATGGCGCCACGTGGTGCCATCTTGGCCGTCCATCTTCTAGAAGTTGTAGATGGTGTCACGGATGTCGGATTGACTCGATTTTTGTGTCGTTGGGCTGCGATCGTCGATCCAAATTCATTCGTGTAGTTGGATTTGTCATTTGAAGTGTGGATTTACACCATCCTGGCCCTTGATCTTCTAGGGTTCCCTGGTCACTATCTGATGCTACGGATGCCTGATTAGGGCGATCTTGGAGTCGTTGAACTCCAATCTCTCCCTGATCACATCCATACGGTTGGATCTTTGATCCGAGGCCCCGATAAAATGTTTGCCTTGTCCAAGCACATAAAAGGAGACAATTAACCTCCATTTTATTCAAACTACTCTAAATGCAAGATGATGCATGTTATGCAATATTTATATCATGAAATGCAATCCTATGCTTAAGAACATGCATAAACAGACATTTTAAGTAGTGTAAATGTGTTTACATCAATATATATACACATATATTTATATATATATATATATACAAATCTACATACATATATACATATATATATCTATAGCTATAAATACACACACACACACACACATATATATATATCTACATATATCTATATACGTAGATACTTATACTAATATATCTATATACATATATACATATATATAACTTTATACATATATTACTATATATATATATACATATATACATCTACATCTCTATAGTTATATATACATACATACATATATAATTATAAATATATATACATATATATACACATATACATACATCTATATATATATATATATATATATAACTACATACACATCTATATAATTATAACCATATATATATATCTACATATATACATATATATATACATATATTTTCATATCACCTACCATACGTTGTATCGTGGGAATATCTACGCCAGTTGATGATATTCCCCGATATACGCGTACAGAAAGTGTCTTCGCACGCATCTTCCACCCATCCATCCTACACTCCACGCAGCACTTCGTCCTGTTGGTTGCGTCTTCCTAGACGACGACCGACTCTATATCGTGCTACATGCCATTTCCACCTCCACCCCCACCCCTATATACATATATAATATATATACATATATATATACTATATTTATCTTATTTCTATTTCTCTTTCATGCTATCAAAAAGATAAAAAAATATATAAAAGAGAAAAGATAATCCTTGACTTGCAGGTACTCAGTCTTGCGAATAGCAAGACTAGTTTTGAAACCCTAATTTGGCTCAAAGCCAAGAACCTGATTTTGACGGTGTACCTCAAGGACAAAAATTATCAGAAAAAAATATTAAATAGAAAAACACCAAAAACATAATAAATGAACGGAAGAGATTCGTTGTAGGAAAGGCGTAGAAACTTATTCACCTCTAATCCCACTTCCCTGAGTTCGACCCTGGGCCTAAAAGTGACCAAGATAAAATCAAGTAGGCCAGGTTAAAAATTTTTGTAAAACGATGGTTAGGCCCAATTTAGGTTAACCACTATATGCATTTCAACGATTAAATCATCATATTAACACAACCTATCCGGGTCCTGACCATAGCTTTTTCTGGCGTCGTTGCCGGGGAAGTGCGAATTCAAGTAAGTTTCTACTCCATTCCTTTAATTTTTCTCTTCTCACACCCTTCTCTTCACGGGTGTTTCTATTTGTTGGTGTGCAGGTGAACTAGTTTCAAGGAGAAGGCAGGTAGACGAAGTCGGAGACGTGAGCAGATCCAAGGTGGGAACGAGAGCGTGAAGACACCGGCACCGCACTGGAGCTTCGCACACATTGCTGAACAAGTAGGTCCTTCTTTCTTAGCAACTTAGGTCAACTTGTCACCTTAATAAAAAAAAAACACTAAAAACTTCTTGGGATCTATTGGGGCGAGTGGATTAAAAATCACTTATTTGATTGGTTGCCATCACTCCCACCGCCCCGGGATTTCCCGCCTAACTTCGCATAGCGAAAATCCAAGAATCTTGATTCTTGAATCTTTCGCCATGTGAAGTATTCTTTGAGGCAAAGATAAATAGATTGATTGCCATCCCTCTTTGCCTCATTTATTTGCAATTCAGGATCACCTTTTTGGTGGGGAGACTTGGAATTAAGTTGATTCCAACCCCACCACGACCTTTCACGTGCCTAAGATTCGATCCCGAATACTTCAACCCCAACAATTTGATTTTCTTTATCTTATGGTTGAGCCTTGTGTGTGGAACATCATTTTGGTGATTGGGAGCACTTGAATTGAAGTGCTTTGGCTCCCTTTCACACTAATCTAAAATTGACTCGTGCATCCACACATAGAAATCTCCATCTAGGGAAGCCCATTGCATTTTAGCATGCATTAACTAACTGACATTGAAGAAGGGTTTGTTGGGCTTAGAAGAAAACTTGTATTCTCTCAAAACCCGGAGATTGGTTGAATTGGTAATTTAGAGAAATCCTAAAATCCATACTACTTAAGGCTGAATTCTAAAAATCATTCACCAATTAAAACATCAATTCGGGGAGATTTTCCCGTTGCATGCTTGGTTTACACACTCTCATAAAATCAACCACTTCGGCATTACCCGTAAATAATGCCCTTCACATTCCAGAAGCACTTGATCCTAAGCCTCTAATTAAAACTGGTAGCAACTTGACCCTTATTAAGGATTGGAGGTCTAACTACTTGCGTGTAGTGCCTACGTGCTGGTGAGGATTCCCGCGTGCTATCGGGTGTCTAAAACTGGGGCAAACGGCCTTTCAATCTGGCCTGGTGTAACGATCCGATTCCCGAGTCCCTACGAGACACGAGAACCGGACCGACTCGACTAACCCCAAGACCCAGTCGTCCAACGAGGAAGTAACCAAAAGACAGTAAAATAAACCACATTCAGCATGAATATAACTAACAGTAAGAAAGTACAGCAGTAAGGAAAGAAACTACTACAGTAGGCACCACCACAACAGTAAAACAACATTTATCATATAACAAAAACTGCAGGTAAAGAAGGTACAGCGGAAACAGAAACTACTCACTAGAACAGAAACAAAAAGGGGTACAAAGCTGGGGTAACTCTACTGGACCCTACTCGGCCCAGCGTCCTCTGCAGCCGCCGACCCTGGCTGCTCAACACCTGGTCCTGAAAAAGGTAACGAGTGTAACACGTCAGCAAAACGCTGAGTAGAGTGGCAAACTAACTAAAGGCAACGATAGAGTGTACAGTAGCTGTTATGTTCTATTACTTCCTTTATTTACATCTTTCAATTTTTCTCACTATTTCATTTACTTCTCAGATCCTTTACTTGATCTCGGATGTCCTCGTGGGACGATCTTGATTGCAGTCTTTTCCAAAAGTAGAAGTAGCACGTGGTGCTCTCCTGGCCGGGAGAGTCCCCCGTGGTGATCCTACCCTCAGTCAACCACCCCAAGGTCACTGACAGACGTAACGGTGACTACGGCACGCGCGATAAACGCATAGGTAGCAAGCCCGCACTGGCACGCGGTCAGTCATTTCCGTTAACGGGTGCGCCCAAAGCACAGCACGGAACCAGGGCAGAGCCCTCTCAGTAACAGGGGTCCAACCCCTCCACAGTAACCAAACCGGGGCCTTGCCCCTCCACAGTCCGCGCACCCTCGCCTGACTACCCTGGTTTGCCCTAGTGGGCCTAACAAGTCGGTGAAGGAGGCTAGCAGAACCCCGGGGCCCGTGGGGTAGCTAGTACTCTCCTAACACTACTAGCTCTCCTCGGTACTACGTACACGAGGGCCAACAAGTCGGTACAGAGTGGCCAAGCCTAACCCCGGGTCCCTGGGGCGGCTGGCCCCACTCTGCACTAAAACAGGTACAGGTACTTCCCTTGGTACTGTGTACCCAAGAGACAGTACAAACTACATCTCAGTTCCATTCCTTTTCTTTCCAGGAGTTCCACTCCTAATTCCCTGTAGGGTTCCAGCTCTTTATCTCAGAACATCATATGTTTCACTTTCCAGATTCACGTTCTCAAATTCCATGATCTCAAACATGATTCTTTATGCATAACAGGCAGCTGTTAATTAAATTTACAGGCAGCTTTATATATATATTCCTTTCCATTTTTCCAAGACTGCAGTAATATACATTCCACTAGTTTTTCCATCCTAGGATTCATGCCATATCCTAGGATCTATCATACAATCTAGTTTTCCGGCCCTAGGATTCATGCAACACCTAGGAGCTATCATTCCATATATTTCTCATTCCTAGGATTCATGCAATGCCCTAGGTTCTAGTTATGGTTCCATACTTTAACAGATTTTATTAATACTTAAAGCCACTCTACCAGGTACAACGGGAGTAATGGGGGCGTGATCGGGAATCCCGCGCGCCTCCGCGACTCTCAAGACTGCAACCGAACGAGGTCCTATCACAAGGATCAAACACAAGGAGTGTCTCAAAACAGTGTATAGCTACTGTAGGCGGGTAGAGGAATAAATTCTGAAACGAACGCAACTCGAATCGCGGAAAACGGAGCCCAAACGGGCCCTAAACGGGTCGAGAAAGACAATACTGTGCAAAATCAGACGTCTGGAACTCCCTCCAGACGTCTTAAATGGTGGATCAGAGAATTACCTGCTCAGCGTGGTTTCCCAGACGTCCAGCAGTCTATAGGGACGTCTTTCCTAGATCCCAGACGTCCGATGGTCACTTTGGACGTCTGGAGGTCACTCCCGCCGTCTGGTACAACTTCCAGACGTCTGATTCGCAAAGGATGACGAATCAGAAAACCTGCGCACAGCCAACCCCCCTCCCTCAGTACGGTCAGTCGACAAAAAGGAAGAAGGAAGCGGAAACTCACCTTTCAGACGTCTGTGTGATCTCACAGACGTCGGCCTTGCCGTCTGGATATCAATCCAGACGTCTGATTCTGGAAATTTTTCCAGAATCAGAGCCCTGCTCGGCCTCCGCTCGCGACGCCGCCCGCGTCGCACCTCGCGCGTCCGCTGCTCCGCCCGCAGCAGGTCCCTCTCCGCGACGCTCTGCGCCCCCCTGCACCCTCCGCCGGCCGGCCAAGCCGCTCCCGGCGAGCTCGCCCTCACGGCAGAGCCCCGCCCTCGCACGCCGCAGCTCCTCCGCGCCTACTGCGGCTGCCGCTGCCGCTGCGCCCTCGCGTCCGCTCGCTCTCGCGCACAGGCAGGAGAAGAAGGAGGAAGATGGTGGAGACGGGAGGGGAGGCGCGCCCCCCCTTTTAACGCCGCGCGGAGAGGAGAGAGAAGGCGGTCGCAGTCGCCTGCAGCCGCGGAGAAAGAGGCAGGATCGCAGGTCTGCGTGCACAGGCGCGCAGACGAATATCCCGTGCGAGCATAACTGTTCGCTAGACATCTGTAACCTATCCCGGACGTCTGGTCAGACGTCTGGATGTGATCCCAGACGTCTTTACAGACGTCTGGGCCACCTCCCAGACGTCTTAAAAGACGTCTGGGGCACGCGCTCGTTACACCTGGTGGTTCCACGGTGCTGGCATTCGATTCTGTAGGTTGCGATAGTAGGTAACTTAGATCTTTAGGTCTAAGGGCACACTGTAGAGGTTAGGAATTTGATTGTATTGATTTTTCATCAAGTGTACCATTGCGGCGTCATTTCTCTTATCTCTTTTCCCTTCGTATCCCCCCAATTCTTCCTGCGGTAATGCATGTTTGGGAGGAGGTCACAAAACCCTGAACTATGTGAATTGCCTGATAATTTTTGAAAAGAACCTGAATCATCCTCCTCCTCCACAAACATGGCTGCATGCCCACCCCCAAATCCCAAGGGAGGAAATCGCCCTAAAAACCCACCAGGTGGTGGAGCCTTGGATCCCATAACCCGCCTCCAAGCCCAAATGGAAATGTATAATGAAGAAATTGAATCCATTAGGGAAACATTGGAGGAAATGCAGAACCCTCCCGAACGGGAGGAGCCTAGGTCACCTAGCTCCTATCAGAATCCCGCTGCTACAGAGACCATAGGATAAATTCAGGTCCCCATGGGCGGGGACGACTTTGAATTGAAACCTAACATAATTGGCCTGATAAATTTTCACTCCCATGGTCTTTCAAGTGAAGATCCTTTTCTCCACTTGGAAGACCTAACCCGATTGGCTGAAACTGTTAAACCAAGAAATATCGGGTTACCTATAGTCCTCATGAAAATGTTCCCGTTTCCATTGCGGGATAAAGCGTCGCAGTGGTTACGCACCCTTGGGAGAACCATCGACTCTTGGGAAGAGATGCGAACTGTGTTTCTCAAGAAGTTCTTCCCAATTGGGTGAACCAATGCACTTTGTCGTGCTATCACTTCATTTACGCAACAAAACGGTGAACAGTTTCATGAGGCATGGGAGAGATATAATGACCTCCTTAGGAAGTGTCCACACCACGGTTTTCCTAAGTGGCATATAGCCCAGATTTTCTTCTATGGGCTAAATGAGACTTTGAAGCGAATTGCAGACGCTTCTTACGGAGGGAATTTCATGAATAAAGATGAGAATGGAGCATTCGAATTATTTGAAAATATGAGTGAAAACTCAATGAACAATGCTTCCATTGTCTCCTTTAATCGTACCAGCCTGCCCCGTAATGTCCACGAAGTTGACACGGGACCCTCCCATTCATCCACAGATCTCAACCTTATCGCACAAAAATTGGATGAAGTCTCCGTCGTGCACAAGAAGCTGGACGAGCTTCTGGCCAACCCCACCCATTCTATGGCAAACACCCCCACCTCACCACTTCATCAGAATCCCAATTCTTCCAACACCAGGCTTATCCCGAGAAACCCTGTAAGACCTTCCTTACCGAGTGTCGTGCCGAGCGATTCGGTAAGTCATGTGGATCTGACTTCTACAAGCTAGTATTTTGACATGGAGGACCAAGCCTCTGTGTGCTCGGATGCATATTTACATGCGGATGCATCTTCTAGCATGGAAGACTCTTGCGCCCTGGGAAACAACCCGTTCTCTGCCACTTATAACCCAGGGTGGCGAAATCATCCAAACTTCGCATGGTCCAACAACCCGCAGCACCAAAACCCCCGGGTGGACCAATGCGACAGTTCGTACCCGTCATCCCAAGGACCCAGTCTAATCCTATGGCGAATTTGCCATCGGGTCCTTGCATACCGCAAACAGAACACGCATCAAGTCCTCTTGGCAAATTGATGCGGATGATGATGGAAATGTCAAAGCGCCATGAAGAGAACATGACCTCTCTTCAGCACCAATTGGCGCAGCAGAATGCTGAGATCAGTCAACTACGCATGGCAACTCGATCTCAGGGCACTCTCCCAGCCCAACCTGTTCCCAACCCGCGAAATTTCGTACCCCGTGGTCCTCAACCACAAGCACGACCTTCTCAGGGGCAGGTTCATCAGATTCTGCAAGCTCTGAGCATTCCACCGGGATTTCAGGCTAATCTCGCTGCAGCACCTCACTCTTATGTTCGTATTGCGAACCCTCCTCCGCCTTATGATCCCACTGGACCCGCATCATCCAATGCGATCCCTACGAGGAGCGGCAAGCAGACCGTCAATCCGCCTCGACCTGATCCTGGCCCGTCTTCTTCATTGCCCTCTCATTCGGGATGTGCGCCGCACTCGCTAGAGGACGATACACCCAAATTGGTGCCAGAATCAGTCTCATTCCCTGAGGCTCTACTGAGGGAGCCAAAAGGCAAGAAGAAGGATACACAGGCCTTTGATAACCTGCGTAATTTGTTTAGGGATGTTGAAATCAAGGTACTCCTGCTCGAGGCTATTGACCACATACCTACTGTCGCCCGATTTTTCAAAGACTCCACAACACCCAGGCGACATTCAAAGAAAACTAAGAATCCGGTGGTTCTCTCGCCCCATGCGAGTTGTGCTATACTGTCAAATCTACCACTGAAGCAGAAAGATCCGGGCACACTGCTTATTTCCTGTAGCATCCAAGGTTGCAATTTTAACCATGCCCTGCTTGATCTAGGATCTTCCATCAATCTTATACCAACCATCATGCTTGAAAAATTTTCCTTGGGAAATCTGAAACCCACCCCTATCACGTTACAGTTGGCAGATCGTTCTGTCAAAATTCCAAAGGGTGTGGTGGAAGACGTGGTGGTTAGGGTCAACAGTCTCTGTTTTCCTGTTGACTTTCTTGTTTTAGATAAGGAAGTTCCTAGCTCACTTTCTGATTGTCCGATCATCCTTGGTCGACCTTTCTTGGCCATAGCCCGCGCCCATAACGATTGCGAGTCGGGCTATATTGAGATTGCCGTTGGATCTAAAAAGCTCAAGCTTAACATCTTCAAGGTAGCCAAGAACTTTGATTGCGATTGCATCAAGGATGACACGTCTGATGAGGACATGGCCGTCAGCGCGTGTATCGGACTACTTGGGACCTATTCTGACTGGTGCGGACTGCCGATAAACACTAGCGATTGCCTGATCGACACATATTGTGACGTTCCCCCATCCCTCCCTATTCCCGTACCTTCTCCTGGCCAGACTTCTGATGAGGTTTTCTTCGCTTCCCATACCTCGTGGTCTGAGTCATATCCGGGCTACTCACCGCCGGTCCACACTTTTGAAGACCAGATTGCCCTTTCTTTCCTGCCAAATCAGGAGGAGTTGCAACTCCACACTGGGACCTTGAGCCCATATACTACCCACTGGGGCTATTCCTTTTTGGATCCATCTATCCAAGAAGCCCCTCTTCTTGGCCAATCTGAGGGCCAACTTCTTCCTCATGACTTTCTTTCCGATCCGCCTGGGACACTCTCATCCCAAGAAATGCCAGATCTTTCACCATCCACTCTCGAGATGAAAGATCTGCCCAGTATACTTAAGTATGTTTTCGTAGGACCAAATGAAAAGCTCCCCGTAATCATCAGTTCAAAATTGACCAGGGAGCAAGAGTGCAAACTAATGAAGGTCCTTATGGAACACAAGGCAGCCATTGGATGGTCTTTATCAGATTTAACTGGCATTAGCCCCTCCTACTGCACTCACCGTATATATACGGAGGAGGAGGCTCGACCTTCCCGCGAGATGCAGTGACGTCTCAACGCTAACATGCGGGAGATCATTAAAAAGGAAATTATTAAGTGGCTAGATGCGGGTATAATCTACCCGATTAGCGATAGCCCCTGGGTGAGTCCGATTCACGTCGTACCCAAAAAGGTAGGACTCACCATCCGTGTCAATGACAGGGGTGAATCCATCCCTACCCACACTCCTACATCTTGGATAGTGTGTGTAGATTATAGGAAACTCAATGCTGCAACTAAGAAAGATCACTTTCCGCTACCTTTCATTGACCAAATCCTGGAGTGGTTAGCGGGAAATAAAATTTTCTGTTTCTTGGATGGATTCTCAGGATATAACCAGGTGGCAATTGACCCCCGGGACCAAGAGAAAACCACCTTTACCTGCCCCTTCGACACCTTTGCATTTAGAAGGATGTCGTTCGAACTTTGTAACTGTAGGTTTCGTCCTACCAGGAGGGGGTGACGTAATAATTGCGAAAATAAAATATAAATAATCTCACAAATAAGCAATCACACAAGTACACAAGAACTTTTAGGTGAAAACTCAAACCGGGTGAAAACCACCACCTAACCCTCTCGAGTTAGGATTTTCCGATCAACCAAGTTGATCAAAATCCACTAAACCGAATCACTTTAAACAAGGGTGATTCAACCTCAATACAACCACGCTACTTAAACGAGGGTAGCGTACCTCAACCCCTTCTCTCCATGAGAAGGATTTTGTCTCGCGAAGGAGACGGGAATTAGCAAAGCGAATACCCAACCAAATAACAAAGATAAAATAAACAAGTAATCCTATAGAGCCAACAAAGTAATTTTAAACCTAGCTTCTATAGGAATTAGGAAACTCCCCTTTGCAAGGAGTGCGTCGAGTTGATGACACGGTGCGTGAGCCACGCGATGGCGCAACTTCGCTCTCGTGAACTACGGCGGGAGAGCGGGTGTGCAACAGCTTGATGCTCTCAAGAGAATGGAGCTTGAGCTTGGAGAGCAAGAGCTAGCTAGGACACAAGAGAGTGGAAAGTGTAATACAAATTGTTTCTTGTGTATCTTGGTGTCTCTAGGTGTGTGTTTGTGTTGCAAAGGTTCCCCTCTATTTATAGAGGCCTTAGGAAGGCTTTGGAAGGCTTAGGAAATGTTCTATAGCCGTTGGGAACAAAGCCTAAGAGAATCAGCCCGAAATCAGGAACAATCATTGCTCTGACAGGCTTATCAGACGTCTAATTATGGCATCAGACGTCTGGAAGTTCACTTTAAAACGTCTGATTTCAAGGTCAGACGTCTGATTTTGGGCGGGTCTCTTCCTGACTTGAATCAGATCTAAATAGGGTTCTAGCACAAGTCCATCAGACGACATATAGGACGTCTGGCACTATGTCTGGACGTCTGGAAACCTACTTTTTCTGTGGGAATGGATTTCCAAACGTTGCAACGGCTAGAAAATCTCTGAGAAGAGATTTTGGGTCAGCCGAGGCAAAATGGTCAATTATCAGACGTCTGGAAGGGCTTAAGGACGTCTGATAAGGCTCTAACGGTCATATCCTCGTGTGTTTGCTAAGAGAGCCAACGGTCCACTAATTGGACGTCTGGCAAAGTCATCAGACGTCTTCTAAGACGTCTGGACTAAGGTATGGACGTCTGATTTCATCAGACAGAATACTAAGTCCAGCCTAATAGTTATCAGACGTCTGAAACAACGGTCAGACATCTTAAAATACTTTATCAGACGTCTAATTTGGGAATTAGACGTCTGGAAACTTTGTTTAAACCCTATATTGGTTTTCTAAGTTCTCTACAGAAAACCTAAGTATCCTAGGGTTGTGCGGGTGTTCCTAGGACTACTGTTAGGGTACTTTGAGGCTCTTTAACATAATGTTCTAAGGAAATAAAGAGCAAGAAAAAAAAAAGACAAGAGTACAAGAAAGCGATAAACAGAATTCTATCCTATTCTTCTTGTCCTTCCATCTTCAATCTATCGCTCCTCGCGAATCTTCTCTGTTCTCCGTCGAGCTCCTCCAATCCGTCCTGGATGCGAGCTTGAATTCCGTCTAATCACGTCTACATTTGCAATTGACCTGAAATCTAAGACTCCAAGTGCAAATGTTAAATAACACGTGTTTTGTTATCATCAAAACAAATGATCGTGGTGCTCTAGCACCAACAGTAACGTGCTAGCAACTTTCCAAAGATGTATGCTGGCAATATTTCATGACATGGTGGGTGACTTTCTCGAGGTCTTCATGGATGACTTTTCAGTCTTTGGACCATCTTTCGATGATTGTCTTGCCAACCTGACCCGTATCCTTAGGAGATGTATTGATGTAAACCTCGTGATTTCCTGGGAAAAAAGTCATTTTATGGTACACGAGGGAATTGTTCTCGGACATATCATCTCCGACAGGGGTATCGAGGTTGACAGAGCTAAGCTTGACGTAATTGCTGATTTACCTGTGCCTGGGTTTGTCAAACAAATCCGCTCCTTCCTGGGACACGTCGGTTTCTATAGGAGATTCATCAAAGATTTCTCGACCTTTAACTCATCTCCTATCAACCGACGTACCCTTCGATATGGGCCCCGACCGCATACGAGCATTCACGCAGCTGCGTAATGCTGTCACCAAGGCCCTTGTTCTCCAGCCACCTGATTGGTCCCTCAACTTTGAACTCATGTGTGACGCTTCCGACCTTGCAGTTGGAGCCATCCTGGGATAAAGACGCGATAGACACCCCTTCGTGGTGTACTACGCCAGTAAGATGTTGGACGAGGCCCAGCGTAATTATACTACCACTGAGAAAGAACTACTGGCGGTCGTCTTTAGGCTGGAGAAATTCCACTCTTACCTTCTGGGCTCACACGTTATTGTTTTCGCTGATCACGCGGCCTGACTGGTCGATTGTTCGCTTTAAAGTCGTTTGCAGTTTAATGTGGTGGAAAAATCGACTAATCAATATTTAAGAAGAAATAACCACTCGCAGAGAAGTGGATCGTATCCACAGGGAGGCAATGAGGTATTAAAATTCGCATCGGTTAAAAATGTTTGTTCGTAGTCAGTTTGGACAAGAATCAAGCCAAAATTGCCTTCAGATTAAGGTTTAAGCAAGAAACAATGCTGAAATAGCAATTCTGAGAAACTAGAGGATATTTTTCGCAATGCAGAATCAATAAAATATGATTAAAAAGTGACAATGGCAGAAAATGTAATTTTTAATTGGCAGGTTACTGTAGCGAAACAGGGGATTTTTTCCCTTTGTCTTGCGTGACGAGGAGTGGATGGCCGGGCGTAGGAAGCTCGGAGGAAGTCCCTTGGACCGAGGGCTTCGAAGCGGTGGTGGAGGCGTGTCGTGCAGCGGTCGGAGGCAGCCGGATGAGCTCTGGCGGAGGTGGCTGCAGCCGGTGAGCGCGCGCGGCCTGTTGGCGGTGAGGACTGCCGCGCGCTACTGGCGGTTCTGCAGGCGCGGGAGGAGGTGCTACGGGTGGCTTCAGGCAGGTGCGCAAGCTGTTGCACGTGGAGAGCGGGTGCTGCTGGCAGTTTTGCATGTGAGGGAGGAGGGCGCTGCAGGCTGAGGAGGGCGTGCATGGTTGGAGGTGAGCGGGTGCACAGCCTCTTGGCAGAGGGCGCGGGAGCGGCTGGAGGTGAGCGGGTGCGGTTGGAGGCGGCGTGCGCGGAAGGTGGAGTGGGCAAATGTGGTTTTGCAGGTGCGGGTGGACTTCAGACGGGTATGCAAGCGGGTGGTCGCAGGTGAGCGGGTAGCTTCAGACGTCCGGGAAATTTCCCGGACGTCTTAAGTGAATGAGAAAGTGATTGCAGTGACGGTGGTTGCGGCGGTGGTGGTTGGTGACGACGGCGAGGGAGATGCACGCTAAGGTGCTCATGGTAATGCAGGCGAGCTCCGGATGGCGGTGTGGCCTATCACACCACACGCCCACGGTAGTGGAGACTCGCCGCCATGGTTGAGGCCAGCAGTATGGAATGGAAGAGAGGAAATCTCTCTGCACAGTGGTGGGTCGGTGGTGGAGGCCTCCCGTGCTCGGCTGCCTCCCTCCTCCTTTTGTAGTGTCCTGCACAAATTTGAAATCAGCTGCCCGACCAGATCGAACACATCTGCTCCTCCTTGAATGGGTTCTTCACTGCGGCAGCTGGTGGCGTTGGAGCGGCAACCAGCCGTTCCTGCAAGAAGAAGAATAAAGAAAATAATGTTAAAATATTAGGGTCATTTATATACAGACCTTCAACTTCTATGTTAATGCAAACAATGTACCTAATTGGTTATCTAATTAGATGAATGTCATTCTAAGCTAATTCTAAATGCACTTCAAATATGAATGCAATGCATGGATTATGTAATTAAACTAAAACTATGAATTAATCTATTTACATCCTAATTTATGCTAAATAAATGTTAGAATTAACCTAATGTGTAGGCACTTAAATACTTAAATAGCCCACAACTATGGGCTAATAATGGCCATTCTCCATCTCATGCACAAGAAGGAAGCCAAGCCCAAACTGATTCGTTGGATCCTTCTGCTCCAAGAATTTGACATTGAGATCCGCGATAAGGCCAGAGCCCAGAATGTTGTGGCTGATCACCTTTCTAGACTGGACCCTGACCATATTGGACTTACTCTGCCGATTAATGAGATTTTTCCTGATGAGCACCTATTGGCAATTAATGTGGCAAGTGGAACGTCGTATGTCGACATTGCCAATTACCTTGCTTCTGGATCCCTTCCACGTGGCTGGCCTAAAAACCAGCGCAAGCGTCTCATGGCAGAAGCAAAGTATTATTTCTGGGATAATCCACTTCTTTTTCGAATAGGTGCTGATCAAATCATCCGTCGCTGTGTTCCTGACAGCGAATTCCCCAGTGTGCTATCCTTCTGCCACGATCAGGCCTGCGGAGGCCATTTCTCTGGGAGGAAAACTGCAGCCAAGGTGTTGCAGTGCGATTTCTTTTGGCCCTCCCTTCACCAGGTTGCACACAATTATGCCAAACATTGCACTAGGTGCCAGTCGTTAGGGTCAATGTCACGTCGTGACATAATGCTTTTACAACCCATCCTAGCTGCGGAAATCTTCGACATTTGGGGAATTGATTTCATGGGTCCCTTTCCTCCTTCCAACGACTTCGAATTTATCCTCGTGGCTGTTGATTATGTTTCGAAATGGATCGAGGCTATTCCCACGCGCCGTGCTGACCATGTTATATCCACTCGATTTGTCAAAGACCACATTTTTGCGTGCTTTGGGATCCCTCGAGCCATTATCTCGGATGGAGGAAGCCACTTTACCCATGCTTCTTTTCGGGCACTTCTGAGGAAATACGAAGTGCACCATCGTATCGCATCCTCGTATCATCCTCAGTCGAATGGCCAGGCAGAGGTGTCGAATCGGCAAATCAAGCAAATTCTCCAGAAAACGGTTCGGCCTGACCATAAGGATTGGTCCGACAAGCTGATTGACGCACTTTGGGCGTATCGGACCGCCTTCAAGGCTCCCCTTGGTATGTCTCCTTATAGAATCACTTACGGGAAGCCTTGTCATTTGACCGTGGAGTTGGAACACCATGCTTATTGGGCTGTTCACCAATGTAACCTCGACCCAGACCTGTGTGGCCGAGAAAGGAAACTCCAACTCCAGGAGCTGGAAGAGCTCCGTCGTGAAGCCTATGATTCTGCCTTAACTTTCAAGCAACACAGTAAGGCTTTTCATGATAGCCGTATTCGGCGGAAGGAATTTGAGCCATCTAAGCAAGTTTGGCCCTACAATGCCCGGCTCAAATTCTTTCCTGGGAAACTGAAGTTCAAATGGACTGGTCCTTTCCTGGTCTCGAGACCATTTCCCAACGGGGCCGTTGAGATTGAAGATCCCAAATCTGGGCATAAATTTACGGTCAATGGGCAGCGTTTAAAACCCTATCTTACTCATGAACATTCCCCCTTTGGAGAAACTGTTGCCCTGCTGGAGGGTAACTAATGTTGTGCCTCATTCTGAGTCCAGCTGGGGACGTTAAATTCAGCGCTCGTTGGGAGGCACCCCAACAACACTCCGCCGCTGTCACGCTCACTTAACTTTTCACCTCACCAACCACCATCCACCCACCCTACCACCCTGCTGTATACCCTGCACCTCAGCTCTCGTTACCCGATCTTTCTTCCTTCCTCTACCTTACCCTGCATGCATATGAGGACATAGCATCGTTTGGCATGGGGGTGTGGACCAATGGTGGATAGGCATCCATAGGATCTGGGTATTTTAGGGTATCATGCAGTCACCATCTATCTAAAGAAAAAAAAAAAGGTGTTTAGTAATGATCTGAAGGCTGAAACAAAAATACAATAAGTGTTTATGGATATTCAACCACTGTTTTGAAGACTTTCTAGGCCACAGAAGCTTGATTCGCTCAGGCTCGGCTTAATTCACTTGAGCATTGATAAGATAGATCGGAATCTCTCCTAACTAAGGACATATTCTTGTACCTGAGACACCAGTACAGGACCCATTGGTTTGCTTCTACTCGAGAGCCTAAGTAATCTTGGTTCACACTACACATATCAAGAAAGACCAGGTGAACATAAGATCCAACCCTAGTGTTCATTAGGGAAGATAGGGTACATACCTGTGTGCACAGGTAGACTTTTTATCCTAGGCTTTAGTCTTGTGTTTAGGAAAGACCCTTTCCTCCAAAAAGGAACTCTCCCACCAAAAGAAAAGTGTGCTCCTCCAAATAATGTTGTAAGAGATATACTGACACGTGTTTCAAAAAAAAAAAAGTACAAATAAGTCAGTATGTCTCACAAATGTCTGTAAAATCTTCCTACAAAAAAGTTCTTCAGGGAAAATACCCTGTTTTCTTTGAGCCACAAATGTCATAAAATGGGAGTTGAGTTTTCCGTCATCTTTTTAAGGGTCAATCCGAAGACATGAGCTGAAACTGGGACCAAACTGCACTTAAAAATTCATGAAACCCTGGGCTTGAGTCTTAATGTTCATCTGGTCAGTCTTAATCCTTCACTATGCACAAGCCATAATCTCTTGAGCTCTCGAGTACGGCAAAAACCTCCTGGGTCCTGGAAATCGTACTAAGGTTTAAATATCAAGAGTCCTGGTTAGTCGAGAGATGATCTATGTCACATAAGACTTAAAGTACTGGTAGTCTTCTCTACAATTGGTTCTCACAATATCCAATATTAAACACACCTATGTCGCCTCAGAAGAAAATCTTCAGCTTAAGATCATTTCTAAATACAATACAAAAATGTTTTGCTAAGGACTAGCAAAAGATAGGCATGGGGGTATGATTGCACAGCAAAAATGCACCAACAGTTGTGCCATTTTGTGCTATTTCCAAGTATTGTCTGTGTATATTAGGTAGCCATAGTTGCATTTGTAAAAATAAACGCATGCACGCATTTATTTGAGAGGGGAGGAGAGAATAAAATGGCCTTGAAATTAACGTATTCCTCAAGTGTTGCCTCACAAATTCACCATCTTTATTTTTATTTTTTATTTGACTTTGAATTTCTTCTTCACGGCTGCAAGGCATGGCTTGATCTTCCTCTCGCCATGCTTTGCAACAGCTCTCCCTGCCAGCCGCATGCACAGCCATGCATGTAGCCCAGGGCATGGATGTGCATGCCTCCTTCCTCTTTAAAAAGAGCACATCCTTCTTCCTTGTGGTTGAGCTTGGTCCACATAACACCAACAACACCTCCTTCCTCCAGACTGTCTCCTCCCCTCTCCCCTCCATATGTAGCCTCTCTTCTTCTTGAAGAGCTACGCTACGGGCAGGAGCAACTCACAGTGGTACACAACCACCACTGTGAGTCCCACCACCGCCCAGCTCATCAAAGAGCTGGTGGGCGTGGTGGTTCTCTTCTCTAATTTCGTCGTTCAGCCACTTCTGCCATTACTGCATCTCCGAGGTCTAAAGCTCCGCACAACAACAACAAGGCGTCAGCAGCAGCAGTAGCCCGCACGCATGCAGGCACCGACCGCAGCCTCCTTCCGCGCGCGTAGGCGCCTTCCAGAGCGCCCGCGCACGCCGCACCGGCCGCAACCGGCTATTCAGAGCCCGCGACACTGTAGCTACTGGCCACGCTAGAGAGCGCGACACTGTAGCTACAATGCGGTGACCGGAAAGCTTCTCACTTATTCGGTCACCGCGTGCTCTCTCTCCAGCCCGCGATCGCTACCAGCCCGTTCCCGCTCCACGCGCGCACCCGCTCTAGCGTCCGCTCGCGATAGCGCCTTCGCCCATACTCACTCCAAGCACGCAGCAGTGCGCTGCGCCATGCAGTGCGCGGTGCTGCAGTCTTCCTCCCACACCCGCTCCCTCCTACGTGCGTGCGCCTCTTCGCGCGCCTGCACCTACGCGTGGCCATCAGACGTCGGCAGCTGTGTCAGGACGACTTACTCTCCGTGCTCCTTCACTCCAGCAGACGCTCTCTCTCTCTCTCTCACAGCACTCTCTCACTCCCTCCTGCAGACACACACACACACCCTTGTACACACACGCCCACTCATTTATACACTACTATATGCTTATATATATATATATACATATATATATTATATACATATATATATATACACATATTAGTACCTATACAATTATATATAAGTATATTTACATACATACATACATATATATATATCTATATACTTATATATATATATACGCATATATATTTACATATATATATTTATATACGTATATATATATATACATATATACCTATATATAACTATATACATATATACATCTACATCTCTATAGTTATACATACATACATACATATATAATTATTAATATATATATATATATATATATATATATATATATATATATATATATATATATACACATATACATACATCTATCTATACATATATTTACATATCTATATATATATACATATATATATATATATACATACATAACTACATACACACCTATATAATTATAACCATATATATATATATATACATATAGATATATATTTACATATATACATATATTTTCATATCACCTACCATACGTTGTATCGTGGGAATATCTGCACCAGTTGATGATATTCCCTGATATACGCGTACAGAAAGCATCTTCGCACGCATCTTCCACCCATCCATCCTACACTCCACGCGGCACTTCGTCCTGTTGGTTGCGTCTTCCTAGACAACGACCGACTCGACACCGTGCTACATGCCATTTCCACCTCCACCCCCACCCCTATATACATATATAATATATACATATATATATACTATATTTATCTTATTTCTATTTCTCTTTTCTACAATTAAAAAGATAAAAAAAATATATAAAAGAGAAAAGATAATCCTTGACTTGCAGGTACTCAGTCTTGCGAATAGCAAGACTAGTTTTGAAACCCTAATTTGGCTCAAAGTCAAGAACCTGATTTTAAGGGTGTACCTCAAGGACAAAAATTATCAGAAAAAAAAATTAAATAGAAAAACACTAAAAACATAATAAACGAACGGAAGAGATTCGTTGTAGGAAAGGCGTAGAAATTTATTCACCTCTAATCCCACTTCCCTGAGTTCGACCCTGGGCCTAAAAGTGACCAAGATAAAATCAAGTAGGCTAGGTTAAAAATTTTTGTAAAAATATGGTTAGGCCCGATTTAGGTTAACCACTATACGCATTTCAACGATTAAATCATCATATTAACACAACCTATCCGGGTCCCGACCAGTTGGAAAGCTTATGATGAATCCCAATAGCAGATGCTCGCCCAACTAAGATGGGAATGAAATCTTCCCAGGTCACCAGAAGAGGTTCTAAAGGATAAACTGGCATAACAACCTCCAAAGGGTTGGGGGGAGGATGACAAGGATCCTCCAAAAGGAATGGGGAAGGAATGGTGCAGAGATAAACCCCCAGGGCAATGGACCGACTAAAGAAATCATCAATCCATACCCGATACTCCATTACAGGAAATATTGGTTTGTTAAGCCCCCCGGTCAGAACAAAAGTGAGCATATCTCTAAGCAAAGGATTGTCTAGGGTGTCCAAGTTTCGAGGTTGCAGGATGGCCATAAGATCTAGGTTGGGTTTAATCAGCTCGGTGTCCATCCCTAACACTCTTTCCAAATCCTCAATTGCATCCCTAGCATTCCTTGCACTATCACCAGTATCTTCCTGCACTTCATCAGGAGTCAAAATTTCGCCTTCAAACATAAGCGAATAAGAGGGTGACTCCGAAACAAATGAAGGCAGGTTGGAAGCAATAGATCTAGGGATTATCCTATCAATGTCATCCCTAGGTTCTTGTTCTTTACTCAAATCTTCCCCGGAGTCTAGATGTAAATCCACATAAATCTTAGAAGTTGCTTCCAAATTTTTCATCATTTTATCATGGGGAGAAATATCATCGATGGGTGTGCTAAGGTAACCTAATTTGGTCAAATTTGTGACATCCTCAAGGGCTAACTCTTCAAATAAGACATAATCGCCCTTAGTGTCACTCCAAATCTTGAATGTAGGTTCCTCATATAATTTCTCCTTCTCCTCATCATACGATTCATCATATACCCAAGGTCTAGAATCATCTAAAATCTCAGCAGATCCCCTAGGGCACTCTATTTGAGGTAAATGGTTTACAATGGTAACATCGGACTCCTCAGATAGGTCAATTTCTTCAGGGTTAGGTTCCTAAGGGTGGGCTTGAGTTCCATCTTATGATCAGAAGGGAGGGCAGGATTAACAACTTGAATTCATCCCACTTCATCAAATGTCACAAAAATACTATCATTTGGTCGAGGTCTTCCAGTGGTACCATCATTCCCTTCTTTTGACTCTGATAGCGATTTTACGCAGTTTGTAAAATACGTCGTTGTAACGTGCAAAACCGATCAACTCTTAAATTTATATTCCTAGATAGGGGAGTATCTAGGGTGGTCCAAGGAGGCCAAATGTTTGCATAATTGATTCTCTTGCTTAGAATACAAGTCTCAACTTTCTTTTTGGTATTTTAAATATGTAATTTTTTTTTGTTTTTGAAAAGATGAGGGCAAAATGTGAATTGTAACGGAAAGTACTAACACCTACAATTACTTAACTAAAACTTAAAAGATAGATATATCTTCTTCCTAAGCTTACTATAGGCAAGTGGAGGCCTAGAGTAATTAGGAAGAAGAGGTGAAACAAGTGCTAGAACCAAAAGTAACAATTGCAATAAAAAGCTAAAAGAAGGTAATTTAATTAACTAGAATTAGTGTTCTTTTCAAGGACAAGTAGATGAATGCTTCTACTAGAACTAAACAAATTTAAAAGCAAATAAAGAAACACTAATCCTCTTGCAAAATTTGGCGAAGAAGGGAGTCTTCTTGCTCCAAGCCTAGCTGCTCCTTGGCTTGAAAAGAGGGCCTCCTTCTTCTCCTTCCTTGAGAGCTCCTACAAGGTGGAAGCTACCACCTTCAATGCTTTCTCCAAGGGGTGGGCGTGCACCACCCTCAAAATCTCCTCCAAGGTGGCGTGGACCACCTTCAAGATCTCCTCCAAAGATCTTCCTTTCCTGGCTTCTCCTTTGGCTGGCGTGACTCAAGAGAGAAGGGAAGAGGGGAAGGCACCAAGGGGACAGAATATCCCCTTAATCTTCTTCTTCTTCTTCTCTCTTGGACGTGGGCTTCTAGGTGGAATATGAGAGTGAATTTGCTAGCCAAGGATGCCATGAATGGTGGTGGGTAGTGGTCTTTCTATAGGGTAGGATGGGGGTTAAGGTGCCCCTTGAAATGGAGGGCTAGGATGGAAGGATGGAGGTGGTTGGTGATCCTATGGCCATGGGTATTTGGTGCCAACCCAAGAGGTGTTAAAGGGGGTGGTTATGGTGGTGTTGGTGGCTTTTGGTGGTGGTGAGACACCACCATTTTGGCGCCAACCTAGGGTCTTCTAGAAGGGGAGTTAGGTGGATGGTGGAGATGGATTTAAGGAGAGGTGTATGGTGGAGATGAAGGGAGTTTTTGGAGGGAAAAGTGGCACCATCAAGGGGGTGGTTAGGGTGGTTTTGGCACCACTTTTAGGTGTCTTTTGGAGGTGGTGGGTAGGCTAGGTTGGTGCCAAGTAGGTTAGCTTATGTGGAGCTTAGGTGGAGCTAGTTGGGTGGAGTTGTTAGGCGGGTTTTTGGGGTGGTACAAGCCAAGGAAGTTGGAGCATAGCTAAGCTAAGCTAAGCTAAGCTAGCTTAGCTAATGGAGGAGTAGAGGAGAAGGTGTTGGAGCTAGGGTTTGGAGGGAGGAGCTGAGGAGAAGAAGTCTGGAGCTGAAACTGGAGCTGGCTGCTGCTAAAGAGGCTGTCATGGAGCTACTCTAGCTGGCTTAGCTTGCTAGTTCTTTGCTAGCTGCTAAGCCAAGCTAAAGTGAGCTAGCTTCTACCATAATGAGCCGAGGTGAGCTAGGTCAGGTGCTCCCGGGGAGGATCAAGCTGGTTGAGGCAGTTAAGGTAGCTTAGCTCAACTGAGTTGAGCTAAGCTGAATCCCCGGGAGCTGGACTTTAGCTTCCTGAGCTGAGATGAGTTCTTCTTCATCTAGCTGGAGTTGAGTGGAGCTGGATGTAGCTGGGTCTGAGCTGCGGTGAACTCCTGTCAACTCAGCTGAGCTAGCTAGAGCTCCCTGTGGACTAGTGGGAGTTGAGATGAGCTAGACTCAGCTAAGTTGAGCTGGATCTGAGCTGACTTGAGCTAGGGTGAGCTAAGATGAACTCTCTTGAACTGCCATTCAGTTGAGATTAGCTGAATGGAGCTGGGATGAACTAACCCTAGTTCAAGTGAGCTAGGTTCCAGCTGTGGTGAGCTGGATCAAGCTGAGTTCCAACTAGTCTGAGCTTCTCCTTCACCATTTGCCTTCTTGAGTGCTAGGGTTTTAGGGATCTGCATATCTGTTCATCCCTAACACTCACAAAAACATATCAAAAAAGACAATAAAAAATGCAATGCACGCCTAACCTAATTTATGCCTAAATGCAGCCCAAAAACCTATTTGCGGAGTAAAATCCTAAGAGCTAAGTTTATTTTAATGCATAAGAATGATGATAAACTAGCATTTATCACACCCCCATGCTTATCTTTTGCTAGTCTCTTAGCAAAACTTCAATTTTTTTGGAAAACAGAATTTTTGGGACATCTAATTTTTTTGACTTTTGAGGAGAAAAAGAGATTAAAGGACCTTGGTAGATTAAAACACAGGAGGTACGGGATTTGCTAAAGATAAACATCAGGATTTATTTTTGGATCCAACCATTAGACAAAACGGGATCAATATATCCTCCAGAAATTTCACAAATTAACCCCTTGTTAATTCAGATGACTTGAAATGTTTGTTTTTAGGATTTTTCTGGCTCATGAATCTGATTCGCAACTTGCAAGATCCTTTAAAACCTTGTGTCTGTGCTTGTGAAAAGCCAACATTTATAAGGGCGTGTTTATTTATTATTACTTTTTTTTTCCCATGCTTATTTTTAGCTTAGTCTTACAACTGATGTGTCGGGATCATCATTCTCGTTACCATTCCTCAAGGGGGCTCTGGCTCTAGTACTTCGGGATAGCACTGTCCATGACACCACCCAGGAGCTCACAACCCAAAACACGATGCGGTGTAAAGGGGCGCTCCAAGCAAACTCAAGCTCTTGCTCCGACACTATAGGTAGAGCACTGTCCAAGACACTTGAGCTGCTGAAATGCGCTTTAATGCTCCATCTAAAGATATGAAATATAGATATGGAGTAGTGCCGAGGAGGTAACATGTTGACATCGCGTCCTCAAAGGAGGCATTTTCCTCCTTCTCGGCGGTGGGAACTCAAACCAATGATCTGCTTCAAACTTTTACTAAGTCCAAACAAGGGAGTTTTTCAAATTTTTAGTTATTTTTAAGTGTTGGTTTGTGTGTGAAGAGTGACACAAGAAGTTTCTCAAGACATGCAAGTTTTTGAATTAGAAACTAAGTCAAATACTTTCCATATTACAAAATAGGATCAAGTCACCTAAACTATCATGAGTTCAGGTGGAATTTTAGAAAAGGATATCTGATCTAGTCAAAAATAGACCATGAAATTCTAATGATCGGATCCACATCCTCATCCCTAGTTTGTAGATTAAATCCCATTGTAACAAAAGTGAGTTTTTTTCAACCTTAGTCCCGATTTCAAAAATTTTTCCTCAAAAAGTTTTTCATCATTTTTATTTTTTTGGGTATGCAAGCAGGAAATAAATTAAAGAAAAATGCATGTTTTTAGGTTTTGAACATCCTAAATCGATCATCAAAATTTAAAAACACCCCCCCATGCTTAAGATATTCCATGTCCTCATGCATTAGGAGGGAAAAGGGATCACCTTAATGAAGAATGGTCAAGTTTAGGATGATCAAAACCTAGAGAAAGAAGAAAAAAGGAAAGCAGGAAAAAAAAAATGATGGGTTACCTCCCATCCAGTGCTATCTTTTACGCCATTCAGCCGGGCGTGATGTGCATTAGTGATCAAGGGTGGCTGGCTCAGTAAAATTAAAAGTTTCAGACGGAATTTTAGGCGTATGGTCAAAATAGGGCTTTAAACGTTGGCCATTGACTTGAAATGTCGAATTAGTTTTCGGATCAAAAAGGTCAACAGCGTCGTATGGATATATTTTATGGACAATAAAGGGGCCGGTCCATTTAGATTTTAATTTGCCAGGAAAAAGACGTAATCTCGCATCGAAAAGCCAAACGCGTTGATTAACGTCAAAGTGTTTCCGAACAATATATTTATCGTGAAATTTCTTTGTTCGGTCTTTATAAATCCACGCATTTTCATAGGAAAAATTACGTAATTCTTCCAATTCAGTTAATTGTAATTTTCTATGGTTACCGACGTCAGGTAAATCCATATTGAGTTGTTTTATTGCCCAAAAAGCCCTATGTTCTAATTCTACCGGGAGATGGCATGCCTTCCCAAAAATCAGACGGAAGGGAGACATGTCAAGAGGAGTTTTAAAAGCGGTATGGTAGGCCCATAAAGCGTCGTCCAATTTGGTGGACCAATCTTTACGATCGGGCCTAACCGTCTTTTGTAAAATATTTTTAATTTCCCGGTTAGAAACTTCAGCCTGGCCATTTGTTTGGGGGTGATAAGGTGTGGAAATTTTATGGTTAACCCCATATTTAGAAAGAAGGTGACGGAATTGTGAGTGGGTGAAATGTGAGCCTCCGTCACTGATAATGGCTTTTGGTATGCCGAATCTTGAGAAAATATTTTTCTTAGGAAATTCGACAACCACACGGTGATCACTAGTGCGGGTGGGTATTGCTTCTATCCATTTAGAAACACAGTCGATTGCGACTAATATATATAAATACCCACCAGAGTTGATGAACGGTCCAATGAAGTCGATGCCCCAAACATCAAAAATTTCAACCTCTAAAATAGGATTAAGGGGCATCATATCCTTTCGAGTCATGTTGCCAATGCTTTGGCAACGCACACAGGACAGAACGAAGTCATGAGCATCTTTGTGCAAGCTAGGCCAATAAAATCCCGCATTAAGGATTTTAGCTGCAGTTTTCTTGCCCGAAAAATGTCCGCCACAGGCCATTAAGTGACAATGTGTCAAGATATCATGGATTTCAGAACCGGGGACACATCGTCGAATGACCTGATCGGCACAAATGCCGAAAAGGTCCGGCTCCTCCCAAAAATAATATTTAATATCAGCAAAGAACTTATCCCGTTTTGTTTTTGGCCAATTAGCGGGGATTTGTTCTGTTGCTAAGTAGTTTGCGATGGGTGCAAACCAAGGGAGGGTTGTAGCAGCTAAAATGCTTTCATCGGGGAACTAATCTGGCGGGGTCATTATGTCATTCGTCATAAGATGAGAGAGATGGTCGGCCACTACATTATGCAATCCTGCCTTATCCTTGATTTCCAGGTCAAATTCCTGGAGCAGCAGAATCCAATGGATAAGGCGGGGTTTCTCATCTTTCTTTGTTAGCAAATATTTAATTGCTGAGTGGTCGATATAAATAGTGACATGTGACCCCAACAGATAAGATCTAAATTTTTCTAAGGCAAATACAATGGCAAGAAGTTCCTTTTCAGTAACCGTGTAATTCCGTTGTGCATCATCAAGGGTTTTGCTAGCATAATAGATCACAACGGGCTTCTTGACAATTCTTTGCCCTAGAATGGCCCCTACAGCAAAATCTAAGGCATCTATCATTAATTCAAAGGGACTATTCCAATCAGGTCCCTACAATATTGGTGCCTCAGTAACCTCTTTCTTCAACCTCAAAAAACTCTCCAGGTACTTATTATTAAAATCAAATGGCTGGTCTTTAGTGAGAAGCTGACTTAAGGGCTTGGAGATTTGGGAAAAATTTTGTATGAATCGACGGTAGAAACCAACATGAACCAAAAAGGATCTAATCTGTTTGACAGTAGTGGGCGGTGGGAGCTTAGCTATAGCATCTATTTTTGCTTTATCTACCGTGATTCCTTATTTTGAAATAACATGGCCCAAGACAATACCTTCTTGGACCATGAAATGACTTTTTTCCCAACTGAGGACCAGATTAACTTCTATGCACTTTTGGAGAGTTCTTTCAAGATTTTTGAGACAATGGTCAAAAGAATCTCCAAAAAACAGAGAAGTCATTCATAAAGACTTCTAAACATTCACCTACTAGGTCTGAAAAAATTGCAAGCATGCACCTTTGAAAAGTCACAGGTGCGTTGCAAAGACCGAAGGGCATTCTTCGAAAAGCAAAGGTTCCGAAGGGCCTGGTGAAAGTTGTTTTGTCCTGGTCCTCAGGATGAACCGCTACCTGATTATAACTGGAATAACCATCCAAAAAATAGTAAAAATCCCATCCAGCTAACCGCTCCAAGATTTGATCAATAAAAGGGAGCGGGAAATGATCCTTCTTGGTGGCGGTGTTTAATTTTCGGTAATCGATACACACGCGCCAAGAAGAAGCGGTTCGAGTGGCTACATTTTCCCCATTATCATTAGTGACAACTATTAGTCCAGCCTTTTTGGGGACAACTTGTGTTGGACTAACCCAGGAGTTGTCAGAAATGGGGTAGATGATATCAGCATCCAGCCACTTAATAATCTCCTTTTTTACCACCTCCTGCATAATAGGATTCAAGTGCCTTTGTGGTTGGCGGGAAGGGCGAGAATCGTCCTCTAAATATATACGATGCGTACAATAGGACGGATGAATGCCTTTAAGATCAGAAAGGGTCCAGCCAATAACTTTCTGATATTTACTCAAAACCTGGAGGAGTTTGTGCTCTTGTGCCCCGGTGAGTCCAGAATTTATAATCAGGGGTAGGGTCTGATTAGGACCCAGGAAGACATATTTAAGGGAGTCGGCAAAGGTTTTAATTCCAATTGTGGGCCCGGCTCCGAAAGAGTTTCTGCTTTGTGGGTTAGAGGGGAGGTGAGAGTGAAAGGGTCAACTAGAATGTTAGCTGGACGTGTGATTGGGGTGGAAGGGTGAGAAAAAGTGGATTGTTCAGGAACCGTATTTACAGCAAAATAGGAACCTAAATGGGAAATCTACAAAGTTTCCTCCACAATGTTTTCTATTTCTAAATCCGAATCATCAAAGAAATCTGGTTCTTGGAACCGCCTAGAAGCTTGAAAAATGTCTAGGGTTACAGATTCACCGCCACACATGATCTTCATCTTTCCAAAATCACAATCAATATTGGTGTGGGCGGTGGCTAAGAATGGTCTTCCAAGAATAATGGGGGCAAACTTAAGTGCTTCAGGTACCTCTATGTCCAGGACTAAAAAGTCTACTGCGAATAGACAATTTTTGACCCGGACAAGAACATCCTCAACAATTCCCCTTGGTTTAATAGTAGATCGGTCGGCTAATTGGAGTGTAACCTCAACAGGCTTCAATTCACCGATCTTAAATTCCTCAAAAAAACTGTGGGGATAAGATTAATTGAGGCACCTAGATCCAACAAAGCGCGATCAAATGAGGTATCATTAATGATAACTTGGATTAGGGGGGCGCCGGGATCTTTTCTCTTAAGAGGCAGTTGGCTCTGCACAACTAAGCTGACTGTCTCTGGAAGAATTACCTTTCCTAAATTTCTAGGCTGCCTTTTCGAAGTACATAAATCTTTTAAGAATTTTGCATAGGCAGGGATATATTTAATGGCATCTAGGAGAGGGATATTAATTTCTACTTGCCCAAATAAATCCATTAGTTCCTTCTCAGTGGGCTCGGATTTTGTCTTTTTCTTTTTTAAAGAGTGGAGGGCTTGTGGAAATGGGGCAGGGTTGCCCTGTTTTGCATGAATTGGTTCCTGAACAATAGGAGGGGAAGAGTTAATCTGTGTGTCATTAGAGCGGGTTTCTTTAACAGGCAGGGTATTGTGAGTGGTTTTCCCATTCCTCAAGGTAACTGCATTTGCAGTCTGGTTGTTTCTAGGATGAGGACGGGGGGCCTAGCTGTTATTAAAACCCGGCAGATGCTGAGGTGCTGGCTGAATGGGTTGACTGGGATATCCACCTTGGAATTGATTCCTTTGATTATTTGTGTTGGGCATGGGTTGGGAAGGTAAATTCCCAATAGGTCGATGATCAGGAGTAACCTTAACTTGGTGTTGCAAGTTGGTAATCATGCGGGTTACTTTTGTCATTTGAGTCTGCATTCCTTGCAGAGTTTTCATGACCTGATTATTAATATCATCCTGGGATGGTCCAGGTTGATACATAGGTTGCCCATAATTCCCAAAATAGTTTTATTTGGGAAAAGGAATCGGATTCGGGTTTTTCCAGGAGTGATTCGGGTTAGTCCTCCAGTTTTGATTGGAAGTGTTGGAGGGGTTTCTAAATTTCTCCTAGATAGCATAAATATTTTCCGAGGTGGGATCAAAAATATTTTGATCAAAATTCCCGGTCAAATCTTGCGGGAAATCAGCCGAAAATTGCTGGCCAGCAGATGTGGCATCAATATTGTGTAGATTTTCTCTTCGGAGAATGTGTGGGGGGTTAGTGTGTGGAGAGTGGACGTGTGGAGCTTGTTTGTTTATGAGCTTTTCTTCCATTTTCTTTTGGTGAATTTGCATCTGGTCCAATCGTTGAGCTAACATATATAGATCATCTTGCGTGACTGGAGTAGAGGTGGATTTGGAGTCAATTTCATGGACTTCGTGTCTGGGGTTTTGTGATCTGCCAAAAGTGTCCATTGAATTCATGTTAAATGAGTTTTCACTCATTTCTTCAAAGGGGAGATAGGCACTTTCGATGTCTTTGTTAAGAAAATTACCCTCACATGAGGCATCCACAAATCGTTTCAATTGATCTTCTAATCCATGATAGAAGATCTGCACTAACTGCCATTGTGGAATTTCATGGTGGGGACAACTTCTTAGAAGTTCCTGAAATCTTTCCCAGGCTTTGTGGAGGGGTTCACCAATTTTTTGTTGAAAGGTCGTTATGGATCTTCTTAATGCATTCGTTCGACCAATCGGAAATTTTTTTTTAAGAAAAGCACTTTTTAATTGGGGCCAAGTGGTAATAGGGCGCCCAACCATTCTAAACCAATGCGATGCTTTATCTTTAAGAGAGAGAGGAAAGAGTCTCATTAACCACACGTCTTCCTGCACATTGCGGGAACGAGTGGTTTGAGCGAGGACAGTTAGTTCCTCGAGATGACAAAAAGGGTCCTCTCTTGGAAGACCATGAAAATGCTTGATAAGGTTTAGAATGGCTGATTTGATCTCGAAATCCCTTTGTGGTATGACCACCCCTGGTCTTTCCTCATAATTGGAAGGATCATAGAAATCCTTAAGAGGAACGACAGGCTGTTGGCGGGGTGGTGGATTTTATCCTTGATTAGCTAGGTTCGTGATAGTCCTAGCTAGATCTTCTTGATTTTGTTGTAGTCGAGCCAAATGGTCGACCATTAATGCAAAGGGATTTGTATTTTGGGTTATAATTGGAGGGCCACCTGGCCCTGCTGGTATTTCTGGTTGCTCCAAGTTAGGAAGGTGAGGGAGGGTGAAGTTAGCTTGTGGGTCGGCTGACGGGTTAGAAGTGGAAGTAGAATTTTTTTGACGGCTTTCTGGGTTTTCCATTTTTTTAGAAGAGGGGGAAGAAAACAATGATTTCCTGCTGTGGGGGGCGAAATTAGATGGTCCCTCGAGGTGTGGTTTTTGGGACCGTTGCCCGTGCATGCACTACTTGGAAGAATTGGAGGGGAGGAGAAGAGAAAGAGATGAGAGAAAGTGTGCAATTCAAATAAACAAAACTAGACCTAACTTAAATGCGACTCCCTAATAATAAGCCTAAGACTTGGTCTATGTAGGAAATAAGTAGTCAATAATGAATACCCGTTCTGTCAACAAATCTAGCCAAGTTGCTTAAGGGGAGGTTTGGGCCCAAACGTTTCCAAGGGAAAACCCCAGGTGCTTGTACAAACCCACGCCTGGTCCTTTGACATGGCCCCTCAGCCTGAACACCAGATATAGATGACAGAATTGGTACTAATTAAAGAAAACTTAAGACCTAGATAGCAAGCCTAAGTTGATAAAGCCTTAGGGGTCAAGTTGCTACAAGTTTTAGTTAAGTCTGGGATACTACAGTGCACACGGAATGTGGAGGGCATTAATTGAGTTGTTGCCCTGTGATTTCGATTTTTTTGTGTGTGCAGGAATTGGAGAGTGGTTCCAATGAAAATCAAGTTGTCACACAATTTTTTTGTATTTTTATCTTTTAGGATTTGATTTAATTAAATGTGTTTTAGGGTTTTTCTTTTTAAATTTTCAAACAAGTTTGAAACACCACAATCAAAGGAAAAACAAGTTGTATTGGTGAGTCTCTGAAAAGAAAGAAAGAAACCCTTAGCCAATTATCCCTAAGATAGAAAATTACTACCAATGAATTAATTTTTGGCTTTCTGTATTAAGTAGTGGTCCAAACAAGTCAAATAACACCACTACTTTGAAGAAAATCAAACAAGGATTCCAAAAAAGATTTTTGTAAAATTTTAGGAATTTGTTTGATAATTATTTTGAACTTTTAATTGTATTGGTGTCAAAGTCCAGAAATGATACCTGTGGGTATTTTGGACTTTTTAGTATTACCACTAACCTCAGAAAATTTTTGTGATTTTATGTGATGTGTAAAATTTCACAAGGATTCCATAAAACTAAATTTCACAAAAATTGGGTGAGTATAAAAATTGTAAAAATTCGTGGACATTAAAAAAATAGGAAGATTAGAGGGTGTGACCCCTCTGCAATCCATGAATTTTTAAAAATTAAATACAAATCCAATTGTTCTGAAATTTGGAACAGATGTTTATAACTTAATTAGGAATCATTGTATGAAACTTTATGATTTTAGGAGGCCTGTGGTGTAAGGAATTGATTTTTCAAGTCCGGACGGAAATCTGGACTCGAAAAATAGAACACCAATACTTGCAATGGAGTGGTGCTAAAGAAGCATTCAAGCAAACAATGGATTTTAAAATGCACCACTCCACTTAATCAAGTTGTTTGGGATCCTGAAAGCCAAGTTTAATATGTTTTTGGTAGTTTTAATTAATTATGTGACCAGACAGAGGAACCAACCTGAATTTCGCGGGAAGAAAAGGAACTTTGAGCTCTCACTTCCAGATTCCCGCTTTCTTCCTACAATAGTTCCTGCACACGAAAAAGAAGAAAGAGAAGAGGATGAGATCTACTTCAAGCAAGAGGAGAAAGAATAGCAAAGCCGTTCCTCCTCGGCAACGGTGCCAAAAAGTGATAGCGATTTTACGCGGTTTGTAAAATACGTCATTGTAACGCGTAAAACCGATCAACTCTTAAATTTATATTCCTAGATAGGGGAGTATCTAGGGTCGTCCAAGGAGGCCAAATGTTTGCATAATTGATTCTCTTGCTTAGAATACAAATCTCAACTTTCTTTTTGGTATTTTAAATATGTAATTTTTTTTTTGAAAAGACGAGGGCAAAATGCAAATTGTAACGGAAAGTACTAACACCTACAATTGCTTAACTAAAACTTAAAAGATAGATATATCTTCTTCCTAAGCTCACTCTAGGCAAGTGGAGGCCTAGAGTAATTAGGAAGAAGAGGTGAAACAAGTGCTAGAACCAAAAGTAACAATTGCAATAAAAAGCTAAAAGAAGGCAATTTAATTAACTAGAATTAGTGTTCTTTTCAAGGACAAGTAGAGGAATGCTTCTACTAGAACTAAACAAATTTAAAAGCAAATAAAGAAACACTAATCCTCTTGCAAAATTTGGTGAAGGGAGTCTTCTTGCTCCAAGCCTAGCTGCTCCTTGGCTTGAAAAGAAGGTCTCCTTCTCCTTCCTTGAGAGCTCCTACAAGGTGGAAGCTACCACCTTCAATGCTCTCTCCAAGGGGTGGGCGTGCACCACCCTCAAAATCTCCTCCAAGGTGGCGTGGACCACCTTCAAGATCTCCTCCAAAGATCTTCCTTGCCTGGCTTCTCCTTTGGCTGGCGTGACTCAAGAGAGAAGGGAAGAGGGGAAGGCACCAAGGGGACAGAATATCCCCTTAATCTTCTTCTTCCTCTTCTCTCTTGGATGTGGGCTTCTAGGTGGAATATGAGAGTGAATTTTCTAGCCAAGGATGCTTTGAATGGTGGTGGGTAGTGGTCTTTCTATAGGGTAGGATGGGGGGTTAAGGTGCCCCTTAAAATGGAGGGCTAGGATGGAAGGATGGAGGTGGTTGGTGATCCTATGGCCAAGGGTATTTGGCGCCAACCCAAGAGGTGTTAAAGGGGGTGGTTATGGTGGTGTTGGTGGCTTTTGGTGGTGGAGAGACACCACCATTTTGGCACCAACCTAGGGTCTTCTAGAAGGGGGGTTAGGTGGATGGTGGAGATGGATTTAAGGAGAGGTGTATGGTGGAGATGAAGGGAGTTTTTGGAGGGAAAAGTGGCACCATCAAGGGGGTGGTTAGGGTGGTTTTGGCGCCACTTTTAGGTGTCTTTTGGAGGTGGTGGGTAGGCTAGGTTGGTGCCAAGTAGGTTAGCTTATGTGGTGCTTAGGTGGAGCTAGTTGGGTGGAGTTGTTAGGCGGGTTTTTGGGGTGGTACAAGCCAAGGAAGTTGGAGCATAGCTAAGCTAAGCTAAGCTAAGCTAGCTTAGCTAATGGAGGAGTAGAGGAGAAGGTGTTGGAGCTAGGGTTTGGAGGGAGGAGCTGAGGAGAAGAAGTCTGGAGCTGAAACAGGAGCTGGCTGCTGCTAAAGAGGCTGTCATGGAGCTACTCTAGCTGGCTTAGCTTGCTAGTTCTTTGCTAGCTGCTAAGATAAGCTAAAGTGAGCTAGCTTCTACCATAATGAGCCGAGGTGAGCTAGGTCAGGTGCTCCCGGGGAGGATCAAGCTGGTTGAGGCAGTTAAGGTAGCTTAGCTCAACTGAGTTGAGCTAAGCTGAATCCCCGGGAGCTGGACTTGAGCTTCCTGAGCTGAGATGAGTTCTTCTTCATCTGGCTGGAGTTGAGTGGAGCTGGATGTAGCTGGGTCTGAGCTGGGGTGAACTCCTGTCAACTCAGCTGAGCTAGCTAGAGCTCCCTGTGGACTAGTGGGAGCTGAGATGAGCTAGTCAAATTGTAGGTGACAATACAATTTGTTCAATCAATTTACGCTCTTATTGTCGACCTACAGATCACCTAAGAAGACCTAGTTGGAGCTTAGGTGTTCTTTCCTAAATCTCAAATGGTAGAGCAACTCCAAAGATGGAAGATCGAGGGATGCAAGTAGGCCTAAGCCTTCCTTTGTAGCTGTGCTTTCGTGGTGCTTCTCAACTACCCCCAAAAATCCGTGACAGGGTATCCCCCTCTTTGGAGTTACAAAACCTTTGATCTCAAGTTATAAACACTTTAGAATCCATTGGTAGGAGGGCTTTTGTCCTAGTATTTTGAAACCTAAGGAGTGTATAAATGCGTGCTATGGTGCAAGAGATATAAGTGTGCATACACCGTAAAGATTTTTGAATTTTGAGTTTGAAAATCAAATCCTTGGTTTTTATAATGTCCCTCTTTTAATTAGTCCTTTTTCCAGAAAAGATGTGACCACTTGTTAGATCTATTCAATATAGATTAGGTGGTCTTGAAATTAATCCAAATGCATTTGCATGACAAGTAGAAATGCAAAGTTAGAAATGCATACTCGATTCCAGCATTCTTCATGCAATATGCAAGACAAGAATTAGATCTAGATGCTGCTCATTCAATCCTAAATGATACGACCTAAGGGCAGGCAGCTTCTAGTAGACAGCTCGTGTTTTTGTTTTTATTATTACTTTTTTTAGCTACTTATGCACAAGCAAATTAAAGGGTAAACAATCCACAAAATAAATTAAAAACCTAAATCTAAAGAAAAGGGAACAAGATCCCAAAAATAAGCCCTAATTACTACAAGGGCGAGAAAACAGAAATAAAACTTATGAAACGGAAAATCTCCTATAGAGGTAGAATCCAGGTCACCTTCGTCTTCCCCACGTGTAAGCATCGCTCAAGGTCGACATCTTCTCCCCGATGTGCCTGTCACCTCTCTCAAATTCCTCGCACAAATTCCTCGCAAAGAAAAGTTAATAAATGGTCAGATCACTGTGTAATGAGAAATAATCAGAAATGAAATTAGGTGAAATTATTGCGGCTGTTGCCTCCCCAGCAACGGTGCCATTTGATAAGACGGTTCTCGCTTTTGAATAATGTGATTAAGATGATTTGTCATTTTAGTAACAAAGTGGTGGAAAATCGCTTAACAAAACAATTACAATAAAATTAACCACTCACAGAAGAGCAGGTCATGTCCACAGGGAGTCAATGATGCAATAAAATCTCGATTATTTTGTATTCGTTCAATCAAGTGTGAAATCCATAGCCAAATCTGACATGAAATGCGACGGAAAGAAGATGCACAATAACTCAAAAATATAAGGGTACATGTGTAATTTTTCCTCACTGAAATATTCAATAAATATGTGATGAATGTATGTAATTTCCAATTGACATGCATTAGAGAAAATTTGTGCACATCTTAATCCAAAACCAATGTCAAACAATGTGAATCACAAAAGCCATGCAATTGTAAGAAAGCTTGAGTATGAAGTCGCAATTTCACTCAACATTATAATCATAAATCAAAATTCATTTTCATGGCGATGGCAATCAAATGTAATTATTAATTAAAGTGAAAGCAGAGGATTTTACCTCTCTCCTCCTTGCGCATGGGAGAGAGTTTCATTTGAGGCGCTACTCCTACAAGAGGTCGGCTGAAGCAAGGCCTTCGTAGTGGTGGAGGTGGTGCGTCGTGAGATGGCCGGAGCCAGCTGTCGGAGGAAAGGAATGGCGGTGGTGGAGGAGCTTGCTGCTGGCCACGCGTGCTGCAGGTGCAAGGAGAGCATCACACAGGCACTGCAGGTGCTGTAGACACATGCAGCTCATGGGCGCATGGAGGCGTGCACTAGCGTGCTGGTGGCACCGGCTGCAGGTGCTGCAGGGAGGTGCTGGAGCGTGGGCGTGTGGAGGCGCAGCTCTGCAGGCCACAAGGGGTGCGTAGGTGTGGGTGCTGGAGTGCGGGCTGCTGGCGTGAGGGCATGAAGGAGCGTGGAGCGCGCGTTGTGGCGAGAGGAGGTGCGGAAGTGCAGGGGCGCTAGAGGTTCTGGAGAAGGTGAGGAGGCACGGGCGTGCTGGCTGGGCTGGAGGTGCGTGTTGGGTCTGATGGAGCGGGAGGGGGCTGCTGGTGTGTGCGCTGGGTGAGGTGAGGGTGCTGGGGTGAGAGCGCGCACGCGTAGGTGACTAGTGAGGGCGCTAATGCTGCTAGTGATGAAGTGAGGGCGTGCGGTGGTGCAAGTGCTGGAGGTGGATTGGAGCAACTGGTGAAGGCGAGAGCGCAGGCATGTGCTGGCTGAGTTGAGGGCACGGTGGCAGATGGCGCGTGCGCTGAAGGTGGGTGAGCAGAGGCTAGCGTGAGTTGGCTGAGGTGAGGAGTTGCAGAGACTCTTTGGCGATGTGGGCTATCACCGCACACGCCCACGATGGTGAGTCGTTCTGCCACGGTGAGGCCGGTGGTATGGAATGGAAGAGGAGCAAGGTCCTCTAAACACAGTGAGGAACAAAGGGTGGTGGCCTCCTCTCAACGGCAGCTCTCCCTTCTCCTTTTGTAGCCACGACCACACTGATTTCAAATTCAAAATGCCGTAGCATGAATGTGATGTGCAGGAGGAGGAGGCGGAGTCAAAGGAGTTACTTGTGCAAGGAGAAAAAGAATAAAAGAATAAAATAATTAGGGTTATTTATACGTAACACCTTAACTTCTATTAAAATAGTGCATCTAATTAATTAAGTAATTAAATGTATGCAACCCTAGGTTAATTCTAAATGCATGAATTATGTACTTAAGCTAAAAATATGAATTAATTTATTTACATCCTAATGTATGCTACCTAAATGTTAAAATTAATTTAATGTCTAGACATTTAGATACTTAAATAGCCCACGAATATGGGCTAACCACTGCATTGCTACCCCATATCATCCGCAAACAAATAGGCAGACCAAGGTCTCAAACAGCCAGATCAAGATATTCTACAGAAGACTGTGAGACCTGACAAGAAGGACGAGTCCGCACGACTGGATGATGCCCTGTGGGCATACCGGACCGCTTTCAAGACCCCGATAGGCATGTCGCCGTATCGCCTGGTCTTTGGCAAAGCTTGCCACCTTCCTGTTGAGTTGGAACACCGAGCTTACTGGGACGTCAAGTAGTGTAACATGGATCCCCAGTTAGCCGGTGCGCAGAGGATGCTTCAACTCTCCGAGCTTGAGGAGATTCGTCGGGACGCTTTTGAGAATAGTCGGCTATACAAGGAGAAAATGAAAGCCGTCCACGACCGACTCATCCATAGAAAAACCTTCAAGCCGAATCAGCAAGTTTGGCTTTTTGATGCCTGTTTAAAACTCTTTCTAGGGAAGCTTAGGTCCAAATGGACAGGACCATTTAGGGTAGTCAATCCCTACTCCAATGGGACGGTTGAAATTGCTGATCCCAATATTGGGCACACTTTCACAGTCAATGGCCAGAGATTGAAATACTTCCTCACCCAGGTTCCCCCAAAGGAGTTGTCACCCTCATTGAAGGATGACATGAAGCACCACCCAGCTGAAGGCATTAAACTTAGCACTTCCTGGGAGGCAACCCAGAAGATTCAAACTGATTCGGTATTGTACTTCACTCAAGTAATATATTTTTGACCCCTGTTGCATCCATGTACTTGTCAATGAGGACATTGTTCAACTTAAGCATGGGGGGGTGGTAAATTGCATGATTCTGAGTTCATTTAATCAGTCTGAATAGAATAAAATAAAATAAAATTGAAAAAAAAGAAAAAAAAATTGAATTTAGGAAGAAAAACTTAGTATTAGAAATTTGTCAATAGTAGGAAATAATACGGAAAGAACCTGAACACTTAGATTTTTCAGGCCTTCAGGCTTAATTAGCCTTGGTGTTCGTTAAAATATGGATTTAGCTTCAAATCCTTGCAACCTTAATCTATTCTAATCCACCAACTAAATAACGTGATAAGTATACGACTTATCAACTCGCCCTCTAACTCAAAAGGACTTTTAGTCTAAGCATCTGACACATTTTTTTGCACAGACTCACTCCTCGGAGATTCTGACAGAAATTGGGTAGCTAATGAACTTTCTGGGGTGGTATGGCTGGCAAGTTGTCGTGGGTAATAGCCCATTGGTAGGTTTTCTAGAGCCCAGCCACGGGACCACCTTCTTTTTATTGCCTCTAGGTAAATTTGATATCAGGGAAGCCACCTACCAAATAAAAAAAAAGAGAAGAAAAAAAGAGAACAAAATAAACCACACTTCACCGCACGAGTATGGTTGGTAAGTGATCGTGGGTAACGGCGCATTGGTCGGTTGTCCAGAACTCCACTCATTAAATGCACAAAAAGAACCAAAATGCTTAAGGAAGAAGCGGGGAAGTAGAGCAAGCTGGGGAGATATACACTAGAAAAGTCCTTGTGTTGACCCCATGTAAAACAAACGTGGGGAGAAAGCTACCGATCGAACAAAGACACCTTCAGGAAAAACACTTCCTTTTCAGGTCACCTAGGGCGTAGAAACCCGAAATCTGTCTAAATTGCTGTTGACTGAGTCTATCATGATCTTCACACCAAGATTCTTAGCACTTAGAGTTTTTTCCGAGTTTTGGGTTGGTTGGGTAGCCGTAAAAAGTTACCAATACACTCTTCACTCCAAAAATCTAAAAATAAGAAAAGATGAATATATATATATATACATGCCTTAAAGCAAGGATTCAAGCGATTCATATTTTGGCAGACACCCGGGTGCTGCTTAGTCTCTATAGATCAGGATCTTAGTATATTTTCTCCTATTGACAATTGATGAAATGCCCAAGTAATTACTTCTTGAATTCTGACTGGAAATAATGACTAGAATAAACCTTGCTAGGGACTAGCAAGGTGTAAGCATGGGGGTATGATAACACTGCATTGTACAATGCTAACTCTGCCAAAAGGAGACGGTCTTAAAGGTAAAATGCACAGAGGATACATCATAAATAAGAATAGGAGCATCGCATACATTGCACATCAAGATTGCTTATAATGCATTATTAACACCCATGTGTACAAGTACATGTCAAAATAGGCCTCAGATGAACGATCGGACCACACAGATGGACTCAGAGCGACGAACGGAGTTCAGCGGACTCGAAATCAGCTAAATCCGACATCTGGAGCTCCCACAATTGGCCCAAGAAGTTTTGACCGTTAATCTGATGATCAACAGTCATGAGGCCGCCACATGTCAGCCTCACCATGCCCTCAACCTCCCTTCATCGCGCGGCATCACTTTGCGACCGGACGGCTAGAAATCGCGCACCCACGCGCTCCACACCTACAGCGTCCTCAGCTGCAGCAGCTCCCAACCGTTGGATCTTCATCCAACGGTCGACCGCACCGCGCCCACAGTTCACCTTCGCGACGAAGCAGCAGGCGTAGCGCAGCGGTAAGCACCTCAACCTCGCACAATGAGGCGCGGATTCAAGGTGCCCACTGCAGCGCTAATTCGAGCAATCATGGCATGCACGATTTTGGCCGTCGATGCGCGATCGAGCAGCTAGCAGCAGGCGACGCGGCACAATCTCGTGCATCTAAGGTAAACGCCCGCGATGACATGCTAGGCACGAGCGCAGCAAGTGCGATCCAAGCGTGCACCCTACGAGCAATCTCAACAGTCCTATCCGCTATCGGACGACCCACAGCATACGCGCACGGATCACGCGTGAAGAGGCACTGCGCACACGTAGGACCGTTAGGAAGGAGGCTTCACCGACACTTTTAGCATGGGTTTAGCGACGTCTCGGACGTCGCTAAAGCCTATACTTAAAATGGAAACCACTTCTTCCTATATAAACCCCTCCCAACCACCCATGCAAGGCATTCAATTCACCTTGCAAGTGTTGTAACACTTTCCTAGCCCCCTTTAGCCCCTCTTGTAGTCAATAGAGTCGACGAGCTGTCAATGGAGCCTCCCTCTACCGCCGTGGCCGCCTCACCGTCTCCCCTCTCTCGCTCTTTCTTTCCCTTTAATCTAGCTTTACTTCCTTTTTATTCAAGCATTTAGCTACTGTTGTATTTGTAAAACTTGATTTGCATGTTTAATATAGTGATGATGTTGTTCTCCATCTTGCTTTGAGTAATTGCTATGATTTGAAAGACTTTAACCCTACTCTCTCTCTCTCACTCATTTTTCTACCACATCTTCTTGCAAGCAAAAACTCGGTATCTCTGTGACATTAAGTGACAAAGAAAATCCAGTTTTTACGCCTCCTTGTGATCGACACTCGGACTCACGTTCATTTCTTCTTTTAAAACCGACATTGCGATCATGAACTATACCGATCTTTTTAAATAAACACATATTTCGCACATCATGATTGCATCAGATTTGCACGCGAAAAGGTTTAGATTTGGAAAACCCGTCGTCGTAGTTCGATTCGTGAGAAAATATGTCAATCAGATAAAATTTATAACCGAAACTCGAAAAGTGAGTCTTGGGTCGAACACGGGGAGGTGAACGTTTGGTTTTGAAAATCCACATTTTGCTTTTTATTTGTTTTTGTCATTTTTATCTTTTATACTTTTTGTGGTATTTTTAGCAAGTAAGAGATCAGGTTGATGAATTCTTATCTAACTAGTCTACTTGCAAAATATAAGAGAGAGAGAGAAACGATCACATATATTTTTGAAGCAATTGTTTTCTACAACTATGAAAGTGGGAAAAGCTACATTAGAAAGCAGTAAAGATAGATGGAGATGAGAAGAATCGCCCTCGATGGTTGCTCGGAGGATGACTCGCTCTGACGTCGCCTGGAGGAAGGTGGTGAGGAGAGGGACGAATGAGGATGGAGCCGGAGGACGGAGGGCGGGGCAGGATGACATCGTGGCGAGCATCTACTTCCCGAAGTAGGTGGGAAGATGACCATGGGATGTCCGCGAAGGGGGATGAGAAGCGGGAACAAATATTTGATTTCTACCCTAAAGGAGCATCCCGAGCTTGGGACAAGCTCTCTTTAGAGGATTGGAGGTGGTGAGAGGAAGAAAGGAAGAGATAAAGAAAAATGGGAGGGGTATGGGTCCTTTTATAGTGGTGGAAAGAATCAAATTCGTATAAAGGACATTTAGTGACAGTCATAAACGTCGCTGAAGATTCGTCGCAAATGTCGCTGAAGAGAGCCCAAGCACCCACCCACTGTTGTGCTGGTGCGTGCTTTGTGCGCCTGTGTTGCGAGCCTCTGCACACGCGTTGCTGCCGCTGCCTCTGCACGCTCCCACGCTTGCTTGCTGCTATGCGTGCGTGCCTCCACGTGCACGCACACCGCCGCGCTGCTGTGTGCATGCAGTGGTGCTGCGTGTGCATGGGCGGCCTGGGTTGCATCACGTGGCACGATCTGGGCCGTCCATCTTCGTTTTGTTGTAGGGGCTACTACAGAGGTCGGATTGAGTTGATTTTCACGTCGTTGGGCTACAATCGTTGACCCAAATCCATCTGCGTGGTCGAATTTGTCGTTTGAAGCTCCAAATTACATCACCTAGTCCCTTTTCCATTGGTCTTCCTAGGATTGCATATGGTGCTCTGGGACTCCGATCAAGGCGATTTCGGAGGTGTTGGACTCCGATCGGTGTCCTGATCAGATCCGTATGGTCAGATCATCAATATGAGGCTCCAAAATAAATCTCCTCGCCTGGCCATAAAAAGGATGCAATTAACCTAAAATATACACAGCTACTCTAAATGCAGAATGATGCATGCTATGCAATATTTATAATATGGAATGCAAATCTAAGCCTAAGAACATGCATAAATAGGCATTTTAACCTAAATGGATGTGTCTACATCATACCCCCATGCCTATCTTTTGCTAGTCCCTAGCAAAATTAAACTACATGATATGTATACAAATATAATTAGGACTCGATCGCTTAGGCCTAAGTCGTTAATTAACAATAGAAAATTTCAACTAAGGTCCTAAACTACGAAAACTCAACAGTACTTAGGTGTCTACCAGAATGCAAACCACCTAAGTCCTCGCCTTATTTGAAAAGGGAAGATAAATTTTTTTATTTTTCTTCTTTTCTAATTTTTTGGACTTTTGGAGTTCGAGAGTTTCAGGATAACTTTTTATGGCTACCCAACTCGCCCAAGACTCGAAATGGACTCTAAGTGCTAAGCATCTAGTGAAAAGAGTGAAAGACTCACTAGGTGGCCATTAAAATGGACTTCGGGTTTCTACGACCCTAGGTGACCTTGCCTAAAGGTTTATCTTTTCAAACGGTAGCTTTCTCCCTACTTCTTTTATTTATGGGGTCAACACAAAGGCGAACGTAGTGTATATCTCCTCGATTTATTCTACTTCCCCACTTCTTCCCTAAGTGTTTTGTGAATTATTATGCATTTTTGTGAGCTGAGCTTTAGACAACCGACCAATGGGCTGTTACCCACGGAAACTTGCCAGCCGTACTTGTGCGGTGAAGTGTGGTTTTCTTTATTTTTTTATTTTCTCCTTTTTCTATTTTTTTCCTAAGTAGGTGGCTTCCCTGATCTAAGATTTACCTAAAGGTAGTAGAAAGAAAATGATCTTGTGGTTGGGCTCTGGACAACCGACCAATGGGTTGTTACCCATGACAACTTGCCAACAATACCACCCTAAATAGTTCATTAGCTACCCAATTTTCGTAAAAACCATTGGAAAGTGAGTCAGTGCGAATAGTGTGTAGATGCTTAGACTTAAAATCCCCTCAAATTAGATGGCGGGTTGATAAGTCGTATACTTATCACCCCAATTTATTCACCAAATTAAAGTAAAGTTACTTGACAATGACTCGAGACTAAGTCCACATTCGAGTGAACACCCGAGCTAATTAAGCTCGAAGACTTGAAGAGTCTAAGTGTTCAGGTCCTATCGTATCATTTCCTAAAGTTAATAACTTCCAAAAGCCTAAGTTCTCTTTTCCTAATTCTATTTTTTTTCTTTTTTTTATCTTTTTGAATTTTCAAAATTTTTTTTAAAAGAAAATAAAATAAATTCTACGGAGCTAACGAAATAATTTTAGGATTAAGTATCCACGCCCCCATTCCTAAATGATGTTATGTCCTCATTGTAAAAACAAAGACATGAAAATGGTGGAATAACAAAATATCACCTGAATTTCGTGACAATCTGATCAGCTTCGTAGAGAACGTGGAATATACACACGTGCTAAATTTATTGCCTTCATCTTGGCATAAAATACTAACAAAGAAGAAATGGAGAATTTACAAGTATGGGTCAGAATCAAAATAAAAATATTGATCCTCAAACCCGCCAGCAGAAGATGTCCACAGATGTGGACTGGATTATGATGGAGACCCATGCCCCAGGGTCGAGTGGTTCTCAGGTTTTGGATGAAAATCACCCAGAATCGAAGGTTGTTAAGCTTGCAGGGTCGGGCCTACGGTTTTGTGGTGTGCAACCCAAGACCAAAGTGTCGGACAACGGGTAAAGATGGTTCAATAGGTGCGGATGTCCACTTAACGTTCAGCTCAGAAAAATAATCAATTATTTCGAGCTTGGATTGCACGTGAAAGATATCGTAAGGGTCCTGGTAGAAAGTAGGTGGTTTTAGGTCAACAGGAACCCTTAAATCCAAACTTGTTTTTCCCTCAGAATTAACCTCCCAAATTTTCATTTCAACATTTCTATCCTCCAACATCAAGTGCTCAGGCTCTGAGACCTCTAGCATAATGTTCACCCCATAAGATTTACCCAAGTGCAGAAATCGTGGTTGAATTAAAATTAGCTTGGGCACAATGATCTCAAAAGTCAGCTCTTCGGGGTGCGGTTGAGGAATGGGGCTATTGATTGAATCATCAGGATTCAGATCGTCCAAGTTAGCCTCAACCGAATCAGAATCTTCAATAGTTGGGCTATTAAATGGTTTATCAGATTTCTCAAGCCCATTTATCTCACTAAAATCATTCTCCTTAAGCTCAAGTGAGACTTTACTAAGAGTTTCCTCACCCTCAAAATCAAGGAATTCATGATCCTCATTTATATACGTCTCAAAATTATATGTCATTTCATGGTCCATGGAGACATATTTTTCGTCATTCCCTGGCTCTAGGATCTTGGGTGAGAAACTCTGTTCATCCTCAATGGGTTGATCTAGACCAACCTGGTCATCTCCAATCTCAGAATATGTATCCCCCCCGACAGGCGCCTGAGTGGGTTCTGGCATTGGCTCTCCTGAAGGGGGTTCATCTTGAGAATCATCCCAAGATTTGACTAAGGCAACCACAAATTTCATCCTCAACCTCAATAATTTCCCAAGAAGAAGCTCACCTAGGTCCCTATCCCTAACATTTTGGAGTAAATCCAATAGAGAACTATTAAGTTCATTAATCATTTTGATCATAGTCTCCAATGCTTCAATGCATGGTGTTGGCTCAGCTTCTAAAGATTGTATAGTGTTCTTCAAATTAGCCAACACCCTATCCTGGATCTGGTTCACTTGAACCAACTGGTTCGGTTCAGGGTTGGGTGGGTTTGGGTTAAATCTAGGGGAGTCAAGTTATTGAGGTTCTCGGGTCCCTCCTAATAGTAGGTCATCTCGAGTTGTTCAAAAAATGGAAGTGACCTATATTCAATGGAATACTGGGGAGGGTAGATATTATAATCATCATATCCTTCCTGATTGTAGATCGGGTTGGTTTGATCATCAAAGGATCGAGATCTATAATCATTGTTGCTTTGGAAAGGATAGTAATCATAGTCATGTTGTCCAGGGTTAGGCCCTAGACACTAAGGTCCGAATTCATATCCCTAATCAAATTTATCCCAGCTAGTGGATGGGTAATTACAAGTCAAGTTGGAATAGTAATCATCTTAGGGATAAGTGGTGGTAGGAGGATAGGATGTGAAATGTATGTTGGATGTGGAAGGGTACATGGTAGAATATGAGGGGAAATTTGAAGAAAGGAGCACTGCAATACAAGCAATCAACCCTATCCTTAGGTGGGTGATAAGCGCATTTCGCATGGTAGAAATCAGGGTTTGGAGGAACTCGTCGTCGTAGTCGTGATGAGAGCCTCATCATGAGCCATAACTAGCTCATTTTGACCTAATAAATAGAATAAAAGCTCCTACATAACTTAGTAGAGGGCTTAATTGGAGAAATAAGTGTTCTGAGAAGAAAACATGAAATAAAGGTTAAAACTATAATTTTACCATTGCAATACATAAACGATACTTCTCAGAGAAAAAACATAGGTCAAATGGTCTGAATAAGATAAAAAGTAGGTTGATTCAATCAGAAATGGGTTTATGTGCAAACCAGGAATTAAATGACATCTTATAACCCTAAAACAAACCCGCTTAATTCAACAAGGTTTCGGTCAGGATAAAAATCAAGTAAACCCTCTAAAAATCATGGAAAAATATCCCCTAGGGTTTAGAACATTCAATTTGGCCTTTGGAACCTAGTTTGACCTAGATTAGGGTCCTAGCTCATCAATTGACCTAATTTAGGTTTTTACGCAAAATGTCCAGTCAAACATAGTCAATCCTAAAATCCAACTTCACCATTGGATTCCTTAGGTCCAAATTAGGCTTGTACCAAAATTTGGACCTAAGGGGAGGTCATCTTGACCTACTTTGCAATTTAGTACACCCAATCATATTTTGGTCCCTATCTTTTGAAAACCATTGCATAAACCCCCCTAACTTCCTCGCCACTCTTACAAGCAGGTCCCTCCACCATTTTTGGGGAGAGATCCTACTCCGGAGAGGAATAGAGAGGGAATACTCTCTGATTCCTCAAAGATCTCCCAGATTTAGAAGGGAGATTCTCTGAGGAATTTCCTTCCATCTGAACTCAATCCTGATCCCAGATTTGCACCCAATCTCTCATGCGAATGCACGAGAGATTTGGGTCTCTTAACTACCTTCCATCTCCGGTGAGACATCGGTGGAAGAAGGCTTGCCCTCCACGCACCAGAAGCTTGGCCAGCACCTATAAATTAACCCCCAACTCCGGCCGCCCCTCCTCAGCTCGACTTGGCCGGGATTTAACCTCAATTTCCTCTTCTTCTCCGGCCAAGGAGTCCAGCGAGCTCCGGTGAGCCCCCCTCCTCTTCCTCGTCGCTCTACCACAAAACCAGTGGCAGAGCTGTCCTCCTCATCCTCCTCCGCGTCGCGCAACACCCGCGCGAGCTGCCCTAGCCCCGTCGTCGCCGCCATCTTCCTCCACTGGACGCTTTCTTCTCCGGCGACAGTTGGTACTACCAGCCGCCTTCTCGCCCCCTTCGTCCCTTTAGTTAGGTTAGAACTGCTCTTCTCTATCCCCTCTTTCATTTCCCTCATCTTATTTCACCAAATGCCCCTCGACCGCTGTTGTCCACCACCATCTTCTTCATCTCCGGCCACCCTCCGGTGAGATGCTTCCATCACTCTGCAGCCCCACATGTCTCACCGACCACCGCATAACCTCCGCCTCACCTCACTGAACATCCTCCACTCATCCACAGACCCTCTACGCCTCCACAACTACCCCCCGAACAAACCCATCCGCCCGGCCACAGGGTGACGTAGGCACGCATGCCTAGGCTGCCCCGCAGCCTGCCACCTAGCGCCTCACCTTCGCCGTGACATGGTGAAGGTGCTCCTGTGGTCTGATTAAGCCGCAAGGCTCTTTTTGTGTCAGACAGGTTTCACGCTCTATTCGCCATTAATGGTGACTCGAGGAAGCTGCTTGCTTGCTCCAGGTTGCGAGACTTCAGGGTCCCAGGTCCAGCTAACTCGGGGAGGCCTCGCAAAGCTAGTCATCCCAGCAAGTGTCACCGCGAAGCCTGCAGTGCTGCGATTGGAGGACGGACTCCTACGGGCGCGCGCGAAAGAGAGGTGGAACAATAGTCCCACCTCGATAAGTTGTAGGGTGCTGGAGTGGTTTAAATTGATTTTATGCTTTGGGCTGGTTTCCTCCGAAAGCACATGGGGTGAGGTCCCTCACCTATACTCACCACCTCGTCCGTTAGCTCATCACACGGATCTGGCACGACCCGACCCGACACCATCCTGAGCACTCCTTGCGCACCACACCCATGCCGGTGCTCCTGGACCCAGGCACGCGACCCGACCCGCTTACCCAGCTCTAGGAGAGCGTGCTGAAGAGTGATATACAGAGAGAGAGAGAGAGTCGCGGGTGTGGGTAGAGGGGTAGAGGTTTTGCTCCTCTTTAGTTTGTGTAGGGAAGGCATAAGGGAGAAGCGAAGCTGACACTTAGCCGCTGTTAGCAAAGGAAACGAAGGAAGGAGGCTTTGCAGAGGAAAAAGAAGGAAAGGCCAAGAAGAAGGAAGGAAGCCATCGCAAAGGAAAAAGAGAAAGGCAAGGCAGAGGGAAGAGGCAAAGGAAAAAGAGAAGAGGAACTGAAGAAGAAAGAAGAAATAAAGAAAGGTAAAGACAATCAGAAGAAGAAGAGAAGCTGAAAGCAAAGGGAAGCAGAGCCAAGGAAGGAAGAAGAAGAAGACCCACAGAGAAAAGAAAGAGAAAGAAACTGCAGAAAGAGGCAAGGCAGAAGACAGAGGAAAATAAGAAGAAAGACTGTAGAGAAGAAAGAAGAAGCACAAAGAAGAAAGGAAGAAAAGCAGAAGTCAGAAGAAGAAGAACAAGAGAGGAGAAAACATATTTTTAAGACATCCAAATTCCTTCTTTTTTTTGCTACAATTCACTTTTAAACTCATGCATTTATATATTTTGAATTAAGTTTTAAGTAATTAAGTGTTCAATTACATTCTTGAGATTAGTAATCAATTCCAATTTCTCCCTGTGTTCGACCTTGGATACTTAGGTTTTCGAGTAATAAATTTTTATTTGTTGACAACGCTTGATCACCTATACTACGACATAACTAATTGTTAAAACACGATCTAGCTGCGTCAACAAGTTGCAAAACTCATTATCAAATACAATTTTTACAGAAACTCCAAGGGAGTTCCGGGTCGAACACAGGGAGGCGACGTTTACTTTAGTTGAAAATCGCACTTTGTTTTGTTTCCTTTTGGTATTTTGAGGTGTTGTTATTTTTTTATGTTTTTGAAATAAAAAGACAAGCATAATAAATTCACAAGAGAGATGTAATCAAATATGATTTATTGCACAATTGTCTATTACAATAATCTACGAAAACATAAAAAAAGAGAGAGGTGAGAAGGAATCTCACGAATCGGCTGTTCGGCGAGACGACGGCGCCTGGCGGAAGCTTGGACGAAGGAGTTGAGGAGCGAGACGACGGAGGTGAGTTGTAGGAGGATGTCGGGTAGAGGAATGCTTCATTGAGGCTTTGGAATGGAGGTGAGGAGGTGGAGGTGGGAGGATGGCTCCAAGGTGACCTATGAAGGTGGTGAGAGAGACGACGAATATTTGGTGGGGTAAGGGCTCATTAAATAGGGAATATTTGGAGCTTGGGAATGAGCTCTTGGGAGCTTTGATGGGCTTCTAAAGCTCTAGAGTAGGTGGGTATAGCAAAGGTAGAGATGGTTTGGAATGGGGGGTGTAGGGGTGTTTATATAGTGGTGGAATGGAGGTGGTTTGCATGCATGGGCCTTCAGTGACATTTAAGACGTCGCTAAAGACCTGCCAGAGACGTTGCTAAAGCATTCACGTGCCTTGGCTGGCACTTGGATGCTTGGCTGCAACTGTCGTAGGCGCGGCCGTTGGATCAGGCGTGGACGGCTGCGATTGCGAGAGAAGAACAGACGCCCGCAGCCATTTGAAATTCGCACCGCTGGCATGTGCGCTGGCAGCCATCGGATGAGGCATCATATGATCGAGGCTCGCTCGCAGATCGTGTGCACTTGATTTGAATCGCGCGCCTCGCGCAATTGCGAGGATCAGACGGCGGGCGCTGATCCCAGTCGTCTTAAATGCATGCCCTAGATGGCACGCGTGCGATTTGGCGTGCGCCCTCGCATCGGTGGGCTTCGTCGGATCACACATGGAGAATCTCAACCACTTAATTGAGATTGAGCGGCCCTATTGTAGCTAGTACTATAGTGGGCGTAGCAAATCGTAGCTCGAACTCGCGCTCGCTGTTTGAAAGCGCTTGTCCTCACCGTTGCGCCAAAGTGACGCTTTGTCAAGCGGGGGGCGGTGCGACCACGTGCGCCTTGGTCGTTGGATGAAGATCTAACGATTGAGGTGCACCCTTGCTTGAGGCTGGCACGATGGCTCTGGTGGGGGGCAGTCTGGATGGCGCCACGTGGCACCATCTGGGCCATCCGTCTTCATCTTCTTGTAGAGGGTGTTACGGAGCTCTGATCAAGGTGATTTTCGCATTGACGGACTGCGATCGTCACTCTGGATTTATCCGTACGATCGGATTCTTCATCCAAAGCCCATAAAGGTGTCGCACTACCTTCTGGCCATGTAAAATGGAAGAATTAATATACATAATATACAACTATCCTAAATGCCATGCAATGAATGTTATGCAGTATTTATAACATGATATGCAATGCTAAGCCTAGGAACTACCATAAATAAGCATTTTATCATGAATTCATGTGTGTTTATCATACCCTCATGCATACTTTTTGCTAGTCCCTAGCAAAATTAACCTAAATGTTATGTATAAAAGTAGAATCAGGATTGAATTATTGAGGAAAAATTCGTCGATTCCTTTAGAAAATCTCAACTCCAAGACCTAATTACAAAAACTCAACAGTGCCCGGGTGTCTACTAGAATGCAGACTGTCCAAGCTCTCACCTTATTTGAAAAGAGAAGATACATAATTTTTTTTATTTTTCTTCTTTTCTAATTTTTTTGGACTTTTAGAATTTGAGAGATCTGGGATAATTTTTTAGAGCTATCCAACTCGCCCAAGACTCGAAAAAGATTCTAAGTGCTAAGCATCTAGTGAAAAGAGTGAAAGACTCACTAGGCGACTATTAAAACGGACTTCGGGTTTCTATGACCCTAGGTGACCTTGCCTAGTGGTATATCTTTTCGAATGGTAGCTTTCTCCTTACTTCTTTTATTTATAGGGTCAACACAAGGGCGAACAAAGTGTATATCTCCCCGGTTTATTCTACTTCCCCACTTCTTCCATAAGTGTTTGAGGAATTATTGTGCATTTTTGTGAGCTGGTCTCTGGACAACCGGTCAATGGGCTGTTACCCACAGTAACTTGCCAGCCATACTTGTGAAGTGAAGTGTGATTTTATTTATTTATTTTTATTTTCTCCCTTTTTTTTCTTTTTAAGTAGGTGGCTTCCATGATCTAAGATTTACCTAAAGGTAGTACGACGAAAATGGTCTTGTGGCTGGGCTCTAGACAACCGACTGATGAGCTGTTACCATCAAAGACTTGCTAGCCATACCACCCTAGATAGTTCATTAGCTACCCAATTTCCGAAGAAACCACCGAAAAGTGAGTCAGTGAAAAAAGTGTGTAGATGCTTAGGCTTAAAGTCTCCTCAAATCAGAGGGTAGGTTGATAAGTCATATACTTATCACTCCAATTTATGGACTAGTTTAAAATAAAATTACTTGGCAAGGACTCGAGACTAAGTACACATTCGAGTGGACACCCAGGCTAATTAATGCCAAAGACCTGAAGAGTTTAAGTATTCAGGTCCCAAAGTATCAATTCCTAAAGTTTGCAACTCCTATTGCTTAATTTCTCGTCTCCTAATTCTCTCTCTCTCTTTTTTAAGATGAAAAATAGAAAATTACTGTTATGGCTGACAAAAAGATTCATAAGAAATATCTACCCCTCCATGCTTAGCTAATGCAATGTCTTCATTGTTAAAATTGAAAGCATGCAGGAAAGTAGAAGTGGAAGAATAGCACCTGGTTTCTGTGAGATTCTGGTTAGCTCGGAATAGTCTTTACACGTGCTGAGTTTAGTACCTTTAGCTAGGCAATGATCGGCCCGTAGTGGTTAAGGCAAGGTAAGAGAAACCTTGTCCGAGATGGGTTCAGGGAGCACATGGTCAACAAAGGGTTTAAGACGCTGTCCATTGACCTTGAAGAAATTACCCGTCTTTGGGTCAGAGATTTCGACAGCCCCATTAGGGAAAATTCGCTCAATAATGAATAGGCCATCCCACTTAGACCTAAACTTACCAGGGAAGAGCTTTAGTCGAGAATCGAAAAGCCAGACCTTCTTGTTCGGCTCAAAGCTCTTACGTGAAATCATCTGGTCATGGAGAGATTTGGTCTTTGTCTTATAGATTTTGGCATTTTCATAAGCATCATTTCTAAGCTCATTCAACTTAGATAGTTGATGTTTCCTATCTTCTCGGCCAACTCTAGGTCAAAATTACATTTTCTGATGGCCCAAAATGGCTGGTGTTCTAGCTCTACGGGTAAGTGACACGCCTTACCAAACACCAGAAGGAATGGAGACATACTGATAGGAATTTTGTACGTCGTACGGTAGGCCCAAAGAGCATCGTCTAGCTTTTGGGTCCAATCCTTCCTATTAGACCTTACGATTTTTTGCAAAATGTTTTTAATCTCCCGATTATAGACCTCGGCTTGTCCGTTCGTCTGAGGGTGGTAAGGTGTGGAAATCCGATGATTCACCCTATATTTCCCCAATAAATTTTGAAACTAGGCATGAGTGAAATGTGTGCCACCATCATTGATAATCACCCTAGGAATCCCAAACCTACTGAAGATATTCTTCTTCACAAAATTGATGACTACCTTGTGGTCATTGGTTCTGGTGGGGATTGCCTCAATCCATTGGACACGTAATCAATAGCGACTAGAATATACTAGTGTCCAAATGAAAGAGGAAAAGGTCCCATGAAGTCGATGCCCCAAATGTCGAAAATTTCGACGGAGAGTATTGGGTTAAGGGGCATCATATCTCTCTTAGCCATGTTCCCGAGTGTCTGGCATCGGGTGCATGACTTTGAGAATTCCTGGGCATCCTTAAATAATGACGTCCAATGGAATCCAGATTGCAAGATTTTTGCTACTATCTTTTTCCCAGAAAAGTGTCCACCACACGTAGATGTAAGGCACAACTCAAGTATACTATGGAAATCAATTTTCTGGATGCATCGATGAATAATCTAGTCTACATCGATGCGGTACAGCTCAGGATGGTCCCAAAAATAATATTTGCCTCAGACACAAGTCTGTCCCATTGTTGTTTGGTCCAATCCTGGGGGATTTGACCAACGGCCAAATAATTGACGATATCCGCAAACCAGGGGGTTCGGATACTCGAGAATGTAAGGATAGTCTCATCCGGAAAAGTGCCTGAAATAGGGATATCTGGATGAGGAGAATCAATTAGGATTCTCGAGAGGTGATCCGCCACTACATTTTGTGCCCCAGCTTTATCCCTTATTTCAAGATCAAATTCTTGAAGTAATAGAATCTAGCGAATAAGCTGGGGCTTGGCATCCTTTTTGGCCAAGAGATGTTTCAAGGCCGAGTGGTCGGTATAAATGATGACATGAGAACCTAAAAGATAAGCCCTAAGTTTTTCTAAAGCGAAAACTACAGCTAGCAATTATTTTTCAGTAACGGTGTAGTTCCCCTGGGCCTTGTCCAGAGTCTTGCTAGCATAGTAAATCACAGGGGGCTTTTTCTTCAATCTTCTGATCCAAGACAACCCCAACGGCATAATCAGATGCATTAACCATAATCTCAAATGGGATATCCAGACTAGTGGTTGCAACACCGGGGCACAGGTGACTGCCGTTTTTAACAAATCAAATGCCTTACGGCATGATTCATCAAACTCGAACGGCGTGTCTTTGGCCAAAATGTTACTCAAGGGTCGAGAAACCTTTGAGAAGTTCTTGATGAATCTTCTATAAAAACCCACATGCCCAATGAAAGAGCAGACCTGTTTCACGAATGTGGGTGGAGGAAGTCTAGAGATAGCATCCACCTTAGCCTTATCAACCTCAATACCCCGGTTAGAGACCACATGACCCAGGACAATGCCTTCCCGAGTCATAAAGTGGCTCTTTTCCCAGCTAAGGACCAACTGTGTCTTGATAAATCTTTGGAGGATTAATTCCAAGTTAGCTAGGTAGGACTCAAAAGAATCTCCGAAAATAGAGAAATCATCCATGAAAACCTCAAGACAATCTCTCACCATGTCAGAAAAGATGGCCAGCATGCACCTTTGAAAAGTCGCAGGTGCATTACAAAGCCCAAACGACATTCTACAGAATGCAAAGGTTTCGTAGGGACATGTGAAAGTTGTCTTTTCCTGGTCTTCAAGATGGATAGGGACTTGGTTATATCCTGAATAACCGTCCAGGAAGCAAAAGTATTTTTGCCCAGCTAACCTTTCTAGGATTTGATCGATGAATGACAAGGGAAAGTGATCCTTTTTAGTGGTTGTGTTCAGCTTCCTATAGTCAATACAGACTCTCCAAGTAGAAGCTAAACGAGTGGTAAAGGTTTCCCCTTTCTCATTAGTTGTAACGATTATTCTTGCCTTCTTGGGTATAATCTGAATGGGGCTAACCCACGAACTATCCGAGATTGGGTATATAATTCTAGCATCGAGCCACTTGATTATCTCCTTGACCACTATTCACATATTTGGGTTTAGTCTCCTTTGCATTTGACGAGAAGGGCGGGATCCATCTTCCATGAAAATACGATGATTATAATAAGATGGCTCGATCCCCCTAAGGCTGTGGATGGTCCAACCATTGCCTCCTTGTTGTTCTTAAGGACCTTAATCAACCTCAATTATTGCTCCTTAGTCAAATCAACACTAATAATCACAGGGAGCATGTTCTCAGGTCCTAAGAATTCGTATTTCAAATTTTTAGGCAATGGTTTCAATTCAAGCTGAGGTGGGTTGAGTAAATAAGGTAGGGAGGATGCTGATGAGGATTCATTAGGATGATCCAATGGAAGAGGTTAGGAATGGACAAAATCAACAGCCTCTTCAGAATGTGGTAGGTCTGCCATGGAGGGTTGTGGGTTAGGTTTGCTAAAGCTGGTGGAGTCCTCGAGTGCATTGATTGTCATACAAGTCTCAAAATCTTGATCCTCGAGCTCCTTAATGAATCCACAATCCTCAAATCCTCTTACCGCCTTAAAAATATCAAGAGTTAGCTTCGTATCCCCAAAGGAGATCTCCATACTACAGCTCTCACAGTTTATGTTGGCCTTGGTGGTAGCTAGGAACAGGCAACCCAAAATGATGGGTGTGTTCCTCAAATCGTTAGGTACATCCATGTCAAGGACCAGGAATACTATAGGAAAATAGAAATCCTTGACCTTGACGATTACATCCTCAATAACGCCCTTCGATGTGGTGATCGAGCGATCTGCTAATTGTAGCGTTACTGAGGTTGGCCTAAGTTCGCCTAATCCAAACCTCTCATAAAGAGAAGTCGGAATTAGGTTGATGGATGAACCTAGATCCAACAGTGACCTATCAAAAGTGTATTCCCCAATAATGCATGAGATAGAGGGGGCATCTGGATCTTTCTTCTTTTGAGGAAGGTGATGCAGGATCATAGAACTTACCTGCTCAGAGAGAATCACCTTCCTCGAAGTGGGTTCTCTCAGCTTATGCTTTTGGGTACATAGTTCTTTCAGAAATTTAGTGTAAGCTGGGATGTGCTTAATAGCATCAAGGAGCAGAATATTGATCTCTACTCTCTTGAATAAATTTAGGAGCTCCTCGTTGCTATCTAAGGTTTTCTACTTCTTGGTTTTCAATAGGGCTTCAGGGAATGGGATATGGGTGGTATTTTCAATTTTTGGTCCCTGGGCCTTATTGTCTTCTTCAATCTCCTCCTTCTCTCTCTCAAGCTCCTCAGGGTTTTGGCATCTAGAAGGTAATTCAGGATTCTGGGTCTGCTTTCCACTTCTTAAGGTGACGAACTTTGCAGAGGCATATGGGTTCATGTCTTAAGGTGTGTTAGTGAAGATTGGAGGGCCTTGATTGGTCATGTAACCAGAAGAAGAAGAAGAGGAGGAACCCTGCTCAACCACTTGAGCATGTCCGTGTGGGTCCCTTTGATTCCCATACCCTTGGGCTTTATTGCCCTGATTTTGCATATTGCGTGGGTTGGGTAGGGGTTGGGATGGGAGAGATCCGAGTTGTTGGGTGTTAGAAATTAACCAGAATTGCAAGTTATCCAATGATGTCTTCATTTTCTACATCAGCTGAAGCATGGACCCTTGCATTTCCACCATATGCCGATTTAAATCAGCCTGCACTGCAGATTGTTGGGCATTCCAAGATGGTTGAGTAACCGATCTCGGGGGCAACTGGGTGTATACCTACCTTGACCCATAGGTATTTGAGATGAATAGTTTCTGGGTCGAGTTTGGGTCTGTTGCCCCTGACTTTTCCAAGAGAAGTTAGAGTGGTTCCTCCAACTCGAGTTATAAGTGTTGGAATACGGGTTGGACCTAACATTCTCCTGCATTGCATACACATCCTCATAGGACGAGGATGGAGAGAAGGAAGGATCAGAAAAACTGGGATCAAAGGCCCTAGTTTGGAACCCATAAGGTTCCGAGAAATCTTGGCTCACGGGTTGAGCCAATTCAAGTTGGTTCACGAACTCCCGCCCCGTGGAAGCTCGTGAGGAATGGAATCCCAAATTCTAGGATTGAGTAGGTGTAGAAGTGTTTCCTGAATTCCCAGACATTCATTCTTCCATTCTTTTAGCAACCAAGTCCATTTCATCAAGCTTATTATAAATCAATTTCATGTTAAATGAATGAGAATCCTGTATCTCATTAGCATTTGACCTAGGTTGTTGGGACCAGTTGAATGCATCCATGGAGACATGATTAATTGAGTTTTCACTCATTTCTTCAAACAGGTCGTATGCACTATCTGCACCCTGTTAAGGAAATTACCTCCGTAGGAGTCATCCAAGTGATTACGAAGTTGTTCAACCAACCTATGATAAAAAATCTACACGAGTTGCCATTTCTGCACCTCGTGGTGTGGACACTTCCTCAAAAGTTCCTGGAATCGCTCCCAGACACCATGAAATGGTTCCCCCGACCACTGGGCGAAAGTGGTAATCGCCCGTCGTAAGGCATTGGTCCATCCGATTGGGAAGAATTTCTTCAGGAAAATCGACTTAGGAGCAGCCCATGTTTCTATCAGCCTTTCGATGGCCTGGTACCAATGTGCAGCCTTTTCGCTGAGAGAGTGGGGAAAGAGCCTCATGATCATTTGTTCTTCATTCACATTCCTTGCTTTGGTGGTCTGAACCAAAGTGGTCAGATCCTCTAAGTGCTGGAATGGGTCCTTCGAGCCAAGCCCATGGAAATGCTTAATCAAACTTAAGACTTGAGGCTTGATTTTTATGTCTCTGGTGGGAATCATGACGCCAGGACGTTCCCCATAGTTTGAAGGATCATAGAAATCCTTCAAGAGCTAAATGCCCTGACCATTCATTTGTTGGAACCATTGTTGTATCTGCTGCAATTCTTCCAACTACCTCTGAATCAGCTCCTACTGGTTCAGGGGGAGGGGAGGTGGTTGTTGATCAGCCATGGGATCTGCTTGGCTATAGCTCAACCTCCGCCTCCAGGAATGGTCTAAAGGTCCTTCCAATCTAGGGTTCAATGACCTCCTTCCAAGCATACACTGGAAGGAAGTTGGAAGGACAGGGAAGAGGAGCCCTGCAGCACAAAAATACAAACCTGTCCTTAGGTTGGGTAGCCTAAAGGTCTATAGATTCTTAGAATCCATCCTAAGATTATGGACGATTTACTCTACTTATGTCCAGGCCATCCAACCAATTAGAAGGAGGGATTGGGGAGAAGGTTCTTCCTTTGGCTTTCACCTCCAGTTCCTAGTGTACCCCCCAGCCTCGGTTGTTTGATGCTACTCCCCTAGCTAGACATCCGATTGACTAGTATAAGTAGGTTAATCATGAACAATCTCAATTTGGATCCTGACGAGTGAACCAGTCCTTAAGGCCAGCATCTAATCAATTTTAGTTAGACTTAGGATAATGGTGCTTCTGGAATGTGATGGGCTCTTAATGGGTTGTGCCCTTAATGATTTGTTTGAGAATGTGTTAATGTGCACAACCAAAAAGTTTTCAAACAAGATTATTAATGATGAGGTGAGTTTTAAGGTTCAAATCTTGCGTAGTAGCTTTTAGGATTCAAATATTAGGTGTATCCAACAAAGTTTTGTGAGGCAAACCAAGTTTTGAAAGCACGAGTTCAAGTGTTTTTCCTTTATAAATCAAGAGAATATGGAGTTCCTGGCTTGACCTAAATATTGAATCATATGGGGCAACTACAAAATGAATTTCTTTTAAATTAGGTGGTGCGGCCCAAACAATTCAATCAATCGGCCCAAATGCACCACCGATTAAAGCACACAGAAAGGTGATTAACTTAATATGATTTCTACTTCTTTATGTGATGAATTGGTGTACCGGTTCCACAGGTCAGAATCCCAGTTGAGTAGATGAAAATCAAGTCAAGTTATGTGCCTCAAATGTGGGTATATAAAGTGTGTATTGATTCATCCCACAGAAAGTATCTTTTTATTTTATTTTTATAAAATGCAGGGGTGAGATGAGTGGAGGTGGAAAATAAGACAAACAATTCTATCCTAGGGTTTGTGCAAGCACCTAAGTAGATTTGGTCTTGGTTATGAGTGTGGTGAAATGAAACTAGTGGGGGGCAATGTGGGGGACACTTACAAAGTACTCTACCTGCACTTTACTCTGGTCTACTGCACTTGGATCTCCATGCTAGGGTACCTACAAGACAATAGATCAGAGATAAGCGGGGTTAGTAATATGTAAATGCAAAAAAGCACAGAAAACAAGAAAATAAATTCCATTGCTTCCCTGGCAACGGTGCCAAAATGATGAAGGCGTGTTTCGCGAATTAAAATTAGAGTTTGGAGGAACCCGTCATCGTAGCTTGCAAAATGCATCTATCAGATAAAATTTATAACTGAAACTCGAAAAGTGAGTCCCAGGTCGAACATGGGGAGGCGAACATTTGGTTTTGAAAATCTTCATTTCTCTTTTATTTATTTTTTTTGCCATTTTTATCTTTTCTAATTTTTTTGGTATTTTTATCAAGCAAGAGATTAGGTCGATGAAAAATTTATCTACTTGCAAAAAAATATAACAGAGAGAGAGAGAATCACATATATTTCTGAATCCAATGTTTTCTACAACTAAAAAAGTGGGAAAAACTACATTAGAATGCAGTAAAGATAGATGGAGATGAGAAAATCCCCCTCGACGATCGCTCGAAGGATAACTCACTGCGATGATTGCGAGGATCGGATAGCGGGTGCCACTCTTGGTCATCTTAAATGCACGCCCCAGATGGCGCGTGTGCGATCTGGTGTGTGCCCTCGTGTCGGTGGGCGACGTCGGATTGCGCATGGAGAATCTTGACCATTCGAGCGAGATCGAGCAGCCTTATTGCAGCTGGCACTGTAGTGGGCGCGGCAAATCGTGGCTCAAACTCGCGCTCGCTGTTTGAGAGTGCTCGTCCTCACCGTTGCGCCAAAGCGACACTTTGTTGAGCGGAGGGCGGTGTGGTCATGTGCACCTTGGCCGTTGGATGAAGATCCAACGGTCAAGGTGCACCTTTGCTTGAGGCAGGCATGATGGCTCAGGTGGGGAGCGGTCTGGATGGAGTCACGTGGTGCCATCTGGGCCGTCTATCTTCATCTTCTTGCAGAGGGTGCTACGGAGCTCTAACCAAGCCGATTTTCGCGTTGACAGACTGCGATCATAGATCTGGATTCATCCGTATGGTTGGATTCTTCATCCAAAGCCCATAAAGGTGTCACACTACCTCTTGGCCATGTAAAATGGAAGAATTAATATACATAATATACAACTTCCTAAATGCCATGCAATGGATGTTATGCAGTATTTATAACATTATATGCAATGCTAAGCCTAGGAACTATCATAAATAAGCATTTTATCATGAATTCATGTGTGTTTATCAGTGGGTTAGCTTAAAGACTGACAGGCTCCCAGGACCCGTCTTGAGATTATAAACGATTTGGTCTACTTTTATCCATTCAATCCAACTAGTTAGAGGGAGTGGTTGGGGAGAAGGTTCTTCCTTTGGCTTGTGCCTTCGGTTCCTAGTGTAGCCCCCAGCCGCGGTAGTTTGATGCTACTCCCCTAGCTAGACATCAGATGGACCAGTAGAAGCAGATTAATCGAAAAAAAATCTCAATCTGAGCCCCAAAGAGCGAATCAATCCTTAAGGCCAACATCTACTCAGTTTTAATTAGGCTTAGGATGATTGTGCTCTTGGAATGTGATGGGCCCTTTAGATGGGTTGTGCCCTTAATGATCAATTCAAATGTGTGTGCATGTACAACTAGTGTTTGCAAACAAGGTTATTTGATGATGTGTCTTTTAGGGTTTAACCTTGTTTAGTTACTTTTAAGGTTTAATCTTAGGTGTATTCAATCAAGTTTAAGAGAACACTCAAAGTTTTGAAAACACTGGTGTAGATATATTCCTTTAAAAATCAGAAATAAAATGTGGAGTGCCTGGTTCAGTCCTAAAAATCAACCCTAAGTGGCAAGTTACTTGATGAATCAATTTTAATTTGAGTGGTGCGGCCCAAATAGCTCAATTAATTGGCCTATTGCACCACTTAGTTAAGTTACACAAAAAGTCTTAACCTAGTTAGATTTCTACTCACTTATGTGTATTGGGTTGAAGTGTACTGGGTCCATAGGTCAGATCCCGGTTAAGTGGTAGAATCAAAGTGATTGTGCACCTTAGGATGAGAATTTATGGGTGTTAAGTGTGTCTCTTTTAATTAAATCCCACAAGAGGAGTATTTTTTTAATTTTTTAATATATGCGGGTGGGTAAGGTGAGGCGAAGTGACAATCAAACAATCAAATCTATCCTAGGGTTTGTGCAAGCACCTAAGTTGATTTGAGTTTGAGTTATTAGGTTGTGGAATGGAAATCTAGTGGGTGAGTGGGGGGAATAACTTACAAATGTCTCTACCCGCACTTTACTCCAATCTACTGCCTTCGAATCCTCGATCAGGTTCCTGCAAGACAATAAATCAAAGAAGAAACATAGGTTAGAAAAATATGGAAGTAATGCGGGAAAACGTGAGAAAAAACCAAAAAGCATTGCCTCCCTGGCAATGATGCCAAAATGATCGTGTCAGATTCGCACGCAAAAAGGTTCGGATTTGGAAAACCCGTCGTCGTAGTTTGATTCGCGAGAAAATTCGTTGATCAGATAAAATTTATAACCAAAACTCAAAAAGTGAGTCCAGGGTCGAACACAGGGAGGCGAATGTTTGGTTTTGAAAATCCGCGTTTCACTTTTTGTTTGTTTTTGTCGTTTGTATCTTTTCAAATTTTTTTGGTATTTTTAGCAAGCAAGAGTTCAAGTCGATGAATTCTTATCTAACTAATCTACTTGCAAAATATAAGAGAGAGAGAGAGAGAAACAATCACATATATTTTTGAAGCAAATGTTTTCTACAACTATGAAAGTGGGAAAAACTACACTAGAAAGCAGTAAAGATAGATGGAGATGAGAAGAATCCCCTCGATGGTTGCTCGGAGGATGACTCGCTCTGACATCACCTGGAGGAAGGTGGTGAGGAGAGGGACGAATGAGGACGGAGCCGAAGGATGGAGGGCGGGGTAGGATGACATCGCGGCGAGGATCTACTTCCCAAAGTAGGTGAGAAGACGACCATGGGATGCTCCATGAAGGGGGATGAGAGGCGGGAAAAAATCTTTGATTTCTACTCTAAAGGAGCATCTCGGGCTTGAGACAAGCTCTCTCTAGAGCCTTGGAGGTGGTGAGAGGAAGAAAGGAAGTGGTGAAGAAAAATGGGAGGGGTAAGGGTCCTTTATAGTGGAGCAAAGAATCAAATTCGTATACAGGACATTTAGTGACGATCAAAAACGTCGCTAAAGATCCACCGCAAACATTGCTAAAGACAGCCCACGCACCCACCCACTACTGCACTGGTGCGCACTCCATGCGCACGCTGCTGCTGCTGTCTCCGCATGCGCCCATGCGTGCCCACTGCTGTGCATGCGTGCGCATGGGTAGCCTGGGTTGCGCCACGTGGCGTGATCTGGGCTGTCCATCTTCTTTTTGTTGTAGGGTCTACTACATATCAGATTGAGTTGATTTTCGTGCTGTTGGGCTGCGATCGTCGACCCAAATCCATCTGCATAGTTGGATTTGTCGTTTGAATCTCTGAATTACATCACCTAGTCCCTTGGCCGTTGATCTTCCTCGGACTGCATATGGTGCTATAGGACTCCGATCAAGGCAATTTCGAAGGCGTTGGACTCCGATCGTTGTCTTGATCAGATCTGTATGGTCAGATCGTCAATCCAAGACTCCAAAATAAATCTCCTTCTCTCTTGACCACAGAAAGGACGTAATTAACCTAAAATATGCCCAACTACTCTAAATGCGGAATGATGCATGTTATGCAATATTTATAATATGGAATGCAAATTTAAGCCTAAAAACATGCATAAATAGGCATTTTAACCTAAATGGATGTGTCTACATCAACTTGAATATTATTCTTGAGCAATTTATTCATTATTCCTGAATTGAGATTAATGCATGAATTCTATATTTGCTCCCTGTGAACAACCTCAGACTCCAAGTAGATTTCGAGTTTTTTACATTTAAGTGTTTGTAGCGATTTGTGGAGTGTACTACGACGACCATTCCATAAACATCCTCAAAACACTATCAACACCTCCTAACGAGCGCTACATTTAACACCTTCAGCTAGGCGTAATGCAAATAATTAGATGGGTCATTTTTTCAGTAAAGCAATATTAGTCATCTTACCTCCACAAGTATAAGGTGTGTAAAAGATGTAGAGCGCAAGATAGGAGGTATCCCAATAGGTAAATCAACTAGTAATGTAACCCCACTCTACTAGGTCAGGTGTAGGATAGATAGATCATGAAAAGCTGCACCCAATGGCTTTCAGTGCTAAAGGGATGAGGTGTAGAGCTGAGACTTAAGATGTGTAGCCCAACTGCAAAGGATTTGTGATTTATAAAGTGTTGTCCCCAATGGTAGTGAGGGTGCAGAGGTTGGGCCAACTTGGGTTCACAAGAATCAAATTTAATCAAATTATAAGGGTCCTTGTAAAGAGTTGAAGGTTTTGAAAGTAAAGGCACCCTTAGATCTTCTAAATTATCTCCCCATAAATCCTCTAATTCCACTCTCTCTTTGTTTTCTTCCTTGAAGTCCAATTCTTTCGGAACATTGAGATTAAAATCAGACTTGGTTACATCAGATGTACAATCAAAATCCAACATTAATGATTCTTCCATATATGATGTAAAGGTGAAGCTAGTCATTGAATGTTCATCAAACTTTTGTGTTTCACCTACTTTAGGAAAAGAATTTTCCTCAAATGTAAATCTTTCTAATTTAGGTTCATTAAAGATCTTATCTTCGAAAGGAAATGTCTCATAATTAGAACCATCCATATTTTGCTATGATTCCAAGTCCTCCAATGAGACATTTTCTTTGATTAGACACTCAACCTGATTTAATTGTTCAATCAACCCAAAACTTTCATTGGTCTCCTCAATAGCCTTAAACAGGTTGAGTTTCACTTTTCCTCTCCAAAGGCTATTTCCATATTCCCATCATTGCAATCAATCAGGGTTTCCCCAGTCGTTAAGAATGGTCTCCCCCAAATAATCAGGGCCTATTTCAAATCCTCAAAAATTTCAAGATTCAAATTAGTGAAGTCCACGGGGTACTAGAAATCATTAATCTGAATAATAACATCCCTCAAAATTCCCCTGCGGACTTCTTATAGATTGGTTAGCTAGCTAGTTTGATCCGAACTAGGTTCAAGCTCCCTTAGTCCAATCTTGTAGTTCTATGCAGACAATAGGTTGATGGAAGCCCTCGAATCAATTAAGGTCCTATCAAATGCCAAGTCATCAATTGTGCAAAAAATCAAGGTGGTTCTTGGGTCCCCTCTCTTAGGAGGTTGGTCCTTTAGAAGTATAGAGCTAGCTTGTTCTGAAAGGACCACGCTCCTGGAGGTCTTTCCTTGGCACTTGGGTATACACAAGTCTTTCAAAAACTTTGCATATGTAGGAATGTGATTGATCGCATTAAGCAAGGGAATGCTTATATGTACTTAACCAAATAAATCTCTAAGTTATTCAGTGCTAGGTTTGATCCTTTTTCAGCATTTCTTAGAGGTCAAAGCCTCTGGGAAGAGAATGAGAGTTTTTCCTTTGTCCATTTTTGTGGGTGCGGTCTCCTCATCAGTGTCATCATCTTCTTATTTTGCAAGATCAGTTAAGTTAGGTTCGATTCCAGAAGTTGACGGTCCACGATCCTGAGTCATTTTGTCACTTCTAGTAGTGATAGCATGGGTTGTGGCATTCTGGTTGTTTCCCTAGGGCTGCTTATGGTTTTGGTTTTGGAAACTAAGGGGAAATTGAGGTGCAGGTTGAGAAGGCCTTCGGTCTCTAGGATTGGGGATTGGTTGTGATGGCAAGGCACCTGGTTGATGCTGTTCGAGGGCAGGTCCACATTAGGATTGCAAGCCTTGGATAGATTACATCATTTTTGCCATGCCCTACTGCATGGACTGCATCATCAAGTTCTAGGTCTCAATCATTTTCTACAGTAAATCAATTTGTGAAGTTTGAAAGGGTTGAGTCATCTGGGGAGGTTCAGGTTGAGTGTAAGTTTGGGTGTTTTGCTAATCCTTCAAATTGATTCTGTCCTTGGAATCTATCCTAGTTGAACCCTTAGTTTTTGTGTCCCTGATAAGGTCTTTGGTTTTGGGTTTGATGGGTATCCGGATTGCTCCATGAGAACCTAGGGTGATTCCTCCATCTTGGGTTGTAAGCATTCTATGCTTGAGTGTAGAGAATTTATTGGTTGATGTCATCCAAGGAAGTGTTTTGATCCAAATGATCCAAAAACTCAATCTGAGGCAACATAAGGTGGGTATGGCTCCTAGATGGAGCTTGGTGCATGAAATGTGCTTGTTCTTGCCTTGAGTGGGAAGGAAGAGATGAGGGTGGTCTCTCAAGAATACGGGGGTGTTGCAGTGTAGGTCTCGATCCAGATTAGCCTTATTTGGCCATCAATTCGTCCAACTTCTTGTTCACCAAATTCACTTGGTCCAGCTTTTTACAAATCGGTTCCATGTCACACTGCTGGGAGGTCAAGGATGATGAGGGTTGATGAGTGACCTCATGGACGTCGGCTCTCGAAGTGGAAGTGCAGTCGAAGGTGTTCATGACAGCATGATTGAGTGAATTTTCACCCATCTCCTCAAATAACTGATACACACTTTCTGGGTCCTTATTAAGGAAGTTGCTCCCACATGAGGCATCCACATATTGTCTCATTTGGTTATTTATCCCATGGTAAAAGGTTTGCTCAAGTTGCCATTGTGGCAACTTGTGGTGTGGACATTTCCTTAAAAGCTCTTGAAATCTCTCCCAAGCCTCATGACGTGGCTCCCCATGATTCTGTGTGAAGCTAGTGATGACCCTCCTAGTTGCATTGGTCCTACCAATGGGGAAAAACTTTTCAGGAAGGCACTCTTTAGCTTGGTCCAGGCGTTGATAGGCCTCCCTACAGTTCTATACCAATGTGAAGCCTTATCCCTATGGGAATGGGGGAATATCCTCATCAACTAAATCTCAATGGGAATCTCATGGGTCTAGGTGGTCTCAATTGTTAGAATCTGCTGGTCTAAATGCTCAAATGGGTCCTTCCTAGGTAGTCCATGAAAGTGTTTGATTAAGCTAAGAACCTGAGGTTTAATTTCAAAGTTAGCAGTTGGGATTTGAACTCCTGGTCTAGCCTAATAATTGGAGGGATCATATAAATCCCTTAGTCTGGGTATCTCTTCTTCCTCAACCTCATTTTGATTCATCCTATTGAGTCTTTGCATCATTTAGTTTTGGATTCTTGTCATTTGTTCCATTTGGTTCACTAGTCTAGCCTAAATCTCAAGTGGGTCTGGTCCATTGGGTTCCTCAATCCTTGGTGGTGGGGGTGGGAAGTTCAACATGGGAGGCCTATTGGGAATGTCTCCAAAGTTGGGAATGTTTCCAATGTCGGGTATTTCAGGCATATGGGGGATATCCCCAAAATCAGGGATGTGAGGTTGATTAGGGTTTTGGTGACCTTATCCCTAGTTATCCTAGGGGACCTAAGGTTGGGAGGGTGGCCTAGCATTCATTTGGTTTTCAGTCATGACAAGAGAATTACAAAGATCATTTGAAATATCAAGGTCACAGTGGGGTGGGTCGTAATTAGTGAAATCAATCTGTTGAATGGTGACAAAGCCGAGATCGGTCCACTATCTGGAGTGTTGGGACCTACTACCGTGCATACAGTGGAAGAAATATGAAGGGATGAGAAGGGAATGGAGAAGAGATATAGTGTGTCTCAAACAATCAAACAAATGCCACTACCCTAAAGGTTGGCCCTACAACTTAAGACTTGACAAAGAAGATCAAAGTACCTCAGAATAAATCTCCAACTTTATGATTAATCAAGTTAGGCTATCATAAGTGAGAGAGGTAGTGTGATGACCTGAATCCCGCCAATCGACGAAACCCGAGTCGCCATGTGCTAACCACAAGTACAATCACCTACAAGATCGCAGTCACCCAACACGTAATCATACAATAGCCAATCAAACAAATTGTAAAGCAATAATGAAAAAGAAATGAAGTACTGACTAGAGGGTTTACCACAGAACATAAGTACGTAAGCCAAGAGATGCACAAACGGTAGTCACCCTGTTAGCTGCTAAGAACACCTGAGTATGGAACCCAAGAATCAGGTCTGTAAAAACTGAGTAGAGTAGAAACAACAATAACTGAGCACATTTGTAATGTAAAGCAAGGGGAAATGGGTACTATATCTTTAATCAATCCATTTATTAGACATCTTGTTATTTTGCTCCTTTTTATATATATTGGAAGCCCAAGTTATTTCAGTCCATAACCCATTAATCGACACCTCGAGGCATGAGACGATCTCATGTAACTTCCTGAGATGCGAGATAGGCATAAGCCATCTTCTTGGTCCAGAAGGTAGCTTATACGTACCCATTACATCACCTAAATCCATCACCCTGGGGTCATAGTAGAAAGGGGTCCCGGCTACATCGTATGGTGTGAACACATGTTAGCTACACATACTAAACCATAGATAGCTAATAACTCACCCATCGACCGAGTAAAGAAATCCAACTCCAACCCTCGAGTCCTGCATCCTACTATCTCAATTGGCCTCTAAGCCTAACCAAAGAGTTGTAATGAGGCCAGTAACTCCTTAAGCTTGCCTAAAATTGGTCTAAAGACCAATGCCACAACCAAATCGGACGAGTAGTAGGGCTAAATCCAATTATCCAATCTCTACAATCCTGACAATTTCGTTGTATTGATCTCACGATTATTCCCAGATGATTAAGTTAATAACATTCCTTATCCAGGTCATGATTTCAACCATTATGTTTATTGTTTAACATTATGAATTCGCATGATACCCATAATCAACCGTAACTCAGTTCGTTTCTAATTTACAATAGTGGTCCCACATGATATATTGATTAATGATCACAACAATACTTATTTCACGAAAAATGGAGTTCATTTCATGCATGCGATAATAGGGTCACATTTAAGGTTCTTAATCTTGATCATTCCCATAGTATCAATCTATTTCATATCCAAGTACCCAACATCAAAGTTAACTCCCCAAAAAGGGTTCCAATTCAACAAGGGAATTAACGCATGCTAATCAACATGTCATACGCGAAGAATCGTGCAAAATGGGTTCATAATACCCTAAATCAAATCGAAAATATGTAAGGGTAGAATATTCTTGTTATTCACACTTGCTGATTCAACTCACATAATTACAAGATAAAATCAGTTAAATTCACACTAAAATTATTATTAACTTCCCATTAATTCCAATGGCAAACAAGGTTTTAACAGTGTTAGAATCCACCCAAATTCCTAGGTTTTAACTTCGTTCAGACTAATTATTCTAAGGCGATAATTATTCACAAATTGTTATCTTATGGTGATTTAAAGTACTCAAATCTGTAACCAAATATCACAGGGTTCCATACACAGCAAGAGGATGAGAATGCATGCAAATCGTAGTATGTGCAAAGCACAACGCGAAAACTGGGTCCAGAATACACGAAACAGATCGAAAACAAGGAACTAGAGGGACTACTCTAGCTAGCATCACTGGAGGGTCATGATGACTATGAACCGTGTGCAAAGGAGTTGGGGACAGTAACCACACCTACCTCGTAATCTGTGCACACACCGAGGACAAGATCTGGTTTACATGGACCAAAAATAAGGTCAGAATCACCAAATCATGTTTTTGATCTTTCACTAAGGAAACAATACTCAAAACCAAAAATAAAGGTTACTACTGCGTAGTACACGTCGATACGATTCCAACGGTACCTTATTTGTCGAAATCTGAGGTTGGAAAGGCCTCGAACTGCTCAAAACAATGTGAGAGGTTCGCTGAACTGATCGGTTCAGCTAGACCAATCAATGGTCTGCACGCACGCCATGCGTTGGCGTTTGATTCGCCTACACAAAACCATTTGCGTCGCATGATTGCCACATCTCGGTGATCCATTACTCACAATCTCCCCTTCTGCGTGAGAACGCGCGCATACGAGCAACATTGCCCGCAATGCCTCATGACTGCATCACCTGCTCCAGCCACACATTACCTCCACACTGCATGCTGCCACCGCCATCACAACAATTGTGATTGGAAGCCTGGACTTCTTGGAATCACAAATAGGTCCCTACGAATCCTAATTAAAAAACCTAATTGATTTTTCTACTTCTCTCTTCTCTTTTTCTCTTCAACTCTAAGTGTCTTAGGAAATAATGCCGGACCAAGGACCCAAGAGGGTATATTTATAAACCTAAATTAGGTTTAGGTTTAGGATTAGTGAGCGAAATACCTAAAATACCCCTAGGGTTGGGTCCATCTAACATTTAGGTCCTCTTCAACTTGTTTTGGCCATAACTTGAGCTATATATGTCGAATTCACGCGAAACAAGCATCCTCGGAAAGCTTGCGATGAGAGGAATCCAACGGTACCATACATGACACCCTTTTGATGATGTTTAACTAGGGGTTGATTGCACAACAATCATAGGTTCTAAAATGCCTAGATTAGGGTAGATTTCTAGTATAGTTATAAATATTGCATTCATTTCATGCAGAGTTTGCATTTGCATCATGTTTACTTTCTTATTTATAAATAATGTGTTTTATGGATCTATTTGCGCTATAATGTCATATGTTATGGTTGCTGGTCCATGTGTGAATAAGACCAAGAAATAAGGGGGAGAAAGAGAGAAGAAAAGATCTAGGAAGCCAAAAAATAATAGAGGAAGTAAAGGGAGAAGAGGGGGAGGAATAAACCTATTACCCCATTCACCACCAAATATGCTTATCCTAACCCAAGCTAACCTAGACCTAATCCCTTTGCACCAGTCCCCAAAACCTATTTAGGTCTCCCAAACACTTAGGAACCAAAACCTATCTTAGAAAACCCTTAAAACACATTCCAACCCTCTTCTGGACGTCCAGATATTAGGCTGGACGTCTAATTTTTGCAAAAAGCCAATCCAGGAAGCCAAAGCTCTCACTACTTCAGTATTGGGCATCTAACATGTTCTTCAGACATCTAATTTTGGAGTTTAAGCCGTCTGACAGACTCCTTGGACATCTGATACTGCCCTCCAGTTCTTATTTTGGAGCTAGAGGTCTTATCATGCTTCCTTTGACTTAGGAAACTTACCATACACCCTAGGAAACCCATTTAGAGATCTCCTAAACCTAACCCACATACCTCACGTAACCCATCCTATTCTCCATGCATGCAAACTCACACACAAACAAAATGCATGCAATAAATGAAACAACCACACCTAATATTTCCCACGTCAAAACAAATCTCACAACCCTTACCTCCAATCCCATGCCACCTACGTACCTTTCATTCCTCTTATCTTTACCGAAACCCATACATTTCCCAAACACCCAACATAACCATATCTCCACATAATCTATGCATTTCCCACGAAACATTCGAACTCCCACCGCCAACTCCACCAAACGGCCATATCCGATTTTTCTCCACCACCGCAACCAAATCCCAATAACATCTGATTATTTTATCCCCTCCTATTAAAAAAAAGCTCCAGCCGATTTCCCTTGGTGAACGCCCCTCCGCAAATCCCACACCCATGCACTCCCTCTCATTAATCCCCGGTACACCCCCTCCTCAAAACCACCGAATATCCCAAAAATATCAACCCCTTTTGAGACTTCCGGCGGCCCAATCGGACGTGCCCCCTCCTCTCCTCTTTCCCTTCCACGTCGGCCACCATCTCCTTGCTCTCTGGTTTCCTCCTCCACACCAAGACCTCTATCAAGCCACTTTGGTGGATGTCTACTTTACATCTCAAGCCCTTCAAAGGACACCAAGGATCACTCCTTGGTACTCTTGTTCTAGTAGACTAAATTTAGATTATTTTTGCATTAGTTTTTTTTCTACTAAATTTTAGTTGTTTTAATAGTTTTAGTAATTATTTTATTTTCAAACATTCAACTAGTTGCGAAAAGAATTCCATGATCTCTATTTTGAATAAAAATTGATTTGGTTTGATATCCTGTGGTTTATTTTTAGTATTTGACTTTTACTTTTAAATAAAATATCAAAAAAAATTTTTTAAAAAGAAAATAAAAAAATATTCGTATAGTCGCATCAACCTGCATTAAGAACTCACACAACTTTTTGAATTTACTCAACAGTATTAACATAACGGAAACCATGAAAATTGAGACACATATTTACATTCTATGTCTCACCAACCAGTGTGCTCATTTTTCTTGAAAACAAAAAAATGGGTGAGATTTGCATTTATGAGTTGGAAATCGAATACGTGGTTAGGTTAGCAAAAATTACCATGTGTATATTGAAAAATTAGTTATCAATTTCAAAGTTGCATTTCCACCTTCTTGAGTTCGACCGAGACTTACCATCTTATTATATTTTATTTGTCGATATATTTTTGCACCATACAATGACAAAAATATTTGAAAACTGCGATTATACACCGAACAAATTGATACCACTGCTGGGGAGGCAAGGCGATTTTGATTTTTTATTTCTGATATGTGTTTTTGCTGCATTTTGGTGTGTAGGAAATTAGGAGTGGATCCGCACATGCATCTAGTGGGGGTAAAGAAAATTAGGTGTACACATTTTATCTTAAGTTAGAATTTTAGGTTAGGATTTGATTTAACATAAGATAGGAGTTATTAGAAAAACAAAAAAAGAAGAGAAAAATAGTTAGGATCTTATCTTTTAGGTAGGTAGAGTTTACTTTGAAGTTTCTTTTTTGAAAAAAAATAAAAAAATCAAGAATATAAAAATAAACTTAAATTTTTAACTTTTGGTTTATTTGACCATATTTTTGATATTTTTATCGAGGGTGGTTATCAATAGCATTTCATCCCTTCAACACCCTTATCCTATTTTTAGCAAATTTGACCAACACTTTAATCTTATTTTGAAAATTTGGTTGCTGAAAATACGAACCATCAAAAATTCTAAAATTCATACTATAACTGAAAAATCAAATTATCTTTCAAACTTCAACGTACTTACAAGAAATTATATCTATGGAATTTTTAAAAATCTATACATTACACGAAGGTCAAAACCAATTTCTTTAGAGTATGTCTGGACTTTGAAGAATTATTCTGACCTCTACACAAATTAGATTGAGGTGAAATTTGTGGCATTTGAAAGCAAATCAAATATACTTTGTTCGATAAAATTTCCATAATTTTTGGAATAGTTTTGATACTAATTTGATTCGAACTAATCCATAGGGGTCTGATTGGACTGTTTGACCCCTGACAGTATAAAGTTCATAACTATTTGTATGGATCTAATAAATTATTGAAAAAATATTCTATGAAAATCTAATTGAAAAAAAGGTTTCGTGTAAAATTTCATACTATTTGGACTTCTACATTAATCTAGAGAGTCATTTTATCCAAGAATAAGTTCTGCAGGCTTGAATAACATAGAAGCATAAACCCTATTCTCACTTTAGGGTTTACATTCCATTAATGCCTCCATTCAAACCCTAATCACTAGGTTAGAAACTAATTAAGAAGGGTTAGGTATTTACTTAATTCCTTCCTTCACTCAATTAAAAGTATTCTAACCTAGGTCACTTAAACAACCCTTGTGCTGGTTTATGCACGGTAGAAGGTTGCTTTGACCTATCCTAGTTGGTCCTTGGGAGCCTTCCCCAAGGTAGTTGTCTACTGTATGTAGGTGACACTTCTCGTCTGCTTCTCGTTCGGCTATCTCCTTTTCTCTTCCTTCTTCCTCAGCTGCAATGGCTGAGCAAAACCTTCCTCTTCCTCCCCTTGAGGGGAATGATGCCCAGGTGATGGCTAGGGTTGAGGCGAGATTGGCTACACAAGATCAACATAATCGTGTATGGTTCGATGCCATTCTCACTGCTTTAGAGAGAATGCAAAATCCCTCATTTGGAGAACAACTGCGGGACCATTACGATTCAGCTGCACGTAATGTGCTACCTCAAGTTCGGATGCCCACAGATGGTGATGCATTTGAGCTCAAGCCGAATGTGATAAGCCTGATTCAGACTTACTTTTATGGTAACTCAAATGAAGATCCATTCCAACATCTCAAGGACCTGAGTTGGATTGCTGAGATAGTCCGACCTAGGAATGTAGCTATCAGGATTATTCTCATGAAGCTTCCTATTGGTTCAAGACCATAGGGAGACCGATCTATACCTGGGAAGATCTATGTAGGGAGTTCCTCCTAAAGTTTTTCCCTATTGGTCGCACTAATGCTATGAGGTGGGCCATCACAACTTTCACCCAGTAGTTGGGTGAGAAGTTGCACGAGGCCTGGGAGCATTTTCATGATTTTCTGAGGAAGTGTCCTCACCACGGGGTGCCTCGTTGGCACCTTGCCCGGATATTCTATCATGGGCTGGATGAGACACATTGACGTCTGGCCAATGCGTCTAGTGGTGGAAACTTTCTTGCTAAGGACAAAGCATGAGCTTTTGAGTTATTTGAGTCCTTGGCGGAAAACTCTCTCAATGCCGCATAAATGAGACAATTCTTACGCCCTACCCAGCAGTGCGTATCGGTCCATGAGGCCTAGGCCGAGTCAACCCGGGCTGATATGGACATTATTATGAAAAAGATGGATAGCATGGACCTCCTACATAAGAAGCTTGATGAGCTTAGTTAATCTTGTGTAGTGAGATCTGGGGCTGCATCTTCTATGCCATCATCTGTTCCATCTACTGCTCCATCCCGAGTACCTTCTATTATACCTCATCTTCTTACTCAGGATGCATCTATCTACTTGTCTACTGCTTCTTCATGGGTTCCTTCGTATAGGGAGCCTGTGAACAATCTTAAGCTAGCATCTGTTGACTAGGAGAACTTTTATAGAGACAATACAAGCCTTGACTCATATGTTATGTCGTCTTAAGCATCTTTGACCTACGAGGATGTCAACGCACTTCATGGTTATGGGCATAACAACCCATACTCGGAGACGTACAACCCTGGTTGGCGCCAACATCCTAATTTCTCCTGGGGTGGAAATCAATAAAGACCTACTCTTGCTCCTTAGCACCAGCCCAGGCAATATGGGAACTCTACACCTTCATTTCCTAGACAACAGCTAGTTCCGTATCAGCAACAGAATCAGTCCACATATCAGACTATTCACGATACTTCACCTGACCCTCCTTAACAATCTGATGCATTGGAAGAACTAAGAAAAGTAATTCAATCAATGGCAAAAAGTCAAGTGCAATTAACAAACCAAGTTTAGAAAATGCAAGAGAATCGGCTACAGATGTTATGGGAGAATAGGATGTAGGGAGCCTTGCCTTCCCAACCTGTCCCGAACCCTAGGAATGTACAAAACCCAAGTCTTCCACCTAGGTATCCAACACCACAGGGGCAGGCACAGGCGATACTTTAGGCACCTCCTGTACTACCTGGATATAATCATCCAAGTTTACTACCTCATCCTACCCAGAATGTTCCTTCTGCTCCTCCCCCACCTCATGAACAGTTTGCCGATGCAAAAGTTGTTACATTGAGAAGTGGAATTACCACAAAAGATCCACCATATAGGCAGGTGGATCATGATTTATCACGACCTCTTCCTCAGGATGGTTCTTCTTCTCACTCTTACTCTAACAAGGAACCACCTAAAGAAGATAAACGAAAGTGACCGATGGTTGAGGACCCTGAGATTCCTCTCCCTTTCTTTGGAGCTATCATTAGAGACTCATTGAGACAGAAAAAGGGAGCCAAGAATCATGAGGACCTCATGGCTATGTTTAAAGAAGTACATATTTAGGTTTCTCTTCTCGATGCCATAGATCACATTCTTGATGTTACCAGGTTCTTCAAGGATTACTATACTTTGAAGCAATAGTAGAATAAGGGATCAAACCCCAAGGAGGTTTTGTCTGAGCAAGCTATTACGGTAATACTAAGTAATTTACCGCCTAAAAAGAAGGATCTTGGTACACCTTTGATCTCCTACTTCTTGTAGGACTCATCGTTTGATAGAGCCCTTCATGATCTAGGTTCCTCCATTAATTTAACTCTCACTGCTCTTTATGGTCGGTTTAGATTTGGGGAGTTGAAGCCCACCTCGGTCAATATTCAGTTGGTAGACCGACCGGTGAAAATACTGAGGGGGGTTGTTGAGAATGACATTGTGAAAGTCCGTGGATTTTGTTTTCCAGTGGATTTCTTTATTCTTGATATGGAGGTTTGTTGTAGCGGAGAATCCGTCGCAAAAGAGTTGAGTTTTGAAAACCTGTCGTCATAGCGTAATTTGCGAGAAAAATCCGTCAACAGATAATTTTAACCAAACTCAAAAGGAATTCCGAGTTGAACACAGGGAGGTGGACGTTTGATCAAAAACCACGTTTGATTTATTGTCACGAAGTAGATTAGCTAGTTGAATTGAATCTACGCTAGCTATCTACTTAAAGAATAATTAATAGAAGAGAGAGAGAGAGAGAGAATGATACAAATAAAGAAAAAATAGAGAGAGAATGAATAGGTATTTCATAACCACAGAATCAGGTTCGTTACAACTACTCGTTACACTAGAAAGCAAGAAATCTACACTTGAAAGCAATAAAAGAAAAGGTGGAGAGAAGTTATCCTCCTCGATGGTTGCTTGGAGGATGAGTCACGTTAACGGAGTGCCTGGAAGAACGTGGTGAGATGCGGGACGAGAGAGAACGAAGACGGAGGACGGGGTAAGGTGTCTCTTGCGTGAACAGTGCCTCGACAGCTGCACTTTGTGCCTCCTTGAGGTGAATTCATGAATTCCTCCATGCGCTTTCTCGGCCGTTGGATTTCAATCCAACGGTCGAGATCTTCCCTTGTCTTCATTCTTTAAAGATGAAGGGTGTGGCTGGGACACATCTCAGTCATTTGATCTTCATCCAACGGCTGAGATCGATCAGTTCATTGAGGAGAGAGAGGGTAGCTGACATTCATGGCTGGTATGGGCGGCTGAGATGGCACCACGTGGCACCATCTTGGTCGTTCATCTTATGTGTCTTGTAGATGGTGCCACGAATGTCGGATTGGATCGATTTTTGAGTCGTTGGGCTGCGATTGTTGACCTGAACCAATCTGTACGATCAGATTTGTCATCTGATGTACGAATTTACACCACCTTGGCCTCTTGATCTCTAATCTTTCTCGGACTGCATCTGATGCCACGGAAGTCCGATCGGGGCAATCTTGGAGTCGTTGAACTCCGATTATCGCCCTGATCAAATTCGTATGGTTAAATCTTCAATCTGAGGCCCCGATTAAATATCTCCATGTACCCTGACCACAAAAAGAGAATTAACCTAAACCTTATACAATCTAACCTAATGCATGATGATGCATGTTATGCAATATTTATAATGTAAGATGCAATTATATGTCTAAGAACATGCAAAAATAGATGATTTATGTGATATAAATGTGTTTACATCAATGTTCTCATTGATCTCCGAGATGCACCTATTATTCTAGGTCGCCCATTTTTGGCAACCGCCTATGCAAATATCGACTGTGCATTTGGATGCATGGAAATTGCCCTGGGGAATGAGAGGTTGACATTGGACATATTCAAGGCATCCAACAACTTCGATTGTGACCGAATCAAGGATGTTTATGAGGATGACGATCAAGAGTATTGTGGAAATATTGGGCTTCTTTGCAATGACCCAATGTCTCATGCATCTTCATCTTCATCTGAATCAATCGATTCAACTCTGGGGACCAAGACTTTTGTTCTACACATTTCACCTTTCCCCTCAGTTGTTTATTTGGGGTGTGTATCTGATTCCATGATGATAACATCATCATCAGCCATATCTAACTTTATTTAGTCATATTCCATCATTAAATGCTCCTACATAACAGCTAGAGGACCATAATTCATTGCATAATCATTGAGAGAAAGATAGTAAAATAGGGATAAAACTACAGTTTTAACAGCATATCTCAATTGTATAACAATTACAGGATTTCTCAAAGGTTAATCAAAGGTCAAATGGTCTTAAAAGTCTAACAAGTGGGTCTGTGCAGACAGAAATCGATTTTCGCACGTTTCGAGAATTAAATGACATTTGAAACCCTAAAAATAGACTTGCTTAATCTATTGAGGTTCTGGTCAGGATAAAATTTACATAAACCCTCTAAAAATCATAGAAAAATATTCTTTAGGGTTTGGTATGCTTGATTTGACCATTGGAACCTAATTTGACCTAAAATAGTCTTAGACAGATAATTGCCCTAATTTAGGATTTTACATAAATTACCCAATCAAACTTGGTCAAAACATAAATTCAACTTCACCATTGGATTCCTTAGGTCCAAATTAGGTTTGTACCAAAATTTGGACTCAATCTGAGATCATCTTGACCAAGTTTGCATTTTAGTCCAGTCAAACTCTTTCTATCTCATTCAAACCCTTAACTTTTTGAATTCCTTGCAAAGAGCCTCCGAACTTCATCATTTTATTTGCACATAGGTCTTTGTGCCATGTTTGGAAGGTTGAACCTTCACCATCAAGTTTTAAGCGAGTATTTCTCGCTTGATTCCCAATCAATCTCTCTCAAAATTGATACGGGGATTCCTTGTGAAATTGCCTTCCATTTGAACCGCATCTTGGGCTCTACTTCTTTCCCAAAAGGTCATGCGAACCTTTCAAATGTTCAAGTTTCCTTTTTGCGTTAACCTTCCAAGCTTGGAAGCTTCTTTCCAAGCTTGGGAAGACCTGCAATGGCCTATATAAGGTCCCACGATGCCTAGCCGAACTCCTTAGCTAAGTTTTGGCCAAAATACCCTCTTCAAACTCCTTCCCTGGCCATCTCCAACTTAGCTTTGGCGAACTCCTCCCTTCGTCGCTCTCCAGCCTCCCAACGGCCAAATTAGGAGTGCCATCATCTGTCTCCTTCATCTGCTCCTGGTGTGCCAAAGCCAAGGTTGTCCTCCCCTCTCTTCCTCGCTGTCCACCTCAACGAAGAAGTTCTCTTCCACGGCATCGGCCAACCATAGCAGACATCGCTCCTACCTCCTTCATCCATAATTTTAGGTTCCAACACTCCCTCGTCTCCCCTACACTTTTTCCCTCTATTTATCCTTCGATTTTGATTCCTCGACACGCTGTTCACCTTCATCGTCCTCACCTTCGGCCACTCCTCTGGCGAGTCCATCTCACCTCCACAAACCACCAATCAACTCACCGACCAGCCTATGACCTCCGCCTCACCTTCCCGCACAACCCCCATATTTATTTCACTTTTCACCCACTCACAACCTTCGCCGAACACAGCACCTTCGCACTTCACTTTCCGTTACCGTACGGCCACCTCACGCACTCTCACACCTTGTGGACACCGCCGTTCACTTCCTCGCCTCACGATGATGCTATTGAACCTTTTAACCAGGGCTTTTAGCCCGTATTTTGTGTTTCAGGTACAACCCTTCAGACGCCATTGGCGAAGCTACTTGAGCAAGCTCTAAGCTCTCTCTTCAGCACCTGTAGCTCCAAGTGATACATCCAGAGAGCGCGGAAAGACTCCAGACTTCGAAGCAGGACATCAATTGAGAGTTCTTCCCTCAGTGGCTACTCCAATTGGCGAAGCAACTTCAGCCGCTATTGCAGCGCGAAGACAATAGGACATTTAGTCCCACCTCAGAAACTAGTGAAGCCACATTAGCACATAAATTGGAAAAGTGACACTGACTTGTTGCCTCAAGTCACAGGGGGGTGAGGTCCCCCGCTACCCTTACCTTGCCCATGACACTCTGCATGCAGGCCTGACTCCGAACTCGACCTACCTAACTCACCTTCACTCCTTGGCTGTGATCAGGCCCACAGCCCTGGACCCGGGTACGCGCTTGACCCGAATACTTGATCTGATTACCTAGAAGAGGAGAGGAGGAAGAGAAAAAGAAAGAGAGAGCGGGGAAAAGAGGGGTTTTTCTCTTCAGGCAACCTCCCAACAATTAGTTGCTAGGAAGGTTTGAGAAGGAGGAGGAAACCCTTTGCCGTGCCTCTAAGAGAAAGAAAGGAGAAGAGGTTCTGAAGAAGAAGAGAAGGCTTGTGCTTGCCTTCTGTTAAGACGCCTAATTGCTAAGCTTGTCGTCTAAGGCACTGTAGCATTCAAGCTACTGTTGATTTATTTGAGATAACTGATGGTTGAATGCATGCTTAAACTTTAGAGGATATAAGTGGTGATTCAAATCACCATTATTTTTCATTCTTTTTTATTTTTATTCTCATATTCTTGAGATACATTGGATTTCATTGAATAACTAATGTGATAGGTTATTATTCATTGAAAATCTATACTTTGCTCAATTTCTTATGCTCATTTATATTATATGTTGAGATTAGCACGTGAATGCAATACTTGCTCCCTGTGTTCGACCTCGGACTTAAATTTGAGTAATAAATTATATTTGTTTTTCGTGCTGATTCGACCTATACTGCAACGTAATGATTTTAAAACCCATTTCAGAGTGACTAACATTCCATCACCCCAAACTTTGTACATCCTAGTACTTCTAGAAGACTTCTTTGTTCTGATGCACTACTGCATTTGTAGACTAGTGTGGTTGGTACAGACAGACTTAGTTCGTATGAGAGGTATTCTTATGAGATTCATAATCCATTGTTGCCCTCTGTAGCAATTTCTAATCAAGCTATTGCTGCAATTACTACTACCCCTCCTGCAGTAGTTGAGTCTGACGATTCTGAGCATAATGGTAATCAAGTATACTTCCTTGATCCTTCCCTTTCTTTCCCTCCTCATTCTACTACTGATTCTACATCTCCTCCACCTGTGCTCGAATTAAAGTCCTTATCTGATTCTCTTAAGTATGTGTTCTTAGGTGAGCATCAGACTTTCCCTGTTATTATCAGCTCTCACTTAACCCAAGAACAAGAGCTTCAATTGATTATTGTACTCCAAGATTATAGGGTTGCTATTGGGTGGAGTATCCCTAATTTGTGTGGTATTTGCCCATCCTACTGCACTCATCATATATATACTGATAAGGGGGTGAAATCGACGTGACAACCTCAACAAAGACAATCTAAATATGATGAAGGTTATCAAAAAGGAAATAATCAAATGGTTGGACGCTGATATCATATACCCTATTTCAGATAACCAGTGGGTGAGTTTGATATAGATTGTTCTTAAAAAGGTTGGACTCACCGTGATCAAGACTGAACAAGGCAAATCCATCCCGACACGCATTGCGACTTCTTGGCAAATTTGTATTGACTATCGAAAACTCAATTCAGCTACTAAGGAGGACCACTTTCCCTTGCCCTTCATTGACCAAATTTTGGAAAGATTAGCCGGATGGAGTTAGTTTTGTTTTTTGGATGGATACTTTGGATATAATCAAGTAGATATTAGCCTAGTTGATCAAGATAGGATGACTTTCACATGTTCTTTTGGCACATTCGCTTTCAAGAGAATGCCTTTTGGCCTGTGCAATGCACCTTCTACCTTTTAGTGTTGCATGATGGCCATCTTTTCCGACATGATTGGTGATTATGTGGAAGTGTCATGGATGACTTCTCCATTTTCGAAGATGATTTTGCCTCCTGTATTGATAAACTCACCAAGATCCTTAAACGGTGCATTCAAGTTAACCTAGTACTACCATGGGAGAAGAGCCATTTCATGGTAAGAGATGGCATAGTACTAGGTTATAAGATCTCTAAGGATGGATTGGAAGTTGACCATGCTAAGTTTGAGATCATATCTCGTTTACCTCCTCCTAGCTTGGTCAAGCAGATTAGGTCCTTCCTAGGGCACATTGGATTCTATAGAAGATTCATTAAAGATTTCTCTAAGATTGTTTGACGACTGACGAATCCTCTAGTTGTTGATGCCCAATTTGACTTTGATTCTAATTGTCACGGTGCTTTTGTAACTCTACGAAAGGCTGTATATGATCCTCCTGTTCTCCAGCCACCCGACTGGTCATTGGACTTTGAGATGATGTACGATACCTCCGATTTTGCTATTGAAACCGTGTTAGGCCAGCGTCGAGAGTGCCACCCATTTGTGTTATACTACGCTAGCAAGATGCTGAATGAGGCTCAGCATAATTATACTGCTACAGAAAAGGAACTGCTAGCAGTACTTTTCGTGCTGGAGAAGTTTAGATCATACTTACTTGGGTCTAAGATCATTATTTACACGGATCATTTAGCCCTCCAACATTTATTAGCTAAGAAGGATACCAAACCATGCCTTATGTTAGTCACTCTAAATCAGATTTTAAAATCGTCACGTTGTAATACAATTCGAATCAATGCAAAAAACAAATAAAATTTATACTTGAATGAAAGTTCGAAGTCGTTCGCTGGGAGCAAATAGGAATTCACACGCTAATCTCAAGTAAAATGTAATTGAGCATAAGATTCAAGCCAAATAGTACCAAGAAATGAATAATAATTACTCAGAAATGATAATCAATATAAAGCACGAATTTAACAATAATTGTGCATGGTAAAAAGAATCTCAAGCAAAAATAATGGTGATTTAGATCACCAATTATTCAATTTAAGCATCTATGCATTAAGTTCAAATAATGTAATAGTGTCATCAACCATTCAAACTTAGGTACTTAAATATATCAACAATATCAACTAAGGCACTATGCTTCTTCTTCAGCTTTCTCTCCTTCTTTGTTTTTCTTCTCTTCTTCTATTTCAGGCCTGCTTCTTCAACCTTAGCTTTCTTCTTTAGTCCTTCTTCTTCTGCCTATCTTCAGCCTTGGCTTCTCTTTTCTTTCTTCTTCCTCCTTGCCTCTTCAGGTCTTCTCTGTTGGTGCTAGAGCACTACGATCATTTGTTTTGATGATAACAAAACACGTGTTATTTAACATTTGCAATTTGAGTCCTAGATTTCAGGTCAATTGCAAATGTGGACGTGTTTAGACGGAGTTCGAGCTCGCATCCAGGACGGATTGGAGGAGCTTGACAGAAAACAGAGGAGGTTCGCGTGGAGCGAAAGATTGGAGATGGAAGACAAGAAGAATAGGATAGATTCTTTTTTATCCTTTCATGTATCTCTTGTATTTATTTTCTTGCTCTTTTTGATTCCTTAGAACATTATGTTAAAGAGCCTCAAAGTACCCTAAAAGTAGTCCTAGGAACACCTGCACAACCCTAGGATACTTAGGTTTTCTGTAGAATACTTAGAAAACCAATATAGGGTTCAAACAGACTTTCCAGACGTCTAATCCCAAAATCAGACGTCTGATAAAGTATTTTAAGACGTCTGATTGTTGTTTCAGACGTCTGATAACCGTTAGGCTGGACGTAGTTAGTTCTGTCTGATGAAATCAGACGTCCAGACCTTAGACCAGACGTCTTAGGAGACGTCCGATGACTTTGCCAGACGTCCAATTAGTGGACCGTTGGCTGGCTTAGAAAACACTCAAGATTATGACCGTTAGAGCCTTATCAGACGTCCATAGGACTTTCCAGACGTCTGATAAATGACCGTTTTGCCTCGGCTGACCCAAAATCTCTTCTCAGAGATTTTCTAGCCGTTGCAACGTTTGGAAATCAATTCCCACAGTAAAAGTAGGTTTCCAGACGTCCAGACATAGTACCAGACGTCCTGTATGTCGTCTGATGGACTTGCACAAAAATCCTGTTTAGATCTGATTCAAGTCAGGGAGAAACCCGCATAGAATCAGACGTCTGACCTTGGAATCAGACGTCTTAAAGTGGCCTTCCAGACGTCTGATGCCAGAGTTAGACGTCTGATGACCCTGTCAAATGCAATCATTGTCCTGATTTCGGCCTGATTCTCTTGGGCTTTGCACCCAACGGCTATGGAAGCTTTTCCAAGCCTTCCAAAGCCTTCCTAAGGGTTCTATAAATAGAGGGGAACCTTTGTAACACAAACACACTTAGAAAAACACTTGGATACACTTAGACACACAAGATATACACCTAGAGAGACCAAGATACACTAAGATCAAGTATTTCCACTCTCTTGTGTCCAAGAAGCACTTGCTCTCTAAGCTCAAGCTCCATCATCTTGAGAGCATCATTCCCGTTGCGCACCCGCTCTCCCGGCGTTGATAACGAGAGCGACGTAGCGCCGTCGCGTGGCACACGCACCGCGTCATCGTCGACGCACTCCTTGCAAAGGGGAGTTTCCTATTTCCTATAGAAGCTAGGTTTAATTTTTGTTGGCTCTATAGGACTGTTATTTTATTTTATCTTTGTATTTTGGTTGGGTATTCGCTTTGCGAATTCCCGTCTCCTTCGTGGGACAAAATCCTTCTCGTGGAGAGAAGGGGTTGAGGAACGCTACCCTCGTACTTGTAGCGTGGTTGTACTGAGGTTGAATCACCCTCGTTCAAAGTGATTCGTTTAGTGGATTTTGATCAACTTGGTTGATCGGAAAATCCTAACTCGAGAGGGTTAGGTGGTGGTTTTCACCCGGTTTGGGTTTCCACCTAAAAATACCTGTGTACATTTTGCGATTGATTTTTGTGAGATTGCTTTATATTTTTATTTCCGCAATTTTATTACGTCACCCCTCCTGGTAGGGAACCTTCAATTGGTATCAGAGCAGGTCTTGCTGTTTCGGCGTAACAACCAAGCAAGAAGATCGATGGAGGGAAGCAGTTCCGCGTGTAGGATTTCGGAGGGACAGTCCACAACCCGTCCGCCCTACTTTGACGGGAACAACTACAGCTATTGGAAGTTGAGGATGAAGACGTGGCTCCAAGCCACTGAATTCGAGGTATGGGGATGTTGCGAAACCCCATACGAGATCCCGAAGCGACCCCAAGGAGGCTACTCGCAGGTGCAGATTCTAGAGCTCTCACTCAACGCAAAGGCAATGAATGCCCTGTATTGCGCGTTGAGTCCGGAAGAGTTCGAGAAAATCCAAGAGTGCACCACCGCCCACGAGATATGGAGGAGGTTGGAAGGCACTCATGAGGATTCCAGCTCGGAGGAAGAAGAAGAAGAAAAAGAAGAAGAAACCACTTGCTTTGGTTTCATGGCTAGAGGAACCAATAGCGACAGTGAAAGCGGAAGCGACTCCGACGACGAGGTAAATTTTGATTTACAAGAAGCTTTTAATGAACTATTTGAGCTTAGTAAATCTCTAAAAATAGAAAACAAAAGCATGAAGAAGAACCTTAGTTTTCTTAAAAATGAAAATGATAGGTTAGAAAAACAACTTAAGGACATAGAAGCTAGTCCTAAGGATAATAACCTGTTATTAGAAAATCAAGACCTCATCAATGAAAATAATAAATTGATTGAGGAAAATAATAGTCTAAAGTTAGAAATTTCTGATTTAAAGACTAAGATGGATATTATAGAAAAAGAAATCGCATGTCTTAGGGAAAATTCTAACAAATTAATCAACAAAGTTGATAATTTTTATAGCCCTAAGGTTGAGAAAGGATCTCCATCAAGGAGACCTTCTAACAAATCCGGATCCAAGCTCACTTGGATACCAAAGAAAAAATTAGAATCTTGTTTTGTAGGGTTCAGGGATGACTACAACATAAAGGACTGGACCTACAAGCTCAAGGCTGGTCAACTTAAGTTGGGAGAACCAATGAGTAGACCAAGGAGGAGAACAAGAAGACCGACGAGATGGCGAACAAACGACGGACCCGCCGCACGTCGACCACCGGATTGGAGACCGGCGCCGATGCCCGGGCCTCCAAGCTACGGATGGGAGCCCCATCCGATGTGGCATCCACCACCACCATTCGGGCCATTTTATTGGCCATGGTAGGTGAGGTAAAAATTCTTAACCCTATCTTATTATCATAAGCATTTAGATAGGGGGAGTTAAAAAATGATGAGCTAATTGTCAATTTTTAAGGGGGAGAAATAAGGTAGCTAAATTTCCTTTAGTAAGGGGGAGAAAAATAATAGCTATCTTGTTGTTACAAAAAGGGGAGAATATTACCTTTGTCAAAATAAATTCATAGAAGAGCATGTTTTAAGGGGGAGTTATAGGAAATGTAAAATCAATTAAACCTTTTTGATAATGTCAAAAAGGGGGAGGATTTTTTTATGCATTATTATTTACGGTTTTGTCATCATCAAAAAGGGGGAGATTGTTGGTGCTAGAGCACCACGATCATTTGTTTTGATGATAACAAAACACGTGTTATTTAACATTTGCAATTTGAGTCCTAGATTTCAGGTCAATTGCAAATGTGGACGTGTTTAGACGGAGTTCGAGCTCGCATCCAGGACGGATTGGAGGAGCTTGACGGAAAACAGAGGAGGTTCGCGTGGAGCGAAAGATTGGAGATGGAAGACAAGAAGAATAGGATAGATTCTTTTTTATCCTTTCATGTATCTCTTGTAGTTATTTTCTTGCTCTTTTTTATTCCTTAGAACATTATGTTAAAGAGCCTCAAAGTACCCTAAAAGTAGTCCTAGGAACACCTGCACAACCCTAGGATACTTAGGTTTTCTGTAGAATACTTAGAAAACCAATATAGGGTTCAAACAGACTTTCCAGACGTCTAATCCCAAAATCAGACGTCTGATAAAGTATTTTAAGACGTCTGACTGTTGTTTCAGACGTCTGATAACCGTTAGGCTGGACGTAGTTAGTTCTGTCTGATGAAATCAGACGTCCAGACCTTAGACCAGACGTCTTAGGAGACATCCGATGACTTTGCCAGACGTCCAATTAGTGGACCGTTGGCTGGCTTAGAAAACACTCAAGATTATGACCGTTAGAGCCTTATCAGACGTCCATAGGACTTTCCAGACGTCTGATAAATGACCGTTTTGCCTCGGCTGACCCAAAATCTCTTCTCAGAGATTTTCTAGCCGTTGCAACGTTTGGAAATCAATTCCCACAGTAAAAGTAGGTTTCCAGACGTCCAGACATAGTACCAGACGTCCTGTATGTCGTCTGATGGACTTGCACAAAAACCCTGTTTAGATCTGATTCAAGTCAGGGAGAAACCCGCATAGAATCAGACGTCTGACCTTGGAATCAGACGTCTTAAAGTGGCCTTCCAGACGTCTGATGCCAGAGTTAGACGTCTGATGACCCTGTCAAATGCAATCATTGTCCTGATTTCGGCCTGATTCTCTTGGGCTTTGCACCCAACGGCTATGGAAGCTTTTCCAAGCCTTCCAAAGCCTTCCTAAGGGTTCTATAAATAGAGGGGAACCTTTGTAACACAAACACACTTAGAAAAACACTTGGATACACTTAGACACACAAGATATACACCTAGAGAGACCAAGATACACTAAGATCAAGTATTTCCACTCTCTTGTGTCCAAGAAGCACTTGCTCTCTAAGCTCAAGCTCCATCATCTTGAGAGCATCATTCCCGTTGCGCACCCGCTCTCCCGACGTTGATAACGAGAGCGACGTAGCGCCGTCGCGTGGCACACGCACCACGTCATCGTCGACGCACTCCTTGCAAAGGGGAGTTTCCTATTTCCTATAGAAGCTAGGTTTAATTTTTGTTGGCTCTATAGGACTGTTATTTTATTTTATCTTTGTATTTTGGTTGGGTATTCGCTTTGCGAATTCCCGTCTCCTTCGTGGGACAAAATCCTTCTCGTGGAGAGAAGGGGTTGAGGAACGCTACCCTCGTACTTGTAGCGTGGTTGTACTGAGGTTGAATCACCCTCGTTCAAAGTGATTCGTTTAGTGGATTTTGATCAACTTGGTTGATCGGAAAATCCTAACTCGAGAGGGTTAGGTGGTGGTTTTCACCCGGTTTGGGTTTCCACCTAAAAATACCTATGTACATTTTGCGATTGATTTTTGTGAGATTGCTTTATATTTTTATTTCCGCAATTTTATTACGTCACCCCTCCTGGTAGGGAACCTTCATTCTCCTCTTCTTCTTTCTTTCTCTTTTGTCAAGGACTTCTTCCTTCTCCTCTTCTTTCTTCTTCACGCACAGAGGGAGGCAATCCCTCCAGCGGCTAAGTGTCACAAAGAGCAAAACCCCCCTGCCCCTGCTCTCTCTTTCTTTCTCTCTTTGGGATCCTCTTCCTCGCCTTCCCAAGGCCACAGTCCGGGTAATTGGATATTCGGGTAGAGCGCACCCAGGACCAGGCTCACCGGCAATGGGTGGTGAGCGAGGTGTGTGCGGGTTAGGCCAGTTGAATCAGCACCAGGCTCGTGGGGGATAGGTCACGAGCGAGGCACAGGTGAAGGGTGAGCAGGGACCTCACCCCCTGTGTTTAGTTGAGGCGATAAGCCATTAGCATAAAATCAATTTATGCACTATGGGCACTTCAGTAACTCATGAGGTGGGACTATCCCACCCGTTTTGTTCCTTCGCACAGTAGCAGGTGATGGCAGCTTCAATTAAAGTAGCTACTGCTCCAGTGGTCTTCGATTGAGGACCTAGGAAAGGTTCTGAAGGTGGTCTACGGGGCCTAGAAGTAATAGCAACGAAGAATAAGGCCGGAGGAGGGTGGATTTGGCTGGAGAAGGTGGCGGTGATGGTGGAGGATGACAAAACCTGAGAATCACAAATACAACGTCACGACCACATTAGAACAACTCATAAGCATCGCCGGACCACGGTGAGTGTAGTGGCGGTGGTTCTGTGACCGATGGTAGCCTGTTGTGGTTGGTCGGAGGCAGAAATGAATGTGTAGTGATGGGTTGTTCGGGGGGAGTGTTGGGTGCGTGAATGGAAAGATAATGAGAGGTATTTTGTGTGGGAGGATGAGGCGAAGGTTATGAGGTGGTTGGTGAGGCAGATGGAGGGGCGTAGTAGCGTATATGCCTCGCCGGAGGTTTGGTCGGAGACGGAGAAGACGAGGGTGTGTGTGTCGAGTCGGGGGTTGAAATGAGGATAGAGAGAGGGAAAACTAAGCTATGAGCTAAGATAAGTTAATCTAACCCTAATTTGATGGACGAAGGGGACGGAGCAGCGCCGGTTATGGTATGATGGCGTCAGGGAAGAAAGTGCTCTGGTGAGGGTAGGATGACGAGGATAAAGAAGAAAGAGGTGCCCACTTGTATGGCACGACACGGAGGAAGGAAAAGAAGGAGGATTTACCGTAGATGTTGCGATCAATTGAAGGAAGGCGTCAGAGGAGCTCGTTGGACGTCAAGGAGCTTTGACCGGATGAGGAGAGATGAAATCAGAGGGGAATCCGGTTGAATTCGAGCGTGAGGAGAACAGTGAAGTCTGGGGAGTCTTATATAGGGCTTTAAAGGTCGACTTGAGCTTGGGAAGCTAGGAAAGCTCGCCGAAGTTTGGAAACTCTATGATACCTGAATCTCTCATGCGTTCGCGTGAGAGATTGGGAAGGTTTTGGGGCTCGTGGACGGGTGTAATGTAAAGAGGACTCCTCCAGGAATCTCCCTTCCAATTTTGGAAGGGATTGATTGATCAGAGGAGTTCACTTCAATCAAAGGTCGCCAGAGTTATAGGAGTAGGATTTCATGGTGAATAAGACAACAAAGTTGGGGGCAATTTGGAAGAAATTCAAAAGTTAGGGGCATGAGTGTGAGATAAAAGAATCAAACAAGACTAAAATGCAAACTAGGTCAAGACAATCTTAGATTAGGCTCAAATTTTGGTACAAACCTAATTTGGACCTAAGGAACATAATGGTGAAGTTGGATTTTGGTTTTGACCTAGTTTGACTGGGTAATTTACATAATTATCCAATTTAGGGCAAAAGTCTATCTGTGGCTCTATTTTGGGTCAAGATGGGTTCTGATGGCCAAATCAAGCATACCAAACCTTAGAGAATATTTTTCTATGAATTTTAGAGTGTTTAGGTGAATTTTATCCTGACCAAAACTTCAGTTAATTAAGCGAGTCTATTTTTAGGGTTTTAGATGTCATTTAATTCTTGAAACTCGTGAAAACCCATTTCTGATTGTTCTAACCCACTTGTTAGACTTTTAAGACCATTTGACCCTTAATTAACCCCTGAGAAAACCCTTGATTGTACTGTAATTGAGATATATTATTAAAACTATAGTTTTACCCCTATTTTATTGTATTTCCCTCAAAATGGATTTGCAGTGAATTACGTCTCTTTGGTGATTATGTAGGAGCATTTAATGACTTAATCTTATCAACTTGAGCTAGTTATGGCTCAATATGGTGTTCCCATCATACCCCCATGCCTAGCTTTTGCTAGTCCCTTAGCAAAATCTCATGGAATTAACTTAAATTCTAGACCATGTCTTTTTATGCTCAGATTTCTATTGTGTGCTTTCTTTAGTAGAATAGGTTAGAATGCCAATAGTAGGCCTAGAGGTACTCAAGTACCAACCAAGATCTGGACCTGACCAGCTCTAGCCTCAGTCCGCCGCGAAAGTTCCTAAGGCCCACATGAACTAACCTAAGGTTCCTTGAACTCCATGGTTAAAGCACCTGTGCTTAAAACATGGTTAGCCCCGGTTCAGTTTGTAGTGCGTTTTTGTAAGAGAGATAGAAGAATTTTTTTGAGAATTAATGGAGAGTTTTCTCTCTCTTTTCTTTTCTTTATTTCTAACTTTGGATTGGCTTTACAACATGGTATGTATCAGATTCCTTGATCCCACCATCAATCTTCGCAAGGTCCTTGGCTTTCGATGCTTTGAGATAGCACCACCCATGGCAACTCCCAGAACCCTGGCTTTTGACACTTCAAGATAGTGCCACCCATGGTGTTCTATAGCTAAATTTAGGCCCTGGCAAGCGACATTTCAGGATAATCCTGCCCATAGCACTTGAACTAGCACAAGGTGCTTACATGCCCCCAGTAGGATATCTAGATATCCTAGGAGACAAGCACCGAGGAGACGGTATGTTATTGCACATCTTCGAGGGGAATTTCTTGCCTCTTTACACTGGGAACTTGTCCAAATCAACTTGTGTTGATTAGCCGCTCCTAATCTAGGTAGCTTTTTCATAACAGAATTAACGCATTTGCGTGATTTTGATAATTAAGCTCACTGAACCAGACTGTGTGTGGATTAGGGTGCTTAGGTTACCAAGTTCTGCGAATTAAAGGTCAGTTAACGAGGCCGAATAATCCCTAAGCCTTAGACTTAATACTTAAGTTTCGCATTTTCCTCAACCTCTTGAAGACTATCCAGATCTTAACGAATACTTGAATTTTTAAGCGTAAAACACAACCCAAGAGGCCTAAGATCAATGTTCATACCAACCTCTGTGTCTCTTAGCACATTTTGTCTTTTATTTCTTTCATTTGGTTTGGTCTAGAACTTAGTAGATTTCTTAATATTTTACTAATGACTATCTATTTTTGTTTCAAATTATTGCTTCTTTTTGACATTTAAATCGCCACCCCTTTTCCTCCTCAAGAATGATATGCAATTAATTCTCAAAATTTCCTCCCTTCTCCATTTTTAATTTTTATTTTTTCTTTGGTTTTTTGGAATATGTATTTTTTTTGTGAGAAACCTTTCGAACTTTCAATTTTTGTATGTTTGAACTTTAACACCCCCTCATGCCTAAGTTTTGCAATGTCCTAATTGTAAATGGAGGGTATGAAGCAGTTAGGGTTTAAGGATTAGAACAAGATTATCGAGTAAGTGAATGGGTCAGGATGGCTGTTGCGGACGATTTCAAGCTCTGATACGGGTACCAGAGGTGGGATCAACTATTCTAAAATTGAACTCAGAGTGCAATAGACGTGAAGTACAGAAAGGATAATCAGAAGGATCTCAGATTTTTGGAATGATGGGTTGCCTCCTGTTAAGTGCCAAATTTAATGCCTTTAGCCAAGCGAAAAATGGTATGGAGAAGGGATGGTCAAATCAGACGAATTTGTAAAACAAGTACCTTGGTTAATAGCCTGGTTGGTCCAACCAGGTGCTTGTTCAAATCAGTAAACTGATGATGCAGCCCAAACTCAATCAATCTGATAGGTTGATATATGTGGATCAAAAGATGTGGTACCCATCAGATGCTGTGGAGCTCAAAATGATGTGGAAGTGTATAGCTAGGGTTTGGCTGAATCGGATCAGCCTGATCAGAGTAGGGATCCTCAAATGAAAAGGAATCGGTGGAGGATGTAGGAATACTATGAGAGTGATCAAAGAAGGATGGGGCGTGATTTGTAGTCTGATCGATGTCTAAAACCCGATTGGAATGTGGAGGAGAATCATGTGCAACTGTTTCATTGAGAAGAGGATCAGAGTAGAAATTGAGTTCAGTTGTAGGTCAGGGTTGAAAACAGGTTTGGGAAGGTTCTGTATGTGTAGAAGAGGTGGTTTCAAGAATAATTGTGTGTGAGGGCTCCTCTAGGAAGGATTCAAAGGTGGGTTCATCTAGAGAGTCCTCATAATGGCCATCAAAATCAAACGTAAATGCCTGAAGAGTGTTTAGAGGGTTATGGAAATCTGAGTTAAGGAAAGATTCAAACTCTAGATTGCAGATACCCTTAGCAATTACTGTTTCTAATTCCTGAGGATCAAAAAGAATGATTCCATCTCAGTGGAAACTGATTTTGAATCGATGGTCTTGGGATCAGGAACCTCAGAGTCAGAGTCGAAGAATGGGTCATGGATGCTGAGGTCATAAATTGGCTCGTAGTCATCAAGAAACAAGGATTCTTTGAAATCAGTGTAAGATTCGAAATCGTCAGAGAATTTACGAGAAGTTTCTGAACCTGATTCTAGATCGATAGTTCCACCACAGAATGAGTCGAAATGTGGAGAAGCAACAACTTGACTTGGATCTAACCTAAACACAGAGTCTGAACTCAAAGAGGTGTCTCTATTAGGAATAGGCTCAATTTTTGGGCTCCTAGCGTAGACCCAATTGAATCCCAATTCTTCCAGCTCCTCGGTCTCTATGTCGTAAATTGTCATGATTTCTGACAACTCGATCTATATCTCGGAGGAGTCTAGAGAAGTGAAGTCATCAAACATAGGCCTTGAATCGTATTTCAAATCGAAAATCTGATTCTCATCACATGGGGCCTCGTAATTATCCCAAGTAGGCTCAGATCCAAATTCTAGGTTAAGGTTGTGGGTTGCATTACTAGAATCTAAGCTGGGCTCTATTGGGATGCCAGAGTCATCCTTGAGAATTACCTTAGCAGGATAAGGCTCGGGATTTATATTCTCGAGGAGTTCTGTTTTAAGTTCATCATTACAGGTGTCTGAGAATTCAAAGCTAGGTGAACCAGGTTCTCGTATCTCTAAGGCTGGCTCAAAATCGGGAACACCTGCAATTGGATTGTCCCAACCCAACTCAAGATTAGGCGTATCAGTCTGTACATAAGTTGGATCATATTTCATTTGGGTTGGGGGTCCATAACAACCTTGATTCTCGAACCCAGGATTTCGGAATTCAGATTGATCCTGAGTATTGTCCCAAGATGTTTCGCTAAATGCTCGGAGAATGTACAGGTATTTTTGATTGATAATCTATTTTAACAATTTTATCATCTCTTCCCATTTTTCAAGATCATCTTGGTGTCTTTCCTAAAGTACAGGATTTATCATGCATTGGAGATATTCAAAGTTATGTAATTTCTCTAACTAAATGTATCCTATCATGAGAATATCTCGGGTTGATCCATTTGTTACTTGTGTCATTATTAATTGGGCACAGTTTATGATGAAGGTTGTTGTTACTAGCACATTAACCTGATTGTTGTCAATTGGATTTGAGGCTTTGTCTTCGATCTCATAAAATCTAAGGGCATCCTCAATCATTCTATCTCTCATTGATACTCGAGATTCAGGTTTCTTAAATGGTTTTCCTAAATTGCCAGGTTGCATCTTCAAATCAGGTGGTGAAGTCAGGATTTAGAATCAAATTCAGGTTCAAAATGAAGTGATTCAATCTGAAAAGAGACTCCCAAGAAGATCTACTGAGGCCTCTTAGGTTAACAACCTAAGGACCCTCCTGTGTGTGTGTTCTAATGAAAAGATGAGGGACTAGATATGAATTGGACCCAATCAAGGCACCTAAAGATTTTTGATGACTAAGGCAATTTTGAGGCGGATCATACCTCTAAATCAGAAATTCGCACACCCGAGAATTACCTGGGCAGCCAGGAAGGGAGAGCCCCGCAAAGACCCTTACACTGTAGAGCGTCCCCATGAGTTACAGGGTTTCCCCCACCAGACATTCCTTGTCACTGAGGGTCCAGGTAGATCGGAATGTACTAACTTAAGTCCTTAAGTCTACCAATTTTATGTCCTAATTTGTGCCTTAAGTTTCACTTGATTAGAATTTAATTCAACTTGTGACCTAATTTGGAGGTTGGTTGGCTTACAATGTAGACCAACTTCACCTGACCAGCCCTAAAGATGGCAGAATGAAGTTTGGGTCAAGACCCAAAAATCACCCTGATTGACTCTCAGATTATTAGGTCCAAGATTTTAAAGTTCAAGTGAATTTAGAGCCAGATTTTAGGGTTTTTGTTGATTAGATTTTTCAACCAAGGGCTTGGGTAGCACAAAAATATGGGTAGGTTTGTTTCCTTTTATGTAGGAAAGTGTGAACTAGCACCCTAAAAACCCTAAAATTGAAACCCTAATTGGCTCTATTCTGCATCTATTTTGATCTTAAAATGTTCTCCTTGGACTTCAAACAAGAGGTGCGTAATCCAAGAAGATTAGAAATTGAGTGTAGTCCTTAATAGGCACAGGAAATTTGGGGTAGGGAATTCTTAAAAAAAATCATCTCAATCCTCAATCAGATGTGAAAAAAATTTTTGCAAATTAGGAAACTTACCTTTCTAAATGATATTTACTATAAAAATAAGGCAGGTGATTCTTAATTGATTGTTTCCTTTTTTTGTCTTGTCAAGTTTAGGAGGTTGATTAGGGAAGAATAGAGAAGTTATCTGCCCTGGCGTAGCTGTTTTGCACGGAAGATCTTCTCATGAAGTACCTTGCGAAGTCACAATAAAGTAAACAAGGTAAGTTAGTGCTCAAAAATATAAAAATATAGCAAGAGAATAGCGGTGAATTGCGTGTTGCTCCTCGGCAACGGTGCCAAAATGTTAGTCGCACTAAATCAAATTTTAAAATCATGTCATTGTAGTACAGTTCGAATCACTGCAAAAAACAAATAAAATTTATACTCGAATGAATGTCCGAGGTTGTTCGCTGGGTGCAAATAGGAATTCACACGCTAATCTCAAAAAAATGTAATTGAGCACAAGATTTAAGCCAAATAGTACCAAGAAATGAATAATAATTACTCAGAAATGATAATCAATATAAAACATCAGTTTAACAATAATTGTGCATGGCAAAAAGAATCTCAAGCAAAAACAATGGTGATTTAGATCATCAATTATTTAATTTAAGCATATATGCATTGAGTTCAAATAATGCAACAGTGTCATCAACCATTCAAACTTAGGTACTGATAGCGTATGGTTTGACCGGGTTGTGTTATGTCGTTGTAGTAAAGCCGGTTGTTACCAACGTTTCATATAAAATTTTTTACTCGGAAAAATAAAAGAGTTCCCGAGGTCGAACTCAGGGAGCAAGTTGTATTCTAGAGATATACAAGTTCTGTTACAAAAATAAAAAGAGAGAGAGAGAGAGAGATGAAAATTTGGCTTCTTCTTCTTTTCTTCTTTCTTCCTCTTTGTCTTTGGTTCTTCCTGTTCTTCTTCTTCTTCTTCTTCTTCTGCTTTCTTCAGATCTTCCCCTCGTGCTCTTCTTCTTCTGTTCTTCCTTGTTTCCTTTCTTTCTTTTTTCGTCAGATCGTCTTCTTCTTTGTCTTCACCTGCCTTGACCTCTCTTTTTCTTCTTTCGCGATTCCCGTTGCTCTTCCTTCTTCTTCAGCGGGTCTTCTTCTTCTTTGGCTGCTGACCTTCCGTCGTCTGCCCCGGTGCTGAGACGACTTAACAATGCCTTCGCTACAGTGCAGCAGCTCCTTCGTCTTCAGCGGGTCTGCTTCTTCTTCTTTGGCCTGCACACTTCAGAGTTCATTCGTCAAGAGGCAAAAACCTACTCTACCCCCCTCCCCCGCGTATCTCTCTCTCTGAAATCACTCTTCGGAAGCTCTCCCAGAGCGCTACCGGGTAATCGGGTTCGGGTCAGGCCCGGGTCCAGGCCCACCGGCGTGTGTGGTGGGCGAGGAGTGCAGGTCAGTCTAATCGGGTCGGGCCAGGTCCGCGGAGCGTGGTCACGGACGAGGCCGAGTCGGGTCGGGTCGGGTGAGAGGGACCTCACCCCGTGGTAACTGAGGCAAACAGATGGTGGCAGTTTTGCAATTTATGTGAGTGTGTGGCTCCAGAAACTACCGAGGTGGGACTATCCGCGCACCCGTTTCTCTCACGCCTGCAGCAGGGATGGCGCTTCCAATTGCAACAGCTGTTGAGGCGCGCAACTCCAATTGAGGGCCGGTGTGTGTGCGCAAGACTCTTCCGCGCTGGCTGTGGCTCTTCAACCTGGGATATCTAGGCTTGGAGCAACCTCGAGCAAGCTTCGAGCTTCCTCGCCAATGGCGGTCAAGGCCTGGAACCTGAAATCAATAGCACGGCCTCTCGGCCAAATCAGACAGGCGGGGGACCTTCGCCGTGGCACGGCGACGGTGGTCAGGGGGTCTGCAGGGGGCGAGATGGAGCTGTCAGGTCGTCCTAGGTCAAACTGTGAGCGAGGGAGTGGGTGTGTTCGGTGGGTCTGCAGAGGGTGTTTGGTGGGAAGTGGAGGGGCGGAAGAGGATCAGGGTGAGGAGGCGGAAGTTCTGCGGTGGTCGGCGAGCCGTGTGGGTCGCTGAGGTGATGGGAGCGGCTCGCCGGAGGGTGGTCGGAGGCGGAGAGGATGAGGGTGAACAGGGTCGGTAGAGGGCTTAATTGACTAAATCGAAAGCGGGGAAAGAAAGAGGAGGAGAAGGGGAGTAAGTCTAACTTAACTGCAGGGACGAAGGGGGAGGAACAGGGCGACAGTCGTATCGACTGTCGCCGGAGAAGATGTTGCTCAGAGAGAGGGGCGGCGGCGAGCAGAGGGCTGGAGAGGCGCCAGCTGGGTGCGGCGTGGCGCGGGAAGAGCAGGGGAGGAGGTCTCTGCTGCTGGTAGTGCGGCAGAGCGAAGAGGTGGAGGGAGAGGAAGTCGCCGGAGCTGGTGAGCGTCTGCCGGAGAAAGAAGAGACGAAAGCTGGGGGTTTTCTCCGTCAGATCCAGGCTGCTTTCGTCGGTGGAGCGGCGGGGGGTATTTATAGGGTTGAAGCAGGGAGGAAGGCGGAGGGAGACGACGTGTCTCCCTCGCCGGAGAATGGTCGGAATTCGAACCCATACCGTCCGTGCGTTCGCACGGCCGGTATGGGGGGCTGCAATGACCATGGGGGTGCTCCTGCGACGGCTGACGACGCAGGGCACCCCCGGTACACATGCCAGGTCCTCCACCTTACCCTGCGCGGCGCCATGCTCCGCGCAAGGTCGCCGGAGCATGGTGCTGGCAGGGTTTTGCAGGAGGGACCTGTTTGCAAAGAACGAAGGAGAGTTAGGGGCCTAAATGCGAGGGTTCAAAAGTTGAGGGCCAAAGAGTAAATATATGAGGACCAAAGTGTAAAGTCGGTCAAGGAGGTTTCTTCTTAGGCTCAAGTTTTTATACATGACTAATTAGGACCTAAGGAATCTGATGGTGAATTTTATTTTCATATTAAACCTTGTTTGACCGGTCAATTTGCGCAAAAACCCAAATTAAGTTATTAATTGGGCATGGTTCTCAATGTAGGTCAAAATGGGTTCTAAAGGCCAAAATGAAGGTTCTAAACCCTAGAGATTATTTTTCTATGAATTTTAGAGGGTTTATTCTATTTTTACTTTGCCTCGAACCTTGTGAATTGAAGTGGGTTGTTTTAGGGTTACAGATTATCATTTGGTTCCTTGGAAGTGCTGTAGCCCTTGCTAGATCATCTCATCCCACTTTTATTCTTATTAAGCTGTTTTGACCTGTGTTTGGGCCCAGAATTACCCTGTATGCAGATTATACTGGTAAAATTGCACTTTTACCCCTTATGACTGGTTTTCTTCTCAAACTCAGAATTCTCTGAGTTAAGCCTTTCCTTGAGATATGTAGGAGCTTTTATCCTTTGTATTGGGTCAAAATGAGCTAGTTATGGCTCATGATGAGGTTCTCATCATACCCCCATGCCTAGCTTTTGCTAGTCCCTTAGCAAAAAACTTAAGGTTTCAACCCTTGTTCTAGACCATGAAGTTTTTTAATGGTTTTAGATAAGTGCCCTTTTTTATTTGAGCATAGATTAGGTTAGAATGCTGACCATAGGCCTAAAAGATACTCTAGTACCAATCAAGATCCAAATCTGTCTAGCCTTAGCCTCAGTCTTTTAGCAAAGGTTTTTAAGGCCCGCAAGAACTAACCTAAGGTTTATTGGACTTCGTGGTTAAAGCACCCGTGCTTGAAATGATTTTAGCCCTGGCCCAGTTCGCAGTGCGTTTTGTAAGAGAGAGATAGAAAGTTTTTTCTGTTTGGAGAGTTTTCTCTCTCTTTTTCTTTTTAGTTCTAGCCTAGGATTGGCTTTTCAACACGGTCTGTATCAGATTCCTTGCTCCCATCATCAATCCTCAAGGGTTCCTGGCGATCGATGCTTCGAGATAGCACCGCCCATGGTAACCCCCGGAACCCTGGCTATTGAGATTTCGAGATAATCCCATCCATGGTGTTCCGTGGCCGAATCCAGACCCTGGCAATTGACACTTCGAGATAATGCCATCCATGGAATCTGAACCAGCAGAGTGCTTACATGCCCCCAGTAGGATATGTGAATATCCTAAGAGACAAGCACCGAGGAGATGATATTTTGTTACGCATCTTCGAGGGGATTTCCCGCCTCTCCGCGCTGGGAACTCGTCTAAATCAACTTGTGTTGATCGGCCGCTCCTATTCTAGGTGTTCTTTTCAGAATTTTGCGACGCTTCTGTGTGATTTTGAATTTTACGCTTACTGAACCAGGCTGTGTGTGAGGTTAGGGTGCTTAGGTTACTGAGTCCTGTAAACCAAAAATTAGTTAATGAGGCCAAATACTTCCTAAGCCTTAGACCTAATACTTCAGCTTTTCATTTTCCTCAACCTCTTGAGGAATGTCTAGATCTTAATGGGTACTAAGAGTCTATTCAAGAATGCCTAAGGTTTGCGTTCTTACTAATCTCATTATGCACTTTTTAGTTATTTTCTTGAATGAGGTCTAGAACTTAGGTTAATTCCTTAGTTCCTTACTAATGACTATCACCTTTTCTCATAATTTTGTGCTCCTTTTTCATTTTGTTTCTTTTCTCCTTCACAAAATTTTCCTTCTCCTCTTTTCCTCTTATTCTTTTTCGAAAAATTTTTTAATTTTTATGGTATTTTTGGCATATGTGAATTTTTTTGTTTGAAACCTTTTCTTACAAGTTTTTGCACTTTCCTACCCCCCCATGCCTAAGATTTGCAATGTCCTCATTGTAACCTAGGGGGTCTTAGTTCATTCCTTAAGACAGAAATTTGGGTGAGTGGATGGGTCGGGTTGAATTTTTGCGGACGATTTCAAATTTCAGATGCGAACATCTGAGTTGGGGTCGGCTGTCTATAAGGGTGAACTTCGAGTGCTGAAAGGTGTCAGAACAAGTTTCAGGTTTTCAAAGAGAATGACGGGCTGCCTCCCGTTAAGCGCTGAGTTTTACGCCATCGGCTGGGCGCAATAAGCTCAAGGGGAAAGGAGGATATGAGATGCCTCAGCCAAATCAGTAGAAGTTACATCAATGAACGGCTTGAGTCTTTGACCATTCACGATGAAAGGTTCAGAATCGTGGCTGAGTGGACTGATTTCGATTGCTCCATTTCCAAAAACCTGTCGGACCAAATATGGTCCGACCCACTTAGATCTCAGTTTTCCTGGGAAGAGTTTGAGTCGGGCATCAAAGAGTAGGACCTTTTGACCAGGATGGAAGATCTTTCTTGAGATGTGTTTGTCGTGGAAGGCTTTAACCCGCTCCTTGTAGATTTGCGAGTTCTCGTACGCGTCTGTGCGTAATTCATCGATCTCGCTGATTTGGAGTTTTCTGTGGGTCCCAGCCTTGGAAAGATCTAGATTACAGTTCCGTACTGCCCAATAGGCTTTATGCTCCAGTTCGACGGGAAGGTGGCATGCCTTTCCGTACACCAATCTAAAGGGAGACATGCCCAATTGGGTCTTGTGGGCGGTCCTATAGGCCCACAATGCTTCCGGAAGTCGGGACGACCAGTCCTTCCTGTCAGGTCGAACAGTGACCTGTAGGATTTTCTTGATCTCCCGATTCGACAGCTCAGCTAGACCATTAGTTTGGGGGTGGTAAGGAGTAGAGATTCGGTGAGACACCCCGTATTTGGTCATCAGTGACCTAAACTGAGCATTTGTGAAATGGGTCCCCCCATCAGAGATTATTGCACGAGGAATCCCGAACCTTGAGAAAATGTGTTGATGAATGAATTTGAGAACGATTTTGTGATCACAGGTTCGGGTCGGTATGGCTTCGATCCATTTGGACACGTAGTCCACAGCCAACAGAATGTATTCGAAACCATCCGAAACAGGAAAGGGGCCCATAAAATCAATCCCCCAAACATCAAAGATTTCGCATACTAGAATCGGTTGCATAGGCATCATGTCGCGATGGCTCATGTTGCCCAAAGTCTGGCAACGACTGCATGCCTTGCAATGACTGTATGCGTCTTTGAACAGTGTGGGCCAGTAGAAGCCGCACTGGAGGACTTTTGATGCGGTTTTATGCCCGGCAAAATGGCCACCGCATGCCTGGTCATGGCAGAAAGAGAGGATATTGTTGACTTCCCCTTCCGGGATACATCTCCGGATGATCTGATCGGCACCTATGCGGAAGAGGTACGGGTCTTCCCAAATGTAATACTTGGCATCGGAGCGTAATTTGTCTTTCTTGGCCTTCGGCCAATCGGACGGGGTCTGATGAGATGCCAAGTAATTTACAATATTAGCAAACCATGGAAGGCTAGTACCAATAGTCAGCAGGTGCTCATCGGGAAAATGCTCAGTGATGGGTCCGGAAGGGTCTATCATTTCAGAAGGAAGACGGGACAAGTGATCAGCTACCACGTTTTGTTTTCCCGCTTTATCGCGAATCTCGAGGTCAAATTCTTGCAACAGCAAGATCCATCGGATCAATCGAGGTTTCGCGTCCTTCTTTGCAAGGAGATGCCTCACAGCCGTGTGATCCGAGTATATGATGACATGGGAACCCAGAAGGTATGATCTGAATTTCTCTAGGGCAAATACTACAGCTAGCAGCTCTTTCTCAGTAACTGTATAGTTACGCTGAGCCTCATCGAGTGTTTTGCTGGCGTAGTAAATGACCACAGGTTTCTTGTCATTTTTCTGCCCCAAAACCGCTCCTACAGCGAAGTCGGATGCATCACACATGATCTCAAAGGGTTGAGACCAATCAGGGGACTGTAGGATCGGGGCTTGGGTGACTCGGTCACGCAGGATTTCAAATGCTTGAGTGCATTCCTTGGAGATTTCGAAGGGAACATCCTTGGAGAGAAGAGTGGTCAGGGGGCGTGCGATTTTTGAAAAATCAGGGATAAATCGTCGATAAAAACCGACATGCCCTAAAAAGGATCGGATGTCCCTGATCGAGCTAGGCATAGGAAGGCGAGAAATCAGATTAACCTTAGCTCGATCCACTTGGATACCTTTCTCCGAAATTGAGTGTCCCAGGACAATTCCCTCAGGCACCATGAAATGGCTCTTTTCCCAGGAAAGAACCAAATTCACGTCGATGCACCGCCTGAGTATCTGGACCAAGTGTTGGAGGCAATCGTCGAATGATGCTCCGAAAACTGAAAAGTCATCCATGAAGACTTCCAGATAATCACCTACCATATCTGAGAATATGGCAAGCATGCATCGCTGAAAAGTAGCGGGTGCATTGCAAAGACCAAAAGGCATCCTTCGGAAAGCGTATGTTCCGAAGGGGCAGGTGAATGTGGTCTTTTCTTGGTCCTCAGGATGGATTGCCACCTGGTTATAACCGGAGTACCCGTCAAGAAAGCAGAAGAACCTATTTCCCGCTAATTTTTCGAGAATTTGATCAATGAAGGGTAGTGGGAAATGATCCTTCTTTGTGGAGGAATTGAGTCGACGGTAATCTATACAGACTCTCCACGAGTTGGCTAATCGGGTAGGAATGATTTCTCCGGTCTCAGTCGTTATGGTGGTGAGTCCTGCCTTTTTAGGCACGACCTGAATCGGGCTCACCCAACGACTATCGGAGATCGGGTAGATGATCCCGGCATCTAACCACTTGATGATCTCCTTTTTCACGACCTCCTGCAGATTGGGGTTTAAGCGTCTCTGCATTTCACGAGAAGGTCGTGTGCCCTCTTCTGAATAGATATGATGAGTACAATAAGAGGGACTTATTCCAGTCAAATCATCGAGGGTCCATCCGATGGCTCTGCGATGTTGCTGGAGGACAACAATCAGACGGGATTCCTGTTCAGGACTAAGGTTGGAATTGATGATCACAGGAAGGGTCTGATTAGAACCCAAAAAGATGTATTTTAAATGAGCAGGAAGGGGTTTCAGTTCAAGGATGGGGTTTTCAGCAGCAGCGGGTGGTTCAGTATAGATGTGAGGTTCAAGGGTGGGAGTTATTGGGTTGTTCACATCTGGATTTGACTCCTCTATTTGCGGGTCAAGATCCTTCTGTGGTTGATGAGGAATACTCAAGTCATTCTGGAGGTGTGATTCATCAACCAAAGTCTTGATGTCACAAATTTGCTCGATGACGCCGCAATTAATTCCTTGTTGGGCCTTAAATATATCAATTTTCAGTGTTTGATCTCCAAACTTAAGCTCTATTTGGCCCTCCTCACAGCTGATGTTGGCTCTAGCAGTAGCCAAGAAAGGTCTCCCTAGAATGATTGGTGTATCCCTAGGGTTCTCAGGTGCATCCATGTCTAAGACTATAAAGTCCACTGGAAAATAGAAATCCCGCACTCTTACGATAACATCCTCGAGAATCCCTTTTGGTGACTTTATAGATCGATCTGCTAATTGTAATGTCACCTCAGTTGGTTTCAGCTCAGATTCTTCCAGATGGTCAAGTAAGGATGTGGGTATCAGATTTATAGATGCACCTAAGTCTAACAATGCTCTGTCAAATTGGGTACCACCTATCTTACAGGGGATCAGGGGAGTTCCAGGATCTTTTGCCTTGGGTGGGAGTCTACTAAGGATTACAGAGCTGGCTTGCTCTGACAGAACAATTGGGCTCCCTCCCTTGGTTCGCGGCTTACGCTGGGGTGTACATATATTCTTTAGAAATCGTGCGTAAGCTGGTACGTGGTGGATTGCATCCATCAAGGGGATGTTTATGTGGACCTGCTCAAAGAGCTTGACCAGGTCCTCCTCAGGGGCCACGGGTTTGGTGGTCTTCTTTCCCTTGGTCAGGGCCTCGGGAAACGGGATCTTGGTTGGTTCCTCTAGGATAGGTCCTGGTTGTGGGTCTGGAACAGCGGTACCTTGGATAACTATCCTAGGGTCATGATTATCAGGCTGGGAGTGGTTTGGATAACGCGGGTCCTGAGTTGTCTTACCACTACGTGTTGTTACAGCATTTAATCCGGCCTGATTTTGGTTTGGATTTGGTAGGAGGGGTGGCTGCTGCTGAAATCCCGTACGAGAAGTAGAGGCTTCCATCTCGTCTGGAGATGGGGCAGTAGGGGCCTGATAAATCCATTGAGCGTGGCCTAAATTTGGATTCATAACGCGCTTCTGGGTTGGCACGTTATTTGGGTTAGGAAGGGGTTGGGAAGGGAGTGTGCCTGGCTGGCGAGAATTTGCCAACTGGGCCAGCTGAGTTTTGACTTCAGTAAGCTCGTCCTTGTGCTGTTTTTGAATGGCCGCATTCGATTTTTGAATGTCAGCCAGAGTCTGAAGGATTAAGGACATTTGATCTTGATTTGGCCCTGATGGATAAGTAGGGTTGGGCCGAGGCTGAGGCGGCTGGTAGTGATGAGAGGGCTGTGGGCGGGACTGAAAAGGTGGTCTTTGGGTTTGAGAATTTCCCGCCCACTGAAAATTTGGATGGTTTCGCCATCCAGGGTTGTAAGTGTTGGAGAATGGGTCGTTCTGGATGGCGTTGAGGTCCTCGCAGGTCTGAGGAACCTCCTGAGAATCAGGGAAAGGGGGAATGGAGTTCCCCCGGCTGGTGAAGAAAGGATCGGATGATCTTCCAGTCCAAGAATCAGATGGGGATGGATATGGATCCATCCCAGGGGAGGATCGGTGTAGGATGTTTTGCACAGTCTCCTGTGTGGAAAGAGGTTGTGCAAAGGAGTTACGCGCAGAGGTGGCTCGCTGCAAGTGCTGAGTCAGCTCATCCACCTTCTTTTCAATAATTGAGACCTTGTCCAATCGACTGGCCATTAATTCCAGGTCGACTGATGCGGACAGGCCCTGCGTCTCATGTGCTCCCTTAAGATTCGTCGCTGCGCGGGTATTCGTCCTGTCGAATAATCCCATGGAGTCATTGTTGATGGAGTTCTCGCACATGTTTTCGAGAATCTCCCATACGGTGTCTTCATGTTGACCCATGATGTTTCCTCCGCAGGTTGCATTGACGAAAAGGCGGATGTCCTCACGGAGTCCCTGGTAAAAAGATTGGACTTGTTCCCATTTAGGAACTCCGTGATGGGGGCACTTCCTCATGAGATCCTGAAAACGATCCCATGCCTCATGGAGAGGTTCTCCTGATTGTTGAGTGAAGTGTGTAATCTGATGGCGCAAGGCGTTGGTCCGACCAACGGGAAAGAACTTTTTCAAAAACTCGGATTGAAGTTCTTCCCAAGTGTTGATCGGCCGGGTCTGAGTTTGATACCAATGGGCGGCCTTGTCCATAGAGAAAAGGAGAACATCTTCATGAGAAGAATATCCCGATTTTGCGCATCTGATCCAAAAGTGTGGGCCAGATGCTTAAGCTGTTTGATGTGCTGGAAGGGATCTTCAGAATTAAGCCCATGGAATTTAGGTGTAGCGTGAATCATGTTGGGCTTTAGTTCGGAATCAGGTCCTCCAATCGGGATTCTAACTCGAGGCTCAATGGCCACCGCAGCAGGATTGTAGTGGTCCCGCATCATAGGACGCTGCGGTGGGTGCACGAAGTTTTGGAAGAGGTCATTGAGTCGCTGGAGCTGGTGTTCCAGATTATTTTCTTCCTCAACTGGCTGAGCCATGATGGGGGAAGAAGAAGAACTTGGTTCTGAATCAGAAGAGAGAATAATGTGAGGGTGTTGCTGCACAAACACGGGCGTCGAGGCTTGGCCTTGACGAGAGTGAATTTCTAAAAGAGGTCTTAAGGGTGGTCTTAGAGACCTCCTTCCGTACATGCACAGTTGGGAGAGGTAAGTTTAGAAGGTGATGGACCCAATCAAGACACCCAAAAATGTGTTGGGTGACTATAGAGGTGCGGGGCAGATGGACCCCTTGATCAGAAAGATCGTCCACCTGAGAATTACCTGGGCAGCCAGAGAGGGAGAGTCCCGCGAAGACCCCTACACGGTAGAGCGTCCCCACGGGTTACAGGGTTTCCCCCACCCGACCTCTCTTGTCACTGCGGTTCCAGGTAGACCAGAATGGGGATCTTGACCTCTTAAGTCTACCAATTTTAAGATCAGGGTGCTTAAGGTTTCACTTGAACTTTAGTCTTTTTAAGTGCAAAGAGTGACCTAATTTAAGGTTGGTTAACCCAAGGGGTCAACTTTACCTATTGTTTTCTTTAAGAGCTTTTAGGTCCTGTCTTTTAGGGTTCAAGTGTTTAGAGAGCCAATTGTTTTAGATTTTCTTTGAATAGGTATTTTCAGACAAGGGCTTGGGCACACTTCATTTGGTTTTCTCAATTCTTGCTTAAGGAGTGTGTCTCTAAATCCCTAGTGTTGGATCCTAGGTTGGCTCTACTTGGTCCAGTTAATTCTTTGTTGGGTAATTAGGGCTCAAGCAAGAATGTGTTAGCCCTTAAATACCCTTAATAGTGTGCAGAAATAATGAGTTGAAAACATGCAACTTTTATGGTTACTAAATATGGAAGACAGGTTAGCCCTATATTGCTTGTTCTTTTCTTTTCTTCCTCTTTAGAGTGTAGGGGTTAATAGTGAGAGAAAAGATTTTACCTGTCTTCGGAGTAGTTGTGTGGTTGCTTGTCTTCTTGAGTTCCTATAGCTGCACAAAAGAGAGGAGATTATTAGAACTTAAAAGATACAGGAATGTTTACCTCTAGAATAGCCGTTGCTCCCCGGCAACGGCGCCAAAATGATAGCGTATGGTTTGACCGGGTTGTGTTATGTCGTTGTAGTAAAGCCGGTTGTTACCAACGTTTCATATAAAATTTTTTACTCGGAAAAATAAAAGAGTTCCCGAGGTCGAACTCAGGGAGCAAGTTGTATTCTAGAGATATACAAGTTCTGTTACAAAAATAAAGAGAGAGAGAGAGAGATGAAAATTTGGCTTCTTCTTCTTTTCTTCTTTCTTCCTCTTTGTCTTTGGTTCTTCCTGTTCTTCTTCTTCTTCTTCTTCTTCTTCTTCTGCTTTCTTCAGATCTTCCCCTCGTGCTCTTCTTCTTCTGTTCTTCCTTGTTTCCTTTCTTTCTTTTTTCGTCAGATCGTCTTCTTCTTTGTCTTCACCTGCCTTGACCTCTCTTTTTCTTCTTTCGCGATTCCCGTTGCTCTTCCTTCTTCTTCAGCGGGTCTTCTTCTTCTTTGGCTGCTGACCTTCCGTCGTCTGCCCCGGTGCTGAGACGACTTAACAATGCCTTCGCTACAGTGCAGCAGCTCCTTCGTCTTCAGCGGGTCTGCTTCTTCTTCTTTGGCCTGCACACTTCAGAGTTCATTCGTCAAGAGGCAAAAACCTACTCTACCCCCCTCCCCCGCGTATCTCTCTCTCTGAAATTACTCTTCGGAAGCTCTCCCAGAGCGCTACCGGGTAATCGGGTTCGGGTCAGGCCCGGGTCCAGGCCCACCGGCGTGTGTGGTGGGCGAGGAGTGCAGGTCAGTCTAATCGGGTCGGGCCAGGTCCGCGGAGCGTGGTCACGGACGAGGCCGAGTCGGGTCGGGTCGGGTGAGAGGGACCTCACCCCGTGGTAACTGAGGCAAACAGATGGTGGCAGTTTTGCAATTTATGTGAGTGTGTGGCTCCAGAAACTACCGAGGTGGGACTATCCGCGCACCCGTTTCTCTCACGCCTGCAGCAGGGATGGCGCTTCCAATTGCAACAGCTGTTGAGGCGCGCAACTCCAATTGAGGGCCGGTGTGTGTGCGCAAGACTCTTCCGCACTGGCTGTGGCTCTTCAACCTGGGATATCTAGGCTTGGAGCAACCTCGAGCAAGCTTCGAGCTTCCTCGCCAATGGCGGTCAAGGCCTGGAACCTGAAATCAATAGCACGGCCTCTCGGCCAAATCAGACAGGCGGGGGACCTTCGCCGTGGCACGGCGACGGTGGTCAGGGGGTCTGCAGGGGGCGAGATGGAGCTGTCAGGTCGTCCTAGGTCAAACTGTGAGCGAGGGAGTGGGTGTGTTCGGTGGGTCTGCAGAGGGTGTTTGGTGGGAAGTGGAGGGGCGGAAGAGGATCAGGGTGAGGAGGCGGAAGTTCTGCGGTGGTCGGCGAGCCGTGTGGGTCGCTGAGGTGATGGGAGCGGCTCGCCGGAGGGTGGTCGGAGGCGGAGAGGATGAGGGTGAACAGGGTCGGTAGAGGGCTTAATTGACTAAATCGAAAGCGGGGAAAGAAAGAGGAGGAGAAGGGGAGTAAGTCTAACTTAACTGCAGGGACGAAGGGGGAGGAACAGGGCGACAGTCGTATCGACTGTCGCCGGAGAAGATGTTGCTCAGAGAGAGGGGCGGCGGCGAGCAGAGGGCTGGAGAGGCGCCAGCTGGGTGCGGCGTGGCGCGGGAAGAGCAGGGGAGGAGGTCTCTGCTGCTGGTAGTGCGGCAGAGCGAAGAGGTGGAGGGAGAGGAAGTCGCCGGAGCTGGTGAGCGTCTGCCGGAGAAAGAAGAGACGAAAGCTGGGGGTTTTCTCCGTCAGATCCAGGCTGCTTTCGTCGGTGGAGCGGCGGGGGGTATTTATAGGGTTGAAGCAGGGAGGAAGGCGGAGGGAGACGACGTGTCTCCCTCGCCGGAGAATGGTCGGAATTCGAACCCATACCGTCCGTGCGTTCGCACGGCCGGTATGGGGGGCTGCAATGACCATGGGGGTGCTCCTGCGACGGCTGACGACGCAGGGCACCCCCGGTACACATGCCAGGTCCTCCACCTTACCCTGCGCGGCGCCATGCTCCGCGCAAGGTCGCCGGAGCATGGTGCTGGCAGGGTTTTGCAGGAGGGACCTGTTTGCAAAGAACGAAGGAGAGTTAGGGGCCTAAATGCGAGGGTTCAAAAGTTGAGGGCCAAAGAGTAAATATATGAGGACCAAAGTGTAAAGTCGGTCAAGGAGGTTTCTTCTTAGGCTCAAGTTTTTATACATGACTAATTAGGACCTAAGGAATCTGATGGTGAATTTTATTTTCATATTAAACCTTGTTTGACCGGTCAATTTGCGCAAAAACCCAAATTAAATTATTAATTGGGCATGGTTCTCAATGTAGGTCAAAATGGGTTCTAAAGGCCAAAATGAAGGTTCTAAACCCTAGAGATTATTTTTCTATGAATTTTAGAGGGTTTATTCTATTTTTACTTTGCCTCGAACCTTGTGAATTGAAGTGGGTTGTTTTAGGGTTACAGATTATCATTTGGTTCCTTGGAAGTGCTGTAGCCCTTGCTAGATCATCTCATCCCACTTTTATTCTTATTAAGCTGTTTTGACCTGTGTTTGGGCCCAGAATTACCCTGTATGCAGATTATACTGGTAAAATTGCACTTTTACCCCTTATGACTGGTTTTCTTCTCAAACTCAGAATTCTCTGAGTTAAGCCTTTCCTTGAGATATGTAGGAGCTTTTATCCTTTGTATTGGGTCAAAATGAGCTAGTTATGGCTCATGATGAGGTTCTCATCAGGTACTTAAATATATCAACATTATCAACCAAGGCACTGTGCTACTTCTTCAGCCATCTCTTCTTCTTTGTTTTTCTTCTCCTTCTATTTCAGGCCTGCTTCTTCAACCTTAGCTTTCTTCTTTAGTCCTTCTTCTGCCTATCTTCAGCCTTGGCTTCTCTTTTCTTTCTTCTTCCTCCTTGCCTCTTCAGGTCTTATCCTCTTCTTCTTTCTTTCTCTTCTATCAAGGCCTTCTCCTTTTCTTTCTTCTTCATGCACAGGGGGAGGCAATCCCTCCAGTGGCTAAGTGTTGCAGAGAGCAAAACCCCCTGCCCCCACTCTCTTTCTCTCTCTCTGGGATTCTCTTCCTCGCCTTCCCAAGGCCATAGGTAGAGCGCACCTGAAACCAGGCTCACCAGCAGTGGGTGGTGAGCAAGGTGTGCATGGGTTAGGCGGGTCGGATCAGCACCAGGCCCGCGGGGGATGGGTCATGGGCGAGGCACAGGTGAAGGGTGAGCGGGGACCTCACCTCCTATGTTTAGTTGAGGCGATAAGCCATTAGCATAAAATCAATTTATGCGTTGTGGGCACTTCAGCAACTCACAAGGTGGGACTATCCCACCCGTTTTGTTCCTTTGTGCAGCAGCAGGTGATGGCAGCTTCAATTGAAGTAGCTGCTGCTCCAGTGGTCATTGATTGAGGACCTGGGAAAGGTCTTGAAGGTGGTCTGCGAGGCCTGGAAGTAACAGTAATGAAGAACAAGGCTGGTGGAGGGTAGATTTGGTCGAAGAAGGTGGCAGCGATGGCGAAGGATGGTTATGGCCACGTTAGAATGGCTCATAACCATTGCCGAACCACGACGAGTGTAGTGGCGATGGTTCTATGACGGATGGCAACCTGTTGTGGCCGATCGAAGGCAGAAACGAACATGTGGTGATGGGTTGTTTGTGGGGAGTGTTAGGTGCGTGAATGGAGAGATAATGAGACGGCTTTTGTGTGGGAGGATGAGGCGAAGGTTATGAGGGGGTCGGCGAGGTGGATGGAGGGGTGTAGCGGCGTATATGCCTCGCCGAAGGTTTGGTCAGAGACGGAGAAGATGAGGGTGAGTGTGTCGCGTCGGGGGTTGAAATGAGGATAAAGAGAGGGAAAACTAACCTACGAGCTAAGATAAATTAATCTAACCCTAATATGATGGATGAAGGGGACGGAGCAGTGCTGGTTATGGTATGCTAGTATCAGGGAAGAAAGTGCTCCAGTGAGGGTAGGACGGCGAGGATGAAGGAGATAGAGGTGCTCGCTGGTATGGCGCGATGCGGAGGAAGGTAGGGAAGGAGGATCTGCCGCCGATGTTGCAGTCAGATGAAGGAAGGAGTCGAAGGAGCTCGCTGGACGTCGAGGAGCTTTGGCAGGATGAGGAGAGATGAAATCAGAGGGGAATCCGACCGAATTCGAGAGTGAGGAGAACGGCGATGTCTGAGGAGTCTTATATAGGAGTTTAGAGGTCGACTTGAGCTTCTCGCCTGAGTTTGGAAACTCTATGATACCCGAATCTCTCATGTGTTCGCATGGGAGATTGGGAAGGTTTTTGGAGCTAATGGATGGGTGCAATGGAAAGAAGACTCCTTAAGGAATCTCCCTTCCAGTTTTGAAAGGGATTGATTGATCAGAGGAGTTCTCTTCAATCAAAGGTCGTCGGAGTTGTAGGAGTAGGATTTCATGGTAGTAGGGACCTTTTTGTGAAGAATACAACAAATTTGGGGGGCCATTTGTAAGAAATTCAAAAGTTAGGGGCATGAGTGTGAGATAAAAGAATTAAACAGGACTAAATTGCAAACTAGGTTAAGACAATCTCAGATTGGGTCCAAATTTTGGTACAAACATAATTTGAACCTAAGGAATTCAATGTGAAAGTTGGATTTTGATTTTGACCTAGTTTTACTGGGTAATTTACACAATTGCCTAAATTAGGGCAAAAGTCTATCTGTGGCTCTATTTTGGGTCAAGACGGGTTCTGATGGCCAAATCAAGCATACCAAACCCTAGAGAATATTTTTATATGAATTTTAGAGAGTTTAGGTAAATTTTATCTTGATCATAACTTCAGTTAATTAAGGGGGTCTGTTTTTAGAGTTTCAAATTTCATTTAATTCCTGAAACTCGCGAAAACCCATGTCTGATTGTTCTAACCCACTTGTTAGACTTTTAAGATCATTTGACCCTTAATTAACCCCTAAGAAAACCTATGATTGTACTGTAATTGAGATATACTATTAAAACTACAGTTTTACCCCTATTTTACTGTATTTCCCTCAAAATAGATTTGCAGTGAATTACGTCTCTCTAGAGATTATGTAGGAGAATTTAATGACTTAATCAGATCAACTTGAGCTAGTTATGGCTCATGATGGTGTTCCCATCACCTTATTAGATGGATCCTTCTATAGGAATTTGACATTGAAATAAGGGACAAAGTTGGTGCCTAGAATGTTGTGGCTAATCATTTGTCGAGGATTGACCTAGCCCATATCCCTTTTTCCCCTGTTATTTTTGATGAATTCTGGATGAATCTTTGTTGGTCATTGACTCTATTGACTTTCCTTGGTATGTAGATATTGCAAATTATCTTATCGTAGGAAAGATACCTTCGGGATTAGCTAAGAACCAAGGGATGAGATTTCTTTCTAAGGCCAGGCATTATTTCTGGGACGATCCCTTACTGTTCCAGATTGGTTCTAATCAAGTGATTAGGAGATGCGTCCCAGATTCGGAGATCTATTTGTCGATCATGAGACGTGTTTAGAAAGATCAGATATTATCGTTGTAGTACGAATCACGACGAAATAAATAAATTTATAAAAGTCGGGAGTACCGGGTCATTCGCAGGGAGGTAATCACGATTTTTGTACGAAAGCTTTTCAGAAAAATCGCTTTAAACAGATATATATATATATGTATATATGTATAGAGAACATATGCAGAAGATTAGAATTTTATTGTATTCGGAAATAGTTTCTCAAAATAGAATTTGCTATGCTAAATAAAGAGAGAGAGATAGAAGGTAGATAGATGATGACGTCGCTTGTGGGATTCTTGTGTGAAGTGCAGTAGCACTTCAGATCCCGAGTGTCGGGACAAAGGGCGGAGCAGAGTTGCACAGAGAGAGAGAGGCTAGAGTTGTATCTTGTGGGAGTCTGGTGGAATAGATGTCCTTCTGGGGGGCCCTGGGCCTTCTTTTATAACTTTTATGGGGGCCAATATTTGAATTTGAGCCCCTAAAACCATGCAACAACCTTCTAGTGATCTGATCTGTCGATAGGGAGATCCACATATCAGATCACACCTAAATAGGACTTCATTTGCACCTTCTACACTCGGATTGCCTCTGGTTGCACCACGTGGCACGCTCTGGAGCCTTAGATCGTGATCACATGGCTCCACATCCTCTTCACGTGTGCCCAACGCCTACACTGCCTCTTGTCTCTCTCCTTGTGCACCTTTTTCATTTGTATTGTGCGCCATTAATCCTCAGCTGTTTGATCTTATGATCGAACGGCTAAGACTCTCACCCGCACCGCCTTCATTGAAGGAGAGTGAGCTCTCATGTAGAGCGTGCGTTGGATTGTACATTAGCATCGGGTGCTTCTTGTCATGCCACACGGCTTCATCTTCGCACTCCGATGCAGATCCAATGGCCAATCGGGCGCGCTCATGACCACCTTCCCAATTTAGCGTTGGGCACACCTCGATCCCGCGCCTTGCGCTTGCAGTTGAGGGCGCGTACCGTTGCGCTAGTCCTTCTCTTGTGCTGCATTTCCAAATCGTGCGTAGCCGCTATCAGCCGTTGGATGAAGATCCAACAGCTAATCTTTATTCCTCCTCGATAGAGCACGGGTGTGATGGCAATGTGGCATGCTTGTGGCTGTTGGATGGCGATCCAACGACCCACAACACACGGGGAAGTCTTCTTTAGGGGTGGGGTGATGACGTTGAGCGGCTGCAATGGCGCCATGTCGTGCCATTGTGGCCGTCCATCTCCTCTTCTTTGTAAATGGTAATGTAGACCTCCAATCGAGATGATTTTTGCGTCGTTGGGCTGTGATCATTAATCCGGATCCATTCGTGTGGTTGGATTTTTCATTTGAGGCATGGATCTTTATCATCTTGCTCCATGACCTCTATTCTTCTATGGACTACACAAAGATGCTATAGTTGTCTGATCGAGACGATTTCAGAAGCGTTGGACTTCCGTTGTCCTGATCAGAACTATACAATCTAATTTGTCATCCATAGCTTCGAATCATCTGCAATTAATTTCATCTCTATTTTAGTGCATAAAATAACAATATTATCTATGCGGCTAAAAAACTATCATGTGAATTATGACACTTATGCATGCATTGTTCCTAAGTTATGCTAGAATCTAACATAATTCAGGTAATTTAGGTCGCATGATTGCTGTGTAATCACACCCCCATGCCTGAATCTTGCTAGTCCCTAGCAAGTGCATGATTAAATGCAAAGTGGTCCTATATGACAGATTTCTTATCAAGAGTTCGATTAGAGATTTATTTCTTTTGTTTTCATCCAAGGCTTTAGAAATCTAAGTAATCATGAAAGTGTTTTGTTGTATCCTATGCAACGGATCCTAGTGAAAAAGCCAATCTACATTTAAAGCTCATACTTTACCCTTAGTAAAACTTTATTGGGATAAGCAGACTTCTTCCCTCGGGGTTATAAGATAATTTGTAAATTTAGCCTCGGCTTTTGGCTTAGGTAGAAGATAACTAAGTCAAGTAGATTTGTATTTGGTGACTCACACTCATCTAGTGCTGCATCTAAACTAGTACTTTAGAACCTAGATTTTCATACTATTAAATAAATCAACTCAAAGAGAGGTGGAGAAACTGTGCTCTCTTTCTTTTTGAGTTCACAATCTCTCCAGATTTGTTAGTATATTTGGTGGTCTCTCCTGGCATTAACACGTTGATTAGGTTCTGATAACTCTATGACGGCTAGAGATACAAAAAAAGTAGGTCAAAGCTGTATTTAGTGGATCATGAGGGTGGTAGGTTTGTTGCCTTAATATACTTGAAACAAATTCTAAACTCATAACTCATTTTTTTTCTGCACTTTTCTTTTTTCTAAATTTTTTCTATGTATAGATATATATATTCTTTTCTTTTTCTTTTTCTTCCTCTCTATTTTTTTTTATATATATGTATATATCTTTTTTTTTCTTTTCTCTCTTTTTTTTCTCTTTTTTTCACATCCATAAATCTACTAACACAACGTAGTATAGCATACAAACTTTTATTTACGAGCATTATGCGGGATTGGAGATGTTCAAGAGGATATCGGGTGGCTTATTTGGTGGAAGTGCTTATTCTTGGCACCGAGAAAGGAATGGATACAACAGTGTATTTTTGACCTTGACATTAATACCCTCCTTTAGCCGAGAATTCTATAAAGGACGGTCGTGACCACCCACCTTAGTCCTAATTTTATCAGAACCTGCTCTCTACGTATTTTGCCTTATTTGTGGCTCTCAAGATATTCGTACTAGGAACTTGTACGCAGAAACCAAGAGCGAAAACTTATCCCTAACTCTGAGTATCATTATCTAATTATCCAAAAGTTAAGATTCCTCATACTAGCCTTAGAGCATCGGTAGATTTTCTACTCTCACGTCACACTTGTTTGCTGGATCTGCTAGAAGATAGTTTACCTGACTCCCTAATTACTGTCCAACGGCTTAGGAGAAGAAGCATTGCTTCTTCTCAACAAACTAAAGATGTTTATCGGTCTTCACAGAGGATCCATTGAAAATTCTACGTGTAGGTGTGAAATTGTACTGGATTCTAAACTCAGGAATCAACTTAAGAATAAATCCCTAATAAAACCTTAATAAAAATTCTTTATGCCTAAATGCAATTTTTTTTTCTTTCATTTTTTTTTGACATAAAAATAAGACATGCAATGTCCAGCCTTCCATGCCTATTCATTACAATGTCCTCATTGAAATGTATGCATGCAAATCAAAATATAATAAGCAAGAAGAGGGGATATCACTTGACAATGCTTGTTAATCCCAATCAGCATAGATGTAGAAGATCCAAACTACCTATAAAGAATATTGGGTTGCCTCCTAGCTAGCGCTAAGTTTAACATCATTTGCCAGACTTAGTTTAGCTCTAGAAAGATTCTAGAAGGTTGATGTGACCATCAGGAATGGTATCACAATTCTGCATGATATAAGGCTTCAACCTCTGACCATTCACCTTTGTCTCATGGCTGGTCTTGAAATCCAGGATAAACACAGCTCCATGAGGGTAGACTTTTCTTACAATGAAGGGACCTGTCCACTTTAATCTTAATTTTTCCGGAAAGAGCTTCAAGCGCGCATCAAATAACCAAACTAATTGATTACAGATAGAGCTTTTTCTTGAGATGTACTTATCATGTAAAGCTTTTGTCCTATTCTTATATATTCTCACGCTCTCATAAGTGTCATTCCAGATTTCATCCAATTCAGCCAATCAGAGTTTTCTTTGTCATCTAGATTGATCAAGATCCAAGTTAAATGTTCTGATTGCCCAATAAGCTTTATGTTCAAGTTCAACGGGCAGATGGCAAGATTTTCCATAGACTAGACGGAATGGAGACATTCTAATCGAAGTTTTATACGCAGTCCAGTAGGCCCAGAGAGCATCATCCAATTTGATAGACCAATCCTTCCAATCTGGGTGGACCGTCTTTTAAAGGATTTTCTTAATTTCTCGATTGGAGATTTTAGCTTGTCCATTGGTTTGCGGATGGTATGGAGTAGAGATTCTATGAGTGACTCCATACTTGGCTAGTAAGGTTCTGAATTGATTGTGAGTGAAATGGGACCCGCCATCACTGATTAAAGTTTTAGGTACACCGAATCGACTAAAAATATTTTTCTTTGCAAAGTTCATGACCACTTTATGGTCATTGGTTCAGGTTGGGATAGCCTCAATCCATTTGGATACGTAGTCGACTGCAACCAGCATGTACAGGTACCCAAATGAATTGGCAAAAGGTCCCATAAAATCAATGTCCCAAACATCAAAGATTTCAACTTCAAGGATTGGATTTAGGGCCATCATGTCCTTCCTGGTCATGTTTCCTAGAGTTTGGCAATTGATACATGACCTATAGAAGTTGTACGAGTCATAGAATAAAGATGGCCAATACAATCCACTCTGTAGTACCTTGGCTACCGTCTTTTTTCTTGAGAAGTGGCCTCCACAAGCAAAAGTATGGTAGAATTCTGGTACACTTGTGATCTCCTTGTTTGGAATACAACAGCGGATAACCTGATCCTCACAAACTTTGAATAGCTCAGGGTCTTCCCAAAAGTAGTATTTGACATCAGAAATCAACTTATCCCGCTTATGCTTAGACCAATCCATGGGTAGTCTTCCGATGGCCGAGTAGTTGACAATATCTGCAAACCAAGGTAGTTTGCAAATAATCAAGAGAGTCTCATCAGGGAACGAATCACAGAGTTGAGGAGTTGTAGAGTCTACAAGGATTCTGGAGAGATGATCTGCTACTACATTTTAGGCACCGGATTTGTCTTTGATTTGTAAATCAAATTCTTGCAGCAGAAGGATCCATCTGAGTAATCTAGGTTTTGCATCCTTTTTAGACATCAGGTGCCTTAATGCAGTGTGATCTATGAAGATTGTGACATGAGATCCCAGTAGGTAAGGTCTAAACTTCTCCAGAGCAAACACTACGGCTAGCAACTCTTTTTCTGTAGTGGTGTAGTTTCTTTGAGCCTCATCCAGAGTTTCACTAGCGTAGTAAATCACAGACGGTTCCTTGTCTACCTTTTGTCCCAAGGCTACCCCAATGGCATAATCAGAGGCATTAGTCATGATTTCAAAAGGATGATCCCAATTAGGAGGTTGTAAGATGGGTGATTGTGTAGTAGCCTCCTTAAGCTGATTGAAAGCCTTTAAGCAATTTGAATCAAAATCAAAGGATTGATCTTTTACTAGTAAGTTGCTTAAGGGCCTCCCCACCTTAGAAAAGACCTTAATAAATCGACGGTAAAATCCCACATGTCCAAGAAATGATCTTACTTGCTTAACCATTGAAGGTGGCGAGAGTTTGATTATAGTGTCTACCTTTGCTTTATCCACTTCGATTCCTTTTTCAGACACAACATGGCCAAGGACTATGCCCTCCTTGACCATGAAGTGACTCTTTTCCCAAGATAGAACAAGATTCACCTCAATGCATTTTTGTAAAGTCTTTTCAAGATTGATCAAACATGATTCGAAAGAGTCCCCGAACACAGAAAAATCATCCATAAAGATTTCCATGAAATCACCCACCATGTCAGAGAAGATTGCAAGCATGCACCTTTGAAAGGTTGCTAGTGCATTGCATAATCCAAAAGGCATTCTACGGAAGGTAAATGTTCCATAGGGACATGTAAAGGTGGTTTTCTCTTGATCCTCGGGGTGGATAGCTACTTGATTGTAGTTGAAATAGCCATCCAAGAAACCTAAGAATTATTGGTCAGCTAGTCTTTCCAGGATTTGATCAATGGAGGGAAGTGGAAAGTGGTCTTTCTTGGTTGCACTATTCATCTTTATGTAGTCAATACAGACTCTCCAAGAGGAAGCAGTGTGGGTTGGAATCAATTCCCCATTATCATTAGTAATCATAGTCAGCCCGACTTTCTTAGGAACCACTTGTACAGGACTGATCCACAGGCTGTCAGAGATTGGATAGATTATTCCCGTGTCTAACCACTTGATTATTTCCTTTTTCACTACCTCCCGCATGTTAGGATTCAATCATCTCTGCATTTCCCAAGAGGGTCTCGATTCGTCCTTAGTATAGATTCTGTGGGTGCAGTAAGTAGGACTGATTCCCTTCAGATCATCCAATGTCCAACAAATTGCTCTATTATTTCTTCCTAAAACTTGAATCAATTGATTTTTCTGAGTTTGGGTTAGATGAGAGCTAATGATTAATGGGTAAGTTTGATCAGATCCCAAGAAAACATATTTTAGATGATCTGGAAGAGGTTTAAGTTCAGGTTTAGGTCCTTAGGATAAAGGGTCCAGTGGTGGATCGTAGTTACCCTCAAGAGGTCTTGGAATCAAGTCAGTGATTGGTGGGCTGACCTCTTGATTGGTTTGGGTCTCAAGGCCTATAGGATCAGATTGGGTTATTCCTAATTCCAGACAATATTCAACGGTATGGTCCTCAGAATCTTCTATCATTCCACAATCCTCAAATTGTTTGATGACCTTAAAGATGTTAATCTTTGTTTTCTGATCCCCGAATTTGATTTCCATACTGCCATATTTGCCATGGCAGTAGCTAAAAATGATCTTCTTAGAATTATCGGGGTGCTCTTCAAGTTCTCTGGTACCTCCATGTTAAGGACTAGGAAATCCACAGGAAAATAAAAATCATGGACCTTGACAATTATATCCTCAACAATCCCCAGTGGTGTGGTCACAGATTGATCAACCAGTTGTAATGTAACCTCAGTAGGGTTTAGCTCTCCAAAGTTAAATTTTTTGTATAACATAGTGGGGATCACATTTATGGAGGCACCTAAATCTAACAGAGCCCTATCAAAAGTAGTATCTCCAATAACACACGAGATCAGAGGAGCTCCTGGATCTTTCTGTTTTCGGGGTAGGTTTCTAAAGATAACTGCACTAGCTTATTCGGATAACACTAACCTTTTAGCTGATTTGGCCTGGCATTTAGGCGTGCACATTTCCTTTAAAAATTTTGCATCGGCTGGGATATTCTCAATAGCCTCAAGGAGTGGTATGTTCACCTAGACTTGTTTAAAAATATCAAGCCACTCCTCAGATGGATTGGTTTTCTTTTTCCTAGGTTTGTTCAAGTCTTCAGGAAAGGGAGCTTGAGAGAAATCATGAGTGTTTGGGTCCTGATCCTTGTCTTCTTGATCTCCTAGGTCAGATTCGGGCTCCTCAAGATCTTGTCTAGGTTTAGGTTTAGAGGGGTAAGGATCTTGGATCTGTCTCTCACTTCTCAAGGTTACCACACCAGCAAAGGCATTAGGGTTAGAAGGTTGAGGTGGGTTCTGCAAAATAGGTGGATCCTGATTAGGGTTAGCAAAACTAGGTGGGTGCTGGGGAGCACGTTGAACTATATGTGCATGTTGCTCCTGTGTGTTGTGCTGGTTAACCCTATTGAAGTTTCTTGGGTTTGGGACGGGTTGGGATGGCAGCATCCCATGTTCTCTAGAATTAACTAGCTGGTCCAATCGTCCCGTCAATTCTGTCCTCAATTGATTCATTTCTTCCTTATGTCTCATATTCATTTCTCTCACATCTTTGAGGACCAGACTCAGATCAAAGGGCTGATTTTCCTAAGTAGGTTGTGGCTGATATGTGCATGGTTGTGTGTACCTACTAGGTTGCCCTTAAGTGTTTGGCTTAGTCAAGTTAGGACCCTAGGCAGGTTTCTGACTTGACTAAGCAAAGTTAGGATGGTTGCGCCATCCAGGGTTGTAAGTGTTTGAATAAGGCTCATTTTTAGTATAACTCTGGAGTGCATTCACATTGATGGGAACACCATCATGAGTCATAATTAGCTCAATTTAGTCTAACAAGGTTGATAAGAGCTCCACTTATCTATCAGAAGGTCCTAAGGGCATAATATCCTATTTTGAAAAGAAGAGAAGATTACAAGATTATTTCTGTAAAATTAACAACACTTCAAAAATACAAAATAACCATGGGGTATTTCAGGGGTTTATTAAAGTTCAAATGGTCATAAATGTCTAATAAGTGGGTTCGTGTAGACAGCAATTGATTTTCACGCGTTTCAAGAATTATTGGACATATGAAACCCTAAAAACATACCCGCTTAAATAATTGAAGTTCTAGTCAGGATAAAATTCACCTAAACCTTCTAAAAATCATATAAAAATATTATATAAGGTTTGCTATTCTTTCTTTGACCATTGGAACCCATTTTGACCAAAAATAGAGTCTTAGACAGACAGTTGACCTAATTTGGGTTTCTACATAATTTACGAAGATAAACTCGGTCAAAACCTAAATTTGACTTTACCATCAGATTCCTTAGGTCCAGATTAGGTTTGTACCAAAATTTAGACCCAATCAGAGATCATCTTGACCTAGTTTACAATTCAGTCCAGTCTAACTCTTTTTATCACATATGTACCCCTAACTTTTGAAATCTATTGCAAAAACACCCCTACTTTTGTCATCACCTTCACATTTGGGTCCTTATTGCCATGACAGGTGTGAACCCAAAGATCCAAGCTTCTAGAGAGAAGATATCTCTCGTTTCAACTCCAAATCCTTCCAAAATTGGAAGGATGAATGTTTAGGCAATCAGGAATTCGTTAAACATCTTTTTAGAGATTGAAATCAACCCTACAAGCCATGCGAACATTAGGATTTCAAAGACTTCTATTTCTTGAGTTGCAATCTCACGCAAGCTCTTTCCTGATTTGAAGCTCAACCCAAGCTCTATAAAGGACCTCCATGAACAACCTTACCTCCTTAGCAAATCTTGGCCTCAAAAATCCTCTCCTTCTCCGACCACCTACGGATTTTGCTCCGACGGCCACCTCCGTTCTCCCTCTTCTGGTCGTCCAACCATCAAATTGGACAGCCCAACTTCTTCCTTTCTTCCTCACGCACCTCTCCTATCAAAGAGAGGATGTCTCTCTACCTCGTTCGTTGTTGTCGCCTCGCCATCCCCTCCTCCTTCTCCAGCTCCAATCAGCTACAACCGGAGCACTCCGACCTCCTTCCTCTCCTCTAAGACCCCTTATTCCTTCCTCTCTCCCTCTACAACACTTCCCCCTCACCTACACTCCAAATCGACCATGCTACCGCCCTCACGTCCTCCGTCTCCCTCCGCTCTAGCAAAGCCTCCAGCTCTCTCCATTGCACGAAACTCACCGCCGCCACCTCCATTAGCTCTGCCTCGATTCCCACATCAAAAGCCCTCAACAAATTCCTCGTCACCACCACTCACCCACCTTCGCAACACCTTCTCCATCACCAACAGGCACCTTTCGATCTCCGCATGCCCTCCAAGCACCACCACTGCATTCGCCAACCTCCGGTGAACCTCCTGAGCATTTTAATTGGGGCATTTAGCCCATGTTCGTGCTTTCAGGTGCCTCATAGGACATCTGCTTGGCTTGTAATTCACGTTTTGAAAGTTAATTAGTTGTAGTATAGTGCGAAAACACATCGATAAATAAATTTATAAAACTCTGGTGAGTATCAGGTCGTTCGCAGGAAGGCAATCGTAATTTATGCAGAAGCACTTCAATAAAATTAATTCTAACTATATATATATGTATATATGTGTGAAACAGATATCCAAAGAATTAGAATTTTATTGCAATTAGATAAAGTTTCTCACAATAGAAAATCTAATAAAGATAGATAGCAAATAGATATAAAGAGAGAGGGAGAGAGAGAGAGAGAGAGATAGAAAGTGGCAGAGAGATGACACCGCTTGTGCGAGGTGCGGCAGCACTTCAGATCTGGATTGTTGGGACGAAGGTCAGAGCGGAGTTGCAGAGGGATGGAGAGTTGTAGAGAAGGTGGAAGATGTTTGGAGTGATGGAAGAGAGAGATGTTCAATTGGGAGGCCCTAGGCCTTCTTTTATAGCTTTTATGGAGGGCAAAAAGGGTATTTGAGGCCTTAATCTCGTGTAACAACTCTTATTTGATCAGATCCGTTGATCGGGGGATCAACAGCTCTGATTTGGCCTCAAAATACCTTCATTTGCGCCTAAAATGCTCAGATTCAACCTAGGCTTGACATGTGGCAGCTTCTCAACCTTCAGATTGAGATCGCACAGCCTCGCTTTCTCGTTACGTGCCTGCTTCAATGCCTGCAGCGCACTTATCTCTTTTCCCACTCATCGCTCACCTCTTAATCCCGCCTTGACGTCAGTCATCCGATTGTAAAGATCGGATGGCTTACATGCTCGCCCGCTTGCCTTCTGTTTCTCAAATTTATCGGATCACGCGTTCACCCGCATAGTGCCCTTGTTGTGCCACTTGATCTGATCTCTACCCTCTCGTGTATTTAAGGCCTTAATCTCATGTAACAACTCCTATTTGATGAAATCCATTGATCAGGAGATCAACGGCTCTGATTTGACCCCAAAATACCTTCATTTGCGCCTAAAATGCTCAAATTCAACCTGGGCTTGACACATGGCTGCTTCTCGGCCTTCAGATCAAGATCACGCGGCCCTGCTTTCTCCTCGCACGCCCACTTCAATGCCTGCAGTGCACTTATCTCTTTTCCCGCTCACCGCTCACCTCTTAATCTCGCCTTAACGTCAGTTGCCCAATTATAAAGATTGGACAGCTTACGTGCTCGCCCACTTGCCTTCTGTTTCACAAAATTTATCGGATCACACATTCGACTGTGCAGCGCCCTCGTTGTGCCACGTGGTCTGATCTCTACCCTCTCGTGTGATCGAATGGCCTGATTTAATTCATGCCCACCTTCGTGCAGATTGCGGCTCGAACAGGCGTCACCAAATCTCACTCGCGCACACGTGAGCCAATGCGCTACGCGAACCTTTTATTATATATACTTGTTTGTTTCTATTTATGCTTATCTAGTCTGGGCGGGCGACGTGGCGCGCTCGTCACAGCGTGCAATGCAGCCTTCCTAGATGGGGCGGTGGTGAGGGAGCGGCTGTGATGGCGCCACGTGGCACCATCATGGCCGTCCATCTTCTTTTCCTTATATCTAGTGATTTAGACTTCCGATCGAGTTGATTTTTGCATCGTTAGACTGCGATTGTCAGTCCAAATTCATCCGTGTGGTTGGATTCTTCATCTGAGACTCGGATCTTTTCCCTTTGGCTCCATGATCTCCGTTCTTCTATGGACTGCACATGATGCTCTGGTTGTCTGATCGGGACGATTTCAAAGTCGTTGGACTCCCGTCATCGTTCTGATCAGATCTGTCCGGTCTGATCTGACATCCACAACTTCGAATCATCTGCGATTAAAATCATCTCACTTTTAGGTCATAAAATGATGATATTATCTATATGACTAATACACTAGCTATTGTGCAAATTACGATGCCTATGAATGCATTATTCTTAAGTTATGCTAGAATCTAGCTTAATTCAGGGGATTTAGGTTTCATGATTCTATGCAACCAACCTCCATCGCTGCCTCGATTCCTTCGACGTCGTATGCAGTGCTCTGACCACAAAACTTCCAAGCAACACTCCCAGTAGCTGCGGAAGACTTCCACGAAGACTCCTGGTTCATCGATTAGGTCGCACATCATCAGTCATAGCTGCAATTGCTCGAGGAATACTCTATTGTAGTCTCGCCAAATACGGGGTTGATTAGTCCTACATCATGGGTTGCTAAAGGCCATGTGCGAGTTAAACTATTTTTGTGCTTGTGGCTGTTTGCCTCAGTGAGCACGGGGTGAGGTCCCTCTCCATGTGCGCACACACACCTGCCCTCGCTAGTGGCCACACCACACGGGTCTGGGCTCTGATCCTATTATCCAATTAACCGAGGTCGGAGAGAAAGAAGAGTAAAGAAACAGAGAGGGAAAGGGGGGGTTTTTGCCTCAGTTGACCCTCTCTCAACACTTAATCACTAAAGAGGCAATCGTGCCTCTATGTTGTGCCTCCCCTTGTGCTAGAGAAGAAGGGAAGAGGATTTGCCTTGTGCGTGAGAAGAGAAAAAGAAGAAGAGAAGGACGAGGAAGATCAGAGAAGAAGAAGAAGAAGGGCTAAGGAACAATGTCTTTGCACTGTAGCATCTGAGCATTTAAGCTGTCTGATAAGGAGTTCTATCGTCTGATCCCTTAAATTGCTTGATACTATTCAAATATTGCTATTATTGTAATTAGGGTAAATTGGTGATTAAAATCACCTTTTTACCCTAATCTTTTTGCATCATATATATACATCATTATTGCTTGGAATTTTCATTATATATTGCTATTTTGTGCTTAAATTGTGATCTTTAGATTAATTGCAATACTTGCTCCCAGTGAACAACCTCAGACTCATTTCTTGATTTTGAGTTATAAATTTTATTTGTTTTCGAGTGATTTCAACCTATACTACGATGCATCTTTTATAACATTGATTTCACATGTTAACACACAATCTCAAGATAACTAGGCATTGGGATGCCTAGTTCATAATTCGAGGGCATCAAGGTCCCTCCTTGGTACCCAAAAGATGAAATTGCACTAGAGAGGGGGTGAATAGTGAATTTATAAAATATTGTAAAACACAAAATTCAATCACAAAAAGAGGCACCAGATTTTTAGGTAGAAACCCAAGGCAGGTGAAAGCCACCACCTAAGCCAATCCCTTGACTTAGGATTTTCGATCACAAAGTGATCAATCCACTAACTACTCTACTTAAACGAGGGTAGTGTACCTCAATTACAAATCCCACCTCCAACCCCTAAATAGAGGTTTCTCCCTTCACAATGAAGAGACGAGGACCCGACAAGCCGGATACCCAAAGTACAAAAGTAAGAATTAAACAGCACCTATAGAGCACCCCAATAATTTGATTACTTCCTTATCTATTAAACATAAAGGGAACTCCCTAAGAATTTGCAGAATGAAGTAAACCGGGAATGTGGGTTTGCCCTTTAATCAGAGTGTTGGCACAGCACAAGGGCAAGAGGAGGCTAAGAGTAGTAAGCAAGTGATTTTCTAAGGGAATTGAATCTCAAGAGGTGTATTTTGCCTAAGAGGGATTGTAGTCTATTTATAGGCAAGTTTGGAACCTTCAAGAATGCTTGAGAGAGGTCTCCTAGCCGTTGGAGGCAAATCCCAAGAGATTAGGATGAAATCCACCACAAATCAGGGTAATGATGAGTCTGACAACATTATTAGATGTCTGATTTTTGGATCAGACGTCTTATAAGATGTCTAATTACAACTATGGTCGTCTGATACTATTAGCCAGGCTTTACTCGTTCATTGGATCGAAATATGGACATCTGATATCTTTACATATGACGCCTGATAAAATTATTGGACGTCTAATTATGCGTGGATTCGTTCCTGTTTTGACCAGATCCAAACATGGTTCTAGACTTAAAGGAACAGACATCAATATGGATGTCTGTAGAATTCCCTAGATGTCTGGAAACCTAAAAAGGACTTGTCTTGGAAATCTGACAGAAGATCTTTGGTTCCTAATGAGATTCACATAGAAATAAATGAGCAACGGTCTAAAGGTAGACGTCTGGAGACATGTCCAAACGTCTGAAAATGTATTTTTCCCATTATATTTAGAAGGAAGATGGGTGCTTGAGTCTAACGGTTGTTTTAAGGACGTCCAAGCAAAGTATTAGACGTCTGGATGAGGCTATGGACATTTGATGGAAGGTTGCTTCGACTGATGTTTATGAAGTCAGAAACTAAAGGCAAAGCTATAGGTGATTAGACGTCTGAAATACTTGTCAGATGTCTTAAAGTTGAAAATCAAATGTCTGACAGTTGTTATGGACGTCTGATTTGAGTCTTAGTGTTAGGTTTTTGTTTCAAATTTATCCTAAGTGTAGAGAGCCTAAGTTAGCTATTTATAAGTTACGTTTGGGGGCTCTTTACAACATCTCTAGACTCAAATAAAATAAAGATTATAACCTTTGAAAGTTTACATAAAAAAGCCTATGACCTATGACAGTACTCATGCTACCTAGTTTTCACGCTTTTAATCCTCTAACTTGGAAAACTCCATGAAACCTGCAATTATGATATTACAGAGAAAAATATGCTACGCTTATGTTTTATCTGTTTTTCTTCATTTTGTAAAATCATCAAAATATTATATATGAGGGGTTGAACAAACAATCTCCCCCTTTTTGATGATTTTCAAAATATACCTGTAGGTTCTTATTTTCTCCCCTTGAAAGTTGCACTTAGTAGTCTATACCTATTTTGAGAAGATTTTTCGTAACTTTTTATGTTATTCCCTAAGTTCTTCCCTACGTTCTTCTCCCCCTTTTTGAATATCATCATGAAGGGTTCTAAAAGGGGTTGATACTTAAACTACAAGTGTTATGAAATGACATTTATAAACTGGAGATCATTAATAAAACTGCATGCTGAATAAAAATGGCAAAGCATTAAAGTAAATTAACTAGGAAAGGAATGTATGTGCCCTAAGCATAGACTAGCTATTGTTCCTAAAGAAATATATAAGTATGGGGTCAAGGCCTCTTAATACAAGCCAACATGGAAGATAGAAAGAAAGACAAATAGAAGAACTAAACTAGTCTTCTTGATCATGGCGGCGGTAGCAAGCAGGTCCTTGTCCCATCTGCAGATTGTGAAAGTTAGAATGAAGTTCGTCAATGTCGCGGCGCATACTTCCCATATAGGTGTACATCTTGCTAGTTCGTCTCAACAAGAGAGAGATGCCGAAGGAGAGGGAATCCATGGTAGAATCCCATGCCTTGTCAAAGCTTGAGCGAGGAGCTTTTATTTGAAGTGGACATTCTTCATGGAAATCCGAAAAGGGTGGAAGGGGCTCTTCTTCAGCAGGTTCTTCGGCTAGCTCAAGATGCTCCCTAAGAATGTGCATCTTGGCAGCTGTGGCCCGGTTGTAGGGCTCAATCTTTTTGTCAGTTGCATGGTCATTTATGGAGATCTAATGGCTTGCAAAATTTTTGGATAAAATGGACCCAAATGGTAGAGATGCCCCATGGTCCTCATTCATAACACGAACAATGAGGCGGCAATAGTTGAAGGGAATGTGACGTACGGTGGCAAAAAGGAACGCCTTGTGTTGGCACAAGATATAATCAAAACCTCCTGATTTATTTAGAAGCTCCCACCCAAAAATGCAAGAGAGTAAATGGGGAAGAGGTTTGAGGTTCTTGCATGGTAAGGTGCTAAGATTTTCGACATATTTTTTAGGTAGGACTAATTCTTGATTTATGACTTCTGAGTCATATTGCCTCAGAATGTCATTGAAGTCATTTCCCTTATTAAGGATGGCAAGAAAGGTGGAAATAGAATCAGAGGTGATATGGATCTCACACCCAGATAAGAGGGTATGTAATTCAAGTTCATCGTTGCTATAATCTTCAACGATGTTGGCGTAGAAAAGTTGGACAAGATCGGGAAACACACCAATAGTTCCAAAGCTAGAATGGAACTGTCGGTCAAAATAATGGAAGAGATGGAGGGTTTCAAAATGTTCCTGAAGGTTTAGATGGGCAAAGTCATTCCATACAATGAAGCGAGGACACTTGACTTTGGCATTTGCGAAGCGACGAAATCGCTGTCTAGTGATGTCGCCACGTAGTTGGTCAGCCAAATAGGCAAAAGCGGAGGTGGAAGAGCCCTCGGCTTGCTTTAGACGGGGAGGCATTTTGGGTGGTTGGGTTTTGGAAGGAGGGGTTTTGTGTTATAGGATAGAACACCTGCATAGACATACATGCAAACAACATGCCACACCAGTCATTCAACCAATAATGCCATATATGCAAACAACATTGATACCAAAAAATTGTGTGGCAGTATGCCTTGAAGCAATACAACCTACCATAATGTTGTGGCAATATACCTTTGAATTCAAGCCACTAAGATGTCGGCTTGAATCACTTAAGGTAATACCCTTGACATTATCAACCAAAAAGGTGAACATTTATGCTACATAGAAAAAAATAGGCTTTATTCTAGGGTTTTAGTTCCTAGGGCAAAAATAGGCACGATAGAAGAGGAAATCAAGTTGATCATCAAAATAGAAAAGACAAAATGAGTGCTTTGAAGAGACTTGAGCAAAACTATGGAGATACCCTAAGGGTTTGAGAAGTTTTGCCCATGGAGGAGGGTCTCCAAACATGCGGAGGAGTAGGGGCCCGTGCGCAGGGGAGCAACAGCGTCGCCAGTCGTCAAGGAGGTAGAGCGGTCGTCTAGCGGTGAGAGGAGCAACAACAATTGTAGCCATCATTCGTCGGCCAGGAGAGAGAGGCCTTAGGGATTTGAGAGTGGGAAAGTGGGACCTTAAGACTGGGATTTTATATCCCAAGGGGTTGAGCAAGTCTCCCCCTAAAGTTGGGGAAATTTCCATTGCAAACCATTTAGAGAACAAACGCGAAGCAATAGATTTTTGCCAGATCAGATGTCTGGAGACATTGTCAGACGTCAGGATTGGCCCTTTGGGATTTTAACCCTTTTGATGACAATGTCTGTTTTAATCACCAGACGACTTATCGAACGACTAATTTCAAAATTAGACGTCTGATTTTTGCAAACATACCTCCCTGGAAAAAGGTTTATTCTCCAGGTTGTCGTCCGATCTCTGTATCAGACGACCTAACTAACGTCTAAAGATAAAATTAGATGTCTGATTTCTGCAGACAGTCCTTCCTGGATTTCACTCTAAAGCTACAAGTTGTCATTTGATTTCTTTATCAGACAACCAACACGACATCTGACTAAATAATCAGACATCTGAATCCAAACATCATAACACATATGCTAATGCAAAAATAGACGTCTGTCAACACATCTGGACAACGGTCCAGATGTCTGTGAATGATGACGGACGTCTGAAATAGTTCTTTTATAAGCTCTTTTGAGATATAAAATCGACGTCTGTTCCATTTCTTCAGATGTTGAATTTTTAAGTATAAGACGTCTGTGGTGTTAATCAGACATCTGACATTGCACAGAATTTGCATTTTGATGTTTGAACTGTGTTTGAAGGCTCTTAACTTGGAAAAGTCAAGTCTCCTTCTATATTCATGACAAAATAAATTTCATTAAGTCACTAAATTCTTCAAATATCACTTAGCTTTCATATGCCTAGTTTCCTACGTATATAATTAAAACGATCATAATTCAAAGGTTTAGTGAAAATATCCACCAATTGCAATTCAGTACAAATAAATTCAACCTCGATTTCTCCCTTAAGTACATTATATCTCAAAAAATGATGTCGAATGATGAGAGCCTCATCAAGAGCCCTAACTAGCTCATTTTGACCTAATAAAGAGAATAAAAGCTCCTACATAACTTAGAAGAGGGCTTAATTGGAGGAATAAGTGTTCTGAGAAGAAAACATGAAATAAAGGTTAAAACTGTAATTTTACCATTGCAGTACATAAATGGGATTTCTCAAAGACAAAACATTGGTCAAATGGTCTGAATAAGATAAAAAGTGGGTTGGTTCAATCAGAAATGGGTTTATGTGCAAACTAGGAATTAAATGACATCTTATAACCCTAAAATAGACCCGCTTAATTCAACAAGGTTTTGATCAGGATAAAAATCAAATAAACCATCTAAAATTCATTGAAAAATATCCCCTATGATTTAGAACATTCAATTTTGCCTTTGGAACCTAGTTTGACCTAGATTGGGGTCCTAGCTCATCAATTAACCTAATTTGGGTTTTTGTGCAAAATGTCTAGTCAAACGTGGTCAAACCTAAAATCCAACTTCACCATTGGATTCCTTAGGTTCAAATTAGGTTTGTACCAAAATTTGGATCTAAGGAGAGGTCATCTTGACCTACTTTGCAAATTAGTACACCCAATTACATTTTGGTCCCTATCTTTTGAAAGCCATTGCATAAATCCCCCTAACTTCCTCGCCACTCTTACAAGCAGGTCCCTCCACCATTATTGGGGAGAAATCCTGCTCCAGCAAGGAATAGAGAGGGAATACTCTCTGATTCCTCAGAGATCTCCTTCTAGATTTAGAAGGGAGATTCTCTGAGGAATTCCCTTTCATCTGAACTCAATCTTGATCCCTGATTTGCACCCAATCTCTCGTGCGAACGCACAAGAGATTTGGGTCTCTTAACTGTTTCCATCTCCAGCGAGGATTCCCGTGCTTGGAAGCTTGGCTTCCAAGCACAGGAGTCCCGGCCTGTCCTATAAATTAACCCCCAACTCCGACCGCACCTCCTCATCTCGACTTGGCCGGAATTCCACCTCAATTTCCTCTTCTTCTCCTCCAACTAAGGGGTCCAGTGAGCTCCGGCGAGCCCCCCTCCTCTTCCTCGTCGCTCTACCACAAAACCAGTGGCAGAGCTGTCCTCCTCATCCTCCTCCGCATCATGCAACACCCGCGTGCACTTCCCTAGCTCCGTCGTCGCCGCCGTCTTCCTCTACTGGATGCTTTCTTCTTAGGCGACAGCAGGTACTGCCAGCCGCCCTCTCGCCCCCTTCGTCCACTTCGTTAGGTTATAATTGTTCATATTGATCCCCTCTCCAATTCCCCTCATTCTATTTCACCAAACGCTCCTCGACCGTCGCTGTCCACCACCATCTTCCTCATCTCCGGCCATCCTCCGACGAGACGCTCCCGTCACTCCGCAGCCCCACACGTCTTGCCAACCACCGCATAACCTCCGCCACACTTCACTGAATATCCTCCTCTCATCCACAGACCCTCTACACCGCCACAACTGTCCCCCGACCAAACCCATCCAGCCGGCCACAGAGCGACCTAGGCACTCACGCCTAGGCCACTCCGTGGCCTGCCACCTACCGCCTCACCTTCGCCGTGACACGGTGAAGATGCTCCTGTGGTCTGATTGAGCCGCAAGGCCCTTTTGTGTCAGGCAAAGTTCGAGCTCCAGCTGCCATTAACGGTGACTCGAGGAGGTTGCAAGCTCATCCCAGGCTGCAGTGCTCCAGGATTCCAGGTCCAGCAAACTCGGGGAGGTCTTGCGCATCCAGTTGTCCCAGCAAGTGGCGCTGCAAGGCTTGCAGTGCTGCAATTGGAGAACGATCTCCTGCGGGTGCATGAGAAAGAGCGGTGGAACAATAGTCCCACCTCGGTAAGCAGTAATGTCGTTGAGTGGTTTAAATTGATTTTATGCTATCGGCTGGTTGCCTCCGATAACACATGGGGTGAGGTCCCTCACCTATACACAACACCTCGTCCGTGAGCTCATCACACGGATCTGGTGACCCAACCCGATACCCTCCTGAGCACTCCTCGTGCACCACACCCACGCTGGTGCGCCTGGACCCAGGTGCGCAACCCGACCTGATTACCTGGCTCTGGGAGAGCGTGCTGAAGAGTGATACATAGAGAGAGAGAGAGATGCGGGTGTGGGTAGAGGGGTAGGTCTTGCTCCTCTTTGGTTTGTGCAGGGAAGGAATTGAAGAAGGAAGCAGGGACTTAGTCGCTGCAAGCGAAGGAAAAGAAGAAGAAGGAAGGAAGCCTTCGCAAAGGAAAAAGAGAAAGGCAAGGCAGAGGGAAGAGGCGAAGCCAAAGAGAAGAGGAACTGAAGAACTGAAGAAGAAATAAATAAAGGGAAAGACAAGCAGAAGAAGAAGAGAAAGCAGAAGAGCCAAGGAAGGAAGAAGAAGCACAAAATAAGAAAGGAAGAAAATCAGAAGTCAGAAGAAGAAGAACAAGATAGGAGAAGACATCTTTTTAAGACGTCTGATCCCATGATCAGACGTCCAAATTCCTTATTTTTGCCACAATTAACTTTTAAACTCATGCATATATATTTTGAATTATGTTTTGAGTAATTAAGTGTTCAATTACATTCTTGAGATTAGTAATAAATTCCAATTGCTCCCTGTATTCGACCTCGGATACTTAGGTTTTCGAGTAATAAACTTTTATTTGTTGACAACGCTTGGTCACTTATACTACGATGCAACTAACTGTTAAAACACGATCAAGCCGCATTAACATCGAACATCAATTTTTTTTGTACCGGAGTGATGTACGGGATTTTTCGAGAGGTTGATAGCACTAGTATTATCACATAATATTTTTATTTTATTAAATATCAAGTTAAAATCCTTCAAAGTATTTTTCATCTAAAGCACTTGGAAACATGCTAGAGCGGCGGCTATGTATTCAACCTCCGTGGTTGATAGGGCTACACTAGATTGTATCTTTGAAAACTAAGAGACTAGTGATTCGCCCAAGAATTGGCACGTCCCATTAGTACTCTTCCTATCGGTGCGGCTATGTTCACGAGGCAAAATCAGGTTTTAAAATCGATGCGTCGTAGTATAGTTGAAATCGCTTGAAAGATTTTATTACTCGAAGTTTTAAGTCCGAGGTCAAACAAAGGGAGAAAATTGGAGATTAAAAATCAAGAGCACAACTTTTGAGAAATTGAATATAATATGCAATGAAAACTGGAGTTGTAATGCAAAAATGGAAGCACAAGAGAATAAAGAAGTTAATGTATGAAGACAAGCACAACAAAAAATGGATGTCTGATTTTGTGAATCAGACGTCTTAAACTTATGGGTGCTACAGTGCTTCTATTTCTCTTTTTCTCTTCTCTGATCTTTGTCTTCGGCTACTTCCTTCTTCTTCTTTCTTCCTTTTCTTTTGTTCTCGTGCCTGTGCCTTAGCTTCTTTTCCTTTGCCTTTGGCTTCTTCTCTTTGTTCTTCTTCTTCTTTCTCTGGCGGCTCCTCTTTCTTTTGCCTTCAGTTCCTTCTCCTTCTCTTTCTTCTTCAGCCTTGCCTTCTCCTTCCTTAGCTCTCTCTGGCCTCTGCCTTCTTCTTCCTTGGCTTTTTCTTCATCTCCTTTCCAACGAGAGCAAAACCTACCCCTACCCGCATGCATTCTCTCTTCCTCTTTCTCTCTTAGGCTCGCTCTCCCAGAGCCACTTTCTTGGTAATCAGGTCGGGTACGCACCCGGGACCAGGCCCACCGACGTGTGGTGGTGGGCGAAGAGTGCAGGGTCAGGTATACGGGTTGCACCAGGTCCACAGAGGCAAGGTCACTGATGAGGAAGTGAGAGGGTGATTGGGACCTCACCCCGTGGTTAGGAGGTGATAAGCCTGATTCACTTTTTCAATTTATTCCACTGCACCCGCTCACCCACTTCCGAGGTGGGACTATCTTCCCACCTCCCTTTGTATGCGTCCGCAGCAAGCAATGTTGCTTGATTGCAGCTGCTACTGAGTCCTTCGAAACCAATTTCCTACCTGAAGCTGTGCGCGAGAGGAGCCCGCACAGCCTGGGACTATGCACCTGGAGCGGGGAGACCTGGAGGAGGCTTGCAAGCAAGTTGCCTCTGGTTGTTAATGGCGGTTGACCTCCTACACCTGTCAACATGAAAATGGCCTCGCGGGCTTGTCAAAAAGCTCAGAAAGCTTCACCGAGACAGCGGATGTGCTGCGGGGGTCAGCATGGCATAGGGTTGCCGGAGTGTGCGTGCCTAGGGTACCCTGTGTGCGTGAGAGTGGGTGTGTTCGAGGGGTGTTTTGGGAGTGTGTCGTGGTGAGTGGAGTGAGGGTTTATGATCAGTGGAGTGTTGCGGTGCTTATGGGGTGGTTGGTGAGGCGAATGGAGGTATGGAGCGGCGGGGACGCCTCGCCGGAGGTCTGGCCGGCGATGAAGAAGGTGAGGGTGACTGCGTGCATCGATGTATGTTTTTAAGAAATAAAGAAGGAAAAGGGATTAGAAAGGAGAGAGGACTTAGCTGGATGTAGAGAGATGAAGGGGGAGGCAGAGATGGCGACTGGATCGTATTGTCGTCGTCAGAGATGAAGCACTTAGTGGGGGGAGGACGGCGACGATGAAGGGGTTGTAGAGGTGTCGGCAGGTGTGGCGCAACGCGGACGAACAGGAGGAAGAGGACCCAGCCACTGGTATTGTGGCTAGGCGACCAAGGATAGAGAGGGAGGTCGCCGGAGCTTCCTGAGCCACTGGCCGAAGGGGGAAGAGATGAAATTAGAGGGATTCTCTGGCCAATTTCAAGCGTGGAAGATGCGGAGGGATTTGGGTAAGCTTTTATAGGCCCTGGAGGAAGAATTTGTGCTTGGAAGCAAAGCTTTCAAGCACAGCAAGCTCACCAAAGATGGAAGTTTGAAGGAGACCCGAATCTCATGCATTCGCGTGAGAGATTGGGTACCAAATAGAGCCTCGAATTGTGTTCATACTGGAGGAGATTTCTCAGAGAATCTCCTTTTCAATTTTAAAGGGGATTCTCTGAGAAATCAGAGAGATCTTGCCCACGAAACCTTGCCGAAGTAGGATTCCCTCTACTATAATGGCGAAGGGACCTAATTGCAAAGAACGAAGACAAAGATAAGGGGGGTTTCTACATAGATTTTCAAAATATAGGGGTAGAACTGTAATTGGACTGGACCTGTTTGCAAAGTAGGTTAAGATGAATTCCCCTTAGGTCCAAATTTTGGTACAAACATAATTTAGACCTAATAAATCCAATAGTGAAGTTGGATTTTAGGTTTGACCATTTTTGACTGGGCAATTTACGTAAAAATCTAATTTAAGGCAAATATTTGTCTGAGGCCCCAATTTAGGTCAAAATTGGATCTAAATGTCAAATTGAAGGTTCTAAACCCTAGAGAATATTTGTCCATGAGTTTTAGAGGGTTTAGGTGAATTTTATCCTGACCAGAACCTTGTTAAATCAAGTAGGTCTATTTTAGGGTTACAAGAGTCATTTAATTCCTAGAATTCACGTGAACCCTTTTCTGTTTGAACTAACCTACTTTTTATCTTGTTAAAACCATTTAACCTGTGTTTAGTCCATGAGAAATCCCGTTGTTGTACTGCAATGGTAAAATTACAATTTTACCCCTTGTTTCTTACTTTTCTCTCAAAATGGTTATTCATTGAGTTAGGACCTCCACCTGGTTATGTAGGAGGTTTTGTTCTCTTTTCTGGGTCAAAATGAGCTAGTTAGGGCTCATGATGGTGTTCCCATCAGGCTACCTACGTAGTCCACATTGCTATATGTGACTAAGTTGAATTGTGGACCCCTAGGGTATAATAAGCCATAATCAGATGTGTCAACTAGATATCTAAATATTTGTTTTACAGCATTTAAGTGTGATTATTAAGGGTTTGATTGAAACCTAGCGCATAAGTAGGTACTAAATAAAATGTTAGGTATACTGGAAGTTAAATACAGTAAAGATCCAATCATGCTATGATAGAGCTTTTTATCTATGGGCGTGCCTGATTCGTCCAAGTCTAGGGAAGTTGTGACATTCATAGGAGCGTTCTTCCCTTTACTTTTCGTCATTTCAAATCTTTTCAGCATCACCTTTGTGTATTTTGATTGACATACAAAGGTTTCAAATTCGAGTTGAGTGATTTGTAAGCCCAAGAAAAACTTGAGTTCACCCATCAAACTCATTTCAAATTCTTCCTGCATAATTTCTAAAAACTTTCTACACATAGATTCATCAGTAGCACCAAATATAATATCATCTACATATATTTAAACTAATAAAATGTCTTTTCCTTTTCTTTTAATAAATAATGTGGAATCAGCTTCCCCTGTAGAAAATTTTGCATTTAATAAATAGTCTTTGAGCCTCTCATACCAAGCTCTAGGAGCTTGCTTTAGACCATATAGTGCCTTGTTTAATTTATAGACAAAATGATGCTTATCAAGAGACTTCAGCTAGGAGGTTGTTTTACAAAAACTTCCTCCTTAATGAATTCGTTAAGAAACATGCTCTTAACGTCCATTTGAAAGAGTTTAAAGCCAAGGAAGGCGGCATAAGCAAGAAGCATGCGAATTGATTCAAGTCAAGCTACGGGAGCGCAGGTCTCATCAAAATCAATTCCTTCTTCTTGGTTGTACCCTTGTACTACCAATTGAACCTTGTTCCGAATGACTATACCGGATTCATTCAACTTGTTCTGGAATACCCATTTGGTACCTATTACCGTTTGCCCTTTAGGCTTAGGTACTAGATCCTAAACTTCATTCCTTTAGAATTGGTTGAGTTCCTCCTGCATGGCCATCATCCAAGGTTCTTTGGAGCATGCTTCCTTGACACTCTTGGGTTCAACTTGAGATACAAAGGCAGAGAGACCAAAAGAGCAACTAAAATGAGATCGGGTTTTAATGCCATTGGAAACACTTCCAATGACTTGACTTTCGGGATGATCCCTTTGATATATCCAATCTTTTGGAAGATTATGGATATTGGAGTTTGGAATGTTAGACACATAAATAGAAGAATCATCTTCATCTTCTATATTGACTTGATCAATTAAGGAAGAGTAAGGAGATTCATCGAAGGAAACATGAAGGGTTTCCTCCACTATTAATGTGGTCTTGTTAAAGACCCGATATGCCTTACTACGTGAAGAATAACTAATAAATATGGCTTCTTCACCTTTGGCATCAAATTTATTTAAATTAGAGCGGGTATTCAAAACAAAGCAGTGACATCTAAAAACTTTAAAATAACTAATTTTGGGTATTTTCCCATAGTAAAGTTCAAAATAAGTTTTTCGCAACCCAGATAGAATTAAGGTGCGATTTAACATGTAAGAAGTCATGTTAATTGCCTCGACCCAAAAGTACTTCGGTAACCTCGAGTCTATGAGTAATGTTCAAGCACATTCTTGAAGAGTACGATTCTTTCTCTCAACCACCCCATTTTGTTGAGGTGCTCGGGGAAAAGAAAACTCATAAGCAATACCATGCTCTTGACAAAAATCATCAAACAAGGAATTTTCAAACTCACCCCCATGATCACTACGGATACAAGTAATTTGGTAGCCTTTTTCAGTTTGAACCTTCCTACAAAAAATAGAAAGGACGAGAAATACTCCTTCTTTGGATCTCAAGAAGGAGACCCATGAAAACTTTGAAAAAACATTTACAATCACAAGGCAATATTTGCATCCACTAAGTTTTCATATTTTGTTGGTCCAAACAGACCTAGGTGAAGTAGTTCTAATGGTCTTGAAGTGGATATAACTTCTTTGTTTTTAAAACTAGATTTCATAATTTTACCTAATTTACATGAATCACAGATAAGCTCATTTAAAAATTTTCCTTTAGGAAGACCTCGGACTAGTTCATGTTTGGCTAGTTTTTGAACTAGCTTCATATGAACATGTCCTAGTCTTCTATGCCATATACTTAACTCATTATTTGCTACAATACATTCATAAGTGTTATCTTTATCAAATTCTACAATATAAACGTCTTTAAATCTAGTTCCCTTAAGAAGGGTTTCATTGGTTAATGCATGCATAATTTTAAACATTTCTAAAATAAATACTACCTTAAACCCCTTATCAAAAATTTGACTGACACTTAAAAGATTATGTTTTAGTCCTTTAGCTAGAGAAACGTTTGAGATGGGAGGGAGAAGGTTACCTATTTTACCAAGGCCAATAATATGGCCCTTGTGGTTGTTGCCAAATGTAACCATTCCTCCATCCATAGGTTGGAGGTCCAAAAATAGGTGCTTGTCTCCCGTCACATGTTTGGAACACCCAGAGTCCATCACCCATCGGCCTCCTTGATGGCAGTGGTCTCCTTGTCTTCTTTCTTGTAGACCTCTTTCCTCCTACAAACGATCTTCGTTGGTGACTTGGTGTTTCTATAGGTCTTTCTAATTTGAGTTGTCCATCCTTCATTTTTTATATCCAATTTTGGACATTATAATGTCCTTTCATCCCTACAAAACAAAGTGAAAGTTGTCTTTTCGGTATCCATTGCAATGTGGATCCATATTTGTTAGTGGTCTCCTTTAGAAGAGGATTCTTTTTCAGCTCACTTTGACTAGGTTCATAAAAACCTAGTCCAAATTTACTCGAGGAAGGTTTTTGATGGGCAATGAGCTTGTCCAAGTTATCTTTCCCCTTAGTAAATTTGGCTAAGTCCTCAAGAAGTTGATTTGATTTTTATTTAAGGTGATTTATCTCTATGTTCGTTATGTCTAGTTTATCTTCTAGTCCCCTAATCTCCACTCTAAGTAAGCTATTCTCATCTTTTTTAAAAGAGTTTGATTTTTCAAGCACATGGATTTTGTCGAGTAATTCTTCTCCATCTAGAAATTTTTATTTACTCATTGCCGTATACAAATTATTTGTTAATGACTCTTTTTCAATCATTAAGTTTCTTATTTGCATATTTAAGGCAATGGTTTCTTTAGTAAGAATTAGATTCTTCTCTTCAAGATCATTGATTAATTTCTTATTCTCTAAGTTTTCTTCTTTTAGAGGTTTGCTTTTGGTCTTTGTTTTCTTAAGATCTAGATATAGTGAATCAAAAGCATCTTGTAATTCATCTAGAGAATAAGAGTTTACCTCAGGTTCCTCATATTCAGATTCAGAAGCATCTTTTGTTGCCATTATTCCCAAGCATGCCGTTTCTTCATTTGTTTCCTCCTCTTCTTCTTCGGAGGTGGAGTCATCCCAAGTTGCTTGGAATACCTTCTTCTTGAGTTCCTTGGGCTTGGAGATCTTCTTGTAGTTGGAAGGCTTCTTGTATTTCTTCTCATCATCCCTTTTGAGTAAGGGAAAATCCTTCCTTATGTGACCTCTCTTCTTGCAATTATAACAAACTAGAGGTTCTCCCTCTCTTTTCTTTCCCTTGATCTCTTTTCTATTTTTGAGAAATTTTTTAAACTTTTTAGCTAATAAAACGAATTCTTCGTCATCGGTACTTACCTCATCATCCGACGTAGCTTTGAAGGCTAAATTCTTCTTCTTTGGCTTCGATGAGATAGATTTCTTCTTTTTCTTCATTTTTCTTTCATAAGCCATAAGATTCCCAAGTAGATTTTCCATGTCTAGATCCTCTACTTGGTTGGCTTCTTCTATTACCGTTACGTTTTGCTCCCACTCGGGTCCAAGGGAGCGAAGGAGCTTCCCTTGAAGCTCCCCCTTTATAAATGTCTTTCCTAGTGACTTGAGGTTATTCACGATTAACATGAATTGGGTGTACATGTCCCCAAGTCTCTCATTTTCCTTCATAGAAAAGGCTTCAAATTCCTGCGATAACACGTTAATCTTCGAGGCTTTAACTCTAGACGTACCTTCGTGAGTTACCTCTAAGGTTCTCCATATCTCATGGGCAGTTATGCATTGGCTAATGCAGTTGAATTCCTCTGAGTTGAGTGCACAGTAGAGTGAGTTCATTGCCTTAGCATTCAGTCCAAGGTGATGAATCTGCTCCACTGTGTATCCCGTTTTTGGTTTCTCGGGAATGATGTATGCGGATCTCATTTCTCCCAAATGGAGAAATCATTGGCTTGAAGCCACATCTTCATTCTCAGCTTCCAATAAGTGTAGTTTGTCCCTTCGAAGAGTGGTGGTCGGGCAGTGGATTACCCCACAGATCTGTCAGTGGAAATGGCTCTCCCCTCCATGTGATCTTTCCACGGATGTTACTCCTAAAAGCGAAAAACCTGCTCTAATACCAAACGAAATTGCACTAGAGGGGGGTGAATAGTGAATTTATAAAATATTGTAAGATAAAAAAATTCAATCACAAAAAGAGGCACCAGATTTTTATGTGGAAACCCAAGACGGGTGAAAACAACCACCTAAGCCAATCCCTTGACTTAGGATTTTCGATCACAAAGTGATCAATCCACTAACCACACTACTTAAACGAGGGTAGTGTACCTCAATTACAAATCCCACCTCTGATCCCTAAACGGAGGTTTCTCCCTTCACAATGAAGAGACGGGGACCTAACAGGCCGGATACCCAAAGTACAAAAGTAAGAATTCAACAGCACCTATAGAGCGCCCTAATAATTTGATTACTTCCTTATCTATTAAACATAAAGAGAACTCCCTAAGAATTTGCAGAACGAAGTGCACCAGGAATGTGGGTTTGCCCTTTAATCAGAGTGTTGGCACAGTACAAGGGCAAGAGGAAGCTAAGAGTAGTGAGCAAGTAATTTTCTAAGGGAATTGAATCTCAAGAGGTGTATTTTGCCTAAGAGGGATTGTAGTCTATTCATAGGCAAGTTTGGAACCTTCAAGAATGCTTGAGAGAGGTCACCTAGCCGTTGGAGGCAAATCCCAAGAGATTGGGACGAAATCCACCACAAATCAGGGTAATGATGAGTTTGATAGCAATACTAGACGTCTGATTACAACTATGGTCGTCTGATACTATTAGTCGGGCTTTACTGGTTTCATTGGATCGAAATAGGGACGTCTGATATTTTCACATAAGGCGTCTAATAAAATTATTAGACGTCTAATTATGCATGGATTTGTTCCTGTTTTGACCAGATCCAAACAGGGTTCTAGACTTGAAGGAACAAACGTCAGTGTGGACGTCTGTAGGATTCCCTAGACATTTGGAAACCTAAAAAGGACTTGTCTTGAAAATCTGACAGAAGATCTTTGGTTCCTAATGAGATTCACACAGAAATAAATGAGCAACGATCCAAAGGTAGATGTCTGGGGACATGTCCATACGTCTGAAAATGTATTTTTCCCATTATATTCAGAAGGAAGATGGGTGCTTGAGTCTAACGGTTATTTTAAGAACGTCTAGGCAAAGTATTAGACGTCTGGATGAGGCTATGGACGTCTGATGGAAGGTTGCTTTGACTGATGTTTATGAAGTGATTAGACGTTTGAAACACTTGTCAGACGTCTTGAAGTTGAAAAGCAGACGTCTGACAGTTGTTATGGACGTCTGATTTGAGTCTTAGTGTGAGGTTTTTGTTTCTAATTTATCATAAATGTAGAGAGCCTAAGTTAGCTATTTATAAGTTATGTTTGGAGGATCTTTACAACATCTCTAGACTCAAATAAAATAAAGATTACAACCTTTGAAAGTTTACATAAAAAAGCCTATGACCTATGACAGTACTCATGCTACCTAGTCTTCACGCTTTTAATCCTCCGACTTGGAAAACTCCATGAAACCTGCAATTGTGATATTACAGAGAAAAATATTCTACGTTTATGTTTTATCTCTTTTTCTTCATTTTGTAAAATCATCAAAATATTATATATGAGGGGTTGAACTAATAAAAGAGATGGGTCCAAGTACTGTTGGCTCATAAGTGGAGCCATGGTTAGGTCATTGATGCTGTGCACTAATTCCTGACCTAGGGGGTTGGGGAGCTAGTTGCGAGTTAACTTAGGCACTCCATGGGTAGGCATAGAATTTACTCTAGATTGTGTACTTAAGGAACTCCCGCCCTTCAGAAGATTATCCAGTTTCTTATCCAAATTTTCCACATTCTTTCCTACAAGTTCCACCCTGTCTAATAGTTGTGCAATTAATTCTAAATCAACCGAGTGTGAATTATCGTTAACTTCATAAACTCTGCTTCTTGGTTGATTAGCTCTGTTAAAGGCAGACATTGAGGCATTATTCATGGAATTTTCACTCATAATCTCAAATAATTGAAAAGCTCCCTTAGCGTCTCTACTTAGGAAATTGCCCAACATGCCGCATCAACAAAATTCTTCAAATTATCACTCAACCCATAATAGAAAATATGAGCCAGGTGTCACTTTGGAATCCCATGATGAGGGCATTTCCTAGTTAAATCGTTAAACCTCTCCCAAGCCTCATGTAGTTGTTCCCCAGGGTTCTGCTTAAAGTTTATAATGGCACATCTAAAGGCATTGGTTTTTCCTACGAGAAAGAATTTCTTCAAGAATGTGCTTCTTAGATCTTCCCAGGTAAGGATTGGTCTTCCAATAGTCCTCAACCAATGAGCAGCTCTATCTTTTAAGGAGAATGGAAACACTTTCATCATCAAGGTACCCTCATTCATGTTCCTAGGGCCAAAGGTCCTTCCTATGTGCAAAAGTTCTGCAAGGTGGTGGAAGGGGTCAGCAAAATTGTGGCCATAGAAGTGGGGAATTAGATTGAGAATCTAAGGTTTGAGTTCAAAATCTTCCCCATCCTAAGGTACTCTGACAACGGGTTCAGGTTGGGCATTAGGAGGGTTGTAAAACTCACGGAGAGGATGGTCAGCTCTCCTAGTTTGGGGTCGGGTAATAGCCTGCACGAGGACCTACATCTACCTATCATGGTGCTGGCCCTGTTTAGTGATTTACCTTTGAAAGAGGGTCATTGGATCCAGATTTTGTTCTTCCTCTTCGATCTCATCTTCCTCGTGGTGACTAGCCATTGCAGAGGATTTAGATTTAGATTCTGGATAAATAGGTCTTCTCTTAGGATTTCTTTCTAATGGTGGTAGCAAATCAGGATTTTGAGATCTTTTACCTTGCATGCACCAGAAGAATGTCTATAGATGAGAGGGAGAAGACAGATGAGAGAATCCCCACCCTCGCAATACAAGCAATCAAACTAGACGTTAGAGTGTAAACCCTAAATAGACCTAATTTTGGCTCCCCAAAACACGACTGGGTTAGATCAACCCTTGAATTACTTGGCTAGCTAAAAGGGTTGGACCCCCTAGGACACCCCGCACGGCGGGACACCACTAAGGGTTAACGCATTTACTGTATCGACCTTTCTTGTCACCAATGGGTCCAAGTAGACAAGGCCTTGACCTTAGCCTAATCTAATTTCAAGTCTGCAAGACTATTAGTCCTCTTTAGGGCACGTCTACTCAGTTTTAGGCTTGGGTTTGATGTGCTTTTGGAATACGATGGGCGTTAAGGGAGTGTTTGCCCTTAAAATTGATTTCATATGTGTGAAGTGCTCAGGCAAAAGGGTTCATAAGCAATTTTTTATGATGAAATGAATTTTAAGATTCAAATGCTTGTATTAATGCGTTTTAGGGTTCACTTGAGTTAATATTTCAATTAAGGTTCTAATGAGGCACACAAGAGTTTTGCAAATCCCAATTGTTTGATATATTTCCTTTAAGTATGGAAATGCATGTGTGCTTCACCCTTAATGTGAAACCCTAATCGTAGATAGTGCTAAGATGATTCTTTTAAGTTTAATTCAGGGAAGTGGTGCGACCCAAGCAATGCAATCAGTTGATCCTATTGCACCACTAACTAGGCACTCAAAAAATATTTTTTCAAGAATTTTAATGCATGTTTTCTATTTTTTTAGATTTAAGGTGTACTAGGGTTTTGTAGTCTATTTTGAACCCCAGTTCGTGATTGAACAATTTGTGTAATCAGACATGCAAGAAATATTTTTTTCAGATTTTTTTCAAATTCTTGTCTTTCTCTTAAATTCAGTGCAGTAAATTTCATGTCAATCAGAGTTGTATAAAAATTCCAATGATATTTTTGAACTCCAAAAATTCAGGAACAATAATTATTTTGATAATAGATTAGTATGAGAATTTTTAAATTTTTTTATAACTCAGATTTGGATAAAATTTGGATATGTTGTTTCCGACTTTGAAACCCATGTCCAGTAAAATTTGACAATTTTTGGACGTGTGGATCTTCAAGAATTTAAATTTTAATATAAGACTTTATTTCAGCCCAAAAATCAAGAGATTTTTTTTTTAATAATCAAGCAAATTCTAACTAATCCTAAGGTTCAAGCAAACACCTAATTTTTTTGGATTTTTTTTTCTAAATCTAACTAATCTAACTATGAGTACTTACCTAAGATTCGAACCCATAATTTTTCCATTGTGTCCGGTTCAGATTTCCTTGTTTCCTGCACACACGAAAAAATAGCAAGTTAGTGACCTCGAATAAGCATCGAAAAGCTTCAAAAAAAATTTTATGTTGCCTCCCCGATAATTGCGTCAGCTTGTTCGTCACTCATGAGACGCATTTAGAAAGATCAAATATTATCATCGTAGTGCGAATCGAGACGTTATAAATAAATTTATAAAAGCTGGGAGTACCAGGTCATTCACAGGGAGGCAATCATGATTTTTGTACAAAAGCATTTTAGAAAACTCGCTTTAAACAGATATATATATGTATATATGTATAGAATAGATATGTAGAAGATCAGAATTTTATTGTATTCAGAAATAGTTTCTCAAAATAGAATTTGCTATGCTAAATAGAGAGAGAGATATATAGAAGGCAGATAGATGACGACGCCGCTTGTGGGATTCTTGTGTGAAGTGTGACAATGCTTCAGATCTATAGTGCCAGGACGAAGGGCGAAGCAAAGTTGCAGAGAGAGAGGCTAGAGTTGTATCTAGTGGGAGTCTGGTGGAAGAGATGTCCTTCTAGGGGGGCCCTAGGCCATCTTTTATAGCTTTTATGTGGGTCAAGATGGGCATTTGAGCCCCTAAGATTGTGCAACAACCTTCTAGTGATCAGATCTGTCAATCAAGAGATCAATGGATCAAATCATACCTCAATAGGCCTTCATTTGAACCTTCTACACTCAGATTGCCTTTGGTTGCGCCACCTGGCACGCTCTAGATCCTTGGACTGCGATCGCACGGATCGGCTTCCTCTTCTCACGTGCCCATCGCCTGCACTGCCTCTTCTCTCTCTCCTCGCATGCCTTTTTCATTTGAATCCCACGCCATTAATCCTCAGCCGTTCGATCTTACGATTGGAGGACTGAGACTCTCGCCCGCACTGCCTTAGTTGAAGGCTCGTGAGCTCGTGCATAGAGCATGCATTGGATCACATGTTAGCATCGGACACTTCTCGTCCTGCCACGCAGCTTCATCTTTGTGCTTCGATGCAGATCCGATGGCCAACTGAGTGCGTTCGTGATAGTCTTCCCAATTTAGCACTAGGAGCTCCTCAATCTCGCACCTTGTGCTTGTAGTTGAGGGAGCTTACTGCTACGTTACTCCTTCTCTTGTCCCGTGTTTCCAAATCGTACGTAGCCGCTATCAGCCGTTGGATGAAGACCCAACAGCTAATCTTTATTCCTCCTCGACAGAGCGCAGGCATGATGGCGACATGGCACGCTCGTGGTCGTTGGATGGTGATTCAATGGCCCACAGCACACAGGGAAGTCTTCTTCAGGGGTGGGGTGGCAACGTTGGGCGGCAGCGATGGCACCACGTGGCGCAATTGTGGCCATCCATCTCCTCTTCTTTGTAAATGGTGATGTAGACCTCCGATCAAGATGATTTTTGTGCCGTTGGACTGCGATTATTGATCTGAATCCATCAGTGCAGTTAGATTTTTCATCTGAGGCTTGGATCTTTGTCATCTGGCTCCATGGCCTCTATTCTATGGACTACACAAGTTGCTACAGTTGTCTGATCGAGACGATTTTGGGAGCGTTGGACTCTGTCGTCATCCTGATTAGATCTATATAGTTTGATCTATCATCCCTGGATTCAAATCATCTGCAATTAATTTCATCTCTCTTTTTGTGCATAAAATGACAATATTATCTATGCAACTAACAAACTAACTATTATGCAAATTACGACACTTATGCATGCATTGTTCCTAAGTTATGCTAGAATCTAACTTAATTCAGGTAATTTAGGTCACATGATTGCTATGCAATCAAGATCCCAAGTGTATTATACTTTTGCCATAGTGAGGCCTGTGGTGGGCATTTTTCTGGCAGAAAAACCATTGCAAAAATTTTGCAGTCTGGTTTCTTCTGGCCTTCGATTTTTAAGGATGCACACCTTTATGCCACGAACTGCAAGCGATGCCAGTCGGCAGGTTCCATGATTAGGCGAGACATGATGCCTCTCCAACCAAGTTTGGTCGTGCAAGTGTTTGAAGTCTGGGGTATCAATTTTATGGGCCCGTTCCCAAACTCGCATGGCTTCGAGTATATTCTGCTAGCGGTAGATTATGTCTTGAACTAGGTAGAAGCTATTCCTATGAGGCATGCTGATCATAAGATTGTTATCTCTTTCCTCTGGGAATGTATTTTTTCGAGATTTGGTGTCCCCCGTGCATTGATTAGAGATGGGGGAAATCACTTTATTCATGCCCATTTGAAAGCTTTATTGAAGAAATATGGGGTTCATCACCACATTGTTACCCCATATCACCCATAGAACAATGGGTAGGCTGAAGTTTTTAACCATCAGATTAAACTTATCCTCCAAAAGATGGTTAGACTTGATCGGAAGGATTGGTCCGATCGATTAATTGATGCACTATGGACTTATTGGATCGCGTACAAGGCCCCACATGGAATGTTGCCATACTGCATGGTGTATGGAAAGGCCTGTCACCTTTCGATTGAGCTAGAGCACTATGCCTTTTGGGCGATGCAAAAGTGTAACTTTAACCTCGATGTAGGAGGTTATGAAAGGAAGCTCCAGCTCAATGAATTGGGAGATATGGCGAGAGGCCTATGAGAGTGCAAAAATTTACAAGGATAAAACCAATGCCTCTCATGACCACCACATTCGGAGAAAATCATTTTCTGTCAACCAACAAGTCTGCTTTTTTGATTCTAAGTTGAAATTCTTTGCAGGTAAACTCAAGTCCAAGTGGACTGGACCCTTCATAGTGATTCCCCATATCCAAATGAGGTTGTCCAAATTCAGGACCCGAAAACTGGGCATGTTTCTATCATAAATGGTGTTGACGCGCGAAACTCGATCGTGTTTTAACAGTTAATTACATCGTAGTATAGGTGATCAAGCATCGTCAACAAATAAAAGTTTTATTACTCGAAAATCGGAGTATCCAAGGTCGAACACAGGGAGCAATTGGAATTCATTACTAATCTCTAGAATGTAATTGAACACTTTAATTACTCAAAATTTAATTCAAATATAAATGCATGAGTTTGAAAAGTAATTGAGGCAAAAAGGAGAAATTAGACGTCTAATCCTATGATCAGACGTCTTAAAAGTAGGTTTCCCTTCTCTTATTCTTTTTCTTCTTCCTTGTGCTTGTTCTTTCTCTTCTGCAGTGCTTCTTTTCTTCTTTATTTTCTTCTGTCTTCTTTCTTCTCCTGCAGTATCTCTCTACGGGTCTTCTTCTTCCTTGGCTCTGCTTCCTTTCTTGGTTCTGTTTGCCTTCAGTTCCTCTTCTTCTTGTTCTTCAGTTCTTCCTCTCTTTTCCCTTCGCCTCTTCCTTTTCTTCTGCGAAGGCTTCCTTACTTCCTCTTCATTTCCCTTGCTAGTAGCGGCAAAGTGTTGGCTTCACTCCTTCCTTTTTTCTTCCCTGCACAACCACAGCAAAGCACAAAACCTAACCCTCTACTCCACACGTCTCTCTCTCTCTGTAAACCACGCTCAGGACACTCTCCTGCGGCCAGATAAACGAGGTCGGATCGCACGCCCGTGACCAAGCGCACCGGCGTGAGTGTGGTGCGCGAGGTGTGCTCAAGACAGGGTCGGGTCGGGTCGCGCCAGATCTGCGTGGTGAACTCGCGGACGAGGCGGCGTGAGATAAGGTGAGGGACCTCACCCCAAGTGTAATTGGAGGCAAACAGCGTATTTCATAAAATCAATATAAAGGATATTAGCGCGTCGTGAATTACCGATGTGAGACTAAAGCTCCCAGTCTTCTCTCGCGGGCGCCCGCAGAAATCCTTCCTGCAATTGCCACTACTGCGGACTCTGTTGCGTCGCTCGCTGGATTAGATATCTTTGCAATGCCTCCCCGAGTGAGCTGCACCTGGATCCTTGCGGTCCTGAAGCCTGGAACGAGCGTGGAGCTTCCTCGAGTTGCCGTCAATGGAGGCCGGGGCGTGGAACCTGTCAGACATGAAAAGAGCCTCGCGGCCTAATCAGATCACCGGGGAACCTTCGCCTCATCACGACGAAGGTGAAGAGCTAGGTGGCAGGCTGCGGGGTGGCCTAGGCATGCGTGCCTAGGTCGCCCTGTGGCCGGATGGATGGGTGAGTTCGGGGGACTATTATGGAGGTGTAGAGGGATAGTGGATGGGCGGATGTTACTCAATGAGGTGAGGCAGAGGTTATGTGATGGTCGGCGAGGCGTGTGGGGCTGCGGCGTGATGGGCGCGCCTCGCCGGAGGGTGGCCGGAGGTGAGGAAGGTAATGGTGAACAGCGGCGGTCGAGGGTCGATTGATGAAATGAGGTGAGGGGAATGAAAGAGGGGATAGAGGAGAATAGTTTAAACCTAACTAAAGAGACAAAGGGGACGAGGAGGCGGACGGCTGTACCTACTGTCGCCGGAGAAGAAGACGCCCAGTGGAGGAAGACGGCGGCGACGACGGGGCTAGGGCAGCGCGCGCGGGTGTTGCGCGACGTGGAGGAGGATGAGGAAGATGACTCTGCCACTGGTTTTGTGGTAGAGCGAAGAGGAAGGGGAGGGGGGCTCGCCGGAGCTCACTGGACCTCTTGGCCAAAGAAGAAGGAGAGCAATTTGAGGTGGAATTCCGGCCAAGTCAAGCTGAGGAGGTGCGACCGGAGTTAGGGTTTAATTTATAGGTGTTTAGCCGTGCTTCTGGGGCGTGGAGGGCACGCCTTCTGTCGCCGACATCTCGCTGGAGATGGAAGGTGGTTGGATACCCAAATCTCTCGTGCATTCGCACGAGAGATTGGGTGCAAATCTGGGATCAAGATCAGGCTCAAATGGAAGGGGATTCCTCAGAGAATCTCCCTTCCATTTCGGGGAGGGGATCTCTGAGGGATTAGAGCGTATCCTCCCTGTCAACCTCGCCGGAGAAGGATTCTGCCCCAATAATGGTGGAAGGACTTGATTGTAAGATTGGCGAGAAAGATAGGGGGGTTGTTGTGATGGTTTTCAAAAGATAGGGACCAAAATGTGATTGGGTGTACTAAATTACAAAGTAGGTCAAGATGACCTCCCCTTAGGTCAAAATTTTGGTACAAACCTAATTTGGACCTAAGGAATCCAATGGTGAGGTTGGATTTTAGGTTTTACCATGTTTGACTGGACATTTTGTGTGAAAACCTAAATTAGGTCAATTGATGAGCTAGGACCCTAATCTAGGTCAAACTAGGTTCCAAAGGCCAATTTGAATATTATAAACCCTAGGGGATATTTTTCCATGATTTTTAGAGGGTTTAATTGATTTTTATCCTGACCGAAACCTTGTTGAATTAAGTGGGTCTGTTTTAGGGTTACCAAATGTCATTTAATTCCTGGATTGCACATGAACCCATTTCTGATTGAATCAACCCACTTTTTATCTGATGTAGACCATTTGACCTATGCTTTGTCTCTGAGAAATCTCGTTTATGTACTGAAATGGTAAAATTGCAGTTTTAACCTTTATTTCATGTTTTCTTCTCAGAACACTTATTTCTCCAATTAAGCCCTCTTCTAGGTCATGTAGGAGCTTTTACTCTCTTTATTAGGTCAAAATGAGATAGTTATGGCTTATGATGAGGCTCTCATCAAATGGCTAGTGCCTCAAGCATTTTTAGCCCAGGAACCTCCTCCTACTGACGAAATGATACATCTTCTTGAGGATGTGTGATAGAGTTTTTGCCTAGTTGAAGGTGTTAACTTAGCATTTATCCATTTACACATATATACATAGCTCTTATTTCTTTTTATATATATAGCATATTTGTCTTCTCATTTGAATAGGTGTTGGGATATGTTGAATGTTAATATTCAGGAGCTTTTTCAGGTGATTTCTACTTTTTGTCCCTTTCTGCACTTTAAATTATTATTTTCATGCATAAGGATATGCATGAAAATAGACATTGGGGGGGGGGGGTAGTACACTTACACTAAAAAATTTTCCGGTAATGCATAGAGAGAAAAAAAAATTGTGAGTTTATACATATTGCATTCATGCATTTATTCAAAAAGATTCTTACCAAGGAAGTTTTATTGAAGAATTTCTTCTTGAATTGTCTCTTAGTTTAGAATCCAATAGATTTATTTCACTTGCACGTAGAATTTATAATGGATCCATTATGAAAACCAATAGACATTTTTTGTTTGTTGAGGAGAAGCATTGCTTCTTTTCCTAAGCCCTTGGATAGTTTAGTTAGGGAGTCAAGAAAATAATCTTTTATTAAATCTACCAAACATTTGTGAGGTGAAAGTGGAGTGTCTACTAGTTCTCTGAGTCTAGTGTGAGGACTCTTAAGTTTTGGATAATTGGATGATGATATCTCAGGGTTAGGCATGCATAGTTTTTGCTCTCAGTTCTTGTGTATAGATACTGTTGTGTGAATTCTTGTAAGCCACTAAATAAGGCAGATATACAAAGATTGATTTCTAATAAAACTGACTATGGTGGAGGGTTACAACTGTCCTTCATAGAATCCTCAGCTGAAGGAGGGTACTAGTGCCAAAGGTCAGAAATACGCTTGTCCTATCCATCCCTCCCTGGTGCCGAGAGTGGGCATTTCCACCAGATAAGCCACACAATATCCTTTTAAACATTATCATCCCCCAAAAATGCCTCCTAAATAAAAGTTTGTGTTGTGTTGTGAGAACCAAAGGAATCACCCTTGGTAGTTATGAAAAAAAAAGCTAAAAAAAAAATGAAAGTGTTCAAGTTTATGTTCATGTTCATGTGTCGATTTCGTTATGTTAATCTGTTGAGGCAAAAACACCCATTGCGATCCACCAAATATGACCCTTACCTACTTTTTCAGTATTTCTAACAGCTTGAATACTGGCTGAAGGATTCTAACTTAGTTGTAGGGCTATTAGAATTATAATTGAAGTGTTGATGCCATGTGAGCCCACCAACTATTGAGTGCTTCTACAAACCTGGTGAGATTGCGAATGGTCCAAAGAAAATCTAAAAAAAAAAAAGGAGAGAGAGAGAGAGAGAGACTGAACAAAGGAACTCAAAGGGATCATAGTTTTGAGCCTCTCTCTGGGTTGACTTGTTTGATGGTTCGGAGAGTTAGTGTCTATAGTACTAGGCTACATGTAGCATCAGATGAGTGTGAGCCATCAAATATGAAACCATTTGACTCAGACATCTCCCTAATCAAAAAGCCGAAGGTCAAATCACATAGTACTTGCTGTGTTATTCCCTAGAAAAGAAGTTTGTCTATCCTGATAGAAATTTTACCAAGGGCCAAGTACGAACTTTAAATGTAGGTTGGATTTTCACTTGAATCCATTGCTTAGGCTACTATCACAACATTTTCATGTTTGTTTGGATCTCTATTTTTTTTTTTTAAAGAGAAGATAAGAAGAAATCTTTTGTCAATACCTTGGTAAGAAGGAAGAAGTATTTCTATGGAGGCTAAGTTGTAAATAGCATATATCATACATCTTGCATTCATTTTTCATTCTTGCATTTGCTAGGGACTAGCAAAATTTATGCATGGGGGTATGATTGCATAGCAATCATAGGTTCTAAAATGACTAGATTAGGGTAGATTTCTAGCATAGTTATAAATATTGCATTCATATCATGCATAGTTTGCATTTGCATCATGTTTACTTGCTTATTTATAAATAATGTGTTTTATGGAACTATTTACGCTATAATGTTCAAACAAATTGCTTAGTCGTGAATTGGCGAAAAATTCCTCTTCTCCTCAAGCTCTAGCTATGTCCGCACAATCTCCGGTGACCTTCTCCGTCCTTCCTCTTCCACATGTCCAACCATCAAATTGGATGTGCGATCATCTTCCTCAAGTTCCTTTGACTCTAGTCTACCACATCTACGGCTGCCCCTCCCCTTTGTCGCCGTCGTCTCCCTCACTGGACATTTCACTCCCACTACATCCGACGAAGTAAGCCGGTGTGGAATCCTCCCCCTTTTCTCCAATAGAGTAGATATCTCTCTTCCCCTCACCTCCTAGATTAGGTTTAGATCCTTAGTTTGTAGTTTAGACCTCAAATCCTCCCTTTTCCCCCTAGTCTTCTCCGTCTTTGGCCACACCTCAGGCGTGGTCGCACACACACCACACTTCACCAAACATCAAACCGTCACCACCACTACCTTCCCTACACTCCATAGATCAAAAGCCCCAACATAATCGGGAGCTTCGATCACTCACCAACATCCCTGAACAAACCCGCCACCTACCTTCATCTCTGACTACGATCGACCTCCACTCACCTCTAAACACCTCATTACCACCACCATTGCACTCACACACCATGGTGAAGGTTTTGAACCTTTTAATTGGGCTGCATGGCTATTTTAATGCCATTTAGGTCTTCCCCGGCTCGAGCTACAACTCTGCCATCGTCCACCGCCAACTGTACATCATCTTCATCGCTTCCATCTCCAGGCAATGTGGATTGACATCACAAACCCTTCTGGGCTCTTAATTTGAAGAAGAAGAAGTAGCACCATCGTCAATTGAAGACTTCTTCACTGTTGCAATGTGCAAAGATGAGAGGAGCTGATTTTGTCCCACATTAAAGAATGACAATTTGGAAATTGATATATAATGAATTACGTGCATAGGCAGTTCGCCTTCGACACAGAGGTCAGGTCTCCCATCGCATACCCATACGCACTTGGCCCAGCTCGCCCATGCCATGCAAGCCAGACCAACCCCCCTGCGTCGAATCGGATTGGCTATGAACTGGGTTTGAGGAGAGAAATGAGAGGATTTGAGAGAAAGGGGGTGGTTTTTGCTCTCGAGAAATGTGCCTAAGGACTTAGGCAAAGTTGTAAAGGAAATTGGGCTGAGAACTAAAGCCGTTTAAGGCCTTGAGGAGAGGTCTGAGAATAGCAGCCTGACTTGAGCTTTGAATTGAGCATAATCTAAGTGTTAAGAATCTCATTGGTGGTCTCAATCACCATCTTTTTCTTGGGCTTTATATACCTCTCTCTACATTACTTTGTTCACTAACTCTTGCAAGTCATTTGAATATATATGTTGAGTTTTAATTGATTATTTTGATCATCTTCATATCATTTGATTAGTGATTGATTTGTAATAGTTTGCTCCTTGCGAACGACCTCGGAACTCACAGTTTTCTAGCTTTACAAATTTAAATGTTGATTCAATTTTCGTTGCTATATTACGACGTGATTCTCTAAGCAACAACGGAAATCCACATCAACAACGCCGAACAGGGGTTGACTCGAAATACGCATTTTTTGGCAATTTCAAGAGGTGCTGATGCTAACATCCAACTGCAACTGTGTTTACAGGTTCGAAGTGATCCAAACCAACTCTAAAATGACTTGAGACCTGGATGTTGGGATGTTACAGATATAACAACCTTAAAGGGTATTTCGTCCCTGAAACTCGAGCAAATGTGTTGGTAAAGTGAAAAGCCGTGCTAGGTCTGAAATACCTTAAGGAGGAATAACAACCTTATAGAAAAACAACCCAGGAAGTCATGGACTAACCAGTGAAAAGCTTTAGGTATTTCTCCTTCATTTTAGCCTCTGGTTCCCATGTTGCCTTCTTGTATTTCTAACTCCTCCATAAGAGTTTTACCAGAGTGATCTCCTTCTTTCACAATCTCCGAATGGTACGATCCAGTATCTGCATTGGCTACTCCTGATAAGTCAGGTCATCCTCTATCCCCATGCTCTAGTAGCTAACATGGTTTGGATCTGACACGTACTTCCATAGACTGGAGATATGGAAGACGTCGTGGATATTGGTTAGCTGAGGTGGCAGGGTTAGTCTGTAAGCAACTGGTCTGACCCACTCAAGTATCTCAAACATACCCACAAATCTCGGAGCGAGCTTCCCCTTCACCCCTAATGTCTAAGTAACACTTTGAGGAACACAAAGTCACCAACCTCAAATTGTGCGTCCCGTTGCCAACGATCTACATAACTCTTTTGTTGACTTTGTGCAGTAATGAGCTTCCTCCAAATTTGTTCAATGACCTCCTTACTCTATCAGTCAACTTGGGGCCTAGCTCCCACTTCACGCCAACCTCATCCAAAGTAGGTGGAGAGGTGCACTTCAGACCATACAATGCTACATACGAAGCCATGTCAATATTGGCATGATAGCTATTATTGTATGTGAACTCCACCAAAGGTAGGTGCTCCTCCCAAGAGCCTTTCCACTCAAGCATACAGGACCTCAACAAGTCCTCTAATGTATGAATGGCCCTCTCTATCTTCCCATCGCTCTGCAGGTGATAGGATGTACTCAGGCTCAGCTGCATACCCAAGGCCTGCTGGAAGCTTCGCCAAAATTGGGAAGTGGAACAAGCATCTCTATCTGAAATGATCTGCTTAGGTACACCATACGATCACACAATCTCCCGTATGTACAACTCCACTAGCTGCGAGGGACCATAAGTCACTCTACTAGGAAAGAATCGTGCTGACTTCATCAAACGGTTGACAATCACCCAAACTGCATCGTGTCCTCTCTGAGTCAAAGGTAATCGAGTCATAAAGTCCATATAGATACTCTCCCACTTCCACTCTGGAATAGGGAGATGTTGCAGCTGACCAGTTGGTCTCTAATGCTCTGTCTTGACCTGCTGACAAACTAGGTATTGCCTCACAAACTCGCCTACATCCTTCTTCTGACCACGCCACCAGAAGTACTTCAACTCCTGATACATCTTAGTGTTCTCTAAATGGATAGACAATTGAACAATCATAATCCTTTAGAAGTTCCGTCTAGCATCTATGTGTCAAGTTCAACTCCTTCTGATCAATAGCTACTTCGGGCTCTTATGATCTATGTGAATCTCAAAGGTCTTACCACATAAGTAATGGCGCCAAATATGTAGGGCGAGGACTATGGTTGCTAGCTCCAAGTCATGCATCGGATAGTTCTCATGCAGCTTCAGTTCTTTGAGGAATAGGCAACCACATGCCCATGCTGCATTAGAACACAACCCATTCCCTGGAGCGAAGCATCCGTGTATACCATGAATCTTCCACCACTGCCAGGGATGGTAAGAACAGGGGCTAATTTCAATTTCTCCTTAAGTGCCTGAAAACTGATCTCACACTCACTGGTCCAAGAAAAGGGGGTATCCTTCCTTACTAATCAAGTTAATGGGAGAGTAATCTATGAAAAACCCTTAATGAATCGCTTGTGGTATATCGCAAAACCTAGAAAACTATGGATGTCTGTCACAAGCTTGGGATGCCCCCACTTCAACATTGCTTCCACCTTGGAAGGGTCCACTGGAATCCTTGCACCTGACTCCATGTGTCCCAAAAACTCCACTTGGAGCAGCCAGAACTCGTACTTACTGAACTTGGCATATAACCCATGCTTCTTTAAAGTATCCATAACTAACCGGAGGTGTTGCACATGTTGTACCTTATCGCGAAATAGATGAGGACATCGTCAATGAATACCACAACAAAGTGGTCCAGATGTGGTCTAAAAATTCGATTCATCAAGTCCATGAACGTGGCAAGGGTGTTCGTCAGTCCGAATGGTGTCACTAAGAACTCGTAGTGAGCATAGCGTGTCCTGAAGGTGGCCTTCTGTACACCTCATTTAATCCTGAGATGGTGGTAGCCTACTTATAGATAGACCTTGGAGAATACTGTGGCCCCGCGAAGCTGGTCAAACAAATCGTCAATCCATAGGAGTGGATATCTTCTTCTTGATGGTGACCTTATTTAGCTATTGGTAGCCAATGCAAACGCTTAAGGTACCATTTGATACAGGGTACGTAATTAAGATAGGGTTTGAGGGAGATTCTCAAACTCGACCTCTCACCTAGGGGGAAATCCCGGGAGGTCATCTGGGAACACATCAGCATATTCCCGTACAATAGATACATCCCCCAACTTTGGCTTCTCTCCCAAGGCTGTAGCTACGTGGGAGAGGTATCTGCTGCACCCATTCCTCAGTAATCTTGTTGCCTGCAGGGCTGAGATACACCTTGATCGATCTGCCTCTACTTGGCCAAGAAACTCAAACAGTGGTACCCTTGGAATCGAGAAGACAACCTTCTCAAAATAGTGGATCGACGCGTGGTGCCTCGATAGCCAATCCACACCAAGAATGGCACTAAAGTCCTCCAACTACTAGTTATTTCCTGCAATTCAACAAGGACTATATTGACAATGTTATTAGACAGATGTGCCAAAATAGAAAGCGTGAGGTTTTGAGGTCTAACTTGGGCATGAGGTGTCCGTACTATTTAAAAACATTATCCAACACATGACTAATTTACCTGAGATTGCAAGAGAAAGCATCTCTATTAGTAGACAAGGGTGCAATCATCCTATGATCAGGGATTCTATGATCTTCCCCATTAAAGTAAGTGCAAAAAGAGAGGAGGGTACCTTAAGGAATAGTTGAAATAAAAAGACACTAAAGGTTGGCGATATGATGGTGAACATTCACTTGGAATGTATTCAAGATTCACTACTCGATTAAGTAAATAGGTCAAAGCATGCAGAAAATATCGACAAGACACATCATCAATACACGACTGACTATCCACTCATTAATGCGATATGAGATGATTAAAAGGCTTCCTCAGACTATTTTATGACTAATGTGATAAGCTTGATCTAATACAATCTGTGACAACTTGAATTCCGCTAATCGATGAAACTCGAGTCATCGTGTCTTAACCACAAGTACAATCACCCACAAGATCGTAGTCACCCAACATGTAATCATAAACAACAATAGCCAATGGAACAAAACATAAAGCAATAATGAAAAAGAAACGGAGTACTGACCAGAGGGTTTACCACAAAATGTAAGCATGTAAGCCAAGAGATGCCCAAATGATAATCACCTTGTTAGCTGCCAAGAACACCTGAGTACAGAACCCAAGAACCATGTCAGTAAAAACTGGGTAGAGTAGAAATAACAACAACTGAGCAAATAGTAACCTAGAGTAATGGGAAATGAGTACTGTATCTTTGGTTAATCCATTTATTAGACATCTCGTTATTCCATTCCCTTTTATATATATATTGAAAGCCCAAGTTATTTCAGTCCATAACCCATTAATTAACACCTCGAGGCACAAGGCGATCTCATGTAACTTCCTGAGATGCGAGATAGGTATAAGCCATCTTCTTGGCCCAGAAGGTAGCTTATACCCATCAAGTCACCTCAATCCGTCACCCTGGGATCATAGTGGAAAGGGGTGGTGACTACATCATATTATGTGAACATGTGCTAGCTACACACGATGAACCATAGATAGCCAATAACCCACCCACTGGCCGAGCAAAGAAAACCAACTCCAACCCTCGAGCCACGCATCCCACTATCCCAGTTGGCTGCTAAGCCTAACCAAAGACTTGTAGGGAGGCTGGCAACTTCCTAAACTAGCCTAAATCGATCTAAAAGACTGAAGCCACAGCTAAATCCGACGAGTAGCAAGGCTAAATCCAATTATCCATTCTCTACAATCCTAAAAATTCTGTCGTATTGATCTCATGATTATTCCCGGATGATTAAGTTAATAACATTCCTTATCCAGGCCATGATTCCAATGATTATGTTTATTGTTTAAAATTATGAATTGCATGATACCTATAATCAACCGTAAGTTAGTTCATTTCTAATTTACAATAGTGGTCCCAAGTTCATTTCTAATTTACAATAGTGGTCCCAAGTAATATACTAATTAATGATTACAACGATACTTATTTCACGAAAAATGGAGTTCGTTTCATGCATGCAATAATAGGGTCACATTTAAGGTTCTTAATCTTGATCATTCCCATAGTATCAATCTATTTCATATCCAAGTACCCAAGATCAAAGTTAACTCCCTAAAAAGGGTTCTAATTCAACAAGGGAATTAATGCACGCTAATCAACATGGCATATGCGAAGAATCATGCAGAACGGGTTCACAATACCCCAAATCAAATTGTAAACATGTGAGGGTAGAATACTCTTGTTATTCACACTTGCTGATTCAACTCACATAATTATGAGATAAAATCAGTTAAATTCACACTAAAATCATTATTAACTTCCCATTAAGTCCAGTAGCAAAACAAGGTTTTCACAGTGTCAGAATCCACCCAAATTCTAGGGTTTTAACTTCGTTCGGACTAATTATTCTAAGGCGATAATTATTCACGAATCATTATCTTATGGTGATTTGAAGTACCCAAATTAGTAACCAAAAATCATAGGGTTCCATACACAGCAAGAGGATGAGACTGCGTGCAAACCGTAGTATGTGAGAAGCACAACGCGAAAACTGAGTCCAGAATACACGAAACAGATCGAAAACAAGGAACGAGAGGGACTACTCTACCTAGTGTCACTGGAGGGTCACAATGACTTTGAATCATGTGCAAAGGGCTTGGGGACAGTCACCACTCCCGCTTCATAATCTATGCATGCACCGGGGACAACACGTGGTTCTCATGGACAAAAAATAGGGTCGGAATCACCTAATCACATTTCTGATTTTTCACTAAGAAAATGGTACTCAAATATGAAAATAAAGGGTACCACCATGTAGTACGTGTCGATACGATTCCAACGGTATGTTATTTGTCAAAATTCAAGGTCAAGAAGGCCTCGACCCGCTCGAAACAACGTAAGAGGGTTGTTGAACCAATCGGTTCAGCTAGATCAGTTAACAGTCTGCATGCACGCCACATGTCGGCGTGTGATTCGCTTGCATGCCCGCACGTAGATCGCTCACGCACGACCGTTTGCACCACAGGATCCCCACGTGTCAATGATCCACGGCCCGTGATCTCCCCCTCTGCACGAGAATGCATGTGCGAACATGACATCGCCCGCCGCCGCCACACGTCGCCTCCTCGCTAGGTGTCTCTACAGTCACCGTGACAATTGCGGTGGGAAGCTCGAACTTCTCGAAATCGCAAACAGGTCCCTACGAATCCTATTTCGAAAGCCTAATTGATTTTTCTATTTCATCTCTCTTTCTCTTCAACTCTAAGTGGCTTAGGAAGTAATGACGAACCAAGGACCTAAGAGGGTATAGTTATAGACTCAAATTAGGTTCAAGTTTAGGATTAATGGAGTAAAATACCTAAAATACCCCTACGGTTGTGTCCATCTAACATTTAGGTTTTCTTCAACTTATTTTGGCCATAACTTGAGCTATACACCTCAGATTTGCGTGAAACAAGCGTCGTCGAAAAGTTTGCAACGAGAGGAATCCAACAGTCCATATATGGCACCCTTTGAACAATGTTTGACTTGGGGTTGACTCGAAATACGTATTTTTTAGAAATTTCAGGAGGTGCTGGTACTAGCACCGAATCACGATCATGTTTACGAGTTTGAAGTGACTCGAACCACTCTAAAATTACTCAAGACCTAGATTTTGGGATGTTACAGGTAGGCCCGAGCGTTTCCCAACTAGGAGCATGTGTAAAGCCCCTCTGGTCGTTTACCAATGCCCACTTACCATAACACTCGATTTGACCAAGAGAAAATGACCTATTAAAGATAAATCAACCTACTCAACCAAGCCTCACTCAATCCAGTCCTTGGATCAATCAAGTTACTACCAATTTTAGTTAAGTCTTAGGACAGGTAAAGTGCTCAGGGATTATGTAAAGGGCATTGGGGGGTCGGTGCACTTAATTTTCCAATTGAATTCAGTGCATGCAATTAGGTGCAAGGGCTCAAGCTAAACTCAAGTGTTTTCAATCTTTTTTTTTTTGTGGACCTCTTTTATGGTTCGAGTTCACTTACATTGGCTTTTAGAGTTTGTATTTTTTTACCAGTTCAAGAAAGGGCAATAAGTGTTGCACACAATGTGTTTGATCAATTTCCTTTAGATACAACCCTAAGCATGCACTTCTAAAGTGTTGTTCGAATTTTTCCAAGGTTTGAAGAGGTGATCCAAACAAGGCAAATACACCACCTATTAGTGTAGCACTCAAATCCAATTGTAGATAATGCCAAGGTAAACTTAGTCCAGATAAAGAATTACGCATTTAGAAATGGTAGTCACCGCGACAAACAACAACCAAGAAATTTTAATTGGTCACTTAAAATGTTTTTTTTTGGGGTTTCTTTTTAGTTTTTTAAAAGTTTTTTTTCTATTTTTTTCTTTTTCTCTCTTTTTTTTTTTGAAAAGCTTAGGGACTAAGACTTACCTATTACCCCAAGATGACAAGATAATTGAAGCTTCTGCTCTAACTTCCTTACTCCCTTACCAGTCTTTGACAATTTCTTGTAAGACAAAATTCAAGGCAAGTAAATAATCTTTATGAAGTGTCAAACAAAGGGAAATAAATCAACGAAACTATGCCTCCCTAGCGACGATTGATGGGAACGCCATCATAGGCCATAATTGGCCACTTTTAGTCAGGTTTAAAATATAAATGCTCCTCCACAACTATCTGAGGGTTATAACTCCACTTCAAGTTGTTTTAAGAAAAGAATAGAAAACTAGGGTGAATTATGTAATTTTAACAGCATATCATGAACACAGAATAACCAAGGGGTTTGTCAGGAGTGAAATAAATATAAAATGAGCATTCAAATCTAATAAGTAGGTCCATGCAGATAGAAATGGGGTTTTACGCATTTCGAGAACCAATACAGCACCCAAAACCCTAATTTCAGACCCGCCTAAATTAATGAGGTTATATTTACGATAAAATCCATCTAAACCTTCTAAAATTTATATAAAAATATTCCATGAGTTTGGTATCCTTGATTTGACCTTTGGAACCTATTTTGACCTAAAATAGTCACAAACACAATTTTACCCTAATTTGGGTTTCTGCACAAATTTCCTAGTCAAACTTGGTCAAAACTGAAATCCAACTTCACCACTAGGTTCCTTGGGTCAAAATTAGGTTTGTACCAAAATTTGAACTCAATCAGAGTCCATCTTGACCTAGTTTGCATTTTAGTTCAGTCAAACTCTTTCTTTCTCACATATGCCCTTGCTTTTGAAAGCCTTGCAGTCAGGTCCCTAGGCTTTTCGTCGTCTTTGCAGTTAGGTCATTGCTGCCATTAGTGTGAACATATGCTTCACCGTTGATATTCAAGCAACGATTTCTCACTCGATTCTCAATCAAACACTTTTAAAATTGAAAGGGAGATTCCTTGAGGAAGTCCCTTCCAAATGAACCTGGCCATGGACCTTGATTCTTTCCCAATCTCTCATGCGAACGCTTGGAAGATGCGGGTATCCTATGTGCACGAAATTCTCGAAGCTTGAAAGCTATTTTCCTTGCTTGGAAACGTCTCTTAAGGCCTATAAAAGAGCCGACAATGCAATTCTGCTCTTCCTTAGCGAGTTCTAGGCCCAGAAATCCTTCATCACCTCTACATCCGGCCAGCTCCAGATTTGTCTCCAGTGACCTTATCCCTATGATCTCCTCACCTGCTGCCACATAATATAGGCAGCAGATCCACCTTCCCCAGCTTCGTCCACACTTCGCCATACCTGCGAGGGGCTTCCCTAGTGCATGTTTGGGAGGAGGTCCTTATGACCACCCTTGAGACCTCCATTAGTAGTTCACTCCCGTTGAGGCCAAGCCTCGAATCACTTGTTTATGCTACCTTCCGATCATATTAATATCTCTTCCAACTCTTCTGCCTCTGAGCCCAAATCTCCTTCATCTTCATCCATGGACAATCAAAGAGAAGAACCCAATTTCCAGGATCAGCTACAGCATCTCAATGTTCTATTCCATGCACACATCAATCCAACACCACGTCCTCAAATGCGAGATCACTACAATCCCACTGCGGTGAAGATCAAACCTAGAGGACAAATCCTTGCTGAAGGACCTGATGTTGAACTCAAGCCAAACATGATCCATGCTATTCCTAAATTCCATGGCTCAAACTCTAAAGATCCCTTCCAACACATTAAGCAGCTAAAACATCTGGCCAAGACCTTTGGGCCTGCCATACAAAATCAAGACATCCTACTTGTGAAGATGTTCTCCTTACTCATGGGTAAAGCTGCCGATTGATTCCAAACTTTGAACCATCCAATCAACACATGGGGGAACTACAAAATGAATTCTTACAAAAAAATTTCCTCGTTGGTCGGACAAATGCTTTAAGGCACCTGATCACACACTTCACGCAAAATCTAAGAGAACTACTTCATGAGGCATGGGATCGCTTTCTGGATCTCATGCGAAGATGCCCCCATCAGAGAGTTCCAAAGTGGGAACAAGTCCAATCTTTTTACCATGGGCTCCGTGATGAGATCAAGCTATTTATCAATGCAACCTGTGGTGAAAGCATCATGGATCAACATGAAGATGCCGTTTGAGAGATTCTCGAGAATATGTGCGAGAACTCCATAAACAATGAATCTATGGGTATGCTCGACCAGACGACTACCCATGCATTGACAAACATGCGGGGGGCACACGAGACTCAGGGCCTGTCCGCATCCGTTGATCTGGAACTGATGGCCAGTCGCCTAGACAAGGTCTCTATTATTGAAAAGAAGGTGGATAAATTGGCTCAACATCTACGGAGAACCACCTCAGCACAACAGAGCACGTATGCACAACAGCCCTCTTGTAGGGAGGTTGTGTATAACATTTATCATCACTCTCATCAAGGGATGGACCCATACCCACCCCTGTCTGAACTTGGTTTCATAGGAAGCTCCGGAACCACCTGCTCTAGTTGGGGGAACTCTGAACCCTCATATTTTGACTTCTCTGGAGTCCCTCAGACCTGCGAGGATCTCCACGCCATCCAAAATGATCCATTCTCAAACACTTATAACCCTGGATGGCAAAATCATCCTAACTTTGCGTGGTCAGGAAATAATCAAAATCTAAGATATTAATTCCAGCCTCGACTGCAAGCTCCACGCCCTTACTAGCCTCCTCAGCCTAGGCCCAACCCAAATTATCAATCCGGGCGATCAAGGGATGATCAAATGACTCTCATCCTACAAACCCTGGTTGACATTCAAAAATTCAATGCAGCTATGCAGAAATAGAATAAAGATGATATCACAGAGGTTCAAAATCAGCTCGTACAGATGGCAAATTATCTCCAGCCTGGTGCACTTCCATCTCAACCTACTAAATCCGTATAACATGCCGAATCAGAGGCGTGTTATGAACCTAAATCAGGGCCAAGCTCACTATGTTTACCAGGGCCCTTCTGCTCATCACCCGATGGGACGGAAGCTTCGACATCATACTTAAGATATCAGCAGCAATCACCACTATACCAAATCCAAACCAGAGCCAGGAGGGACTCAATTCTATTACCACTCGTAGTGGTAAGACGACATAGGATCCACCTTATCCAAGCCACTCCCAGCCTAGTAGTTCAGAGCCTAACCCTAGGATGCTTATCTAGGACACCCCTATCCCAGATCCAGAACCTGAACCAATCCTAGAGAAACCTATAGAGGTTTCATTTCCTGAGGCCTTGACCAAAGGAAAGAGGAAACCCAAACCCGTGACACTTGAGGAAGATCTAGTCAAGCTCTTTGAGTAGGTCTAGATAAACATCCCCTTGATGGATGCAATTTGCCACATATTGGCATATGCGAGATTTCTGAAGAATTTGTGTACACCTAAGCTGCGAACCAAAGATGGGAGTCCAATCGTATTGTCTGAGCAAGTCAGCTTAATCATTTTAAGTAAGCCCCGCAAAAAGCAAAAGATCTTGGCACCCCATTGATCTCCTGCAAAATTGGTGATCTAGAATTTGATCGAGCATTGTTGGATTTAGGAGCCTCCATAAATTTGATACCTACATCCCTACTAGACCATTTCGAGGAAACTGAGCTCAAACGGATTGAGGTGACTTTGCAGTTAGCAGATCGATCAATCAAGTCATTTAGAGGAATTCTCGAGGATGTTCTTGTACAGATCCGTGACTTCTATTTTCCAGAGGACTTCATTGTGTTAGACATGGAGACTCCTGAAAATCTAAGGAACACACCAATCATCTTAGGGAGACGATTCGTAGCCGCAGTTATGCCAAATATCAATTATGAAGAGGGCCAGATCGAGTTAAAATTCGGGAACCAGACATTAAAAATTGATATCTTCAAGGCCCATAAAGGAATAAACTATGGGGTAATCGAGGAAGTATGCGATATTAGTTCTATGGTTGACGACCCACTTATAGAGGAAGACTCGATTATTCCTGATCCTCAACCACAAGAAAATTCTGACCCATAGTTAGAGAAGCCTAGAACTGATATAGATTCACCCTTAGCTGCCACTTTATCTTCTAAGGCCCATCCCGAACCCCCACCTGCTGCTGATAACTCGGTTATGGAATTGAAACCCCTCCCAGATCATCTGAAGTATGTATTTTTGGGTTCCAATCAAACATTTCCTATGATCATTAATTCCCGACTCACACCTAATCAGGAAACAATGCTGACTTCTGTTCTCCAACAGCATCAGAGAGCCATCGAATGGACTCTCAATGATCTGACTGGTATCAACCCCTCTTATTGTACACATCGTATCTTCACTAAAGAGTGCTCACAACCATCTCGAGAAATGTAGAGATGACTCAATCCGAATCTTCAGGAGGTCGTGAAGAAAGAGATCATCAAGTGGTTAGATGCTAATATTATCTACCTGATCTCTGATAGCCGCTGGGTGAGACCGATCCAGGTTGTGCCTAAGAAGGCAGGACTCACCATTATCACAACTGAATCTGGAGAGACCATCCCAACCTGCATTGCAAATTTATGGAGAGTCTGCATAGACTATCGGAAATTGAATGCCTCTACAAAGAAGGATCATTTCCCACTTCCGTTCATTGCCCAAATTCTCAAGAAACTGGCGGGAAATTGATTTTTCTACTTCTTGGATGGTTACTCTAGATATAATTAGGTGGAAATTCATCCAGAGAATCAGGAAAAGACCACCTTTATCTGTCCCTACGGTACGTACGTGTTCCGCAGGATGCCATTCGAGCTATGCAATGCACCTGCCACCTTTCAGCAGTGCATGCTAGCCATATTCTCAGATATGGTAGGTAATTACCTTAAGGTCTTCATGGATGACTTCTCGGCATTTGGTGAATCTTTTGATGAATGCCTCCTACATTTGGTCCAAATCGTTAAAAGATGTATTGAAGTGAACTTGGTTCTCTCATGGGAAAAGAGCCACTTCATGGTACCTGAAGGCATTGTTCTTGGACATCTCATCTCTGAGAGAGGTATCCAGGTTGATCGGGCTAAGGTGAATTTGATTTCCAAGCTACCCATGCCTAACTCGATCAAAGACATTAGATCATTCCTGGGGCACGTGGGATTTTATCGCTGATTCATACCTGATTTCTCTAAGATCGCGTGCCCCTTGACGAATTTTCTCTCAAAGGACACCTTTCGAGGTATCAAGTGAGTGCATTCACGCATTTGAAATCTTGCGTGACCGAGTCACCCAAGCACCAATCTTGCAATCTCCTGACTAGTCTCAACCCTTTGAGATCATGTGCGATGCATTTGACTATGCAGTAGCAGCGGTGCTGGGTCAAAAAATCGATGGGAAACCGATGGTCATATATTACGCCAGCAAGACACTGGATGAAGCTCGGCATAATTACACTATTACAGAGAAAGAGCTGCTTGCTGTAGTATTTGGCCTGGAGAAATTTAGGTCCTACCTCTTGGGATCCCACATCATCATTTACTCGGATCACACCACAGTGAGGCACTTATTCATGAAGAAGGACGCGAAGCCTAGATTAATCTGCTGGATCTTGCTGTTGTAAGAATTCAATCTTGAAATTCGTGACAAGGTGAGAAAGCAGAATGTGGTAGCTAACCACGTATCCCATCTTCCTTCTTCACTCATAAACCCTTCTGGACCTATCACAGAACACTTTCTAGATGAGCACCTCCTGACAATCAAAACGGAACTTCCGTGGTATGTTGATATGATGAATTATTTGGCATCACATCAGATTCCGTCTGATTGGCCAAAAGCCAAGAAAGACAAATTATTTTCAGATGCCAAATACTTTGTCTGGGAAGATCTGTATCTATTCGGCATTGGTGCTGATCAAATCATCAGAAGATGTGTTCCAGAATCTGAGTTCAATGGAATTTTATCCTTTTGCCATGGTCAAGTCTGCGGTGGTCACTTTTCTGGACACAAGACCATAGCAAAAGTCCTCTAGTGTGGATTCTATTGGCCCACGATCTTCAAAGATGAACACAACTGCTGTAGGGCATGCACTCGTTGCCAGACCTTAGGCAACATGAGTCGATGTGACATGATGCCTTTACAGCCAATTCTTGTGTGCGAAATCTTCGACATCTGGGGGATTGACTTTATGGTCCCCTTCCCAAAATTTGATGGTTTCAAATACATTCTCCTAGTCATAGACTATGTGTCTAAATGGAACGAAGTCATCCCAACCCAAACCAATGATCATAAAACTGTGATTAAATTCATTCATCAACACATTTTCTCTCGGTTCAATATTCCACGGGCTATCATCTCTGATGGAGGGACCCACTTTGTGAATGTGCACTTCAAGTCCCCAATTAAAAAGTACGGGATGTCACATCGTATCTCGACTCCTTATCACCCCCAAACTAATGGATTGGCTGAATTGTCAAATAAAGAAATTAAGAAAATCCTTCAGGTCACTATTCGGCCTGGAAAGAAGGATTAGTCTACCCATCTTTCAGAAGCCTTGTGGGCCTATAGGAATGCCCATAAGACCTAGTTAAGCATGTCTTCCTTCAGACTTGTGTATGGGAAGGCATGTCACTTCCTCGTAGAAATGGAGCATAAAGCCTACTGGCCAATATGGAAGTGCAATCTAGATCTTTTGAAAGCTGGAATCCATCGTTAGTTGCAATTAAGCGAGATTGAGGAACTATGCAATGATGTGTATGAGAACTTGTGAATCTACAAAGAGCAAGTAAAAGCCTTCCATGGCAAGCACATTTCTCAAAAATCCTTCCACCTTGGTCAGAAGATATTACTCTTCGATGACAAACTCAAACTCTTCCCAGGAAAACTCAGATCAAAATGGATTGGACCATTCCTTGTGAGACAAGTGTTTGGAAATGGAGCTGTCAAAATCAATGAACTCAGCCATGAATTTGAACCTTTTGTTATGAATGGTCAGAGACTCAAACCGTTCTTCGAACTCACCAACACAAATTTGGCTATAGTATCTTTTGATCTCCATTCTCCCTGAGCTTCATTGTGCCCAGTTGATGGCATTAAACTTAGCGCTTAACGTAAGGCAAAGCGTCATCTTTGAAAAACCCGAAACCTTCCTGACATATCTCTTTGCTAAATTCATATTGCACTTTAAGGTTCATCCATTAAAACAGTCGGCTCCACCTTTGATACTTGTATCAGAGCTAAAAATCATCCGCAACGGTCATTCCGACCTGTTCACCACCCATCTATTTTAATGTACGATCTGAATTGAACTCAAACCCACCTAATTTACAATGAGAACATTGCAAATCTTAGGCATAGGGGGTATTAACGTGAAAAACGCTGTGAAATCAATGTATGTAAGGGTTTCATTCAAAAAAAAAGAGAGAGAGAGGAGAAAAGAGGAAAGGAGAGGTCATTGTGAACTGAATGGGGAGAAGAAAAGAAAAAAGAGAAAAAGGGAGCAAACATAAAGAAAAAATGATGAATTCGTCCCTTAAAATTAAGTTTGAAACTTACCTAACTTCTAGGTTGGATCAGATGATGAATTAAGACCTGGAAGGCTAAAAGTTAAGAGATTAGTGACGAGTACCAACCTTAGGCCTCTTGGATCTGTTCTAGGGTTTAAACACTCATGTATCTGTTAAGATCCGGATTAATCCTCGAGAGGTTGAGGAAAGTGCGAGGCTGATGTAGTAGGTATAAGGCTTAAGGATTATTCGACCCCGTTGCCTGCCCTTTGGTTTGTGGGACCTGGTAACCTAAGCACCCAAAAATCACACGCTAAGTCTGGTTCAGTGTGCTTAATAAAGAAAAATCATGCCAAAAGTGTTCTGGTCTGAAAAGCCATCTCAAAAATCTAGCTTAGGAGCGGCTCAACAACACAAGTTGATTGAAGGAGTTCCTAGTGTGAAGAGGTAGGAAATTACCGTCGAAGATGCATAATAACATATCATCTCCTTGGTGCTTGTCTCCTAGGATATCTAAATATCCTACTGGGGGCATGTAAGCACCTTGTGTTGGTTCAGGTACCATGGGCGGGATTATCTCGAAATGTCGATTGCTAGGGCCTGAATTTAGCTACAGAATGCCATGGGCAACACTATCCTGAAGTGTCAAAAGCCAGGGTTCTGGGGGTTGCCATGGGTGATGCTATCCCAAAGCATCCAAATCTAGGGACTCTTCAAGGATTGATGGTGGGGACAAGGAATCCGATACAAACCATGTTTAGGGCTAATTTAAGATTGGATCTAGGGAAATCTAGAAAGAAAAGAGAGAAAACCCTCCAAATGAAAAAATCTTCTCTATCTCTTTCTTACAAAAATACACTGGCAAACTGAACCTGGACATGTTACATCTATGCACGGGTGCTTTAACCGCTGGGGTCAACAAACCTTTGGGCAATTTCTGCGAGCCTTAGAAACCTTCGCAGCGGACTCAGGCTGAAGCTAATCAGGTCTGGATCTTGGTTGGTACTTGAGTACCTCTAGGCCCATTGTTGGTATTCCGATCTGATTTCTAGAGATGCAGCTAAGGCACCCTGACGATTACATCCGACTTAGCGACCTAGTTTGATCCATAAGATGTTTGCTAAGGGACTAGCAAAAGTTAGGTATAGAGGTATGATGGGAACACTATCATAGACCCTAACTGGCCACTTTTAGTCAGGTTTAAAAGATAAATGCTCCTACACAACCATCTGAGGGTTATAACTCCACTTCAGGCTATTTTGAGAAAAAAATAGAAAATTAGGGTTAATTATGTAATTTTAATAGCATATCATGAACACAAAATAACCAAGGGATTCGTCAGGGGTGAAATAAAGATCAAATGAGCATTCAAATCTAATAAGTAGGTCCATGCAAATAGAAATGGGGTTTTGCACATTTTAAGAACCAGTACAGTACCCAAAACCCTACTTTCAGATTCGCTTAAATTACTGAGGTTCTAGTCAAAATAAAATCCATCCAAACCTTCTAAAATTCATATAAAAATATTCCATGAGGTTTGGTATCCTTGATTTGACCTTTGGAACTCATGTTGACCTCAAATAGAGTCATAGACACAATTTTTCCCTAATTTAGGTTTCTATGCAAATTTCCTAGTTAAACTTGGTCAAAATTGAAATTTGACTTCACCACTAGATTCCTTGGGTCAAAATTAGGTTTGTACCAAAATTTGGGCTCAACCAAAGTCCATCTTGACCTAGCTTGCATTTTAATCCAATTAGACTCTTTCTCTCTCACATACGCCCCTAGCTTTTGAAATCCTTGCAATCAGGCCCCTAGGTTTTTTTTCATCTTTGTAGTGAGATCCTTACCGCCATTAGTGTAAACAAAAGCTTTACCGTTGAGATTCAAGTGAGGATTTCTCGCTTGATTCTTAATCAAACACCTCCAAAATTGAAAGGGAGATTCCTTAAGGAGTTCCCTTCCAAATGAACCCAGCCATGGACCTTGATTCCTTCCCAAACTCTCATGTGAATTCTTGGAAGATGCGGATATCCTATTTGCATGAAATTCTTGCAGCTTGAGAGCTTCTTCACTTGCTTGGAAATGTCCCCTAAGGCCTATAAAAGAGCCGACGATGCAATTCCGCTCTTCCTTAGTGAGTTATAGGCCCAAAAATACTTCATCTCCTCTACCTCCGACCGACTCCAAACTCGTCTCTAAAGACCTTCTCCCTCCGATCTCCTCGCCTACTACCACATAATATAGGCAGCAGGTCCGCCTTCCCTAGCTTCGTCTGCACCTTAGCGTACTTGTGAGGGGCTTCCTCTCCCTTCAGACGTCACCGCCCTGCCTCCTGGAGCCTCCATCTCTAGCACTAGCCAATAATAGCCGGTGCCATATTCACACCCCCTTCATCAAAAAAAACTCCAGTTCGACTCCGCATCTCCCCCTAACCTAATTCATTGACCCAACACCCGCATCAAGCGTGCCCTCACGCCCGTGCCGCTGTCATCTTCCATGTCTCTAGCGTACCACCGGTGACTTCGTGAAATTACCTCAACACACCAAACCGCTCCCTACCGTTCTCAAAAGCTCCATTGTGTCCTCACAACCAAAACCCCTCAAGTAATTGAGGGGATTGGCCTCTCACACGCTCCACCTAACATACACACCTTCGTACCACCTTCTCGACCACGCCAAACCTCCACACTCACTCGCACGCAACGCCACGACCACTAGCATGTTCGCCTTCACACGGCAATCCTCCTGAGTGCCTCTGACATGGTCGAGAGGCCATTCTCTCCTTTTCAAGTGACAGCCGGACCTCCGTCATTGACCCTGACTTCTCCGACTTCAACGGTAGTCCTCCAGCCACAATCCCTTCAGACCCCACCCCCAGGTGCTACGGATGACTCCCAGGACATCCTCCAGGTCTTCAATTTCAGTAGCAGGCGTCGTCTTCAACCTCAATCAGAGCCTTCATCAGTTACTGCTACATGAATGATGAAATCACGTGGATTAGTCCCACATCGTAAGTGGGAAGGTTCGTGATGTAGACACATCCATTTAGGTTAAAATGCCTATTTATACATGTTCCTAGGCTTAGATTTACATTCCATATTATAAATATTGCATAGCATGCACCATTCTGCATTTAGAGTAGTTGTGTATATTTTATGTTAATTGCATCCTTTTTGTGGTCAGGAGAGAAGGAGATCTACTTCGGAGCCTCGGATTGACGATCTGACCGTACGGATCTTATTAGGACAACGATTAGAGTCCAACACCTTCGAAATTGCCTTGATCGAAGTCTCGTAAGACCATATACAGTCCGAGGAAGATCAACGGCCAAGGGACTAGGTGACGTAATTCGGAGCTTCAAACGACAAATCTGACCGTGCGGATGGATTGGGGTCGACGATCGCAGCCCAATGGTGTGAAAATCGACTCAATCCAACCTCTGTAGCAGCCCCTACAATGTTAAGAAGATGGACGGCCCAGATCACGCCACATGGTGCAACCCAAGCCACCCATGCGCAAGCACATGCCACTGCACGCACACAGCAGCGCGGGTGCACGCCTGCGTGAAGGCATGCATGTGCAGCAGCGCAGCGGGCGCACGCGTGAAGGTGCACGACACAGGCACGCGGAGCGCACACTAACGCCGTGGTTGGTGGGCGCGTGGGCTGTCTTCAGCGACATTTACAATGGATCTTCAGCGACATTTATGACTATCACTAAATGCTCTATATACAAAGTTGATTCTTTCCTACACTATAAAAGGACCCCTACCACTCCTATTTTTCTTCATCTCTTCCTTTCTTCCTCTCACCACCTCCAAAGCTCTAAAGAGAGCTTGTCCCAAGTCTGGGATGCTCCTCTAGAGTAGAATCAAATATGTTTCCCTCCCCTCATCCCCATTCATGGAGCATCCCATGGTCGTCTTCTCACCTACTTCGGAAAGTAGATCCTCGCCGCAATGCCTTCCTGCCCCGCCCTCCATCCTCCGGCTTCGTCCTCGTTCATCTCGCTCCTCATCACCTTCGTTCGGGTGCCATCTGAGTGAGTTTTCCTCTAAGCAATCGTTGAGGGGGATTCTTCTCATTTCCATCTATCTTTACTTCTTTCTAGCGTAGTTTTTTCAGCTTCATAGTTGTAGAAACACTTGTTGACATATATGTGATTGTTTCTCTCTCTCTTATATTTGCAAGTAGATTAGTTAGATAAGATTTCATCGACCTAATCTCTTACTTGCTAAAAATACCAAAAAAATTAGAAAAGAAAAAAGCAACAAAAACAAATAAAAGCGAAACGTGAATTTTTCAAACAAAAACGTTCGCCTCCCCATGTTCAACCCGGGACCCTTTTGAGTTTCGTTTATAAATATTATCTGATCGATGGATTTTCTCGCGAATCGAACTGCGACGATGGGTTTTCCAAACTCGAACCCTTTACACGTGCAAATCCGCCACCATCATTTTGGTACCATTGCTAGGGAGGCAACGCTCTTTGATTTTTTTCACATTTTCCCACATTACTTACATATATTTCTAACCTATCTTTCTTCTTCGATTTATTGTCTTGCAGGAACCCAATCGAGGAGCCGAAGGCGGTAAATTGGAGTAAAGTGTGGGTAAATACATTTGTAAGTTTTCCCCCATCACCCCCACCCTAGATTTCAGTTCACCACACTAATAACTCAAACCCAAATCAACTTAGGTGCTTTTTATAAACCCTAGGATAGAACTAGTTGTTTGTTTGTCGCATATATATATATATATAAACTCTTCTCTTGTGGGATTTACTGAAAGTGACACACATTAAACACCCACAACTTTTGACTTAAGGTGCACTATTCCACTTTGATTCTACCACCTAACCGGGATCTGACCTATGGACCTAGTACATTTCAACTCAATACACAAGTGAGTAGAAATCTAAATAGGTTAAACATCTGTGTGCCTTAACTAAGTGATGCAACAGGCCAATTGATTGAGTTATTTGGGCCGCACCACTTAAGATAAAAGTGATTCATCGATAGCTTGCCACTTAGGGTTGATTTTTAGGATTGAACCTGGCACTCCACATTTTTTCTCCTGATTTCTAAAGGAATACATCATCACCAGTGCTTGTAAAACTTGGAGTGTTCTCTTGAACTTGATTGAATACACCTAAGATTAAACCCTAAAAGCTACTAAATAAGGTTAAACCCTAAAAGGTACATCATCAAATAACCTTGTTTCCAAACCCTGGTTGTGCACGCACACGCATTTGAATCAATCATTAAGGGAACAACCCATCTAAAGGGTCCATTACATTCCAAGAGCACAATCATCCCAAACCTAATTAAAACTGAGTAAACGTTGGCCTTAAGAATTGATTCGCTCTTCAAGGCTCAGATTGAAATTTTTTTCGATTAATCTCCTTCTACTGGTCCATCTAATGTCTAGCTAGAGGAGTAGCATCAAATGACTACGGCTGGGGGGTACACTAGGAACCAGAGGTGCAAGCCAAAGGAAGAACCTTCTCCCCAGCCCCTCCTTCTAACTGGTTGGATTGACCAGATAAAAGTAGACCAAATCGGTTATAATCTCAAGACAGGTCCTGGGAATCTGTAGGTCTTTAGGCTAACCCACCTAAGGACAAGGTTGATTGCTTGTATTGCAGAGATCCTTTCTTTCTTCTAATTTCCCCTCATATTCTACCATGTATCCTTCCATATCCTACACTCATTTCCCTTCTACCCTCCTACCACCACTTATACATAAGATGATTACTATCCTGACTTGGCTTATAATTACCCATCTACCAGCCGGGATAACTTTGATTAGGGATATGACACCAGACCTTAGTGTCTAGGGACTAACCCTGGACAACAAGACTATGATTACTATTCTTCCCAAAGCTACAATGATTATAGATCTCCACCCTTTGATGATTGAACCAACCCGATCTATAATCAAGAAGGATATGTTGATTATAACACTTACCCTCCCCAGTATTCCACTGAATATAGGTCGCCACCATTCTTTGAATAACCTGAAACGACCTACTATCAAAGAAGGGCCCGAGAACCTCAATATCTTGACTCCCCTAGATTTAACCAAAACCCATGCAAACCTGAACCAAACCATTCGATTCAAGTGAACCAGGTCCAAGACAAGGTGTTGGCTAACTTGAGGAACACCATCCAATCTTTAGAAGCTCAGCCAATACCATGCACTAAAGCATTAGAGCTTATGATCAAAATGATTGATGAACTTAATAGTTCTCTATTGAATTTGCTCCAAAATGTTAGGGATAGGGACCTGGGTGAGTTTCTACTTGGGAAATTATCGAGGTTGAGGATGAAATTTGTGGTTGCCCTAGTCCAGTCTTGGGATGATTCTTAAGATGAACCTCCTTCAGGAGAGCCAATGTCTGAACTTGCTTAGGTGCCTGTCAGGGGGGATACATATGCTGAGACCGGGGATGACCAGGTTGGGCTAGAGCAACCCATTGAGGATGAACCGAGTCTCTCACCCGAGATCCTAGAGCCAGGGAATGACGAAAAATATGTCTCCATGGACCATGAAATGACATATGATTTTGAGACATATATAAATGAGGATCATGAATTCTTTGATTCTGAGGGTAAGGATTCTCTTAGTGAAGTCTCACCAGAGCTTAAGGAGAATGATTTTAGTGAGACTAATGGGCTCAAGGAGCAAGATGAATCATTTGATAGCCTGATTATTGAAGATTATGATCATGCTGGAGTTAACTTGGACGATCCAAATCCTGATGATTCAATCAGTAGCCCCATTGCTCAACCACACCCTAAAGAGCTAAATTATGATATTTTTGATATCACCAGACCCAAGTCAATCCTAATTGAGCCACAATTGTTGGATTTGGGTAATTTAGATGGGGTGTACAACAATTTGGAGGTCTCGAAAACATTAATTTTAGAGGATAGGAAGTTGGAAATAAAAATCTGGGAAGCTACTTCTGAGGGAACTACGATTTCGGATCTAAGAGTTCCTATTGACTTGAAACCACCTACTTTTTACTAGGACCCTTACGATACCTTTGATGTGTGACCCAAGCTTGGAATAACTGATTATTTTTCTAAGTTGAACGTTAAGTGGGCATCTGAACCTAGTGAACCAAATCTACCTTTTGTCCAACACTTTAGTCTTGGGTTGCATACCACCAAACCGCAGACTCAGCCCTGAAAGCACAATAATCTTCGATTCTGGGTGATTTTTATCCAGAACCTAAGAACTACTAGACCCTGGGGCATGGGTCTGCATCACAACTTGGTCCACATCTATGGACATCTTCTGTTGGCAGGTTTGAGGATTAATCTTTTGATTTTGATTCTGACTCACACTTGTGAATTCTCAAAATCTTCTTTGTATGTATATTATGCCTAGTTAAAGATATTAAACTTAGCACGTGTGTATACTCTCCTCTTTGCAGAGTTGATCGGATTTTCACGAAATTCAGGTGATATTATGTTTACTCTGCCCTTTTCATGTCTTTATATTTATAATGAGGACATTGCATCATTTAGGCATGGGAGGTGGATAATTAATTCCTGAAATCATTTTGTTAACCTCGTAGAATTTCTTTTAGTTTCTTAAAAAAATGAAAATTCAAAAAGAAAAAAAAAGAAATTAGGAGAAGAGAACTTGGGCATTTGGAGGTTATTAACTTTACGAAACGATACGATAGAACCTGAACACTTAGATTCTTCAAGTCTTCGGGCTTAATTAGCTTGGGTGTCCACTCGAATGTGGACTTAGTCTCGAGTCCTCGCCAAGTAATTTTACTTTAATTTGGTGAATAAATTGGGATGATAAGTACACGACTTATCAACCCACCCTCTAATTTGAGGGGATTTTAAGTCTAAGCATCTACACACTATTTGCACTAACTCACTTTCCGATGGTTTTTATAGAAATTGGATAGGTAATGAACTATCTAGGGTGGTATGGCTGGCAAGTTGTCGGTAGTAGAAGCTCATCGACCGATTGTCCAGAGCCCAACCACACGACCATTCTCTTCATACTGCCTTTAGGTAAATCTTAAATCAAGGAAGCCACCTACTTAGGGAAAAGAAAAAGTACCCAAAAAGAAAAAAATAGAAAAAGGAGAAAATAAAAAAAAATAAAAAAATAAAACCACACTTCACCGCACGATTATGGCTGGCAAGTTACTGTGGGTAATAGCTCATTGGCCGGTTGTCCAAAGCCCAGCTCACAAAAATGCACAAATAATTCCCAAAACACTTAGGAAAGAAGAGGGGAAGTAGAATAAACTAGAAAGATATACACTGGATTCACCCTTGTGTTGACCCCATAAAAATTTAAAAGTAAGGAGAAAGCTATCGTTCGAAAAGATAAACCTTTAAGCAGAAACTCTTAAGGTCACATAGGGTCATAGAAACCTGAAGTTTGTTTTAACGATCGCCTAGTGAGTCTATCACCCTTTCACAAGATGCTTAGCACTTAGAATCCTTTTCGAGTCTTGGGCAAGTCGGGTAGTCGTAAAAAGTTATCCCGAAACTCTCAAACTCCAAAAGTCCAAAAAAATTAGAAAAGAAGAAAAATAAAAAATGTATCTTCCCTTTTCAAATAAGGCGAGGACTTAGGCCGTCTGCATTCTGACAGACACCCAGGTATTATTGAGTTTTCGTAGTTTAGGACCTTAGTTGAAATTTTCTATTGTTCATAAATGACTTAAGCCTAAGCGATTGAGTCCTAATTCTATTTTTATACATAGCATGTAGTTTAACTTTGCTAAGGACTAGTAAAAGATAGACATGAGGGTATGATGTAGACACATCCATTTAGGTTAAAATGCCTAGTTATGCATGTTCCTAGGCTTAGATTTGCATTCCATATTATAAATATTGCATAGCATGCATCATTCTGCATTTAGAATAGTTGTGTATATTTTATGTTATTGCATCTTTTTGTGGTCAGGAGAGAAGGAGATCTATTTTAGATACTCAGATTGACAATCTGACTATATGGATCTGATCAGGACGACGATCGAAGTCCAACACCTCCAAAATCACCTTGATCAGAGTCTTGTAGCACCATATGCAGTCCGAGGAAGTTCAATGACCAAGGGATTAGGTGACATAATTTGGAGCTTCAAACGACAAATCCGACCACGCAAATGGATTCAAGTCGACGACCGAAACCCAACAGCGTGAAAATCTACTCAATCCGACCTCTGTAGCAGCCCCTACAACGGAAAGAAGATGGAAGGCCCATATCGCACCATGTGGCACAACCTAGGACACCCATGTGCACGCACGCGCACAGCAGCACGGGCTCACACATGCAGAGGCATGCATGCTCAGTAGCGCAGCGGGCGCAGATGGGCGTGCGCGTGGAGGCACGCGACATGGGCACGTGGAGCGCACGCAGCGTAGTGGTTGGTGGGGTGTCTTCAGTGACGTTTGCGGCGGATCTTCAGCAACGTTTATGACCGTCACTAAATGTCCTATATACGAAGTTGATTCTTTCTTCCACTATAAAAGGACCCCTACCCCTCCTATTTTTCTTCATGTCTTCCTTTCTTCCTCTCACCACCTCCAAGGCTCTAGAGAGAGCTTGTCCTAAGCCCGAGATGCTCGTCTAGAGTAGAATCAAATATTTTTCCCTCCCCTCATCCCCATCCGTGGAGCATCCCGTGGCTGTCTTCTCATCCCCATCCTGCCCCGCCCTCCGTCCTCCGGCTTCATCCTCGTTCGTCCCGCTCCTCATCACCTTCGTCCAGGCACCGTTAGAGCGAGTTGTCTTCCAAGCGACCATCGAGGGGGATTCTTCTCATCTCCATCTATGTTTATTGCTTTCTAGTGTAGTTTTTCCCACTTTCATATTTGTAGAAACACTCGTTGACATATATGTGATTGTTTCTTTCTCTTTCTCTCTTATATTTTGCAAGTAGATTAGTTAGATAAGATTTCATCGACCTAATCTCTTTCTTGCTAAAAATACCAAAAAAATTAGAAAAGACAAAAATGACAAAAACAAATAAAAGAGAAACGCGGATTTTTCAAACCAAATGTTCGTCTCCTTGTGTTCGACCCAGGACTCCCTTTTGAGTTTTGGTTATAAATATTATCTTATCGATGAATTTTCTCATGAATCGAACTACGACAACGAGTTTTCCAAACTTAAACCCTTTACGCATGCAAATCCGCCACTATCAACTTACAACCACACATAAGAGGGAAAAGTGACCCCTGCTATTCGCCCAAGAACACAAGGGTCAGGTCCCTCTCACACCTCTACGCACTCCTCGCCTGCCTACATGCCGGTGGGTTTATTCCCTAGTTCGAATACCCGATCATTGACCCAATTGTCCCTTGGGTCTGAGAGAAGAAGAAAAAGAAGAGAGAGAGGAGGGTTTTTCCCTTCGCACCTATGTGTTGAATGGGCTATCGAGGAGTTTTAAGGAGTAATTGTCGTAGCAAAGCCTCAATTGCTCGAAAATAATTAAATTTATAACTTAGATTCTAAAATGGAGTCCAAAGTCAATCACAGGGAGCAAATATAGAACTCACACAATAATCTTCATTTAAAACAAATGAGCACAATCAATTGATCAAAAAATAGACATTCAATGAATAAATATGGTCAAATTGCTATTCAATGAAGCTCAACAAATCATGGAATCAAAAAGAAAAGAGAATCAAAGCAATGGTAATTTGAATCACCACTTATTCTCTTTAATTAAGCATTCAATTACTCAATTTATTCAAATTAAAATTCAATGTAAACTATAATACTTAAATCATTCAACAATGCTTAGAGTAATCGGATCAGACATCTTAAATGTCACAAGCACAAGGCTAAGGCTCTCTAAGAGCCTTTCTTCTTTCACACCTCTCTTTCTTTATTCTTTGCCAAAGCCTTCTTCTTTTCTTCTTCTTAAAGCATCCTTCTTCTTTCAAAGCCTTCAATGCCTTCTCAAGCATAGAGCACCAATTTCCTTTAGTAGCTAAGTGTCACATGGAGATCTCTCTCTGCAGCATAAGGCCAAGCCCTCAAGAGCAAAACCCTCCCCCCTCCTCCTCACAAATCCTTCCTCTCTCAAAGACCCAGGCTTAGTCGAGTATTCAGGCATGCACAGTAACCAGGTAAACAGGCATGTACAGGGACCAGGGTTGCGGGCGTGCAATCGCAAGCAAGGAGTCTCATAGGCAGGTAATCGGTGAGAGGGTGTATGGGGACCTGACCCTTGGTGCTTGGGCAAAGAAGCCACAGCACAAATTCCATTTAAGTGCTACATTTGGTATGGAATCCCACGATATGGGACTAAAGCGCCACTACTTCATGCAAACACAACAGTGGCTACTTCGTCGATTAGACCTGCTAGCTCTAGTGTTATTGTCCAATTGAGGCTCCAGACGATGTCCTAAGGCAAGTCCGCAGCACCTGGGGGTATTGATTTGGTTGGAGACGGCCGAAGCATTGTAATTGGAGCCGGAGATGATAGCGACGATGGCGGTGGAAGGTGGATACCTGAAAGGAGGAATAAGGCCTCACGACCACGTCAGAAGTGTTCAGGAGGGTCGCGCAGATGTGGTGAACATGATGGTGGTGGTCCCTTGGTGGATAGAGGTTGGGTGTGGTCAGACGGTGACGGAGAAGGTAAGTGAGGGAGGTGGAGTTCGGTGGGGCAATTCAGGGAGTTTTTGGTGGAATTAGGTGAGGGGTTTTGTGCGAATGGATAAGGCGGAGCTTTTGGAGGTGGAGCGGAGGTGTTTCGTGCAATGTGGAGTGCGGGAGGCGTTGCCAAAGCTTTGTCAGAGTGAAGGAAGACGGAGGGAGAGAGGCGTGGTCTGTGGTCGAAACTAGAGTTTAAGGAGTGGGAAAGAGAGTAGAGGGGAAGAGGAAGTGAGGGAACCTAATGTTAATGGTCGAAAGGGTAGGAGGGCACTGGCTGTGATTGGCAGACACCGTGGAAGAGAACACCTCCGGTGGAAGGAGCAGCGACGACGAGGGGGTTTGGAGGCTCCTGTTGTGGTTGGCAAGGAGTAGAGGAAGGAGATGAAGGCGTTCCCGCTACCTATGGTATGTGGCAACAAGCGAAGGAGGTTGGAGAAGAGTCACCGGAGCTGCGGCAGAGGTGGCCGGAGTGGGAAGAAGTTGAAGATTTGCAGCCAAAACTGAGCTAACTTAGAGCGGTTGTGCATGAGGAAGCTTTATAGAGCTTCAAGGCGAGCTTTAAAATAGGAAACAAGCCTAATTGGCTTGCTTAAGAATTAAGAAAAACCCACTGATCTCATGGGTTCGCACGGTCAATCAGATGTGATTTGGGATCCAAGAATGGTCCCAGATGATTCTCCTAGGTGTGAACATCAATCCCATCAAATTTGGTGGGATTTGATGAAGATTCAAGTAGGTTTAGGAGTGGTCAAAGGTTGCCTGGAGGTCGATTGACCTCCAATGGCGGTAAGGACCGATCTGCAAAGAAGATGAAGAACTTAGGGGGCTATTTGCAAGGATTTCAAAAGCTAGGGGTGTGTATGAGAGAGAAAGAGTCAAACTGGACCAAAATGCAAACTAGGTCAAGATGATCTCAGATTGGGTCCAAATTTCGATATAAACCTAATTTGGACCCAAGGAATCTAATGGTGAAGTCAGATTTCAGTTTTGACCAAGTTTGACTAGGTAATTTGCATAAAAATCCAAATTAGGGCAAAATTATGTCTATCTCTATTTAAAGTCAAAATGGATTCAGATGATCAAATCAAGAAGACCAAACCTTAAGGAATATTTTTTTATGAATTTTAAAGGGTTTAGATGAAATTTATCCTGACCAAAACCTTTGTTATTTAAGCAGATCTGAAATTAGGGTTTTAGGCTATGAATCAGTTCTTGAAGTGTGTGAAACCCTGTTTCTATTTATGCAGACCCTCCTATTAGACTTTAATGTTCATTAGACCTTAGATTAATCCCTCGAAAACCTCATGATTATTCTGCATTCATTATATGTTGTTAAAACTGCAGAATTAACCCTGATTTAATGTATTCTTCTCAGAAAGGATATACAGTGAGTTATGGTACTCAGGCGACTATGTAGGAGCATTTGTCAATTAATCATATCTAATTAAAGCTAGTTATGGTTCATGATGATGTTATCATCACTTTTCCCTCTACACTTAGCCGATTCTTGAGAGGCCTTTCCCTCTGTGGTATTGTGCTATGCCTCTCTTGTGAAGCTTGAAAGAAGAAAGAAAGCAAGAGGCCCTTATGCCTCTTGAGGTTGCTGTAGCGGCTTACACTTAAGCCGTATGATGCTGGATTCCATCATCTGATCTCTGCAAGTGCCTTAGTCTACACACTATGGAAATATTTGATAAACTTGGTTGATGTGGATATTTGGTTGAGAATTACTGTTCAATTATTTGAGATACTTATGAACTTAATTTCAAGGGTTAATTTGGTGATTCAAAGTACCATTTTAACCCAATTTTTTTGCACTATTACTCTGATCTTATTGAAATATCATTTTGATTAATTATTGCTTTCAACTACTTATATTTCTTCAAATTGGTGAATTTAAATTGCATCTTTGCTCCCTGTGACCGACCTCGGACTCTATTTTCCTGAATCTGAGCATATAAACACTACAAAAAAGATAGCCTTTAGTGATAAATTAGATAGTGGCATATAATGCATTTGCTATTAATTCCTTTAATTTAACAGCAAATTTTTTATATATGCCACTATAACATTTTATCAAACGACAATCACTATTAACGTCAAATATATCTGCCGCTATTGCCTTTGATTTAATGGCAATTATTGCTTATGACACTATAATATTTTTGTCAAACAACAATTGACATTAGTAGCAAATATATTTGCCACTATAACCTTTGATTTAACGGTAACTTTTACTTATGCCACTATACTATTTTTTTCAAATGATAAATTGGTGTAGGTGAAATGAGATCACTATTTTATTTTCAACATTTTTTTTTAATAATATAAAGAGGAAAAAACTAAATTCAAACAAATCCCTTTAAACGCAAAAAAAAACTTCTGGTTTCATTTAATGTTGAGATACATATAGGTGAGAATTAGACTAATGTCACAATAATGTTGTAAAAAAATATTAATTAATGCATCAATATATAATTTAAAATGTACTTTAACAAAAAATATTCATTATTTGTAAAAAAAATTAGAGTAAATATTTTGAGAGCCATTATTTCGAAACATCTGATGATACCTTAATTCGTCTCTCCCAAATGTCCCAAGCCCGTCTCCACAAAAACTTACCCCCACTCGCTCAAAACCCCGTTTCCTCCCCCCATCCAAATCCCAATTCCCCCTGCGACCTCACTCCAAATTCAAATCGCCTCGCTCTCCCAAGGCTCGCAACCATCCCTTTCCCCTACGATCTCTGCCAACCCCTCGCGATCTCCGTCAGCTTGCCTTTCCCACTCCCTCCCTCCCCCAATCCCCTTCACCATCGACCTCACCGCCTCCGACACATCGAACTCCCCCAATCACAACTTCTGTCGCTATCCTCTCCCCCGACGACCTCTACAACCGAAAACTCTTGAGTGCGCACCCTCATCCCCACCCTCATCGTCGATTACCCTCATTCTCAACCTCCTACTAGTCTCCAACCTCAACCCACAACATCCTCATCAATCTCACATGCCTTCTTGTCACCGCTCTCCTTAGGAACTTCTTCGGGTCGCTCACTGTAAGGTAGGTTGGCCTACCCAGGTTTGCTAATCTTAGAATTAGGCTTTACCTTCCAAGTGGCTAATGTCATGGGTGCTGGGAAGAGATTTACTTTCCAACATTATTAATGGCTGCTATGGGAGAATTCAACACTAGGAAAACATATGAGGTCTGTGTTTGTTGCTTCATCAGTTGTAGGGACCTAATGCACCTCATATCATTAATTAGGCCTTTTTTATCTGCACAACCTAGTTATGGCATGGATTTTAGCTTTTGGTTTAATGATTAATTGGACAACAAGAGTTTCTTCAAATAGGCTTCCAAGATTATTTGCTTTATCCATGGATTATGAGGATTTTCTTTCTTCTTATTGAGACTCAGAAAATAGTTGGGCTATTGGAAGCTGGTTGCCAATTGTTATGAGTATTATCCCCAATTGGCAAGTTCCAGATTTCTTGCAACCCCATGAAGACTTACTACATGTACAACCAACTCTTGGTGAATCGAACAAGTTCAACAAGGTGACAACTTCTTTGTTAGGTCAGCATAACAAATATTTTGTAAATCACCAAGGGGCATTGATGAGGATCTAAAAAACATTTCCAACTAATTTTTAAGAGTAAAGCTCCTTTCAAGATCAAGATTTTTGCTTGGTTCTTAAGACATAAACATCTTATGACAAATGTGTATAGGCAAAAGTTTGCCCCTTATTTGAATCTAGCTTGTATCGTCTGTAGGTTGGCCAAGGACAATAGACATTTGTTTCTGAATTTTCCTCTCAAGGAAATTTGGCATAAAACCCATGTCAGTTCGATGACAAAACATATGAGGATTCCTTCTGCAAGAGTTCCACTTTAGGTGTGGATCTTGACTAGTAGGTTTCAGGTCAAAGAATGAAATAGTGACACCATTAGCTATTTTGTGCATTTCTAAGGGAGAAACATTTAGGTGGATTTTTTTTTCTAAAATTAAATAGGACGATTATTGGGCTAGTCATCACCCTATTTCAATATATAAAAGAAATGGATTACACCATAGACTATAGATTAGATGCCCACATCACCTTAGTTGCATTTACACAAAAAAAAAATCAACATAAAAAAGCTCTAGACTTAAAGATTCAATTTTTTCATTGGAGCCTCTTTAAAAAAAAAAAAAGAAGTTTTTTTGGAGTCACAAGCACACAAAACTGCAAGAACATGCACTCATTCAAACTTTGATCGGTAACAAACTAGTCTAATGGAAACATGGGTAATAGGAAGGCTTCGCCAAAAAAGCCTCCAAAGATGTGCATACCACCAATCTAATCGAGACCTTAGCTGTGTTTTTTAAAGTTTAGAGGAGTTTCTTTGTAGGTGATTTCATCTTGTGCATACCATAGTAAACTAGGGCATTTTGTGATTTTAGTTTTCATGTTTGTTTTTTCATGTACTGCAAATTTCTGCTTTGTGCAAGCCTTTTTATTTTTACTTTTTTAAGAGAATTAAAGAGCCTGAATATAGGCCTTTCAGTTTATAAACCAACATCCATACTTAAAACAATTTCTTTAATGTTATCATGTTTCCATAGAAGTTGAAAGTCTATTTAAAAGGTAGTTAATCATAATTTAATCTAGTTATGCTAGAACTTGCATGATCGTTGTACACATTAGGGTGATGATTAACACAATAAACAACATAGGCGAATTAAGATTATCTTGTGAAACATAGGCACATGACTATAGCAAAACTAGGAATAAAAAGCAAATTGTATGTTTGCTATTATGCTTTTGTGTTTTATGTGTTTGATATCTTTGTATTGTATTGTTAAGAGGAAACATAAACTTACCATTACTTGGTTCTTTCAAGATCCTTAGGTTGTTTCTGGTTCATATGATATAACAATCAAAATTTGGGACCTGGCTACTAGTAATTGCCTATCTGAACCATTTAGTTGCATGGCTTGTCATGCTCTTGGTGTTTACATTTATCTTTGACACAATACCCAGCTAGCTTAAATTTGCAAACAAATCTATGTTAACTTTAGCTAGTTTGGGCAATGGCTTTACATCCCCATGAGTATGTACATTTAATCCTTGATTAGCACATCTGTATGAGAAAATTGCACTGGAATTTGCTTCTACTAAATTGGGGTGTGCATATCTTATTACCACATCCTTATTTCCAATTCATTTTCTTATTCCTTCTTTAGGCAATCTTTTGTATCAACATCAAAATTTTATTGATAAGATGTTGGGTGAAAAAATGGCATTTATGAACCTTAGGAAATAAGTTGGTAATGGAATATGATGTCACTAAATTGATCTCATCCACAAGTATTGATTCCCTAGAAACTATTCTTTTGTCAAGCTCGTGACTTTCAATATCGAAAGGGTTCCTTGGAAACTGATTGTATGTTCAGCACTAATACAATTCTTAAGTCTTCTCTCATTTATTGTAAATTGACTGTATGTCATTTGGAAACTCTTTTATCATATGACATTTTGCAAGAACTTATCCCTTCTTATCATAGTAAATATGAAGTTCAAATCTTTAAAAGTATCAAAAATCTCCATTTCTCCTTGAATTCGATCTATGTCTATGCCTCCGATTCCACAACATAGGCATCATCACAAGAACTCCCCACAAGAACTCTTCTTATGCTAGCAAGAGCATCATCACCATAGGCATCACCATCACTCTCTTTGATGTAAGCATTTCCAATCGGTATCTGCATCACTTTGCAAGTCAGACATCAAGGGGGATGGAGGAGGTGAGAACCTACCCTTGTCCCCCTTAGAAGCTAGAGAATCGCCATTGGATCTCTTTGATAGAAGGAATTATCCAAGAGGTGGAACCACCTCTAGTAAAGATTAATAGAAAAAGGCTGCCTAACAGGTAAAGCCGCTGCTATTATTTGGAACTAAGTAACTGGCCCATGTTGCAATGAGGACATTGCCCATTTAAGTTGGGGTTGTTATAATGTCCTCGACAATAGTACCATAGAGGAAACTTAGAAAATCAAGTAGCGAGTTATATGGATTGACGATAACAACTTGGTCACTTAGGCTTAAACATTGTGGATAGTTGAGTTAGGTCCATTTAGCTACCCAAAAAGCGATTAGGGTACTCTTTCAAGAAAAACAAAAAAAGAGAGAAAAAGCTATGAGGGTCATTTTTCCAAAATGAGGCCTAGGTCTACAGCCAGGTCATCAAAGTTGTGTTTACTAACTTGCTCCATTTGATTTATTGCACGTGTCACTTGACAAATTACTTTGCTAGTAACAGGTAATCTGCTGCCCTTTTGAATGATTCATTGAATATATTTACCATTATTAAGCAACTAAGGCATATTCAACAAGTTTTAAAATTCTGCATGGATAACTTCTTTCAAAAAAAAATTCCAATCATGACCGATGTGACTTAGGATTTGTAGCTGACCTTTGCAGTTAGTGCCAATATGCAACCAAGAACTGTGTTTTCCTATGCTTGACAAGAGTCTAGGGTTGACTCCCATCACTGTTACATACGAGAATTTGGAAGAGCAAACACTCAAAATAAAAGTAATGACATTTGCAGTATGTTGAAAAGATGCACATAGACAATGAGTCAGATGGTTTAGATTATGAATGGAATGGCTGTCTCTTGAGAAGTATTGAATAATTTTGTATCAACACTTACCAGGGAATTAAATTGCTGAAGGGTGATATAATGTTGTTGCTCGTTTTTCATGTTGCTACTTAGCAATCTCAACTGCACTAGATGTTACTACCTATTTTTACTAATTATATCAAGGTTATATGCAATGAAAGTTAGAACAGTTTAAGATGATCCAGATGTGAAACATGATTCTTTATTGGGAGTTTTGTCTTGTTAAAGTTAAACTACGTAAAAATCTTAGTTCCTATAAAAAATAAGATTGTAATTTAGAATTAGGTAATAATGCGGTTTTGCAAAGTATAGAGGAGAGTGGAGCTGAATGTAATTTGTAATGCTTGAAGCAAATTGAACTGAATGACAACTCTATGAATAACTCTGTGATTGGGCAGTTGGAGGATGCAATTGATCTTAAACAGACCAGTAGTGCCAACCGTGAGCCAATCTCTAAGGAAAAAATGCTCATTGAGGATCAAACATTGTACATTATAGACAGGAGATGACAACTCTTTCAATCAAAGATTCAAGAGTGGTTGTTCATATAAGAAGATCAAGAGCCAGTGGAAATTATAGAGGTTAAGAAACGGCATGGGTGAAGCAACAATGCTATCCCAAATGCTTAGCTATGCTTACAGGAGTTTTGACAGGCCAAAAGTCCCTCACCTATAATAGTCTGATGGAGATTACTTTTGTAGTATGGAGAATAGGGTGGAGGGTATGAGAGAATCTCATAGGAGCATTGACCAATGTCATGGGTATCTCATTGGGATTGAAAATGAGATCCCCAGTGACTATCTTCAGAATTGTCTGCAACATGGGGCAGTGGTCTTCATCTGAGGCTACAACTCAGATCTAGGAGGTGGTGCATCATCTTATCAAGGATTGTTGGTCGGCAATGTGCTTGTGTGGTTGAGATTGAAGAGTGCGACGGTGCTGGAGAAGCAACGACACTTATGGTTCGAAGGCATATGAGCTGTGGCGAAACTGTTGGAGGGGACCATTGGCAGTGCCCTGTGTGAATTGTTCCTGGGAGAAGAGGGTGAAGGGGCAGGTGTTGAGCCCTGATCTGGAGCTACTGTTGATTTGGATAGAAGGTGGATGAGTTCCCACCTTGGTTTGATTGAAGAGAAGGTGTATGGTGGCAACTTAAAGCTGTGAAGATTTGAAGAGGAGATAGATATCATTCAGATCTAAAAGACACTGTCAGGGTAGATTTGGGTGATAGTGCTCTGTTTGTCACAACGCTCAGTTTTGACCTGTCTTGATTTGAGTGGTGCATGTGGGATTTCCAGAACTACAGGGGAGGCTGATGTTGCTAATTGTTTGTTGCTGGAGCAGACATGTTCGTTCTGGAAGCAAAGACAGTTGTACGAGGGTAGGTGCGGTAGCGCTATCGAAAGATCAATGCCATTCTTGATTGAATCAATACAAAGTGCTCTGCTGCTGCGGGTGTTTTAAGTAGCAGCAGGGACATTTGTTTTGGAGGCAAAAGTAACTTCATTGCATTTCATATTTTGCAGCAACAGTGAGTGTTGCTTGGTTTCTTAGCTGTATGACTGGAACGATGAGAATCAAGTTTTCAAGCATAAGATTATTTACGAGGCTACCTAAATTTTGCTCTAAATGTTCTGTGATTGGTCATTCTTTTCAAAATTGTAGAAAGAGGGGAAATGAACAAAATGGACAGCATGCTAAGGGAGAAGTAGCGGTTCGGTAGAAATGTATTGCATTGTATAATGGGCAACAGCAACATCTGTGGGGTGGGAATTTGAAATGGCAGCCAAAGATAGACGTCAAGAGGCAACATGGGCATGCAAATTCCGACTCTAGTCATTAGGGGCTTGGTGGCAATATAAAAAACATTTAGCAGCAGCAGCAATAATATGGAAATCATGCTGATGGTGTTAAATTGCATCAGCAGCAACAACACATGGGAGTGGAGTTGAGGCTACAACAATCAATGGTTGGGTAGCAACATGTTGGACAAAAACAGAGCATCAAGAGGGATATTGGGCAACAACCAAAAAAAGCAGCAAATGAGACCATGCTTTGACTTGGCCTCTGCACAAGGGGCATACAAGTTCTACCATTTCTAACTTATTCTTAACAAGCAAATTAGATGTGTTTGGGCAAATTTCTGCATTTTCAGTCTTTGTATATGCCATCTTGAGTTGTTCTAGACAATGCGAAAATCGATAACTCGTCCCATGCATGTATGGATGGCAACCCTTGTATTTTCATATTCTCATTATTTTCAGTTTCTTATTCTTGACAATTTTTAATAACTAATTTCTAGCATAATTGTATGTGCTGAGAGGCTTTCTTTGTTGATTCAAATAAGCTTGACGAAGAGGATTTCTAGAAGTAGAACAGAGAGTTCTACTCATTTGCAGGTTATAGTAAGATAGAGCTCAGCAAAATGTATATCAGTGAAAATGTATGGTAGATCAGTGATGGTAAGATAGATCATTTATGGTAGATCACCATAACCTGATCAGGTTATGGTGATACAGCAGGAATAAGCTTGTAGCAATGTTTTCTCTTTCATTGACTCCTAATACCTTTCCAAAAAAAAATCCTACTATAGCCAACATCTCTTATGAATAAATTTAGTGGCAATCTCTGGAACTTGTATGTTTTGATTTGATGCCACATCAATCTATGCATAGCAGGTTTTGATTTTAGCACCAAAATGAGTCTTTCACTACAACATGTCATGTAGTGGCCTATGTCCATCTATATATTTACCTATATAAATGGCTCACAGGGCTCTTACAGATAATTTTTTAGATAGTTTTCATCTTTAGCCATGCTCGACCAATGTATTTTTACCAAATAGCATCATAACTAGCTATTTCTCTTTTGTTATTCTGAATAATAGCAACTATGCTTACTAGTTGGTACAATTTTTTTTTAGAGGTGTTTGCAGATTCTTTAGTTGAGAAGGCATATGATAACTGGATGCATGTCATAGAATATGATGGCAAGGCTCTATTGGAAACTAAGCAGAGCAAAAAGACAAGCAACTCTAAAATGGATTCTGCAATTGCTCCAGGAAGCTATGGTTCTTATGATCAACAAGTTTCCTTGCCTCACCTACTAAGTTCTACTACTTCAGATGCATTTTCAATAGAATCAGGCTTGGTTGTTGGAGGTAATCATCCCAATGACTTAATCCTAGGAAAAGGAATTAGTATATGCCTATTCTGACTCTGAAATACCATTTTTCATGGTGGAATGATTTAAGACTGCTCAATTTAGCCATTTTATATCAATTTCAAGACATATCTGCATTTCATCTAAAATTAAGAAATTGAGTAAGTGTCCAAGACCCCCCACCTTTGCATTCCATTTGAACTGCCACATGAACATCCAAATCATTAGAAACTTTGATTTCCACAGCAGTCTATATACCACTTATTACCCTTTCCTAATTTGTCCAGTAAATGGCCCCCAAGAGGAGCTCTTTTAATAAGCTTTTCATGAAAATGATAAAGGTGATGTCAATTTAGAGGACTTAACCAGTTTAGAAATAAGAAGCCTATTTGAACAGTAAAAGCCATTGACAAACATAAGCTTGTTTTGAGATGATGAAACATTAGATTGTTGTAGAATATGACGACATTTCTAGAATTTTGGAAATTAAGGAGGTTCATTTTCAATGCACCACTTCATCAGGTACCGTCACAATCCCATAAAGTACTTGCAACATGGCAGAGATGGCCATAGACAGAATCAAAGGTTGGGATTTTGAGCTTCTTCAGGCAGCAAGGTCAATTAAGATTCTGACGAAAACTTTGTTCATGTCCTAAGTTTTATCCTTACTTATTGTGTTGTTCAATAAATGAACTTGCAAGACACCTCTAATCCAATTTAGAAATTATTTTCAGGTTATTCTAAGAGTTATGTTTTAATAGTTAGAGTTGTTGCTGCTGCTGATTTGTTCATGAAACTCTAAGGATGGGATAAAAATCATCAAACAGCTGCTGAAGTTCCAGAATAGTGCTGAAGTTTCAGAATATGCTATTTGTTACTGCTGTAATCATTAATCCTGAAGCTTTGAAGATCTATTAGAATTTTTAGATGATTGAAGATGTGATCTACTGATACTTGGAGTTTTATTTTTTGGTTGTATTTTTATTTTTTCTTATATTTTCTCTTATATTACCCCTAAGAGGGAAATTTGTATTTTAATGATTTCGGAGGCCAATAAAAAGTGTTGTTATTGTACTCTATTGTTTCAGGATTAATAAATTGAGGTTGCTTGGGCCCTATGTTTAGGGTTTCTTAAAAAAAAATTCTCAATAAAGAATATCAATAGTGGAAATAAAATGATATAATAAGAAATCATTAAAGTGAATGATCAATAACAATTAAATGACAAAAGAAATTATCATAAAGGTAAATATTTAGTAATGATTTCGTGGCATAAGAAAACATCATTAAAGTAAATCAATAGTAACAATTTAGAGAAATAATTACTACTAAATAATATCAATAAAGTTAATTAAATGGTAAAATAAAGTATTACTAAAGTAGATCAATAGTGATAATTTACTAGCATAAAAACAAAGCTATTAAATGAAGTATATAGCGATACTAATAGCGTCAATTAAATTACCACAAATATAAATCAATAGTGGTAAAATAATGGTAAATAAATTATCATTAAAGAAGATCATTAGAGATATTATTTGCGATAATTAAATTGTCACTAATATCAATGATTTAACGACGATTGTACAATTGTCGTTAACCTTTTAGTGACATCAACGAAGGTGGCAATTAAGTGGTACTTATTTTAAACGTCACTAATTACATATAATGGCAAATAAAAAACCTATAGTGACAAATATTAAATGTCGTTAATGCTTTTTTTTTTTTAGTGAAAATTAAATGATTTGAATGATTTTGTTCTATACTACAACGCATCTCTTAAATAATGACAATTTCACTCAAACGATGCTAAAAAGTGAGCAGATCAAAATATGATTTAAAAAGAAGTGATTTTTATGTTGTTGCAATGTGTAACAAAAGTTTAACTTTTAAAGATTTTTATCGACTTCTATAGTGATAAGTCGAGTCGATTCACAAGGTGGAAAAGTGTTGATTTGAAAACCCAACATTTAATGCCTTGTTTCTTTTTGAAATTTTGGTTTTGTGATTTTTTTTTCTTTTTTGATTAGAAGAAAATAACACGCAAATCAAATCTTTTTTAGTTACGAGAGAGAAAATCAATTACTTTCAACCAACTAACAAAACTAAAGGATATGAAGATGGCTCAGGAATTGAAGTCACAGGCACTACAGTGGATGGCTTGTAATCAACCATTAAGTAAATTCACACCCAACAAAATCAAAGGTGGAATAGAAATGTAACTTTCAATGCTATATATAATGTTCCAAGTTCAATAAAAAGATGCTTAATCTAGAAAATTTACAAAAACAAAAAACCACCAACTATCAAAAGCATGCAAGAAACTAAAAGAGAAGAAAGCTTATGAAAGGAGATCACTACAACAAAAAAAGTCAAAGGTGAAATTATAAAGATGATGAAGAATAAATCGTCATTATATGACTTACCAATGCATAATTTATTCATTGCCTTATTTGTTGTTATATGAGACGTTAAATTTATAACGTATAATATATTCGTTGGTAAATTTAAATAATGAATACAATTGTTATTTTCACTTTATTTTAATAATAATTTTTTTCATCTTGTGAAAAATATACTAACGATTAATTTTACATAATGTAAATAGAATAAAAAAATTATTAATCCTTTAAAACACTCATAATGTATCATACTTATAATGTATTTTGATTGCCTATAAAATAAGTAATTCTTTTAAAATATTTCACACAAATTAAAATTTACCAATGAAAATTTTATAGAAAATGCACATAAAAAATTGTGAACAAGTTTCATTGTAGCATATATTTGAAGGGACTAAAAATTTTTTATTTTCTTCATCATGAAGAAACTAAAAACAATCCGACAATCTAAAATAGTCAAAATTTTGAAATAACTACCAACTTACCCTAAAATAGAGGTACCACAGTAGATATGATCTTCATAAAAAGGTCTACTACAAAGTTTTACTTCATGAATAAAAGAACGATGAAGGCACATGTATAACATCTTTTGCGAAGCTAAGTTACTTGTTAAACAAGAGATGAAAATTCCAACATTACATCCTTAGAAGGAGACTACATAAGAAAAAGTCATTACCCCGTAAAAGAAGAGAGAAAATACTCACTATAATAATTCCCACTAAGTACCAAGCTATATTAATAATGATGGAATTCTATTATCATTATTAGAATCCCAAATCAACTTGTACTCTCTCAACAACCCAACATCTTCATGAAGGCGTGTGCCTCGCAACCTAGAAATAGGCATCAAGTTGTGCATCAAAGTTCCCTAGAATATCCATTATTTGAGTAAAATCCACTATTCTTTGACCGTAAAGTATAAATGACAGAGGATTAATAGGGATTTGAAAGGTTGTATTAGCTTTCCACAAAACTCACAAAAGTACCTTGCATGATGGGAAACTTTCATTTTCTTAACCTGCATGCACAAACTAGCACCATATCTGGCACTTGAATATCCCATAGAAATGCATGTTAATGTAAAAACACAACCATGTGTTAACAATAAATTACAAGTGCGAATAGATAGAACCTTCTTAGTTTACTTCATTTGCAAATAGAAAAATGAAGGAATGTACTCCACGTATGAGTAGGGTAAATGTATAAAACAAATGGGGTTAACACCAACCGAAAATTTGATAAAATTTCTCCTATTTTATCATGTTTTCCTAAAATCCTGTACTTGCAAGAGAGCCCGTGCATGCATACCAAGAATACTATGGTGGGCATACCCTACAATCAATAACAAACAAAGCAAAAATCAATAATATAGTACAAGTGGACACACCTCGCAACCACAAGGTAATAAAAGCACTAAAGAAAGAAAACGACCAAACACACATCAAGCAGTGATCATTATAAATCATTGTGCTAACTTCTATTCTACATATCCAGATTCTTTTCTTGAAGATTTAGGTCTAGCATTTTTATAACCAAGTAGGAGCTTCCTCAAGAGCATTTTTTATGTTAATGAATTCAAAATTCCTTGTCTTTCATTTTAGAAGGCGATTGGTGAAATCATCAACCGTGAGATGAAATATAATACAAGATCCCTGAGCATATTACAGGGTATTCCTGTAATTCCACCAAAGCAAAATAAGTTTATAGTAAAGTACAAAAGGATATTATGTCAGTGAAGCATAAATATGGTAAAGATGCCCTTTTTTTTATTTTTGAAAATGAAGGGAATGCTATCAAGAACGATAGCAAATCAGGAAAAGAATTTTATTAACTACTCCGATGTATTGTGTTTACATGTATACTCTAAGCTCTCTCAAAAGAAAAAATATCCCTCACTATATATTTACATCAATAGACAAGCCTTGAAAGACTTGTCGTTACGGGCATGCCAAATACACCAAAGGGTAGCTGCCATCTTCACATGAGTTGAATTCCTCACCGTAAAACTATTCCATAAGTCATCCCATGACAGCATAGAACCACCACAGACTTTGCGTCATATTGTATCAGTCAATATGCAGGTAGATAATAAGTGCTAGACATTTTCAATCAGGAAATTACAAAGAGGACACTGCTGTAACTGAGCGCGAAAAATTGTCGTAAATCTGCAGTAACCAGTCCATCACACCTGGAAAGCCAAAGGAAAATTTTAATTTTCTGAGTGTACACCAAATCAATCGAATCTCGACTGTCTAATATGTGTCCAATGATTTCAGCATATGCAACAGCCACCGTGAAATTTCATCTAGTCTGTCCTCTTCTCCTTGTGGTTGGAAATCACATAAATCCTGCTGAAGTCGACATCTCTCTTCAGCCAACCGTCCACCCTGTCTGATTTACTGTCACATAAATTCCAACAGTCCTTACAGAAGCTATTTTATTCGTTGTTGCATTAAAAACTATAGGAACTTTGCTCTCCAGTATGCCTAATGTGGACCATTCATCAGTCCAAATCTTGAGCTTACCGCCATCTCCAATTATCAGCTTGAATCTATTTTTATTCTCTTGCACAGCTTTCTACACCGAATTCCAGAAAGGTGACATTGGGCTGCAACGTGAAATTCAGAGTGTGTGATGTCCCATAAGACGTCTGGATCAGAGTACTCCACTGTTTCCCGCTGTCCGCAAACAACCTGACCATTCATTTCATCAACAGAGCGTCGTTAAATTCTTGCAATGAACGAATGCCCATACCACCTTGTTTCTTTGGCAAGCAAATCTTCTGCCATTTCACCGGTCGAAGAAATTTGCTTGTGGCAGCAGCCCTTTCAAAAAAATCGTTTGCGCAAAATATCAAGTCTTTTTCTAACTAATTCTGGAGACCTGAAAACAGAGAAAAAAAATACCAGGATGGCGGTTATCACGGAGTTTAAAAGTATTAATCTTCCTCCTTTTGATAGGTATTTACCACTCCATCACTCCAATTTCGTTGCCATTTTTTCAAACAGGATCTTCCAGTCAGACTTTTTTAGCTTTGTGTCTCTCAACGGCAAACCCAAATATCTGATCGATAGGTTGACAATGGGCATATGTAGCACCATTGAAATGCTTACTTTCTCCTTATTTTTCATCCCAAAGCAAACCAATGAAGATTTGCTGTCATTTAGTTTAACTCCAGAGATTTCTCCAAACAAGTTAACCGTCAAGTATAAAATCTCAACCTCCCTCTTGCTTCCTTCAACTAGAAATACCGTATCATCTGCGTACTGTAGCACAGGCACAATTGAATTTGTGTTGGTAATGGAATAGCCCCGTATTAGTCCTACTGCTGATAATTTAAACCCGAATCTGGCCAACGTATCAACTGCTATATTAAAAATTAGAGAGGCTAAAGGGCATCCTTGCCTCACCCAACACTGCGGCTGAATCCAAGTTCCACACGGTCGGCCATTATAATAGGGAAAAAGATGATGTTATAATGCATCTCTTCATCCATTGAATCCACATGGCAGGAAAATCTCTAAAAAATTTCCCACAAGTAGGGCCAAGCCACCGAATCGTAAGCTCTACTAAAGTCAACTTTCCACAAAAAGACTTTACATTTTCGTCTACGCCACCCAACCACTATTTCCTACGCAACAATAAATGATTCTTGCAGGGATCTATTTGGCAAGAATGCAGACTGCATTGGGCTGATTAAATTTTCCAGAACAACTCTCAATCTGTTGGCCAAAACTTTGCTAACAATGAGGTAAATTGAATTCGAAAGAACTATAGGCCTGAACTCACTAATCATTTCAGCACATGGTCTTTTCGATAGTAAAAATAAGTATGATCTATTTAATCTTTCAAAACCAGAATTTCCTTGCTGAAATTCCTTAACCACTTCCAAGACATCAGTCTTAATCACGGGCCAAAACTCTTTGTAGAAGAAAACCTGGAACACATTTGGACCTTCTGCATTCAAATCATTAATTGCATTCATGAACTTGATGGGAGCCACCAGATTTTGCTTTTCTTCATCCCCAACTCGAGGAAAATTTGAAGATGTAAGTCTCCACTGTCCTCTTCCACCTACTCTAGTGGTTTCCGTAAAGTACTGGACCACCTCAACTTTGATATCATTTTTCTCAGTGAAAATCTGCTCTCCATTTCTTAGTGAAGAAATAAGATTCAATCTTCTTCTAGAGCTGGCATCTATGTGAAAATATCTTGTATTCGCATCCCCCTCCTTAAGCCAGAGCTGCCTTGATTTTTCCCTCCAATCAATTTCTTTTTTCAGGTCTTCCTCAGCCACTATTCCCCGCCACACAGACTGTTGACCTCTTTCTTCTGTAATCTGCCCAGCATTCTCCTTGATATCCAGATTTCTGATACCTTCCAAAGCTTCCAGCCTCCTCTGTTCTCTAACAGTTTCTGAAATAGCTCTGTACTCCTTAAGCACCATTTTTAAATCCCTGAGTTTAGTAGCTAATCTAGCTATCGCAGTCCCTTCGAATTATTTTGTCACCCACCAGTTACATATCATCTCTTTACATCCTTCTTCTTTTAGCCATGGTCGGTTGAACTTAAAATATGTACCCGCATGTGTTTCCTCCCCATTGTCCTATAGTAAGGGGGTATGATCAGAAAATGGATGAGACAATCCCGCCACTGACAACTTGAATTTCACAAGCAATTCTGCATTTTCGAAGAATCAATCCAATTTTGACATCTGCCCATTCCCGTTTCTCCAAGTGAATTTGGCTCCCGAAGATGGAAACTCATTCAATCCCAGCTCATTCAACAAAAGATGGAATCCGATTGAAGCCTGATCCGTCCTCCCACTGCTCCTATCAAATTTATATAAGGTGTAATTAAAATCACCCCCAACAATCCAAGGCATATCCCTTGTTCGGGTGACAACCTGCCTAAGCTCATCCCAGAAATATATCCTCAAATTAGCACTGCAAGGCCCATAAACACAAGTAATGTAGATCTGAAACTCGCTAGATGCCATTGAAAATTTACATGTAAAATGAAATCTAGCAGTCCAAATATCCTCCAAGGTTAGATGCGCTGTTCTCCACCAAATGGCCATCCCACCTGCTCTCCCTTGCGCTGGGATTTCTCTAATCTCTGTCTGACCAAAATGCCATAACTGCCCCCACCTGCTTTCATTACCCTCCAGTAAATGTGTCTCCTGAATCAGAGCATAATCAATTGCCCATTCCCAGAGATAACGGGCAAGAGCCGCCCATCTAAAACCGTCACGCAGCCCACGCACGTCCCAGGTGAGGAATTTCATCCCTACACCTGATTGCCCCCTTTCTTAACCACCACTGCCTGCACCACATTTGGCGCTGTTGCAATGTCCTGTTCATTCAGTTTCTTCAGCCTGCCTGCTGCTTGTCCTCTCAGATTATAAGGGGGACGAGAAGCTTGTTTCTTTGAGGAAGACCGCACCCTGAAATGCAAACCTTCTAGGGCTTCAAAGGAGAACCCTTCTGACAAAACATCAGTTTCCTTGCCTTCACTGCCCAGCATTTGTTTGTTAGTGTCCCCGGGAGTGTCATTTGATTCCCCATCCATAGGCACAAGTTGATCCACCTTACTTTCAACCTGTTCCGCAACTAAGGTCCCCTCTACTCCCATTTCTTGATCCTATAAATCTGCAGCATGACAGTCTTTGCATTTTTTGGGTTCTGGCACATCTTCTTGCGCATTGCGTTCCTCACGCTCAAGACCTTTGGTCTTAACCACTTCAGCATATATTCTCCCTAAATCCGGTTTCATCTTCTCCCCTTGTTGAAATAGGATGCCCAACTTGAGAAGCCATGAGCTGCCACCACATCGAAGAATCATCTTCTTTGGGATTGGTCCACCTCTCGTCATCCTCACATTAACAGTAATTGATCTTCCGTCACCTTCCTGCAGTCCCACAAAAGATTCATCTGAGAGGACTACAAAGTTTCAACTACTTTTGCCACCATTGCAGCCGTGCGTAGGTACAAAGGTAGTCCCCAGATCTCCAGCCGCCCTTTCCTCATCTCCGCCCTTTGAGGAGGATGCTCCTGTAGAGCCCCATCAAATGGCGAAACCAGTCTCCAGACAACAAACAAGTCTTCAAGCATACTTGATCGAAAGCACAAATTCTCAACATCCAACATTCCCAAACCAAACAGCAGAAACCTAGATTTGGACAAAGTGGCTACCTTCCAACCCGGTAAAGAAAGAGACAAAGATTGGATTAGCCTATGAAATTGCTCAAGGGATGCCACACCTCCTACCCCTTCTCCTACCAGGGCACCTCGAAGAACCATCTCAGCAGCTAGAATATCTTTTGTGAGAGGAATTTCGATATCCATTACCTGCCAAAACTCGTCGGAGGTGGTGGTGGCCGAAAACCTCATTCAGGTTGCAAAGACCGGAAATAAGGTTCTCTCCTCCTCCGCGACGCTAGCCTCCTTCACGAGTCCCTTTTATGACCTAATCCCCCACAAGCAAGACATAGAATCAGCAACCTGCAGCTCGCCGCCATGTGCCCTCGCTGTCTACATCTGTAGCAAAGGACGTCCCCATTACCACTTCTCTTCGCCTTCCATTGAAGGCCTCCTCTAGTTCGAGGTCTAGCAGCACAGAAGGTTTCCCAGTCTAGGTGCTCGCGACGCCACCTCCTAGAACATGGATCACTTCTAGACAATGATATGAGTACCCAACCAATATGTTTAGCTAGTTCCATAGTCTTTATCTCATGTAGCAAGCATATAACATTACTGTGGGGCAAAATCAATTGCAACAACTGCAATAAACATAGCTATATATAAAATGCAAGGAGCATATATAAATCATAAAAAATGCTTGTTCCTTGGGTTTGAATAGAGGGCTTGCACTTTAGATAGATATGTGGGAAAGAGTATACCACATAACATTCGGAAATCTATATTTAATTTCAGAATTGCATTGAAGCATCTTTTGAATACTATTTGTTTGTCTAGTGGATTCAGCATCATCCTCTTTTGATTTACCAAAGCATGTGATAATCATACTTGTGACTACAGTCAAATTCAAAAAGTTACAACATTCATAGAGGTTTCATGCTTTCCTTGTTTGCCAATTGACTTAGTGGTGATGCATTTTTTAGAGTTTTGTCAAAAATTGAATGAAAACCAACTAATCCTAAAGGTTTTGGGAAACATCTTAAAATCAAGTGCAACTCAACCACTAACTAGAAAATGAAACGAGAATTTGAAAAGGAATTTCAGTCATCATCTATAAGTAAGCAGGAATTTCCATCCTTAGCTTGGAATTTTGATCAAAATTCAAAACTGAGTTTGCTCTAAAAATGTATTGTTGAGGTATGATGATATTAAAACAGAGTCACACAGGATAAGTACACATGTAGATTTCTCTTACTTTTAGGTATAACGATAGGCACTTAGATGTGATCATAATCAACTCAAGCAATTTCACTTTTTACTTTAGAAACAACAGAAAACACTTCCTTTACATTAGAAATAGAACAAACAACTATAACAGGGCATGCATCCAGTACAAGAATGTTTACCAAGTGACACGAATGTTCACCACTAACAAGAACAACTCTATTTTGGTCCCTCTCTCTCTCTCTCCCACTATTTAGTACATGGCCAGCGCAGGGCTCTAGTGTTGGTCTGTCCAACAACCTATTCAGTTCCTGTAGAGGATCACATGACCAAATGTGATTGCATGATTGGATAAGATGCAGCATCAAACTTAACAAAATGTTGAACGGTAACTTGGAAAGGTTGATAATTATGCCTAAATTGGGAAGCTAAATAGTTTTAGTCTGTTCTCTCTGTTTTAATTTCAGTTAGAGTCTGAGAATGATCTCTTATACTTATAGTTCTCTTAGTTAGAGTCTAAGATTGATTTTTTTATACCTATTGTTTTAATTTGCTTCCCATTGTCGTCATTGTTTTAATTTCAGTTGGAATCTACGCTTGGTTTTGTGAGGTTGATTTGACACCTATTAGGAGTTGGATGGCTAGCAAAGGAGTAGACCGATGCAACCGGCTAGTAGATGTTAGGAATTTGATGCCCTTTAGGCTGGGATTAAACTTGACATGCCTTTTGCACCATTGGGAATCTTTCATGTGATGAGAAGGCATGATTACTTTGCTCCCATCTATTGCTGCACAACTTTCTTTTTTGGTGCACAACAATAGCAAAAGCTATATATATAATATCCAGACAGTTCCAGGACAAAAGAAACTCTGATTATCCAATTGCTTGGGAAAAAAACGTTCACTAGAACTAGATGGAAAAGAAGTGCTTAGGCTTCTATCTTCTCAGGCTCTTCAGTGATCAATGCCTTGGTGGGCTTCACAAGTTAAGCAATGTGCTCCTAGAAAGGAGATTTGCTGAAGTGGGTTTCTCTCCAAAAGTCTAGAGTGAGGAATCCATATGTCTTCATGAGGCAATTGAATGTAGCCTGCAAGAAGTATGGTCAGTACCTACCTACCTTCCAATAAAACAATGCAATGGAGCTACATAACATTACCAGATTTGATGGTAAGATTGGATTATAAATCAAGTTCCAAATAATTTCAGGAAGTACCTTGAAATTCCAAACAGAGTACTTTACTTAACCTGAATGGAAAAATACAAGCACATCAAAAACAATAACAAAGCACCCCAAACAGGCCTCGACAAAGTTCATGAAAATATTTTGACAATCCTCGTTCCTTTAGCAAACAATTAGTTTTGAAATTATTGAATCATTAATGTAAAATCAGTAATAACCTAGATATATTCCATTTAAAAAGTATAAGCCTTGTACTATATTTCATGTGTTTTTCACCCCAAGCAACTGAAAATAAACTAGCTAAAAAGGTAAAATCAGAAAATTCACACATCTTATCACCTATGCACACTGATTATCAATTCAAATAATCCATCATATTTTGGTCTAGTCATTTTCCTTGAAAGTGTTCGCATTTCACAAAATTCCAAATTTTTGGCAAAGAGGACAAAAAAAAACATAACAAAAGCATTGTTCCTTTTTTCGAAAAGGAAGAATAAAGTTCCATTTTTACTCAGTTCAACTCCATTAAAGTGCACTCAATTCCAAATTACCAGATATTGCAACATGGATAGAGTAGAGACCAAACTAGTCATAATTATATTTAGATCAATTTCCTTGGTCAAAAATAAAATTCCAATCCATATCTAAAAATGTTGCAAGAAAAAAGAACATTTTTGGATTAGATTAATCTTGAAAAAGAGTTCAAACTTTGATATGTTTTGCAAATAAGATGCAGGCACAGCAAGGCCATACCAGGAGGAAGGGATTGATCTAATGAAAGAGAATATCAAAGCTCAAACAAATAGTGAACAAATTCCAACAAAATCTGATCAATTCCCTTAAGGGAGACCAATCCATGCAATCTTGGAAGCAAAATGCAAAATCACATTGCAAACCAAAACACATTTACTCTATGAACTTGAATAAATAACCTTAAACTTGCAACAAACCTCCAAACACTTGGAAAGGAGAATCCAAAAACATGTTGAAAACAAATAAATCACACCTTTCTATCTCATTCCAAGTGAATTCTTTAATTTTTTCAGTTCCATATTCTACCCTGTGTAAAGATGCAACTGAATTCTATTTTCACGTATAAGGCAAACAATATCAATTCCAATCACTTCCTTTTGTTACGACTTCATCTTTTTCAATTCCTCTCATATCATCTTCCACCAAATTATCAGTTACTAGTTTATTGAAACACTCAAGAAATCCAAGACACACCTTGATATGATCAACTTCCTTAACCAACGAACATCAAAACTTCACAATGCACACTTAATTATCTGATTCATTGGGGAATTTTAACAAATAGTTGGTGTGCATAATCCGATTCCCAATCCTAACAGAAGAAAACGTTCAGGCATTTCAGCAAGCATTTGATGTGCATAAGACTATAGCACTATCACATCTCGCACCCCGATCCCTACCTCGTCACCCCCAAAAACTCAAAGCCCTAAGCCCTAAGATCGATATCTCGCAAAATCAACAGAAACGAAGCGGATTGACAATCGAAACCAGTGGAGGCACAAATCCAGATCTAGAGGGCGGCGAGAACGATGAGATTCAGATAAAGAATGAGATGGAGAATCTAGTGGAGATGAGCTATCTCAACCTCGTCCCCTTCTCCTTGGAGCTCTCTTCTTCTCCCTCTCAGATTGTTGTTGGAGGAGGTGATGAGAGGGAGAGAACCATATATGTACCCATCGGGAAGCTTGTGGGCGACTAGGTTAGTTGCCGGTGACGTAACTTAGGCAATGCCCCTTCGTCGAGCACCGTTCATGTAGTCGTGCCGCCATTGAGGATGGTCTCCTCGTTCACCATCAGTATTGCCATCGCCATTGTCATCGCCATCGAGAGTGGGAGGAGGGAGGGGAGGAGAGGGAGAGTGGAGAAAGGGAAGAGGAGGAGGGTTGAGACGTAGCAAGGTGTTGGGTGGAGGAGGGAGAGTGAAGGAAGGGAAAGGACGGAGATGGTGCAAGTTGTTGGGTTAGATAAATTCTAAATATTTTTTTCTTTAAGATGAGATACGAGAGGTTTTTTTATTAAAAGAAAATATTTTATTGCAAGGTAAGATTTCGATGCAAGAGAAGTATTTAAGAGGAGAAGGGAAAAGATAGAGAATCCTCACCGACGAATGGGGAAATATGTTACGTAGAAACGAGGAAACTCAAAACATAAAAGACAAGACAAGAAACAAAGGAGAAAGAAAAAGAAAACGCTCCTAGATCGAGAATTAGGCGAAGTGCCAACGAGATAAAGTTCTCGAATAACATGCTAACGAGTTAACCGAATAAGTCGAAACCTGACACACGCTAGGAGAACTCGATCGTGATGCATGGGGTCACACGTGGTCCCCAAAACAAACAAACTACACTAAAAAAAACAAAAAGAAAAGTCATACATCACCAACAAAATAAAGTAGACCACACAACATACAACCACAGCACTAAGTCGCCGACTTCACTCGATCAACGCCTACCATCGCATGCGCCTCAAGCCCACTTTCGGCGAAGCACATGATCGGCTGCCATGCCCAGACAACGTCCGCCACCGTGCCCCAACCAACCCGAACGACCTCGACCCACGAACACTCGCCAACCACCAAGCCACAATCACTCACCGACACCACGCAACAACCACACGATCATTCACCCTGATCGTAACCTCCACAATCGACAGTGAACAAGTGAGTTGAGGGAGGGAATGACGAGTAGTGACCTCGTTCAGCGAGCCAAATGCGAGGAAAGAACGTCGATCCCAAGCAACGACGATGAGTTTCGTACGACCTTGCATGTTGGTGATATGCTCCGCCATCAATGAAACAGGCCAAGAGGAGGAGAGGAGGAACCGGAGAAGGGAGGAGGGGGCCCTGATCAGCCGTGAGGCTGATCAAGGCCCTAAGCGGCGGCTAGGGTTCGGGCTTCTCAAGAGGAGGGGGTGGGAGGAGTCTTCGACTGTAAAGTGATTGAAGAGTTGGGACAACGATTATTCACCGCTAGTTAAAATGTTGGTAACAATTTTTTTCCTTGCTTTAATAGATAACGATGAATCTAAATAATCATTATTATTTATAGAAATAATAGCAACAAATATTTAAAATTATTGTTACATTTAAATATAACAACGACTATCATAAATTGTCATTATCTATTCGTTACATTAAGTACCTTTTGTTGTAGTCGATGTTTGGATAATGATGTAGATGATGATGGTCCTCCTTTCCTCCTTAGTGTAGAAGCGAGCTTCACTCGAGATGATGGCATGAGATGATGGTGGTGGAATGAAATGGCAATGGATTGACAATCCAAGGGTGGTAGAGTGACTCCCTCTCAATGCCTAAAATTTGGACATAGGTAGTTTTACCCTCCCATTCTCCCTTAGTGCTCAAGAGATGAGATTGTTAAAGGTGATTTGGAAGGGTGGAATATACAGGTGGAGAGGGGTAAAAAGGGAAAGATGGAGTGGTATGTCAACAATTATGGTTATGGGTAAATGTGTTGAGATTAATGATGAAGTCTTGGAATTGGGTTGAATGGCTATTAATTGGTGGAGGCATCTAGGCGTGGTGAAATGTGCATTTATAATGAGGGTGGCTTTGTTGGGATTGGGGAGAGGGATTTAAATGTGTCATGGAGGATATGTAAAGGTTGCTCTAGGTGGAGTAAAGCTGGAGTTTTATAAATGAAGTGGAGGAGCTCATTTATTGTTAATGCATGATAGTTTTTTTGCTCTGTTGAGCTGGAGCCTTGGGTTTGTAAAGCTTTTGGGTTCAAATCTCTAGCTTAATTTTTTCAATTCTTCTTTCTTCTTCTCTCTTTTTCTCAGCTTTATATCCTATCATCACAAAATATGATCAATCAGTGTAGATCACAAAAATTATGCAAAATTGGATGCCTTCCTATCTAAAATGCAAAACATGCTAAATGTATGTTGTATGATCATGGTTCTAACCTAATTGGCTTAGACACGTAGCAAAATATATTCATGGGCAATAGAAAATGTGGCTTGATCACCACCTGCGCGAATCTTAACGCTAAATGGAATCAAAAGTTTTTTTTTCTGTTTAAAGGAAAAAGTTTGAATTTAAGTTTTCCCTCTTTATGTTATTAAAAAAAATTGTTGAAGATAAAATAGTGACCTCTTTCACCTACACCAATTTGTCCTTTGACAAAAATATTATAGTGGAATAAGTAAAAATTGCTGCTAAATCAAATGTTATGGTGGTAAATATATTTTCTACTAATACTAATTGTTGTTTGACAAAATGTTATAGTCACATATACAAAAAATTTTCCGCTAAATCAAAGAAATTAGTGGCAAATGCATTATATGCTACTATTTAATTTGTCGCTAAAAGCTTTTTTTTGTAATGCCATGACTAATATGACTTCATATTTCCAACAAATCCAAGCTCTAAAAGTCCTAAAAGTTTGAACCAATTCAGAGCAACAAATTTGCCAATTTGCTCTCAATTCAATTGATCAGGAATGTTTACAACCAGTTTAACAAACTTTTCCAATTTTGAGTCAATTAGAAATTGGCCATGAAATTTCCAATGATAGCTTGATCGATCAGTTCACTAACTGATGGGTTGGCGACCTGTTAGGTATGAATCTAATCGATCAACTAGAATATAGAACTTTCTAATACCACTTGGAGGAAGTAGCACATGATGAAAGCATAGGGGATCATTTAAAACTTTTTAAAAACACAAAAACTCGATCCCAAAACTGATCAAATCAGATTAAAACTATGGAAATAATTTCCATCACACACACAAGTTCATAATATTACCTCTGTGATTGGCTATCACGAGTATAAGGGAGTATGTGGAAGCGATTCTACATGTCCACTCAAAGTCCTCAACATGAGGTGCAACTCTTCTCGGTTCATTGATTAGTAAGATGCCATAGTCATACAAGGAAATTAACAATATCTTCATGTAGCAGAGGTCTTCTTCTTTGCCAAGAAGCAAGACTAAAGAGGAGGAAGAGATGGTGTGCCCTCTTCTTCTATTAGAGGGGACAACCAGGGTGGTTCCTGGTGGCTCTCTGTTGTCGTAGCGAAATCGAGGTTAAAAACTGTGTTATAGTATAGCCAAAATCGCTTCGAAAACAAATAATATTTATTACTCAAATTTTAAGTCCAAGGTCGAACAGAGGGAGCAATATGGAATTCAAAACTCAAAATCACAATTTGAATAAAAAATATAAGAGATTGCAATAAGAATGATGTCAGGTATCAATGTGCAAAAAGAATGGAGTAAAATGGTGATTTAAATCACCAATTACTCATCACAAATAACAATTAAATCAAAGCCTCAAATATATGCAATCATATGTATCAGATGGCTTAAACAGCCTATGTTATAGTGTTGTTTAGAGACTCAAGGATCTCTCTGCTTCTCCTTTCCTTCTTTGTTTCCCCTACCTTATCTTCTCCTTTTCTTCTTTTATTCTTTTATTCTTAGTTCTCCTTCTTCACGCAGAGGGGGAAGATCCTTCAAATGGCTAAGTGTCAGCCGTTTCTCCCTGCAGCAAAACCCCCTGCCCCCACGCGCTATCTCTCTTTCTCTCTCTGGGTCACGCTCTCCCAGAGCCTTTCACAGTACCAGGTAATCGGGTTTCGGACCTAGAGCACACCCGGGTCCAGGGTTGCAAGTGTGACCGTAGCTGAGGAGTGGAACGAGTTAGGTGGGTCAGGTCTGCACTAGGCCCGTGGGGGACGGGTTACGGGCTAGGCACAGGTGAGCGAGGACCTCACCCCTAGTGTCTGAGGCAAACAACCTTAGACATAAATTCAACTTATGTGCCACAGTGCGCTCTTCAACTTCCGAGGTGGGACTAAAGTCCCACCTTCCTTTTGCATGTTTGCAACAGCATGTCTCCTCTTCAATTGCCTCATCTGGCGAGGCCAAGGCATCCAATTGACCACCTGGGCGTGTGCACGAGATGTTTCCACAAAACCTGGGGCTTTCAAGACCTAGAGCGAGCTTCAAGCAAGCTCGAAGCTTGCTCGTCAATGGCAGATGATGCGAGTACCTGAAGTCAGCAAGAAGGCCTTTCGACCGCGTCAAAAGGCTCAGGAAGGATCACCGGACTACGGGGAGTGCGACGATGGTGGTTGTGCGGCATGGCGTGGTTTGTGCATGTGGGGTGGAGTCGGACTGTTGATCGAAATACCATCATGAGCCCTAACTAGCTCATTTTAACACAATGAAGAGAATAAAAGCTCCTATATAACAAACTGGAGGTCATAATTCACTGAATAACCTTTCTAAGAGAAAAGTAAGAAACAAGGGGTAAAATAGCAATTTTGCCATTGCAGTACAACAACGGGTTTTCTCAAGGGTTAAACAAAGGTCAAAAGGTCTTAGCAAGATAAAAAGTGGGTTGGATTTGACAGAAAAGGGTTTGTGTGTACCCTGTGAATTAAATGACTTCTTGAAACCCTAAAACAGACCCACTTGATTAACCAAGGTTTTGGTCAGGATAAAATTCACCTAAACCCTCTAAAATCATATAAAATATTCTCTAGGGTTTAGAACTTTCAATTTGGCCATTGGAACCCATTTTGACCTAGAATGGGATCTCAGATAGATATTTGCCCTAAATTAGGATTTTGCATAAATTACCCAATCAAACGTGGTCAAACCAAAAATCCAACTTCACCATTAGATTCCTTAGGTCCAAATTAAGTTTGTACCAAAATTTGGACCTAAGGGGAACTCATATTGACCCACTTTGCAAATAGGTCCAACCTAATTGCATATCTACCCCTATCTTTCAAAAACCCTTACAATCATCCCCCTAGCTTTCTTATCGTCTTCACAAATAGGTTCCTCTGTCATTATAGCAGAGGAATCCTACTCCAACAAGCTTTAGAAGGAGGTCTCTCCTTGATTGCTCAGAGAATCCCTCCCAAAATTGGAACGGAGATTCTCTGAGTAATCTCCTCCAATCTAAACTCATTGATGAGACCTGATTGTTTCCCAATCTCTCATGCGAACACATGAGAGATTTGGATCTTTTAAAGATTCCAACTCCGGTGACCTTACCTTGCTTGGAAGCTTGGCTTCCAAGCACAAATCCTCCTCCAGAGGTCTATTTAAGGAGTCCCAGATCCAACCGACTCTTGCAAGCTTGAAATCGACCGGGAAACCCCCTCAAATTCTTCTCTCCTCCTTCGGTCGACTCGCTCATCAAGCTCCGGTGACCTTCCCTGATCTCCCTCATCGCTTGACCACAATACTGGTGGCAGGTTCTTCTTCCTTGCATTCGTCTGCATTGCGTAGCACCCGCTAACGCCCTTGTCTCCCCTTCATCCTCGCCGACCGTCCCTCTCTGAGCGCCTTCGTCTTCGGCGTCGGCAATACGCGCCAGACGCCACCCTCGCCTTCCCTTCATCCACTATCACCCTAGATAAGTCCCTTTCACCTTCTACTTCCTTTCCCCTTCTTTATTTCCCTCAATTGACTACTGTCGCACTCTACCACCATCATCTCCTCCACCTCCAGCAATACCTTCGGCGAGGTGCTCCCATCACTCCGCACCTCCATCCACCTCGCCAACCACCCTACGACCTCTGCCTTGACTCCTTGATCACAACCCCTCACTCATACCACCACTCCACCCACCCAAAAGTACCCCCGAACACACCCACACATACGCACACAGTGTGCCCTAGGCACGCTCGCATAGGTGTCCCCATGACATGCCGACCACCGCTGCACACTCACCGTGCCTCGACGAAGCTTCCTGAGTGATCTAACGTGGCGTGAGGATGTTGTAGTGATTTGAGGTACAGGCATCCTCCACCATTAGCGCAGAGCTTGAAGCGAGCTCTAGGCCGTGCCAGCTCCAGATCTCTGTCCCAGGTTGCACGGAGCACCCTCGCGCATGACTCTAGGCATTCAATTCCAGTCAAGGGCAGTATCAGTTGCTGCAATTGGAGAGAACACCTCTGCCGTAGGCGCGCGCGAAGAAAGGTGGATAGATAGTCCCACATCGGAACTGGATGAGCAGTCGTATGCACATAAATTGAATTCTTGCCAGTAGCTATTCGCCTCCGAATCACGGGGTGAGGTCCCTCTCACCCGGCCAACCCGGCCTTGTTCGCAACCACGCCCTGCTGACCTGGTTGACTCGACCCGACTTGCACTCCTCGCCCACCACCGCACGCCGGTGGGCCTGGTCCCGGGTACATACCCGACCCGATTACCCGATAACGCGTGGCTCTGGGAGAGCGAAACCTAAGAGAAAAAAGAGAGGAGAGTGCATGTGGGTAGGGGGTAGGTTTTGCTGCAAGCTAAAGAGGAGGAGAAGCGAACCTGAAGAAGGAGAAGACAAGGACGCAAAGAAGCTAAGGCAGAGAGAGAAAGAAAGAGAAGGAAGAAGCTGAAGGAAGAAGCTGAAGCCAAGGCAGAGAAGGTAGGAAAAAGCTAAGGAAGAAGGAAGACCGAGGCTAAAGAAGAAGAGAAAGAAAGAGGAGAAGACAGAGAAAGGCAAAAGAAGAGAGGCAAAGAAAGATCGTAGAGGAAGAAGAAGACTGAAGCAAAAGGCAACTAGCAGAGAAAGAGAAAGAAGAGGAGTAGAAGTAGAAGAAAGAAGTCAGGAGCACTGTAGCATCATCATTTTAAGGCGTCTGATTTACAAATTAGACATCCAATTTTGAGTTTAATTCATATACATTGAGTTTCTTTAGTATTTTGTGCTCTACATTTACTCCTACATTTTTGCACTATGATATTGATATTATTGCATATTCTTTCAAATTCTGAATTGTGATCTGATAACACCACGCAAGGGGGTAGTAATTAGGTTGAATATGGCCCATCTTTAGAATAAAAGGCACAACATAAAGTAGAATAGGAGCGTTGCATGCATCAAGTACCAAGATTGCTTATAAACCGTATTAATGGCCATTTGTGTAAAGTATTTGTCAAAGCAAGCCTCAGATGAGCAATCGGACCGCACGGATAGATTCAGGACGACGAACGGAGTCCAACGGACTCAAGATCAGCCAAATCCGACATCCGGAGCTCCCACAATGGGCCCAAGAAATCATGACCGTTGATCTGGAGATCAACGGCCCAGAACGTGCCACGTCGCCCCGCCCCCGCCGCTCTCTCGCCCTCAAGCCAGCCAAGAACGAATCTTGGCCGTTGATCTTCGATCGAACGGCCGAGATCCGCGCGCTCGCCCGCGGTCGCCGCGACAAAGCGCGGGCGTGGCGCAACGGTTAGCGCGCACGCCCGCGTCGCAGCGACGCGCGTTCGAATCGCGCGGAGCGGAAATCAAGCGCGAGCGAAGGGCGCGGCGAAATTGAGCTGCCCGATCAGCAGCGGGCGGTCAGGATTGCGCCACGCGGCGCGACGATAGCGCCCAATCGCCCACGCGCGCGCGCACGCCGGGCGGAAACGCGTGCCCGAAACGCGATCTCAGCACGGGCGCGAGAGGATCTCAGCCGTCCGATCTTTGATCGGACGGCTCTCGTTCATCATCCACGGATCGCGCTTGGAGAGAGAGAGGGGGCGGGCGGCTGACCGGCGGCAGAAGGCCTTCACCGACGTATCTGGAAGCGGTTTTAGCGACGTTCTGGATGTCGCTAAAGCACATTCTTCTTTTAGGATGCCCTTAACTCTATTTAAACCCCCTTCTACCACCATTCAAGGCATCCTCTCCCACTTGCAACTACTCCACTCCTCTCCTAGCTAGTCTTAGGCACTCTTGTAATCGCCGGAGACGACGAGCCGCTGACGGAGCCTCCTCCACCGCCGTGGCTGCCTCGTCGCTCTCCACTCTCTCTCTACCTCTCTCTCTCTCTCTTTTAAGCTTTCATTTACTTTTGTTGAGGCATGTATTTAATGTTGTAAACCATGAACTATGAATGCATGTTTAATGAAATTATTTTCCATTTAGTTGCCATTTTAATTTCTGTTTAAAGTGCATGATCAAAACCAAGAGCTTTCTAACCCTAAACTCTCTCTCTATCTCTCGCTTTTCAAAATCGTCTCTTTCGCAAGTAAAACTCCGCCTTTTTCGTGACAAGTGGTAAACAAAATCCGATTTCCACGCCTCCCTGAGATCGACACTCGGACTCATCTCTGTTTACTTCTTTTAAAACCGACGTATCAAGTGCAACTATAACGACACCTCTTAACACACACGCACGAAGGCACGTCAGTTTTTGGCGCCGTTGCCAGGGAGGCAACGGATTTGTTTTATCACCTCCATTCCACACTCATTCTCACATCGTCTAATGCCCTATTTTCCTTTTTACTTGACGGTTGCAGGAATTCGACACATGGACGGCGAAGCGACGCATTCCACGACGGTAGCAAGGGAGTAGGCGCCTCGAGGACCGATAGTGAGTAACCTATCTCTCATTGTTTGCTTGCGTGAAAAAGATAAAAAAAAATCATAAAACTAAAAAAATTGGCGTGGTGAATGATTGCTTGACCCACATTCTTAACACATCACCCTACAAAAAAATGTACACTCTAATATGCTGGATAAATTCTTGGAGTGTTCTTTTCTCTTTCTCTTGAGTGGTATTTGCGAAGCCACCGTGAGTTAACCTGGGCCGCACCACTCAACCCTAAAACTGACTCATCTAATAGAAGCTGCATGATCATTAGGATGAGTACATTAGGGTTTTAGAGCCTCTACAGAAGAAAAAGGAAATCTACTTTCATCAAATTGTGTGCAGAACTTGACGTGCCCACTGAAACTTGGTTGAAAACATTAAGACACGTCAACCCTAAAAAGCACTAAAGTAAGGATAAAATACTAAAAGACACCACACCTTAAAAATCCTTGCTTGAAAACCATGTTTTGCTAGAAGCACACACTTTGAAAGTAGAAAATTAAAAGGCATCACCCTAATCAACGCCTCATCATATCACCCTAAGCACAAGCACTATCCTAGCCCTTTAAAACTGAGTAGACGTGCCCTAGGCAGGACTGAGTTAAGTCTCAAAAGGTGAGGTTTTGTCTGCTAGGCACTTGGCTTTCATTCCCTTGGTAGAATCTGGTGACTAGGCTGCGGGGCAGTGTCAAACGACCATGGTTGTGGGGTCTATGGAACCGGAGGCGCAAGCCAAAGGAAGAACCTTCCCTGCAATCCCCTCGTAATCAACCTGGCCAGATTAGCCTTGAGAAGGGGAGTCCAGTGCTTACGGACTTAATCACCTTTTGTGAGATTTCTAGGTCTCCTAAGGAATACACCATAAGGATTAGGCTTGCGTGCTTGATTGAAACACATTTCTCGCATCTGTCGCCCTCCGCATCCCCTCCTGTTCTTCTCTAGTGTATGCACGGGAGGCGCTCACTGCATCTCGAATTGTGTGTTTTGGGGCAGGAATCTAGGCGACGTAATTCTGTTGAAAACATGGCTGAACCTAGGGTAGATGAGGCTGAAGATCAACCCCCACCAGATGCCATGGCTGTCGTCCAGGCTCAAATCAATGCTAACCATCGGCTTCAGCAACAACAAATCCACACCATCATGCAAGCCATACAACGGTTACAGAACCCGCAAGAACAACCACCACCTTTCAATGACATACCAGGACAACCACCACTTGATTTACCACCATTTCAGGACCAGCCAAGACCCCTTCGTGATTTCTATAACCCTTCTGCCATTAGAGTCGAGCCACACCTTAGGATCCCCGAAGGGGGAGACGATTTTGAGCTAAAACCTAATGTATTAAGTCTAATCCAGAGCCACTTTCATGGAAGCTCAAATGAAGACCCCTTTCAGCACCTAGAAGATCTCGACCGCATAGCAAGAACAGTAAAACCTAGGAACATTAGCCTTGACATTGTTCTAATCAAGATGTTCCCTTTCTCATTAAGAGACAAGGCTTCTCATTGGCTTAGAACCCTAGGTAGACCCATCACCACCTGGGAGGAACTAAGGCATGCATTTTTAAAGAAATTCTTCCCCATAGGAAAAACCAATGCCCTCAGAAGAGCTATCACTACATTCACACTCCAGGGTGGGGAACAATTTCATGAGGCGTGAGAAAGATTCAATGAACTTTTGAGGAAATGCCCACACCACGAAGTTCCAAGGTGGCAATTGGCCCAGATCTTCTACCACGGTCTGGATAGCAACCTACAGAACTTCGTCGATGCCTCATGCGGGGGAAATTTCCTAAACAAAGACGAGGAGAGCGCGTTTGAGCTCTTTGAGTCTATGAGCGAGAATTCGCTCAACAATGCCTCCATGAACCAGTTTAACAGGTCCAGTCAACCCCGTGGTGGGATTTATGAGGTGCAAGCAAATTCTGGAATGGTTGACATGGACATCATTGCCAAAAAGTTGGATCGAGTGGAATTGGTGTTCAAGAAGATTGATGAGCTTCTAAACCAGACCAGGAACCCCTTGCAGACTTTCACCCTAGCAAAGGGAGCACATAATGTTGACCTGGTCCAACCCTTCACCCAACTGAACCTGGAACAACCCCCAACCATGTTCCAAGGAGGGACCTTTGCTCCCTCGACCCTTGATTACTCCCTTCCTTCTTCATCAACATCGGCTATTCTAGAACATGTGCAAGCCGTCCAAGGATATGCAAAACCTGACCCTTTCTCCAACACTTACAACACCGGCTGGCGTAATCACCCCAACTTTGGTTGGACAAACCAGAAACTACCGCAATTCCAAAACCAGCCCAGGCCAAACCAACAGCCACACTTGCCCCCTATCAGCAAGGACCACCAGTTTGACCCCAATATAACCAAAATAGGGCGGCCCCTCCCCCACAAAACCAAATGGACACCCTAATAAAGATGATGGCTGACATGAACCAAAAACATCAGGAAGAAATGGCCTTGGTAAAGGGACAGTTAAGCCAACTCTTGGACTGTAAACAGCAAGGATCTCTACCTTCCCAACCGCAACTAAACCTGCGAAACATAATTAACAGAGGCCCCAATTCGCAAGGGTTCCAAGGCAACCCCGGGCAGGCTCATATGGTCCAACCGGCCCCACAAACACCTCCTGGGTTTGGCGCTTCTTCATCCTCGTCTCCTCAAGGATCACCCCATGGCCCCAATGCCTCTGCGAATGCGGTAACCTTGAGAAGCGGCACCAAAACCCAGGATCCCAAATGGCCGACTCTCCCCGAGACTTTACCCGACTTAGAAGAAACACCAACCAAGGACCCAAACATGGAACCAATTCAGACACCCTATCCTGAGGCCTTGGAAACAATCAAGAGAAAAAAGAATACTGTGGAAACTGAGGAGTTGATGGAAATTTTTAAACAAGTACAGATTAATATTCCGCTTCTAGAAGCTGTCAAACACATCCCTGCTTACGCCAAGTTCTTAAAGGATGCCTGTACGCCCAAGCGTAAGCCGAGACCTCAAGCACCTAGGAAGGTTGTACTCTCTGAGCAAGCCAGTTCCGTGATATCAAGCAACCTTCCACTCAAACGAACTGACCCAGGAGCACCCCTGATTTCCTGCAACATCGGGGACATGACATTTGATAGAGCGCTCCTGGACCTAGGTGCTTCTATCAACCTAATTCCCACAACCTTGTACCACCAATTTGGTTTTGGGGAGCTGGCACCAACCCCTGTTACCATCCAACTGGCGGATAGATCAGTGAAAACCCTGAAGGGGGTTGTCGAGGACGTGATTGTACGGGTCAAGGACTTCTATTTCCCAGTCGACTTTTTGGTGCTCGACATGGAAGTCCCTGAAAAATTACAGAATGCACCCATAATCTTAGGCAGACCTTTCTTAGCTACGGCTAAAGCAAACATCGATTGCGACACGGGATGTATGGAAATCGCCTTCGGAGACAGGAAAATGCAATTGGATATCTTCCGGGCAACAAAGTCTTTTGATTGTGATTACATTGAGGAACATGATCCCATGGAAACTTTAATCGAGGAATGCCTTACCCTCAGTTCTGTCTCAGACCACCAAACCCGTAGTTCTAACTCGTCACCATCATTACCTGTGGACCTCTGTAAGGCTGAGTATCATCACATGACATCATTTGAAGAAATCGATGTTGATCAACTATCGCCCTTTCCATTCCCATCGACTGTGGTCCCACCCGCACCTGAACTTAAACCATTGCCCGAGAATCTCAAGTACGTCTTCTTGGGACCTGGCCAGACCTTCCCAGTGATTATTAATTCCCATCTAACCAAGGATCAGGAACTAAGGTTGACTGCAACTCTTTCAGAACATCGGGCCGCCATTGGTTGGACCATCTCAGATCTAAGAGGAATTAGCCCCACCTATTGCACCCACAAGATTTACCTGGAAGACGGGGCCCGACCTTCCCGCCAGATGCAGAGACGGTTAAACCCTAACATGCGGGAGGTCGTTAAAAAAGAAATTATCAAGTGGCTCGACGCCGACATCATCTACCCTATCTCTGATAGCCCCTGGGTGAGCCCCACTCAAGTGGTTCCAAAGAAGGCTGGGCTCACCGTTGTCACTAATGATCATGGCGAATCCATTCCCACCCGCACCACCACCGCATGGCGGGTGTGTATTGATTATAGGAAGCTTAATGAAGCCACTAAGAAGGACCACTTCCCCTTGCCATTCATTGACCAAATCCTTGAAAGATTGGCAGGGCAGAAGTATTTTTGCTTCCTGGATGGATATTCAGGATATAACCAAGTCGCAATTGCTCCGGAAGATCAGGAAAAGACCACATTCACTTGCCCGTATGGCACATTTGCATTCCGTCGAATGCTGTTCGGGTTATGCAACGCACCCGCGACCTTCCAGCGTTGCATGCTAGCCATTTTTTCAGAAATGGTGGGTGAATACTTGGAGGTCTTTATGGATGATTTCTCTGTATTCGGGAATTCATTCGACCATTGTTTGAGCAACTTGGAGAAAATCCTGAAACGATGTATCGAGGTTAACTTGGTGTTAAGTTGGGAAAAGAGCCATTTTATGGTTCAAGAAGGAATTGTCCTCGGACACATCGTTTCGCATAGGGGCATTGAGGTAGATTGAGCTAAGGTTGATTTAATTTCCAAGCTTCCTCCACCTAGTTCGGTCCGACAGATTCGCTCTTTCCTAGGACATGTTGGCTTCTACCGAAGGTTCATCAAAGACTTTTCCAAACTTTCCAAACCCTTGACCGACCTTCTAGCCAACGACGCCACTTTCCACATGTCTCCTGATTGCACCCAGGCTTATCATACCCTCCGGGATTTAGTCTCCACCGCACCTGTACTTCAACCCCCAGACTGGTCCCAGGATTTTGAGATTATGTGTGACGCATCAGATTTTGCCATAGGCGCTGTCCTAGGACAAAGGCAAGACAAGAAGCCCGTGGTGATCTACTACGCGAGCAAAACGTTGGACGAGGCCCAACGTAATTATACGGTCACAGAAAAAGAGTTGCTTGCTGTAGTCTTTGGACTGGAAAAATTCCGATCATACTTGCTGGGATCCCACGTGACTATCTACACCGACCATTCAGCCATCCGGCACCTGTTGGCCAAAAAGGACGCAAAACCCAGGCTCATCAGATGGATCCTGCTTTTGCAGGAATTTGACCTGGAAATCCGAGACAAGGCCGGATCGAAAAATGTGGTGGCTGACCACCTGTCAAGACTTCATCCAGACCACATTGGACCCTCCCTACCTCTATCTGATACCTTCCCTGATGAACACATCCTAGCCGTGCAAGACAAGAAAATGCCATGGTATGCTGACTATGTCAACTACCTGGTTATAGGACAAACCCCGCACAGCTGGTCCAGACAGCAACGGGACAGGTTCTTGGCTGAGGCCAAGCACTATTTCTGGGATGATCCCATGCTGTTTCGCCTCTGTGCTGATCAGATCATCAGGAGATGCCTCCCCGAAGACGAAGTTCAGAGTGTGCTTTCCTTTTGTCATGACCAAGCGTGTGGCGGCCATTTCTCTGGCAAGAAAACAGCTGCAAAAGTTTTGCAGTCTGGATTTTATTGGCCGTCCCTATTCAAGGATGCACACATCTTTGCCAAGACTTGCTCACGATGCCAAACACTAGGGACAATGACCAAAAAAGATATGATGCCCCTTCAGCCCATTTTGATTGTCGAAATTTTCGACGTTTGGGGTATCGATTTTATGGGCCCCTTTCCACCATCCAACGGCTTCGAGTATATCCTGGCCTCGGTGGACTATGTTTCCAAATGGATTGAAGCCGTCGCCACCCGACGATGCGATCACAAGACGGTCATGGACTTTGTAAAGAAGAACATCTTTTCCCGGTTTGGAATACCCAAGGCCATGATCAGTGATGGTGGAAGCCATTTTATCAATTCCCAGTTCCGTGCCCTACTTAGAAAATACGGGGTAAACCACCGCATTGCCACCCCGTATCATCCACAAACAAATGGGCAGACTGAGGTCTCAAACAGACAAATCAAGAACATTTTACAGAAGACTGTGAGACCTGACAGGAAAGACTGGTCCACACGACTTGATGATGCCCTGTGGGCATACAGGACCGCTTTTAAGACCCCGATAGGCATGTCACCTTACCGCTTGGTCTTTGGCAAAGCTTGCCATCTCCCTGTCGAATTGGAACACCGGGCTTACTGGGCTGTTAAGCAATGTAACATGGATCCCCAGTTAGCTGGTGCACAAAGGACTCTTCAATTATCTGAGCTTGAAGAAATTCGTCGGGACGCCTTTGACAATAGTCGGCTATATAAGGAAAAAATGAAAGCCGCCCATGACCGACTCATTCATAGGAAAACCTTTGAGCCAAACCAACAAGTCTGGCTATTTGATGCACGCCTGAAACTCTTCCCAGGGAAACTTAGGTCCAAATGGACAGGACCATTTCGGGTGGTCAAGCCCTATTCCAATGGGGCAGTCGAAATCGCCGATCTTAATACCGGGCACACCTTTACAGTCAATGGTCAAAGATTGAAGCATTTCCTGGCCCAGGTACCCCCCAAGGAAAGTGTCACCCTTGTTGAGGGCTGACACCAAGCACCGCCCAGCTGGAGGCGTTAAACTCAGCGCTTCCTGGGAGGCAACCCAGCGGATTCAGACTGATCTGGTAGTTTACGTCACTCAGGTACTATCTTTTTGAACCCTTCTGCATCCATGCATCTGCCAATGAGGACATTGTCCAACTTAAGCATGGGGGGGATGGTAAATTGCATAATCCTGAGCTTAATTAATCAGTCTGAATGAATAAATTAATTGATTAAAAAAAAAAAATTGAATTTAGGAAGAAAAACTTAGGCATTAGAAACTTGTCAATAGTGGAAAATAATACAAAAAGAACTTAAACGCTTAGACTTTTCAGGCATTCAGGCTTAATCAGCCCTAGTGTCCATTAAAATATGGATTTAGCGGCGAATCCTTGCAACTTTAAAGCTATTCTAATCCACCTAATAAATAAGGTAATAAGTATACGACTTATCAACTCACCCTCTAACTCAGGAAAACTTTGAGTCTAAGCATCTACACACATTTTTGCACAGACTCACTTCTTGGAGATTTTGACAGAAATTGGGTAGCTAATGAACTCTCTAGGGTGGTATGGCTGGCAAGTTGTCGTGGGTAACAGCCCATTGGCAGGTTGTCCAGAACCCAGCCACAGGCCATTTCTTTTTCGCTGCCTCTAGGTACATTTGAGATTAGGGAAGCCACCTACGAAAAAAAAAAAAAAAAAAAGAAGAAAAGAAAATAAACCACACTTCACCGCACAAGTATGGCTGGCAAGTGATCGTGGGTAACAGCCCATTGGTCAGTTGTCCAGAGCCCAGCTCAATAATTGCACAAAAAAGACCAAAACACCTAAGGACGAAGCGGGGAAGTAGTACAAGCCGGGGAGATATACACTGGAAAATCCTTGTGTTGACCCCAAGTAAAATGAACGTAGGGAGAAAGCTACCAGTCGAACAAATACACCTTCAGGCAAAAATTTATTTTCTTTTCCGGACACCTAGAGGCGTAGAAACTCGAAGTCTGTCTCAATTACCGTTAAGTGAGTCTAATCACAACATCCACACCAAGATGCTTAGCACTTAGGGTTTTGACCGAGTTTTGGGTGGGTTGGGTAGCCGTAAAAAGTTACCAACCCACATTGAATTCCGAAAATTCTAAAAAGACATATATAGATATATACGTATACATATGTATAGTTATATATACAAAGCAAGGATTCGGGCGATTCGTATTTTGGAAGACACCCGGGCGCTGCTTAGTCTTTGTAGATTAAGATCTTCGTATATTTCCTCTTATTGACGAGTAACGAAGTGCCGAAGCAATTACTTCTTGAATTCTCCAAAGAAATAAAGGTTAGAATAAACCTTGCTAGGGACTATCAAGGAGTAAGCATGGGGGTATGATAACACCACGCAAGGGGGTAGTAATTAGGTTGAATATGGCCCATCTTTAGAATAAAAGGCACAACATAAAGTAGAATAGGAGCATTGCATGCATCAAGTACCAAGATTGCTTATAAACCGTATTAATGGCCATTTGTGTAAAGTATTTGTCAAAGAAGGCCTCAGATGAGCAATCGGACCACACGGATGGATTCAGGACGACGAACGGAGTCCAACGGACTCAAGATCAGCCAAATCCGACATTCGGAGCTCCCACAATGGGCCCAAGAAATCATGACCGTTGATCTGGAGATCAACGGCCCAGAACGCACCACGTCGCCCCGCCCCCGCCGCTCTCTCGCCCTCAAGCCAGCCAAGAACGAATCTCGGCCGTTGATCTTCGATCGAACGGCCGAGATCCGCGCGCTCGCCCGCGGTCGCCGCGACAAAGCGCCGGCGTGGCGCAACGGTTAGCGCGCACGCCCGCGTCGCAGCGACGCGCGTTCGAATCGCGCGGAGCGGAAATCAAGCGCGAGCGAAGGGCGCGGCGAAATTGAGCTGCCCGATCAGCAGCGGGCGGTCAGGATTGCGCCACGCGGCGCGACGACAGCGCCCGATCGCCCACGCGCACGCGCACGCCGGGCGGAAACGCGCGCGCGCACGCGCGCCCGAAACGCGATCTCAGCACGGGCGCGGGAGGATCTCAGCCGTCCGATCTTTGATCGGACGGCTCTCGTTCATCATCCACGGAAGATCGGACGGTTCTCGTTCATCATCCACGGATCGCGCTTGGAGAGAGAGAGGGGGCGGGCGGTTGACCGGTGGCAGAAGGTCTTCACCGACGTATCTGGAAGCGGTTTTAGCGACGTTCTGGATGTCGCTAAAGCACATTCTTCTTTTAGGAAGCCCTTAACTCTATTTAAACCCCCTTCTACCACCATTCAAGGCATCCTCTCCCACTTGCAACTACTCCACTCCTCTCCTAGCTAGTCTTAGGCACTCTTGTAATCGTCGGAGACGACGAGCCGCCGACGGAGCCTCCTTCACCGCCGTGGCTGCCTCGTCGCTCTCCACTCTCTCTCTCTCTCTTTTAAGCTTTCATTTACTTTTGTTGAGGCATGTATTTAATGTTGTAAACCATGAACTATGAATGCATGTTTAATGAAATTATTTTCCATTTAGTTGCCATTTTAATTTCTGTTTAAAGTGCATGATCAAAACCAAGAGCTTTCTAACCCTAAACTCTCTCTCTATCTCTCGCTTTTCAAAACCGTCTCTTTCGCAAGTAAAACTCCGCCTTTTTCGTGACAAGTGGTAAACAAAATCCGATTTCCACGCCTCCCTGAGATCGACACTCGGACTCACCTCCGTTTACTTATTTTAAAACCGACGTATCAAGTGCAACTATAACGACACCTCTTAACACACACGCACGAAGGCACGTCATGATCTTGATTTCTAAACACCAATTTGTTCCCTGTGTTCGACCTCGGACTTTAAATTCGAGTAATAAAATTGTATTTGTTTTGAACGCTTTTTCAGCTATATTACAACACAATATTCTTAAAACCGATTCAACGCTTTAAACAACTGTACGCGTGAAGGTGGGTGTGTTCGGGGGCGAGTTTGGGTGAGCGATAGGTGGAATTCGGTTAGGGCTTTTGTTCGTGGAGTTATGGCAGAGCTGATGGGGGTGGTATTGGCGAGCTTTGTGCAGTGGTGCGGTGGATAGGTGTCACTGGAGCTTCGCCGGAGCGAAAGAAGGTGATGGTGTTGAGGGAGAATCACTGGTTGTGCGTGTGTTGTGAGGGTGGGAAAAGAAAGTATAGTGAGAGAGAGAGCAATAGAGGAACTTAGGGACGCGATAGAGAGACAGAGGGCTCCGGTGTTGGTCGACCGGAGCTGGAGAAGGAGGATGGTGCGGCGAGGCGGCGACGTTGACTGAGGGAGAGGCACGACCTCTCGTTGGCAGGTGAGGTTCGCGAAGACGAGGGGAGGATAGTCGGCCGTCCAATTTGATGGTTGGATGGCCGGAGGAGGAGAGCAGAGAGGGGTCGCCGGAGCTAAGTCTAAAGGTGGCCGGAGATGGAGTGGAAGAGGGTTTCTGTGGCCAAAACTTGCTGAAGAGCACATCCTTGCCTTAGGGTCTCTTTTATAGGCCATAGGATGCCCTTCCAAGCTTGGAAAGAAGCTTTCAATCTTGGAAGGTGGTTGCAACAATGGATACCCGAACCTTTGAAAGGTTCGCATGACCTTTTGGGAAGGACTTAGAGCTAAGGAATGGCTCAAATGGAAGGAAATTTCCCAAGGAAACCCCGTATCAATTTTGAGAAGGATTGATTGAGAATCAAGCAAGAAATCCTCACTTGAAACTCAATGGTGAAGGTTTCTCCTTCCAAAAATGGCATGGGGACCTGCTTGTGAAGAAGGTAAAGAAGATGGGGAGCTATTCGTAAGAAAATTCAAAAGCTAAGGGTCTGAATGAGATAGAAAGAGTCTGATTGGACCAAAATGCAAACTTGGTCAAGATGATCTCAGAATGAGCCCAAATTTTGATACAAACCTAATTTGGATCCAAGGAATCTAATGGTGAAGTTAGATTTAGGTTTTGACCTCATTTGATGAGACAATTTATGCAAAAATCCAAATTAGGGCAAATGTTAGTCTAGGACTATTTTGGGTCAAGACGGGTTCTAATGGTCAAATTGAAGGTTCCAAACCCTAGAGAATATTTTTCTATGAATTTTAGAGGGCTTAGGTGAATTTTATCCTAGCTAGAACCTCAGTTAATTAAGCAGGTCTGTTTTTAGGATTTCAAAAGTTATTTAATTCTCAAAACACGTACAAATCCTTTTCTGTCTGTTCTAACCCACTTGTTAGACTTTTAGGACCATTTGACCCTTAATTGCCCCTGAGAAAACCCATGATTGTATTGCATTTATGATATGTTGGTTAAATTGTAATTTTAACCCTATTTTCTTGTATTTCCCTTAGAATGGTTCTGGAGTGACTTATGGCTCTCTAGTAGTTATGTAGGAGCATTTACTGACTTAATTGGATTAAAATGAGCTAGTTATGGTTTATGATGGTGTTCCCATCATACCCCCATGCCTAGCTTTTGCTAATCCCTTAGCAAAATCTCATGGAATTAACTTTAATTTTAAACCATATGCCTTTCTATGCTCAAAACTTTGATGTGTGCTTTCTTTTGTAGATTAGGTCAGAATGCCGATAGTAGGCATAGAGGTACTCAAGTACCAACCAAGATCTAGACCTGACCAACTCTAGCCTCAGTCTGCTGCGAAGGTTTCTAAGGCCCCCAAGAATTAATCTAAGGTTCGTTGAACTCTGCAGTTAAAGCACCCATGCTTGTAACATTTTTTAGCCCAAGTTCAGTTTGCAGTGCATTTTTGTAAGAGAGAGATAGAAGAATTTTTCTTTGTTTTTGGAGAGTTTTCTCTCTCTTTTCTTTTTATTTCTAGCCTCAGATTAGCTTTACAACACGGTCTATATCGGATTCCTAGTTCCCACCATCAATCCTCATAGGGTCCCTGGCAATCAATGCTTCGAGATAGCACCGCCCATGGCAACCCCCAAAACCTTGGCTTTCGAGATTTTGAGATAATTCCACCCATGACGTTCTGTAGCTAAATCCAGACCCTAGCAATCGACATTTCGAGATAATGCCACCCATGGCATCTAAACCAGCATAAGGTGCTTACGTGCCCCTGGTAGGATATTTAGATATCCTAGAAGACAAGCACCGAGGAGATAATATGTTATTGCGCATCTTCGAGGGGAGTTTCTCGCCTCTCCGTGCCGGGAACTCATCCAAATCAACTTGTGTTGATCAGTACTCCTAATCTAGGTAACTTTTTCAGAGCGAATTTACTGCATTTGGGTGATTTTGATACTTAAGCTCACTGAACTAGACTATGTGTGGATTGAGGTGCTTAGGTTACTGAGTCCCACAAACCAGAGGTCAGTTAACAAGGCCGAATAATCCCTAAGCCTTAGACTTAATACTTAAGCTTCTCATTTTCCCTAACCTCTTGAGGACTATCTAGATCTTAGCAGATACTTGAATTTTTAAGCCTAGGATCGCAACCCAAAAGGCCTAAGATCAGCGCTTTGACTAATCTCTTTTATCTCTTAACACTTTTTGTCTTTCATTTTCTTTTTTTTGATTTGGTCTAGAGCTAAGTCAATTCCTTAATCTTTTAATAATGAATATTTCTTTTTCTTTTCAAATTGTGATCCTTTTTGACATTTTTATCTCCTCCCTTTTCTCCTAAAAAATGATATGCAATTAATTCAGAATTTCCTCCCTTCTCCTAGTTTTGTTCTTTTTCAATTTTTTTTATATTTTTGGTTTTTTCAATATGTGATTTTTTTGATGAAACCCTTTCTTGTGAGGTAATTTTCACGGCATTTTGCACTTTAATACCCCTCACGCCTACGATTTGCAATGCTCTCATTGTAAATTAGGTGGGTTTGAGTTCAGCTTAGATCATTCATTAGAACAGGTGTTGGGTGGGTGGATGGATCAGGATGACTGTAAGGAGTCGAGATACGATGCAACACCCTGTACTTTTTCATAAAGGACTAGAAGTGCACATTGGTAAAATGAGACCCGCCATCGCTGATGATGGCCTTAGGAACCCCAAATCTAGTAAAGATGTTCTCTTGGATAAATCGGAGGATAACTTTATGATCACTCATTCTTGTGGGGGCAGCTTCGACCCATTTAGAGACATAATCAATAGCGAGTAGAATGTATTCGAAGTTGTTAGATTCGAGGAAGGGTCCCATGAAATCAATTCTCCATATGTCAAAGATTTCGCACATAATAATCGGGTTTAAGGGCATTATATCCCGTGGGCTTATGTTGCTGAGGGTCTGACAATGAGCGCATGTCCTACAATACGTCTGTGTGTCTTTGAACAAAGTGGGCCAAAAGAACCCACATTGGAGAATTTTCGCTATAGTTTTACGCCCAGAGAAATGGCCACCGCAGGCCTGGTCATGACAGAATGACATTACGTCAATGACCTCATCGTTAGGAATGCATCTCCAGATCACCTGATCATTGCCGATGTGGAAAAGGTATGGTTCCTCCCAAATATAGTACTTGGCCTCGACAATCAATTTGTCCTACTTGGAAGTCGGCCAATCTAGTGGAACTTTCCCCGTAACCAAGTAGCATACCATATCAACAAACTAAGGGAGATTGTGAATGGCTAGCAGGTGCTCGTCCGGAAAATGCTTAGTGATTGGACTAGACGGGTCGATGACGAAAGAAGGAAGACAGGACAAATGGTCAGCTACCACGTTCTGTTTTCTCGCTTTGTCGCGAATCTCGAGATCAAATTCTTGCAACAGCAAGATCTAGCGGATTAGTCAAGGTTTTGCATCCTTCTTCGCAAGGAGGTGCCTCATTGCAGTGTGATCTGAATTTTTCCAAGGCAAATACTACAGCTAGTAGCTTTTTCTCAGTAATTGTATAGTTACGTTGAGCCTCGTCAAGTGTCTTGCTAGCGTAGTAAATGACCACGGGTTTCTTGTTTATTTTCTACCCAAGTACTGCTCCTACAACATAATCAGATGCATCGCACATGATCTCAAATGGTTGAGACCAATCAGGGGACTACAGGATAGGTGCTTGGGTAACTCGATCACGCAGGATCTCAAATGCCTGAGTGCACTCCTTGGAGATTTCAAAGGGGACATCCTTAGATAGAAGATTAGTTAGGGGGCGCACGATTTTCAAGAAATTGGGAATGAATCAACGATGAAAACCGACGTGCCCCAGGAAGGATCGGATGTCTTTGACTGAGATAGGCATAGGGAGTTTGGAAATCAAATTCACCTTAGCTCGATCAACCTAGATACCTTTTCAGAGGTGAGATGTCCTAGGACAATTCCCTCAGGTTCCATGAAGTGGCTCTTTTCCCAGGAAAGATCTAAGTTCACATCAATGCATCGCTTGAGGATTTGGACCAAGTGCAGGAGGCAATCATCAAATGATTCACTAAATATCGAGAAGTCATCCATGAAGACTTTAAGGTATTCACCTACCATATCTGAGAATATGGCAAGCATGCACCGCTGAAAAGTAGCAGGTGCATTGCAGAGACCTAACGGCATCCTTCGGAATGCGTATGTTCTGAAGGGGTAGGTGAAGGTGGTCTTCTCTTGGTCCTTGGGATGGATTGCGACCTAATTGTAACTGGAGTACCCATCCAAAAAGCAGAAGAATCGATTTCCCGCTAGTTTCTTGAGAATCTGATCAATGAACGGTAGTGGGAAATAATCCTTCTTCGTGGAGGAATTGAGTCTTCTGTAATCAACGCAGACTCTCCATGAGTTTGCTATATGGGTCGGTATGGTTTCTCCGGTTTCAATCATGATGACAGTGAGCCTTGCCTTCTTAGGCACAACTTGGATTGGGCTCACCCACTGACTGTCGAAGATCAAGTAGATGATCCCTGCATCTAACCACTTGATGATCTCCTTTTTCATGACATCCTGCATATTTGGATTCAGGCATCTCTGCATTTCAAGGGATGGTCGTGAGCCCTCTTCAGTGTAGATGTGATGTGTGCAATATAAGGGGCTGATACTAGTCAGATCATCGAGAGTCCATCCAATGGCTCTTCGATGTTGCTGAAGAACAGAAATTAGACGTGTTTCCTGATCAGGTGTGAGTCTGGAGTTGATAATCACAGGAAACGTCTGATTGGAACCCAAAAAGATGTACTTGAGATGATCAGGAAGATGCTTTAATTCCATAACCAGGTTGTCAGCAGCAGCGGGTGGTTCAGTGTGGGTGTCGGGAGCTATGGGTGTGTCTAGATTGAGTTCAGGCTCCTCTAATTGCGAGTTTTGATCCTCTTGTGGTTGATTAGAAATAGCCAATTTTTCCTCGATAAAGTCGTCAACCACAGCTTCGATATCACAAATCTATTCTATGACTCTGCAATTGATTCCTTGTTGGGCTTTAAAGATGTCAATCTTTAGTGTTTTGCTCCCAAATTTTAATTCAATTTGGCCCTCCTCACAATTGATATTGGCCCTAGTAGTGGCAAAAAAGGGTCTCCCTAGTATGATCGATGTATTCTTCACATTCTTAGGAGCATCCATATCTAAGATGATAAAATCCACAGGGAAATAAAAGTCATGTACCCTAACTATGACATCCTCGAGAATTCCTTTTGTTGACTTAATTGATCGATCGGCTAGTTGTAAAGTCATTTCAGTCAGTTTAAGCTTAGATTCCTCGAAGTAGTCTAGTAAGGATGTCAGTATCAAATTTATGGAGGCTTCTAAGTCTAATCACCAATTTCACAGGAGATCAGGGGGGTGCTTGGGTCTTTTGCCTTAGGTGGGAGTTTGCTCAAAATGACGGAGCTGGCTTGCTCCGACAGTATGATTGGATTCTCGTCTTTGGTTTGCGGCTCACGCTTAGGTGTACACACGTCTTTTAAAAATCGTGCGTAAGCCAGTACGTGGCATATCGCATCCATCAAGGGGATGTTTATATGGACCTACTCAAAGAGCTTAACCAGGTCCTCCTCAGGTGCCACAATTTTGGTTATCCTTTTTCCCTTGGTCAAGTCTCAGGAAATGAAACCTTATATGGTTCCTCTAGAATGGGTCCAAGTTCTTGATCTGGGATAGAGGTATCCCAGCTAACTATCCTAGGGTTAGGGTTTGTATTACTAGGCTGGGAGTGGCTTGGATAAGGTGGGTCCTGTGTTGTTTTGCCACTGCGGGTAGTAACAGAATTCAATCCTGCCTGGTTCTGGTTTGGTGTGGGTAAAAGAGGTGCTTGCTGCTGGTAACTGACATATGATGTTGAAGCCTCCATCTTGTCGGGTGATGGAGTAGAAGGGGCCTGATAAACAAAGTGAACTTGGCCTGGATTTGGGTTCATAATGCGCCTCTAGTTCGGCACGTTATTCAGATTAGGCAGAGATTGTGAAGGAAGTGTACCAGGTTGGCGAGGATTTGCCATCTAGGAAAGTTGATTGTGAACCTCTGTGATCTTGTCTCTGTGTTGTTTTTGCATAGCTGCATTCGTCTTCTGAATGTCAGCCAGGGTCTGTAGGATAAGAGTCATTTGATCTATATGAGTCGACCTAGATTGATAAGTTAAGTTAAGCTGAGGTTGAGGCGGCTGATATGGACGAGGAGCTTGTGATCGGGGCTGATATTGAGGTCTCTAGTTTTGATTATTGCCTGACCACATGAAATTGAGATGATTACACCATCCAGGGTTGTAAGTGGTTGAGAATGGATCATTCTGAATGGCATTGAGGTCCTCGCAGGTCTGAGGAACCTCGGAAAAGTTGGAATACGAGGGTTCAGAGTTCCCCCAACTAGAGTAGGTGGGTCCAGAGTTTCCTCCGAAACCAAAATCAGATGAGGGTGGATACGGGTCCATCCCCTGAGAAGATTGGTGATAGATGCTTTGCATAGCCTCCCTACCAGAGGGTGGTTGCACGAATGGGTTTTGCACAGAGGTGGCTCACTGCAAATGTCGAGTTAGCTCATCCACCTTCTTCTCAATAATAGAGACCTTGTCCAGATGATTGGCCATCAGTTCTAAGTCGACGAAAGAGGACAGGCCCTGCGTCTCATGTGCTCCCTTTGGATTCGTCAATGCACGGGCATTCGTCCGGTCGAACATGCCCATGGATTCATTATTGATGGAGTTCTCGCACATATTCTCGAGAATCTCCCACATGGTGTCTTCGTGTTGACCCATGATGTTTCCTCCGCAGGTTGCATTGATGAATAATTGAATATCCTCACGGAGTCCCTGGTAAAAAGACTGGACTTGTTCCCATTTAGGAACTCCGTGGTGGGGGCACTTTCGCATGAGATCAAGAAAACGATCCCATGCCTCGTGTAGTGGCTCTCTTGCTTATTGTGTGAAATGTGTGATCTGGTGCCGTAAAGTATTTGTCCGACCAACAGGGAAGAACTTTCTCAAAACCTCAGATTGAAGTTCCACCTAGGTGTTGATTGGACGCATTTGGGTTTGGTACCAATGAGCAGCTTTATCCATGAGAGAGAAGAACATTTTCATGAGTAGAACATCCCAATTTTGAGCTTCTGACCTGAAGGTCTAGGCTAGATGCTTAAGTTTCTTGATGTGTTGGAAAGGATCTTCGAAATTATGCCCATGAAACTTAGGAATGGCATGAATTATGTTGGGCTTGAGTTCAGTGTCAGGACCTCCAACGGGGATTTGTACTCGAGGTTTGATTGCCATCGCAATGGGATTGTAGTGATCTCGCATCATTAGATGCTGCGGTGGGTTCATAAAGGCTTGGAATAGATCATTGAGGCACTGAAGTTGATTTTCAAGATTATTTTCTTCTACTAGTTGTCATGATGATGGATGAAGGAGAATCAGGTTCAGATGTTTGAGGCAAACAGCCTTAAACACAAATTCAACTCATGTGCCTTAGTGCGCTCTTCAGCTTCCGAGGTGGGACTAAAGTCCCACCTTCCTTTTACGCGTCTGCAGCTGCACGTCTCATCTTCAACTGCCTCAGCTCGCGAGGCCATGGCATCTAATTGACCACCTGGGCGTGTGTGCGAGATGTTTCCGCGCAATTTGGGGCTTCCACCAGGGCTGTCAAGACCTGGAGCGAGCTTCAAGCAAGCTCGAAGCTTGTTCGTCAATGGCAGATGATGCGAGTACCTGAAATCAGCAAGAAGGCCTTTCGGCCATGTCAGAAGGCTCAGGAAGGATCGCCGGACTACGATGAGTGCGACGGTGGTGGTTGTACGGCGTGGCGTGGTTTGTGCGTATGGGGCGGAGTCGGACTGTGTGCATGAAGGTGGGTGTGTTCGGGGGTGAGTTTGGGTGAGCGATAGGTGGAATTAGGCTAGGGCTTTTGTTCATGGAGTTATGGCGGAGCTGATGGGGGTGGTAGCAGCGAGATTTCTTTGCAGTGGTGCGGTGGATAGGCGTCGCTAGAGCGGAAGAAGGTGACGGTGTTGAGGGAGAATCACTGGTTGTGCATGTGTTGTGAGGGTGGGAAAAGAAAGTATAGTGAGAGAGAGAGCAATAGAGGAACTTAGGGACACGATAGAGAGACAGAGGGCTCTGGTGTTGGTCGACCGGAGCTGGAGAAGGAGGATGGTGCGGCAAGGCGGCGGCGTCGACTGAGGGAGAGGCACGACCTCTCGTTGGCAGGAGAGGTTCGCGAAGATGAGGGGAGGATAGTCGGCCGTCCAATTTGATGGATGGACGGTCGGAGGAGGAGAGCAGAGAGGGGTCATCGGAGCTAAGTCTGAAGGTGGTCAGAGATGGAGTAGAAGAGGGTTTCTGAGGCCAAAACTTGCTGAAGAGCACGGCCTTGCCCTAGGGTTTCTTTTATAGGCCATAGGACACCCTTCCAAGCTTGGAAAGAAGCTTTCAAGCTTGGAAGGTGGTTGCAACAATGGATACTAGAACCTTTGAAAGGTTCGCACGACCTTTTGGGAAGGACTTAGAGCCCAAGGAATGGCTCAAATGGAAGGAAACTTCCTAAGGAATCCCTGTATCAATTTTGAGAAAGATTGATTGAGAATTGAGCGAGAAATCCTCGCTCGAAACTTGATGGTGAAGGTTTCTCCTTCCAAAAATGGTGCGAGGACCTTCTTGTGAAGAAGGTAAAGAATGAGATAGAAAGAGTCTAACTAAACCAACTTGCAAACTTGGTCAAGATGATCTCAAAATGAGTCCAAATTTTGATACAAACATAATTTTGACCCAAAAAATCTAATGGTGAAGTTATATTTAGGTTTTGACTTCGTTTGATTGGGTAATTTATGCAAAAACCCAAATTAGGGCAAATGTCAGTCTAGGACTCTGTTTTGGGTCAAGACGGGTTCTAATGGTCAAATTGAAGGTTTCAAACCCTAGACAATATTTTAATATAAATTTTAGAGGATTTAGGTGAATTTTATCCTGACCAAAACCTTAGTTAATTAAGCGTATTTGTTTTTAGAGTTTCAAAAGTCACTTAATTCTCAAAACACGTGCAAACCCTTTTCTGTTTGTTTTAACCCACTTGTTAGACTTTTAGGACCATTTAACCCTTAATTACCCCCTGGGAAAACCCATGATTGTACTGCATTCATGATATGATGGTAAAATTACAATTTTAACCCTATTTTCTTGTATTTCCCTTAGAATGGTTTTGCAGTGACATATGATTCTCTGCAATTATGTAGGAGCATTTGCTGACTTAATTGGATCAAAATGAGCTGGTTATGGCTCATGATGGTGTTCCCATCACTCACTCTTGCCTAGCTTTTCCTAATCAATTGATTAGCCTTCAAATGTTGGAACACCTTTTCTTATATAATGAGTCCCAATCCGAAGATCTTACAGAAATCCTATTTTGTCTAAAATTCCCATAATGCCCTGTTAATGATCTAGATTTAGTTTTTGATAATGACAAACAAATATTACTTTATATATATTCTTGTTGGATATTAACAAGTGATGTAGTTGATCAAAAGTGAAAGAAGAAGAAAAGTGAGTAAGGTTGTGCCAAACAAGAAATCTATGCATGATGTCAAGAGAACAAGGAAGCGAAAAAGAAATCTATACTTTTGTTTGTTTATGCTTGCTTAGATTATAAAAGAGCATAAGAGAATTCCTAAATAACCATGGGAAATCATTTAGATATCTTTCAAAACCTTCTTCTCTCCCAAATATCTTACTAACTCAATTCTCCAAGAATTTTAGACGTCAATCTTGATATTTCAAATGTCTACTTTCCTAACCCTATCGCAAAATTGATGTTTTATTCCTCACTTGACTTCATTATTCGTAAGTTTATGGTTATGTACTACTTTTTGTTGGGTTCGTAGAGAGCGTATTTGATTAGAAATGCGTCATAGTATAGTTATGAAATACGATCGACAAAAATAATTTCTAAGATAACGAGACTTGAGTCCTAGTCATTCGTCTCTAGGTGGCGTTTTGGAAATGCAAATTCAAATTCGATCTCGCTCGCTCTACTCGTTCAAAATAACATGTTGATTTATACTAAATACGTATTGATACACAACATGCTGTTGCCAAAATATCAGAAATTGAAAGCATGCAACTTTAATCACACCAAAAGATGATAATCAGGCACATGGTGATTTTCAACATATAAATATATATAAATGTTTTCATTGAGCTATGATGGTGGTTACAGCATAGGTAGCGGAATGCTTGTATAGGAAAATTTAAATCTAGCTAGCAGAAAACGACTGCATACATGAATCTATGGGAGGATTATGCATATGTCATTGGGGGAGAATATGGAGCTACACTACTAAGCAGTAAATAAAGCATTAAGTCTATGAAGAACTATAATCTAGTCTAGTAAAACTAAGGGCATTCACAGGTGGGGTCCGATGGCCTTTGAATGGTGAGAAGAGAAAGAGGGGCGGCCAATGGTGCTTAGGCCGACCCTTGGAGAGAGGTTGGAGAAGTTGATCCTGGTCTTGGCTTGGCGTGGAGGTGGTGGCATCATGGTGGAGCTCATGAACATGGAGGTGGAGGTGGTGATGGCTTATGGAAGGTGGAGCTATGCTAAAAGACCAAAATGGACCAAATGGCCACCCCTTAGTCTTTTTATAGACCTAAGGGAAGCTCTCTAAAGAGTTATGGAATTTTATAGAGAGGCCTTTGGTGGGAGCTCGTGGGAGAGGGAGAGAGTGGATGGATGGGTGGTTTTTAGATCCACATTTGGTGGATCTAAAAATTGAATGCATCTTGGTTGCTATTTTTAGCAACCAAGGCAACAACACATGGTAGAGAGTTCTAGAGAACTCTAGGCTAGGTATTTTCGTGTAGGTGGTGTGTGTGGGTGTGTGTGGGTCGAAACCTAGGTGGCTAGGTTGATTAGGTTAGATTCTAGTGAGTTTAGGTCAATGTAGGTCTCAAATTAGGGTTGCAAACCCTAATTTACTAAGGTAAAAATGCAATTAAACTTTATACAAGTTTACTTGGATGTGTGAAACCCTAATTGAGAGTAAAATAACTCAATTAAGGTAGGTCTACGTCAATTGGACTCTCACTAAGTCCAATTGGACAGTGTGTGCTGAGATCAGTGCTTAATTGGACTCAATGAGTCCAATTGAATAGGCTGATGTAATTGACTAAGATTAAGTCAATTAGGTTTAGTGAGGACATAATTAGGTCCTTAGGGAGATCTAAAGGTGATGTAATAGGATTAGGGCACCTTAATTTAGGTTCCTATGGGGTTGGAATTGGGTTTAGGGACCTAGGAATTCAAGATCTAAGCTTGAATTCAAAAACATGAACTAGAGTGTAGTTCTGAACGTCTAATAATAGTGTCAGACGTCTTATAGTGAAAAATCAGAAGTCTAGACTTGTTGTCTAGACGTCCAATTAGAGTCAGGAGGGATTTTGGGTTCTGTCTTGGGTATTCTACAGAAATTGGACGTCTGACCAAGTGTCTAGACGCCCAATAATGCTGCAGATGTGGGTTTGAGGTGTGTGGGTTGTGGTTAAGGGTTCTGGACATCCTGTAACTCATCTGGACGTCCAGGAATAGGATGGAATTAGAGTTTTATGGCTTTCTAGGGTACAGTGACCTAATCTAAGAGTGGCTAAGGCTTGGGGAAGCTTTTAGGTTGTCCTAGGGCTAGGATGGACCTAAGTTCTTCGTAATTTACTGCTTTATTCCTGTTTAACAGAATAGCATACCTCAACCCCTTACATTATTGTCTACTACATCTTATTTTAGGTCTTCTGCTCTAGCTTTGCTGTAACTCTGGCTTCAGGTCCAGCTTCAGATCCAGTCTCAGATCCAGCTCCTGAGCTTCTTATTTCCTTGCACCTAATTAGTATATTATAGCATTATTCTATGCATAGCTATAGGAGGAATAGTAAAGATGCAAATAATGCTTATGCATGCATGAACTACCCTAACTTATGCTAAGTCCTAACCTAATTCTGGACAATTAAGACCTATGATTGATGCGCAATCACTTTCTAAATCTTGAGATATTTTTAGACATAGACTTTTCCTTCCAAATGTATAATGGATGATTAATTAACTCCAACATTCATCTTCTTGATTAGCAACGTTCACCTCTTAATTACCAATGTTCATATGGGATAACAACTTAATAACATTTGATTTGATCTTCACCAAAAAGGAGATGCCTATTTTTCTTTTTAGTTGTCTAAATTGTCTCTTTTTGACATCTAGACCTATCTTTTAGATGACCCTAGACCCACTTTGCTGATTTAACAAGAAGTAACTTCAAGGACTGTACTTAGCCCAAAAAACGTCTAAACAATGACTCAGATGTCTAAAAACTCATTTTCAGACAAAAAATTATGACCAGACATCCCTGGACCCCCTATTTTGACTTTAGTAACTTGCTCAACTTCTATTGTCCCAAAAGATGTCTAACCTACTCTTCAGACATCTAAATGGACCTTTCTAGACATCCACGTTCCATAATTAGATGGCCTTATTTTATATGAACATTGAAATAGTTATCAACTTTTGTTTGGAAGGTTGGGGCCTTGAATCAAATGTTTATTTCTTAACTTGAGATGACTACTTATAACAATTCGGACATCTAGCTTCACTTTTAGATCTCTAATTGGACCAATTCAAACATCTAATTTTCTAAATAGACTTCTGAATCTAGCAATTCTACATATTTATGTTTATAGCCATTTAAGTCGAATTATTACATTCCAATTCAATTTCCAATGGCTCTATTGGCTTGAATTTGACCCTAAACACTCTACAAATCCTACCCAAGGTCTCTTAACCAAAAACACAGCTATTCTAAGTAATTCTCATGCTACTAGCTCTCATTCTATTCTAGATTGCTTACTTATGCTCTTAGTGCTCATAATTCTCATCGTAAATTTGCTGAGCACACTCTCTCCATGTCTACTTTGCCTAGTGATGTAGACACATCTATTTAGGTTAAAGTGCCTATTCATGCATGTTCCTAGGCTTAGATTTGCATTTCATGTTATAAATATTGCATAGGATGCATCATTCTGCATTTAGAGTAGTTGTATATAATTTAGGTTAATTGCATCCTTTTTGTGGTCAGGAGAGAAGGATATTTACTTTAGAGCCTTAGATTGATGATCCAACCATACAGATCTGATCAAGATGATGATCAGAGTCCAACGCTTCTGAAATGGCCTCGATCGGAGTCCCATAGCACCATATGCAATCCAAGGAAGATCAATGGCCAAGGGACTAGATGATGCAATCCAGAGCATCAAATGACAAATCCGACTGCACGGATGGATTTGGGTCAACGATGATTGTAGCCCAACGGCGTGAAAATCGATTCAATCCAACCACTGTAGCATCCCCTACAAAGGAAAGAAGATGGACGGCCCAGATTGCATCACGTGGCACAACCTAGGCCACCAATGTGCACACACGCGCCACCGCACACGCACAGCAACGCGGGTGCGCGTGCGCGTGCGGAGGCATGCATGCGCAAGCGCAGCGGTGCGCACAGCAGCGCAGCACACATGCGGAGACGGCGGCGTGTATCGCACGTGCGCGCGCGACAAGGGCGTGTACAGTGCACACCAGTGGTGCGACAGCTGGGGCGCATGAGCGAGATCTTCAATGACGTTTGCGACGGATCTTCAGCGACGTTTATGACCGTCACTAAATGTCCTGTATACGAATTTGATTCTTTCCTCAATTATAAAAGGACCCCTACTCCCATTTTTCTTCATCTCTTCCTTTCTTCCTCTCACCACCTCCAAGGCTCTAGAGAGAGCTTGTTTTAAGCCCGGGATGCTCTTCTAGAGTATAAAATCAAACAGTTTTCCCTCCCCTTATTCCCATTCTTGGAGCATCCCGTAGCCGTCCTCTCACCGCCCTTCTGGAAGAAGATCCTCATCGCGACGTCGTCTTGCCCCATCCTTCGTCCTCCGTCTCCGTCCTCCTTCATCTCACTCCTCACCACTTTCCTCTGGGTGACGTCAGAGCGAGTCATCCTCCGAGCAACCGTCGAGGGGGATTTCTCTCACCCCATTCTATCTTTTTATGCTTTCATAGTGTAGATTTTTCCCTCTTTCGTAGTGTAACAAATAGTTCTCGATGAATAGATGATTGTTTCTCTCTCTCTTTGTCTCACTCTCTCTTTTATATTTTTGCAAGTAGATAAAGTTTTCATCAACCTAATCTCTTGCTTGTTAAAAATACCAAAAAAATAAGAAAAGATAAAAATGATCAAAAAGAAATAAAAGTGAAACACGGATTTCATAAAGCCAAACATTCGCCTCCCTATGTTCGACCCGGGACTCACTTTTCGAGTTTCGGTATAAATTTTATTTGACCACGCGTTTTGCAACTACGATGACGGGTTACTCGTAACCCTGATTTCAAACTCACGAAACACGTGCAATCACCTAGTCTTAAATAGATTTGAAAAGGAGGTACTCTAAGCCTTAAGCCTATTGTTATATCTTCTTAAGGGCTATATAAATTTCTTGTCTTCATGTAATTTGTTTTCATATTTTGGGTGCCTAGATTGTGGGTTACCTGCTCTCTCTTTGAGAGGGGTGGAACTCTCCTCAAGGGTTGTCTAGAAGAAGGGATTTGTATACACTTGTTGCTAGTGATTGCCATTTGTTTTGGGGAGCTAAAGTCTGAGATTGGAAGATCTAGGTAGAGGCCTTCTTTAAAAAAAAGATCTAGGTAGAGATTTTTCCCATAAGGGTTTCCTATTTAAATTTAGATCTCTCTCTTTTGTGACATTTTTTTTATTTGCTTGCACAATTCACCCCCTTTATGCTAATATCATGCCCTTCTCTAACCCCCTTATTAATGAGAATTCCAACACTTTAATAATTATGAAGGTGCCCTTGGTTCTTTTATATGCACATTTTAATTATATATTTCAACTATTTGAATCATATACTTAAGTTCTTATTATTTTTATGTTTCTAGTCTAAGTTTGTTTATGATTAGTAATCTACCTATTTTATGCTAAGTACTTAGGTAATAAATTACATATAGATTGTACATTGTGCACTATAGTCATGCATGCATATTTAGGTCATATAAGCATTTTATGTTTAATTGATGTCTAAATATAGTGCCTTGAATAATGCATGAGTAGGTGGTGAAGTTAAAATTTCCTAGAATAAAGCTTGGAGTGATAAAGAAATAAAGACAAGGAAGAAAGAAGGACAAGAGGACATGTGGCATGACTTAAAACCCTCCTATTCTTAGACTCCTAAGGCAACCTACACCAAACCTTATCTTAGGCCTACCTGCTTTTAAAAAACCAAATCCTAACCCTACATCCTAAATCCTATGACTATCAACACTTTTCCAAAAAAACTTATCCACTAGTTGGTTGGCCACAAAAAAGAACATATCCACTCTTGTGGCCGGCTAAACTTGCTTAAACCCTAAGGCATATGGCTAGCCACCATCAACTTCTAAGGGGCAACAACCCGTTAATCAACGCCCTATCACATTCCAGGGCATGTCACAATCCTATGCCTAATTAAATTAATTAGATGTTGGCCGTAAGGATTCATTTGAGTTAGTCTCAGGGTATACACTCATACTATAAGATTAATTAGTGAAGTACTTTTTCTGGTAGCATTTAACTTGGGAGGCCTGATTATCAAACGACTTAAATCGAGTAGAGGTTTGGCATATTTAGTGGCCCTTGGGCCACAATCCCCTTGCTTTGTCGACCCAACTTATATGACTCATGGTTTAAACACAACATCAATTCACCTTGTGGTGAGAGATATATTCTAAAGGCTTAGGTTAATTTGGGCTATACATTAAGGCTTAGAATTTGATTGATTGTATTTAGCACACACTTTCTCTCTCTTGTTCCCCTCGCATCTCCTGTATTTCTTTTGTTTATGCTTGGTAGGAGACCACTTAATCTTGAGTTGGTTGAACCCCTTATGAGAAATCCTAGGAGGAGAATTCTTTTTTCTGATTTTGCTAAGTTGGCTGACTCTAGCAAGGGTAAGATGCCTAAGGTTCCTAAACAACCTGAAATTCTTGAGAATCATGAGAATCAAAATCTAGACCCTCTTGCTTTAATCCAAGCACAAATCAATGCTAATCATATGCTCCAATAACAAGTCCAATTGATTATGCAGACTCTGAAGTGGATCCAAGAACCACAACCTCAACCACCACCACCCAAGTCCCTTAGAGACTTTTATGACCCTTATACAACTAATGTAGAATCTTTTGTTAGGGTCCTTGAAGGGGGACATGATTTTGAATTACAACCTAATCCAAAATCTTTTCCATGGGAATTCCAATGAAGACCCCTTTCAACACCTCGAAGATCTACGCAGACTTGTTGAGACCATTAAACCTAGAAATGTGAGCTTAGATATTATCCTAATGAAGATGTTCCCTTTTATCCTTAAGGGATAAGGTAGCACACTAGTTTAGAACTATAAGCAAACCTATTATTACTTGGGAGGGGTTAAGAAGCTCTTTCCTTAAGAAAATTTTCCCTATAGGCAAGACTAATGCCCCTAGGAGATCCATAACCACATTCTCTTAACAACTAGGGGAATAGCTCCACGAGGCTTGGGAGTGATTCAATGATCTATTAAAGAAATGTCCACATTGATGTACACTAAATCTACGTGATTAAAAATATGCAATCGTTGTAGTGCGCAAATTAAGCGATCAATTAAATTTATATATTCGAACTACAAGGAGTCCGAGTCAAACACAGGGAGCTTGTCGCTATTTAATACATTTCGCAGTTATTATATAGCAGAGTGACGTGTGCGTGATGGGTGTGTTTAGAAGAGTCGTTATAGCTTGTGCTCGCAACGTCAGTTTTAAAATGAAGGAATGGACGTGAGTCCGAGTGTCGATCTCAGGGAGGCATGAAAATCAGATTTTTCTTATCACTTATTATCACGGAAATAACGGGTTTTTTTTTGCTTGCGAAAAGTCGTGGGTGAAAAGCGAGTGAGAGAGAGAGAAAGAGAGAGAGAGAATAGGGTTAGGATTCTTTTCATTCACAGCATGCAATTCAAACATAAAAGAGAGCAAGCAATTGAATAGAAAACAACTTCATTTGACATGCAACTTTAGTTCATAATTACAACACTAGATGAATGCTTGAACATAAGTAAAGTAAAGCTTAAGATAAAGAAGGAAAGAGAGAGAGAGAGAAGACGGTGAGGTAGCCACGGTGGTGGAGGGGGGTTCCATCGGCGGCTTGTCATCTTCGGCGATTACAAAGGGAGCTAATGGTGGCTAGGAGGGGGGTAGAACACCTGCAAGTGGAATGAATGCCTTCCATGGGTGGTTGGAAGGGGTTTAAATAGGAAGAAGGGCTTTCCAAATGAAGAAGGGGTTTTAGCGACGTCCGGGACATCGCTAAAACCCTTCCCAAAATGTCGGTGAAGGCCCTTTACCACCGGTCGCTCGCGTGCGTCTGTTCTTCTTCGCACTTGATTTGCGTGGGCGCGTTGTAAGCTGTCCGATTGAAGATCGGACGACTGAGGTCGCTCGTGGGGTGCGTGCTTGGATTGCACCCATGCCCCCTACATCATCGCGGGCGTCGGCTTTGGACACGTGATCGCGCCGTGTCGCTCCATCCGCGCCGTCCGCTGCTGATCGGACGGTTGAATTTACGCGGTGCGTGCCTTTACCTTCGCATTTCATCACAGCGCGATTCGAACCCGCGTCAGGTGAGCGTGGGTGAGCTCTTCGACCGCTGCGCTGCTCTGCGTGGATGGTTGCGGTTGTGCGTTGGTGCTTGGCTGCTGCCGACTGTTGGATGGAGATCCGACGGTCATGATCTGCTACAGGCAAAGAGTGTAGTGATGGCGCTGGCGATGATGCAGCGTTCTCAACCGTTCGATCGAAGATCGGATGGCTCAGATCGTTTTACAGTTGATGGAGGGGGTTGGGCGAGGCGTGCGGGCACTGATCGGGTGCCACATGGCACCTTTTGAGCCGTTGATCGTTAGATTAACGACCATAACTTCCTGGGTTAATTGCAGGAGCTCTGGATGTTGGATTTGGTCGATTTTGAGTCCGTTGGACTCCGTTCATCGCTCTGAATCCATCCGTGCGGTCTGATTGCTCATCTGAGGCCTTTTTTGACAAGTACTCATACAAATAGCCATTAATACTATTCTATAAGCAATCTTGATGTGTGATGCATGCAATGCTCCCATTCCTATTTATGATGTGTTATCTGTGCATTTTGTTCTTAAGATAAACCCCAATTGACAGAATTATCATCCCACGATGCAGTGTTATCACAGAGTAGCAAATAATAGTAAGAAAGATAGATATCAAATGAATACTAAATTTTATTGCAAATACCATAATGTCTCATAGAAATATTCTATCATAATATGAATAAAAGCATGAGAGAATAAAGAATATAAGAAGAGAGCAGAGTCGCTTGAAGGATTGAAATGACCCTTCCCAAGGGTCGTTCGAAGTTTTCTTGAAAGATAGAGGCGTGAGTGCAATTTTAAACCCCCTGGGTTTAGGTGTGTGGGCCTTGCAGGGAAGAGAAAGGTTCTACCGGGGAGATTCTGCACTTTCACTCTCTCTCTCTCTCTTCCCACACAACACACCCACTCCCACACCCACACACACACACACCTCCCCTCACAAAACCCTAACCCTCTCCCTATTAATACCCCTCCACCCTCTCCATCTCCACACCACCACCACCTCCACCTTCGTTCCTCCACCACCTGCTGGCGACCACCTCCCTTCCTACCCCCCTTGCAGCCACGAGCGAGGAAAGAGGGGAGCTCGAGCTCACGTAGAGGAGAGGGAGCTGCTGGGGTTTAGCTACGAGGAGGAGCTCGTGAGCGGTTGCCGCTGAAGCTTCTATGCGAGGGAGAGGGAGAGCGAGGAGCTCGGGAGAGGAGGTGCGGCCGAGGAAGCTCGTGGAGAGGAGCTCTGCGACCTCTTGCAGCTGCGGTTCTGCGGGTGGAGGGCCGCATGGGGAGAAAGCTCGTGAGGAGTTCTGCGGAATCATTTTTCCATAGTATTAGATGTCTGGGACGCTATCCAGACATCTGGAGGAGCCTCAGGACGACCGGAGCTGGCGCTGGACGTCTGACAGCACGTAGAGTGCCGTGATATGTGCTTTGTACGCGTCTGCATGCACACACGTAATTTCCTTATGTGTTACGATTTTAACCTACGTGCATGCGCAGGTAGAGGATGTTGGAAAGACGCGTGACGCACCCTTCGAGGTGCTTTAGGACATATGGACGTCTCTACATATGTCTGATAACCACCTCAGATGTTCGGGTGCACGGACAGACATCTGGGAAGACCCCAGGACGACTGTGAGGGGTTCTAGACGTCTGCCATCAGCGCAGGAAAGCAAGGTGAGATTCTGAGGTCGTTTAAGACTTTTGATTTTAGTTAGTATGCACATTTTTTGCCCGTTCAGGGCCTAAACGGAGTCAATTTTGCGTAAACAAAGTATTGTTGGTTTCCGTTTGAGTTTCTCTACATGTTAGTGTCATCGTATACAGTTTTGAACTCATTTGATGTGATTGGTCAATTATATAGGTCTCCAGCCAGTAGAATATATGGGGCTCACGGAGACGACAGGATATACGATTCGAGCCCCCATTCCACTAGTGTATCCCAGTGAGCGATTTTTCTCAATATTGTGAATTAATTGATTAAGTGCATGCTATCTTAGAATTAATTGATTGAATCCTAGGATATGAAATGAACCCTAGGGCAGAATTAAGTGAATGAACATTGCTTGAGCCACACGGTTTACTTTGAAATGTTTGTTAGAACCTTTAATGCTAGCAAATGAATAGTTAAATGATGTGATTCTTCTTTCAGTTATTAAATCACGAGTTGCCTATTATATAGTTAAGAACCAAGTTGTGAACAATGAGATATACATGTTGTGAAATGAAATGAAATGAATACAATGCATGAACCCTACGGGGAACAAGAAAGGAATTCACATATACGGAACGAATATCGTATGTAGGACGGAAGTGAGCTAGCCCTCGAGTACATGGTATCAAGGAGAGCAACTGTCCCTTTTGCATGGAAAGTGAGCTGGCTCTCGTGTATGCAGTACTGAGGAGAGCTATCGTCACTTTAGTGTAGGGGGAGCTAGTAGCCCTTGGGTTGAGACCCAAAGTTATGAATGGCACCCTACTCCAACTCTTGTTACTTTATTGTAGGGGGGGAGCTAGTCGCCCCATGGGGCCCGGGGTTAGAACTGGCCACCCTACACTGACTCTTATTAGGCCCACTGGGCAAACCGGGATAGTCGGACGAGGGTACGCAGACTGTTGAGGGACGAGACCCCTGTTCTGAGAGGGCAAGGCCTTGTTCTGTTCTGTGTTGTATGTTTGGGCGTACCTGCTAGCGGAAATGATTGATCGCATGCCAGTGCGGGGTATATACCCATGCGCTTATCATGCGTGCCATAGTCACCGCTACATTGTGACCGAGACCTTGGGGTGGTAGACCGAGTGTAGGACTACCACGGGGGCTCTCCCGGCTAGGAGAGTGCCACGTGTATATCCTACATCGTGGAATAAACTGCAATTAAGATCGTTCCTTTAGGGAACAAGAGGATTAAGAAATGTTGTGGATCTTTATTAGAATAATAGAAACAGAAACACCCAGTTAAGATAAATGGAAATGAATGATTAGTTATTTGCTTGTTTCTTTTTGTTAAATTACATGTAAATGGATTACCACCACTCTACACAGCGTTAGCTGACCACGGATTATATAACCATGTTCAGGTCAGGGAGCTGAGCAGCCAGCACCACCGGCTGCAGAGGGTGCTGAGCCCAGCCTAGCCTAGCCATAGTTGTTCCTTTCTATTTCAGAGCTCTTTCTGTAGTAGTGAGTACTTTTAGCATATATTAATTGTTCTTGCTATGTTCTTGTTATATTTCTTTCTGTTCTAGTTGTGATGGCTATGTATGTTATAGTACTCTTTCGATTGTGACATGTAATATTTTTGAGACTTCTCGTTCTGATTTCCATTACTGCCTCTTACTAATTTTTGCTTAGTTACATTGCATCTGTAGTTGTAGAATATTTTATGCTTTTGGATTTTCTCGTTGGACGACTGGGTCTTGGGATTAGTCAAGGCGAGCCAATCTCGGGTCTTGTAGGGAGCTGGGATTGGGTCGTAACAAAGATGGTATTAAAGAAAGGTTGCAATGAGAAATGAACCAAATGGTTTGAAAGTAACCACTCATGTACATGTAGCTAGGATAGCCATCACAACGTATTGCCTTAATCTTCGCTTCTAAGTCTAATTTCTTTATGTAACTTGGTATTGTTGACAGTCCATGTTCTTTCTCTTGTATCTCCTTGTAGGAGATGCCTCATCAAGGAGTTCTTGAGGCTGGTCGCAGATGTGGCCGTGGGCAGGGTCGTAGGGGCGGACGTGCTAGTCCTGAGGCACTAGTCGACCCACCCCTCCTTCCGGGCATCTAGGCTCAGGATTTCGCCTAGTTGATTCGGGACATAGTGCGGGAGGAGCTCCAACAGCCTCCTCCTCAGCCACCTGTTCGTTCGAAAGCGAGATCGGGTTTGTAAATATCGCGTTGTAGTATAGGTGAAATCACTTCGAAGAACAAATAGGAATTTATTACTCGAAAAATTAAGAATCCGAGGTCGAACACAGGGAGCAAATTGGTATTTAAAAACTAAAAACACAATCTCAAATTGATAAAATGTGATGTTCAACAATTTATGAAGCAATAGAATGTTCAATGTATATAAATGCTAAAGAGATGAATAGAGATGTAAAAAGAAATAGAATTAATCTCTGTCTATTCTCTCTCTTCCTTTTCTTCCTTCTCTAATATCTTCTTCTTTCTTCTTCTCCTTTCTTCCTTCTCTGATTTCTCCTTCCTTCCTTTGCGGCTTCTTTTTCTTCTGTCTTCTTCTTTCTTTTCGTCCCTTGGTTTCTTTCCTTTTTGTCTTCTGCCTTCCTTCCTCTCTACGGCTCCTTCCTTCTCTTCTTCTTCCTTCAGCTGTGCCTTCTCCTTCCTTCCTTTAGCTCCTTCTCCTTCAACCTTTGATTTCCTTCTTCAGATCTGCCTTCAAGTCTTCAACTTTCTTCCTTAGCCTCTCCTGCCCTTAGCCTTCTTCAACTTCCTTCCTTAGCCTCTTTCTTTTCCGTAGCTCCTTCCTTTAGCTTCCCTTCCTTCTTTCTCTTCCTGCACAGAAGTGCAAAACCTACCCTTACCCTCCCCCATGTATGCTCTCTCTCTTTTTCTCTCTTAGGTTCGCTTTCCCAGAGCCAATCGGGTATATGGGTCGGGTCAACTGCACCCGGGTCCAGGCACACCGGCGTGGGTGGTGTGCGAGGAGTGTAGGGTAAACGAGTCAGGCAGCCAGGTCCGCAGAGGAGTGAGCGTGAACCGGGCGGGTGATTGGGCGAGGGGACCTCACCCTGTGATCTGAGGCAACGAAGAGGAAACACAAAAATAATTTAAATCACTCACCGCACCCTAAACTTTCCGAGGTGGGACTAAAAGTCCCACCTGCTTCTTCGCATGCTCGCAGGAGGATGCCTGCTCAATTGCTGCAGCTGCGGATGGTATTGGCTTCGATTACTGGGTGCAAAGGGATCGTGGAGTGTTTCCGCGCACCTGAGGCTCAACTTCCTGGAACGTCGCGACTTGGAGCAAGCTTGCGAGCAAGCTTTGCTCCTACTCCAATGGCGATAGGGGGTCGAACCTACAAATCATGAATACGAGCTCGCAGCCCTGTCAAAGCACATAGGTAGCTTCGCCGTGTCACAAAGAAGGTGGTGCGGTGGGTGGTGTGGCATAGAACGACCTAGGCTTGCGTGCCTAGGTCAGACTGTGGCCGTGAACGTGCGTTTGTTCGGGGAGAGTGTAGGGTGCGTGTGGAGGTCAATAAAGAGGCGGGTGATGATTAGTGGATGATGGTGAAGCTTCTGTGGTCAGTGGCGAGACATGTGGGTGCATGGAGCGATGGATGGGCCTTCGCCGGTGGTCCGCCGGAGATGAAGAAGACGAAGGTGGTCTATGGCTGTCGAGGGTGATTTTGTGAAATAAAGAGGGGGAAAGTGAAAGGTAGGGAGAGAGTAACTTAACTGAGGGTATCTGGATGAAGGGGGAATGCGGAGGGCGAGTGGCACGTATTTGCTGTCGCCGGAGACGAAAGCCTTGAGATGAAGAGGTGGCGACGATGAGAGGGTTGAAGAAGCGTGTGCAGGTATGGCGCGACGCGGAAGAGCAAGGCAGAGAAGACACTGCCACTGGTATGGTGGCAAAGCGATGAGAAGAGGGAGGAGAGATCGCTAGAGCTTCGGGCTATTTGGCTGGAGATGGGAGAGGAAGAATTTTGGGGGTTTCTGCGGCCAAATCAAGCTTGAGATGATCATCTAGGCCTGGGGCTTCTTTTATAGGCACTGGCAGAGGGCCTTGTTCTTGGAAGACAAGCTTCCAAGCATGGGTTTCCTCGTCGGAGTAGGAAATTCGAGAGATACCCATGTCTCTCATGCGTTCGCACGAGAGATTGGGTGCGAAGCAAGGCATGTGATTGAGTTCACATGGTAGGGAATTCCTCAGAGAATCTCCCTTCCAAATCTGAGAGGGATTCTCTGAGGAAACAAGGGGAACTTCCCTCTTGAATCTTCGCTGGAGTAGGACTCCTCCGCTGTAATGGCAGAGGGACCTAATTGCAAAGAGTGGCGAGAAACATAGGGGGGTTTCTGTAAGGTTTTCGAAAGTTAGGTGCATAAAAGTAATTGGGAGGACTGTTTTGCAAAGTGGGTCAAGGTGATCTCCCCTTAGGTCCAAATTTTGGTAAAAATCTCATTTTTACCTAAGGAATTCAATAGTGAAGTTGGATTTTAGGTTTGACCACGTCTGACTGGACATTTTGCACAAATACCCATCTAGGGCAACTAATTAGCTAGGACCCTTATTTAAGTCAAAATAAGTTCTAAAGGCCAAATTGAAGGTTCCAAATCCTAGAGGATATTTTTCCATGAATTTTAGAGGGTTTAGTTGATTTTTATCCAGACCCGAACCTTGTTAAATTAAGTGGGTTTATTTTGGGGTTACAAGATGTCGTTTAATTCTCAGATCTCACATTAACCCTTTTCTGTTTGAGCTATCCCACTTTTCATTTTGTTAAGACCAATTGACCCATGTTTAACCCTTGAGAAGTCCCGTTGATGTACTGCAACGGTAAAATTGCAGTTTTACCCTTTGTTTCTTATTTTCTTCTCAGAATAGTTATTCCTTGAATTAGGCCCTTCTCTAGGTTATGTAGGAGATTTTGTTCTCTTTTCTAGGTCAAAATAAGCTAGCTAGGGCTCATGATGGTGTTCCCATCATACCCCCATGCCTAGATTTTGCTAGTCCGTTAACAAAATTTCAAGGTTTTAACGTCTGCTCTCGACAATGAGTTTCTTTCATAATTTATGATAAGTGCTTTTTCTTTTTCTTTTGTGACTAGGTCAGAATGCCGACAGTAGGCCTAGAGGTACTTAAGTACCAACCAAGATCCGGACCTGACCAGCTTTAGCCTCGATCCTCCGTGAAGGTTTTTAAGTCCTGCAAAAACTATCCTAAGGTTCGTTGGACTCCGCGGTTAAAGCACCCGTGCTTGAGACATATTTTAGCCTTGGTTTAGTTTGCAGTGCATTTTTGTAAGAGAGAGACAGATGATTTATTTGTTTGGAGAGTTTTCTCTCTCTTTTCTTTTTATTTCTAGCTTCGGATTGGCTTCTCAACACGGTCACTATCGGATTCCTCATCCCCATCATCGATCCTCAAAGGTCCCTGGCAATCGATGCTTCATGATAGCATCGCCCATGGTAATCCCCAGAACCCTAGCTTTCAAGATTTCGAGATAATCTCGCCCATGGCGTTCCGTAGCCAAATTCAGACCTTGGCAATCGACATTTTGTGATAATGCTGTCGATGGTATGTGAACCAGCAGAGTGTTTACGTGCCCCCGGTAGGATATGAAAATATCTTAGGAGACAAGCATCGAGGAGATGATATGTTACGCATCTTCGAGGGGAATTTCCCACCTCTCCACGCCGGGAACTCATCCAAATCAACTTGTGTTGATCGACTGCTCCTAATATAGGGAACCTTTTTTCAAAACATTTAAATGCTTTTGCGTGATTTTGATAGTTATGCGCACTGAACAAACTGTGTGTCGATTGGGGTGCTTAGGTTACCGAGTCTCGCAAATCGAAGGTCAGTTAATGAGACTGAATACTCCCTAAGCCTTAGACCTAATACTTAAGCTTCGCATTTTCCCCAACCTCTTGAGGATTATCCAGATCTTAGCGGGTACTTGAATTTTTAAGCCTAAGAGTCTAGCCCAAAAGGCCTAAGAACAACTTTCCTACTAATCTCTTTTTGTGTCTCATTAGAACTTTTTTCCATTTTTCTCTTTTTTCTTGATGTGGTCTAAAACTTCGGTTAATCCCTTAATTTCTTACTAATGACTATTCTTTTTCTTTTTCATCTTGTGCTTCTTTTTGTCATTTTGCTCTTTTCCTCCTCATGTTTTGTATAGCCTCAAAATTTTCTCTCCCCCCCTTTAGTTTTTTTGTTCTTTTTCAAGATTCTTTCAATTTTTTGTGTTTTTTGTGATATGTGATTTTTTGTTGAAACCTTTTCTTGTGACGTGAGTTTTCATAATGTTTTGCACTTTCATACCCCCCCATGCCTAGGATTTGCAATGTCCCCATTGTAAATTAGGTGGGTTCGAATTCAGCTTAGTTCATTCATTAGGACAGGTGTTAGGTGGGCGAATGGGTCGAGGTGACTGTTGCGAACAATTTCTAGACTCCGGTAAGGGTGCCTGAGGTGGAGTCGGCTGTTCTAATGGATGAACCCTAAAGTGCAATATGAATTCAGCATAGAAATGTTAAGAAAGGTTTCGGATTTTTCAAAGAATGACGGGTTGCTTCCCGTTAAGTGTTGAGTTTTACGCCATCGGCTAGGTACAATGAGCTTAGGGAGAATGGAGGGTAAAGGATATCTCAACCAAATTTGTATTGGTCACGTCAATGAATGGTTTGAGTCTCTGACCGTTCATGACGAAGGGTTCGGAATCATCGCTGAGTGGGCTGATCTCAATGGCTCCATTTCCAAAGATTCGTCGGACTAGGTAAGGTCCGATCCATTTAGATCGGAGTTTTCCTGGGAACAATTTGAGTCTGGCATCAAAGAGTAGGACCTTTTGACCAGGATGAAAGATCTTTCTAGATATGTGCTTATCGTGAAAGGCTTTGACCCACTCTTTGTAAATTCGTGAGTTCTGATACGCGTCATGGCATAATTCATCGATCTTACTCATTTGAAGCTTTCTATGGGTTCCAGCCTTAGAAAGATCTAGGTTGCAGTTCCGTACTGCCCAATAGGCTTTATACTCCAATTCGACGGGGAGGTGACATGCCTTCCCGTACACTAGTTTGAAGGGTGACATACCTAATTGGGTTTTGTGGGCGGTCCTATAAGCCCACAATGCTTCTGGAAGCTGGGATGACCAATCCTTCCTGTCAGGTCAAACAGTAACCTGGAGGATTTTCTTGATCTCCCGATTTGATAGCTCAACTAGACCATTAGTTTGGGGGTGGCAAGGAGTAGAGATTCGGTGTGACACCCCGTATTTGGTCATCAGTGACCTGAACTAAGTGTTTGTAAAATGGGTCCCTCCATTGAAAATTATTGCATGTGGAATCCTGAACCGTGAGAAGATTTGATGAATGAATTTGATAACAACTTTGTGATCATTGGTTTGGGTCGGAATGGCTTCGATCCACTTGGACACATAGTCAACAGCGAGTAAAATGTATTTGAAGCCGTCCAAGATGGGGAAGGGTCCCATAAAATCAATTCCCTAAATGTCAAAAATTTCGCATACTAGAATCGGCTGTAAAGGCATCATATCTCGATGGCTCATGTTGCCCAAGGTCTGGCAATGGGTACATGCCTTACAGTGATTGTATGCATCCTTGAAAATTATGGGCCAGTAAAAGTTGCACTGGAGGACTTTTGCTACGATTTTATGTCCTGAAAAGTGTCCAGCTCATGCCTGGTCATGGCAGAAAGAGAGTATGTCTTTGATTTCCACTTCTGCGACACATCGTCGAATTATTTGATCAGCACCAATGCGGAATAGATATAGGTCTTTCCAAAAGTAATACTTGGCATCGGAAAGCAATTTATTCTTCTTGGCCTTCGGCCAATCGGATGGGATCTGATGTGATGCCAAGTAGTTTACTATGTCAGCAAACCATGGAAGCCTTGTATTGATAGTCAAGAGATGCTCATCAGGAAAATGTTCTGTGATGGGTCTGGAAGGGTCAATGATCTCAAAAGGAAGGTGGGACAAGTGATCAACTACCACGTTCTGTTTTCCCGCTTTGTCGCAAATCTCGAGGTTGAATTCTTGCAACAGCAAGATCCAGCGGATTAATCGTGGTTTCACGTCCTTCTTTGCAAGGAGATGCCTCACAACTGTGTGATCCGAGTAGATGATAACATGAGAACCTAGGAGGTAAGATTTGAATTTTTCTAGGGCAAATACTACGGCTAGCAGCTCTTTCTCAGAAACTGTGTAGTTACGCTAAGCCTCGTCAAGTGTTTTGCTAGCGCAGTAAATGACCACGGGTTTCCTGTCAATTTTCTGCCCCAAAATCGTTCCTACAGCGAAGTCAGATGCATTGCACATGATCTCAAAGGGTTGAGACCAATCAGGGGACTGTAGGATCGGGGCTTGGCTAACTCGGTCATGGAGGATCTCAAATGCTTGAGTGCATTTGAGATCCTCCATGACCGAGTGGAGATTTCGAAAGGTACATCCTTGGAGAGAAGAGTAGTCAGGGCGGGTGTGATTTTTGAAAAGTCAGGGATAAATCGACGGTAAAAATCGACATGCCCCAGAAAAGATCGGATGTTCTTGATCAAGCTAGGCATAGGGAGTTTGGAAATCAATTTTACCTTGGCTCGATCAACTTGGATGCCTTTCTTCGAAATCAGATGTCGCAAAACGATTCCCTTAGGCACCATGAAATGGCTCTTTTCCCAGGAAAGAATAAGATTCACGTCAATGCACCGCCTGAGGATTTGGACCAAGTGCTGGAGGCAATCGTCAAATGATGCTCCAAATATTGAAAAGTCATCCATGAAGACTTCCAGATAATCACTTACCATATCTGAGAATATGGCAAGCATGCACCGCTAAAAATTCGCAGGTGCATTGCAAAGACCGAACGGCATCCTTTGGAACGCGTACATTCCGAAGGGGCAGGTGAAAGTGGTCTTTTCTTGGTCCTCAGGATGGATTGCCACTTGGTTATAACCGAGTACCCGTCAAGAAAGCAGAAGAACCTAGTTCCTGCCAGTTTCTCGAGGATCTGATCAATAAACAATAGTGGGAAATGATCCTTCTTCATGGAGGAATTGAGTCTTCTGTAATCAATGCAGACTCTCCATGAATTAGCTACACGGGTCGGTATGACCTCTCCGGTTTCAGTCGTGATGACAGTGAATCCTGCCTTTTTAGGCACAACCTGGATTGGACTCACCCTCCGACTGTCGGAGATTGGGTAGATGATCCCTGCATCTAACCACTTAATGATCTCATTTTTCATGACCTCCTGCAGATTAGGGTTCAAACGACTTTGCATTTCTCGCGAAGGTTGTGTGCCCTCTTCGGTGTAGATTCGGTGTGTGCAATAAGAGGGGCTTATGCCAGTCAAGTCATCGAGAGTCCATCCAATGGCTCTACGATGTTGCTGGAGAATAGTAATCAAACAGGATTCCTGGTCAGGTGTGAGTTTGGAGTTGATAATCACAGGAAATGTCTAATTGGAACCCAAAAAGACATATTTCAGATGATCGGGAAGGGGCTTGAGTTCCAGGACGGGATTATCAGCAGCAGCGGGCGGTTCAGGGTGTGTGTCAGGAATAAGGGTAGGAGTTATGGGTGTATCTAGATCAGGTTCAGACTCCTCTATTTGCGGGTTTTGATCTTCTGGTGGTTGATCGGGAATAATCAGGTTGTCCTCGATATGCGATTCATCAACCATGACTTTGATGTCACATATTTGTTCTATAACACCGCAATTAATCCCTTGCTAGGCCTTAAAGATGTTAATCTTTAGAGTTTGATTCCCAAATTTTAGTTCTATTTGGCCCTCCTCACAGTTTATATTGGCCCTAGTAGTGGCCAGAAAAGGTCTCCTTAGTATAATTGGTGTATCCCTTGGGTTCTCAGGTGCATCCATATCCAGGATTATAAAATCCACTGGGAAGTAGAAATCCCGTACCCTAACAATGACATCCTCGAGTATTCATTTAGGTGACTTGATGGATCGATCGACTAATTGCAATGTCACCTCTGTCGGTTTAAGCTCGGATTCTTCAAGGTGGTTGAGGAGGGATGTAGGTATTAGGTTTATAGAGGCACCTAGATTTAATAAGGCTCTGTCGAATTGGGTATCACCAATTTTACATGAAATCAGGGGAGTACCTGGGTCTTTAGCCTTAGGTGGGAGTTTGCTCAAGATTACAGAGCTGGCTTGCTCTGACAGTACAATCGGACTCCCACTTTTGGTTCGCGGCTTACGCTTGGGTGTACACATGTCTTTTTGAAATCGTGCGTAAGCTAGTACCTGGCGGATTGCATCCATCAAGGGGATGTTTATTTGGACCTGTTTAAAGAGCTTGACCAGATCCTCCTCAGGAGCCACGGGTTTGGTTATCCTCTTTCCCTTGGTCAAGGCCTTGGGAAATGGAACCTTGGTTGGTTCCTCTAGAATAGGTCTAGGTTCTTGATTTGGGATAGGGGTATCCTGGATAACTATCCTAAGGCTTGGGTTACTTCCAGGCTTGGAGTGGCTTGGATAAGGTGGGTCTTGAGTTGCTTTACCACTACGGGTTGTTACGGAGTTTAATCCTGCCTGGTTTTGGTTTGGCGTTAGAAAAATAGGTGGCTGCTGTTGAAATCCCGCATAAGATGTCGAAGCTTCCATCCTGTCGAGTGATGGAACAGAAGGGGCCTGGTAAATCATGTGTGCGTGGCCTAGATTTGGGTTCATATGTGCCTCTGGGTCGGAACGTTATTTGGATTCGGTAGAGGTTACGAAGGAAGTGTGCCAGGTTGGCAAGAATTTGCCATTTGGGCGAGTTGATTGCGAACCTCTGTGATCTCGTCCTTGTGCTATTTCTGTATTACCGCATTCGTCTTCTGAATGTTAGCCAGTGTTTGAAGAATAAGAGTCATTTGATTTGCTTGGTTTAGCCCAGATTGATGGGTTGGGTTGGGTTGAGGCTGAGGCAGCTGGTATGGACGAGGAGCTTGTGGATGAGGTTGATAGGGTGGCCTTTAATTCTGAGAATTTCCCACCCATAGGAAGTTGGGATGATTCCACCATCCAGGGTTGTAGGTATTGGAGAATGGGTCATTCTGGATGGCGTTGAGGTCTTCACAGGTCTGAGGAGCCTCATGAAAATTAGAGTATGAGGATTCAGAGATTCCCTAACTAGAATAGAGTGGATCGGAGGTCCCTTCGATCCTGGAGTCAGATGGGGGTGGATATGGGTCCATCCCCTGAGAAGATAGGTGATAGATGTTCTGCATAGTTTCCCTCATAAGAGAAGGCTATGCAAATGAGTTTTGCGCAGAGGTGGCTCGCTGCAGATGCCGAGTCAGCTTGTCCACCTTCTTCTCTATGATAGAGACCTTATCCAACCAACTGGCCATTAGCTCCAAGTTGACGAATGCGGACATGCCCTACATCTCATGTGCTCCCCTAAGATTCGTCGATGCGCGGGCATTCGTCTGGTCGAATAAGCCCATGGAGTCATTATTGATGGAGTTCTCACACATATTCTTAAGAATCTCCCACACTGTGTCCTCATGTTGACCTATGATGTTTCCTCCGCAGGTTGAATTGATGAACAATCGAATATCTTCACGGGGTCCCTGGTAAAAAGACTGGACTTGTTCCCATTTATGAACTTCGTGATGGGGGCACTTTCGCATGAGATCCAAGAATCAATCCCATGCCTCATGAAGAGGTTCTCCCACTTGTTAAGTGAACTGAGTGATCTAGTGGTGCAAGGCATTCGTCTGGCCAACGGGGAAGAACTTTTTCAAAAATTCGGACTGGAGTTCGACCCATGTGTTGATCGAACGAGTTTGAGTCTAATACCAATGAGCAGCCTTGTTCATGAGGGAGAAAGAAAACATCTTCATGAGCAAAATATCCCGATTTTGTACATCTGACCCGAAGGTCTCGGCCAGATGTTTGAGTTGTTTGATATACTGGAATGGATCCTCGGAGTTAAGCCCATGGAATTTTGGTATGGCATGAATCATATTGGTCTTGAGTTCAGAATCAGGACTCCAGCCGAGATTTGGACTCGAGGCTTGATTGCCACTGCAGCAGGATTATAGTGATCTCGCATCATAGGACACTGTGGCAGGTTTACAAAGTTTTGGAATAGATCATTTAAGCGCTGAAGTTGGTGCTCAAGGTTGTTCTCTTCTTCAATTGGTTGTGCCATGATGGAAGAAGAAGGAGAACTTGGTTCTGATGAATCAGATGAGAGGTCTATGTGGTGGGGTTGCTGCACAAACATGGGCGTCGAGGCTTGGCCTCGACGGGAGTGGATTTCTAAAGGAGGTCTTAAGGATGGTCTTAAGGACCTCCTACCAAATATGCACTAAAGGATTTGATGAGATTAGAATGTGCTGGACCCAATCGAGACACCAAAAAAATGTTGGGTGACTATAGAGGTTCGGGTCGGATGATACCCCTTAGTTAGAAAGGCCGTCCACCTGAGAAATACTTGGGAAACTAGAGAGGGAGAGTCCCGCAAAGACCCCTACATGATAGAGCGTCCCCACGAGTTACAGGGTTTCCCCCACTCGACCTCTCTTGTCACTGAGATTCCAGGTAGACCAGAATGGGGACCTTGACCTCTTAAGTCTACCACTTTTAGTTAAGATCAAGGTGCTTAGGGTTCCACTTGAACTTTAGATCTTTTGAGTGCAAAGAGTGACCTAATTTCAAGGTTGGTTGACCTAAAGGGTCAACTTCACCTCTTTGTCCTTTGAGAGCTTTTAGGTCCTTTCTTTTAGGGTTCAAGTGAATTAAGAGCTTGATTTTCTTAGGGTTTCTCTTGGATAAATCTCTTCAAACAAGGATTAGGCACACCTCCTTTTAAAAATTTTAATTCTTTGCTTAGAGAAGATGTGTCTCTAAAAACCCTAGATTGAAATCCTTAAGTTGGCTCTATTTGGTCCAATTTAGTTGCCTCAAAGATGGTATCTAGGGCTCAATCAAGAAAGTGCTAGCCTTAGTTACCTTAAATGGATGTACAATTAAAAAATGTGTTGAAAATAAAATCAGGCAACTTTAGTGAATTACTAAATATGGATAGCAGGTAACCCTAGATTGATTTTTTTTCTTTTTAGATTTTGAGGGGATTAAGACAAAGGGCTAATGAGAATTTACCTGTTCTTGGGGTGGTTGTTGTGCGGTTGTTTCTCTTTTCTTCCCCTGAAACAATCACAACAAAAGAAAGAGAGTAAGTATTGAATCAGAGGTTGTGATCAAAGTTTCTAAAATGCCCGTTGCTCCCTAGCAACAACGCCAAAATGTTCGTTCGAAAGCGAGATTGGGTTTGTAAATATCGCGTTGCAGTCTAGGTGAAATTGCTTCGAAGAACAAATAAGAGTTTATTACTCGAAAAATTAAGAATCCGAGGTCGAACACGGGGAGCAAATTGGTATTTAAAAACTAAGAATACAATCTCAAATTGATAAAATGTGATAGCTCAACAATTTATGAAGCAATAGAATGAAGTTCAATGTATATAAATGCTAAAGAGATGAATAGAGATGTAAAAAGAAATAGAATTAATCTCTGTCTATTCTCTCTCTTCCTTTTCTTCCTTCTCTAATATCTTCTTCTTTCTTCTTCTCCTTTCTTCCTTCTCTGATTTCTCCTTCCTTCCTTTGCGGCTTCTTTTTCTTCTGTCTTCTTCTTTCTTTTCGTCCCTTGGTTTCTTTCCTTTTTGTCTTCTGCCTTCCTTCCTCTCTACGGCTCCTTCCTTCTCTTCTTCTTCCTTCAGCTGTGCCTTCTCCTTCCTTCCTTTAGCTCCTTCTCCTTCAACCTTTGATTTCCTTCTTCAGATCTGCCTTCAAGTCTTCAACTTTCTTCCTTAGCCTCTCCTGCCCTTAGCCTTCTTCAACTTCCTTCCTTAGCCTCTTTCTTTTCCGTAGCTCCTTCCTTTAGCTTCCCTTCCTTCTTTCTCTTCCTGCACAGAAGTGCAAAACCTACCCCTACCCTCCCCCGCATACGCTCTCTCTCTTTTTGTCTCTTCGGTTCGCTCTCCCAGAGCCAATCGGGTATACGGGTCAGGTCAAGTGCACTTGGGTCCAGGCGCATCGGCATGGGTGGTGCACGAGGAGTGTAGGGTAAACGAGTCAGGTAGCCAGGTCCATGAAGGAGTGAGCGTGGATGAGGCGGGTGATCGGTTGAGGGGACCTCACCCCGTGACCTGAGGCAACGAAGAGGAAACACAAAAATAATTTAAATCACTCACTATGCCCTAAACTTTCCGTGGTGGGACTAAAAGTCCCACCCGCTTCTTCGCATGCCCGTAGGAGGATGCCTGCTCAATTGCTGTAGCTGTGGATGGTATTGGCTTCGATTACTGGGTGAAAAGGGATTGTGGAGTGTTTCCGCGCACCTGGGGCTCAACTTCTTGGAACGTCGCGACCTAGAGCAAGCTTTGTTCCTGCTCCAATGGTGGCAGGGGGTCGAACCAGCAAATCATGAATATGGCCTCGCAGCACTGTCAAAGCATGTAGGTAGCTTCGTCGTGTCACGGAGAAGGTGGTGCGGTGGGTGGTGTGGCGCAGAATAGCCTAGGCGTGCGTGCCTAGGTCGGACTGTGGTCGTGAACGTGAGTTTGTTCGAGGAGAGTGTAGGGTGCGTGTGCCAGTCAATAAAGAGGCGGGTGATGATCAGTGGATGATGGTGAAGCTTCTATGGTCAGTGGCGAGGTGTGTGGGTGCGTGGAGCGATGGATGCGCCTTCGCCGGTGGTCTACCGGAGATGAAGAAGACGAAGGTGGTCTGTGGCTGTTGAGGGTGATCTTGTGAAATAAAGAGGGGGAAAGTGAAAGGTAGGGAGAGAGGAACTTAACTGAGGGTATCTGGACGAAGGGGGGATGTGGAGGGCGAGTGACGCGTATTTGCCGTCACCGAAGACAAAAGCCTTGAGATGAAGAGGTGGCGACGATGAGAGGGTTGAAGAAGCCTGCGTAGGTATGGCGTGACGTAGAAGAGCAAGGCGGAGAAGACTCTGCCACTAGTATGGTGGCAGAGCGACGAGAAGAGGGAGGAGAGATCGTCGGAGCTTGCGGGCTATTTGGACAGAGATGGAAGAGGAAGAATTTTGGGGGTTTCTGTAGCCAAATCAAGCTTGAGATGATCGTCTGGGCCTGGGGCTTCTTTTATAGTCATTGACAGAGGGCCTTGTGCTTGGAAGACAAGTTTCCAAGCACGGGTTTCCTCACCGGAGTAGGAAATTTGAGAGATACCCATTTCTCTCATGCGTTCGCATGAGAAATTGGGTGGGAATCAAGGTGTGTGATTGAGTTCACATGGTCGGGAATTCCTTAGAGAATCTCCCTTTCAAATTTGAGAGGGATTCTCTAAGGAAACAAGGGCAACTTCCCTCTTAAATCCTCACCGGAGTAGGACTCCTTTGCTGTAATGGTGGAGGGACCTGATTGCAAAGAGTGGCGAGGAAGATAGGGGGGTTTCTACAAGGTTTTCGAAAGTTAGGGGCATAAAAGTAATTGGGTGGACTGTTTTGCAAAGTAAGTCAAGGTAACCTCCCCTTAAGTCTAAATTTTGGTAAAAACCTAATTTGGACCTAAGGAATCCAATGGTGAAGTTGGATTTTAGGTTTGAACATGTTTGACTGGATATTTTTCACAAAAACCCAATCTAGGGTAATTTATTAGCTAGGACCCCTATTTAGGTCAAAATAGGTTCTAAAGGCAAAATTGAAGGTTCTAAGCCCTAGAGGATATTTTTCCATGAATTTTAGAGGGTTTAGTTGATTTTTATCCAGATCGGAACCTTATTAAATTAAGTAGATTTTTTTTAGGGTTATAGGATGTTATTTAATTCTCAGATCTCACATTAACCCTTTTTTGATTGAGTTATCCCACTTTTCATCTTGTTATGACCAATTGACCCATGTTTAACCCCTAGGAAATCCCATTGATGTACTGCAATGGTAAAATTACAGTTTTACCCTTTGTTTCTTATTTTCTTCTCAGAATAGTTATTCCTTGAATTAGGCCCTTCTCTAGGTTATGTAGGAGCTTTTGTTCTCTTTTCTAGGTCAAAATGAGCTAGTTAGTGCTCATGATGGTGTTCCCATCTCCACCCCTCCTTGTGGAAGTGGAGGGAGAGTCCTCTGTGAGATAGGGGAGCTGCCACAGCGATAGAGGAGCTGGAGGGGGAGGGGGTGATCCTCCATCACCCCCACCACTCTTTGACACTTCTGAGCACGAGCCCTCCTTACATGGAGGCATGCCTATTCCCTCGTTGCGGCTCCACCACGAGCTATTTGGCTAGTTTTGGAAGTTGAAACCCCCCTCCTTCAAAGGGGATGAGAGCCCGTCTGAGGCAGAGGACTGGTTGGGGTAGATAGAGAAGGTTTTCAACACGCTCCACTCTCCTGCAGAGTGCCGCATGGCCTTTGCCACGTACCAGTTGGAGAGTGAAGCCTACCGATGGTGGAGGGAAGTCAAGGGATAGGAGGGGAGAGAGTCGTCATGGGACCAGTTAGTGGCACTCTTCTGTGAGAAGTACTTCCCACAGACCTGGCAGGATCAGAGGAGGCGTAAGTTCCACACTCTCCACCAGGGGGCAATGATAGGTAGCGCGTACTGTACATGTTTCCAAGAGCTGTCACGCTTTGCCTCGATGGCTGCGTCTATAGAGGAGGAGTGCTTGTGGAGGTTTACTGAGGGCCTCCGGCCTGCTATTCAGGGGTATGTGAAGTCCCTGAAGCTACCCACCTGTCCCGTGTGGTCGAGGCGGCCATGACCTATGAGGAGACCAACTCGACCGTGCGAGAAACTGATGGAGGAGGATGGAAGAGGCCCTATTAGCCAGAGCACTCACAGGGCCATCGGGAGAGGAGGCATACGACGCCCATAGGGGAGTCATCTCGCTCTGTGGGGCCACCAGTGGCCTTTAGGGGCCCCAGACAGGGGCCAGCTGACAGCACTGGACCCCACCTAGTCACCAGCAGGGACTGACCGAGGGAGGAGGTCGTGCCCCTCTCTGTTACCAGTGTGGCCAGCCGGGCCACATAAGGAAGAACTACCCATCTAGGGTTGGAGCATAGCAGATGCTCCCAGCACCAATCACTAGAGGCCGATCTGGCAGCAGTGGTTACCAGGCACGAGGAGAAAGACAGTAGTCACGAGGAGGGTACCGGCCAGCTACTGCTCGCTCGACTCAGAGCGTGGCCACTTCTTCTGCACCTAAGGCTGAGGGGCGTGTCAATGCCCTGACTCACGGAGATGCCAGAGCTTTAGGCTTCATGGTGGCAGGTATGATTCCAGTTTCCGGTAGGCTTGCTTATGTACTTTTTGATTCTGGTGCCACACATTCTTTTATCGCCATGAGTTTTGTCGTAAGTCTAGGCCTGAGCAGTGTACTGTTAGAGGTTTCGTTCTTGATTAGAGGCCCAGGTGGACAATTGTTTGTCGTAGAGGAGGTCTTCACAAACTACGAGGTCGCTATAGGGGGACACAATCTTCCCGCCGACCTAATCGTGATCCCAATGGAGGACTTGGCGTGATCCTAAGAATGGACTGACTTTTTGCCTATCATGCCCTGGTGGACTGTTTTGGGAGGAAGATCGTCTTCTCCATAGCGGAGTTGCCTCCCTTTGAGTTTCACGGCTAGCTGGTAGACGGAGATTTCAGGTGCATCTCTGCACTTCCGGTAGCGAAGCTTCTGAGTCAAGGGTGTGAGGGTTTCTTAGCTTGTGTTGTAGCAGAGCCTAGCCCCGTGGCCGACTTACAGAGTATTCCGGTGGTTTGCGAGTACCCCGATGTTTTCCCAGAGGAGCTACTAGGACTACTGCTTGAGCATGAGATCGAGTTTGAGATCTCACTAGTATCGGGGACCAACCCCATCTCTACTGCACCGTACAGGATGGTCCCACTTGAGCTGTGAGAACTCAAATCTCAGTTACAGGATCTGTTGGAGAAGGGATTTGTGAGGCCTAGTGCGTCCCTGTGGGGAGCCCCTATGTTATTCATGAAGAAAACGGATGGTACCCTTTGGCTTTGTGTCGACTACAGGCAGCTGAATCGGGTCACCGTCAAGAACAAGTATCCGCTGCCTTGTATCGATGACCTCTTCGACCAGTTGAGAGACGCCACGGTGTTCTCCAAGATAGACTTGAGGTCAGGTTACCATCAGCTGAGGATCAGGGAGACCGACGTCTCCAAGACAGCCTTCCATACTCAGTATAGACACTACGAGTTCTTAGTCATGCCATTTGGGCTGACCAACACCCCCGCTGCTTTCATGGATCTGATGAACCGTGTTTTCAGGCCATACCTGGATCAGTTTGTGGTGGTATTCATCAACGACGTACTGGTCTACTCTTAGGATCAGGCACATCATGGACAACATCTATGTATGGTCCTAGATACATTGAGATAACATAGGCTGTATGCCAAGTACGACAAGTACGAGTTCTGGTTGAGACAAGTGATCTTCTTGGGCCACGTGATTGAGGAGACGGATTGACTATGGATCAAGCCAAGGTCAAGGTTGTACTTAGGTGGGAGAGGCCACGCATAGTGACAGAGATATGCAGCTTTCTGGTACTGGTAGGCTACTACTGACGGTTTATCAGGGATTCTCTCAGATCGCATGCCCTATGACCCAGTTGACTCGGAAGGACGTGCCATGCACCTAGATAGACGAGTGTGAGTCGTACTTTCAGGAGTTGAAGGAGAGACTAATTTCAGCTCATGTACTCACCATCCCAGACATCAGTGGCGGGTTCATGGTTTACACTGATGCCTCGTTGCAAGGGTTGGGTGGTGTGCTCATGCAGTGGGGCCACGTTATCGCTTATGCTTCATGGCAACTAAAGCCTCATGAGAATAACTATCCTACCCATGACTTGGAGCTAGTAGCAGTTGTCTTCACATTGAAGACATGGAGGCACTACTTGTTCGGTCAGGTGTTCGAGATCTTCACGGATCATAAGAGCCTCAGGTACCTGTTTGATCAGAAGGAGCTCAACATGAGATAGAGGCATTGGTTAGAGCTCCTGAAGGACTACGACTACAGTATCTCCTACCACCCAGGGAAGACCAATGTGGTGGCCGACGTCTTGAGTCGAAAGGCACCCACCCACTTGGCCAACTTACAGGCAGAGTTGGAGACTCATGGAGGAGGTGGGCAGCTGGTGACCCAAGGTGTTACAAGGGTACTGCGGGGTAGTGATAGTGACGTGGTAGGCATGACCAGAGTTGATAAACCGTATCATTACAGGGCAGATGGTCAATCCATATTTGCAGATACTGCTGGACAGGGTGTTGACAGGGGACCCAGGAGATTTTACTTTCTCTGACAGGATACTGCGTATGAGGGGACATCTGTACGTTCCTAGAGACGAAGAGCTGTTGAGAGAGCTTTTAACTGAGGCACACAGGTCCAGGTTCACCATACATCCCGGGAACACAAAGACTTACCACGATCTGCGACGCGACTTCTGGTGGAGGGGAATGAAGCGGGATGTTGGTGAGTTCATCCAGTAGTGCTTGGTATGCCAGCAGGTGATGGCCGAGCACCAGAGGCCTGCAGGGCCACTACAACCACTTCCTGTGCCAGAGTGGAAGTGGGAGAGTATCACCATGGACCTGGTAGTGGGGCTACCGGTTACACAGCGAGGACACGACGTAGTTTGGGTGATAGTAGATAGGTTGACGAAGACGGCGCGGTTCTTGCTGATCCGAGTCACCTTTGGGCCAGCACAGTTAGAAGAGAGATACATCGGAGATGTGGTGCACCTTCATGGAGTCCCTCGTGAGATCGTATCCGACAGGGATACTTGCTTCACTTCCCAGTTATGGGGAGAGTTTCAACAGGCTTTGGGGACCGTCTGAGGTTCAGTACTGCTTACCACCCCCAAATCGACAGGCAGTCGGAGCGCACCATACAGACATTGGAGGACCTCCTACGCACTTATGTACTAGACTAGAGAGGCTCCTGGGAGGAGCATTTGCCCCTAGCAGAGTTTTCATACAATAATAGCTACCATTCGAGCATCGGCATGGCACCTTACGAGGCTCTGTACGGGAGGAAGTGTACTGCACCCTTGAGTTGGGTCGAGATGGGGACTAAGTGGGAGATTGGTCCCAGGCTGATCTATCAGAGTCAGGAGGTGATAGAGTAGATTCACAGATGACTCCATACTGTTAAGAGCAAGCAAAAGAGCTATGCTGATAGGAAGCGCTGAGAGGTGTAGTTCGAGGTTGGGGATCACGTCTTCCTTCGTATTTCACCCATGAAGGGCTTGCAGCGATTTGGGGTGAAAGAGAAGCTTACACCGAGGTTTGTGGGACCTTTGAGGTCTTGGAGTGGGTTGGACTCGTTCCTTACCGGCTTGCCCTTCCTCCCCAGCTTTCTGGAGTACACGACGTGCTCCATGTGTCCAACCTCAGGAAGTACATCGCCAATCCCAGCCACGTTCTAAGCCACGAGAGCATCGAGGTGGGAGATGACTTGACCTACCCTGAGAGGCCAGTGTAGATACTAGACAGAGCCATCCCAAGTCTAAGATGAAAGGAGGTGCCACTAGTGAAGGTCCTATGGAGAAGCCAGTGGTATGAGGAGGTGACTTGGGAGCCTGAGGCGACGATGCGAGAACAGTACCCGAAACTTTTTGAGGGTACGTCGCTTCTAACCTACCTTGATCCTCTTTAAGTTTTTTATGTGCTTTTACGTTCCTTTCTGCACCCTAGTTGGCACAAGTTTCGGGGATGAAACTTCCTTTAAGTTTGTTATGTTGAAATGACCCTTCCCAAGGGTCGTTCAAAGCTTTTTGGAAAGATAGGGGTGTGAGCGCAATTTTAAACCCCCTAGGTTTAGGTGTGTGGGCCTTGCAGGGAAGAGAAAGGTTTTACGGGGGAGATTATGCAATTTCACTCTCTCTCTCTCTCGCTTCCCACGCAACACAGCCACTCCCACACCCACACACACACACACCTCTGCTCACAAAACCCTAACCCTCTCCCTATTAATACCCCTCCACCCTCTCCATCTCCACACCACCACCATCTCCACCTTCGTTCCTCCACCACCTGCTGGCGACCACCTCCCTTCCCGCCCCCCTTGTAGCCATGAGTGGGGAAAGAGGGGAGCTCAAGCTCACGTAGAGGAGAGGGAGCTGCTAGGGTTCAGCTATGAGGAGGAGCTTGTGAGCAGTTACTACTGAAGCTCCTGTGCGAGGGAGAGGGAGAGCAAGGAGCTTGGAGGAGCTCGGGAGAGGAGGTGTGGTTGGAGGTGTGGCCGAGGAAGCTCGTGGAGAGGAGCTTCGCGACCTCCTGCAGCTGCTGGAGGAGCAGTTGCAGTTCTGTGGGCGGAGGAACACGCGGGAAGAAAGCTAGCGAGGAGCTCTGAGGAATCATTTTTTCGCAGTATCAAACGTCTGGGACGCTATCTAAATGTCTGGAGGAGCCTCTGGACGTCCGGAGCTGGCGTCGGACGTCTGACAGCATGCAGAGTGCCGAGGTATGTGCTTTGTACGAGCTTGCATGCACATACGTAATTTCCTTACGTGTCGCAGTTTTAACCCGCACGCATGCGCAGGTACAGGACATTGGAAAGACGCGTGGCGCACCCTTCGAGGTGCTTTAGGACGTCTGGATGTCTCTACAGACATCTGATAACCATCTCAGACATCTAGGTGCACTGACAAACATCTGGGAAGACCCAAGGACAACTGTGAGGGGTTCTAGACAGCTGCCATCAGCACAGGAAAGCAAGGTGAGATTCTGAGGTCATTTAAGATGTCTGGGTCTAGTCCCAGACATTTGATTTTAGTCAGTATGCACGTTTTTGGCCCGTTCAAGGACCAAATGGAGTCGGTTTTGTGTAAACAAAGTATTGTTGGTTTTCGTTCGAGTTTCTCTACATGTTAGTGTCACTCATATACAGTTTTGAACTTGTTTGATGTGATTAATCAATTGTATAGGTCTTCAGCCAGTAGAGTACACGGGGCCCGCGGAGATGACGAGATCTGCGATTTGAGCCCCCATTGCACCCGTGTATCCCAGTAGAGTGGTTTTTCTCAATGTTGTGAATTAATTGATTAAGTGCATGCTATCTTAGAATTAATTGATTGAACCCTAGGATATGAAATGAACCCTAGGGTAGAATTGAGTAAATGAACATTGCTTGAGCCACACGGGTTACTCTAAAATGCTTGTTAGAACCTTTAATGCTAGCAAATGAATAGTTAAATTATGTGATGCTTCTTTCAATTATTAAATCACGAGCTGCCTATTATATAGTTAAGAACCAAGTTGTGAACAACGAGATATGCATGTCGTGAAATGAAATGAAATGAATGCATTGCATGAACCCTATGTGGAAGAAGAAAGGAACCCACATATATGAAATGAATATCGTATGTAGGAGGGAAGTGAGCTGGCCGTCGAGTACACGGTATCAAGGAGAGCAATTGTCCCTTTTGCATGGGAAGTGAGCTGGCCCTCGAGTACACGGTACCGAGGAGAGCAACTGTCCCTTTTGCATGGAAAGTGAGCTGGCCCTCATGTATGCGGTACTGAGGAGAGCTACCATCACTTTAGTGTAGGGGAGAGCTAGCCGCCCTTGGGTTGAGACCTGGGGTTAAGAATGGCCCCCTACTTCGACTCATGTTACTTTAGTGCAGGGGGGGAGCCAGCCGTCCCATGGGGCCCGAGATTAGGACTGGACACCCTACACCGACTCTTGTTAGGCCCACTGGGCAAACCGGGATAGTCGGGCGAGGTTATGCAAACTGTTGAGGGGCGAGACCCCTGTTCTGAGAGGGCAAGACCTTATTCTGTTCTGTGCTGTATGTTTAGGCGTACCCGTTAACGGAAACAACTGACTGCGTGCCAGTGTAGGGTAGCTACCTATTCATGCGCTTGGTCGTATTTTGACAGTCAGTTACGTTGTAGTATAGGTGACCAAGCATTGTCAACAAATAAAAATTTATTACTCGAAAACCTAAGTATCCGAGGTCGAATACAAAGAGCAAATGGAATTTATTACTAATCTCAATAATGTAATTGAACACTTAGAGTTACTCAAAATCTAGTTCAGAATATAAATGCAAGAATTTGAGTCAAATGTGGCAAAAATAAAGAAATTGGACATCAGATCATGGGATCAGACGTCTTAAAAGGATGTTTTCTCCTGTCTGCTTCTTGTTCTTCTTATTCTGACTTTCTTTCTCTTTTTCTTCTGTTCTTCTTTGGCCGTGTGCTTCTTCTTCCTTGTTTCTTCTCTGTAGCTCCTTTCTCTGCTCTTGCCCTTCTTCCTTCCTCTGCCTTGCCTCTCTTATGTAGTTTCTTTCTCCTTCTTTTCTCTGCGGGTCTTCTTCTTCTTCTTTCCTTGGCTCTAGTTCCCCTTGGCTTCAGCTTTTCTTCTTCTTCTACTTCTGCTTGTCTTTCTCTTTCTTTCTTTCTTCTTCTTAGCTCTCTGGCCTCCTCTTCTCTTTTTGGCTTTGCCTCTTCCTTCTACCTTGCCTTTCCTTCTCTTTTTCCGCTACGACTAAGTGTCAGCTTCACTTCTCCTTCTTCTTCCCTGCACAAATCGAAGAGAGCAAAACCTACCCCTCTACCCACACTCGCGTCTCTCTCTCTGTATATCGCTCTTCAGTACGCTCTCCCAGAGCCGAGTAATTGGGTCGGGTCGCGTTCCCGAGTCCAGCTGCACCGGCATGGGTGTGGTGACCGAGGAGTGCTCAGGAGGATAGTCGGGTCAGGTTACCGGATCCGTGGGATGAAATCAAGGACGTGGCGTGTATAGGTGAGGGACCTCACCCCATGTGTGTCTCGAGGCAAAGGGCTAAGAACACAAAATCAACTTATTGCGCGCACCTCACTCAGACGTTTACGAGGTGGGACTAATGTCCCACCCGCTGTTGCTCGCACGCCTACAGGAGATCTTCCTTCCAATTGCAGCAGTTGCAGGCCTCGCAGTGCCAATTGTTGGGACAGCTGACTGCGCGAGACTTCCTCGAACCTGCTGGACCTGGAACCCTAAAGCACTTTAGCCTGGAGCAAGCTTTTGACCTCCTTGAGCCATTGCTAATGGCGGCTGGAGCTCAGACCCTGCACAACATAAAAGGGGCCTTGCGGCTCTATCAGACCACAGGAGGACCTTCATCGTGTCACGGCGAAGGTGAGGCTATCGGTGGCAGGTCGCGGGGCGGCCTAGGCATGCGTGCCTAGGTCGCTCTGTGGCCAGATTGATGGGTTAGGTCGGGGGGCGGTTGTGGTGGTGTAGGCGATCTGTGAGTGGGTGGATGATGTTCAGTGGAGTGTGGCGGAGGTTGTGGGGTTGGTGGCGAGACGTGTGGAGTTGTGGAATGACGGGTGCGTCTCGTCAGAGGTCGGCTGGAGATGGGGACGATGGATGTGGATAGTGGCAGTTGAGGGGCGTTTTGTGAAATAGGTTGAGGGGAATTAAAGAGGGGATAGAGACGAATAGTTCTAACCTAATTAAGTGGATGAAGGGGGCGAGAGGGCGGCTGGCAGTACCTGCTGTCACCGGAGAAGAAGGTGTCTAGCGGAGGAAGACGGCGGCGACGATGGGGCTAGGGATGCGCGCGCGGGTGTTGCGCGATGCGGAGGACGACAGGGAGGATAGCTCTACCACTGGTATTGTGGCAGAGCGATGAGAAAGTGGAGGGAGGCTCGCCGGATCTCACTGGACCACTTGGTCGGAGGAGAAGAAGAAACTAAGATGGAATTCTGGCCAAGTCAAGCTAAGGAGGTGCGGCCGGAGTTGGGGGTCAATTTATAGGCACTGGCAGGGACTCCTGTGCTTGGAAGACAAGCTTCCAAGTGCAGGAATCCTCGTCGAAGATGGAAGTCTGTTAGGTACCCAAATCTCTCATGCGTTCACACAAGAGATTGAGTGCAAATCATAGATCAAGACCACGCTCAGATGGAAGGGAATTCCTCAGAGAATCTCCCTTCCAAATCTAGGAGATCTTTGAGGAATCAGGGAGTATTCCCCCTCTATTCCTCGCCGGAGTAGGATTTCCCCCCATTAATGGCGGAGGGACCTGCTTGTAAGAGTGGCGAGGAAGTTATGGGGGTCTGTGCAATGGTTTTCAAAAGATAGGGACCAAAATGTAATTGGGTGTACTAATTTGCAAAGTAGGTCAAGATGACCTCCCCTTAGGTTCAAATTTTGGTATAAGCCTAATTTGGACTTGAGGAATCCAATGGTGAAGTTGGATTTTAGGTTTGATGACGTTTGACTGGACATTTTGCGCAAAAATGTAAATTAGGTCAATTGATGAGCTAGGACCCTAATCTAGGTCAAAATAGGTTCCAAAGGCCAATATGAAGGTTCTAAACCCTAGGGGATATTTTTCCATGAATTTTAGAGGATTTAGTTGATTTTTATCCTGACAAGAACCTTGTTGAATTAAGCGGGTCTGTTTTAGGGTTACAAGATGTCATTTAATTCCTAGATTGCACATGAACCCATTTCTGATTGAACCAACCCACTTTTTATCTTATTCAAACCATTTGACCTATGTTTTGCCTCTGAGAAATCTTGTTTATGTACTGTAATGGTAAAATTACAGTTTTAACCTTTATTTCATGTTTTCTTCTCAGAACACTTATTCCTTTAATTAAGCCCTTCTCTAGGTTATGTAGGAGCTTTTATTCTCTTTATTAGGTCAAAATGAGCTAGTTATGGCTTATGATGAGGCTCTCATCACTACCCGTGCGCTTATCGTGCGTGCCGTAGTTACCGCTATGTCACGACCGTAACCTCGGGGTGGTAGACCGGGTGTAGGACTACCATGGGGGCTCTCTCGGCCAGGAGAGTGCCACATGTACATCTTACATTACGGAATAAACTGCAATCAAGATGTTCCCTTAGGGAACAAGGGGATTAAGAAATGTTGTGGATCCTTATTAGAATAATGGAAACAGAAACACCTAGTTGGGATAAATGGAAATGAATGATTAGTTATTTGCTTGTTTCTTTTTGTTAAATTACATGTAAATGGCTTACTGATGGTTTAATTCCTCAACACAATTAAATAAGTTATTTAGGCTTAATTAAATACATGAGAAAGTAACTTAGGTTAACTTAAATTAAAGTCGATTGTGTAGTATAGGGTCAACTTAACCTAACATTTTAGATTTTAAATTCTTTTTAACTGGTTGAGTCCAGGTCGTTCACTGGGAGGCATAACTTATCTTAATTCACCATTAATTCCTAAGCATAAATTACTAATTACTTAATCAATTAGATTATAATTAAATTACTTTAAGTACATAAATCTTGCATAAGAGATATTCAAATAAAAGCATGCAACATTCCATTAAGAAAGAACATATTTACACGTGATTTTTCATTAAGAATCAAGTAAACATGTTTATTATACCTATTACAACTTATTACAAAAGATTAAGGCAAGAAAAAGTTATACAAGTGAATACAAATGCCTTATTACATCAATTAAACTCAAAACATTAAAAGGAGTTGTTATTACAATAAAAGTACAAATCAGACGTCTTAAAAGTAAAAGATTAGAAAACTAATTACAACAATAGATGTCAGATTTTCTCTTTATTTCTTCTCTTTTCTTTTTAATCTTCAGCTCTCTCTTTTCTTTTCTATACTTCTCTGCCGTTACTCTCTCTTTCTTCTCCTTTATTCATCTTTTTTTCTTCTTCTTCTTTCTCTTCCTCTTCCAAACCCTCTCTATTCTCTTTACTTAGCCTTTTTCCTTAAGTTCTCTCTTCTAAATTTCCTTTAGTATTGTGCATATATGTTCACACTTAACCAAACAAAAATTTGGTTTTTATAATTGGCGGCTCAGACCGGTCGGGGATACATACCACCCCTTAGAAGGTGGGACTAGACCCTACTGGGTTTGAGCCTAGTTTTGATTAGGTATTTTATTTCCAATTCAAGCCAATGCACAATCTGCAGCCCCCCAAGCCCACACACGCCCACTCGGGCCCATGCTCACGCCCACAGGCGCATGCACACACAGATGCGCAAGCACGTGCAACGCACGCACCTGCACCCAAGCTTATTTCATTTCGAGCCCTGCACTGACCACCAGTAAGGCTATAACACTTTTTCATATTATACCAGTGCGACGCTTCAATAGTTCCTGAGGTGGGAGTAAGTCCATTCTAGGCCGAACTTCTGCCGACGATTCGAGGCGACTCACTGGGTGATTTCAATCGAGCAAAGGCTCGATCGAGAGCCCTTAGTGTCCTGTACAAGTATGTAACACCAATTTGGTGTTCGAGTCAGATCTGGCCCTTTGATTTGAAGGGTGAAGGTGGAAGGTTCGTATGACCCTAATGGTTTGCAAAAAACAAGTTCAGGTCTTTTGACCTGTAGGATAGTGTCTGACCTCCAAGTGAGGTCTGAACCATCTCTAGTAGATGATTTCGCATCAAATTAATGGAGAAAGGAGTTCTGTTAGGCTTCTGGAAGAGGAAGAAGCTCATGAGCTTCTTATAGGAGCTTCAGAGCTCCATTTTGAGCTCTGAACATCTCGACAGAGAGCTAGGGATCCCTGGAAAAGATTTAAATAATCTTTACAAGGAGTAATGATTCAATCTGGGCGAATTTGGTGTCCAAATCTCGCCAAAAACACACTGAAAGCAGTTTGAGTTCAAAAATGACCCAAACTGGACAGTGACATATTCACACCAAATCCTTAATAAAACTCAATCAAATCAATTCCAACTCACTCTAAATCATCCCAGAAAGAATTTCAACCTTTTAATCTGTAGAATTAAACACTTAATCCTCAAATTGAACTTGGGATTTGACTACAATAAGCTCAGAGTTGACTTTTAGAATTAAAGCTTCTCTAACCTAATTAAGACCCTAGTTCAGTTCTATTTAACCTCAAAAATTGATCCTGAGCCTCAAAAGGTAATTTTAATCAAGAATTCTAGTGTTTTAGGCGTCATCGCCTGAGATCCTAATAGAGTTTGTTCGACAGAACAAGTCACAACTCTACTAAGCAAATAACCAATAGGAATGACCTCATCATGCTTCACTTATGCTTCTAGAACTCTTAGATTGAATTAAATCCTAATGAAGACATCTCTCCAACTCTACCGGAGTTGGAGAAGACAGAAGCCTAGGTCAAGCTCCAAGCATCAAAACAACAAATTGATAATCGATACATAATCCTTAGGTCCTAAATAATCATTCTGGAGCTTTGCATAGAGTTCTATGGGATGAAGATCAATTTTGACTCGTCGGAGCTCCGGTGAGTCCAGTCTTGATACACAGAGATGAATAATACAGTAATTGAGGCCATTATTGACCCGTGGAGATTCCTAGGACCTAGACAGATCCTAAGACCTTCCCAATTGGCTCAGAGAGAAATCGGAATGCAAGATTATTCAACAAATTCAAGAATTGAGCATTCTGAGTTTGACATAACTCAGAATGCTTCCTCTCACTCAATTGAGTGAGGAGAAGAATTCTATATGGCGAGGCAATATTAATGGACTAATTATTAGGTGATTAACTCTTCTCTGAGCCACCACTGACAGTGAGCTCAGAGTGAAGGTGGAATTTAGGCATTTTTAATAGGAGGCTCTACAGGAGCAATTAAGCGGTTAGTAAGGTTCCTTAGGTGTTAGGGAAGTGATGAAGAACCTCAATTGAAGGTGGATTAGGTTCTGGACACCTCACCATGGATAGTGAGGTATTTAGGAGATTGTGACTGGAATTAGGCGAATAGGTGAGTAATTATGATGGATCTGAGGTTAATTAGGGTCCTAAGGCAATGGTTTCATGATGATAGACCCTGATTGAATGTGAAATGGCCTCGAAGACCTCCACCATGGACAGTGGAGGTCGCCAGTGATGGTGATATGGTTTAGGCGATTTAGGTGATATTTGTGAGTGGAAGAAGGTGGAAATGGATCGTGGAGAGATAAAGAGAGTGAAACAATTTCTGGAAGTGTGAACGAAGGCCCAGCGAGGCCAGACTTAGCCTTGCCGGAGCTGAGGAAGGAAATATTGAAGTCTAACTACACTAGTCTAATTAAGCTAATTACGCTAATCTAAGCTACACTAAGTAATTTACAGTTACTTGGATGAAGAGAGAGGGAAGAATCTTCGTCGAAAGTTGTGTAATGGAGGACGAAATTAGAGGGTAGAGGATAGAGCTCTAGTGAGAAGTTGACAATGGTGATAAAGAGGAAGTGGCGCTCCTTGGCCCTGTCACAGCCGTTCGGAGAGGAAGAGGAGGTGAGAGAGACGAGTCCCTTGTGCGGAGGAGCTACGATAGGGGGATGAGAAGTCGCCGGAGGTAGTGGAGAAATAGCCTATCATCGGCCGTAGTTGGGGAAGAAGGATAGGGGACCAACCTTTGAGATCAGAGGGGTCAAGGTCTATTTATAGGTTTCGGCGGCTGTGAAGGTGGGTGTATCTGGACACTAAAAGGTTTAAGTTCAAGGTAACCACCGGTGTCATCTCCGACGCCGGTGAAGTTAACCTTAATCCTTAATTAGGATTTCAGGGGCATCCGGACCGTGGGATGGAGAGATGGCAGTGAGCGCAAGCTCCAGGAGCTTGGCGAAGGTGGAATGGCGTCAGATGGATGGTGATCATGAGGTGACATCACCACCGAACGTCAACCGTCGGAGCGCATGAAGAAGGAAAGAAGAAGAAGGTGTTCACAGGGACCTATATGCAAGGAAAGATAAGGACCTAGGTGAAAGGAAGGACTCAAATGCAATGAATTATAAGGACCAAAATGAAAATAGAGGTTTTTAAGGTTAATTTAAATTATTTCCTTTTCTAACTTTTTATATATATTTATAATTTAGCTATATTATATTAAAGCCTTGTATTCACATTTTTGACCCATTTATTTATATTTATTTACTTATTAACTTAAGTTATTTAAGACTTAGATCTTAAGTTATACTTAAGTTAAATAAGATATTAATTAGGTAATTAATTAATGGTATTTTGAGTCCATTTATTAATTAAATTATTAATAATATTAATTAACTTATAATTTATCATTTTTAACTTATTTTAAGGTCCTTTATTAATTTATCCCTTATTACATAATTAACCCTTATATATACATATTCCTAGCTAATTAACTAGGGAAACTACTTAATTAGGAGTAATTAGAAGCCATGATGAGCCTCTCATCACTTACCACCACTCTACATAGCTTTAGCTGACCATGGATTATATAACCATGTTCAGGTCAGGGAGTTGAGTAGCCAGCACTACCGGCTGCAGAGGGTGCTGGGCCCAGTCGAGCCCAACCATAGTTGTTCCTTTCTGGTTCAGAGCTCTTTTTGTATTAGTGAGTACTTTTAGCATATATTAGTTGTTCTTGCTATGTTCTTGATATAGTTCTTTCTGTTCTAGTTGTGATGGCTATGCATGCTATAATACTCTTCCGCTTGTGGCATGTAATATTTTTGAGACTTCTTATTTTGATTTCCGTTACTGCCTCTTACTTATTTCTACTTAGTTTATTGCATGTGTGGTTGTAGAATATTTTCTTATTTTGGGTTATTTCTCATTGGACGACTGGGTCTTAGGATTAGTCGAGGCGAGCTGATCTCGAGTCTTGTAGGAAGCTGGTATCGGGTTGTAACAGGGATGCTTGTTGGAAGCTTCTGACGGAGATTCAGATCTAGGGCACTGGGAAGAAGAAGATGAAGATCAGATAGGCTAGAAAAAGGTGGAGGAATAATAGTGGTGGGCGTGCACTATGGTGGAACTGGGTAGGAAGGCTACTACTAAACTAAGCTACTAATTAACTAAGACTAATTGGTTCCTTAAGGATTGGAGGCTAGGTCATTTTGTAGGCATCTAGGTGGCTTCCTATTGGTCAATCTAAGGTGCCTAGGATCACTAATTTAAATGGCCTAGATTAGGTTCTATGGGAGGGCTAGGATTGGTTAGATAGGGACCCTTAGATCTAGAGTGTAGGGCTAGGATAGGTGGGGATTTCTTTTGTTGGGTTTCTAAAAATAGGTGGGTAGGTGGTATTGTTGGAAAGGATATGATCTAGGTAGGTTGGGTTAGCCCTAGGGTAAATAGGTTAAGTCTAATCCAATTAGGTTCCAATTGAACTCAATTGAAGTTGGGTACACCCAATCAGGTTGTACTACACCTGATTGGATGTGGCTAGGTTTATTAGATCTAGGTTGGGTCTGATTAGACTCAAGTGAGTCTAATCAACTCAGGGTTAATCTAATCAGGTCCCATGACCTAATTGACTAGTGGTTAGCCCAATTGACTTAGACTGAGTCAATTAGGTGTGGTATGGACCTAAATAGATTTCTAGGTTAGGGATTGGGTATTGGATAAGTGGATTAGGGTTATGGATAGTAGGATAGGACTACGGATATGGTGGATAGGTACATGGATAATGTTATCCATGTTTTTGGCCTTTGAGATCAAATATCTAATGTTGAGTTGGTCCAAGGATAGGTATTGGGATAAGGTCATCCTAAGGTATTAGGGATATGGTAGGGTTATCCTGATTCCTCTCCTTCTCTTTCTGTTCTTGTGACTTCAATCTTTCTTTATTTTAGCTTTATTCCTCAATCAGCTCGTAGCTCAACTATAGCTTCTGCTCCTATCCAGCTTTATTCTTCAATTCTTCAGATTACTCTAAGACCTATTGCCTACATTATTCACAAAAGACTAGAATTAGGAAATAATTATTTGTAAAATAATACAAAGCTCAAATATGCATGCATGCTTTAAGTGTAATATTTTTAAACCTAACGCATGATTTTAGTAAGGAGTTAGCCCTATATTAAGCCAATTAAGGTAATAGATTAGACTGTTATCACACACCATGAGGTTCCTAAGTGGCACCTAGCCCAAATTTTCTATAAGGGTTTGAATGACACACTTAGAAATTTTGTGGACACTTTCTGTCGAGGCCTTTTTCTGAATAAAGATGAAGAGAGTGCCTTTGAATTATTTGAATCTTTGAGTCAAAATTCTCTTAACCATGCCTCCATGACTACTTTTAACTAGTCCGATCAAACTCATAGTGGGATGTATGAAGTTCAAACCAATTCGAGCTCGGCTGACATGGACATTAATTGTTGGAAAAATTGTGAAAAGAATAGAGATTAGGGTTTCAGAGAAACCCGCATTGTAGTATGTGCGAAAAATTTAAGATTAGATAAAATTTATAAGCAGGATGTGAGTCCCAGGTCGAACTCAGAGGTGATGTTTGCTTTTGGAAATTCGTCTTTTGCTTTATTTATTTTTTTGTACTTTTGGCTATATGTATTTTTTTGGTATTTTATGCAGATAGAATATCAGGTTGGAATTAATTTAAGATAAGTAATAATAAGAGAGAAAGAGAGAAAGAGAGAGAAAGATAAATATCTTAAAAGCAAGAAACTATTTATTACAAGATAGATGATTATTGCAAAAAAAATAAACTACACTAGAAAGTAAGAAAAAGAAATAGAGAGAGAGAATCCTCCTAGATGACTGCTTGGGAGACGAATGCTTCGATGATGCCAAGATGAAGAGGATCAGAGCTGAAAGGAGGACAAAGCTAGAGGTAGAAGACAGGAGGCAGGGTAGCAATGGAGTGATCCACTTCCTAGAATGGAGGTGAGAAGACAGTCGACGAGAGCTCCACGAATGGGGGTGAGGGGAAGGGCAAAAATTATTTGGTTTCTTTTAGTGGAGCTTCCCACAAGCTTGGGACATTAGAAATGAGCTCAAAAAGAATTTCTAAGCTCTAGAAGGGGAGAGGAGGGAGTGGGAAGGGATGATGGACTATCAGGGGCTGACGAGCATGGGCGTAGCGGGCGTCTGATCTCATGTGTAGTGCTCCTTACACTGACATGGTAGCTTCAGCACCATACAATGATCATTGCACGGATGAGAGAGTGCATAGATCGTGCTTTACAAATCATGACACAGGTGCACTTCTGATGGGATCTTAACACGTGGCCCATCATCCACCGGTCATCGCATGATCGTATTGCACCTCATCCGTGCTTCATCGACGCGGCTCCATTACGGTCTCATGTTCTCGATTGCACAGTTGGATTTAAGCACATGCACGACGAGGATTGAGGCGCATGGAGACTCGAACACGTGTCACACATTTGCATGTGCGTGCTTAAGACCGCTACGTTATTGTTGTGACTGGTCGATCATGGCCATTAGATGGGGATCCAATAGTCACTATTAATCTTAGCCAAAGAAGAGCTGTGGGTGGGCGATGAGGCACATTTGCATTTGTTGGATCTCCATTCGACTTTGAGGTTGTGAAGGGGCTGATAGAGCATCTACGTGGCCTCCTATCCTAGACAATTGAACCAATTAATGGAAGATAGATGCTAATGCACTTTCGTTGGGTTTTAAGAAATATGTTGTAGTATAGCGACGAAAATGAATCAACACTTAAATTTATTTTCTTGGAATGTAAGTTTTGAGGTCGTCTTAGGGAGCAAGAGATCGAAATTCAACCACTAATTAGATGAATATAAAATGAGGCATAATAGCTTGATGCAAAAAGAAATATATTAGACAAGTAATAGTACTATCAAGCTAGAAAAATATGTGTTGGAAAAAATGTGGTTTTTCAACTCAATGTAAAGCCTCAACACTTAAGCAAATTTGCAACTCAAAGAGAGCCAATTAGACGTCTGCCTTAACCCTTAAACAGCTTAAAGTGAGCACTAAACTAGGCCAAGGCAAAATCGGCCCCCTCTTTGGGCCCAACAACCCTTCCTCTCTCTCTTTCTTCTCTTATTCGAATATTGTTTAGACCCAGGCCCGCTCAGGCATGCATGGGCAAGCGAGGGCACGTGTGCAAGGTGTGATGGAGTGGGGACCCGATCCCCTGCATTTAAGGCGATGGGGTAAGGCACAAATTGCCTTATATGCACGTTGCAACTCCTTCACTCCACCATTGTGAGACTAATGATCCCCTTCCTCCTTTGTCTTCAACACGTAGAGGTGAGGTAGCCAATTGAAGGTGCAGCTGGCTTTGGTCCTTCAAATTGAAGGCCCAAGAGAGCTCCTGGGGCTATTCGGTGCTCAAAGAAGGTGGCAGCTAGAGATTGAACGTTGGATGGCAGTGAACGACATTGGAGAAGATGACCGGCACGGTGATGTACTTGCGAGAATAATACAAATTTAGGGCCCAAATTAAATACTCAAGAAGCTTCGCTGGAGTACAAAGAAGCATGTGGTGGTGGTGATTTCGTGAGAGGATACGTGTGATGGCTAGACGATGGAGCTCAATGAAGCTCCGGTGACTGGCATTAGGGAAGGTGATGGAGGTGATGTGGGATCAAATTAGGTTGGGCGAAAGGTTTGTGAAGGTGTGGGGAGTCTTTTTCCCAACCTAATTTGGGGAGAGGAAGGCGTATGTAATGGGACGGTGAAGGTGGTTGTGGCGAAGAACGATAGCGGTCGGAGAAGGTGAAGGAAGTGAAGAACGGGGCTGAGAAGCTTCAAAAGGCTAATTGAGGGAGAGAGAAAGAAAAGCCCTAAACCTATTGGAGGAAATGAAGTGGGGAAGAGCTCACCAAAGCTCACTGGTGATGGGGAAGATGATGAGGTCGGCCGGAGCGATTGAAGGGGTCATGAGGCTTGAAACTTCGTAGAAGCTTGGGGAAGAAGACCCCTCTACCTATTGTACGTGGTAAGGGGGGTTGAAGGGGGTTGAAGAAGCTCAGGTGGTGCTTCCAACACTCACCGGTGATGGAGAAGAAAGGGAGAATTCCGGCGAATTGAGCATGAAATTGTTCTTGTGGATGCCAAGACCTTTAAATAGAGGGTCTCCCTTCTCCAATTGAGCCAAACATAGCAAATTTTGACTTGCTATTTGGCTGACTTTAGAGCTTGAAAAGCTCGAGTTCGCTAGGGCAATTCTGGCAAAGATTGAGTCCATGAAGATGTTCAAATGATTGGGATTGATCTCGAGATCAATCTCACCAATTTTGGTGAGATTTAATTGAGGTTTGATCCCTTAAATCTCAAATTGAAGCTTGACATTTTTGGGTTCAAGAACTACTCTTCCCTTCTCTCTCACAAGGAAGAAGATGATGGTGGGAGGACTATATTGCAAGAAAAACTCAAAAGTTAGGGGCTTGTTTGTGATAACGATAAAAAACAAGGGGTAGTTTTGTAATAAACCGAAACCTGTGGGTTAAAATGCAAACTAGGTCAAGATGGACTCTGATTAGGCTCAAATTTTGGGGTTAACCTAATTTGGACCCAAGGAATCTAATGGTGACCCTAGATTTGAGTTTTGATCAAGTTTGACTAGGAAATTTGCGCATAAGCCTAAAATAGAATAAATTTACACAAAAACCCAAAATAAAATAAATTCTTGCTTAAGTCTCTGTTTTTGGTCAAGATGGGTTCCTTTGGTCAAAGTGAAGGTTTCAAACCTCTTAAAATATTTTTAAATGATTTTTAGGAGGTTTAGATTACATTTATTATCACCAGAACCTGTTTAATTGAACTAAGGTTGTATTTTGGGTTTTATTAATAAAATATCCTAGAAATGTGAAAAGCCCTATTTCAGTCAGAGCCCACTTCTTGAAAAATTAAACTCATTTGACCTTAGATTAAGCCCTGATTAACCCATTAGTTAATCTACAATTATAATTAGGTGTTAAAATAATAGAATTAACTCATTTTCTATTCTTCTTCTTAACCCATTTCAGAATGGAATTATGATCTTCTGATGAATATCAAGGAGCATTTATTACTGTAATTAGGCTAAATTAGGCCAATTAACACCAATGATGGTGTTACCATCACTAGACAACAAGGATACCTCCTATCCTAGCCTGTATGGAACCCTAAGAATCTATAAAATCAGACTTACTATCAATAAGGGTTACACCAAAATCAGGGGCAAACCCATGTAATCAATCCCGTCCAACAAAACCCACCCAGATTTCCTATTCCTTAACAAGCTCCTATCTTGTTTAACCCACGTCAAGGATCTAACCCTAACTCACATGCGTCTGCATACCCAGTAACCTTGAGAAGTGGTATTAAAACCTAGGACCCTGTTTAGCCTTCTGATCCAACCACAAATAATCCTGGTAAGCTTGATGTGATCGTTGATATTGAGGAAGAAATAGAGGATAACAAGGCTTAGGACCCACCTTTGACACACAAATACCCTTTCCTGAAGCCTTAGAAAAAGTTAAGAAAAAGAAAAATGTGGCTATCAATGAGGAGCTGATTGAATTATTTAAACAAGTCCAGATTGATATACCACTCCTTGATGCTATGTACATATTCCTACCTACGCTATGTTTTTGAAGGATATATGTCCTCCTAAGCATGAGGCTAGAACCCAAATGCCACAAAAGGTAGTACTGTCTAAACAAGCTAGCTCGGTGATATTAAGCAACCTACCTTCTAAACAAAAGGATCCTGAAGCCCCATTGATTTCATGTACTATTGGTGATCTAAATTTTGATCGGGCTCTATTGGATTTAGGTGCTTCCATTAACCTGATACCAACCACCTTATATAGATAATTTGGATTTAGTGAGCTTAAACCCACACCTGTCACTTTGAAACTTGCTGACTGATCTATTAAAACACCTAAGGGAGTGGTTGATGATGTAATTGTAAGAGTCAAGGACTTTTATTTTCCAGTTAACTTTCTTGTCCTTGACATGGAAGTACTTGAAAGATTAAAAGACACTCCCATCATCCTAGGTAGACCTTTCTTAGTAACAGCTAAGGCAAATATTGATTGTGCCACTAGATGTATGGAAATTACCTTTAGAGATAAAAGATTACAATTGGATATTTTTTAGGCAACAAAAGGTTTTGATTGGTGGTTAAATGATGATATTGATCCTGAAGAAAACTTTATTGAGGAGAGTATAGCAATTGGATTGATTGAAAACCCGTTAGAAGCCACCTTCACTCAACCCACTTCTCGCCCACAAGCTGAGGCGGTCCCTAATTTGCTACACAGTGACACTAATCCAGGACCTTCCTTAGCTAATATGATTCTCACTGGATGTAATTTTCCTTCTAAACCTCCCCCACCTTATAATCTGGTCCCACCCCAACCTGAACTTAAACCTCTACTTGAGAATCTAAAGTATGTCTTCCTTGGACCTAACCAAACTCTCCCTGTGATTATTAATGCACATTTAACTAGGGAGCAAGAATCTAGGCTAATCATGGTCCTAAGAGAACATAGTCAAGCAATTGGGTGGACCATTTTTGACCTCAAAGGAATTAGCTCCTCTTATTGTACTCACAAAATCTATGTTGAGGATGGGGCTCGACCTTCTAATGAGATGCAAAGAAGATTAAACCCTAATATGCGAGTGGTCATTAAAAAGGAAATAATCAAGTGGCTATATGCTGGGATCATATACCCAATCTTAGATAGCCCTTGTGTGGGCCAAATACAAGTGGTTCCAAAGAAAGCTGGGCTTACCATTGTGACAAATGAAAAAGGTGAATCCATCCCTACCCACACTACCACCGCATGGTAGGTTTGTATAGATTACAAAAAGCTCAATGCTGCAACTATGAAAGATCATTTTCCCCTATCTTTTATTGATCAGATCCTTGAGAGACTTGCAAGGAGGAAGTGTTTCTAATTTTTGGATAGATACTCAAGATACAATCAAGTTTCCATTAATCATGAGGATCAAAAGAAAACTACCTTTACTTATCCTTATGGAACATTTACTTTCTATAGGATGCCTTTTGGGCTATGCAATACACTTGTCACCTTTCAAAAGTGCATGTTAACCATTTTTTTCGATATGGTGCGTGACTATCTTGAGGTCTTCATGGATGATTTTTCTATATTTGGAGACTGATTTGATTTATGCCTTGACAACTTGACTAAGATCTTGAGAAGATGTATTGAGGTAAATCTAGAACTAAGCTGGGAGAAGAGCCATTTTATGGTTCAAGAGGAAATTGTAGTAGGTCATATTTGATAAGTGTGATTTCGCATTGGAAAATCAGGGTTTCAGAGGGCCCGTCATCGTAGTTGCAAAAATCGCTACCAGATAAAATTTATACTGAAACTCCAAGGGAGTCCTGGGTAGAACACAGGGAGGCAAACGTTTGATTTTGAAATTCACTCTTTCAATTTTATTTCTTTTTATTATTTTTATCTTTTGTAATTTTTTTTGGAATTTTATTAGGCAAGAGATTAAGTTGACAAAATATTTATCTTACTAATATATTTGCACAGAGAGAGAGAGAGAGAAACAATCAACATATATCGAAAAGAGTTTGATACAGATAATTCAAGCTAATTACAACTAAACTAGAAAGCGATAAAAGATAAAGGTGAGAAGAATCCCCCTCGATGGTTGCTTGGAGGATGACTCGCTCTGACGTCGCCTGGAAGATGGTGGTGAGAAGCTGGAGGAAAGAGAACAACGGAGAAGGAAGGACGGTGCGGGACGATGTTGCGACAATGATCTACTTCCCAAAGTAGTGAGAGGATGGCCACAAGATGCTCCATGAAGGGGGATGAGAGGCGGGAAAATTCTTTGTTTTCTACTCTAGAGGAGCATTCCGGGCTTGGGATAAGCTCTCTCTAGAACCTTAGAGGTGGTGAGGGAGAGAAAGGAAGAGATGAAGAGAAATGGGAGGAGTGTAGGGCTTTATATAGTGGTGGGAGCAGGGTGTATCTCGGATACTGGTCAACAGTGACATTTAAAGCGTCGCTGAAGACTCATCTTGGACGTCGCTGAAGGCCATCATTTGCCACTGCTGCCATCTGTGCATGTAGGCTAGATCAGGCGAGGATGCATCCTAACCATTGGATCGCCAATGGACGCTCTAGATCACTCACGCCTCGCGCATGCGCGTTTGATCACGTGCCATCTCGGGTGAAGGCTGAATGGGTCTGATCGCACCACGCGGTGCATTGTATGCCTCAAGATGCTGATCGAGCGGCTTCAATTGAAATCCACGCACACGCTGAGGATGTGAGGGGCGTGGGAGGTTTCGAACGTTGGTTGCCAATTTGCAAGTGTGTTGCCCCACCATTGTGCTATAGGCGCTAATGTGTCTCGTGGAGGAATTTGTTGCTGAGGGCGCGAAGGCATCCTAGCCGTTGGATCTTGATCCAACGGCTAAGGTTCGAGGGTAGGATGAGGGGGGCGCTTAGGGTAGTCCTTGGGTGGTTCAGATGATGCCACGTGGCATCATCTGGGTCGTCCATCTTCAAATGCTCCTTGAAAGTGCTACGGATATTGGATTGTATTGATTTTCGCACCGTTGGGTTGCAATTGTCGATCTGGATACATCCGTATGATTGGATTCTTCTTTTGAAGCTTCAAAATGTTTCACCCTGTTTCCTGGCCACAATAATATACAAATTACTATGTAATTTACACAAATCATCCTAAATGGAATATGATGAATGTTATGCATTATTCACAATGCTAAATGCAATGTTAAGCTTACGAATTAACATAACTAGGCATTTTATCATGAATAAATGCATATTTATCAATATTGTTTCGAAAAGAGGAATTGAAGTTGACTGAGCCAAGGTTGATTTAATTTCCAATCTTCGACCCCCTGGTTCGGTTAAGAAAAATAGATCATTCCTAGGACACATTGGATTTTATGGAAGATTTATACAAGATTTTTTTCAAATCTCTAGACTTTTGACTAACCTTCTATCTAAAGAAACCCCTTTTGATTTTAATCAGGAGTGCATCCATGCTTATTCGACCTTAAAGGATGTGGTGACCTGAGCCTCAATCTTACAAGCCCCTGACTGGTCCCAATCCTTTGAAATCATGTGTGATGCCTCAGATTTTGCTGTAAGGGTAGTACTAGGAAAAAAGAAAGAAAAAATCCTTGTGGTGATTTATTTTTCTAGCAAAATTAGATAAAGTACAAAGGAATTATACAACTACTGAAAAAGAATTTTTAGTAGTGGTTTCTAGACTTGAAAAGTTCAGATCTTATTTACTTGGATCCCACGTGGTGATTTACACTGACCACTTTGCCCTTCGTTATTTATTGGCTAAAAAAGATGCAAAGCCTAGGTTAATTAGATGGATTCTACTCTTACAAAGAATTTGACGTGGAGATAAGAGACAAAGCTGGGGCCCAAAATGTTGTGGCCGATCATTTTTCTAGGCTTGACCTGTACCACATCGAACCTACACTATCCATGCAAGATCATTTTCCTGATGAACACACTTAATGGTCATAGATAATAAAAATTTCCCCTTGTATGCTGATTTAGTCAATTACCTAGCTACCGATAAAATCCCAACTAACTGGGTTAGACAACCAAGAGATAAATTCTTATCTAAAGCTAAATACTATATCTAGGATGATCCTTTGTTATTTAGACTTTGTGCTGATCATATCATTAGAAGGTGTATCCCTGAGTCTAAAATTCAAAGTGTGCTCTCCTTTTGCCATGATCAAGCCTATGATGGCCATTTTTCGGGAAAGAAAACGACTGCAAAGATTTTGCAGTCTAGATTTTACTAGTCGACCCTTTACAGAGATGCACATGACTTTGTTAAAACCTTCATGAAGTGCCAAACCTTAGGGAGTATGACTAAAAGGGACATGATGCTCCTTAACCTAATCTTGATTTGTAAAATCTTTGATGTTTGGGGTATAGATTTTATAGGTCCCTTCCCACCATCAAATGGCTTAGAGTATATCTTAGTTGGAGTTGATTATGTCTCTAAATGAATTGAAGCTGTTGCTACTAGGAAAAATGATCACAAGGTTGTAATTTATTTTGTAAAAAAGAATATATTTTCGAGGTTTGGAATACCAAAGGCCTTAATTAACGATGGTGGTAGTCATTTTACTAATGCCCAGTTTAGAACTTTATTAAAGAAATATGGGGTGAACCATAGGATTGTTAGACCTTACCATCCCCAAACAAATGGACAAACAGAGGTCTTAAATAGACAAATTAAGCATATATTACAAAAGACAGTGAGAACTGATAGAAAAGATTGGTCCATGAGATTAGAAGATGCACTATGGGCTTATCGAACCACTTTTAAAACTCCCATAGGTATGTCACCTTATAGATTAATTTATAGGAAACCTTGTCATCTCCTAGTGGAATTGAAGCATAGAGCTTATTAGGTAGTCAAGGAATGCAATTATAATCTTAATTTGGCTGGAGATCATAAAAAGCTCTAATTAATTGAGCTCGAGGAAATTAGATGTGAGGCTTATGAAAATTCGAGGATTTACAAAAAGAAGTTTAAAGCCTTTCACAACAAGCATATACTTAGAAAAACCTTTCAACCTAATCAAAGAGTGCATGTGGTTATTGGATGCATGGTTAAAATTATTTTCGGGCAAGCTTAGATCTAAATAGATAGGCCCATATATAGCGGTAAAACCTTTTTCTAATGGGACTGTAAAGATTGTAGATATCAAGATTTGGCAAACCTTTACTATAAATGGACAGAGACTTAAACCTTACATAATCCAAATGCTTCTGAAGAGACCATAATGTCAGTGGCACAAGAAGGGGGGTTGAATTGTGCAACAAAATTAAATACAAACAATCCATAGCAAGAACACAAGAATTTAGAGAGGAAACCCTTGCGGGAAAAACCTCCACCTAGATCTCCCAATCTAGGATTTTACCCCTACTCAAGTAGGAATCATTAATCGACACCACAAATCTGAAGGTGGTGTTCATAAAAAACAATTCCCCTCTCCTGGACAACCCCCAAGGAGAGTTCAGCCCCTCTTTTAAGAGGAAATGGGAAACCCACAACTCGGGCACCCAAATAAACTATCAAAACAAAATAAAGTAAACAATCCTAAGAGCCTTAATGATATGAAATAGAAAGTAGGCTAAGATACTCCCTTTGCAAACCTATGTGATGCAGAAAATCAGAGTGGGAGTGATGTTGCTCTTAAGATTCTTTAAGAACAAAAGAACACAATGGAGCCCAATAGCCTTAGAAAGCTTAGAATAGAATAATAGAAAGTCTTTAGTACTAACATATTTCTTTTCTATATGTGTAGGCTTAGAGCAACCCTTGGTGGGTATATATAGGTGTAGGAGGTCAGATTTAAGCCTAGGTAGTCGTTAGGATTTGAATTGGAATGGAATAAATTAATGTAGAATGGCTACAAAGCAATTACTCAAAGCCTGACTGGATCAGATGTCTGAAAAAGCAAGATAGACATCTGAAGGAATCATTTTAGACGTCTGAGAATAAAGTTGGATGACATTCGCTGGTCGCGTTTGAGTAAAATCGTTCGTTGTAGTGCGCTTACGACATCAGTTTTAAATAAAGAATCGGAGGTGAGTCTGAGTGTCGAACACAGGGAGGCAATAATTAGATCAAATACTCACTTTCGTGTCACATAAATATGTCATTTGTGCACTTGAAAATCGATTTGAGAAAATGAGAGAGAAAGAGAGATAGAGAGAGAGAGAAGGGTTAGAGAACCATATCATAAGATCAATGTGCCAACAATTTCTTATCAAATGTGTAATCAAACATAATGTAGATGAATGCTTTAACAAAATCAAGACATGAACTACACTACAAAATAAAATAACACTAAGACAAGGAAGAAGAACACATCGAGATAGCTACAGTGGTGGAGGGGCTTCTGTTGGTGGCTCAGTAGCTTTGGGACCTTGCTTGGAACTCTAAAAGGTGGTGGTATCTCGTGGGTGGAAGCTTCGTGCAAATGGGTGGGGTAGGACCCTTTTTATAAGTGAGGAGAGGGCTTAAATTCAAATCTAGGTCTTTAGTGACAGCTGCAAGTGTCACTAAAGGCCACTATAGCTGTCGCTAAAGATGCACCCGCTGCTCACGCCCCGCTAGTGCATGCCTCACGCTCCTTGTCGCGCACGTGTGCGCTGACACACGCTGATCCATGTGCATATGCCCACGCACGCTGCTCCGCACACATGCGCACGCTGCCACCCGCGCCATTGCGTTGTTGCTGGGGGCGTGAGGGGCAGCCTGGATGGCACCACGTGGCACCATCTAGGCTGTCCATCTTATTTCTATTGTGCCACGGTGCTCAGATCGAGATGATTCCTACGTTGTCAGATTGCGATTGTCGCTCCGGATCCATCCGTACGGTCAGATTTTTCATCCAAGGCCCATAAGGATGTCGCATTGCCCCCTGTCTGTTGATCTTTCTCGAGCTTGTTGTGGGAGCTACAGAGGTTGGATCAAAGCGATTTTGAGTTTGTTGAAATCCATTTGTCGATCCAGATCTATTCGTATGGTCCAATCGCTCATCTGAGGCCTATTTCAAAATGGACTTGTGCACAAGGTCATGAAACATTGATTCTAAGCGATTAAAATGTAAAGATCATGCAATATGCATGCCATGCTTCGAAGCCCATTATAATCTAACATTATCGCACAAGTACACTCGAAATTGACTCTAATTGATGTTATTAACACTTGCAATTGTAGATTCATCACCGGACGTTTGAAAAACTTCAGTGAGAAAGTAGTCGTTACTGAATTTCTCAAGATTGGGAACAGGGACGTTTGAACAAGATGATAGACATCTAAACAGATAGTTTCATACATCTGGAAATAAAATAGGATGTCTGGAAAAGTCTCAGGGTCAAAGTGAGTTCCTGGAATGAGATTGGATCCAAATAGGGTTCTAAAGACAAATGGTCAGACGTCTTACTAGACGTCTAATCAATAGTGTAGACATCTTAAAAGGAAGAGTTAGATGTTTGAATAAATGCAAAGACGTTTAATGGCCTACAACGTTCCAAAATCAAAGTGTAATAAATATAATCAATTGCGGCCAATTTGATTGTTGGATAGAAAGTGAACGTTGGTCATTTCTAGACATCTCAAGAAGATAGAAGACGTCTGAAAGATAAGAAAAATTATGACCATTGTTCAATTGAGTTAAAGAGATATCAAAATCTCAAAGAGGCATCTGAAAGACAATAGTAGACGTCTGAAGAAGATAACAGACATCTGAAAAACCTAGATGACAGTGGTCGAGAATTCTGGACAAGAATCTTAAGTTCTAGATAGGAGCATAGACGTCTGATACAATATCTCAAACGTCTGACCTAGCAGACTTAGACATCTGAAGGAATCATAGGACGTTTGAAAAATTAGTTAGAAATAAGGTCTTGTATGCTGAATTAGAAGAATGAGGATAGGAAGGTTCTAAAGGTATCCTAAGGATAATTCAAGGCTCATTTACATTCTAAAAATGAAACAAAACTAATCTAACTACATCTCCTCTATCTCATTTCCTTGATGCTCATCTCCTTCTATCTTCCATAGAACTTGATCTTAAGCTTTCATTAAGCTTCATCCAACCTTAAGCCTGAAACATTCATCTCCAAATACAATGTTAAATATAACATGTTTTGTTATCATCAAAATCAATGATCGTGGTATTTTATCACCAACACATAACCCTCCTGAGGGTTAATTGACTGAACTACGTCTAGTTGTAAATGTAAAATTCAACGCTTGTTGGGTGGCAACCCAATAAATTAGGTTAGTTTCTTTTTTGTTTTGTTTGATTTAGGTCTACAGATAGTCGGGCTATTTTTGTTCAGAACTCATGAGTGTCAGGTGATATCTATTTCCATTCTTATAATTATAGCATGCATTGAGGACATTACATGAGATAAGCATGGGGGGGTGGGGTAGATAATATTTTGAGTCACTTATTTGTCTCCAAAATTTTATAAAAAGCATGCCGAAATTTGTTTATGAAAAAAAGAAAAAAATTTGGTGTTTTTAGACTTTGAGCTATAAAAGATTGAAAATTTTTTTTCTAAGGATTTACTAATCGTAGGAAATGTAGAAACTAAGTTTTTCCACTTTGACTCTTCAGGTTGATTTCCGACTTAATTTTCTCAAGTATTTACTAAAATGCAAATTTGTTTCATGAGTTTGACGAGATTTAAAAAAGCTAAAAGTATTAAGTCAAAAAGAGTGATAACTAATGACTTATCTTCCCACCCTCTGGTTTGCAGTCTTTGAGATTTAATCAATCTTCACCTACACCTTTCATTGACTCATTTTTTGGGTGACTTTTGTTGAGTCCTTAGTAGTCAATAAGGTTTAGTCTAAGGGTCAATTGATCCATGCGGGAATGGCTAGCATGTTGCATTGGGTATCCTCCCCAGATGTAGAATGTCCAAATCCCAACTCAGCATCTTTAGCTTTTGGGATCTTTATTTAGGAAAGTTTCTTGAACAAATGAAGGAGAGCCACTCACCTAGAAAAATAATTTAGAGAATAAAAAAAGTAGGGAATAAATAAATTCGTATCTTGTTACAAATGGGTGCCAAAAAGTTTGCAAATAAATAAAATGCCTTGCTATCTTTGGGTGTTCTGCCCTTTCCAAAAATAGAGAAAAAGGAAAAAAAAGAGAAAAATACGGAGATGAAATGATAAATGCCAATTTTGTAAACACTTTACCTTCCTTTTACTAGTATCACAAGCAATTTTGTTAGTTAGGGTTGTACTCATGCATGCACTTAGTTCATTTTGCATCTACCTAACTTTACACAAATTTTGTAATAAAATGATGCCTTGATGCATTTGTCTAGTTGGTGCAGATTTTGACTTAGGTGACATGGCTCCTCATATCTTGAAATGGATTAATGATCGTAGACCTAACTCACCAAGCCTTTGCAACAAGTTCAAGTGGCTCAATTATGGAGCTTCCTACTACATTGATTGAGCTCCTCATCTCATTCAAGAAGCTCAAGTCTCTACTACAAGGGCAAGCACATGATTAAGGAGCTCATTCAAGAAAAGTCAACTAAATTTGTGCATTGGAAATCCAAGAAGAAATGCACCCCTTGGCCGTCCCCTTTAATTGGATTTTTTTTTACCACTCAAAAGTCACTTTGGATGAGGAGGAAAATTCTTGGAAATTTCGCCCTCTTGGACAGCTACAATGTACTCTTCCATCCTCCATTTATGACACCATATGACTTGTTACCACTCAAAAGTCACTTTGGATGAAGAGAAAAATTCTTGGAAATTTCACCCTCTTGAACAGCTACAGTGTACCCTTCCATACTCCATTTATGCCATGATATGACTCTTTCTTATGCACCCTCTGACCACCCACTAATTGGTGCATTTTTCCACCATTAAAAGTCACAATTTTTTGAAACAAAAAATTCTTGGACTCCATCTCTTTGGATGGCTAGAATGGGCTCCCCATTGGTACCTTTCCAATTCCCTTTTGGATTCTTAAACACTTCACATACCTAGCCTATACAAGCCACCTACCTATACCCTTCACTACTAAAAAATGGGATATATTGTTGGTTGTCCAAGCGACGGTAAATATATATTTGTCGTCGGCTTTTTCCAAAAGTGACGATGAATCGGGGGCTAAAAATAACCCACTACGGTTAGTAACAAAAGTAGCAATGGATGCACGAGGAGGATTTTAATATTTATCTTTGGTTGGAAAAGCGATGGAATAACTATATTTGCCATCATTTTTTCCCAGAAGCAACAACGAATAGTGTGTTAAAATTAGCCCATTAATGTCACTACCAAAAAGCAGCATATGGGCACGCGAGGGGCATTTGATTTTGACGTTTGTCGTCGCTTACTAATCTAACCGACGGTATAGGTCATTGGATCTATCAGCACACAAAGCTCACTCCTACCCCACCCACTATTTTATTTTGCAAACATCAAACCCTTGTTGCTACTTCTCACCACTGCTGTCGCTTCCCTCCTTGCCACTGCTACCGCTGCCCTCCTCGCTACCCCTCCTTGCGACTGCTACCACTGCTCTCCTTGCCGCCCCTCCTCGTCATCGATCATCCCCCTCCACCTCAGGTGAGTCCTCCTCCTTTTCCTCGTCATTGTTGCAACCCCCCATCACCTTCTCCCCTTCCTCCTCGCATTGCCCTTCTTCCTCACCTCTGTCCTCATCACCCCTCCTCATCTCCTCTTACTATTCCTCCTCCTCCCCTTATTCCTTGTCAGTCCCCCTTTTCCTTTTCCTTGCCGGTTCCCCTCCTCTCCTCCTGCCGTATGATGAGGTGTGGCTCATCATAGCTAAAATGACAAAGTTAAGTTAGAAACTAGGTTAAGCACTATCAAATTAACACAAGAGAAGGGTTAAATGTGGGACTTATAGAAAATGACCTAAAACACCAAAATTATGCTACAAATGTATAATTAGGTCACAATTGAGAGATTATATACCTAAGTATATAAATAGATGTATTAAATGCCAATTGAACACTAAATTAAGTACAAATTCATAAATTAATTGTGGGATTTAACCTCATTTGGACCTAGAAATGCATGCATTACATTTAGATCCTCATTCATTGTTGCATCACGAAAATCGTTGTATTTAGGAAAATGCGTCATAGTATAGTGACAAAAATCGATACATTTAAATTTATAAGTGCTTGAAAACAGAAATGAATCTGAGGTCGTTAGTAGGGAGCAAATATGGAATTCACAACACTAGTCGAAATATAAAGAATAAATGAGCACAACAAAGATATTCAATGAATAATAGAAATTTACTCAAAATGATGTTAAATAATAACTTATGTCTCAGAAATCATTGGGATAAAAAGAATGTCAAAACCTTTAAAAAATGGTGATTTGAATCACCAATTTAATCAGCCATTAAGCTCATATCCCATGTATCAAACAACTCAAATTTTCCAACAGTGTCCCAAACCACTTAACTCTCAAATATCCATAAGCATCAAATATCTCTATAGTACAAGAACCAAGCCAAGTTAGACGTTGCCAAGGCGCTATAGAAGCCTTAAGAGTTACCAAGCTTTAGCACAAGAAGGGTCTTAAGCACAAGGCATACAAAGCATAAGCCTCTTGAAATGCCTAAGTATAGAGCATTGAGGCACAAATCTCGAGGCACATGTGCATGCATCCCAATGCAAAATCACCCCCACCCTCCTCAGATTTTCCTCTTACTCTTAACCAAGTAAACAGGTATGAACAGTGTCGGGTAATTGGATCTGGGCATAGGGACCAGGCTCACCGACAGTGGGTGGTGACCGAGGAGTGGAGAGTAAGGAGTGAGAGGGACCTCACCCCTCGGTGTAGAGGCAAGCAACCTTCAACACAAAAGCAATATATTTTTTCTTTTCAACTCATCTGCCTATGATGTGGGACTATATCCCACATGTTTGCTTTGTGTTGCAGCAGTTAGTTTCTCATGCAATTGCAGCTGCAACTGTTGTTGCTTTGGTTGATCGAAGGTCTGGAGCTCTTTGTGGTGTTCATCTACAAAGCCTAGGGGTGATTGTGAGGGCTATGAATGACGGAGGACGGCAATCGACGATGGATGTTATCGGTGATGGCGGGCGACGGCGGTGAGACCTAAAAGCATGAAAATGAGCTTAATGTCCAAATTATAACATTCATAAGGATTGCCGGAATGCAAGGAACATGGTTATGGTCTTGATTTGGTGAATGGAGGTTGAATGTGTCCGGATGACGGTGTGGACAACGGTTGTGGATGGGTTCATCTGGTGGTGCTTCTCATAAACAAAAACTCTCAATAACTTGAGAGCTTTTGATCTACAAGATGTGGTTGGCATGTCGTTTGGTTGAGCTTAGCGAGTGCGCGGCCTTGCCGAAGGTGGGGGCCAGCGTTGAAGATGAAGTGGGAGGCAGGGAATGATGGTCGATTTAGAAGAAGAAGGGGTTGAGGCTATGCTAAAGAGGGAGAGGGAGAGTGTATACCTACTTTAACGGATGAAAAGGGGTGGATTTGGTGCTGGCTTTGATTGGTCGGTGCTGAGGACGAAGGCACCTCCAGTGAGGTAAGCGGCGAGGAAGAAAGGTCGAGGCAGCTCCTACTTTGACCGGCGAGGAGTGGATGAAGTCGGGGAAGGTAGGGCCCTAATTGCAAGAATCTTGAAAGTTAGGGGGTTGATTGAAAGAAATAGAGATTTTAGGGACTGAATTGCAAACTAGGTCAAGATGGACTCTGATTGGGTCTAAATTTTGGTGTTAACCTAATTTGGACCCAAGGAATCTAATGGTGAACTTGGATTTGAGTTTTTACCACATTTGATTAGGCAAATTGCATAGAAGCCTAAATTAAGTCAAAGTCTTATCTAAAATTCTATTCTAGGTCAAAAGGAGTTCAGATGGTCAAACTAGAGGTATCAAACCTCTTGGAATATTTTTATATGAATTTTAGGAGGTTTAATGAATTTTATCCTGACAAAAACCTATTCAATTCAAGTGGTGCTGAGAATTAGAGTTTTGTGACCTATTTTGGTTCTTGAGATGCATAAAACGTTGTTTCTGTCAGTGCGGACCCACTTCTTGGTCTTTAATGCTCAATTAACCTCTGATTAACCCCCAGATGACCCCATAGTTACTCTGCACTTGTGATGTGATGTTAAAACTGCAGATTTAACCTTATTTATTATTTTCTTCTCAAAACAAATCAGACTGGAATTATGGTCCTTAAGTGATTATTCAGGAGCATCTATCTCTTGATTCCAACTAATTCAAGCTAGTTATGGCGAATGATGGTGTTACCATCATTCATTCTCAAGCTCTTCACATTTTATACACACAAAATCTGTCAGGGACCTTTTTGAAAGCCACTAAGGACCTATTGGTTAGAAAACCTACAACTTTTATGTTTCCTGGCAATTTTTATGCCGGTTTGTACTAGGGGTCTCTAATGTAAAAACACCTTTACACCTGGGCACACATTTGTTCTTGATTTGCTTTTCATAATGAACACAGCAGCCCTCCACTGTCCATTCCATTCTCCACCTGATCAACGGTGGACCCTTAAGTAATTGCCTGTCGCCAGTTTTGAAATATTCTCGCTAAACTCTAAATCCCATCCAATGGCTGTGATTCATCATAGTGCAACTCGTGACTCTCAAATCCTATCTCAACCATTGCCATCTAATGGCCTTGAACCTTTAATTCTAGGTTACCTGAGCAACCTGAGCCTATTTAAGGAGCTCCACACTCACCTTTTCTCCTTTATCGAATCCCTCCCTAATTGAGCAGATCACTCACCCACCTCTAGCTCCCTTCATCTTCTTCTAATTAGTAATGGAAGCTACACCCTCCCCAATTGATCCCTTACTGCTAAGGATGACATGACACCCAAGAGCAAGCCCAAAGCTCCTTAATTCTACAAGCTTTTGTTGTTAGAGTCCCCTCTTCCTCCTTCGTCGCCACAGCCACCAACTGTGGTCTTCTTCAGATCCCATTTATCCAATTAGATTAGGTTTTAACGCTTTCTAGATTAAATTAGATTAGTTTAGATAATTTAGATCGTAATTCATGGTTTGATTGCCATAGATTAGGAGTAGATTGTTGGTGCTAAAGCACCACGATCATTTGTTTTGATGATAACAAAACACGTGTTATTTAACATTTGCAATTTGAGTCCTAGATTTCAGGTCAATTGCAAATGTGGACGTGTTTAGACGGAGTTCGAGCTCGCATCCAGGACGGATTGGAGGAGCTTGACGGAAAATAGAGGAGGTTCGCGTGGAGCGACAGATTGAAGATAGAAGACAAGAAGAATAGGATAGATTCTTTTTAATCCTTTCATGTACTTTTATCTGTATTTTTCTTGCTCTTTATTTTCCTTAGAAATTATGTTAAAGAGCCTCAAAGAACCCTAACAGTAGTCCTAGGAACACCGGCACAACCCTAGGATACTTAAGTATTCTGTAGAATACATAGAAAACCAATATAGGGTTCAAATAGAATTTACAGACGTCTAATTCCAAAATCAGACGTCTGATAAAGTATTTTAAGACGTCTGACTGTTGTTTCAGACGTCTAATAACTGCTAGGCTGGAGTTAGTATTCTGTCTGATGAAATCAGACGTCCATACCTTAGTCCAGACGTCTTAGAAGACGTCTGATGACTTTGCCTGACGTCCAATTAGTAGACCGTTGGCTGGCTTAGCAAACAGTTAAGAATATGACTGTTAGAGCCTTATCAGACGTCCTTAGGCCTTTCCAGACGTCTGATAAATGACCGTTTTGCCTCGGCTGACCCAAAATCTCTTCTCAGAGATTTTCTAGCCGTTGCAACGTTTGGAAATCAATTCCCACAGTAAAAGTAGGTTTCCAGATGTCCAGACTTAGTGCCAGACGTCCTGTATGTCGTCTGATGGACTTGCACAAAAACCCTGTTTAGATCTGATTCAAGTCAGGGAGAAACCCGCATAGAATCAGACGTCTGACCTTTGAATCAGACGTCTTAAAGTGGCCTTCCAGACGTCTGATGCTAGAGTTAGACGTCTGATAACCCTGTCAAATGTAATCATTGTCCTGATTTCGGCCTGATTCTCTTGGGCTTTGTTCCCAACGGCTATACAAGCCTTCCAAAGCCTTCCTAAGGCCTCTATAAATAGAGGGGAGCCTTTACAACTTAGACACACAAGATACACACCTAGAGAGACCAAGATACACAAGAAACACTTTGTAATACATACTTCCACTCTCTTGTGTCCTAGAGAAGCCCTTGCTCTCCAAGCTCAAGCTCCATCATCTTGAGAGCATCAAGCCTTCGTGCACCCGCTCTTTCGCCGTTGTTCACGAGAGCGACATTGCGCCGTTGCATGGCTCACGCACCTGCGTCATCGTCGACGCACTCCTTGCAAAGGGGAGTTTCCTAAATCCTATAGAAGCTTAGGTTTATTACTTTGTTGGCTCTATAGGTTTGTTGTTTATTTTATCTTTGTCCTTTGGTTGGGTATTCGCTTTGCGAATTCCCATCTCCTTCGTGGGACAAAATCCTTCTCGTGGAGAGAAGGGGTTGAGGAACGCTACCCTCGTACTTGTAGCGTGGTTGTACTGAGGTTGAATCACCCTCGTTTTAAAGTGATTCGGTTAGTGGATTTGATCAACTAGGTTGATCGGAAAATCCTAACTCGAAAGGGTTAGGTGGTGGTTTTCACCCGATTTGGGTTTCCACCTAAAAAATCTTTGTGTATTTGTGTGATTGTCGTTTTGAGATTGCTTTGTATTTCATTTACGCATTTTTTACGTCATACTGATCTCACCCCCTCCAAGTAGGGAATTACATAGATTAGTATAGTTTTAGATCTTCACTGACCCACCCTTTCTAATCAATTTCGATCGACGAGGATGATTCATTCATCCACTTCAGTTCATTAATCTCTTCCCACACTTCACGATCACGTTCTTCCACTTTCCTCATAATTTTAATTCAATGATTACCCCATCCATCAGGATAGATGTGAGACCTGAAGCTCTCTAGCTATTAGATCTCATAGCACATCAATTCCACTGGAGGGTCCTTTCACTCTTTCCATTTGATCACAAGGACCCTCCCTTTGATTTGAATTGTGCTAATTTGAGTGATTGTATTTGATTTGATCCTCGTGATTGATTGAGAAATTTGTGATGCAGTTTGATTTCAATCGGATTTAATCACTCAAATTGACTTGATAATTGTCTAATTGGATTCAATTCAATGGGATTAAGTTATTTGGATTCAATTTTTATTGATTGATCAGTCCGTGCCTAAATTCTAGCTCAGTTCCTATTTTTTTTATTTTTTAGTGGGTAGCGAGATCTGATAAAATGGGTGCATAGATCTGAGCCCTTTGCCATGACCTAATTCCATTAAGAGAATCACCTAGAACTAATGCATACCAATCAATGGTGTGCAAGCATTTTAAATGACCAAGTCATCTTGGTGAGCTCAGATCAAATGCCTACTTGGGTGATAGCTTGATTTTATTCAAAATGTTTTAATCTGTTATACATAGGTTGAATGAGGTTATATGGATTTCAATGAAGATCTGGATGTGGTTTTTAGTTGATTTGAATGTCTAATTCGGCCTCTTGCCTTCACAATGTCTATAGTGTAAGGACTAAGATCATATTAGGGTTTTTAAGGTTTCAGGCTTTGATTTGAGTTGTTATGACTTCCAGATCCTTCAAGGAACAATTGTGATGCCTGAATCTAATTTTTAGTGGATTTGAACATGATTTGGATACATTGGTCACACCTGCCAAGGTTCAAGGTTGAATTTGATATTCAAGCATTCATATTAATGTTCTAATGACTTAGGCAAGACTCGAAGATAGTTTTCAATTCTTTAATATAGTTGTGACTGCTTTATAGGGTGTTTTAAGCTCTCAATTAGATCTGAGCTTGTTTGGTCAGTTTAGTAGCTGCTGCTACCATTTCTAAATAGTTTTTTGAATTTGTGAATTTAAATGGATTCTTGCTGCTGATCTGAAGTTTCAGTTGAGTTGAGAGATTTCTATTGCATATAATTACAAGGCATTAACTTCATAAAGTTTTAAATTGCTTGGTTTGAATCTGAAGTCAGAGTTGAAACATATTAAAATAGTAGCAATAATCTCACAATCTGTTAAGATTGAATGAAGGCTAAATTGAAGGTCAAGGCCACTGTTTAAAGATCCACTTGAGTGTTCTGAAGAAGTGTAATGATAAAATCTGATATAAGAAACATTCTTGCATTGTTAATTGGTTTGAATTCGAAGTAGGAAGCTTGTATAAACCTCTGATAATTCTTCTGTTAGCAGTAGGAGACTTGTAAACTATCTAAAATGTGCTTTAAGTCCTAATTCAATGAATGGAATATGTTTTTGTGATTGAATTTGATTCTAAATGGTGTGTGGAAGTTCATGTTGTCATACCCTTTGTTTCCAGCATTCTTACCTAATTTTCTAGGCTTGGAATCAATTTCTAATCTATATTAAGCCTTTTCCTACCTTTATTTGTAAGTACATGAAAAATGTAGAAATAAATGTAAATAAATAAATAAAAGGTGTCTTGAGTTAGATTAGGATTAGCTTTAGGTGTTTGAGTCATTAGATTTAGGTTTTGAGGCCCCTAGTTAGGAGAACATACTTGCAAAAGTTTTAGACTTAGGTTAGAAATTAAGAAAAACAAAACAAAAGAACTAAAAAAGAGTCCTTTCTCTTCTTTCCTAACTTTCTCTCCTTTTCTCTTTCTTTATCAAACACAAAAACAAAATAAAAATTTGAAAAACCCAAAAATCCTACAAAACACCTATGCATATAGTGTATATACTTGTAAATATTCATAACTTAATATATATTAAGTTATGTGTACATAAGTGTATATATAAATTATATCTATACATTTATATGTAAATAAGCTGTGCTGATTATTTATGTTAAGTTATATAGTATAGTAATGTATATATTGTACAATTATTTATAATATATGTATATAACTTATATGTATATATATAATTATAACTATATGTGTATACTAAACATATTTATAACTTAACATACTACTTATAGTAATTATTATGTATAGTAATACATCTATATTATTTATTTATTTAGATAGTGTACATATTTATATTTATATAAGTTAATAAAGTATATTATTAAGTTAAATTAATGTAGATTAGTAAATTATACTGTATTATTGTATATTATAATTTAAATTATTTTTAGTATATTTATGACCTTATTTATACTATAAAATATTATGTATATTATGTAATTTATATGTAACATATATAAACCATGTATATTAAATATGTAAATATATAAATAAATCAAATTAAATTATTTAAAAATCATAATTAATCATGTAATAAGATAAACTAACTAAATCAAGATTCAATTGTACCGTCAATTCATTAATTTATACTTTAATTAAGTAATTAACACTAATTTAAACGTGTAAATTTGAGTAACTTTAACTAATTTTAAAATATAATTATATATTTAATTAAGGTAAACTAATTATATCATCTAATAGCCTTATGTATTGGCTACACACCCATGTAATTTAATTGTAAAATAAATAAATAATTAACCCTTAATTAATAGCCTGAACTCTCTAATAAACCATGTTGGCACATGCTAATTAACGTTGCTGTATAATGACACATCGTGTGGTGATGAGCACATCTTGCGGTATTTAAGGAATGATCCTCGTAGGCTCGTCGGCTGTTAACGTGTTTTCATCGAGTTTTAAGAAATACGCATCATAGTATAATCGACAAAAGCGTATCAACATTCAAAATTTATAACTCGAAATTAAGAGAGTTCCAAGGTTGTATTAGAGAGCGAGAGATTGCAAATTAAACCACTAATCGATGATTGAGATGAAGCATAATATCTTGATGCAAAAAGAAATACATTGATTAGCAATGTCAAGTTCAATAAAAAAATAAAAAGGGTCAAGAGACAAAAAATTTGGTGTTGTCTCTAAGGCCTCTTGAGCCTTAATACTTAGAAATCAAGAGAAGCTTAGTACTAAGTCATTTTCTCAGCTAAAAAGCCTAATCAGATGGCTTAAAGTTGAAAATCAGACGTCTGGACCAATGTTTAGGCAAGCAAAACCTACCCTTCTTATCTTTGAGCTTAAACCCTTCTCTTTCTCTCTCTTTCTAATTAGATTCGGATTTAAGCCCAGACCCGCCTGGCATGAGGGCGGGTGAGAACGTGTGTATGGGCGTGCGTGTGGTGACCCAACCCCTAGTATTCTTAGGCGAACAACTTATGCTCGCAAAACCTTATGAAGGCATTTCAAAATCAAAAGTCCACGATGTAGGACTATTAAGTCCCTCTTCCATCGTTTCCTTTGTGAGCTACATCGTGAATGGCTTCTTGCAATTGCCTCTCAATTGGCCTTGGAAGGCCAAATCAAAGGCCCAGGTCTGCTCCTTGATGGTAACACCATCATTCGTCATAACTAACTTGAATTAGTCAGAATCCAATGATAAATGCTCCCAAATGATCGTTGGAGGATCGTAGTTTTGTGCTGAACTGATATGAGAAGATAAGAAACATAGTTAATTCTGATCTTTGAATAGTAAATAAAAAATGTAGATTAATCAAAGGGTTGATTAGGGGTTAATTTAAGGTTAAATGAACTTAAAATATCAAGAAGTGGGCACATATTGACTGAATTAGGGTTTCATGCATTTCAAGGGTGAAAATAGTACTGAAAACCCTAATTATAAGTCACACTTAAATTGAAAGGGTTATGGTCAATATAAATTCAATCTAAACCTCCTAAAAATCATTGAAAAATATTCTAAGAGGTTTGATACCTTCACTTTGACCATCTGAACCCATTTTGACCAAAAATAGAGATTTAGATGGGAATTTACCCTAATTTGGGTTCCTATGCAATTTACCTAGTCAAAAGTGGTTAAAACTCAAATCCAAGTTCACCATTAGATTCCTTTGGTCAAAATTAGGTTAATTTCAAAATTTAGGTCCAATTAAAGTCCATTTTGACCTAGTTTGCAATTTAGTCTCCAAACTTTATCCTTTACACCCACACCCTTAACTTTTATATTTTTCTCACCCAAACGCCCCTAATTTGTCATCTCCTTCACCAATATGCCCCTTTTGCCTGAAAGAAACTTGAATCCTAAACACAGAGCAAACCCAACATCGTCAATTCTTTACGAGAAGATTTCTCCTCCAATTTAGGGTCAAATCCCTCTGATTTTGGAGGGATTGATCCCAAGGAGATCTCCTTTCAAACCCACCAGATCTTAGACTTCCATGTAAAGCCAAGAGGTTAGGTGAGCTTGAGAACTTCTAGAAATAAACCTTCCAATTTCGCGAAGAGAAATTGTGAATTGTCTGCATTTGAAGGCTTGAATGAGTTCTATATAAACTCCCCTAACTTCCCACGACTTCCTTAGCTAGGTTTAGAAAAAAATCAACTCTTCTTCTCCAACTCCAGTCCCCTCCGACCTTGGCTCCGACGATGCCCTTCGACCTCCATCCTCCAGCCATCCAACAATCAAATTGGATTGCCTAAGCTCTTCCTTTCTCTCTTCCACTTCTTGTCAGTCAAAGCAGAAGCTTCCAACCCCTTCATCCACGCCGTTCTTCCTCAGTAGAAGTATTCATCCCCTTCGTGTCCGGTGAGGCTAGCCAACGTGAAATCCTTGCCCTTTCATCCAATTAGGTAGTACTCTTTTCCCCCTCCTTTCTCTAGCTTAGGATTAGACTCGTAGACTTAGCTTCAGACTCTCGACCACCTCTCTCCCTCTCTTTCTTCTCTGCCTTTGGCATGAGCTCCGGCGAGCTCGCGTTGGCGCTACACGACACTAAACTCCATGCCAACTACACCCATACCAACCCCACACCTCATAGGTCAAAAGCCCTCAACCTATTGAGGACTTTGACCCATGGCTTGACTGGCCAGACTAACCCATTCACCCCACCTCCGCCGTCACCGTCTGACCACCCCTGACGCATGAACCACCCAATCTCCACCACCATCATGTTCTTCATGACATGGCGAAGGTTTTAAGCTTTTTAATTGGGCTGCAAGGCTGTCTTAGTTTATTTCAAGTCTTCATCAACTCGAGCTGCAACTTCGTCACCGCTAGCTGCCGTTAGTACACCGTGCTCATCACCACCACCGTCGTCGAGTGCGAAACCACTTCAGCAACACAACTGCACCTTCAACTCGTAGGAACATCAACTGCAGCACCAGCAATTGCATGGGCATTCCACACAAAGCAGCAGTACCTCTGAGTTCTAAAGATAGTCCCACCTTGGGGACTCTTAATTTGGATTTTGATATTTAACATTTCATCTCCATTGGCTTACTGCCTTCAAGACAGGGGGTCAGGTCCCCACTATCACGTGCACGCCACACATTCGCCCACGCCTATGTGAGTGTGGGGCCCATACTGAACTGTATTTCGGTCTGATCTATGAACCGGGTTTGGTATGGGATTGAAGAGAGACTTCGTAAGAGAGTTGAAGGGGTTTTGCTCTTGATATTCGTGCCTGGGACTTAGGTAAATTTGAGGCTTTGGGCTTATCATTAAGCTGGTTGTTGGGCTTGAAGTTTAAGGTGTCTAAGGCTGGTCCCGACATCTAATTTATGAAGAGTTGAGGCTCTGATTTGTCTAAGTGTTTGGGATGTTTATTGGGAATTGAGCCTAATTGTTGAGAGTAATTGGTGGTTTCAACCACTACTTTTTGGGGCTCTTTATTATATTTTTATTATTTGACTTTTGAGATACAATGTGTCTATTTATTGAATATACTTGTTGTAACGACCTGGTTCCCGAGTCCCTACGAGACACGAGAACCGGATCGACTCAATTAATCCCAAGACCTAGTCGTCCAACGAGGAAGTAACCAAAAGAGCAGTAAAATAAACCACATTCAGCATGAATATAACTAACAGTAAGAAAGTACAGCAGTAAGGAAAGAAACTACCACAGTATGTACCACCACAACAGTAGAACAACATTCATAATATAATTTGAACTGCAGGTAAAGAAAGTACAGCAGAAACAAGAACTACTCACTACAACGTAACAAAAAGAGGTACAAGAGACAGTGGTAACTCTACTGGACCCTACTCGGCCCAGCGTCCTCTGCAGCCTGACCCTGGCTGCTCAACACCTGGTCCTGAAAAAGGTAACGAGTGTAACACGTCAGCAAAACGCTGAGTAGAGTGGCAACTAAAACTAAAAGCAACAGTAGAGTGTACAGTAGCTGTTATGTTCGATTACTTTCTTTATTCACATCTTTCAAATGTCTCACTATTTCATTTATTCCTCAGATCTTTTTCTTGATCTCGAATGTTCCTCGTGGGAACGATCTTGATTGCAGCCTTTTCCAAAAAGTAGAAGTAGCACGTGGTGCTCTCCTAGTCGGGAGAGTCCCCCGTGGTGATCCTACCCTCAGTCAGCCACCCCAAGGTCACTGACAGACGTAACGGTGACTATGGCACACGCGATAAACGCACAGGTAGCTAACCCGTACTGGCACGCGGTCAGTCGTTTCCGTTAATGGGTGCGCCCAAAGCACAGCACGGAACCAGTCCAGGGCAGAGCCTTCTCAGTAACAGGGGTCCAACACCTCCACAGTAACCAAACCGGGGCCTTGCCCCTCCACAGTCCGCGCACCCTCGCCTGACTACCCTGGTTTGCCCCAGCGGGCCTAACAAGTCGGTGTGGGAGGCTAGCAGAACCCCGGGGCCCGTGGGGTAGCTAGTACCTCCCTACACTAGTAGCTCTCCTCGGTACTATGTACGCGAGGGCCAGCAAGTCGGTACAGAGTGGCCAGTCCTAACCCCAGGTCCCTAGGGCGGCTGGCTCCGCTCTGCACTAAACAGGGGGACAGTCGCTCTCCTTGGTACTCCGTACTCAAGGGCCAGCTCACTTCCCCAATACTATTCCATTCACTTTCCAGGAGTTCTACTCCTACTTCCCCGTAGGGTTCCATCCTTTTTACTCAAACATCCAGGTTTCACTTTCCAGTTTCACATTCTTACAATCCATGTTCTCAACCACGTTATTTATTCACAACAGGCAGCTGTTAATTCAAATTACAGGCAGCTTTATATCTCTTTCCATTTTCCAAGACTGCAGTATTATACATTCCACTAGTTTTCCCATCCTAGGATTCATGCCATATCCTAGGATCTATCATACAATCTAGTTTTCCAGCCCTAAGATTCATGCAACACCTAGGAGCTATCATTCCATCTATTTCTCATTCCTAGGATTCATGCAATGTCCTAGGTTCTATTTATGGTTCCATAATTTAACAGATTTTATTAATAACTTAAAGCCACTCTACCAGGTACAACGGGAGTAATGGGGGCGTGATCGGGAATCCCGCGTGCCTCCGCGACCCCCGAGACTGCAACAGAACGGGGTCCTATCACAAGGATCAAACACAAGGAGTATCTCAAAACAGTGTATAGCTACTGTAGACGGGAAGAGGAATTAATTCCGAAAAGAACGCAACTCGAATCGCGGAAAACGAAACTCGAACGGGCCCTAAACGGGTCGAAAACGACGAAACTGTGTAAAATCAGACGTCTGGAACTTCTTCCAGACGTCTTAAAAAGTGGATCAGAGAATTACCTTGTTCAGTGTGGTTTCCCAGATGTCCAGAAGTCTGCGGAGACGTCTGGCCTAGCTCCCAGATGTCCGATGGTCACCCCGGACGTCTGTAGGTCGCTTCCGCCGTCTGGTACTACTGCTAGACGTCTGATTCGCGATGGATGGCGAATCACCGAGCCTGCGCACACCCATCTCCCTCCCTCAGTACGGTCAGTCGAAAGGAAGGAAGAATGAGACGGAAAACTCACCTTTCAGATGTCTGGATGGTCTTCCAGACGTCGCCCTCGCCGTCTGGCTATCAACCCAGACGTCTGATTCTGGAAATTTTTCCAGAATTAGGGCGCCACTCGGCCTCCGCTCGAGACGCCGCCCGCGTCGCACCTCGCGTGCCTGCTGCTCAGACCGTAGCAGTCCCTCCTCCGCGTCGCTCCGCGCCCCCTGCGCCCTCCGCCGGCCGGCCCTAGCAGCCCCGGCGAGCTCGCCCTCACGGCAGAGTTCCGCTCTCGCACGCAGCACCTCCACCGTGCTCACTGCGGTCGCCGCTGCCGCCCTCGCGCTCGCGCTCACGCTCACTGGCTGAAGGAGAAGAGGGAGGAGACGGTGGTGACGGAGGTGAGGGGAGGCGTGGCCTTTTAAGGCCGTGCGAGGAGGAGAGAGGACGCGGCAGGGCGTCTACAGCCGCAGGGAATAAACAAATATGCGGGTCTACACGCTCAGGCGCGCAGACGACCTGCGCGTGTGGAAGATAACGGATTTCCAGACGTCTGGAAACGATCCCAGATGTCTGGTCCGACGTCTGGATGTGATCCCAGACGTCTGGTCCGACGTCTGGGCCACCTCCCAGATTCTTAAAAGACGTCTAGGGCACGCGTTCGTTACACTTGTGAGTAATTATTCATAGCATATCATTATTGTGAATTGATTATTGTACTCATTTCTATTATTTCGATTAGTGGATTGAATTCCAAATTTGCTCCCTGCAAATGACCTCAGAACTCTATGTTTTTTGAGAAATTAAAAATTTTAAATGTTGATTCAATTTTTGTCACTATACTACAACGCAATTATTTCTCCTAAACTACAACAAACTTTGACTCAATACTCCTCAAGGACTTCTGCACTCAATAAAGTTTCTCCCTAGGTGGTTTGTTCACTAGAGGTAGAGCTTGATGCCAGAGAAGATGATTGCGACGGTGAGGGCCCTACAAGATGAATACAACCCTGGGCCCAAATTAAATAGCTCAAAATCTTCGCCGCAATGTGACAAAGGTAGTGGTGGTGGCGATTTGGTGTTTAAGTGCTTAAAATGGCCAGACGATGGAGCTTCGTTGAAGCTTAGGTGACGACAATGGTGGAAGACCATGGAGGCATTGTAAGGACAAATTACCTTGGGCAAAAGCTTCGTGGAGGTGTGGGGAGTCTTTTTCCCAATGTAATTTGATCGAAGGAAGGCATACGATGTGGGGCAGTGAGGGTGGTCGTGATAGTGGACAATGGAGTCAAAGGAGTTGAAGGACAGAGCCAAGATGCTCCCTAAACCTAATTGGAGGAGAGAGGACGGAAAGCCGTAAACTTATTGGAGGAAAGGAGGAGGAGAGAGGCTCACCGGAGGCTCGCCAGAGATGAAGAAGAAGGAGAGGTGGCCGGAGCGATTGAGGGGAAATTGGAGGCTAAAGCTTCACGAGATGCTTTATGGAAGCTTAAGGAAGGAGAACCCTCTATCTATTGTGCATGGCAGAGGGTGAGGAAGAGGGTCGAGGAAGCTTTGGAGGTGCTTCAAAATACGCCGGCATGGATGAAGAAGATGGGAGAGAATCGAGCAATTGAGCACCAAGAGGTGCTTGTAAATGCAAGACCTCTTAAATAGATGTGAATCACAACTCAATTAAGCCAAGTTAGGCTTATTTAGCAAGTGCTCCAACTGACTTTTGAGCTTGAGAAATCGACGCTCACTGGTGGAAAAATACCTCGAATTGGAGTTCGTGACGTAGCTAGATGGATGGAGATTGATCTCATGACCAATCCTACCAAATTTGGTGGGATTTGGTGTTGATTTAAGGGATCAAAACTTTTTTCAAAGATCACGTGCATGGGTTGATTTGGATCAGTTGCTGCTTACGCATTCACATGGAGAGGAAGAAGGAGAAGGCAGTGAAGGGGTCATCTTGCAAGAGAAGTCAAAAGATTGGGATGTGTAAGCAATGAAAACACAAAAGATAGGGGCCTAAGTGTAAGAAATAGAGGTCTGCGAGCTAAAAGCAAACTAGGTCAAGATGGACTTTGATTGGGCTCAAATTTTGTGATTAACCTAATTTGGAACCAAAGAATCTAATGATAATTTAGATTTGAGTTTTGATCAAGTTTGACTGGAAAATTTACACAGAAGCCTAAAACTGAGTAGATTCTCGTTTAGTTAAAGTGAAGGTTCCAAATCTCTTAGAATATTTTTAAATGATTTTTAGGAGGTTTAGATTACATTTATTTTCACCAGAACCCATTTAATTGAAGTAAGGCTGTATTTAGGGTTTTTACTAATAAAATAATCCTTGAAATGTGAAACATCTTGTTTTAGTTAGTCTGAGCCCACTTCTTGGAAATTTAAGTTCATTTGACTAATAATTAACCTTTGATTGACCCCTTAGTTAATATGCAATTGTGATTTTACATTAAAACAACAGAACTAACGGGATTTCCCGTCTTCTTCTTGTATTTAGTTCAGAACAGAGTTATGATCTTCTGGTGAATATTAAGGAGCATTTATTATTGTAATTAGGAAAAATTAGGTTAATTAACACCAATGATGGTGCTACCATCATCGGCCAGTATGGGGTTCGGCTTCCCTTATCACCATTGAATCGAGCATTGATTGAGAGAGAGGAAGGCTACGAGCTTGTGCATGGTCTATGCTTGGGCTTGTATTGGGCCTAAATTAAACTAAAATGTGGCAATTGCCTCCCTCATAGGGTAGGCTTAGTAGCGACTGCTCTAGCCCATTGGGCCATTGAGCTACGCGAAAAACCATCATTCTTTTTGGGCTTAAGCTAAGTGTAAACTTAAAAAAAATGTCTTCATACTGAGTGATGAGTATGTGTAAAGTGTGGGCATGCTTTGTTAGTATACGTATATATATACATAGACTTAAGTTGTATATTTATATATAATTATTGTACATATGTTGTATATTACATATGTGTATTCCAAATAAAAGGAATATTATTTTTGCCTTATTTTTGTATATATGTTCTTAAGGCTTATATATATATAAGTAAGTAGTGATGTATATATTAGTAGTATGTATATATGTAGTATATATATATAGTTAGCATTATATATATGTTATATGTATATACATATCTTTGTTAGTTAGTATGTATATATATATATATATTGTATATATATTGTATATTATGTATTTTAGTAGTATAAATTAGATACTAGCTTAGTATTATTGTATATATATATGTTAGATGTATAAGTGTTATATATAATGTATAAGGGTTATATATAGTTATTTTTGTGCATAGATTGTACATAATTTTAAGGCATTAATTAATTTTGTATATAATTAGTTGTAAACACTTGATACTTCACTACTACATACAGGACTTTTACCATCGGTTCAAATCGACAGCAATTCCTATATAACCGACGACAATAAGCAATGCCGATAATACCGTCGCTGTTTATATTTGTTGTTGGTTACAGGGATAATCTGACATGGAAATAATGTATGACCATCGGACGGATTAGAGCTTTTGACGTCGTTTTACAACCGACGGTAAAACAAATGCTGTCAGTTATTGAATAACCGATGGTATATGTCAGTCACTTCTTCCCGCCATTACGCGTCCTTTTTTTATTTACACCATCGTGCAATAACCTTTACCGTTGGTTATAGAAGCTACGACAAAAATATTATTACTGTCGCTTAATATGATAACCGTCGGTATAACATTACAATAGCAATTTTATCGAACCCTAAATGACGTTGCTTATTGGAGTAAGCGACGGCATACGTGCGATTGGGAAAATATTTTTTTCGTCACTTATATTGAAAGCGACGGCAAATGTATGGATTTTTTTTTTAATTATTAACAGATGGAAACTAACTACTAAACCCTAAATTTTAGTTATTCTTTTATAGAAAAACAAGTAATGCAAATGAACAAAAATTTATATTTCATAAATATAAAATAATGTACATTAAAAGTTTGAAAAAGAGATATTTACATAAAAAGGATTACATGAAAACAAAAGAAAAGAAATGCATAGAAATCAAAATACAGCTGCCCCTATGCTAGCTCCACCACCCATGGAGTTGTCGTCATCTCGTCTGCCGCTACGAGGATCCATAGAAGATGGATGCTCTGACTAACCCTTATTATGAATAAGGGCTATAAGCTGCTGAAGCTTATCATCCATCGCATTCATCTTATTCTTCATCTCTACATCTCTCTTCTCTCTCTCATCATCTCGCCTCTGTAGTTTGTCAATCTTTTGATGCAGCTGATTGACAACACTAGATGAGACGGCACCTTTCCTCCCATACTAGGTGGATAACGAGTGTGCCCTCCCCACACTACAAATGAAACCATCGTGGTCTGGTGGCATCACTCTCCTAAATGCCTCCTCTGTATCCAAAGGCTGCTGGACGCTGTAGGAGGCCTCGTCAGCGGAGGGATGTACTAATTGTACCATTTGATCCTAAATATATTACATAATATTATTAAAATATAATATATATATATACAGAGTTATAATTTTTTTGAGTTTAGGAAACTTACATGTTTCTCCTGGTATGACTGATGAATCCACTTACGAGCACCCTTAGCTGCAGCCTTACTGTGGGAGACCTCGTAGATTTCCATTCTAGTCATTTTCATCTCATCATGTGCAGCGGACTGAAAAAATAAAAACAATACAATTAGGTTAAAATAACTTAAAAATTAAGTAATATTTCATTAAAAAGTAATTTCAATACTTACATAATGGCTCCTAACTGTCTCGAGACTCCTTCGACCCAAACAATGGGTCTGTGGTGAAGCTTTAGCCCTATTGGCATTATTTTTTTGTGCTTGCTCCTGTGGACATACATAATAATATTTTTTTATGAATTTAAGATATAGGAAATTAATAGAATAATTTGCAATCGTTTACTAACCTCCGTCTTTGGATTCATCCAATGCTCTCATGCCTTCTTTCAATCTTCAGGCATGACATCAGGAGGATAATTCTCCATTGCCTCCTCGGGTGAACTCATGTTCCAGAAAAACTAAATACGAAATATAAATTGTTAGAAATAATATAAGACATTATGTATATAATAAAAATGTAAATGTTTAAAAATTCTTACATTTCTCTTGGTCTTCGTCCTCCAATCCCTGTGCATTTTTGTAGCGTGCTTAAGGATGTATCGGGAGGCATTGGGGTCGTCACCCCAATCGTAACTTTGCTACATTAATTTTAAAAAAAATGTCAATGTTACTTTAAAATAAATTTAAGATAAAATTATAAAATAAATAACTTTTGTAAATGAAATTACCTCCAACTGATGGATTAACTGCCTCTTCAGCTCTGCGGGCACCTTCCTCTAGTCGAAGTAGAAAATGGGCACAATGGACTTAACAATTACTCCCATTCGACTGATAAAGCCCGGGTAATTCTTTGCCTTCCCTATGGATCTAAGCCTAATCGTTAATCTGGTACCCTCAAGGATACGCTGGAGGTCTAGATTTTTTGTCTTCCCCCGTCCTCTTCTTAGTCTACCTGCATAAACATTAATCATATTTATTATATATTTTTGAAGGTATATAATTTAATTCTTAAATGTATATGATTTCTTACCAAAACTTGAGCCCGCCGGTGAGGGGTCGACATGAACTGGAGACGTACTCCCCATCATCTCATCCTCTGCCTCCTCGCCCTCCTCTCCTGCCTCCTCCCCCTCCTCCTCCTACTCAACCTCATCTGATCCTCCATAATCTGGATCATCCTCTACTCGGTCTGGGAAGGTCTAGCAATCTCCTTCCCCTTTCCCTTCCCCCTGGCATGTAGTAAACATGCCATCTCCCCAGGTCGTACGAAACGTGACTGGGGGGGTGGTTGAGCCTGAGGAGACGAATCAGGTTGGGTGGAGGGATGTGTCTCAAGATGACCTTTTCTTTTGAATTTTTTCTCAAATAACTTCATCTGTAACAAGTAAAAATTTAATAATTATTCGAGTTAAAAATCATTAATATATAAATCATTAATGAAAAAAGTTTGCTAAACATAAAAATACCATTTAAACAGAAATGAAACAAAGCAAAGAAATTATTACTAACCTTTTATATTAACATCTATTACAAAACAAAAAAGAAAATTTAAAAATTTCGATAGAGTTTCTCCTTAAATTTGGAGGTTTCTCTAAATACCTGCATAATTAAATTAAAGTGGGCACACCCCACATAAACAAAAGATGCAAAGACAAACTACAAGTGGGTACACCCCACATCCATTCAAATAAAGCATGTAACACAAGTGGGTACACCCCACATCTAATTAATGAAATAAAAAATAATATGTGGCCACACCCCACATTTAGAAAAAACCTATAATTTCATCCAATCAAATTTAAAATATTGAAATTATACCTCTAAGTACAACAACCTTCGAGTATGCTCTTCACCGATAAACTGTAATTTGAAAAATAGAAGTAATTAAAATGCCAGTAGAGTAAAAGTAACAAATATTGAACGTATGTGTTTGATTGGTTTAAGTTTAGTTATTTTTAATGTATAGAAAATGGCGGTTGTAGTTTAGGTTTCTTAAATTTTAATATGAATTTGATATAAACAGAAGTGAATTAAAGTAAATAAACTTCTAACCTTAAATGTCCACATCTACTATATTTGAATCTATATGACTTTCTTCTGTTAATTCTTGGTATGCTTCAAACTATGCATCAAAATGGTTGCGCGGTATTGTTCTTATGGGTCTAACCCATCCCCTTTGGCAATTATCGAGGACATAGAAAACTTGTGCTGCTTGACATGTCAATGTAAATGGTTCATTAGATTAAAGAATTTGATGATTAGGATTTAAACTCAAGAAATTGTGTTTTTTATCAATTTTGAAACCGCTGCCCTCTTTGAAAACATCAAACCAATAACATTTAAATAGGGCAACTCTATGATCATATCTGAAGCTGATCTCCACAATTTCTTTAATTTTACCATAGTATCCATCTGGACCGGTGGAAAGATCTGAATCAATAACTCCGGCCTGTTGTGTAACCTTCCTATCATCAATTTCTTTTATTCTGAATCTGAACCCATTTATTATTACCTAGAGTGGTAATGTGCATGATGTAATGGTGAATCAGCAATTACATCAAAATCTAGTATCCATCGTGGGTCCTTATCCTCTTTTAATTGATGAACCTTATCTTTAAACCAATCTAAGAAGTGAAATTCGTTTGTCCTAGAAAGAGGTAATAGTTCGAATTCTTCATAAAATGGATGAATTTCAGGAATTTATTTTAAAATATATAGATGTGCGCAACGTCTATCATTTTTTAAAATAGCTTTGTACTCTGTATGAAGTATCGACCTTCCTCTGATATCAAAAATTAACAGACATTCTTCATCAATGTCATTATATTCCCCCTCATAATTTCTTTGAATTTTATTAAAGAAGTTGTCTGTTTCATTCATATACATGGACGTAAAATTAATACACTCCACAAGATAGCCTTCTACAATTGATCCTTCCAACTTTGCCTTGTTCAAAACATAATCTTTAAGCTTTTTCAAAAATTGCTCCACAAGATACATCCATCTGAATTATATAGGTCCACCGATTCTCCCTTCATTTGCAAGATGTATCGTGAGATGAACCATTACATCGAAGAAGGATGGGGGAAGAATCTGTTCCATCTTACAGAGAGTAATGACTATTTGTTTATCCCAGTATTCCAGCATATCATTTTGTAGTGTCTTCGAATAAACAGCTTTGAAAAACTTGCTCATTTCTATGAATGAATCAACAACTAGCTCTGGCAGTATTCCCCGTATCACTAGTGGAAACAATACTTGCATATAAACGTGTGAGTCATGACTTTTAAAGCCAAATATCTTTTTCTACGCTTCATTCACACAACGGGAAAGCTGTAAAGAAAATCCATCTGGCACTTGAATTTCCTTTAAGGAGGAGAGTAATCTACTCTTCTAGTCTTGATTCAAGTTGTAAATAGCAGGTGGGAAGTAGCCATCATCCTCATGAATATGCAGCTCTGGATGTATCCCCAAAGTTTTCATATCTTTTCTTGTTTTGATCGTGTCCTTTGAATCATCAGTCATATTTAATACGTCTAAGATGTTATCCATCACATTCTTTTCAATGTGCATAACATCTAAATTATGACGTATTCTGTGATCTTTCCAGTATGGCAGCTCTAAAAAGAAAATGCTTTTCTTTCGAAATCCAAAATTCTTTGAGGCCGTCTGGTCTTGTTTGAATGGTCGACCCAACCATATCTCACCCATTTCTTGTAATCTCTCCATTATAACCTGACTCGGCAACCTGATAGAATTTGTACTAAGTTTATTTTTTGGATTTTTCTTTGAATACAAACACGTCCTGCCATCAAATTTACTCCTGAACTGTAATGTTTGCCATCTATGTTCAATAGGTAGAAATCTGTGATGTCCTAAGTAACAGAACTTCTTACTTTTCGGCAGTCGTAGGTGATGAGTGTCTTCCATACAGACTGGACAAGCAAGCTTTCCTTTAGTGCTCCAACCTGACAAATTTGTGTATGCCGGGAAGTTGTTTATGGTCCACAACAATGCTGCATGCATATTGTAAAATTCTTTCTTTTCTATATCATATGTCTTCAACGTCTGCATCATGCATATTATTCTCCTGGTCGTGATGGTATCCAAGTCTTCTTCTACAAAGAGATGTGGGGTGTAGTGGGCAAAGAGGTAATGGATGTGACTAAGGAGTTTGAGGAGGGAAATTTTGGCTTTGATAAAATCAACAGGTCCTTCCTCTTCTTGTTGCTAAAGACACAAGGCGCAGAGACATTTCAGGACTTCAGACCTATAGCTCTCTCGAACTCTATCTATCTGGTGATTAGCAAAGTTTTGGCAAATAGGCTATGGCCAATCTTGCAAGAGGTGATCCATCCAGTTCAATCTGCATTCCTTCCTAACAGATCCCTACAAGAGTCTTTCATCGTGGCCCAGGAGATGGTGTGTGGTTGGCAAAAAGGGAAGTGCAGAGCTTTTATTTGGAAAGTTGATTTCCGTAAAGCATATGACTCTATTTCTTGACCCTACTTGTGGGAAGTTTTTAAGAGAAGAGGATTTCCCCCTCTTTGGATTCAATGGATGAAAAGGTGCATTACAACTACTTTCACTCCCTTGATCAATGGGAAGTTTTGTGGAGCCTGGATCCAACCTCAATGTGGGGTGAGGCAAGGTAGCCCTTTGGTACCTGTGATTTTTAATCTTGCTGTTGATAATTTAGCAAGGTATGCTTGCAAACTTGTTGAGGCAGGAATTATCAGAGGATACTCCCTCTCTAACAAGAGTGCTATAGCCCCTATTATTCAATATGTGGATGATACGGTCTTTTTTGTGGAAGATCAGTAGATGAAGCCTGTGCACTTGGTCATATGGTTAACATATTTGGGGACATCTCAGGTCTGAGTCTTAATAGAGAGAAGTCCAATCTGGTGTGTTTTGGATTAACTAAGACAGAGAAAGAAGATATTTCTACTACTTTGGGGACCCCTCGCATTAATCTCCCCATCAGATATCTGGGGTTGCCCCTGAGATGTTCGAGAATGAAAAAAAGGTACTGGAACAGCCTGTTTGACAAGATCTCAGTGAAGCTGGCTGGATGGAATAGTAGATTTCTCTCTAAGGGTGGCAGACTCATTTTGCTAAACTTTGTTATTACTTCCATCCCTGTCTTCTATTTCTCTATTTTCAAGGCTCCAAAATCTGTGTGGAAGCGCATGGATTTAATGAGGAAGAGGTTCTTCTGGAAAGGCCCCAAGCATGAAGGTAGATTTATGCAACCTCTAAAATGGGAACAAATCTGTCAACCCAAGGAAAGTGGGGGTTTGGAAATCAAATCCTTGAAAGAATTCAATGAGGCTTTGCTGCTCGAATGGGCCATTAAAACTCTACAAGGGGAAGAGAAACATTAGACTGAATTGGTTATGGATAGATATGGTTAGTCCAATAGTGCACTAAAGAGATTGTACCCTATCAGACCATCACCCTTTTGGAAGTCTGTGGTTCGAGCATTGAAAGATAATTGGCACCTGCTGCAGCCGATATTAGGAGATGGCAGAACTTTCAACTTCTAGAGTGAACACTGGTCTCTGCTGGGTTCTCTGAAGGAGGCTTACCCAAGGGTCTTTGTTGCAGCAAGAGACAAAGCAGGAACTGTCAGCTGCTACTGGTCTGAAATCAAGGACTGCTGGCAGTTGAATGAAGATGAGTCCACCAAGATGGGCACCCGACTGTGGGAAGAAAGAAGGAACCTGATTTCCGACCTGGAAAGATTTAAACCCAGGCCTGGAGTGGATGATAGCTATGTTTGGGATGGGATATATACAGTGCAGTGTGGGTTAGAGAGATTATGGAAGGAGACAGAGGTGGGAGCTATGATTATATTGACAAAAAAATATGGCTCTTGAAGATATCCCTCAAAGTGCAAATTTTTCTTTGGTTGTGTAGGAGGGAGGGCTTGATAACAGGTGATCTAAGGCACAAAAGAATGGGAGTTGCTCTTCATGAATGTCACCTTTGTGGAATGCACACTGATAACCTCAGCCACATTTTCTCTTCTTGCCTGATTACTGATGTAATTTGGAGGAGGACCTGCCAGGAACCACTCCCCCCGTGAAACTCCTTATAGCATAATTTTGTAGTGATGGAGAGGCTGCATCTGCGTATGGTTGCAACTCTCTAGTGTGTGTGGAGGGAAAGAAATGAGAGGCATTTTCGGGAGAGACTGATTTGCTGTGAGCAAATTGTAAATGAGTGCTGGTCCCTCATACATAGATGGGGATCTGAATTGTAAATTTTCTTAGTCATTTACCAATAAATTGTCCTATCGGATTGCTATTGTAAGACGATAGCTTTCCTTTTGGTTTCAAAAAAATCATACGTCTTCACATCGGTGAACCACAACTATTTCAGTTCATCGATTAATGGCTGGAGATAAACATCTATTGCATTTCCTGGTTGTTTTAGATCGGGGATTAATACGGTTAACATCATGAATGACGATCTCATACACAACCAGGGAGGTAAGTTATAAGTGACCATTACCACTGGCCATATAGAGTACGATGGGTGCATACTCTTAAATGGATTGAATCCATCGCTTGCAAGACCCAACCGCACGTTCCTTTCTTCTGAAGCAAATGAATTATTTCTTTTGTCAAATATCTTCCACTCCTCTGAATCAATAGGATGACGTATTCTTCCATCTTGAGATTTGCAATCCTGGTGCTATGTCATCCACTGTGCAGTTTTAGTTGATATAAAAAGGCATTGAAGCCTAGGTGTCAGTGGGAAGTAATGAAGAACCTTCTGAGGTTGTTTCCTTTTGCTTTCATTTTGACCTTCCTTATATCTCTAAAGTCCACATTCAGGACAGTTACTTAAGTTTGCGAATTCACTTCTAAAAAGAATGCAGTCATTCGAACATGCATCGATCTTCTGATAGTCCAAACCAAGCTTACGAATCTATTTCCTTGCCTTATACCATGAAGCCAGAAAACCATTAGGGTTATTCAACAGCTTTGCAATAAACTGAAGTATTTCTGATATGAATTTAGCACTAGCTCTATTCATAACCTTCAGTTGAAACATCTTCAACAAAAATGACAACTTAGATATTTTTGTAACACCAGGAGCAGTAGGATCCTCAACTGCCTTAACAACATCATAGAACGGATCACAACTGAATGGATCTTCCTCATCTATATTTATATCCTCTTCTGCTATCATCTCGTTCAACATGTCTTGTATTTCTTCACCTTCGCTATCACTAATTTCCTCGTCGATTTCTTCGTCAACAATATTCTCATTGTTTATGGCTTTCTTAGTGAACTCCTCTCTATGAGCTACCCAAGTAGTGTAATGCTTCCACCACCCATTACAAATGCATTGCTCGAGCACAGTATTATGATTATGCAATGAGCCATTCAAACATCTTCTGCATGGGTAGAAGATATTCTCAAATTGACCTCCTCGCCTAAATATCTTCCTATCATCATCAAAGGCCCAATCAAGGAATGAAATTACTCCATCCTTATATCTGGTGTAATCTGAACCCCGCAATCCAATCTAAGATTTATCCATTGTAACCTAAAATTAAATGTAAACAAATCACTTATTAGGAAGGGAAAGGACCGAATGATGTGTACCTTGATTAAGATTTTCACTTTATAGCCCATCCTCAAAGATTTGATCACAACTTAGGTTTTCTCGTTATATGTAACCTTAGTGCAGTAAAATTTTGTAGTATCTCCTCGCACTTTTCTAGTATACCCCCCAATACTAACCTTAGTTAGATTTCCTTTAACACCCAATTAAGAGCACCATAGGAAACTAGATAAGATTAGTTGGTATACCAGAGAAGAGTAGGAAGAAGCAACCAAAATTTTACCGCACAAGGTTACATGTAATGAGCAAACCTAAGTTGTGATCAAATCTTTAAGGACCTTCTTTAGTTTGGTACTTCACTGAACTAAAGTCGATTGAGTCTTATGGCATGCTACAAAGACAACACATCATGCATGTGAGGTATACATACACTTCTTACATTGTCCGTATAACATGATCATAAGTCTCAACAGGGGAGTAATTTGGACACATTTTGACTCGGAAGACTTTTACCCTATGAGTTAGAATACTTAATGTTTGGCCTCGCGTGCATAAATCTTCTTTAGCAAGTGTGTGCATCTAAACAATAACTAATTTAAACATTAAAAAAATTTACCAAAAAACTAAAAAATCATTCAATTAAATTAGAAAGATTGAATGTATATATATATACCTCAAACTACTAAAGCCTCCAAGTGTACCTGACATTGATAACCTGCAATTTCAAAAGTAAAATTAATTAAATAACAAATTCTAATTATAATCCTAAACCCTAACCCAAACTAAACATGCAAACCAAGCAACATTATTCTATCTAAAATGTCAAAGCTATCGACTAGATGCTAAGTCCTATTGGAAGAGAGAATATATTCAATTTTGAGATTTACAACAATAAATGGAAGAGCATATATGAGTAACTCTGCATATATGAGTAACTCTTCTTGCTTAACAAGTATATGTAAACAACAAGATCTCCTAAGATTGCCTACATCTATACTCAGGGAATCAAGGATAGTTCTACATTATTCATGCATAGATGCTTAAAATATGCAAAGTTGACAAATGATAAGAAACACAATTGCTATGCTATAAAGATGCTTAATATACATGTTTTTTTTAACCACAAGATCCACTGTATATCTAGCCCATCATGGAACATCATTCATCAAATATACCATAAGCAAGCCCACTTAAATGGCTTGGTGCCAGGAAATAGGACTCCCACCTAAGAATAAGGTTCAAATCTAATCATCCTACATTAAAAGAAAAATTCATGTATGTAATGAAATAGTTACATTAGCCACCACTCCTTCCACACTACACAACATTGCTCTCCTCTAACAATCATGTCCCCTGCAACCACAATAACAATAGAATCACAGAGTTTGCCCTCTCTGCTTCGGATCTGAAAACCAGGGGTCCATATCCATTCCACTCCTTGCCAAAGATTCCTAGAAAGTAGATTTCAAGATAGAATCTACCTAATTAGGCCCCACCTTCTCCCAAAGAGCCTTCGCAAAATTGCAGCTAAAAAATAGATGATCACTATCCTCAAGAGCATCCTATAGATGCCCTTAACCCTCTATCCTCATTTCAATTCCCACCTATCAACAACTCCAAGACTTGGCTTAAATAGTTGGAGTTCCTCTTGCAGCACTATAAATTCTTCAGATAAATTTGCTGGAAATAAAGGTGTCCAACAATCATTTGCTGCCACTTGTAGGTTCATTCTAATAGGATGCAGCATTTGCTCCCAAGTTTGTGGAAAGAGAAAAATAATCATGGGTAATAAGATAAGCTACCTCTCCCTGTCCAATCATCCAAAGTAAAATCTATGATGCTCTAGATTTGTAAGGAGTTAGGAGGAGGGGAGGAACCAAGGAAGGGGGGCTTGCTAAGGAAGTGGAATAGGAGGGGGGGAGCTGAGGAGGAGGAGGGGACAGTCAGGAAGAGGATGTCAATGCCGGCAAGCTGGGGAGGAGGAGGATGAGGCTCCTTGCTGAGGAGGAGGAAGGTGAAGAGTTCTGGAGGAGGAGGGGGAGGAACGAGGGAGGAAGGGACCGCAGGAGGAGGATGGGTCAGAACTGAAATAGAAGAAGAGGAGGGCATCGTCAGGCTGGGGAGGAGGAGGACGACGGTGCTGGCAGAGGAGGAGGATGGGTGAGGGCGCTGGCAAGGGTACTAGCGGAGGAGGAAGGTGAGGTCGCTGGCGGAGGAGGAGGAGGGCGAGGAGCAGTAGAGGACGAGGAGGAGCAGGGTGAGCTTCCGCGGAGGAGGAGGGGAGTGGCGTGCAAAGGAGGAGAAGGAGTGGGGACAACGACGACAAGGATGGGGATTCACCTGAGGAGTAGGGGGCGACGTGAGGAGGAGGACCACATGGAGGTGCTCGGTGAGAGGGGGGCGGCGCGAGGACCTGCGCAAGGGGTCGATGGGAGAGGGTTTGGAGGATGAAGATGAACAGTGGGCCACAACACAGTTATAGATTTAGGAACCTATACCGTCGGTTATATTAACAACCGATGACAAAAGATGAATTAAACCTCGCCCAAAATTTGGAAATGGCACCTAAACCTTAAATTTGTTCCGTCGCCTGACAAGAAAGTGTCAATTATAAGACATCTGGAAAAAGTGTCAGACATCTAATACTAAGATTCTTTCCTTCCTGTTTTCACAAGATCGAAACAGGGTTCTAGGTAAGTTGCCCAGACGACAGGTTGGATGTTTGACAATATGTCGGATGCCTGGATAGAGAAATCACTGTGGAAATGGATTTAGGACAAACGAATACATTCCTCTACCGTCGCTTATTACATCAACCGACAAAAAAGATATATTTGCCGTCGATTACTAAAGTAACGTTGAATATTAATGGCAGCCACGCGCATGATCTCTTTTCTTCAATCGGCAATCGGTAGAGTACAGGCATTTGTCGTCGCTTATTTTAATAAGAGACGATAAAAATAGCATTGCCGTCGGTTACTAAAGCGACGGTGACTATTAATGACAGCCACGCGTCCGATTGCTTTTCTTCAACCAGCGGTTGGTCGATTACAAGCCTTCTCCGTCGCTTATTTTAATAAGCGACAGGAAAAATATTATTGCCGTCGATTTTATAAACCTACGGCGAGGAACCGACTACATATCACATATTTCTAGTAGTGCTTGTGTACATAATTAACATGGTCTAGAATAGTTTTTGATGCCTTAATATTGTGTATATTAATGAGGCATTTGAAGTAATATTGATTCAATTTGTTTCCTTTGTATATAGTTGATTTAGATCAATTCATTCTTTGATTCATTCATTTGTAAGTAAAACTTAACATTTTCTGGAATAAAAGATGATTTTTGGATAATCGAGAGTGATGTATATTAATAATTGTCTCCTAGTGAACGACCTAAAATAAAACCAGTAAAATTTGTATATAAATAAATGACTTCCTTTTGGATTTCGACACTATACTACAACACGATAATTGACCCTAATTAACTAGCTCTCTAGATGGTACATCACCGTACCTCCTCCTCCTCCTCTTCTTGGTCGGTCATCCTCCCCCTCTTCTCCTGCCATTCCTCCTCCTCCTCTCCTCCTACCCACCCTCATCCTCCTCTCCTCATCCTCCTTAACATAACAATTATAATATCTATAATAACTTTATATAAGTTATAAAGTTTTTAATAAGATAATAATGTGTTATTTAATTAAATTTGTTTTTGAATTTATAAGTTATCGGTGATGGGTATTTTTGGAGGTTGTAGTACTTGGAGGTAAAATTTTAATATTTTAAATTTATTTTAATGATATTTTAGGTTTTTGTTAGATGTGAGGTATGCCTACATATTATTTTTTATTTCATTAAAAGGATGTGAGGTGTGCCCACTTTGATTAAATTCATTTTTAATGTCGAGTGTGCCCACTTTTATTGTGTATGTTATTTTCAATATGCTGGCTTATAGAAAAACTTAAAAATTTAAGGGAAAACTCTGTCAAATTTTTTTTAAATAGGATGAAGTTAATAATCATCTAGAGTCAAGTGATATTCAATTGGCTTGATCATATCACTTAATAAGAGATATTATTATGAATAATAAACGTAATTTAATAAGAGATATTATTATGAATCATCTAGAATCAAGTGATTTAATAAGTGATATTAAATAGATAGTGGCTTAAGTGAGGAACAAACACAAGTTAACTCACTTAACCCACTTATCAAACACCTCCTAAGCTTGATTTAACAATCAAATCCTAGTCGACATTGAAAAATGTAGTCCTTAAGAAGATGATCTAAAGCATATCATTTGAAAAAGGGCAAATAACTAAGGAAGAAAAAATCTATAATTCGAGTATTTAAAACACATTTGTCTTCTGCCTTTACATCAGAAGTACAAGCCACCCATTTCATGTTCTTTGCAACTTCTATCTTTCGTGATCAAACGATATCCCTTTCTTAGGTTTAATGAAAATCCAAAAACTCAAATGAGAGAAATTAAATCACAACATGGAACAAAAGGTTTATGGAAAAGCTATTCTAACTTTTGGTCAATCTATATAATATAAAACAAAAGATTGATCGATGAAGGAAAACTAATTAACTTGGAAAAATTTTAAGAAGATCGAGACTTAAAATAAGGGGTATAAGTAGCATTTGATATCATCTTTTTCAAAAACAGACATTATTCATAAAAGTGGTTAAAGTCAAACTTTGAAGTAAAAATTTTGCTTTATTATTTGAATGGCAACTTAATAAGTTCAAAGAGCATTAGCTAAAAAATATTGAGCAGTTAAAATCTTTAAAGAAACCATTGTGAGTGATTTCATACAGCTTGTTGTAAACTGTTATTATGAGTTTATTTTGATATGAAAGTTTATAAAAAACTCCAAAATTTAAGGGAAAACTCTATCGAATTGTTTTTTGAAATTTTTTTAATGATATTTTTTTTTGAAAAAGAAAGGATGACTATTGATAACAATAGTCATCCAAAATTTATCATTAATTCAAAGAAATTCTTTTAATGTTCAAATTGGTTAGGTTGAGTTAGTGTTTAGGAATTGGTTAATGTTTAGATACATACACTTGCATTGTTGTATGTGCACTTGAGGCCAAACAATAGATATTCTAACCCCTAGGATAGGGTTGTTTAAGATAAATTGTGTCAAACTACTCACCCATCTAGACTCATGATCATGTTATATGGACAATGCATTGGTGATCTATACCTCACTTACATGCACGATGCGTTGTCCTTATAGTATGCCATAAGTCTTGATCGTATTTAGTTTGGTGAAGTATAGGGCTAAAGAGGGCCCTTGAAGATTTGAGCACAACTTAGGTCTTACTTGTTACATGTAACCTTTGTGCAATGAAATTTTGGTTGCTTCTTCTTGCTCTTCTCCGGTATATCAACTAATATTATCTACTTTCCTATAGTACCCTTAATTAGGTGCTAAAAGAAATCTAGTTAAGGTTAGTATTGGGGGATATACCGGAGAAGTGCAGGGAGATGTTGCCGAAATTTCACCGCACAAAGGTTGCATGTAACAAGTAACACCTAAGTTGTGATCAAATCTTCAAGGATGGACTATAAAGTGAAGACCTTCATCAAGAGACACACATCATTCATCCCTTTCCCTTCCTAATTAGTAGTTTGTTTGCCTTAAATTTTATGTTATTGATCATCAGAAAAATCGCGAGAAGAATTAGTGTTTTGAAAACTCGTCGTTATAGTGGCAAAATTTCGAGATCAAATAAATTTAACTAAGACTCGATGAGTCCCGAGTCAAACACAAGGAGGCAAACATTTGACTAAAAACTATGCTTGATTAATTATTTTTGGTATTTTTAGTCTTTTGTAATTTTTATGGGTTTTTGATATAAGTAGAATATCAGGTCAACACTAATCTAGCTAAACAAACTAGAGGGAGAGAGGGAGAGAGAGAGAATTTGATATTATAAATAACCAGAATTTATTACAGCTAAAAGTAAAGATAATACAATAAAAGAGAGAGGGGGTAACAAGGATCTCCCGAAATGGCTATCCGACGAGACGACGACACTTGGCAACGGCTACACAAAGGTGGTGAGGGTAGGACAACAGGGATGGGATATAGGAGGAAACTAGGTTGAGGAATGCCTGGCCAGTCTAATAGGAATTTGAGACTAGGAGATGGGGGTTCCTAATGTAAGGGAATAGGGATGAAGAGGTGGTGGTGATCTTGTACCTAAATGGGGGTGAGAGGACAACCTTAGGTAACTGATAACAACCTAATCTATTACCCTAATTTGCTTAATCTAAGGCTCACTCCTTAGTAAAATCATGCATTAGGTTTGTAAATATTGCATTTAGAGCATGCATGCAAATTTAAGCTTTGCATTTAATTTATAAATAATTATCTCCTAATTGTAATCTTTTGTGAATAATGTAGGTGATCAGTCTTAGAGTATCTAGAAAATTGAAGAATAAAGTTGGATAGGAGCATAACGCATAGCTGAGCTAGGAATTGGTTGAGGAATAAAGCTGAAATAAAGAAAGATTGAAGACACAAGAATAGAAAGAGAAAGAGAGGAATGAGGATAACCCTACCCTATCCCTAAAACTTTAGGATGACATTATCCCAATACCTATCCCTAGACTAGCTTAACTGTTTATCGAAGAAAAATCGGGTTTTCAAATAAATGCATTGTAGTATAGCCAAAATCACTTTGAAAACAAATGAATTTTATTACTCAAAAAATGTAAATCCAAGGTCGAACATAGGGAGCAAATTGGGGTTCAAAAATCAAGAACACAACTTTCAAAGTTGATATAATATGCAATGAATCAAAGTTGTAATGCAAGAAATATAATCTCAATGTATATAGAAGCACAAAATAAAATATGGACGTCTGATGTGAAAATCAGACGTCTTAAATGTCAAGTGCTACAGTGCTGCTCTCAGGTCTCTATCTCTGTCTTTGATCTCTTTCTTCTTCTTTCTTTTCTTTCTCTCTGATGACCGTCTTTCTTCTTGGCTCTTTTTCTTCTTTCTTCTCTGGCCCTTGGTTGCTTTAGCCTTTAGCTTCTTCTTTCTCTTCTTTCTGATTTCTCCTCTCCTTCTGTCTCTGACTTCAACTCTTCTTCAGCTGTGCTTTGCCTTCTCCTTCCTTAGCTGCTCAGGCTTCTTCTTCTTCCTTGGTTCCCTCCTCTTCTTCTTTCTTTGGCTTCCTCTTTTTCTCCTGAGAGCAAAACCTACCCCTACCCTCCCTACGATCTCTCTTCTTTCTTCTCTCTTAGGCTCGCTTTCCCAGAGCCTTCTCGAGTTAATGGGTCAGGTATGCGCACCTGGGACCAGGCCCACCGGCGTGCGGTGGTGGGCGAGGAGTGCACGGGTAGTCAGGTATCCGGGTCAGAGCTAGGTTCGTGGGCAGTGGGTCGCAGACGAGGTGGTGGGTGAGTGGGACCTCACCCCGTGGTCAGGAGGCGATAAGCCCTTGACACTTTTTCACTTTATAGCATAGCACCTGCTCTTGATCTTCCAAGGTAGCACTAAATGTCCCACCTTCTTCACAGGTGTCCGCACTGTAGATGTTTGTGTCCAATTGCAGAGGCTGCGTGGTCGTCGACTCAAATAGCTGGGCTGAGAGTGTGCGTGAAGAAAACCCTTACAGCCTGGGACCTGGAGTCCTAGAGCAAGCTTGCGAGCAAGCTTCGTCCTTTGTCAATGGCGGCGAGGACCTGTACCCTATTCACAAGAAAACGGCCTTGCAGCCTCATCAAAACACACAAGAAGCTTCGCCTAAGCATGGCGAAGGTGGCACGGTGGTTGATGTGGCGTGGGGTGGCTCGAGCGTGCATTCCTAGGTCACCCTGTGCGTGCAAATATGGGTGTGTTCGGGGGACATTCTGGGGGCGAGTGGCGATGAATGGAAAGAGGGGTTATGGTCAGTGAGGCATGGTGGAGCTTGTGAGGTGGTTGGTGAGGTGGGTGGATGCGTGGAGCGGTGGGAGCACCTCGTCGGTGGTCTGACCGGAGGTGGAGAAGATGGTGGTGGTTTGCGAACGTCAAGGTGGATTTTAAGAAATAAATGTGAGAAAAGAAATGAGAAGGGAGAGGACTTATCTAAGGGTGGTTAGACAAAGGGGGAAGCAGAGGAGGCGGCCGGCTCGTATGTGCCGTTGCAGGAGATGAAAGCCCAGTGAGAGGAGGACGGCGATGACGAGAGGGTGGCAGGCACGTCGGCTAGTGCGGCACGACGTGGACGAAGGAGACAAAGGTAACTCTGCCATTGCTATTGTGGCAGAGCGATGAGAGAGGGAGATAAGGGTCGCCAAAGCTTGCTGGGTGGTTGGTTGGAGGGGAGGAGAGGAAATTGGGGGCTATCTCAGGCCAATTCAAGCTTGGGAGGAGCGGAATGATCTGGGGACCCTTTTATAGCCCCTGGCAGAGGGCCTTGTGCTTGGAAGCCAAGCTTCCAAGCACGGTAACCTCACCGGATTTGGAAGGTCAAAAATACCCAAATCTCTCATGCGTTCACATGAGAGATTGGGTACAAATTAGAGTTCCAAATTAGGTTCACATGAGAGGGGATTTCTCAGAGAATCTCCCTTTCAAATTTGAGAGGGATTCTCTAAGGGATCAGGGAGTTCTTTCCCTTAAATCCTCGCCGGAGTAGGATTTCCTTTGCTGTAATGGTGTAGGGACCTAATTGCAAAGAATGATGGGAAGCTAGGGGGTGTCTGCAAAGGTTTTCAAAAGTTAGGGGTAGAAATGTAATTGGGCTGGACTGGTTTGCAAAGTAGGTCAAGGTGAATTCCCCTTATGTCCAAATTTTGGTACAAACCTAATTTGGACCTAATGAATCCAATGGTGAAGTTGGATTTTAGGTTTGATCACGTTTGGCTGGGTAATTTACACAAAAACCTAATTTAGGGAAAACATTTGACTAGGACCCTTATTTAGGTCAAAATAGGTTCTAAGGGTCAATTTGAAGGTCCTAAGCCCTAGAGGATGTTTTTCCATGATTTGTAGAGGGTTTAGGTGAATTTTATTCTGACTATAACCTTGTTAAATTAAGTGGGTCTGTTTTATGATTACAAGAAGTCATTTAATTCCCAGATTTCATGTGAACCCTTTTCTGTTTGAACCAACCTACTTTTTATCTTGTTAGGACCATTTGACCTATGTTTAGCCCATGAGAAATCTCGTTGTTGTACTACAATGGTAAAATTATAGTTTTACCCCTTGTTTCTTACTTTTCTCTCAGACTGGTTATTCCTTGAGTTAGGACCTTCATTTGGTTATGTAGGAACTTTTGTTTTCTTTTCCGAGTCAAAATGAGCTAGTTAGGGCTCATGATGGTGCTCCCATCATACCCCCATTCCTAGCTTTTGCTAGTCCCTTAGCAAAATTTTAAGGTTTTAACTTCTGTTCTAGACCATGAATTCCTTTGATGTTCAGAGATTATGATGAGTGCTCTTTTATTTTTGATTAGGTTAGAATGCCGACAGTAGGCCTAGAGGTATTCAAGTACCAACCAAGATCCAGACTGGACCAGCTCTAGCCTCGATCCTCCGCGAAGGTTTTTAAGGCCCACAGGAACTATCCTAAGATTCGTTGGATTCCGTGGTTAAAGCACTCGTGCTTGCATCGTATTTTAGTATCAGTTCAGTTTGCAGTGCATTTTTGGTAAGAGAAAGACAGAGGATTTATTTGTTTGGAGACTTTTCTCTCTCTTTTGTTTCTATTTCTAGCTTCGGATTGGCTTCTCAACACGATCTGTATCAGATTCGTCATCCCCATCATCAATCCTCGAAGGGTCCCTAGCAATCAATGCTTCGTGATAATGCCGCCCATGGCATCTGAACCAGCACAGGGTGCTTACTTGCCCCCGTTAGGATATGTAAATATCCTAAGAGACAAGCACTGAGGAGACGATATGTTATTGCGCATCTTCGAGGGGAATTTCCCGCCTCTCCACGTCGGGATCTCATACAAATCAACTTGTGTTGATCGACCGCTCCTAATCTAGGTGACTTTTTTCAGAACATTTAAACGCTTTTGCATGATTTTGATAGTTATGCACACTAAACCAGACTGTGTGTGAGTTAGGGTGCTTAGGTTACCGAGTCCCGCAAACCAAAGGTTAGTTAATCAAGCTGAATACTCCTTAAGCCTTAGACCTAGTACTTAAGCTACTCATTTTCCCTAACCTCTTGACGACTATCCTGATCTTAGAGGACACTTGAATTTTTAAGCCTAAGAGTCTAGCCTAAGAGGCCTAAGATCAGCGTTCCTACTAATCTCTTTTGTGTCTCATTAGCACTTTTTCCTTCATTTTTCTTTTTCTTGATGTGGTCTAGAACTTCGATTAATCCCTTAATTTCTTACTAATGACTATCTCTTTTTTCTTTTTCATTTTGTGCTCCTTTTTTGACATTTTTCTCTTTTCCTCATTTTCTCCTTATGATTTGTATGGCCTCAAAATTTTCTCTCCCCTCGGTATTTTTTTGTTCTTTTTCAAGATTTTTCATTTTTTTGGTTTTTTTTGCGATATGTGATTTTTTTTGTTGAAACCTTTTCTTGTGAGATGAGTTTTCATGGTATTTTGCACTTTCATATCCCCCCATGCCTACGATTTGCAATGTCCCCATTGTAAATTAGGTGGGTTTGAATTCAGCTTAGATCATTCATTAGAACAGATTTTGGGTGGGCGAATGGGTCAAGGTGACTGTTGCGAACAATTTCTAGACTCGAGTATGAGACTTGAGGTGGGGTCAGCTGTTCTAATGGATGAACCCTAAAGAGTAATATGAATTCAGCATAGGAATGTCAAGAAAGGTTTTAGGTTTTTCAAGAATGGCGGGTTGCCTCTCGTTAAGCGCTGAGTTTTACGCCATTGGCTGGGTGCAATGAGCTTAGGGAGAATGGAGGGTAAAGGATATCTCAGCCAAATTTGTGTCGGTCAAGTCAATGAATGGTTTGAGTCCCTGACCATTCACGACGAAAGGTTTGGAATCATGGTTGAGTGGACTGATCTCAATGGCTCCATTTCCAAAGATTCGTCGGACTAGGTAGGGTCTGATCCATTTTGATCGTAGTTTTCCTGGGAATAGTTTAAGCTTGGCATCAAAGAGTAGGACCTTTTGACCAGGATGGAAGATCTTTCTTGATATGTGCTTATCGTGAAAGGCCTTAACCCGCTTTTTGTAGATTCGTGAGTTCTCATACGCGTCGTGGTGTAATTCATTGATCTCACTCATTTAAAGCTTTTTATGGGTTCCTGCCTTAGAAAGATCTAGGTTGCAGTTCCATACTGCCCAATAGGCTTTGTGCTCCAACTCGACGGGGAGGAGACATGCCTTCCCGTACACCAATATGAAGGGAGACATACCTAATTGGGTTTTGTGGGCGGTCCTATAAGCCCACAAGGCTTCCGGAAGCTGGGATGACCAGTCCTTCCTGTCAGGTTGAACAGTAACCTGGAGGATTTTCTTGATCTCCCGATTTAATAGCTCAGCTAGACCATTAGTTTGGGGGTGGTAAGGAATAGAGATTCGGTGTGACACCCTGTATTTGGTCATCAGTGACCCGAACTGAGCATTAGTGAAATGGGTCCCTTCGTCAGAAATTATAGCACGTGGAATCCCGAACCATGAGAAGATGTTCTTATGAATGAATTTGATAACAACTTTATGATCATTGGTTTGGGTTGGAATGGCTTCGATCCATTTGGACACGTAGTCAACAGCGAGTAAAATGTACTCGAAGCCGTCCGAGACAGGGAAGGATCCCATAAAATCAATCCCCCATATGTTGAAAATTTCGCATACTAGAATCGGCTGTAAAGGCATCATATCACGATGGCTCATGTTGCCCAAGGTCTAGCAACGAGTACATGCCTTACAGTGATTGTACATGTCTTTGAGAATTGTGGCCAATAGAAGCCGCACTGGAGGACTTTCGTTGTGATTTTATGACCTGAGAAATGTCCACCGCATGCCTGGTCATGGCAGAAAGACAATATGTCTTGAATTTCCATTTCCATGACACATCTTCGAATAAGCTGATCAGCACTAATGTGGAAAAGATACGGGTCTTCCTAGAAGTAATACTTGGCATCAGAAAGCAATTTTTCCTTCTTGGCCTTCGGCCAATCGGATGGGATCTGATGTGACGCCAGGTAGTTTACTATATCAGCAAACCATGGAAGCCCTGTATTGATAGTCAGAAGGCGCTCATCAGGAAAAATGTTCCGTGATGGGTCCGGAAGGATCGATGATCTCAGAAGGAAGGTAGGATAAGTGATCAGCTACCACATTCTATTTTCCCACTTGGTCGTAAATCTCGAGGTCAAATTCTTGCAACAGTAAGATCTAGCGGATTAATCGAGGTTTTGCATCCTTCTTTGCAAGGAGATGCCTCACAGCTGTGATCCGAGTAAATGATAACCCAAGAACCTAGGAGATAAGATTTGAATTTTTCCAAGGCAAAAACTATGACTAGAAGCTCTTTCTCAGTAGCTATGTAGTTACGCTGAGCCTCGTCAAGTGTTTTACTAGCGTAGTAGATGACCACAGGTTTCCCATCAATTTTCTACCCCAGTACCGCTCCTACAGGGAAATCAAATGCATTGCACATGATCTCAAAGGGTTGAGACCAATCAGGGGACTGTAGGATCGGGGCTTGGGTAACTCGGTCACGGAGGATTTCAAATGCTTGTGTGCATTCCTTGGAGATTTCGAAAGGTACGTCCATAGAGAGTAGAGAGGTCAGGGGGCGCGTGATTTTTGAGAAATCAGGAATAAATCGACGGTAAAAATCGACGTGCCCCAAAAAAGATCGAATGTCCTTGATCGAGCTAGGCATAGGGAGTTTGGAAATCAAGATCACCTTGGCTCAATCAACTTGGATGCCTCTTTCTAAAATAAGATGTCCCAGGACAATTCCTTCAGGCACCATGAAATGGCTCTTTTCCTAGGAAAGAACCAGATTCACGTCAATGCACCTCCCGAGGATTTAGACCAAGTGCAGGAGACAATCGTCAAATGATTCTTCGAATACTGAAAAGTCATCCGTGAAGACTTCCAGATAATCACCTACCATATCTGAGAATATGACAAGCATGCACTGCTAAAAAGTAGCGGGTGCATTGCAGAGACCGAATGGCATCCTTCGGAACGCGTACGTCCCGAAGGGGTAGGTGAAAGTGGTCTTTTCTTGGTCCTCATGATGGATTGCCACCTGGTTATAACTGGAGTACCCATACAAAAAGCAGAAGAACCTATTTTCCGTTAGTTTCTCAAGGATCTGATCAATAAACGATAGTGGGAAATGATCCTTCTTTGTGGAGGAATTGAGTCTTCTGTAATCAATGCAGACTCTCCACGAGTTAGCCACATGGGTCAGTATGACTTCTTCGATTTCAGTCGTGATAATGGTGAGTCCTGTCTTCTTAGGCACAACCTGGATTGGACTCACCCACCAATTGTCGGAGATTGGGTAGATGATCCCTGCATCTAACCACTTAATGATCTCCTTTTTCACAACCTCTTGCAAATTAGGATTCAAACGTCTTTGCATTTCACGGGAAGGTCGTGTGCCCTCTTCGGTGTAGATATGGTGTGTGCAATAAGATGGGTTGATACCAGTCAAATCATTAAGAGTCTATCCAATGGCTCTACAATGTTGCTGGAGAACAGTAATCAGATAGGATTCCTGGTCAGGTGTAAGTCTGGAGTTGATAATCATAGGAATGTCTGATTGGAACCCAAAAAGACGTACTTCAGATGGTCAGGAAAAGGCTTGAGTTCCAGAATGGAGTTATCAGCAGCAGCGGGCGGTTCAGGGTGCGTGTCAGGAGTAAGGGAAGGAGTTATGGGTGTGTCTAGATTAGGGTCAAACTCCTCTATTTGCGGGTTTTGATCTTCTTGTGGTTGATCGAGAGTAATTAGGTGGTACTCAATATACGGTTCATCAACCATTTCCTTGATCTCACATATTTGCTCTATAACACCACAATTAATCCCTTGTTGGGCCTTAAAGATGTCAATTTTCAGTGTTTGGTTCCCGAATTTCAGTTCTATTTGGCCCTCCTTACAATTTATATTGGCCTTAGCAGTGGTTAGAAAGGGTCTCCCTAGTATAATTGGTGTATCCCTTGGGTTTTCAGGTGCATCCATATCCAAGACTATAAAATCCACCGAGAAATAGAAATCCCGTACCCTAACGATGACATCCTTGAGTACTCCTTTAGGTAACTTAATGGATTGATCAGCTAATTACAACATCACCTCTGTCGGTTTAAGCTTAGATTCTTCAAGGTGGTCAAGGAGGGATGTAGGTATTAGGTTTATGGAGGCACCTAAATCTAATAAAGCTCTGTCGAATTGGATATCACCAATGGTACATGAAATCAGGGGAGTACCTGGGTCGTTAGCCTTAGGTGGGAGTTTGCTCAAAATGACAGAGCTGGCTTGCTCTGACAGTACGATCGGACTCCCACTTTTGGTTCGCGGCTTACGCTTGGGTGTACATACGTCCTTTAGAAATCGTGCATAATCCGGTACGTGGCGGATTACATCCATCAAGGGGATGTTTATATGGACCTGTTCAAAGAGTTTGACCAGATCCTCCTCAAGAGCCATTGGTTTGGTTATCCTTTTCCCCTTGGTCAAGGCCTCAGGAAATGGAACCTTGGTTGGTTCCTCTAGAATAGGTCCAGGTTCTTGATCTGGGACAGGGGTGTCTTGGATAACTATCCTAGGGCTTGGGTTACTACCAGGCTTAGAATGGCTTGGATAAGGTGGGTCTTGAGTTGTTTTACCACTACAGGTTGTTACGGAGTTCAGTCCTGCCTAATTTTGGTTTGGGGTTGGTAGAATAGGTGGCTGCTGTTGAAATCCCTCATAAGATGTCAAAGCTTCCATCCTGTCGGGTGATGGAACAGAAGGGACCGGATAAATCATGTGGGCTTGGCCCGGATTTGGGTTCATAACGCACCTCTGGGTCGGCACGTTATTTGGATTCGACAGAGGTTGCAAAGGGAGTGTGCCAGGTTGGCAGGAATTCGCCATCTGGGCGAGTTGATTATGAACCTCTGTGATCTTGTCCTTGTGCTATTTTTACATAGCCGCATTCATCTTCTGAATGTCAGCCAGAGTCTAAAGGATAAGAGTCATTTTATCTGCTTGGGTTGGCCCAGATTGATAGGTGGGGTTGGGTCGAGGCTAAGGCAGCTAATATGGAGGAGGAGCTTGTGGACGGGGTTGGTAAGGTGGTCTCTGAGTATTTCCCGCCCACAAGAAGTTGGGATGATTCCGCCATCCAGGGTTATAGGTATTGGAGAATGGGTCATTCTGGATGGCGTTGAGGTCCTCGCAGGTCTAAGGAACCTCAGGAAAATCAGAGTACGAGGGTTCAGAGTTCCCCCGACTAGAGTAGATTGAATCGGAGTTTCCTCCGATTCTGGAGTTAGATGAGGGTGGATACGGGTCCATCCTCTGAGCAGATCGGTAATAGATGTTCTGCACAGTTTCCCTCCCAAGAGGTGGCCGTGCAAACGGGTTGTATGCGGAGGTGGCTCGCTGTAGATGTCGAGTTAGCTCGTCCACCTTCTTCTCTATGATAGAGACCTTGTCCAATCGACTGGCCATCAGTTCCAAGTCGACGGATGCGAACAGGCCCTGTGTCTCATGTGCTCCCCTTGGATTTGTTAATGCGTGGGCATTCGTCCGGTCGAATAAGCCCATGGAGTCATTATTGATGGAGTTCTCACACATATTCTCGAGAATCTCCCATATAGTGTCTTCATGTTGACCCATGATATTTCCGCCACAGGTTGCATTGATGAAAAGCGAATGTCTTCACGGAGTCCCTGGTAAAAAGACTGGACTTGTTCCCATTTAGGAACTCCGTGATGGGGGCACTTCCGCATGAGATCCAAGAATTGGTCCCATTGCTCATGAAGAGGTTCTCCAGATTGCTGAGTGAAGTGTGTGATCTGGTGGTGCAAGGCATTCGTTCGACTAACGGGGAAGAACTTTTTAAAAATTCAGACTGTAGTTCAACCCAGGTGTTGATTGGACGCGTCTGAGTCTGATACCAATGAGCTGCTTTGTCCATGAGGGAGAAGGAAAACATCTTCATAAGCAGAATATCCCGATTTTGTACATCTAACCCGAAGGTCTGGGCCAGATGTTTGAGTTGCCTGATGTGCTGGAAGGGATCCTTAGAGTTATGCCCATGAAACTCTGGGATAGCATGAATCATGTTGGGCTTGAGTTCGGAATCAGGACCTCCAATCGGGATTTGGACTCGAGGTTCGATCGCCACCGTAGTGGGATTATAGTGATCTTGCATCATGGGACGCTGCGGCAAGTTTACAAAGTTCTGAAATAGATCATTCAGGCGCTAGAGTTGGTGTTCAAGATTGTTTTCTTCTTCAATTGGTTGTTCCATGATGATGGAAGGGGGAGAATTCGATTATGATGAATCAGAGGAGAGGTCTATGTGGTGGGGTTACTGCACAAACATGGATGTCGAGGCTTAGCCTCGGCGGGAGTGGATTTCAAAAGGTCTTAAGGATGGTCACAAGGACCTCCTACCAAACGTGCACTGATGGATTAGACGAGATTAGAATGTGCTGGACCCAATCAAGACACCCAAAAAAATTTGGATGACTATAGAGGTTCGGGGTGGATGATACCCCTTAGTCATAAAAGCCGTCCACTTGAGAAATACCTGGGTAGCCAGAGAGGGAGAGTCCCGCAAAGACCCCTACACAGTAGAGTGTCTCCATGAGTTACAGGGTTTCCCTCACCCGACCTCTCTTGTCACTGAGATTCCAGGTAGACCAGAATGGGGACCTTGACCTCTTAAGTCTACCACTTTTAATTAAGATCAAAGATGCTTAGGGTTCCACCTGAACTTTAGATATTTTGAGTGCAAAAGTGACCTAATTTCAAGGTTGGTTGACCCAACAAGAGGTCAACTTCACCTATTTGTCCTTTGAGAGCATTAGGTCCTTTCTTTTAGGGTTCAAGTGAAATTAAGAGCTTGATTTTTAGGGTTTCTCTTGAATAAGTCTTTTCAATCAAGGCTTAGGCACACCTCTTTTTGGAATAGTTGATTCTTTCTTAGAAAAGATGTGTCTCTAAAACCCTAAATTGGAATCCTTAAGTTGGCTCTAATTATGGTCCAATTTAGTTGCCACAGATATGGTATCTAGGGCTCAATCAAGAAGGTGGTAGCCCTAGTTACCTTAAATGGATGCACAATTCAAAATGTGTTGAAATCAAAATCAGGCAACTTTGGTGAATTAGCTAGATATGGAAAGCAGGCAGCCCTAAATTGATTTTTTTCTTTGTTTTTCCTTTTCAGAATGAGGGGATTAAGAGAAAGGGCTAATAAGAGATTACCTACCCCGGGTGTGGTTGTTGTACAGCTGTCTTCTTTTGAATCTTCTCCCCTGAAATAGTCATAACAAAAGAGATAGATCAAGTTAGTATTGAATCAAAAGTTGTGATCAAGATTTCTAAATCGCCCGTTGCTCCCCGGCAATGGTGCCAAAATGTTTATCGAAGCGAAATTGGGTTTTCAAATAAATGCGTCGTAGTATAGCCAAAATTGCTTTGAAAACAAATGAATTTTATTACTCGAAAAATGTAAATCCGAGGTCGAACACAAGGAGCAAATTGGGAACTTTCAAATTTGATATAATATGCAATGAATCAAAGTTGTAATGCAAGAAATATAATCTCAATGTATGTAGAAGCACAAAATAAAATATGGACGTCTGATGTGAAAATCAGATGTCTTAAATGTCAAGTGCTACAGTACTGCTCTTAGATCTCTATCTCTGTCTTTGGTATCTTTCTTCTTCTTTCTTTTCTTTCTCTTTGACAACCGTCTTTCTTCTTGGCTCTTTTTCTTCTGTCTTCTCTAGCCCTTGGTTGCTTTGGCCTTTAGCTTCTTTCTCTTCTTTCTAATTTCTCCTCTCCTTCTGTCTCTGACTTCAACTCTTCTTCAGCTGTGCTTTGCCTTCTTCTTCCTTAGCTGCTCAGGCTTCTTCTTCTTCCTTGGTTCCCTCCTCTTCTTCTTTCTTTGGCTTCCTCTTTTTCTCCTGAGAGCAAAACCTACCCCTACCCTCCCCGCGATATCTCTTCTTTCTTCTCTCTCATGCTCGCTTTCCCAGAGCCTTCTCGGGTTAACGGGTCGGGTATGCGCGCCCGGGACCAGGCCCACCAGCGTGTGTGGGCGAGGAGTGCACGAGTAGTTAGGTATCTGAGTCAAAGCCATGTTCGTGGGCAGTGGGTCGCGGATGAGGCGGTGGGTGAGTGGGACCTCACCTCGTGGTCAAGAGGCGATAAGTCCCTGACACTTTTTCACTTTATAGCACAGCACCCACTCCTAATCTTCCAAGGTGGGACTAAATGTCCCACCTTCTTCGCAGGCACCCGCACAGCAGATGTTCGCATCCAATTACAGAGGCTGCATGGCCGTCGACTCCAATAGCTGGGCTGAGAGTGTGCGCGAAGAAAACTCACACAGCCTAGGACTTGGAGTCCTGGAGCAAGCTTACAAGCAAGCTTCATCCTCCGTCAATGGCAGCGAGGACCTGTACCCTGTTCACAAGCAAATGGCCTTGCGGCCTTGTCAAAGCACACAGGAAGCTTCGCCTGAGCATGGCGAAGGTGGCATGGTGGTTGGCGTGGCGCGGGGTGGCCTAAGCGTGCGTGCCAAGGTCACCCTGTGCATGTGAATATGGGTGTGTTCGGGGAACGTTCTGGGGGAGAGTGGTGGTGAATGGAAAGAGGGGTTATGGTCAGTGAGGCATGGCAGAGCTTGTGAGGTTGTTGGCGAGGTGGGTGGATGTGTGGAGCGGTGGGAGCACCTCTTTGGTGGTCTGACTGGAGGTGGAGAAGATGGTGGTGGTTTGCGAACGTCGAGGCAGATTTTAAGAAATAAATGCAAGAAAAGAGATGAGAAGGGAGAGAGGACTTATTTGAGGGTGGTTAGATGAAGGGGGAAGCGGAGGAGGCGGCCGACTTGTATGTGCCATCACCGGAGACAAAAGCCTAGTGAGAGGAGGACGGTCGAGGCAGATTTTAAGAAATAAATGCAAGAAAAGAGATGAGAAGGGAGAGAGGACTTATTTGAGGGTGGTTAGATGAAGGGGGAAGCGGAGGAGTCGGCCGACTTGTATGTGTCATCACCGGAGACAAAAGTCTAGTGAGAGGAGGACGGTCGAGGCAGATTTTAAGAAATAAATGCAAGAAAAGAGATGAGAAGGGAGAGAGGACTTATTTGAGGGTGGTTAGATGAAGGGGGAAGCGGAGGAGGAGGCCGACTTGTATGTGCCATCATCGGAGACAAAAGCCTAGTGAGAGGAGGACGGCGACGACGAGAGGGTGGCAGGCACGTCGGCTGGTGCGGCGCGGACGAAGGAGACAAAGGTAACTTTGCCACTGGTATTGTGGTAGAGTGACGAGAGAGGGAGATAAGGGTCGCCAGAGCTTGCTGGGTGGTTGGCCGGAGGGGAAGAGAGGAAATTGGGGGGTATCTCAGGCCAATTCAAACTTGGGAGGAGCAGAACGATCTAGGGACCCTTTTATAGCCCCTGGCAGAGGGCCTTGTGCTTGGAAGCCACACTTCCAAGCACAGCAACCTCGCTGGAGTTGGAAGGCCAAAAAGACCCAAATCTCTCATGTGTTCGCATGAGAGATTGGATACAAATTAGAGCTCCAAATTAGGTTCACATGAGAGGGGATTTCTCAGAGAATCCCCATTTCAAATTTGAGAGGGATTCTTTGAGGGATCAGGGAGTTCTTTCCCTTAAATCCTCGCCAGAGTAGGATTTCCTCCACTGTAATCGTAGAGGGACCTAATTGCAAATAACAATGAGGAGGCTAGGGGGTGTCTGCAAAGGTTTTCAAAAGTTAGGGGTAGAAATGTTGTTTGGTTGGACTGGTTTGCAAAGTAGGTTAAGGTGAATTTCCTTTAGGTCCAAATTTTGGTACAAACCTAATTTAGACATAATAAATCCAATGGTGAAGTTGGATTTTAGGTTTGACCACGTTTGACTAGGTAATTTGCATAAAAACCCAATTTAGGGCAAACATTTGACTAGGACCCGTATTTAGGTCAAAATAGGTTCTAAGGGAAAATTTGAAGGTTCTAAACCCTAGAGGATATTTTTACATGATTTTAGAGGATTTATGTGAATTTTATCCTGACTAGAACCTTGTTAAATTAAGTAGGTCTGCTTTAGGGTTACAAGAAGTCATTTAATTCCCAGATTTCACATGAACCCTTTTCTATTTGAACCAACCTACTTTTTATCTTGTTAGGACCATTTGACCTATGTTTAGCCCATGAGAAATCTCGTTGTTGTACTACAATGGTAAAATTATAGTTTTACCCCTTGTTTCTTGCTTTTCTCTCAGACTGGTTATTCCTTGAGTTAGGACCTTCATTTGGTTATGTAGGAACTTTTGTTTTCTTTTCCGAGTCAAAATGAGCTAGTTAGGGCTCATGATGGTGTTCCCATCATTAACATTAAATATTTAACCTCAAAGGCCAAAAACATGGATAACATTATCTGTGTACCTATCCACCCTATCCATAGTCCTATCCTACTATCCATAACCCTAATCCACTTGTCCAATACCCAATCCCTAACCTAGAAAATTGTTTAGGTCCATACCACACCTAATTGACTCAGTCTGAGTCAATTGGGCTAGCCACTAGTCAATGAGGTCCATGGACCTGATTAGATTAACCTTGAGTTAATTAGACTCACTTGAGTCTAATTAGACCCAACCTAGTTCCAATAGACCTAGCCATATCCAATCAGGTGTTGTACACTTGATTGGGTGCACCCAACTTCAATTGGGTTTAGTTGGAACCTTATTGGATCAGACCAACCAAACCACGTCTAATTAGACTCAGTGAGTCTAACCAGATCTAACACCAACCTAATTAGCCACCCATTTACCTAAATAGGCTAGAGCTTACCTAATTAGACTAAACCAATTTACCCTAGGGATAACCCAACCTACTTAGATCATATCCTTTCCAAAAAACCACCTAGCCACCTATTTTTAGAATCCGAACAAAAGAGATCCCCTCTTATCCTAGCCCTACACTCTAGATCTAAGGGTCCCTATCTAACCAATCCTAGTCCCCCCATAGAGCCTAATCTAGGCCATCCAAAATAGTGATCCTAGGCACTCTAGATCAACCAATAGGAAGCCACCTAGATTCCTATAAAAGAACTTAGCCTCCAACCCCTAGAGGACTAATTAGTCTTAGTTAATTAGTAGCCTAGTTTAGTAGTAGCCTCCCTACCTTAGTCCCACCATAGTGCATGCCCACCATATTCCTCTCTGATCTTCTTCTTCCCAATGCCATGGATCTGAAGCTCCATTAGAAGCTTCCAACAAGCATCCCTCAAGTGGCTTCACCCTCTTTCCTTTCTCTATTCTATTATATTTCTATTCTTATTGAAATCTTTGATTAAGATTGTATTTGTGAGACATTTTTCTGATAGTAGAAATAAAATTCAGTATTCATTTGATATTTGTGTCTCTATGGATATTATTATTTGTGCCTCTATTAATACCAATATGCTATCTAATGCTTTAATAATTGTGAAAGGTTTTTAATTTCGATTACCTCCTTGTGTTTGACCAAGACCCCTTGCAGTTTGGATATATAAATTTAATTGATTGCTTAATTTGTACGCTAAAGCAATTGCATATTTTCAATCATGTATATTTTAGCGTTAATCAATAATCATATGAAGGGGGTGAGATGTGGGATGAATTTAGGTGGGGATAGGAAATTCTACATGACTAGGGGACCTAAAGGGCTTGAGGGTAGAGCTTTGGGAACTTTGGTAGGCTTCCTAGGCTCTAGAATAGGTGGGGTAAGCATAGGTAGAGATGCTTGACAAAGGGAAGGGTGGAGGGGATTTTATAGGTAGAGAAATGCACCATTCTTGGCCTTATGTGCATGGTAAGAGGCTCAATTCATGCCCAAAGGACACGTACTGCACCTCACGCACATGGGTGCTGAGCAGGGATGTGAGATTGATAGCTGTCACATGTGGGGCCATTCTTGGTTGTTTGATCCTCATCTGATGGTCTAGTGGGTGTGATGTTCGTGACTTACAATTGCACCTGTCATGCGTTTATGTCATTTGACCATGCTACATGGCTCGTTTCCCCGTCGCACAATCTCCATCGCATGGTTATTTCAGAGCAAAGGCGAAATGAGGAGTAATTGTGCATCATGATTCTATTGCATGCTGCGCATTTACGAGTGTGACCCCTCAACTGTTGTGTTGTCATCGCTTAAGATGCATGTGGATCATAAGATCACGATCGAACGGTGCTGAGGGGTCACACTATTATGTCGATGAACGGATCGCAACATTCGAACGGATCTTAATTACCACAACTTGAAATTGTGCACATTGCGCACTCTGTACTGATATGCTAATGACGTGGTGCAGTACGTTATGTCGATCCTTGATCCGGCGGTTGAATTGAAGTAGGCAAGTGCTAAGGAAGGAGAACAGATCAGGGATCGAATGTGCGATGGCCTTTTGGGAATGAGAGGTTGCTACCGTTGCGTTGAGGTTGATAAGGCGTGCCGTTGGATGATTATCCAACGGTTGATCTCACAAAATGGAGTGCCTTTGAGAGTTGGGAGATGGATAGCAGAAGACATGGTGCTATCGTAGCTGTTGCATGGAGATAGAATGGCTTTGATCGATCATGCGATAGACCAGTGGGCAACGGGTGATCATGGCAAGCCCTGGTGGCACCACGTGGCTCCATTTGGGCCATTAATCTTCTCATGTTTGTATAGGATGCTATGGAGATCCGATCAGGGCGATTTTAGAGGCATTGGACTCCGATTGTCTCCTTGATCGCTCCGTATGGTTAGATTTTCCATCTGAGGCCCACTTTTGTGTCGCCTCATTCCCTATCCATGAAAATAGGTACATTAATATACAATTACCTATATGCATGCTAATGGATGTTATGCAATATTTACAATGTTAAATGCATCTAACTAACCTAGGAACATGTATAAATAGGCATTTTATACTAAATAAATTTGTATCTATCACACCCCCATGCCTATCTTTTGCTAGTCCCTAGTAAAGCTAAACTAATTGCTATTTATAAATAGAAGTAGGATTTAATAACTAAGGCACTAGTTGTTTATCAATAGTAGGAAATTTATACTAAGAATCTAAATTACCGAGACTCAACTGTACCTTGGGTATTTGCCAAAATGCAGACCATCCAAGTCCTCACCTTATTACTTACATAAAAGAGAAGATTTTTTTTTTCTTTTTTCTTCTTTTCTAATTTTTTTTGGACTTTTTGTATTCAAGATTTCAGGGTAGCTTTTTACAGCTACTCAACCCATTCAAGACTTGAGAGGATCATAAGTGCTAAGCATCTTTTTGTGAGAAGGTGGTTGACTCACTAATTGGCAACCAAAATAGACCTTAGGCATCTATCAACCCTAGGTGACCCTAAATGAAAAATTTCTGCCTAAATTTTTGTATTTCTAATCAATAGCTTTCTCCCTATTTTTATTTTTGATGGGGTCAACACAAGGGCAAACCCAGTGTATATCTCCTTGGGTTTAATCTACTTCCCCACTTCTCCCTATGTTTTGAGATTATTTGTTCATTTTCTATGGTTGGGCTCTTGATAAACGGTAACGAGGGGTTATGTGTGGCTTATTTTTTTCTCCATTTTCTATTTTAATTTTTTCTTTTCTTTTTTTTTGGGTGTGTTTTTCTATTTTTAAGTAGGTGGCTTCCTTGATCTAAGATGTACCTAAAGGCAATAGCCAAAGAGATTAGATTGCGTGGCTGGGCTTTGGACACCACATTATGATTGGTTATTCACAACAACATGCAAGCCGTACCACCCCAATACGTTTATTAGCTACCTAATTTTTATTAAGATTGCCCATAAAGTGAGTCAGTGCAAATGATGTGTATATGCTTAGACTTTAAGTCCCTTCAAATCAGAGGGTGGGTTGATAAGTCCTATACTTATCACTCCAACTTATTTAACTACTTAGAATATATTCTAAATTGGTAAGTGATAAGATGGTTTTCTCTTTTAAATAATGTGATTAAGATGATTTGTCATTTTAGTAACAAAGTGGTGGAAAATCGCTTAACAAAACAATTACAATAAAAATTAACCACTCACAGAAGAGCGGGTCGTGTCCACAGGGAGGCAATGATGCAATAAAATCTTGAATATTTTTTTTCTCGTATTCGTTCAATCAAGTGTGAAATCCATAGTCAAATCTGACATGAAATGCGACGAAAAGAAGATGCACAATAACTCGAAAATGTAAGGGTAGATGTGCAATTTTTCCTCACTAAAATATTCAATAAATATGTGATGAATCTATGTAATTTCCAATTGACATGCATTAGAGAAAATTTGAGCACATCTTAATCCAAAACCAATGTCAAAAGATGTGAATCACAAAAGCCATGCAATTATAAGAAAGCTTGAGTATGAAGTCGCAATTTCATCATAATAAAATAATCATAAATCAAAATTCATTTTATTGGCAATGGTATGAAATGTAATTATTAATTAGAGTGAAAGCAGAGGATTCTACCTCTCTCCTCCTTGCGATCGGGAGAGAGGCTCATTCGAGGAGCTACTCCTACAAGAGGTCGGCTGAAGCGAGGCCTTCATGGTGGTGGCGGTGGTGCGTCGTGAGATGGCTGGAGCCGACCTACCGGAGGAAAGGAGTGGTGGCAGTGGAGGAGCCTACTGCTGGCCACGCTTGCTGCAAGTGCAAGGAAGGCAGCGCGTGCGGGTGCTGGGGGCGCTGCAGGCACGCGGAGGTGTGGGTGCATGGGCGCGTGGGCGTTCTGCAGACCGCTTGGGCATGCGCAGGTGATGAGTCCATTAAAATGGACTAATATTATGCCTAAGTAACTTTAATTGTACATTTTAGGTTTGTTAATAACTACACTAAGTTATAGAATAATTGTATGCATCATGATTTAATTTTATAACATTCTATAATTTAATGTGTAATGATTATGTTCCTTTTATGTGCAGGAAAAATAAGTGGCAAAAGAATGAGGGGAAAAGGGTAAATTACCCTTTCAACTAACCGACGGCTCTCTTTCCATTCCATCCGCCATCCTCAACAGCCACCGGCCTGAAGAACTCTCCCCAACAGGCTCCTGCCAAGAATAGAAAAGGGATTTGAAAATCCCTTGATTGGTGCACGCCGGGAGAGAGAGAAGTTAAAAAGAGAGGAGGCGGGGTGCACTGAGAAAAATCATCTTCCCCCTTGCGGGGAACAACTCCAGTGTGCACTGTGGATTTGGCGTGCACCATGGCTTGAGCAAGCTTCACCGTCATTTTTCCCCTGCCGCGGTGTGTGCAGTGACAGTGCGCACACCGCCCATAGCCGCTCCACCTTCCGTGCCTATCTGCAGGCACCCCTCTCCAGCGCCCGCAGGCACTCGCTGCCACCTTAAGTGCTTCCTCCTTCCAGCACCTACCGCTCTGCCTTCAAGCACCTTAGGCACTCTCATCACCACGCACCCCACCCGCAGGCGTGCGCCCCTCTTAAGCCCTGCAGGTGCCTGCTCTACCTTCACCATCACCCGCACAGTGCCTCCCTGCAGGCACCTGCAGGCGCTCCACCTCAGCTGCCCTGCAGCGTAAGTGCCTGCCCGCACACCATCTCCAGCGCGCCCCCCCTCCATCCTGCAGGCATCCCAGCCAGCGCCTCAACCTTGTCCACATGCCATCAGCTGCCCGCACACCAGCGCCCCCTGCAAATCAGCGCGCCCTACCGCTCGCCCCCTCCAGCCACTACAGGTGCTCATGCCCTCTCTGCCTACGCGCCTCTCCCTTCAGCGCCATCTGCAGGCGCATCGCTCCACCTTCCTGCAGACCGCCGCCCATTTGCAAGCGCGCCCCTCCAGCCACCTGCAGATTGCAGGCTACAGGCGCCTGCCAGCGCACCAGCGCGTGCGTGCAAGCCCGCACTCCACAGTCGCAGGCGGCACTGCAGCAGCTACACCTTCTTTGTCAACAGGCCGGAGCTCCGGCCATCGCCGCCGGCCACCTCCGGCCACCTCCGTCGCCACCGCTGCCACCACCGGAGAGCTCTCGACCTCGCCGTCCTCTTGAGCCTCGCATCAACCCTTGCGGTTCTCTCTCTCTGTCTCTCGCGAGGAGGAGAAAGGAAGAAAGCTCTGTTTTCCTCTCAATTGAAATTTACATTCAATGCCATTGCCATCGATTTGATTTTTTTTATTATTATTATATTATGACAGAATTGCATTCAAACACTCATAGTTCTTTATAATTGCATGGTATTGATATTAACTAGTTTAAAGCTTGATTTTGGACTTAATTTAGGTACTAATTGTCTTTAGAACACATCACGTGAAAATTGCATGAATTCATCCTAAATTTATTGAGGATTTCTGTGAGGGAAAACTGCACTTATACCGTTAACTTTTTAGGTTATTGCAAATCTACTTTCCTTCACATTTTAAGTCCGATTTGAAAAGGGATTTCGCACTATCCAAAATAACATTAAATAATTAAGTATTGATTGCATCATTGCCTCCCTGTGGACACGACCCGCTCTTCTGCGAGTGGTTATTTTCATTGTTTTTTATTAGTCGATTTTTCCACCACTTAAATACTATAACGCTAAGCGAAAAGTCATCTATCAGTGAACGTGCTAGTGGAGTTGGCTACAGGTGCTACTGGGAGGCCTGGAGCACGGGCACGGGGGTGCTGGAGTGTTCTGAGTGGGGGTGCTGAGGGCGAAGGAGCATGGGCGCGTGGAGGCACAGCTCTGCATGCCGCAAGGGATGCGCGGGTGTGGGTGCTGGAGCGCAGGCGTGAAGGCGTGCGGTGGGTTGCAGGTGCTACTGGAGGTTCTGGTGGAGGCGAGGAGGTGCGGGCGTGGTCTGATGGAGTGGGGGGGGGCGCTGGGGGGTTGCAGGCGCAGCTGGAGGGCGCTCTACAGGTTGCAAGGGCGTACGGGAGTGGTGAAGGCGAAGGCGCAGTGAGCAGCTGGCGCGTGCGCGGGTAGATTGCACGTGGTGGGCAGGGTCTGATGGCTGGAAATGAAGTGAGGGTGTGTGGTGGTGTCTGATGGAGTGGTGGTAGATGGCGCGTGCGCTGAAGGTGGGTGCGCTGGAGGTCAGTGTGCAGAGGCTGGCGTGAGTTGATGGCAGAGGTGAGGAGTTGCAGAGACTCTTTGGCGGTGTGGGCTGTCACCCTACACGCCCACGGTGGTGAGTTGTTCTGTCGCGGTGAGGCCAGTGGTATGGAATGGAAGAGGAGCAAGGTCCTCTAAGCACAGTGAAGGACAAAGGGTGGTGGCCTCCTCTCAACGGTAGCTCTCCCTTCTCCTTTTGTAGCCACGGCCACACTGATTTCAAATTCAAAATGCTGTAGCATGAATGTGATGCACAAGAGGAGGAGGCGGAGCTGGAGGAGTTACCTGTGCAAGGAGAAAAAGAATAAAAGAATAAAATAATTAGGGTTATTTATACATAACACCTAAACTTCTATGTTAATTAAAATAGTGCATCTAATTAATTAACTAATTACATGTATGCAACCCTAGGTTAATTCTAAATGCATGAATTATGTACTTAAGCTAAAAATATGAATTAATTTATTTACATCATAATGTATGCTACCTAAATGTTAAAATTAATTTAATATCTAGACATTTAGATACTTAAATAGCCCACAAATATGGGCTAATCAAATACCCCCATGCCTAGTTTTTGCTAGTCCCTAGCAAATCCAAGCAAAACCTAGAACTCCAAATAAACTAGCCAACCCAATCGGTCTTCCTTTAGAAACATATTAAGTTCAGACTTTAGACCTAAGGTTCCCAAGTAGTTGTTAAGTTATAGATTAGGTCGGCTAAAGACGAGTTGCAGGCATAAGTATCCCTGATTTCTGACTCTACCCTAAGGTTTTTGATCCCTGAGATTAAAGCATCCGTGCATGTGCGTTGGTTTGAGTTATTTGAGTTAAAGGAAAAAGGATTTTTTTTATATATATTATTTTGTTTGATTCCTCTAAGTCTAACCTCATATCAGCTATCAACATGGTCTATGTCAGATTCATTGTCCCTGTCACCATACCTCGAAGGGTGCCTGGCTTTTGATGCTTTGAGATAGCACCGCCCATAGCGACCACAAGAACTCCTGGCAATCAACACTTCGAGATAGTATCACCCATGGATTTCTTAAGCGAATTCAGGCCTGTGGCAATCAGCACTTCGAGATAGGGTCGCTCATGGTACCTAAACCGCACAATGCGCTTACATGCCCCCAGTAGGATGGATATCCTAAGAGACAAGCGCCGAGGAGATAATATGTTATCATCGCATCCTCAAGGTGAGTATATACTCCACCTCTCCTGTGGCAGGAACTCTTCCAATCAAATTATGTTTTCAAGCCTCTCCTAAGTCAAAGCTAAGAGAACCAAATTTCTTTTAAGAAAGGCATTAAGGTGATTACTTACACAAGACCAAGTGTGTGAAATTTGGATGCTTGGGTTACAAGGACCCGTAAACCAAAAGGTAGAACAAGACTCCTGGTACTACCCCACCTTTTAACTCAATCCCTAGCTTTCCTTCCTCAACCTCTTGAGGAATGGTCTGCAACTTAACTCCTACTTAAGTTTTTAAGTCCACAAAGGACCCTAAAGGTTTAAAGCTAGTAGCTCACTTAGCTTCTAAAGTCTGACCCTAGAACCTACTCTCACCTAGAGTTTTGATTTGCTTAAGAATGTAGGACCAGCCAGTTAAGCTCAATAATTATAAAATATTTTTCTCTTTGTTCTCTCTCTCTTTTTTTTAATGCAAATGTATGAAATGCAGAATGCTTTAACTAAATGCATGAATGCACTATGTATAAATGCTATGTATTTCCCCAAATACACCCCCCCATGCCTAAAATCTACAATGTCCCCATTGCATAGAAGGATATTACCTGGGTCAAAGATGGGCTGCCATTCTTATGTTAGCAGCCGAGTAGCCAAAGAACCTGCAAATCAGGTTCAAGGATTGTAGAAATAGGCCCTAAAAATGAGCAAAGTAATGTCGGCCTAGAAAATAGGTAACCTAGGATGTTGGCGAGCTGATGATGAATCCCGATAGCAAATGCTCGCCCAACCAGGATGGGAATAAAATCTTCCCAGGTCACCAGAAGAGGTTCTAAAGGATAAACTGGCATAATAACCTCCAAAGGGGTAAGGGGAGGATGACAAGGATCCTCCAGAAGGAATGGGGAAGGAATGGTGCAGAGATAAACCCCCAGGGCAATGGACTGACTAAAGAAATCATCAATCCATACCCGATACTCCATTACAGGAAATATTGGTTTGTTAAGCCCCTCGGTCAGAACAAAAGTGAGCATATCTCTAAGCCAAGGATCGTCTAGGGTGTCCAAGTTTCGAGGTTGCGGGATGGCTATAAGATCTAGGTTGGGTTTAATCAGCTTGGTGTCCATCCCTGACACTCTTTCCAAATCCTCAATTGCATCCCTAGCATTCCTTGCACTACACCAGTATCTTCCTGCACTTCATCAAGAGTCAAAATTTTGCCTTCAGACATAAGCAAATAAGAGGGTGACTTCAAAACAAATGAAGGCAGGTTGGAAGCAACAGATCTAGGGATTATCCTATCAATGTCATCCCCGATTTCTTGTTCTTTACTCAAATCTTCCCCGGAGTCTAGATGTGAATCCACATAAATCTTAGAAGTTGCTTCCAAATTTTCCATCATTTCATCATGAGGAGAAATATCATCGATGGGTGTGCTAAGGAAACCTAATTTGGTCAAATTTGTGACATCCTCAGGGGCTAACTCTTCAAATAAGACTTTTTTATCACCCTTAGTGTCACTCCAAATCTTGCATGTAGGTTCCTCATATAATTCATCTCTCTCCTCATCACACAATTCACCGTATACCCAGGGTCTAGAATCATCTAAAATCTCAGCAAATTCCCTAGGGTACTCTATCTGAGGTAAATGGTTTACATTGGTAACATCGGACTCCTCAGATAGGTCAATTTCTTGAGGGTTTGGTTCCCTAAGGGCGGGCTTGAGTTCCATCTCGTGATCAGAAGGGAGGGTAGGATTAACAACTTGACTTCGACCCACTTCATCAAATGCCACGAAAATACTATCATCTGGGTCGAGGTCTTCCAATGGTACCATCATTCCCTTCTTTTGACTCCAATATAATTCAGGTGGATATTCAACCTTATCATCATCTTCCTCGGGTTGCCACCTTTCTTTCATCCAATGCATAGCTACTTTCATATGTATCTTCCTCCCACTTAAGGCGTGGATCTCTCAAGGAAGTGTCAACTAATGGGGAGGTTTCAAAATTGATCCTCGAAAAGTAGCTATTCTCCCTTACATAATTCCCAAAATTTCTTTCCATGGGAGATGCATCAATTGTAGATGGGTGTACATCATCCTCAATGGGGTAGATTGGGTGGCTAATTTCATCTCTTTCTTGTTGTCCTGCTCGCGAAGATTCTCCTAACAATTCAATCATTTCATCTTGCATTTTCTGTATTTCCATCTTCAAGGAGGAGAGGTAATTTCTATCAGGAGAGAAGTCAGGCTCAGGCTTATAGTACCTAGGAGTGTCTGCCCAACCATTATAATTATTTAGGGAGGGTGGGTTGGGTATTTCTATGGTGTGTGGGATATTGGGCAAAGCAAATCCCGCTCCTAGGTTCTGCTCACTGATTTGGGGCTTAATCAAGCCAATACTCCTATAATAGGAGTAAAATGGATCCTAATGATTGTCATTATGTCCATCAAAGGAGGGACCATCTCGATGTATGGGATCGAAGAGTGCAGAGTGGGTGTGAGGGTGTGGGCAAGATGTGAAAGGATGAAAATCCATGTGGTCCATTCTAACTCACACCTCAATCAGAATTTCCCAAGCAAAACACAATTCAAAAAGGACTTTTTAGGTCTTTCCCAATTTAGGCTTTTGATTTAAGTCAGATTGCAAGTGACAATACAATTTGTTCAATCAATTTACGCGCTTATTGTCGACCTACGGATCACCTAAAAAGACCTAGTTGGAGTTTAAGTGTTCTTCCCTAAATCTCAAATGGTAGAGCAACTCCAAAGATGGAAGATCGAGGGATGCAAGTAGGCCTAAGCCTTCCTTTGAAGCTGTGCTTTCACGGTTCTTCTCAACTACCCCCAAAAATCCGTGACAGAGTATCCCCCTCTTTGGAGTACAAAACCTTTGATATCAAGTTCTAAACACTTCAGAATCCAACGTTAGGAGGGCTCTTGTCCTAGTATTTCCAAACCTAAGGAGTGTATTAACGTGTGCCGTGGTGTAAGAGATATAAGTGTTCATACACCATAAAAGATTTTGAATTTTGAATCGCACGCCAAGTTTGAAAATCAAATCCTTGGTTTTTAAAATGTCCCTCCTTTAATTAGTCTTTTTTCCAGAAAATGTGACCACTTGTTAGATCTATTCAATACAGATTAGGTGGTCTTGAAATTAATCCAAAAGCATTTGCATGACAGGTAGAAATGCAAAGTTAGAAGTGCATACCTGATTCTAGCATTCTTCATGCAATATGCAAGGCAAGAATTAGATCTAGATGCTGCTCATTCAATCCTAAATGATTCGACCTAAGGGCAAGCAGCTTCTACCAGGTAGCACGTGTTTTTTTTTGTTTTAATTTTTTTTTAGCTACTTATGCACAAACAAATTAAAGGTAAACAATCCACAAAATAAATTAAAAACCTAAATCTAAAAAAAAGGGAATAGGCTCCCAAAAATTACCCAACACGGGCCTAAAACAAAATCGGGGAACAAACCCCTCAACTGTACCCCAGAACAAGGGTTTCAAACCAAATGTGCAATGAAAAATTAAGTCTAAAGTCTTAATTCTACTCTAATCAAATTAGCGACTAAATGTGCAGAGATGATCGTCGTGTCCTCGTCCTTCTCCTCCTAGTGATCTAGTTCATTGCAAGGTAGCTCGAATAATTTCTCCTCTGGCGACGTCAAGGGTCGCCTCTCACGATGGTTGGTGTGATTGCGAGTCGTAGAATGTGTGTTGCAGATCATTGCACTCGCATCAAAAAAAAAATCCAGACTTAAATATGATTCAAAATTTAAACCAATGTGAATGAATGAATGAATGCGATTTAATTAAGCCTGTTGCCTCTTTGGCAATGGCGCCATTTGATAAGACGGTTTTCACTTTCAAATAACGTGATTAAGATGATTTGTCGTTTTAGTAACAAAGTGGTGGAAAACCGCTTAACAAAACAATTACAATAAAAATTAACCACTCATAGAAGTGCGGGTCGTGTCCATAGGGAGACAATGATGCAATAAAATCTTGAATATTTTTTTTCTCGTATTCGTTCAATCAAGTGCGAAATCCATAGTCAAATCTGACATGAAATGCGACGAAAAGAAGATGCACAATAACTCGAAAATGTAAGGGTAGATGTGAAATTTTTCCTCACTGAATTATTCAATAAATATGTGATGAATCTATGTAATTTCCAATTGACATGCATTAGAGAAAATTTGAGCACATCTTAATCCAAAACCAATGTCAAAAGACGTGAATCACAAAAGCCACACAATTATAAGAAAGCTTGAGTATGAAGTCACAATTTCACCACAATAAAATAATCATAAATCAAAATTCATTTTCCTGGCAATGGCATGAAATGTAATTATTAATTAGAGTGAAAGCAGAGGATTCTACCTCTCTCCTCCTCGCAATCGGGAGAGAGGCTCATTCGAGGAGCTACTCCTACAAGAGGTCAGCTGAAGCGAGGCCTTTGCGGTGGTGGCAGTGGTGCATCGTGAGATGGCCGGAGCTGGCCTGCCGGAGGAAAGGAGTGGCGGCGGTGGAGGAGCCTGCTACTAATCGCGCTTGCTGCAGGCGCAAGGAAGGCAACACGCGCGGGTGCTGGAGGCGCTGCAAGCGCACGGAGGCATGGGTGCGTGGGCGCGCGGGCGCTCTGCAGGCCGCTTGGGCGTGCGTGGGCATGTTGGTGGCGTCGGCTGCAAGTGCTACAGGGAGGCACTGGAGAGTGGGCGCGGGGGTGCTGGAGTGTTCTGAGCGGGGGCGCTGAGGGCGAAGGAGCGTGGGTGCATGGAGGCGCGGCTCTGTAGGCCACAAGGGATGCACGGGCATGGGTGCTGGAGCGCGGGCGTGAAGGCGCATGGTGGGTTGCAGGTGCTACTGGAGGTTCTGGTGGAGGCGAGGAGGCGTGGGCATGGTCTGATGGAGTGAGGGGGGTGCTGGGGGGTTGCAGGCATTGCTGGAGGGCGCTCTACATGCTGCAAGGGCGCGCGGGCGTGGTGAAGGTGAAGGCGCAGTGAGCAGTTGGCGTGCGAGCGAGCAGATTGCGCATGGTGAGCAGAACCTGATGGCTGGAAATGAAGTGAGGGCGCGTGGTGGTGTCTGATGGAGTGGTGGCAGATGGCACGTGCACTGAAGGTGGGTACGCTAGAGGTAGGTACGCAAAGGCTGGCGTGAGTTGATGGCAGAGGTGAGGAGTTGCAGAGACTCTTTGGCGGTGTGGGCTGTCACCCCACATGCCCACGGTGGTGAGTCATTCTGCTGCGGTGAGGCCGGTGGTATGGAATGGAAGAGGAGCAAGGTCCTCTAAGCACAGTGAGGGACAAAGGGTGGTGGCCTCCTCTTAACGACAGCTCTCCCTTCTCCTTTTGTAGCCACGGCCACACTGATTTCAAATTCAAAATGCCGTAGCATGAATGTGATGCGCAGGAGGAGGTAGAGCCAGAGGAGTTACTTGTGCAAGGAGAAAAGGAATAAAAGAATAAAATAATTAGCGTTATTTATACATAACACCTTAACTTCTATGTTAATTAAAATAGTGCATCTAATTAATTAACTAATTACATGTATGCAACCCTAGGTTAATTCTAAATGCATGAATTATGTACTTAAGCTAAAAATATGAATTAATTTATTTACATCATAATGTATGCTACCTAAATGTTAAAATTAATTTAATGTCTAGACATTTAGATACTTAAATAGCCTACAAATATGGGCTAATCAGTAAGGACTCGAGAAACAGGTTCACATTTTAGTGGATACCCAGGTCAATTAAGCTCGTAGACTTGAAGAGTCTAAGTGTTCAAATTCTACGGTATTATTTCCTAAAGTTGAAAACTTCTAACACCTAAGTTCTCTTTTCCTAATTCTTTAATTTTTTTATATTTTTGTAATTTTAAATTTTAAAAAAATAAATGGAAAATAAATGGAAAAATTTCTACGAAGTTGACAAAATCATTCGGAAATGAATATATATCCACCCCACCATGGCTAACTAATACAATGTCCTCATTGTGAATAAAGGCATGAAAAAAGGGCGCAAAGAAGATAACACCTGAATTCTGTGATGATCTTAGTCAGCTCTGAGTAAAAACAGACTATACAATGTACTGAGTTTAGTACCTTTAGCTAGGCACAGTCCGCAAATAGAAAGAAGAAATTAAGGACTCAAAATTGGCAGGTCAAAATCAGAATAAGAAGATTAACCTTTGGACCCACCGAAGTGTGTTTACAACGGTGGACTAGATTATGATGCAAACCCATCCCCTATGGTCACGTGATTTTAAGATTGAGAGTTACCCATAATCGAATATCTTTCTGCTTGTGGGCCTGGGTTCTGGTATGTGATTTAGAGGCTTTTATTTACATGAGATCAATGTTTTAAATCGTTACGTTGCAGTATAGTCGAAATCTTACGAAAAATAGATAAAATTTATACTCGAAAAGTTCGAGGTCATTCGCTAGGAGCAAGTAGGAATTCGATTCGCAAGATTGCAATTTTAACCAACAAAGATAAGAAATTATAATCAAGAATTGACTTAGAATAATGTAGCAATGATATCAAGTGTCAAACTGCAAAAAGAATGGAGTAAAATGGTGATTTGAATCACCAATTACTCCCTACAATAATAGCAAGTGGAACTCAATAACTATGTAGAAATAAACGCAAGTCAATCGTCTGATGGTAGGATCATACGTCATAAACTTTTGATTCTACAGTGCTCTGCTTTTTCTTTCTCTGATTGCAGACTCTTCTTCTCTTCTTCTTTCTTTGCTCTTTTCCTTCTCTTCCTCTTCTTTCATGGTCCAGACCTTCTTCCTTCTCCTTCCTTTCTTCTCTTCTCTTCTTTACGCAGAGGGGGAAGGTCTTCAGATTTGGCTAAGTGTTAGCCAATTTCTCCAGAGAGCAAAACCCCCTAACCCCTACGTGCTCTCTTCTCTTTCTCTCCTTGGGTCACGCTCTCCCAGAGCCTTCCACAGTACCGGGTATACGGCTAATCAGACCTAGAGCGCACCTGGGTCCAGGCTCACCGGCAGTGGGTGGTGAGCGAGGAGTGGATAGCGTAGGAAGGTAGTCGGGTCTGCACCAGGTCCGCAGGGGCAATGTCATAAACGAGGAGCGTAAGGGGTGTGAAGGACCCCACCCTTTGTGTCTGAGGCGATAAGCCCCAGGCACAGATTCAATTTATCTAGCTTCACTCGCTCCTAATCCCACGATGTGGGACTTTCTTTAGTCCCCTTCTTCACGTGCACTGCCGCTGATGCCTTCGTCCAATTCGCATGCAAGGAGCAGTCAACGACTCCAATTGACCGGGCGAGCGTGTTCCTGGACCAAATCCACTTCGTCTAGGCTCATGACCTGGAGCTATCGACTGGGAAGAAAGCTTTGAGATTGGTCGAAGCTTTGGCGTTAATGGCGCTTTGACCTGAGACCTGAAAAGGATGAATACGATCTTTCGACCTCGTCAGACAAGCTCAAAAGGTTTGTCGGAGCATGGTAGATGTGGCGGAAGTGGTTTCGTGGTGTGGTGTGGTCTCTGTGTGTGGGGCGAAGTCAGAGCGGTGCTGTGATAGTGGGTGTGTTCGAGGTGGGGTTTGGGCAAGTAATCCCCTCAATTTCTTGAGGGGTTTTACTCACGTGGATACGACGGAGGCGTGGGAGGTGGTAGCAGCTCATTTGGGTGTGTGTGGTGGCTGCTAGGGCTCGCCAGAGGTATGCCGGCGAGATGGAAGATGGACTCGCGGACAGTTGTGCAGGGGTTGAAGCGGAGTGTTGGAGTTGCTGTTGTGATGAGGAGAAGCTGAGGAGTCGTTTGAGAGAGGTAGCGGACGACAAGGAGCGGAGATGGCACCAGAGAAGGAAGGAGCTCCGGTAGGTAGGAAATGGCGAGGATGACGGTGAAAGGGGCGTCGGCGGGTATGGCTCGACGCGGAAGAAGATGAGGAAGATAGCTCCATCACCGGTATTGCGAACAGATGAGGAATAGAGATGGAGGAAGTCACCGGACGCCGAGGAGCACTTCGGCCAAGAAAGAGGAGAGGAATTGGAGGTGTTCAAGGCCGAATTCGAGTGTGGCCCGAACGTTTTACCCTGGGGATTCTTATATAGGCCGTTAGAGCTTTGGAAGCAAGCTTCCCAAGCTTAGAAGTTCACTAGAGTTGGAAACCCAATTTTCAAATGATTTGCATGGCATTTTGGGCAAATCTTAGAGCCCAAGATGTAGCTCAAATGGAAGGCAACTTCATCAAGAATCTAAGTATCTATTTTGGGATTGATTAATTGAGAATCGAGTAAGAAATCCTTGCTCGATCTCAACGGTGAAACTCAGGGTTGCCTTTAATGGTGCCAAGGACCTATGTGAAAAAATGATGAGAAAGGGAGGGGCCTTTTTGTAAGAATTTTGAAAGTTAGTGGCATATGTGTGATCAGACAGAACCAAGTTGCAAACTAGGTCAAGACAATCTCAGATTGGGCCCAAATTTTAGTATAAACCTAATTTGGACCTAAGGAATCCAATGGTGAAGTTGGATTTTGGTTTTGATCATGTTTGAATAGGTAATTTATGCAAGAACCCAAATTAGGGCAAATGTCAGTTTGAGACTCTATTTTGGGTTAGGATGGGTTTTGATGGTCAAATTGAAGGTAACAAACCCTAGAGAATATTTTTATATGAATTTTAGAGGGTTTAAGTGAATTTTATCCTGATCAGGGCCTCAGTTAATTAAGCGGGTCTTTTTTTAGTGTTTTAGAAGTCATTTAATTCTCAAAACACGCGAAAACCCTTTTCTATCTGTCTTAACCCACTTATTAGCCTTTTAGGACCATTTGACCCTTAATTACCTCCTGGGAAAACTTGTGGTTGTACTGTATTCATGATATAATGGTAAAAATGCAGTTTTAACCCTAGTTTCTTGTCTTTCTCTCAGAATGATTATGCAATGAATTACAGTCCTCTAGCAGTTATGTAGGAGAATTTAATGACCTAATCAAATCAAATTAAGCTAGTTATGGCTTATGATGGTGTTCTCATCATGCCCCCATGCCTAGCTTTTGCTAGTTGCTTAGCAAAATCTCAAGGAATTTAACTCAAATTCTAGACCACATGCCTTTTTATGCTCAAATGTATGCTTTCTTTTGTAGATTAGGTCAGAATGTTGATAATAGGCCTAGAGGTACTCAAGTACCAACCATGATCCAGACCTAACCAGCTCTTGCCTCAGTTTGCCGTGAAGGTTTCTAAGGCCCATAGGAACTAACTTAAGATTCATTGAACTCCGCAGTTAAAGCACCCGTGCTTGTAACATGTTTTAGCCCAGGTTCAGTTTGCAGTGCATTTTTGTGAGAGAGAGAAAGAATAATTTTTCTTTGTTTTTGGAGAGTTTTCTCTCTCTTTTCTTTTTATTTCGCAGTGCTTCGAATTGGTTTTACAACACGGTCTGTATTGGATTCCTAGTTCCACCATCAATCCTCACAGGGTCCCTAGCAATCGATGCTTTGTGATAACACCGCCCATGGCAACCCCCAGAACCCTGGCTTTCGAGATTTCGGGATAATCCCGCCCATGGCGTTCTGTAGCTAAATCCAGACCCTGGCAATTGACATTTCGTGATAATGCCGCCCATGGCATCTGAACCAGTACAAGGTGCTTACATGCTCCCAGTAGGATATTTAGATATCCTAAGAGACAACACTGAGGAGATGGTATGTTATTACGTATCTTTGAGGGGAATTTTCGGCCTCTTCGCTCCAGGAACTCTTCCAAATCGACTTGTGTTGATCAGCCGCTCCTAATCTAGGTAGCCTTTTCAGAACAGACTTAACGCATTTGCGTGATTTTGATAAATAAGTGCACTGAATCAGACTGTGTGTGGATTAGGGTGCTTAGGTTACCGAGTTCCACAAACTAGAGGATAGTTAATCAGGCCGAATAAGCCTTAAGCCTTAGACCTAATACTTAAACTTCGCATTTTCCCCAACCTCTTAAGGATTATCTAGATCTTAACAAATACTTGAATTTTTAAGCCTAAAATCACAGCACAAGAGGCCTATGCTCAGCGTTCATACTAATATCTTTTTGTCTCTTAGCACTTTTTATTTTTCATTTTCTTTCTTTTTGATTTGGTTTAGAACTAAGTCGATTCCTTGATCATTTACTAATGACTTCTCTTTCTTTTTCTTTTCAAATTGTGCTCCTTTTTGGCATTTATGTCACCTCCCCTTTTCCTCCTCAAAGATGATATGCAATTGATTCACTCAAAATTTCCTCTTTTCTCCATTTTTTTTCTCTTTTTTAGTTTATTATTATTATTATTATTTGGTTTTTGGAATATGTAATTTTTTTTATGAAACCCTTTCTTGTGAAGTGATTCGCATAACGTTTTGCACTTTAATACCCCCCATGCCTATGATTTGCAATGTCATTTAAATTAGGTGGGTTCGAATTTAGCTTAGAATGACATTAGAACAGGTTTTGGGTGGGTGGACGGGTCAGGGTGACTGTTGCGGACAATTTCAAGCTTGGGTACGGGTACCAGAGGTGGAGTCGGCTGTTCTAATGGACGAGTCCTAAAGTGCAATATGAGTTCAGCATAAGGTGTGTCAAGAAGGGTTTCAGGTTTTTCAAAAAGATGACAGGTTGCCTCCCATTAAGCGTTGAGTTTAACGCCATCAGTCAAGCGTAATGAGCTCAAGGAGAATGGTGATCAAAAGATACCTTAGCCAAGTTTGTATCGGTGAGTTCAATGAATGGCTTAAGTCGTTGGGCATTCACGATAAAGGGTTCAGAATCAAGGCTAGGTTGGCTAATTTCAACGGCTCCATTTCCAAAAATCCGTCTGATAAGATATGGTCCAATCATTTTGATCTGAGTTTTCCTGGGAACAGTTTGAGTTTGGCATCAAAGAGTAGGACTTTCTAACCAGGGTGAAAAATCTTTCTGGATATGTGCTTGTCGTGAAAGGCCTTAACCTGCTCTTTGTAAATTCACAAGTTCTCATATGCATTATTGCGTAATTCATCGATCTCGCTCATTTGAAGCTTTCTGTGGGTTCCTGCCTTAGAAAGATCTAGATGACACTTCCGTACAGCCCAATAGGCTTTGTGCTCCAACTCGACGGGGAGGTGACATGTCCTCCCGTACACTAATCTGAAAGGAGACATGCCCAATTGGGTCTTATGAGTAGTCCTATAGGCCCACAGGGCTTCCTGAATTCGGGATGACCAATCTTTCCTATCAGGTCATACAGTGACCTGAAGGATTTTCTTGATCTCCCAATTTGATAGCTCAGCTAGACCGTTGGTTTAGGGGTAATAAGGAGTAGAGATTCGGTGTGACACCTCGTATTTGGTCATCAGTGATCTGAACTGAGCATTCGTGAAATGGGTCCCTCCATCAGAGATAATGGCATGTGGAATCCCAAATCGAGAAAAGCTATTTTGATAAATGAATTTGATTACCACCTTATGATCATTGGTTCAGGTCAGAATGGCTTCGATCCATTTGGACCCGTAGTCAACACTGAGAAGAATGTATTCAAAGCCGTCCGAAATAGGGAAGGGTCCCATGATGTCAAAGATAAGAAATTATAATCAAGAATTGACTCAGAATAATATAGCAATGATATCAAGTGTCAAACTACAAAAAGAATGGAGTAAAATGGTGATTTGAATCACCAATTACTCCCTACAATAATAGCAAGTGGAACTCAATAACTATGTAGAAATAAACTCAAGTTAGCCGTCTGATGGTAGGATCAGATGTCTTAAACGTCTGATTCTACAGTGCTCTGCTTCTTCTTCTTTCTCTGATTGCAGGCTCTTCTTCTCTTCTTCTTTCTCTGCTCTTTTCCTTCTCTTCCTCTTCTTTCACGATCCAGGCCTTCTTCCTTCTCCTTCCTTTCTTCTCTTCTCTTCTTTATGCAGAAGGGGAAAGGGTCTTCAGATTTGGCTAAGTGTTAGCCAATTTCTCCAGAGAGCAAAACCCTTAACCCCCGCATGCTCTCTTCTCTTTCTCTCTTTGGGTCACGCTCTCCCAGAGCCTTCCAAAATACCGGGTATACGGGTAATCGTACCTAAAGTGCACCCGGGTCCAGGCTCACCGGTAGTGGGTGGTGAGCAATGAGTGGATAGTGTAGGTGGGTAGTCGGGTCTGCACCAAGTCCGTAGGGGCAATGTCATAGACGAGGAGCATGAGGGGTGTGAGGGACCTCACCCCTTGTGTCTGAGGCGATAAGCCCCAGGCATAGATTCAATTTATCTAGCTTCACTTGGTCCTAATACCACAATGTGGGACTTTCTTCAGTCCCCTTCTTTGCATGTGCTGTCGCTGATGCCTTCATCCAATTCACGTGCAAGGAGCAGTCAATGGCTCCAACTGACCGGGCGAGCGTGTTCCTGGACCAAATCCACTTCGTCTGGGCTCATGACCTGGAGTTATCGGCTGGGAAGCAAGCTTTGAGCTTGCTCGAAGCTTTGGCGTTAATGGTGCTATGACCTGAGACCTGAAAAAGATGAATACGGTCTTTCAACCTTGTTAGACAAGCTCAAAAGGTCCGTCGGAGCATGGCGGACATGGCGGAAGTGGTTTCATGGTGTGGCGTGGTCTCTGTGTGTGGGGCGAAATCAGAGCAGTGCTATGACAGTGGGTGTGTTCGGGGTAGGGTTTGGGCAAGTAATCCCCTCAATTTATTGAGGGGTTTTACTCGCATGGATACGACGAAGGTGTGGGAGGTGGTAGCAGCTCATTTAGGTGTGTGTGGTGGCTGCTATGGTTCGCCGGAGGTATGCCGACGAGATGGAAGATGGAGTCCCGGACGGCTGTGCGGGAGTTGAAGTGGAGTGTTGGAGTTGCTGTTGTGATGAGGAGAAGCTGAGGAGTCATTTGAGAGAGGTAGCAGACGATGGGGAGCGGAGATGGCACCGAAGAAGGAAGGAGCTCTGGTAGGTAGGAAATTGCGAGGAAGACGATGAAAGGGGCGTCGACGGGTTCGGCTTGATGCGGAAGAAGATGAGGAAGATAGCTCTATCGCCGGTATTGCAAATGGATGAGGAATAGAGATGGAGGAAGTCGCTGGACATCGAGGAGCACTTTGGCCAAGAAAGAGGAGAGGAATTGGAGGTGTTCAAGGTTGAATTCGAGCATAGGCCGAATGGATTGCCCTGGGGAAGCTTATATAGGTCGTTAGAGGGTGATTAGAGCTTGGGAAGCAAGCTTCCCAAGCTTAGAAGGTTGCCGGAGTTGGAAACCCAATTTTCAAATGATTCGCATGGCATTTGGGCAAGTCTTGGAGCCCAAGATGTGGCTCAAATGGAAGGCAACTTCGTCATGAATCAGAGTATTTATTTTGGGATTGATTGATTGAGAATCGAGTGAGAAATCCTCGCTCGATCTCAATGGTGAAGCTCAGGGTTGCCTTTAATGGTGTCAGGGACCTATCTGCAAAAATTATGACAAAGTTAGGGGCCTTTTTGTAAGGATTTTGAAAGTTAACGTCATATGTGTGATCAGACAGGACTAAGTTGCAAACTAGGTGAAGACAATCTTAGATTGGGTCCAAATTTTAGTATAAACCTAATTCGGACCTAAGGAATCCAATGGTCAAGTTGGATTTTGGTTTTGACCATGTTTGACTGGGTAGTTTATGTGAAAACCTAAATTAGGGCAAATGTCAGTCAGAGACTCTATTTTAGGTCAAGATGGGTTCTGATGGTAAAATTGAAGATACTAAATCCTAGAGAATATTTTTCTATGAATTTTAGAGGGTTTAGGTGAATTTTATCCTAACCATAACCTCAGTTAATTAAGCGGGTCTATTTTTAGGATTTTAGAAGTCATTTAATTCTCAAAACACGCGAAAACCCTTTTTTGTCTGTCTTAACCCACTTGTTAGGATTTTAGGACCATTTGACCCTTATTTACCCCCTGGGAAAACCCGTGATTGTACTGCATTCATGATATGATGGTAAAATTGTAGTTTTAACCCTGGTTTCTTATCTTTCTCTCAGAATGATTATGCAATGAAATAGCCCTTTGGCGGTTATGTAGGAGCATTTAATGACCTAATTAAATCAAATTGAGCTAGTTATGGCTCATGATGGTGTTCCCATAAGAGGCATGTAACCTAAGTCTATAATTTTGGACGAAAGTTAGGTCCACACCAATGGATGTGTTTGTCCACTTATTATTCAACTCCACATGATAATCCAGTGTTCTACACTTGGGTTTCATGTCCTTAGAATCACAATTGTCATAAGGGTCATGGTAAAAAGTTGGTGATTAAAGAAATATAGGAATCCTAAGATCCAAATTGTTATCTTCCCTGGAATTATCTTCCCAAATTTTCATTTCTAGGGTCCTGTCCTTCAACCTTGAAGTTTATGTTTCTAGAACCTCTAGAGTGTTAATTACCCCATTTGAGATGTCCAAGTCCAAAAATTGTGGTTGCATCGAAATTGACCTAAACTCAGTGATTTCAAAAATAGGATCTTCATTATGCTCTTCGTGGTATGGTTGAGGAGTGGAGTTACTGATTAAATTATCCATAATTTCAAGAATTGTATCCTTCACGTTAGCCCCAATTGAATCACAATTCTTAACTAGAGGGTCGTCAACTAATTCATCAAGTTCCTCAGGCCCATCCGTCTCACTAAGATTCTCCTCAAACTTGATTAGTTCTAGTGAGACTTCTTCACTTATGGATCCTTCACCCTCAGCATCAAAAAATTCTTGATCCTCATAAATATATGTCTCATGATCATATATTCTTCCTTGGTCCTCAGAGACATATTTTTCTTCATTCCAATGGTTGGGGATCTCGGGTGAAGAAATCAGTTTATCTTTAATTGGTTGCTCAACCTTGTCCACCAAGGTCTCATGAAACATGTCCCTTATAGGTTCTTGAAAGGGTTCAGGCATTGGTTCAACCGGAGGAGGTTCATCCTGAGTATCATCCCAAGATTGGACTAGAGCAACCATAAATTTCATCCTCAATCTTGATAACCTCCCAGGTAACACCTCACTCGAGTCCTTATCCTTTAACTCTTGGAGCCAATCTAATAAGGAACTGTTAAGATTATCAATCATTTTAATTAGGGGCTTCAAAGCTTTATTATAAGGTGTTGGCTAAGTTTCTAAAGATTATATGGTTGTCCTTAAGTTATCCAACACCCTATCTTGGACCTGAGTCACCTAGGTTGAATGGTTCAGCTCAGGATTGGGTAGGTTTGGGTTCATTCCATGAAGGTAAAGATATTGAGGTTCTTGGGGTCCTCCCTGATAATAGGTCATTGTAGGTTGTTCATCAAGGGGTAGTGACCTATATACAGTGTATTCTTGGGGAGGGGTTGCAATCAATATATCCTTCTTGATCATAGATCATACTAGGTTGTTCATGAGAGGGCGAAGATCTATATTCAGTGTAGCTATGAGAAGTATAATAATCAAAATCTTTATGTCTAGGGTCAAACTTTGGGCATTGAGGTCCTGGATTATATCCCCATTCAAGATTATCCCAATCAATGGATGGGTGGGTACAGGTTGGGTTGGGATAGTGATCATGTTTAGGATAAGGTGTGTTTAGAGAGTAGGAGTGAAAGTGTGTGTGTGTGAAGCGAAAGAATACATGGAAATGCAGGAGGGAAAATAGGTAAGAGAAAGGTGCCCTGCAATACAAACAATTCAAACTTGTCCTTAAGCAGGTAGCCTAAAGAGCTATAGACTCCTAGAACCCATCTTAAGATTACAAATGATTTGGATCCAACCAGTTAGAGGGAGGAATTGGGGAGAATGTTCTTCCTTTGGCACGTGCTTCTAGTTCCTTTGATATCCCCAACTACTGTCATTTGACAGTACTCCCCTAGCTAGAGATCAGATGGACCAGTAGAAGTCAATTAATCGAAAATAATCTCAATTTGAGCCCAAAAGAACAATTCAATTCTTAAGGCCAATGTTTACTCAATTTTAATTAAGCTTGGGATTGAATGTGCTCTGGAAGGTGATGGGCCCTTTAGAAATGGGTTGTGCCCTTAGAATTCAGTTAATTCGTGTGTGTGTGCACAACCAGGGTTTTCAAATAAGGTTATTTAGTGATGTGTCTTTTAGGGTTTAACCTTGTTTAGTAGCTTTTAGGGTTCAATTCCTGGGTATATTCAATCAAGATTTCGTGAGGCACATCAGGTTTTGAAATCACTGGTATAAATGTATTCCTTTAAAAATAAAAAATAATGTGGAGTGCCTAATTCAACCCTAAAAATTGAATCCTACAGAGCAAGCTACTGAATTAATCAATTTAAGATAAAGTGGTGTGGCCCAAACAAATCAAGCAATTGGCCTTTTCTCACCACTGGTTAAGACGCACATAAATGATTAACCTATTCTAATTTCTACTCAATTATATGTGTGTTTAAAGTGTATTGGTTCCACAGGTTAGAATTTCAGTTGAGTAATAAGATTAGAGAGGTCGTGCACCTCAAGTGAGAATTGTGGATGTTTAAAGTGTGTAAATTTCAGTTCAAATCCCACAATCAGAGAAAAAATATTTTTTTGTATTTTTTTTATATATGGTAGGTGAGGTGAGTGGAGGTGACAAATAAACACTGAAATCTCTCTTAGGGTTTATAAAAGTTCTTAGGTTGATTTGGGTTTGAGTTATTTATTATGACAAGGTGAAATCTAATGGGTGTAAAGGGGGTAGACTTACAAAACCTCTACCATTACTTTACTCCAATCTTACTACTTTGGCTCATCTCAAAGGAGTACCTGCAATCACAGTAAGAACAGAGAGAAGTGAAATCAAAGTTAAGTAAGTGCAGGCAAATGCAAAAAAATCAAATTCCATTGCCTTCGTGTTTGATATAATTAGAATATCAGGTCAACACTAAGCTAGATAAAGAAACTCATTAAAGAGAGAGAGAGAATTTGATATTATAAATAACCAGAATTTATTATAGCTAAAAATAAAGATAATATAATAAAAGAGAGAGGGGGTGAGAAGAATCTTCAGAAATGGCTATCTAGCGAGACGACGGCGCTTGGCGGTGGCTGGACGAAGGTGGTGCGGAGTAGGACGACGAGGATGGGATATAGGAGGAAATCAGGTAGAGGAATGGCTAGCTAAGATAATAGGACTTTGGGATGAGGAGATAGGGGTTTCTAACCTAAGTGAATGGAGATGAGGAGGTGGTGGTGATCTTCTACCTAAATGGGGGTGAGAGGACAACCCTAAGTAACTGTTGGAAGGTGAGTAGGGTCATTTAATTAGGTGATATTAATGTCGAAATGTCTATAATGGGAGTGATTACCTACAGGCGAATCTACACCAGTTTATTGAAATTTATTAACCTAGACTAAATCAAATTTTAATCTTGTCAGTTTTAGGCCTAGGGTTGAACACAGGGAGGCAATTTTGGATTAGTCGATTTCTACGTGATTCCTAGAAAAGCATCAATTCCTTTTGCTTATTACATTCTTGGTTTTTCTTAATTTAGGATTTTTGGATAATCTTATCCTTGAGGTACACCCTCAAAATTGGTCCTTGGCTACACTCCAAAATAATCAGAAATGGTCTCGCCACATGCGAGACCGTGTACCTACAGGTCAAGAATTATCTTTTCTATTTTATATTTTTTGGTCTTTACTTAATCAACAAAATAAAAGAGAATGATAAAATAAAGAAAAGAAAATGCGGAATTGAAATGCGAAAAGGAAATGAATGGAAATACTTAGCTTATTTATATGTATGTATATATATATATTTTGAAAATTATATGTATGTATATATATAAGATATAGATATATATATAACTGTATAGTATATAATGGGGGGAATATTGAATCAAAGATTCAATGGATGAAGCATGTATTAGTGTGACCACCGTCTAAGGAGATGGGATCAACTATAACAAAGCGTCACGTGCGGGTGTGGAGCGGATGTATGGGAGTGTGTGTAGAATGGCTTAATTTACGCCTAAATCACAAGTGCATACAAAATTGGTGCGTACCCATTCGGGATAAAATGCGCGGAAATGGAAATGTGTGTGGGGATGGTGAATGGACTATGTATATGTGTATGTGTGGGAGAAATGTATATGTGTACCTATATATACCTATATATATGCATATGTATATATATATATATATGTATGTATGTATGTATGTATGTATGTATCTATGTATAAATGTTAGTATATATGTATATATATGTGTGTGTGCATGCGTGTGTGAATATATATAAATGTATGCATGTATATGTGCGTGTGTATATATATGTGTACGTGGGTGTGTGACTGTCTATGAATGGATGTGTATGGGTGTGTGAGCGTATGTACAAGTATGTGTATGTATAGGTGTATGTGTGTCTGTGTGTGTAAGAGTGTGAGTGTGCGCAAGCGCTGAGTGGGGTGAGAGGCACAGGCACCAACTAGAGCCGGTCATGGGGTGGAGAGAGATGACGCGGGTGACTAGCAAAGTGAGGAATGGCCGGTCACTAGCACACGTGAGAGAAAGGGAGAGTGCGAGGCAAAATCGCACCAGCTAAGGAAATTTTCCACCAGCTGGGTTTCTCACCAAGTTGGTAGAAAGTGGAGAGAGAAGGCATAGGTGCGAGTGGCTGAGATCAGCTGGTGCACGTGGAATTGGGCGTGCACGGGTGATGCCACTAGCAAAGTGAGAAGTGGCCAGTGGCTACCATAAAAAAATGAATCGCGATAGTGTGTGAACTGTGGCTATAGTGTGAAATAGAGGAAACGAAGAACAAAGCTTCTTAACTACATCAATGGTGATGGAAATTTGATGAAACAAAAGCAAAAATAAAAAGGAAAAGAAGAGAACCACCACGCCCACTTGCTCACGAGGGAGCTAGGCAATGGTGGAGCTCACCGTGGTGTTTGAGACCACGAGGAGCTTCTCCTGCACACAGCGTGCCTCTTCTCAACTGGTGAGAAGAGGGGCTACGTATGGAGAGGAAGAGAGGGAGAGGAGAGTAAAGGTGAATGGTCGGTTGGGTGGCTGTGTATGTGTGTGTGTACGATTGTGGAGGGGAGGGGAAATGGGATTGCTGCTGGTGAAGGTGGAGTGGTGGCCGACAACCGTGCATGTAGGGGGTGGGGAGTGTTATCTAGGTGAGGGGGGTGTGGAGTGGTGATGAGGCAAGCCTTTAGGGAAATGGGATATTTTGGATAATTTATGGGTAGGCACTTAGGGTGTTAGATAATTAATATAGGTTGTGTAGGGAGGTGTTATGTTAGGTTGCATTAGGTGATAAAAATGAAGGAAATGGAGGCTCATCTCTCTCTCTATTTTCCTCTCGTAAAATGCATGAATATCTACCTAATCTAAATGTTTAAAGATAGGAAATAGCATAAGAGGCATATTTAATGGCATGAATTGCTGGCAATTAGTAACCTTATGAAGGGGTGAGATGTGGGATGAATCTAGGCGGGGATAAGGAATTCTACACTAATAGGGTACCTAAAGGGCTTGAAAGTAGAGCCTTGGGAGCTTTGGTAGGCTTCTTAGGCTCTAGAATAGGTGGGGTAACCATAGGTAGAGATGCTTGATAGAGGGAAGGGTGAAAGGATTTTTATAGGTGGAGAAATGGACTAGGATATAGACACATATATTTAGGTTAAAATGCCTAATCATGCATGTTCCTAGGCTTAGATTTGCATTTTATGATATAAATATTGCATAGCATGCATCATCTTGCATTTAGAGTACTTGTATATATTTTAGGTTAATTAGGTCCTTTTTATGGTCAGAAGAGAAGAAGATTTATTTTAGGGCTTGGGATGGACGATCAGACCATACGGATCTGATTAGGACGACGATCGGAGTCAAATGCCTCCGAAATCGTCTGGATCGGAGTCCCGTAGCATCATATGAAGTCTGAGGAAGATCAACGGCCAAGGGGGCAATGCGACATCCATATAAACTTCGGATGAAAAATCCGACCATGCAGATAGATCCAGAGCAACGATTGCAGTCTGGCAACGTAAGAATCATCTCGATTTGAGCACCATGGCACCCTCTGCAACAGACAGAGGATGGACGGCCCAGATGGCACCATGTGGCACCATCCAGGCTGCCCAACATCGGTCGGTAGTAACTGAAGGCATCCACTCTTCATCTGCAACCCCCACTCCTAGCAGTTGGATCTTGATCCAACGGCTGAGAGGCCTTCGCACCGCTCTCCTCTTCGCAATGCAAAGGAGGGCTTAGCGCAGTGGCTAAGCATCCTACACAAATCAAAGGGGCACGGGTTCGAGTCTCGCTGATCCCTCCTCGTCACTGCAATTGAAATTTAGCCGTTAGATCTCCATCGAGCACCTTGAGGTTTCCACGCGGAGCAATCCTGTGGGCTAGATATGCACACGCGTGCGATCACGTGAAATCACACTCACGATTATACGCGGTGCGAACTTAAGACGTCCATTGGCGTTGTCAGCCGTCTGATGCTAATCCAGCAGTGTGCGCACGCCTCTCTTCAATGCCAGCGATGTGCATTGTCAAAGGGCGTGATCAGTGAGCGTAGCTAAGCCCTCCGATCTTGATCCAACGGCCACGCCTCCTCCAGCAGATTCCAGCGGGGATAGAGCACGAGCGCCAGTGAGCTTTAGTAACGTTTGGGGGATTGGCTGGCGTGGATCTGCAGCGACGCTTTTGATGTCACTAAATGCCCTCTACACGAGTTGCATTCTTCCCTTCACTATAAAAGGACCCCTACACCTCCCCTTCTTCATCTCTTCCTTCATCTCACCACCTCCAAGGCTCTAGAGAGAGCTTGTCCCAAGCCCGGGATGTTCCTCTAGAGTAGAAAATCAAATAGTTTTCCCTCCCCTCATCTCCATTCGTGGAGTATCCCGTGGCCGTCCTCTCATTGCCCTTTAGGAAGAAGATCCTCGCCGTGATGCCATCCTACCCCATCCTCTGTCCTCCAGCCATGTCCCCGTTCATTTTGCTCCTCACCACCTTCCTCCAGGAAACGTCAGAGCGAGTCATCCTCTGAGCAACCGTCGATGGGGATTTTCTCATCTCCATCTATCTTTATTACTTTCTAGTGTAGTTTTTCCCGCTTTCTTAGTTGTAGAAAACATTGGATTCAGAAATATATGTGATTCTCTCTCTCTCTCTGTTATATTTTTTGCAAGTAGATAAAGTTTCCATCTACCTAATATCTTGTTTGATAAAATTATCAAAAAAATTAGAAAAGATAAAAATGACAAAAAAAACAAATAAAAGAGAAACGCGGATTTTCAAAACCAAATGTTCGCCTCCCCGTGTTTGACCCGGGACTCACTTTTCGAGTTTTGGTTATAAATTTTATTTGATAGACGTGTTTTGTGAGCTACGACAACGAGTCCTCCAAACCCTAATTTTAATTCGTGAAACACGCCCTAATCAGACCATTCTTATCCTTGTGTGCATGGGAAGAGGCTCAATTTGTGCCCAAAGGACATGTAGCACACCTCACGCACGCACGCGTTGAGCGAGGATGTGAGATCAATAACTATCACGCGCGGGGCCATTCTTGGTCGTTTGATCCTCATCTGATGGTTTAGAGGGAGTGACATTTGCACCTCACAATCACACCTGTCGTACGCTTAGATCATTTGGCCACACGATGTGGATCGTTCCCCTATCTCACGATCTCCATCACATGGTTAGATCAAAGCATGGGAGAGATGAAGAGTAATCGCGCATTGCGATTCGATCAAGCGTTGTGCATTTATGAGCACGACCCCTCAGCCACTATACTATCATCACTCGAGCCACACATGGACCGTAGGATCATGATCAGAAGATCAAAGGCGCTTAATCACCACACCTTGAAATCACGCGGATTGCATGCTCTGTGCCGATACGATGGTGACGTGGCACAATACACTATGTCAATCCTCAATCCAATGGTTGAATTGAAGTGGGCGCATGCTGAGGGATGAGGGCCGATCACGGATCGAATGCACGACGGCCTTTTAGAATGAGAGGTTGCTATCGTTGCGCTAAGGTTGATAAGGGGTGATCTCAACCTTTAGATGATGATCTAACGATTTTTCTCACACAATGGAGTGCCTTTGAGAGTTAAGCAGTGGATAGTGGATGACGTTGTGCTATCATGGCCATTGGATGGAGATCCAACGGTTATGATCGACTGTGCGATAGACCAGTGGGTAGCAGGCAATCGTAGCAAGTCCTAGTGGTGCCACCTGGTGATGGTAACACCATCATTCATCATAACTAATTTAATTTAGTCGGAATTAAGAGATAAATGCTTCTAAATGATTGCCTGAGGACCATATTCTACTCTGATCTATTTTGAGAAGAAGACAAGAAAACATGGTTAATTCTATTATTTTAACAGCACAATACAAATGTAGATTAGCCCTGGGGTTAATCAAGGGTTAATTAAAGGTCAAATGAACATAAGAGACCAAGAAGTGGGCTCACACTGACATATCAGAGTTTCACGCATTTCGAGAACCAAAATAAGACTAAAAACCCTAATTATCAGCACCACTTAAATTGAAAATGTTATGGTTAGGATAAAATTAATCTAAACCTCCTAAAATTCATATAAAAATATTCTGAGAGGTTTGGTACCTTTGGTTTAATCATTTGAACCCATTTTAACCTAGAATAGAGTTTCGGACGAGAATTTGTTCTGATTTGGGCTTCTATGTAATTTACCCAATCAAACGTGGTTAAAACTTAAATCCAAGTTCTCCATTATATTCCTTGTGTTCAAATTAGGTTAACACCAAAATTTGGGCCCAATAAGAGTCCATCTTAACCTAGTTTTCATTTTAGCCCCTGAAAGCTCTATTTCTTACATTTGTACCCCTTAGTTTCAAGTTTCTTACATTCATGCCCCTAACTTTTCCATCATTATAACAAAAAGGTCCCTACCACCATGAGTGTGAATAGAACCTCCACCACCGAATTTGAATGAGGATTTCTCGCTCGATCCTCGCTTAAATCTCTCCAAACTTGGAGAGATTGTTCCTAAGATGATTCCCTACAGATTGGGCCATGTCTCAAGATCATTCAATGCCAAAATCTCGCCAGCGAAGCTGGGAATTTCCAAGATTGAAAATTGACCTTGAAGCAAGTTGAACTTGCTTGAATTGGCTCTTTGAGGGGCTGAAGTAGTTCTATTTAAACCCCTTGAACTTCCCCTTTGCATCTTAGTCGAGATTGGCCAGAATTCCTCTCTTCTTCAACTTCGACCACCTTCGCCCTCGACTCCGGCGAGCCCTCCGACCTCCTTCTTTTGTGCGTATTCTCCACCAGCAGGACATGCCATCTTCCTCTCTTCTTCACAATCGTGGCTAGCCAAAGCCCGACTGTCCCTCGACTTCTTCCTTGCTGATTCCATCGCCATACTTCATCATCTTCCTCGCGTTCAACCGGCCAACGCCGGATGCTCCCCGCCTCCACTCATCCAGAAAAGTCCCACTTCTTCTTCCTCTTCCTTCCCATGTATTCCTAAGCCCTTAGAATTAGGTTTTGACTGCCACACACATTGCTCCACCATCTTCGTCTCCATCTCCTGCACGAGCTCCTGCCAGCTCGCGCCGACGCGACACTCCACCAAACGTAATGCCACCACCACCAAAACTTCTGCCTCACTTCATAGAACAAAATCCCTTGACAAATTGAGGGCTTTAGCTCATATTTCCTCAAGCCAACCACCACACCCCATCTTCGCTGTCACAGACCTCGACTGGCCACTACACTCATGCATTTACCACATACACATCACCACCACACTCCACAAGCTCTAGCGACCCTTCTGAACATTTTAATTGGGGCCTAGCGCCTATGCTTCTTGTTTCAGGTCATCATGCTAACCACCGACCATGCCACCACCGCTCGCTGCCATCCATCCATCACACGCATCAACACTACCTTTGTTGCATGCGGAAACATCCCAAGAACCCAGTTGTAGCTTCAATTTGACGAAGAAACCCTACCTGCAGGCCCAATTCTCTGAAGTTCTCACTAGCAGCTGTATGCAAGAGGAGTTGGGACATTAGTCCCACATCATGAATTTTTACAAAAAAAATTAATATTTATTGAATAACTATTTAATCGAAGCATGATCAATGTTAAAATCAATGCATCATAGTATAGTTGAAATTGCTCGAAAACAAATGAATTTTATTACTAGAAATTGTAAATCCGAGGTCAAACACAAGGAGCAAATTAGGGTCTAAAAATCAAGAGCACAACTTTCAAATTGGATATAATATGCAATGAAAAATCAGAGTTATAATGCAAGAAATGTAAATATAGCCACAAAATATCAATGTATATGAAGAGCATAAAAATGGACGTCTGATTTTGTGAATCAGACGTCTTAAATGTATAGATGCTACAGTGCTATTTCTCTTCTTTTTCTGTCTCTGATCTCCTTCCTTCTTCTCTTCTCTAATTTCTTTGTGCCTTCAGCTTCTTTCTTTCTTTAGCTGCTCTGGCCCTTATCTTCTTCTTCTTCTTCTTTCTCCTTTCCTTCTGTCTCTGTGGCTCCTCCTTCTTCTTGGCTTCTTCTTCTTTCTTTCCTTCTCTTCAGCCCTTGAGATTCTTCTCCTTTAGCCTTGCCTTAGCAGCTCAAGCTTCCGCCCTCTCCTTGGCTTCTTCTTCTTTTGCCTGCGAAAGAAAAACCTACCCCTACCCACCCCCACGATCTCTCTTCTTCTTTCTCTCTTAGGCTCGCTCTCCCAGAGCCTTCTCAGGTAATCGGGTCTGGTATGCACGCCCGAGACCAGGCCCACTGACGTGCGTGGTGGGCGAGGAGTGCAGGCTAGTCGGGTATACAGGTCAGGGCCAGGTCCGTAGACAGTGGTCACGGACAAGGCAGGGAGGGCAAGTGGGACCTCACCCTGTGGTCAGGAGGCGATAAGCCCCTGTCACTTTCACAATTTATTTCACTGCTTCTACTCCTCCACTTCCGAGGTGGGACTAAATGTCCCACATTCTTCGCGAGTGCCTGCAGTGAATGTTCTCCTCTGATTGCAGCAACTGTGTAGGGTGTCAGTGCCAATTAATTGGCTGAGGTTGTGCTCGAAAGGAGTCCACGCGACCGGGGACTTGTTGCCTGGAGCGAGGAGTCTTGGATGAAGCTCCTAAGCAAGCTCCTTGTTGCGACAATGGCAGCGAAGACCTCTAACCCTGTCAGCAAGAAAACAGCCTTGCGGCCTCGTCAGAAAATACAGACAGCTTCGCCTGGATACGATAAAGGTAGTGCGGTGGTCGGTGTGGCGTGGGGTGGCCGCAGCGTGCGTGCCTAGGTCACCTTGTGGGTGCGAAAGTGGGTGTGTTCGGGGGAAGTGCTGGGGGCTTAGTGTGGTGAGTGGAGTGAGGGTTTAGGGTCAGTGAGGTGTGGCAGTGCTTGTGGGGTAGTTGGCAAGGCGGATGGAGGCGTGGAGTAGCAGGAACACCTCACCGGAGGTTTGGCCGGAGGTGGAGAAGGTGGTGGTGGTTTGTGGCGTCGAGGCATGTTTGCAGGAATAAAAGATAGAAAAATGATGAGAAGAGAGAGAGGACTTAACTGAGTAAAAATAGAGGAAGGGGGACGCAGAGGAGGTGGTCGGCTCGTATTGTCATCGTCGGAGACGAAATACCCAGTGGGAGGAGGACGGCGACGACGAGGGGGTTGCAGGGATGTCGGTTGGTGCGACGCGACGCGGACGAAGAGGATAAAGAGAACCCTGCCATTGGTATTGTGGTAGAGCGACAAGAGAGAGAGAGAGAGATTGCCGGAGCTTGTTGGGTTGTTGACAGGAGGGGGAAGAGAAGAATTAGGGGGTTTCTCAGGCCAAATTCAAGCTTAGAGGCTACGGGTTGATCTGGGCATGCTTTTATAGGCCTTGGCAAAAGGACTTGTGCTTGGAAGCCAAGCTTCCAAGCACGACAACCTCACTGGAGTTGGAAGGTCAAAGGTGACCCAAATCTCTCATGCATTCGCATCAGAGATTGGGTGCCAAATCAAGCCTCTGACTGTGTTCAAACTGGAGGAGATTTCTCAGAGAATCTCCCTTTCAAATTTGAAGGGGATTCTCTGAGGAATCAGGGAGTTCTTTCCCTCAATACCTCGCCGAAGTAGGATTCCCTCCGCTATAATGATAGAGGGACCTAATTGCAAAGAATGATGAGGAAGTTAGGGGGGCTTCTGCAGAAGTTTTCAAAAGTTAGGGGTAGAAATGTAATTAGACTGGACCTGTTTGCAAAGTAGGTCAAGGTGAATTCCCCTTAGGACCAAATTTTGGTAAAAAATTAATTTGGACCTAAGGAATCCAATGGTGAAGTTGAATTTTAGGTTTAACCACGTTTGACTGGGTAATTTACATAAAAACCCAATTTAGGGCAAACATTTGATTAAGACCCCAATTTAGGTCAAAATAGGTTTTAAAGGCCAAATTGAAGGTTCTAAACCCTAGAGGATATTTTTACATGAATTTTAGAGGATTTAGGTGAATTTTATCTTGACCATAACCTTGTTAAATTAAGTGGATCTATTTTAGGGTTACAAGAAGTCATTAATTCCCAGAATTCACATGAACCCTTTTCTGTTTGAACCAACCCACTTTTTATCTTTTTAAGACCATTTGACCTGTGTTTATCCCATGAGAAATCCCGTTGTCATACTACAATGGTAAAATTACAGTTTTACCCCTTGTTTCTTGCTTTTCTTTCAGAAGGGTTATTCATTGAGTTAGGACCTTCAGTTGGTTATGTAGGAGCTTTTGTTCTCTTTTCTGGGTCAAAATGAGCTAGTTAGGGCTCATGATGGTGTTCCCATCAATAACGTCTAATAGCTTATCACCTTAGTACGCATGAGGGTGAGGTCCCCTCATCCGCACATGCCATGCACACTCTCGCCTGTGATCTTACGCACGTAGGTCTGGGCTCTGACCTGTTTACTTGATTAGTGTTCACCCAGGTCTGGAAAAGCAAAGAAGGAAATCTGAGAGGGGAGGTTTTGCTTTGTGCTCCTTGAAGTACGTGCCAATACTTAACAAAATTTTGAGGTTTGAAAGGGTACTGTGCTTGGCAACTTTAAGTTGTCTAACCTTGATCTTCGATGTCTGACATTGGTTGAGGCACTGTAAACTTATTTGGATCTGTGCTGACGTGGATATTCTTGATTAATGGTTAAAAGTTACTGTTAAGTTATTTGGCTTTTGAGTACTGTTGGGATTAGTGCTTAATTGTAGGGCTTAATTGGTGATTTCAACCACCAGTTTTAGTCCTCTCATTTTATATTTTTTGTCCCTAACATTTGAGATACATTCTTGTTTTATTGAATATCATTGTTTATCTAATTCACTAGCATTATTTTCTTTGAATATTGTGATTAGTGGATTGATTTGTTACATTTCCTCCCTACGAATGACCTCGAAACTCACGAGCATTATAAATTTAAATGTCGCATTGATTTTAGTCGCTATACTACAACGTGATATTTTTATGACGATTTTCGATGCAACACCTGGGCCATTGATCTTCTCATGTTTGTAAAGAATGCTATAGAGGTCCGATTAGGCCGATTTTGGAGGCATTAGACTTTAATCGTTGCCTTGATAACATCAGTATGGTTAGATTTTTCATCTAAGTCCCACCTTTGTGTCTCCTCATTCCCTAGAAATTAAAATAGGTACATTAATATACAACTTATACAAAGTACTCTACATGCATGATAATGGATGTTATGCGATATTTACAATGTTAAATGCATTTAACTAACCTAGAAACTTGTATAAATATTTATTTTATGCTAAATAAATGTGTATCTATTAGTTATCATGGACAAGTCTTGGATTGGTTTGAGGAGTTTAGATTACACTAGATATAAACATGGAGTAATTTCATTTCTAGATTGGGCCTTTCATGATGATAGGAAGATATTTAGGCATGGAGAACTCCTCAATAAGATCTTTTGCCCATGTAGAAGATGTTCGAATGGTTTCTTCATGTGTAGAACACTGTGCTGGAGTGCTTGATTTGTAATGGTTGGTAGCAGCATTACACTAATTAGGTTGGTCAAGGAGAAGATTTAATTAAGGAAGTCAAAATCAATGAAATGGCTATTGATGAAGAGATTGACAAAGTGATTACTGACAATGGAGGTGAAGAATTAGAAGAAATACTGAATGAGATGAGAGTAGGAGATGGTGTAAATGCAGATGAGGAAGATCCATCAAGAAGTTGTGATAAATTTTATGATGTTGTTAAGGTGACCGAGGATCCTACTGCTCTTGGGGTTATGATCATGTCTAGGTTGTCATTTCTATTGAGGATGTTTCATCTTAAGGTTGTGAATAAAGCAACTGTTAAATTAATGTTAGAAATACTTCAGTTTATCGCTGAGCTGTTGAATAACACCAATGGTTTTTCAGCTTCATGCCACGAGGCAAAGAAACAAATTTGTAAGCTTGGTTTTGACTGTTAGAAGATCGATGCATGTCCAAATGACTGCATTCTATTTAGAAATGATTTTACAGACTTGAGTAACTGTCCCCAATGTGGACATAAGAGATATAAGGGAGGTAAACATGAAAGTAAGAAGAAACAACTTCAAAAGGTTCATTGTTACTTTCCATTGATAGCTAGGCTTCAACATCTTTTTATATCAAGTAAAATTGCAAGGTGGATGGCATGGCCCCAGGGTTATAAATCTCAAGATGGAAGAATACGCCATCCTACGAATTGCAAGGAGTTGAGGAGATTTGATGATAAAAACATTCCATTCTCATTGGAGGCACGAAATATAAGATTAGGTCTTGGAAGCGACAGATTTAATCCATCTAAGAGTATGTACCTATTGTACTTGATATGGCCAGTGGTGATGGTGACTTATAACTTACCTCCTTGGTTGTGTATGAGATCATCATTCATGATGCTGACCGTATTAATCCCTGGTCCAAAACAACTAGAAAATGCAATAGATGTTTACCTTCAACCATTGATTTATGAACTCAAACAGTTGTGGTACACCGACGTGAAGATGTATGATGCAGAGAAGAGAGAATTCTTCCAACACTGTTGTAGACCATAAACGACCTTTCAGTGTAAGAAAATTTGCTAAGTTGGAGTATCAAGGGAAAGCTTGCTTGCCTAATTTGTATGGAAGATACTCATCACTTGCGACTGTCGAAAAGTAAAAAGTTCTATTACTTAGGGCACCAAGAAGTTTTGTTACTTAAGGCACCGCAGATTTCAACCCATTGAACATAAATGACGGATGTCACAATTTAGGGATAGATTTGATGGCAGGACCTGTCGCTATTCAAAGAAAAATCCAAAGAACAAACTTAGTACATATTTTATCAGGTTGCCAGGTCATGTTATCATGGAGAGATTATAAGAAATGAGTGACATATGGTTGGATCGACCATTCAAACAAGATCATACAGCCCTGAAAAATTTTAAGTTTCGAAAGAAAAGCATTTTCTTTATGGAGCTGCCATACTAGAAAAATCTTATAATACGTCACAATTAGATATTATGCATTTCAAAAAGAATGTGACAGACAATATCTTAGACGTATTAAATTTGATCGATGATCTAAAGGACACGGTAAAAATAAGAAATGATGTGAAGAGTTTGGAGATTTGTCCTGAGCTGCATATTCATGAGGACGATGGGTACTTTTCACATGCTATCTACAACTTGAATAAGGATTAGAAGAGTAGATTGTTCTCTTTCTTAATTGACATTGGGTGCCAAATGATTTTTTGTCGCAGCTTTCTCGTTGTGTGAATGAAGCACAGAAGAAGATTTTTAGTTTGAAAAGTCATGACTCCCACATTTATATGCAAGTATTGTTTCCACTGGCGATACGAGGGATACTGCCTAAACCAGTTGTTGATTCCTTCATAGAAATGAGTAGATTTTTCAAAATTGTTTGCTTAGAGATACTACAAAATGAAATGCTGGACCACTGGGATAAGCAAATAGTCATTACTCTCTATAAGATGTAATGGATTTTTCCCCCAGCCTTCTTCGATGTAATGATTCATCTCACACTGCATCTTGCAAATGAAGTAAGAATTGTTAGACCTATACAATTAATATGGATGTATCCTGTGGAGAGTTTTTTTGAAAAAGCTATAAGATTATGTCTTGACTAAGGCAAAGCCAAAAGGTTCAATTGTAGAAGGTTATCATGTGGAGGAGTGTATAAATTATACATCCATGTACATGAATGAAATAGGCAACCGCTTTAGTAAACTTCAAAGGAACTATGAGGGGGAATAGAATGAAAATTATGAAGAATGTTTGTTGACTTTTGACATTAGAGGAAGGTCAATTCTTCATACAGAATACAAGCTAATTTCGAAAATTGAACGACATTGGGCACATCTATATATTTTAAAGCAAATTCTAGAGATTAATCCATTCTACGAGGAATTCAAATGATCATCTCATTCAAGTACATTAGAATTTGACTTCCCCGATTGGTTCAAACACTGTGTTCATCAATTGAAAGATGATAACGACCCACGATGGATACTGGATTTTGATGTAATTGCCGATGCACCATTACATTATGCACATTACCACTCTGGTTGTATAATAAATGGGTTCAGAATCAGAATAAAAGAAATTGATGGTAGAAAGGTTACACAATAGGTTAGAATTGCTGTCAATTCTAATCTTACCACCAGTCTAGATGGATACTACAGTGAAATCCAAGAAATTATGGAGATCAGCTTGAGATATGGTCGCAGAGTTATCCTATTTCAATGTCATTGGTTTGATGCTTTTAAAGAGAGCAATGTTTTAAAAATTGATAAGAAGCACAAATTCTTAAGTTTAAATTGTAACCTTCAAATTATTTAGTCTTTTGAATCATTCACATTGGCATGTCAAGGGGCACAAGTGTTTTACGTCCCCGATAATTGCCAAAGAGGTTGTGTTATACCAATCAAAATAGTGTCGCGCGATCATTTTGATGTATGATGGGAACATCATCATGAGCCATAACTAGCTCATTTTGATCCAATTAAGTCAGTAAATGCTCCTACATAATTGTTAGGGAACCATATTTCATTGCAAAGTCATTCTGAGGGAAAGATAAGAAAACATGGTTAAAACTGCAGTTTTACCATCATATCATGAATGCGGTACAATCAAGGGTTTTCCCAGGGGATAATTAAGGGTCAAATGGTCCTAAAAGTCTAACAAGTGGGTTAGAACAGATAGAAAAGGGTTGCGTGTGTTTTAAGAATTAAATGACTTTTGAAACCCTAAAAATAAACCCGCTTAATTAACTAAGGTTCTAGTCAGGATAAAATTCACCTCAACCCTCTAAAATTCTTGTAAAAATATTATCTAGGATTTGGAACCTTTAATGTGACCATCAGAACCCGTCTTGACCTAAAATAGAGTCTCAGAATGTATTTGTCTTAATTTGGGTTTTTGCATAAATTACCTAGTCAAACTTGGTCAAAACCTAAATATAACTTCACCATTGAATTCCTTGGATCAAAATTAGATTTGTACCCAAATTTGGGCCTAATCTGAGATCACCTTGACCAAGTTTGCATTTTGGTCCAGTCAGACTCTTTCTATCTCATTCAGACCCTTAACTTTTGAATTCTCTTATAAATAGCCCCCAATTTCTTTGTCTTCTTCATAAGCAGGTCCCCGCACCATTTTTGGAAGGTAAAACCTTCACCATCGAGTTTCGAGCGAGGATTGCTCGCTTGATTCTCAATCAATCCCTCCCAAAATTGATATGGGGATTCCTTGGGAAGTTACCTTCCATTTGAGTCATTCCATGGCCTCTATGTCTTTCCCAAAAGACCATGCGAACCTTTCAAAGGTTAGGGTATCCTACTTCACAAGCACCTTCCAAGCTTGAAAGCTTCTTTCCAAGCTTGGAAGGGCTTCCTATGGTCTATAAAAGAGACACCATCGCACGACCGTGCATTTTCAGCAAGTCTTGGCACGTCTAACAGCCTAAGAAACCCTCTCCGACCACCAAAGACCCCTACTCCGGTGACACCCCTGGATCTCCCTCCTCTGGCTATCCAACCATCAAATTGGATGGCCTAAACTCCTCCTCTCTTCGTCGCGACCCTCCCCAGCCAAAGGGAGGGCGTTCCTCTATCTACATTGCCGTTGCCGCTCCGCCGCATCTTCCTCCTTCTCCGGCTCCAGTGGACCAACACCAGAGCCCTCCACCTCACTATCCTCTCTCTAAGCTCTTCTTTAGCTCCCTCTCTCTTTCTATTTCATTTTCCCACCCTCACAGACACACACAACCGCCAATCGCCGCCGTTCACCCTCATCTTCTCCATCTCCGGCCACTCATTCGGCGAGGCGTATCTGCCGCTACACTCCTCCATCCGCCTCACCAACCACCTCATAACCTTCACCTCAACACCACTAACCAAACCCCTCCCTTTATTTGTCATTCCATCCACCTAAACACCTCCCCGAATAATCCATCATCCTCCAGCCAGTTCCATCTCTGCCAACCACCTACACACACTCTCACTACATGCTACACCCACCGTCATGCTTGTCGTGCTCCGACGATCGTTCCTGAGCCTTTTGACACGGCCGAAAGGCCTTATTTGTGATTTCAAGTTTTAGCCCCCCTTTGCCATTGAAGCCAACCTTCAAGCAAGCTTCAAGCTCGCTCCAGGGTGCCTTCACTCCAGGCCTTGGTTCCAGACCGCGCAAAGTCATCACACGCATATGCCCAGGTCTCCAATTGAGGGAGATACCCTTAGCAGCTGACCCAATTGAGGAAGAGTTCCCTGCTACTGCGGACGCGTAAAGGAAAGGTGGTACTTTAGTCCCACCTCGGAAGTTGAAGAGCGGATACAGTCGCATAAATTGAAAAAGTGCCTTTGGCTTATCACCTCAGACACAAGGGGTGAGGTCCCTCACACCCCTCACGTGCCTCGTCCATGACCTCTCCACCGCGGACCTGGTACACCTGACCTTCCTAAGCCGACACCTCAGCCACCACCCACGTCGGTAGCCCTGGTTCTGGGTACGCTCTTGCCCGAATCTGACTACTTGATACTGTGTGTGGCCTTGGGAAGGCGAGAAAGAGAAGAGCCTAGAGAAAAAGGAAAAAGAGTACAGGGTTGGGGGGGTTTTGCTACATAGAATAATGGCTAACACTTAGCCGTTTGAAGAAGGATCCCCTTTTGTGTGTGAAGAAGAGAGGAAGAGAAAGAAAAGAAAAGAGAAGTCAAGGAAGAAGAAGAGTCACGTAGAGCTAAGGAGAAGAGACAAAAGCCAAAGAAGAAGAAGGGGAGCTTCACAGGAAGAAAGGTAGAAGAATAGAAAGGCAAAGAGGCAGAAGAAAAAAGAAGGAAGAAAGAAGGAAAGAAGAGGACCCGCACAAATAGAGAAGCAGAGAAAGAAGAGAAGAGGAAGAGTTTAAGAAGATTTCTTTAAGATTGTTAATTGATATTGTGTCTGATTTGAGCTTCTTAATTGATATTGTGCATCTCTTAACTATCATTGTGCAGAGTAATTGGTGATTCAAATCACCATTTTACTCCATTCTTTCTACAGTATTGACATTAGCTTTCGTTGATATATCATTATTGCTTGAAGTTTCATTATAAATTACTCATACTGTGTTTAGATTGCAATTTTGAGATTGAATTCCATATTACTCCCTGTGTTTGACCTCAGACTTCAAATTCAAGTAATAAATATTATTTGTTTTCAAAGCGATTTCGACTATACTACAACGTAGTTTTTAAATCCTCGATTTCGCTTGTAAACATTTTTGTGTCGTTGCCGGGGAGCAACACACAATTCAGATCTCTTGATTGCAATATCAAGTTGGATTCTAACTTGTTACATCTCTTTTGATTGTGATCTATTTCAGGGACTCATTAAAGAAAGATCAGCCGCGCATCAACCACTCCAGGGGCAGGTAAACTCCATCTACCTTCTTCTAAAACCCCTAAATCTGAAAAAGCTAAAAAAGGAAAAATCAATTAGGGCTACTTGCATTCGATTCCTAGATAAATCATCAAGTGCCTAATTTGATACATTCTATTTAGACAACATCCAAGCCCTGAACTGTGCACCCATTTGAAGCTAAGGTATCTATGGCTATCACATTCTTGTTTGAGCCCTAAGTGCCACATTTTGGCAAATTAAATTGGACCAAATCAGAGCCAATTAAGGATTCCAGTTTAGGATTTTAGAACACACTTGCTTAATCAAGAATTGATCTTTCTAAACAAATGTGTGCCTAAACCTTGATTGAATTGATCTATTCAAACAAAATCCTAAAATCAGGCTCTTAAATTCATTTGAACACTAAAAAAAGGGACCTAAATTTCTCAAAAAGACAATACAAGTGAGGTTGTCCCACCTTGTTGGGTTAACCAATCTTCAAATTAGGTCACTTTTTCACAAAAACATCTTAAACGTTCAAGTGAAATCATAAGCACCCTTGCTCTTAATTAAAACTAGTAGACTTAAGAGGTCAAGTCCCCATTCTGGTCTACCTGGATCATTAATGACAAGAGAGGTCGGGTAGGGGAAACCTTGTAACTCGTGGGGGCGCTCTACCATGTAGGGGTCTTTGCAAGACTCTCCCTCTCTGGCTGCCCAGGTAATTCTCAGGTGGATGGCTTTTTGACTTAGGGGTATCATCTGCCCTGAACCTCTATAGTCATCCAAAATTTTTTGGGTGTCTTGATTGGGTCCATCACATTCTAACTCTCATCTACTCCATTGATGCATGTTCAGGAGAAGGTCTCTAAGACCATCCTTAAGGCCTCCTTTAGCTACTCATTCCCGTTGAGGCCAAGCCTCGACCTCCTTGTTTGTGCAACAACCTAATCCAATCGATATCTCTTTTAATTCATCTGAACCTAATTCTCCTTCATCCATCATCATGGCACAACCAACAGAAGAAAATAATCTTGAAAATCATCTTCAGCGCCTCAATGATCTATTCCAAGCCTTTGTGAACCCACCGCAGCGTCCAATGATGCGAGATCACTACAATCCCGCTACGGTGGGAATCGAACCTCGAGTACAAATCCTCGCTGGAGGTCCTGACACTGAACTCAAGCCCAACATGATTCATGCCATTCCCAAATTCCATAGGTGTAATTCCGAAGACCCTTTCTAGCATATCAAGCAACTCAAGCATCTGGCCCAGACCTTCGGGTCAGAAGCTCAAAATCGAGATGTCCTACTCATGAAAATGTTCTCCTTCTCTCTCATGGATAAAGCTGCTCACTGGTACCAAACCCAAATGCGTCTAATCAACACCTGGGTAGAACTTCAATCCCAATTTTTGAGAAAGTACTTCCCTGTTGGTCGGACAAATGCTTTACAACACCAAATCACGCATTTCACACAACAAGCAGAAGAATCGCTTCACGAGGCATGGGATCATTTTCTGGATCTCATGCGAAAGTGCCCCCATGAAAGAGATGTTGGTTGGACCCGGTTAGGTTGTGTTAATATGGTGATTTTATCGTTATAATAAGTATAGTGGTTAACCTAAATTGAGCCTAACCATATCTCTACAATTTTTTTTTACTTGGCCTACTTGATTTTATATTGGTCACTTTTAGGCCCAGGGTCGAACTCAGGGAAGTGGGGTTAGAAGTCAAGTTTCTACGCCTTTCCTACAACGAATCTCTTCCGTTCGTTTATTGTGTTTTTGGTATTTTTCTATTTAGATTTTTTTCTGATAACTCTTGTCCTTGAGGCACACCCTCAAAATTAGGTTCTTGGCCTTGAGCCAAATCAGGGTTCCAAAATGGGTCTTGCTATTCGTAAGACGGAGTACCTACAAGTCAAGGATTACATTTTCTCTTTTATATATTTTTTTATCTTTTTATTGGTAGGAAAGAGAAGCAGAAATAAAGTAAATATAGTATATATATATGTATATATATATGTATAAAGGGGTGGGGGTGGAGGCGGAGATGGAGTGCAACACGGTGTCGAGTCGGTCGTCGTCTAGAAAGACGCAACCAACAGGACGAGGTGCCGCGTGGAGTGTAGGATGGATGGTGGAAGATGTGTGCGAACATGCTTTTTGTACGCGTGTATCGGGGAATATCAGCAACTGGTGCAGATATTCCCGTGATACAACGTATGGTAAGTGATGTGAAAAAAAAAAAAATATATATATATATATATATATGTATATATGTAAATATATCTACATGTATATATGGTTATAAATATATAGGTTTATATGTACTTATATATGTAAATATATATATATATATATATGTATATATGTATATATATATAGATATGTAAATATATGTATATATATATATATATGTGTGTGTGTGTGTGTATGTATGTATATATAACTATATAGATGTATATATATGTATGTATATATATATATAGTAATATATGTATAAAGATATATGTAGATAGATATATGTATATATATATATATATGTATATATAGTTATATAGATAAATATGTATATATGTATGTATACGTAAATAAGTATATGTATATATGTAAATATATATGTGTATATATATATATAAGTATATAGATGTATATATATATATATATATATATATATATATATATGTATATATGTATAATAATACTTAGTTATATAGGTACTACTATATATATAGATATAAGTATATATCTATATATGTATATAAATATATATATATATATAAATATATATATGTACGTATATATGTATAAAGTAGAGTATAGGTGTGTATGTGTGTGTATGAGAGTGTGAGTGTGTGTGTAAGTGTCGGCAGAGAGAGTGAGAGAGTGCTGTGTGAGAGAGAGAGAGAGAGAGAGCTGGAGTTGGCGTGGTTAAGGCGTCTGAAGCTTCAGGCTCAACGTCTGGAGTCCACGCGCATACGCGCAAGCGCGTATGCATGCAGAGAGGCGTGCGCTTGAGGGAGTGGGCGCGGAGAGAGGACTGCAGCGCACAGCGCTACGCGGAAGGGCTGCAGCGGGCAGACGCAGGAGCACGCAGGCGAAGGGAGCGGGCAAAGATGCGGGCAGGTGCGGGCGTGGGCAGACGCGTGGGCAGGCGCTGGAGCGGGACGTGGGGCGGGACGCGCGCGCGGGCTGCGGCCAGTTGCGGCGTGCTGGGTGACCAGATAAGTGAGAAACTTACCGGTCACCGCACTGTAGCCACAGTGTTCCGCTGAAACGTGTGAACAGTGGCTACAGTGCCCGGGCGAGCCGCGCAACCGAGTGCGCCCGGTGTTGTCAGTGCGGGAGGCTTGCGACTGGCACGCGCGAGCTGGTGCGCGCATGGAAGGGATGCGCCGGCTGGTTGCTAGCGCGGAGAGGCGGGCGTACGCGAAGAAGTGGGAGGCGAGGGTGCCTACAGGCGCACGCTGGAGGCCTGCGTGCACTGCTGCCACCTTGCTACTACTGCTGTGGGGCTTGGCCGGCTGCTGCAGGGGCGTGCGGTGGCCGGTTGAGCTTCAAAGCTTGAAGCTTTGTGGTAATGGCGGAAATGGCGTGGAAAGTTGAAACAGGGAAGAGAAGACCACCACGCCCACCGGCTCTTTGATGAGCTGGGCGATGGTGGTCTCACGGTGGTGGGTGTGCACCACAGTGATGTACTCCTGCCCGCAGAGTGGCTCCTCAAAGAAGGAAAAGCTGCGTATGGAGGGAGAGGGGAGGAGGCAGCCTGGAAGGAAAAGCTGTGTTGGGTTTTTTTTTTTGGTGGACCAAGCTCCCTTTTGCAAGAAGGAGCCGAGCTCTTTTTATAGAAGAAGAAAGTATGCACAGCCATGCCCTGGCTGTGCATGCAGCTGCAGGGAGTGGCTTGCATGGCTTGGCAGGATGCTATGCAGAGCATGGCGTGAGGAAGAAGAGGCCATGTCTTGTAGCCGCGGGAAGAAGAATTTCAAAGTCAAATAAGAATAAGAAATAAAGATGGTGAATTTTGCAAAGCAGCACTGGAGGAAAAATGTAATTGCGAGGCGATTTTATTCACTCTCCTCCCCTCTCAATTAAATGCATGCATGCGTGTATTTTTACAAATGCAACTATGGATACCTTAATATGCAATGGTAATGCTAGGAAATAGCACAAGACGACACAATTACAGGTGTATTTTTGCGGTGCAATCATACCCCCATGCCTATCTTTTGCTAGTCCCTAGCAAAACCTTTTTTTGTTGTATTTAGAAATGATCTTTAAGCTGAAGATTTTGTTCTGAGGCAACATAAGTGTGTTTATTGTTGGATATTGTGTGAACTAATTGTAGAGAAGACTATCAGCACTTTAAGTCTCACATGACAAAGATCATCTCTCGACGAACTAGAACTCTTGATATTTAAACCTTAAGTACGATTTCCAGGACCCAAGAGGTTTTTGCTGTACTCGAGAGCTCAAGAGATTATGGCTTGTGCTTAGTGAAGGATCAAGACTGACCAGATGAACATTAAGACTCAAGCCTAGGGTTTCACAAATTTTTAAGTACAGGTTGGTCCCAATTTCAGCTTGTGTCTTCAGATTGACTCTTAAAAAGATGACGGAAAATACAACTCCCATTTTCTGACATTTGTGGGTCAAAGAAAATAGGGTATTTGCCCTGAAGAACTTTTTTTTTTTTTTTGAAGGAAGAAGACTTTACAGATATTTATGAGATATACTGACTTATTTGCATCTTTTTTTTTTTTTGAAACACGTGTCAGTATATCTCTTACAACATTATTTGGAGGAGCGCACTTTTCTTTTTGGTGGGAGAGTTCCTTTTTGGTGGAAAGAGTCTCTCCTAAACACAAGACTAAAGCCTAGGATAAAAAGTCTACTTGCGCACACAAGTAAGGACTCCACCTTCCCTAATGAACACTAGGGTTGGATCTTATGTTCACATGGTCTTTCCTGATATGTGTAGTGTGAACCAAGTTTACTTAAGCTCTCGAGTAGAAGCAAACCAACGGATCTTGTACTGGTGTCTGAGGTACAAGAATACGTCCTTAGTTAGGAGAGATTCCGATCAATTTTGTCAATGCTCAAGTGAATTAAGCCGAGCCTGAGTGAATCAAGCTTCTATGGCCTGGAAAGTCTTCAAAACAGAGGTTGAATATCCATAAACACTTATTGTATTTTTGTTTCAGCCTTCAGATCATTACTAAACACCATTTTCATTTTTCATTCATTTTTTTCCTTTTATATATATATATATATATATAGAAACTATATGATACCATAAAATACCCAGATCCTAAGGATGCCTATCCACCCCCCCATGCCAAATGACGCTATGTCCTCATATGCATGCAGGGTAGGGTAGAGGAAGGACGAAAGATCGAGTAACGAGAGCTGAGGTGCAGGGTATACAGCAAGGAGGTAGGGTGGGTGGATGGTGGGTGGTGAAGTGAAAAGTGAAGTGAGCATGACAGTGAAGTGAAAAGTGATGGTGGATGGTGAGTGTTGTTGGGGTGCATCCCAACGAGCACTGAATTTAACGTCCCCAGCTGAACTCAGAATGAGGCAAAGAATTAGTTACCTACCAGCAGGGCAACGGTTTCTCCAACGGGGGCAGGTTCATGAGTCAGATAGGGTTTCAAACGCTGCTCGTTGACTGTAAATTTATGCCCAGATTTGGGATCTTCAATCTCAACGGCCCCGTTGGGAAATGGTCTCGAGACTAGGAAAGGACCAGTCCATTTAGACTTCAATTTCCCAGGAAAGAATTTGAGCCGGGCATTATAGAGCCAAACTTGCTGAGATGGCTCAAATTCTTTCCGCAGAATATGGCTATTGTGAAAAGCCTTAGTGCGTTGTTTGAAAGTTAAAGCAGAATCATAGGCTTCACGACGGAGCTCTTCCAGCTCCTGGAGTTGGAGTTTCCTTTCTCGACCACATAGGTCTGGGTCGAGGTTACATTGGCGAACCGCCCAATAAGCATGGTGCTCCAACTCCACGGGCAAATGATAAGGCTTCCCGTAAACGATTCTATAAGGAGACATACCAAGGGGAGCCTTGAAGGCGGTCCAATACGCTCAAAGTGCGTCAATCAACTTGTCAGACCAATCCTTACGGTCAGGCCAAACCATTTTCTGGAGGATTTACTTGATTTGCCGGTTCAACACTTCTGCCTGGCCGTTCGTCTGAGGATGATATGGGGATGCAATTAGATGGTGAACTCCGTATTTCCTCAGAAGTGCCCGAAAAGAAGCATGGGTAAAGTGGCTTCCTCCATCCGAAATAATGGCTCGAGGGATCCTAAAGCGCACAAAAATGTGGTCTTTGACAATCGGGTAGATATAACATGGTCAGCACGGTGCGTGGGAATAGCCTCGATCCATTTCGAAACATAGTCAACAGCCACGAGAATAAATTCAAAGCCGTTGGAAGGAGGAAAGGGACCCATGAAATCAATTCCCCAAATGTCGAAGATTTCTGCAGCTAGGATGTGTTGCAAGGGCATCATGTCACGACGTGACATTGACCCTAACGATTGTCACCTAGTGCAATGCTTGGCATAATTGTGTGCATCCTGGTGAAGGGAGGGCCAAAAGAAACCGCACTGCAACACCTTGGCTGCAGTTTTCCTCCCAGAGAAATGGCCTCCACAGGCCTGATCGTGGCAGAAGGATAGCACACTGGGGAATTCGCTGTCAGGAACACAGCGACGGATGATTTGATCAGCACCTATTCGAAAAAGAAGTGGATTATCCCAGAAATAATACTTTGCTTCTGCCATGAGATGCTCGCGCTGATTTTTAGGCCAGCCACGAGGAAGGGATCCAGAAGCAAGGTAATTGGCAATGTCGGCATACCAAGGTCCACTTGCCACATTAATTGCCAATAGGTGCTCATTAGGAAAAATCTCATTAATCGGCAGAGTAAGTCTAATATGGTCAAGGTCTAGTATGGAAAGATGATCAACCACAACATTCTGGGCTCTGGCCTTATCGCGAATCTCAATGTCAAATTCCTGGAGCAGAAGGATCCAATGAATCAGTCTAGGCTTGGCATCCTTCTTGTGCATGAGATGGCGAATGGCTGCGTGATCAGTGAAAACAATAACGTGTGAGCCCAGAAGGTAAGAGCGGAATTTCTCCAGCCCAAAGATGACCGCCAGTAGTTCTTTCTCAGTGGTAGTGTAATTACGCTGGGCCTCGTCCAACGTCTTACTGGCGTAGTACACCACGAAGGGGTGTCTATCGCGTCTTTATCCCAGGATGTCTCCAACTGCAAGGTCGGAAGCGTCACACATGAGTTCAAAGTCGAGGGACCAATCAGGTGGCTGGAGAACAGGGGCCTTGGTGACAGCATTACGCAGTTGCGTGAATGCTCGTATGCAGTCAGGGCCCATATCGAAGGGTACGTCGGTTGATAAGAGATGAGTTAAAGGTCGGGAAATCTTGGAGAAATCTTTGATAAATCTCCTATAGAAATCGACGTGTCCCAGGAAGGAGCGGATTTGTTTGACAGAGCTAGGCACAGGTAAATCAGCAATTACATCAAGCTTAGCTTTGTCAACCTCGATACCCCTATAGGAGATGATATACCCGAGAACAATTCCCTCGTGCACCATAAAATGACTTTTTTCCCAGGAAAGCACAAGGTTTACATCAATACATCTCCTAAGGATACGAGTCAGGTTGGCAAGATAGTCCTCGAAAGATGGTCCGAAGATCAAAAAGTCATCCATGAAGACCTCGAGAAAGTCACCCACCATGTCATGGAATATCACCAGCATACATCTCTGGAAAGTTGCTGGCGCGTTACAAAGTCCAAACCGCATCCTTCTAAATGCAAAGGTGCCGAAGGGGCAGGTAAAAGTGGTTTTCTCTTGGTCCCGGGGGTCAATTGCCACCTGGTTATATCCTGAGAATCCATCCAGGAAACAGAAAAATTTATTTCCCGCTAACCGCTCTAGGATTTGGTCAATGAATGGTAGTGGAAAGTGATCTTTCTTGGTTGCAGCATTGAGTTTCCTATAATCCACACACACTCTCCAAGATGTAGGAGTGCGTGTAGGGATGGATTCGCCCCTGTCATTGATACGGATGGTGAGTCCTACCTTCTTAGGCACAACGTGAATCGGACTCACCCAGAGGCTATAGCTGATCGGGTAGATTATACCCGCATCCAGCCACTTAATGATTTCGTTCTTAACGACCTCCCGCATGTTAGGGTTGAGACGTTGCTGCATCTCGTGGGAAGGTCGAGCCTCCTCCTCCGTATATATATAGTGAGTGCAGTAGGAGGGGCTAATGCCAAATAAGTCTGATAAAGACCATCCAATGGCTGCCTTGTGTTCTATGAGGACCTTCGTTAGTTTGCACTCTTGCTCCTTGGTCAATTTTGAACTGATGATTACGGGGAGCGTTTCATTTGGTCCTAAGAAAACATATTTAAGTGTATTAGGCAGCTCTTTCAGCTCGGGAGTGGAAGGTGAAAGGTCTGGCATTTCTTAGGACGAGAATGTCCCAGGTGGATCGGAGAACAAGTCAGGAAGAAGAAGTTGTCCCTCAAATTATCCAAGAAGAGGGGCTTCTTGGATAGATGGATCAAAAAAAAATAGCCCCAGTGAGTAGGATGTGGGCTCAAGGTCCCAGTGTGGATTTGCAAATCCGCCTGATTTGGCGGGAAAGAAAGGGCAATCCGATCTTCAAGAGTATGGACCGACGGTGAGTAGCCCGGATATGACTCAGACCACGAGGTATGGGAAGCAGAGAAAACCTCGTCAGAAGTCTGGCCAGGAGAAGGTACTGGACAAGGGAGGGATAGGGGAACGTCACAATATGTGTTGGTCAAGCAATCGTCAATGTTTATAGGTAATCTGCAGCAGTCAGAATAGGTCCCAATTAGTTCGATACACACGCTGACGGCCATGTTTCAGACGTGTCATCCTTGATGCAATCGCAATCAAAGTTCTTGGCTGCCTTGAAGATGTTGAGCTTGAGCTTTTCAGATCTAACGGCAATCTCAATACAGCCCGACTCGTAGTCGATATGGGCGCGAGCTGTGGCCAAGAAAGGTCGACCAAGGATGATCGGACAATTAGAAAGTGAGCTAGGAACTTCCATATCTAAAATGAGAAAGTCAACAGGAAAATAGAGACTGTTGACCCTAACCACCACGTCTTCCACCACACCCTTTGGGATTTTGATAGAACGATATGCCAACTGTAACATGACAGGGGTGGGTTTCAGATTTCCCAAGGAAAATTTTTCGAGCATGATGGTCGGGATAAGATTGATGGAAGAACCTAGATCAAGCAGGGCACGGTTAAAATTGCAACCGTGGATGCTACAGGAAATAAGCGGTGTGCCCGGATCTTTCTGCTTCGGTGGTAGATTTGATAGTATAGCATAACTCGCATGAGGGGAGAGAACCACCGGATTCTTGGTTTTCTTTGACTGTCGCCTGGGTGTTGTGTAGTCTTTGAAAAATCAGGCGACAGTAGGTATGTGGTCGATAGCCTCGAGCAGGGGTACCTTGATTTCTACATCCCTAAACAAATTACATAGGTTATCGAAGGCCTGCGTATCTTTATTTTTGCCTTTTGGCTCCCTCAGTAGAGCCTCAGGGAATGGGACTGATTCTGGTACCAATTTGGGTGTATTGTCCTCTCGCGAATGCGGTGCGCATCCCGAATGAGAGGGCAATGAAGAAGACGGGCCAGGATTAGGTTGAGGTGGATCGACAGTCTGCTTACCGCTCCTCGTAGTGATAGCATTGGACGATGCGGGTCCAGTGGGATCATACGGCAGAGGAGGGTTCGCAATGGGGACATAAGAGTGAGGTGCTACAGCGGGATTAGCCTGAAATCCCGGTGGAATGCTCGAAGCCTGCAGAATCTGATTAACCTGCCCCTGAGAAGGTCGTACCTGTGGTTGAGGACCACGGGGTACGAAGTTTCACGGGTTTGGAATAGGTTGGGAGGGAAGAGTGCCCTGAGATTGAGTCGCCATGCGTAGTTGACTGATCTTAGCATTCTGCTACGCCAATTGGTGCTGAAGAAAGGTCATGTTCTCTTCATGGCGCTTTAACATTTCTATCATCATTCTCATCAATTTATCAAGAGGACTTGATCCGTGTTCGGTTTGCGGTATGCAAGGGCCTGATGGTGGATTCGCCATAGGATTAGACTGGGCCCTTGGGATGACGGGTACAGACGGTCGCATTGGTCCACCCGCGAGGTTTTGACGCTGCGGGTTGTTGGACCATGCAAAATTCGGATGATTTTGCCACCCTGGGTTATAAGTGGCAGAGAACGGGTTGTTCCCCAGGGCGCAAGCGTCTTCTATGCCAGAAGACGTGTCCGCATGTAAATATGCGTCCGAGCACACGGAGGCTTGGTCCTCCGTGTCAAAATACTGGCTCGTAGAAGCCAGATCCACATGACTAACCAAATCGCTCGACGTGACACTGTAAGGAAGGTCTTACGGGGTTTCTCGGGATAAGCCTGGTGTTGGAAGAATTGGAATTGTGACGAAGTGGTGAGGTGGGGGTGTTTGCCATAGAATGGGTAGGGTTGGCCAGAAGCTCGCCCAGCTTCTTGTGCACGACAGAGACTTCATCCAATTTTTGTGCGATAAGGCTGAGATCAGTGGATGAATGGGAGGGTCCCGTGTCAACTTCGTGGACATTTCGGGGCAGGCTGGTACGATTAAAGGAGACAATGGAGGCATTGTTCATTGAGTTTTCACTCATATTTTCAAATAATTCGAATGCTCCACTCTCGTCTTTATTCATAAAATTCCCTCCGCAGGAAGCGTCTGCAATCTGCTTCAAAGTCTCATTTAGCCCGCAGTAGAAAATCTGGGCTATATGCCACTTAGGCAGACCATGGTGTGAACACTTCCTGAGGAGGTCATTATACCTCTCCCATGCCTCATGAAATTGTTCGCCGTTTTGTTGCGTAAATGAAGTGATGGCACGGCGAAGCACATTGGTTCACCCGATTGGGAAGAACTTCTTAAGAAACACTGTTCGCATCTCTTCCCAAGAGTGGATGGTTCTTCCAAGGGTGCGAAACCACTGCGACGCTTTATACCGCAATGAAAATGGGAACATTTTCATGAGGACTATAGGTAACCCGATATTTCTTGGTTTAACAGTTTCAGCCAATCGGGTTAAGTCTTCCAAGTGGAGAAAAGGATTTTCACTTGCAAGACCATGGAAGTGAAAATTTATTAGGCCAATAATGTTAGGCTTCAATTCAAAGTCGTCCCCACCCATGGGGACCTGAATTTGTCCTATGGTCTCTGTAGCAGCAGGATTCTGATACGAGCTAAGAGACCTAGGCTCCTCCCATTCGGGAGGGTTCTACATTTCCTCCAATGTTTCCTAAATGGCTTCAATTTGTTGATTATACATTTCCATTTGGGCTTGGAGGTGGGTTATGGGATCTAAGGCTCCACCACCTGGTGGGTTCTGAGGGTGGTTTCCTCCCTCGGGATTTGGGGGTGGGCGTGCAGCCATGTTTGTGGAGGAGAACGATTCGGCTTCTTTTCTAAATTTATCAGGCAATTCAAACAGTTCAGGATTTTGTGACCTCCTCCCAAACATGCACTACCGCAGGAAGAATTGGGGGGATAAGAAGCGAAAAGAGATGAGAGAAATAACACCGCAAAGGTACACTTGATGACAAATCAATTCAATCAAATTCCTAACCTCTACAGTGTGCCCTTAGACCTAAAGATCTAAGTTACCTACTATCACGAACTACGGAACCGAATGCGAGCACCGTAGAACCACCAGGCCAGATTGAAAGGCCTTTTGCCCCAGTCTTAGACACCCGATAGCACGCGGGAACCCTCACCAGCATGTAGACGCTATACGCAGGTAGTTAGACCCCAATCCTTAATAAGGGTCAAGTTACTACCAATTTATTTAGAGGCTTAGGATCAAGTGCTTTTGGAATGTGAAGGGCGTTGTTTACGGGTAATGCCCAAGTGATTGATTTTTCAATTGTGTAAAACAAGCATGCGACGGGGAAATCTCCCCGAATTGAAGTTTTAATTGATGAATGGTTTTTAGAATTTAGCCTTAAGTAGTATGGCTTTTTGGATTTCGCTGAAATACCAATTCAACCAATCTCCGGGTTTTGCAAGAATACAAGTTTTCTTCTAAACCCAACAAACCCTTTTTCAATGTCAATTGGTTAATGCATGCTACAATGCAATGGGCTTCCCTAAATAGAGATTTCTATGTGTGGATGCACGAATCAGTTTTATATTAGTGTGAAAGGGAGCCAAAGCACTTCAATTCAAGTGCTCCCAATCACCAGAATGATTTCCACACAAGGCTCAACCAAAAGATAAAGAAAATTAAATTGTTGGGGTTGAATTATTCGGGATCGAATCTTAGGCAAGTTGAAAAGTCATGGTGGGGTTGGAATCAACTCAATTCCAAGTCTCCCCACCAAAAATGTGATCCCGAATTTGTAAATAAGTGAGGCAAAGAGGGGTGCAATCAATCTTTTTATGTTTGCCTCAAAGAATACTTCACACGGTGAAAAATTCAAGAATCAAGATTCTTGGATTTTGATTCTTGAATTTTCGCTATGAGAAGTAAAGTGGGAAATCTCGGGGTGGTGGGAGTAAAGGTAATCAATTAAACAAGTGAATTTTAATCCACTTGCCCCAAGAGATCCCAAGAAGTTTTTCTAGTTTTTAGTTTTTTTTTATTAAGGTGACAAGTTAACCTAGGTTGCTAAGAAAGAAAGACCTACTTGTTCAGCAACGTGTGCGGAGCTCCAGTGCGGTGTCGGCGTCTTCACGCTCTTGTTCCCGCCTTGGATCTGCCTACGTCTCCGACTTCATCTCCCTGTCTTCTCCTTGCAACAGGTTTACCTGCACACCAAAAACAGAGACACCCGTGAAGAGAAGGGTGTGAGAAGAGAAAAATTACAGGAATGGAGTAAAAACTTACTTGAAGGTGCACTTCCCTGGCAACGGTGCCAATGAAAGAGATGTTGGTCAGACCCGGTTAGGTTGTGTCAATATGGTGATTTTATCATTATAATAAGTATAGTGGTTAACCTAAATTGAGCCTAACCATCTCTTTACAAAATTTTTTTTTTTTACCTGGCCTACTTGATTTTATATTGGTCACTTTTAGGCCCAGGGTCAAACTCAGGGAAGTGGGGTTAGAAGTCAAGTTTCTACGCCTTTCCTACAACGAATCTCTTCCATTCGTTTATTGTGTTTATGATGTTTTTCTATTTACATTTTTTTCTAATAACTCTTGTCCTTGAGGCACACCCTCAAAATTTGGTTCCTGGCCTTGAGCCAAATCAGGATTCCAAAATGGGTCTTGCTATTCGCAAGACGGAGTACCTACAAGTCAAGGATTATCTTCTCTTTTATATTTTTTTATCTTTTTATTGGCAGGAAAGAGAAGCAGAAATAAAGTAAATATAGTATATATATATGTATAAAGGGGTAGGGGTGCAGGCAGAGATGGAGTGTAGCACGGTGTCGAGTCGGTCGTCATCTAGAAAGACGCAACCAATAGGACGAGGTGCCGCGTGGAGTGTAGGATGGATGGTGGAAGATGTGTGCGAACACGCTTTTTGTACGCGTGTATCGGAAAATATCAGCAACTAGTGCAGTTATTCCCGCGATACAACGTATGGTAAGTAATGTGAAAATATATATATATGTATATATGTAAATATATCTATATGTATATATGGTTATAAATATATAGGTTTATATGTACTTGTATATGTATATACATATATATATGTATATATGTATATATATATAGATATGTAAATATATGTATAGATAGATATATGTATAGATGTATATATATATATATATATATATATAGTAATATATGTATACAGATATATGTAGATAGATATGTGTATATATATATATGTATATATAGTTATATAGATAAACATGTATATATGTACGTATATTTGTGTATATATATATATATATATATATAAGTATATGTGTATATATATGTATATATATATATGTATATATATATGTATACGTATATAAGTATATGTATATATGTAAATATATATGTGTATATATATATATATGTGAGTATATAGATGTATATATATATATGTATATATGTATAATAATACTTAGTTATATAGGTACTACTATATATATAGATATAATTATATATATATATATATATAAATATGTATATAAATATATATATGTACGTATATATGTATAAAGTAGAGTATAGGTGTGTATGTGTGTGTATGAGAGTGTGAGTGTGTGTGTGTAAGTGTCGGCAGAGAGAGTGAGAGAGTGTTGTGAGAGAGAAAGAGAGAGAGAGCTAGAGTTGGCGTGGTTAAGGCATTTGAAGCTTCAAGCCCGACGTCTCGAGTCCACGCACGCACGCGTAAGAGCGTATGCGCACAGAGAGGCGCGTGCTGGAGGGAGTGGACGCGGAGAGAGGACCGTAGTGCACAGCGCTACACGGAAGGGCTAGAGCGGGCAGACGCAGGCGCACGCGGGCGAAGGGAGCGGGCGCTGGAGCGGGCGCTGGAGCGGGAAGCGCACGCGGGTTGCGGCCGGTTGCGACACGCCGGGTGACCGGATAAGTGAGAAACTTACCAGTCACCGCACTGTAGCCATAGTGTTCCGCTAAAATGCGTGAACAGTGGCTACAGTGCTCGAGCAAGCCGCGCAACCGGGTGCACCCGATGCTGTGAGTGCGGGAGGCTTGCGGATGGTTGAGGGTGGAAGGGATGCGTTGGCTGGTTGCGGGTATGGAGAGGCGAGCGTACGCGAAGAAGCAGGAGGCGAGGGCGCCTGCAGGCGTGTGTTGGAGGCCTGCGTGCGCTGCTGCCGCCTTGCTGCTACTGCTGTGGGGCTTGGCTGGCTACTGCAGGGGCATGCGGTGGCCGGTTGAGCTTCAAAGCTTGAAGCTTTGTGGTAATGGCGGAAATGGCGTGGAAAGTTGAAACAGGGAAGAGAAGACCACCACGCCCACCGGCTCTTTGATGAGCTGGGCGGTGGTCTCACGATGGTGGGTGTGCACCACAGTGATGTACTCCTACCTGTAGAGTGGCTCCTCAGAGGAGGAGAAGCTGCGTATGGAGGGAGAGGGGAGGAGGCGGCCTGGAAGGAGAAGATGTGTTGGGTTTTTTTTTTTTGGTGGACCAGGCTCCCTTTTGCAAGAAGGAGCCGAGATCTTTTTATAGAAGAAGAAAGCATGCACAGCCATGCCCTAGCTATGCATGCGGCTGCAGGGAGTGGCTTGCATGGCTTGGCAGGCTGCTGTGCAGAGCATGGCGTGACGAAGAAGAGGCCATGTCTTGCAACTGCGGGAAGAAGAATTTCAAAGTCAAATAAGAATAAGAAATAAAGATGGTGAATTTTGAAAAGCAGCACTTGAAGAAAAATTTAATTGCGAGGCCATTTTATTCACTCTCCTCCCCTCTCAATTAAATGCATGCATGAGTGTATTTTTACAAATGCGACTATGGATACCTTAATATGCAATGGTAATGCTAGGAAATAGCACAAGACGGCACAATTACAGGTGTATTTTTGTGGTGCAATCACCCTACCACGGAGTTCCTAAATGGGAACAAGTCCAGTCTTTTTACCAGGGACCCTGTGAGGATATTTGATTATTCATCAATGCGATCTGCGGAGGAAATATCATGGGTCATCACGAAGACACCGTGTGGGAGATTCTCGAGAATATGTGCGAGAACTCCATCAATAATGAATCCATGGGCATGTTCAACCGGACAAATGCCTATGCATTGATGAATCCAAACGGAGCACATGAGATGCAGGGCCTGTCCTCTTCCGTCGACTTGGAACTGATGGCCAATCATCTGGACAAGGTCTCTATTATTGAGGAGAAGGTGGATGAGCTAACTCAACACTTGCAACGAACCACCTCTATGCAAAACCCATTCGCGCAACCACCCTTTGGCAGGGAGGTTATGCACAACATCTATCATCGATCTTCTTAGGGGATGGACCCGTATCCACCCCCGTCTTATTCTGGTTTCGGAGGAAACTCTGGACCGACCTACTCTAGTTGGGGGAAACTCTGAACCCTCGTATTCTAACTTTTCCGAGGTTCCTCAGACCTGCGAGGATCTCAACGCTATTCGGAATGATCCATTCTCAAAAACCTACAGCTTTGGATGGCGTAATCATCCTAATTTCACGTGGTTAGGAAATAATCAAAATTAGAGACCTCAATATCAGTCCCGACCACAAGCTCCTCGTCCATATCAGCTGCCTCAGCGTCGACCTAACCCAACTTATCAATTTGGGCCAACTCATACAGATCAAATGACTCTTATCCTTCAGACTCTGGTTGACATTTAGAAGACGAATGCGGCTATGCAAAAATAGCACAGAGACGAGATCACAGATGTTCGCAATCAACTTGCCCAGATGGCAAATCCTCGCCAACCTGGTGCACTTCCTTCACAACCTCTTCCTAATCCGAATAACATGTCGAACAAGAGGCACGCTATGAACCCAAATTAGGGCCAAGCTTAATTTGTTTATTAGGCCCCTTCTACTCTATCACCCAACGGGATGGAGGCTTCGACATCATATGCGGGTTATCAACAGCAAGCACCTCTTTTACCCGCACCAAACCATAACCAGGCGGGATTGAATTCTGTTACTACCCGTAGTGGCAAAACAACATAGGACCCACCTTATCCAAGCCACTCTTAGCCTGGTAATACAAACCCTAACCCTAGGATAGTCATCCAGGATACCTCTATCCCAGATCAAGAACCTGGACCCATTCTAGAGGAACTAGGTAAGGTTCCATTTCTCGAGGCCTTGACCAAGGGAAAAAGGACAACCAAAACTGTGGCACCTAAGGAGGACTTGGTTAAACTCTTTGAGTAGGTCCATATAAACATCCCCTTGATGGATGCGATATGCCACGTACTGGCTTACGCATGATTTCTGAAAGACGTGTGTACACCTAAACGTAAGCAGTGAACTAAAGGCGAGAACCCGATCGTACTATCGGAGCAATCCAGCTTCGTCAGCTTGAGCAAACTCCTGCCTAAGGCAAAAGACCCAGGCACCCCTCTAATCTCCTGTGCAATTGGTGATATACAATTCAACTGAGCTTTATTAGGCTTAGGAGACTCCATAAAGTTGATACCTACATCCCTACTAGACTACTTCAAGGAATCCAAGCTTAAATCGACAGAAATGACTTTACAACTAGCCGACCAATCAATTAAGTCACCAAAAGGAATTCTTGAGGATGTCATAGTTAGGGTACATGATTTCTATTTTCCAGTGGATTTTATTGTCTTAGACATGGATGCTCCTAAGAATGTGAAGAATACACCGATCATACTAGGGAGACCCTTTTTGGCTACTGCTAGGGCCAATATCAATTGTGAGGAGGGCTAAATTGAATTAAAATTTGGGAGCAAGACACTAAAGATCGACATCTTTAAGGCGCAACAAGGAATTAATTGCAGAGTCAGAACATATTTGCGATATCGAAGCTGTGGTTGAGGACTTTAACGAGGAAAACCTGATTATTTCTAATCAACCACAAGAGGATCAAAGCCCACAATTAGAGGAGTTTGAACTTAACCTAGACACACCCATAGCTCCTTCCTTTGCTCCCAACACCCACCCTGAACCACCCACCACTGCTGACAACCCAGTTATGGAATTAAAGCCTCTTCCCAATCATCTCAAATACGTCTTTTTGGGTTCCAATCAGACATTTCCTGTGATTATCAATTCTCGACTCACACCTGATCAGGAAACACGCTTGATTTCTGTTCTCCAGCAACATTGGAGAGCCATTAGATGGACTCTCGATGATCTGACTGGTATCAACCCTTCATACTGCACACCTCACATATACACTAAAGAGGGCTCACGGCCATCCCATGAAATGCAGAGACACCTAAATCCAAATCTGCAGGATGTCCTGAAAAAGGAGATCATTAAATGGTTAGATGCAGGGATCATCTACTCGATCTCTGACAGTCGGTGGGTGAGCCCAATCCAAGTTGTGCCTAAGAAGGCAGGGCTCACCGTCATCATGACTGAAATTGAAGAAACCATACCAACCCATATAGCAAACTCGTGGAGAGTCTACATTGATTACAAAAGACTCAATTCCTCCATGAAGAAGGATCATTTCCCACTACCATTCATTGATCAAATTCTCGAGAAACTAGCGGGAAATCGATTCTTCTGCTTTTTGGACGGGTACTTCGGTTACAATCAGGTCGTAATCCATCCCAAGGACCAAGAGAAGACCACCTTCACCTGCCCCTTCAGAACATTCACATTCTATAGGATGCCATTTGGTCTCTACAATGCGCCCACCACTTTCCAGCGGTGCATGCTTGCCATATTCTCAGATATTGTAGGTGAATACCTTGAAGTCTTCATCGATGACTTCTCGGTATTTGGTGAATCATTTGATGATTGCCTCTTGCACTTGGTCCAAATCCTCAGGCGGTGCATCGACGTGAACTTGGTTCTTTCCTTGGAAAAGAGCCACTTCATGGTACATGAGGGAATTATCCTGGGACATCTCATCTCTGAAAAAGGCATCCAGGTTGATTGAGCTAAGGTGAATCTGATTTCCAAACTCCCTATGCCTAGCTCAGTCAAAGACATCCGATCCTTTTTGGGTCACGTCTATTTTTATCATTGATTCATTCCCGATTTCTCAAAAATCGCACGCCCCCTAACTAATCTTCTATCTAAGGATGTCCCCTTTGAAATATCCAAGGAGTGAGCTGAGGCGTTTGAGATCCTACATGATCAAGTTACCCAAGCACCTATCTTACAGTGCCCTGATTGGTCTCAACCCTTTGAAATCATGTGCGATGCATCTGATTATGCTATAGGGGCGGTATTGGCCAGAAAATAGATGGAAAACCTGTGGTCATCTACTACGCCAACAAGGCACTTGATGAGGATCAGCGTAACTATACAATTACTAAGAAAGAGCTGCTAGCCGTAGTATTTGCCTTGAAAAAATTCAGATCATATCTTTTGGATTCCTGTGTTATCATATACTCAGATCACACTACAGTGAGGCACCTCCTTGCAAAGAAGGATGCGAAACCTCGACTAATTTGCTGGATCTTGCTATTGCAAGAATTCGATCTCAAGATTCACGATAAAGCATGAAAACAGAACGTGGTAGCTAACCACTTGTCCCATGTTCCTTCTTCCGTCATCGACCCATTTGGCCCAATCACCGAGCATTTTCTGGATGAGCACCTGCTAGCCATTCACAATCTCCCTTGGTTTGCTGATATGTATACTACTTGGTTACAGGGAAAGTTTCGCTAGATTGGCCGACTTCCAAGCGAGACAAATTGATTACCGAGGCCAAGTACTATATTTAGGAGGAACCATACCTTTTCCACATTGGCAATGATCAGGTGATTCGAAGATGCATTCCTAACGATGAGGTCAATGACGTAATGTCATTCTGTCATGACCAGGTCTGTGGGGGCCATTTCTCTAGGCATAAAACCACGGCAAAAATTCTCTAGTGTGGGTTCTTTTGGCCCACTTTGTTCAAAGACACACAGACATATTGTAGGGCATGCGCTCGTTGTCAGACCCTCAGCAGCATGAGCCTGTGGGATATGCTGCCCTTGAACCTAATTATTGTGTGCAAAATCTTTGACATATGGGGAATTGATTTCAAGGGACCCTTTCCCAGATCTAACGGCTTCGAATATATTCTACTCACTATTGATTATGTCTCTAAATGGGTCGAAGCCATCACCACAAGAACTAGTGGTCATAAAGTTGTCCTCCGATTTATCCAGGAGAACATCTTACCAGATTTGGGGTTCCTAAGGCCATCATCAGTGATGGCAAGTCTCATTCTACCAATGTGCATTTCCAGTCCCTGATGAAAAAGTATAGGGTGTCACATCGTATCTCGACTCCTTACCACCCCCAGACTAATGCACTGGCAGAACTGTCGAATCAAGAGATCAAAAAGATCCTTCAGGTCACCATTCGGCCTGATAGAAAATATTGGTCTTCTTGCCTTCCAGAAGCCTTGTGGGCCTATAGGACCACCCATAAGACCCAATTAGGCATGTCTCCCTTCATATTAATGTACGGTAAGGCATGTCACCTTTCTGTCGAGATGGAGCACAAGGCTTATTGGCCAGTATGGAAGTGCAATCTGGATCTAGTGAAGGCTGGAATACACCGCCAGTTGAAATTAAGCAAGATCGAGAAACTACGCAATGATAGCGTATGAGAACTTGCATATCTACAAAGAGTGGGTTAAAGCCTTCCATGACAGGCACATTGTACGAAAATCTTTCCACCCTGGTCAGAAAGTTCTACTCTTTGATGCCAAACACAAACTTTTCCCAGGAAAACTCAGATCAAAATGGATTGGACCATTCTTAGTGAGACGAATATTTGGAAATGGAGCTATTGAAATCAGCCAACCTAGCCTTGATTCAGAACCCTTTGTTGTGAACAATCAACAACTCAAGTTGTTCATTGAACTCACTGATACGAACAAGGCTGAGGTATCTTTTGATCTCCATTCTCCCTGAGCTTATTACGCCCAGCTGATGGTGTTAAACTTAGCACTTAACAGGAGGCAACCCGTTATCTTTTTGAAAAATGGAAAACCTTTCTTGACACATCTTATGCTGAACTCATATTACACTTTAGGGTTCATCCATTAGAATAGCCAGCTCCACCTCTGGTACCCGTACCTAAGCTTGAAATCGTCTGCAACAATCATCCCGACCCATCCACCCATCCAAAACTTGTTCTAATGAATGATCTAAGCTAAAGTTGAACCCACCTAATTTACAATGCAGACATTACAAATCATAGGCATAGGGGGGGTATTAAAGTGCAAAACGCTGTGAAAATCACTTCACAAGAAATGGTTTCATCAAAAAAATCACATATTCCAAAAATGAAAAAAATAAAAAATTTAAAAAAAGAACAAAAATAGGAGAAGGTAGGAAATTTTGAGTGAATTGATTGCATATCATGTTTAAGGAGAAAAATGGGAGGAGATAAAAATGACAAAAATAAGCATAATTTGAAAAGAAAAGAAAAAGAGATAGTCATTAGTAAAAGATTAAGGATTTGACTCAATTCTAGACCAAATCAAAAAGAAAGAAAATGAAAGGCAGAAAGTGCTAAGAGACAAAAGAGATTAGTATGAACGCTGATCATAGTCCTCTTGGGCTGCGATCCTAGGCTTAAAAATTCAAGTATCTGCTAAGATCTAGATAGTCCTCAGGAGGTTGGGGAAAATGCAAAGCTTAAGTATTAGGTCTAAGGCTTAGGGATTATTCAGCCTCGTTAACTAACCTCTGGTTTGCAGGACTCGGTAACTTAAGCACCCCAATCCACACACAGTCTAGTTCAGTACGCTTAAGGATCAAAATCGCGTAAATGCATTAAAAATATCGTCTCCTCAGTGCTAGCACAGAGAGGCAAGAAATTCCCCTCGAAGATGAAAAATAACATATCATCTCCTTGGTGCTTGTCTCCTAAGATATCTAAATATCCTACCAGGGGCATGTAAGCTCCTTATGCTGATTTAGATGCCATGGGTGGCATAATCACGAAATATCGATTGCTAGGGTCTGAATTTAGTTACAGAATGCCATGGGCGAGATTATCTCAAAATCTTGAAAGCTAGGGTTCTGGGGATTGCCATGGGTGGTGCTATCTCGAAGCATCAATTGCTAAGGACCCTGCGAGGATTGATGGTGGAAACTAGGAATCCGATATAGACCATGTTGTAAAGCTAATCCGAGGCTAGAAATAAAAAGAAAAGAGAGAGAAAACTCTCCAAAAATAAAGAAAAATTCTTCTGTCTCTTTCTTACAAAAATGCACTATGAACTGAACCTGGGTTAAAACATGTTACAAGCACGAGTGCTTTAACCGTGGAGTTCAACAAACCTTAGGTTAGTTCCTATGGACCTTAGAAACCTTCACAGCGGACTGAGGCTAGAGCTGGTTTGGTCCAGATCTTGGTTGGTACTTGAGTAACTCTAGGCCTACTATCGGCATTCTGATCTAATCTACGAAAGAAAGAATACATCAGAGTATTGAGCATAAAAAGGCATATGGTCTAGAATTAAAGGTAATTCCATGAGATTTTGCTAAGGGACTAGCATAAGCTAGGCATGGGGGTATGATGGGAACACCATCTTGAGCCATAACTAGCTCATTTTGATCCAATTAAGTCAATAAATGCTCCTATATAACTGCCATAGAACCATATTTCATTGCAAAGTCATTCTGAGGGAAAGATAAGAAAATAGGGTTAAAACTATAATTTAACCATCATATCATCAATGCAGTACAATCAAGGGTTTTCCCAGGGGTAATTAAGGGTTAAATGATCCTAAAAGTCTAACAAGTGGGTTACAACAGACAGAAAAGGGTTTGAATGTGTTTTGAGAATTAAATGACTTTTGAAATCCTAAAAATAGACCCGCTTAATTAACCGAGGTTCTAGTCAAGATAAAATTCACCTAAACCCTCTAAAATTCATATAAAAATATTCTCTAGGGTTTGGAACCTTCAATTTGACCATCAGAACCCATCTTGACCCAAAATAGAGCCTCAGAAATACATTTGCCCTAATTTGGGTTTTTGCATAAATTACCCAGATAAACTTGGTCAAAACCTAAATCTAACTTCACCATTGGATTCCTTGGGTGTAATCTAGGTTTGTACCAAAATTTGGGCCCAATCTGAGATCACATTGACCAAGTTTGCATTTTGGTCCAATCAGACTCTTTCTATCTCATTCAGACCCTTAACTTTTGAATTCTCTTATAAATAGCCCTCCAACTTCTTTGTCTTCTTCACAAGCAGGTCCCCACACCATTTTCGGAAGGTAAAACCTTCACCATTGAGTTTCGAGTGAGGATTTCTCACTCGATTCTCAATCAATCCCTCCCAAAATTGATACGGGAATTCCATGGGAAGTTACCTTCCATTTGAGCTATTCCTTAGGCTCTAAGTCTTTCCCAAAAGTCCATGCAAACCTTTCAAAGGTTCGGGTATCCTACTTCGCAAGCACCTTCCAAGCTTGAAAGCTTCTTTCCAAGCTTGGAAGGGTTTCCTATGGCCTATAAAAGAGACACCATCGCACGACCGTGCATTTTTAGCAAGTCTTGGCACGTCTAACGGCCTAAGAAACCCTCTCCGACCACCAAAGACCCTTGCTCCAGCAACACCCCTGGATCTCCCTCCTCTGTCTATCCAACCATCAAATTGGACAACCTAAACTCCTCCTCTCTTCGTCACGACCCTCCCCAGCCAAAGGGAGGGCGTTCCTATATCTACATTGCCATTACCGCTTCGCCGCATCTTCCTCCTTCTTCGGCTCTAGTGGACCAACATCGGAGCCCTCCGCCTTGCTATCCTCTCACTAAGCCCTTCTTTAGCTCCCTCTCTCTTTCTATTTCATTTTCCCACCCTCACAGACACACACAACCGCTAATCGTCGCCGTTCACCCTCATCTTCTCCATCTCCGGTCGCTCCTTCGGCGAGGCGTATCCGCCACTACACTCCTCCATCCGCCTTGCCAACCACCTCATAACCTTCACCTCAACTCCACCAACCAAACCCCTCTCTTTATTTGCCATTCCATCCACCCAAACACCTCCCCGAACAACTCATCATCCTCCGGCCAGTTCCGTCTCTGCCAGCCACCTACACGCACTCTCACTCCACACTGCACCCACCGTCACAATCGCCGTGCTCCGGCGATCGTTCCTGAGCCTTTTGACATGGCCAAAAGGCCTTATTTGTGATTTCAAGTTCTAACCCCCCTCCGCCATTAAAGCCGACCTTCAAGCAAGCTTCAAGCTCACTCCAGGGCACCTTCACTCCTGGCCTTAGCTCCTGACCACGCGGAGTCATCACACGCACACGCCCAGGTCTCCAATTGAGGGAGATACCCTCAGCAGCTAACCCAATTGAGGAAGAGTTCCCTGCTACTGTGAACACACAAAGGAAAGGTAGGACTTTAGTCCCACCTTGGAAGTTGAAGAGTGGCTACGGTCGCATAAATTGAAAAAGTGCTTGGGGCTTATTGCCTCAAACACAAGGGGTGAGGTCCCTCACACCCCTCATATGCCTCATCCACGACCTCTCCTCCGTGGACCCGGTACACCTGACCCGCCTAAGCCCACACCTCGGTTACCACCTACGCCGGTAACCTTGGTCTCAAGTATGCTCTTGCCTAAATCCGACTACCCGATACTGTGTGTGGCCTTGGGAGGGCGAGAAAGTGAAGAGCCCAGAGAGAAAGGAAAGAGAGTGTGGGGTTGGGGGGGTTTTGCTACAGAGAATAATGGCTGACACTTAGCCATTTGAAGAAGTATCCCCCTCTGTGTGTGAAGAGGAGAAAAAGAGAAAGAAAAGAAAAGAGAAGTCAAGGTAGAAGAAGAAGAGGCACGTAGAGCTAAGGAGAAGAGACAGAAGCCAAAGAAGAAGGGAAGCTGCATAGGAAGAAAGGCAGAAGAACAGAAAGGCAGAGAGGTAGAAGAAGAAAGAAGGAAGAAAGAAGGAAAGAAGAGGACCTGCACAAACAGAGAAGCAGAGAAAGAAGAGAAGAGGAAGAGTTTAAGAAGATTTCTTTAAGATTGTTAATTGATAGTGTCTAATTTGAGCTTCTTAATTTATATTGTGCATCTCTTAACTATCATTGTGCGGAGTAATTGGTGATTCAAATCACCATTTTACTCCATTCTTTCTACATTATTGACATTAGCTTTCATTGATATATCATTATTACTTGAAGTTTCATTATAAATTGCTCATACTGTGTTTAAATTGCAATTTTGAGATTGAATTCCATATTGCTTCCTGTGTTCAACCTCAGACTTCAAATTCGAGTAATAAATACTATTTATTTTCAAAGTGATGTCGGCTATACTACAGCGTAGTTTTTAAAACCTCGATTTTGCTCGTTAACAATGCACAATCTAAAGCATATCAAGAATTAACAAAAGAAGGCCATTTAGATTCAAATGCAATAGATGTGAATATCCAAGGTTAGTAATAATTTCTTAACTTTGTTTCCTTTATGGTTTACTTATGCATTTCTGTAATTTCTTTATGTATTTATTTCATTATATGTTTCCTTTATGTAATTATTCATTTATGCATTAATGTTTTATATATTGTTTTCAGTTGTATTAATTTTTGTATGTATTTGTTGTTGTAGATGAAATGTTTTAAGAAAAAAGCTAATAAAAAGGCTTCCTCCCAAACACAACCATCCACCCAGCCCCAACCATCTCCCAAGGCTCAGCCACCCCTTGGCACCAGGCTCCCTCTTAGTCACGATTTCTAAAACTCGAGGATCTAGCATGCTCTTGTGATGTCTTATATAAGGAGGGAAGTGTAAGGGGAAGGAGATTCCTGCTACTGAGCCAAAGCCAGATCTAGTTATCTAGATTATCAACTGAAGTTGTGGGCATCAAAGGAGGACAACGAGGATGAGAACGATGAAGAAGATTGATTGCGTAGCAATCGTATGACCTAATCTACCTAAATTAAGTTAGATCCTAGTTTAACTTAGGAAAAATGCATGCATGAGCATCATATTTTGCATCATAGTTGATTTGTTTAGCTATGTAAATAATGATGCTATTTTTATGTTCTAATTGATATGCAATCATAATTGTAGATGATTTGGGGCCACAGATGATAAATCCGACCGTACGGATCTGATTAGAATGACGATCGAAGTCCAATGCTTCCGAAATTGCCTTAATCAGACATCTGCAGCATCATATGTAGTCCGAGGAAGATCAAAGGCCAAGGGGTAAGGTGGTGCAAATCAGAACCTTAAATGCCAAATCTGACCTCATAGATGGATCTGGATCAATGATCATAACCCAACAGCGTGAAAATCACTCCAATCCAACATTTGTGGTGTAATCTACAAAGGAAAGAAGATGGATGGCCATGATGGTGCCACGTGGCACTATCATTGCCACCCAACGTTGTTGCCTCCCCGCTCTTTATCAAGGAGGAATTCATCTCAGCCGTTGGAGGACACAGGCATGTTAAAACGTAAGTGCGACCATCCACAGCCACAACACAATAGAGACCGCCTTTAAACAAGAGCCAAGCGTGCACGATTGAAATGCATGGTGTAGGCCAATTTGAGGTGTTGATGAGTGATGCGAAAAATCACATGATTTGTAATTAGGGTTTTTAATGTCGCTGTAACACGCGAATTCGCATACGCTTTTAAATTTTTATTCCTAGATAGGGGAGTATCTAGGGTTGTCCAAGGAGGCAAATTTGCAATTCAATTCTCTTGCTTATAAAATAAATCTTAACTTTCTTTTTGGTATTTTAAATATATAATTTTTTTTTAGTTTTGAAATAATAAGGGCAAAGTGTGAATTGTGACGGAAAAGTGCTAACACCTAAAATTGCTAAGCTAAAACTTAAGAGATGAAAATGTCCACTACCTAAGCTCACTCTAGGCAAGTGGAGGCCTAGAGTAATTAGGAATTGGAAGTCAAATAAGTGCTAGAACAAAACCAACAATTGCAACAAGAAATTAAAAAGAAGGCAATTTAATTAAGTAGAATTTGTGTTCTCTTACAAAGACAAGTAGAGGAATGCTTCTACTAGAAATGTAAAATATAAAAGTAATAGAAGAAACACAAATCCTCTTGTAGAATCTGGTGAAGAAGGGAGTCTTCTTGCTCCAAGCCTAGCTGCTCATTGGCTTGAAAAGAGGGCCTCCTTCTTCTCCTTCCTTGAGAGCTCCTCCAAGGTGGATGCTACCACCTTCAAGCTCTCCTCCAAGGTGGCGTGGACCACCTTCAAGACCTCCTCCAAAGGTCTTCCTTGCCTGGCTCCTCCTTTGGCTGGCATGGCACAAGAGAGAAGGGAAGAGGGGAAGGCACCAAGGGGACAAAATATCCCCTTAATCTTCTTCTTCTTCTCTCTTGGGTGTGGGCTCTAGGTAGAGTATGAGAGGAAATTTACTAGCCAAGGGTGGTTTGAATGGTGGTGGGTAGTGGTCTTTTTATAGGGTAGGATGAGGGGTTAAGGTGACTCTTGAAATGGAGGGCTAAGATGGGAAGATGGAGGTGGTTGGGGATCCTATGGCTAAGGGTAATTGGCGCCAACCCAAGGGACACCTAGGTGGTGGCTATGGGTTGTGGCACCCCTTGAAGTTGGCACCAAAATGGCTTCTAGAAGGGGGGCTTAGGTGGCGCCAAGTAGGGTTCTAGAAGGAGGGGTAGGTGGGTGGCTAGGATGGGTTGTAAGGTTATGTGTAGGGCCATGATGTGGGGGTGTTTTGGCCCAAAAGGGAGGGCTTCTAGAAGGGTATTTTGGTGCCAAAATAAGGTGTCTTTTGGGTGTAGTTGAGGGGCTAGGAGGTGTCCATCTTAGCACCAAAATAGAGTAGAGGTTAGGTAGCTTAGGTGGACTAGGTAAGCTTAGTTGGTGGAGCTAGCTAGGGTTAAGTTGAAGGTGGAGGATGGCCAAGGAGATGGTTGCTAGCTAAGCTAAGCTAAGCTAAGCTAGCTTAGCTAGCTATGGAGTAGAGGAGGAGGTATTGGAGCTAGGGTTTGGATGGAGGAGCTGGATCTAAAGAATCTGGAGTTGAACTGGAGTTGGCAGCTACTGAAGAGGTCAACATGGGGCTACTCTACCTGGCTTAGCTTGCTAGTTCTTTGCTAGCTACTAAGCCAAGCTAAAGTGAGCTGGCTTCTATTGAATGGAGCTGAGGTGAGTTGGGTCTGGTGCTCCCGGGGAGGATTGAACTGGTTGAGACAGCTAAGGTAGCTTAGCTCAACCAAGTTGAGTTAAGCTGAGTCCCCGAGAGCTGGACTTGAACTTCTTGAGCTAGGATGAATTCTTCTTTAGCTGGCTGGAGTTGAGTGGAGCTAGATGTAGCTGGATCTGAGCTGGGGTGAACTCCAGTCAACTCAGCTGAGCTAACTAGAGCTCCCTATGGACTAGTGGGAGTTGAGATGAGCTAGACACAACTAAGTTGAGCTGGATCTGAGCTGACCTGAGCTAGGGTGAACTAAGATGAGCTCACTTGAGCTGCCATTCAGCTGAGATTAGCTGAATGGAGCTGGGATGAGCTAACCCTAGTCTAAGTGAGCTAGGTTCCAACTGTGGTGAGCTGGATCAAGCTGAGTTCCAGCAAGTCTGAGCTCCTCCTTCACTAATTGCCTTCCTGAGTGCTAGGGTTCTAGGGATCTAGCAACCTGTATATCCCTAACACTCACAAAAACATATCAAAAAGACAATAAAAAATGCAATGCATGCCTAACCTAATTAATGCCTAAATGCAGCCCAAAAACCCATTTGCGGAGTAAAATCCTAAGAGTTAGGTTTGCTTTACTGCATAAGAATGATGATAAACTGGCATTTATCAGTGAGGCGCTGAAACTGGATCATCAGATCTCGATCAAGCGGTAGATAGCTCTACGCGTGGCATGCGAGGGTGTGTCGGATGCGCACTAGCGCGATGACGTGTGGTTGCATGCAGGTGCAGTGAGGCGATCACACGCACACGACATGGGTTGATCTCAACTGTCGATCATCAAGATCAGACGACCAAATTTGAACACACACGCGTGCGTGATGGGCGATCAGATGGTGGATCGGGTGGCACTGAAGGTGCCACATGTCACGATCTAGTGCAAGCGCATGATGGAGGTGCGTGAGCATGTGATTTGGATGCGATCTGGGCCATTGATCTCCAGATTGAGAGCTCTTGTCGATCTAACTCATTTGCATGGATTGGGGCTCTAAAGAAACCCATTTTTCCTCTCACTTTGGCTATTGATAAATGCCAATTTATCATCATTCTTATGCCCTAAAATAAATCTAGTTATTAGGTTTTTAACTCTGCAAATGGGTTTTTGGGTTGCATTTAGGCATAACCTAGGTTAGGTATGCATTGCATTCTTTTTGTGTTTTTAACATGATTCCTTGAGTGCTAAGGATAAGCAGATGATCAAACCTTTAAAACCCTAGCACTCAAGAAGGCAAAAAGTGAAGAAGAAGATCGTTTCAACTGAACCCTAGTCGGATCTAGCTCATCTCAGCTGGATATCAGCTCACATGGGTTAGGTTTAGCTCCCTCCAGCTCCATTCAGCTCATCTTAACTAGATGGTAGCTCAAGGTAGCTCAACTTAGCTCAACTCACCTCAACTCAGCTTAGATCCAGCTTAACTTAGTTGAGCCTAGCTCATCCTAGCTCCAATCAGCTCACTAGGAGCTCTAGCTAGCTCAACTTAGTTGATAGAGGTTCACCTCAACTCAAGTTCAACTCTACCCAGCTCCACTCAGCTCACGATAGCTGAACTCCCTCCAACTTAGCTACTACTTGCCTACTTAGTAGGTAAGCTAGCTCGAGAGTTCTAATTAGAAGTAGTTCCAGCTCAACTTAGCTTCAGTTAGGAAACCAGCTCAACTTAGCTCAACAACTCAAGCCTAGCTACTAGCATAAGAACTAGCAAGCTAAGCTAAGTAGTTGAGCCCTTAAGAAGACCTCTTCAACCATCATCAGCTCCAGGAGAATTATTTAGCTCCAGATCTACTTCAGACAACTCCTATCTACCTCCTTTCAGCTAAACCCTAGCTCATCCACTACTACCCTACTAGCTAAGCTAGCTTAGCTAGCTCATCTTAGCTCAACTCTAGCTCCACCTACATGGCCATCTGACCTACCTAGCTAACTTCACCAAAAAAAGACCTAAACTTAGTCCACCTAGCTCCTACTCCTAAACCTTTTTTGGTGCCAACTCTTCACCACCTTTCAACCCACCACCACCACCAAGGAGTACCACAAAAGGGGCTCCACTTTTCCCTCCAAAAATCCCCTTCATCACCACCATCCACCTAAGCCTCAATCCATCTAAACTCTACACCTAACCACCTTCTAGAAACCACATGGGTTGGCATCAAACCAAAGAATCCCTTCATGGTTGGCGCCACCCTTAACCACCCTTAACTACCTCCCCTCACACCTATTGGAGTGGCGCCAACTACAAATGACCCTAGGATCCCATAACCACCACTTAAAACACTATCCTAACCCTACACCTACCCTCCATACCATCTTAACTCTAACTACACCTAGAGTTGGCACCAACTCTCCCTACACATTCCAACATGTGGCGCCAACATATCTAAGCCCTCCATCCATTAACCACCACCTCATAAGCCTATCCTAACCCTCCATGCTCCACACCAACCACCAACCCCTTTAACCCTCCTATAGTTAGTTGGCGCCATTTTTGGTGCCTCTCCATCATCATAACCACCACCTACATACCTCCTCACTTGGCGCCAAAGAACCCTAGCCTTAGGATCAATAACGACCCTCCAAGATCCCATCATAGCCATCCATCTAATCTCATCCTACCCCCCCCTTCTTCCACTCTATAAAAGAACCTCTAACCACCCATTTACATCATCCTTGGTTACATATTATTCTCCACCTAGATCCACCATTACCAACGACCAAGGATGGAAGGAGAGGAAAAAGAAGATCAAGGAGACACTTTGTCTCCTTTGTGGCTTCAACTTCTTATACCTTGTGTCATCATCAAACCAAGGAGGAAGGCCAGGCAAGGAGGACGTCCAGAGGAGGAGCAATCAAGGGTGGTCCACATCCACCCTAGTAGGAGATTTGGAGTGGAATTCTTCCACTCAAGGAGGACCCAGGCATGCCCCACCTAGGGCTTGCCAAAAAGGAAGTAGAGCTAGGAGCAAGCTTCTTTCAATTCAGGGGCAACCTGAGTTGGAGCGAAAACTCTGCAACATCATCATCTTCTTCATAAGCTTTCTTCTACATTTTTTTTGGTACTTTGTTGCATGGTAGTTTAGTGTTTTGATTTTTTTCCTTTTGGGGATTACAAGTAGGAATTCTTCTTACTTGTGAATTCTCCAACTCCGTGTAAAACGATTTCCATTTTCAAGAAGCATTCTTCTACTTTTGTTTAGATAGATTGTGATTGTTGTTGTGACTTGTTTCTCCATTATTCCAAGCCTCCCTTTCTTGGAGTGAATTGGAGAATCAAGGCACTTGTTGCTTTGATTTCTCATAGTTTTAATTCTCGTTTTCTCCGCATTCACTTTGCCCTCATTCAAAAACCCTAAAAATATATATATTTCAAAACACAAAAAGAAAGTTGATTTCCAAAATTCAAGCGAGGGATTTTAAATAGCATTCCTACCTCCCTTGGGACGACCTAAATACTCATCGAGTACTAGGTCTTTTTATAAATTCAAAAGTGATCTAAATTGCATGTTGCAACGACTTAATTCTCGATTTTTACAAATCACGCTTTTTCGCGATCAACTATAAAAAGGGCCCCAGACCCCCCATTTGAGAGGCAATTTCCACCTCCACACATGTCCCACTCCCTTCTCCTCCGGATAGCCCTCTTCCTTTGAGACGTCCACCACGGCCACCCTTGGTGCGCCGCTGCTGCTCTTCCATGCCTCTCCAAAGGACACCATGGACCACTCCTTGGTGCCCTTGTTCTAGTAGAATAGTTAGTCATCTTTTTAATTCTTCTAGTAGTTCTAGTTCTAGTAGTTTATGTTCTAGTTGTTCTAGTTTAGTTCTAGTTATTCTAGTTAATCTTCTTGTCAAGAATTCAACTAGGTGGAAAACTTGCATGATTATTACTTGAATAAAGTTGATTTGCTTCATATCTAGCTTGCTTACTGTTATAGTTCTAGTTAGAATAGATCATTATTAGATCAAATCATATTTCTGCCTCCCTGAGTTTGACTGGGACTTACCAAATCTCATTATATTTATTTGTCAATGTGTTCTCGTACTATACTATGACGAAAGTATTTCAAAAAATACGATTTCACAATTTGACAAAATGGCACCGTTGCTGAAGAGGCAAGGCGATTCATGATTTGATATATGATTTATTGTATTGTCTTTGGTGTGTAGGTACAAAATGCAAATTCTACACACGCATCAAGTGCAGTTGAAGGAATTCAGGTACACACCATCACTTAGGTTAGGATTCATTTTTGAAAAAAGAAAAATTCGTAAAATTTTGAAAAAGAAAAAAGAATTTCATGAAAAGGCTTAGTTGGGATTGAAAACACTCTAAAAATCCTTATTGCTAATTTTAGAAATTCGGTCAGAGTTTTGATAAGGATTTAAAAAATCATTTGCCACATTTTTAATGATCCAAAAATTTTGAAATTTGGGTAGGTGCTAGATTTTCAAATTATCTTTCAAATGCCACCATTTCTCTCAAAAAAATTTGTAGAATTTTAAAAGTCAAGCAGACTGAGATCCATAATTTTCTGATCTTCAAAAACCAATATCGAACAATACACAAATCGAATTGACCCAAAAATGGTGGGGTTTGAAATATAATCAAGTTAGCTTTCATTTCCATATTTTCCCTAAATTTTTGGATCACGTTTGGTACTGTTTCAAAAAGAAAAACCAACACAGGGTCAAAATTTCAAATCTGGCTCTTTGTTAGTTAAAAATTCATATTTATTTATTTGGAATAGTAAAAATTCTAAAAGAATATTCTCTGAAAATTCTATTGAAAAAGGAATCCTCCTGCCAATTTTTATATCATTTGGATTCCAATTTCATCTTAGAGAGTATTTTGAATTCAATTTGTGGTCTGCTGCTTAGTTAAATTGGATGAACCCTAGGTTTAACCTTTAAGGTCAAATTTAGAGACCACGTTGGATTAGCCTGGACTCAATTAAGTCCAGTGACTAGTCTGTGAGTCGAGTCACCTTGTGGACCACTCACCATACACCTAATTTGAAGAAAATGTTAAATATTGAAAAGAATATCTTAATAGCCTACATTCGTCTTTTAACTATTAGGTGACCTCAACCTCTTTGGCCAAACCTGGTGTCTAGCCTGTGGGGTAGTGAAACGTGGGTTTTACCGGGTTTGAGGGTTTTGTTATAACGTTGTAGTAAAGCCGGTTATGACCAACACTTCAAATAAAAATTTTTTTACTCGGAAAATAAAAGAGTTCCCGAGGTCGAACTCAGGGAGCAAGTTGTATTCTAGAGATATACATGTTTCTTTTACAAAAATAAAGAGAGAGGGAAAGAATTTGTTGTTTTCTCTTTGTTTTGCAGAGGGGGATGCTCTTCTTTCTCTCTTTCTTTAGATCTCCTTCTTTCTCTCTGTTCTGCAGAGGTGATATTCTTCTTCTGCAATGGTGATGTTCTTCCTCTTCTTCAGAGCTCCTTGTTCTTCTTTTTCTTTGGTTTTCTGCCTTGACCTCTCTTCTTCTTCTTCTGCGATCGTGGTGATGTTTTCTCTTTTCCCCTTTTTTTTTCTTTATGGCTGCAGAGCTTCTGCCTTCAGCTACTAAGTCTTTCTTTCTTCTTCTTCTGCTTTGGCCGTTGCTCTTCCTTCTTATTCAGCCTGCCTTCTTTCCTGCTCTGGCTGCTGACTTTCCGTCGTCTGACCCAGTGCTTAGACGACTTAACTATGCATTTGCTACAGTGCAGCTCCTTCTTCTTCGTCTGCACTTCTTCTTCCGCGGGTCTTCTTCTTCTTCTTTGGCCTGCACACTTCAGAGTTTTTCGTCAAGAGGCAAAACCTACTCTACCCTCCCTCCCCCGCGTCTCTCTTTCTCTCTGAAACCACTCTTGGGAAAGCTCTCCCAGAGCTACCGGGTAATCGGGTTCGGGTCACGCCCGGGTCCAGGCCCACCGGCGTGCGGTGGTGGGCGAGGAGTGCAGGTCGGTTTAATCGGGTCGGGCCAGGTCCGCGGAGCGTGGTCACGGACGAGGCCGGGTCGGGTGAGAGGGACCTCACCCCGTGGTCAGGAGGCAGACAGCATAAGGCACTTTTTGCCTTTATGCGTCCGCGCGCCTCCGAGAAGTTCCGAGGTGGGACTAAATGTCCCACCCCAATTGAGCGCCCGTCGCGGAGGGAGCAGTGGGCGATCGTGGCTTCACGCGCGGCCTTCGCCCCATCTGCGAGCCTGGGACGTTTCGCTGAGACTCCCCGCGCAACCTGGGAGTCGAACCTGGGCGAAGGCGTGCCTGCACCTGCAGGTGAAGGAGCTCTGCCTGCTCAGTAATGGCGACGGCGGGCGAGTCACCTGGTCACAGAAGAACGGCCTCTCGGCCAAATCAGACAGGCGGGGGACCTTCGCCGTGGCACGGCGAAGTTGGTCAGGGGGTCTGCAGGGGGCGTGATGGAGCCAACAGGTCGTCCTAGGTCAAACTGTGAGCGAAGAAGTGGGTGTGTTCGGTGGATCTGCAGAGGGCGTTTGGTGGGAAGTGGAGGGGCGGAAGAGGATCAGGGTGAGGAGGCGGAGGTTCTGCGGTGGTCGGCAAGCCGTGTGGGTCGCTGAGGTGATGGGAGCGGCTCGCCGGAGGGTGGTCGGAGGCGGAGAGGGTGAGGGTGAACAGGAGCGGTCGAGGGTTTAATCAACTAAGAGACAGTGAGGAAAAGAAAGAGGGGGAGGTGGGGAGGAGTTCTGACCTAGCTATGGAGACGAAAGGGGCCGAGACAGGGCGACAGTCGCATCGACTGTCGCCGGAGAAGAAGATGCCCAGGGGAAGGGGCGGCGGCGAGCAGAGGGCTGGAGAGGCGCCAGCTGGGTACGGCGTGGCGCAGGAAGAGCAGGGGAGGAGGTCTCTGCTGCTGGTATTACGGCAGAGCGAAGAGGAGGAGGGGGAGGAAACCGCCGGAGCTGGTGAGCGTCTGCCGGAGAAAGAAGAGAAGGAAGTTGGGGATTTCTCCGTCAGATCCAGGCTGCCCTGGTCGGTGGAGCAGCGGGGGGTATTTATAGGGATGAAACAGGGAGGAAGGCGGAGGGAGACGACGTGTCTCCCTCGCCGGAGAATGGTCGGAACATGAACCCATACCGTCCGTGCGTTCGCACGGCCGGTATGGTGAGCTACAATGACCAGGGGGGTGCTCCTGCGACGGCTGACGACGCAGGGCACCCCCGGTTTACTTGCCAGGTCCCTCACCTCACCCTGCGCGGCGCCATGCTCCGCGCAAGGTCGCCGGAGCATGGTGCTGGCAGGGTTTTGCAGGAGGGACCTGATTGCAAAGAACGAAGGAGAGTTAGGGGCCAAAATGCGAGGGTTCAAAAGTTGAGGGCCAAAGAGTAAATATATGAGGACCAAAGTGTGAAGTCGGTCAAGGAGGTTTCTTCTTAGGCTCAAGTTTTTATACATGACTAATTAGGACCTAAGGAATCTGATGGTGAATTTTATTTTCATATTAAACCTTGTTTGATCAGTCAATTTGCGCAAAAACCCAAATTAAGTTATTAATTGGGCATGGTTCTCAATGTAGGTCAAAATGGGTTCTAAAGGCCAAATTGAAGGTTCTAAACCCTAGAGATTATTTTTCTATGAATTTTAGAGGGTTTATTCTATTTTTACTTTGCCTCGAACCTTGTGAATTGAAGTGGGTTGTTTTAGGGTTACAGATTATCATTTGGTTCCTTGGAAGTGCTGTAGCCCTTGCTAGATCATCTCATCTCACTTTTATTCTTATTAAGCTGTTTTGACCTGTGTTTGGTCCCTGAATTACCCTGCATGCAGTTTATACTGGTAAAATTGCACTTTTACCCCTTATGACTAGTTTTCTTCTCAAACTCAGAATTTTCTGAGTTAAGCCTTTTCTTGAGATATGTAGGAGCTTTTATCCTTTGTATTGGGTCAAAATGAGCTAGTTATGGCTCATGATGAGGTTCTCATCAGGTAGTGTCAAACAACCGCGACTAAGGGTTATTAAGGACTTGGAGGCAAAAGCTAAAAGAAGAACCTTCCTCTTAGTCCCCTTGTAATAGATCGATCTCTTGACGAATTTTCTTCAACAAATTAAACCTTAACAAAATATCTGGTCATCTGATTCTAAAAGACCAAATTGATTAACAAGGCCTTAGCCTTGTTGGGCTTGGCTACACCAACCCTTGTTGGTGTATGCAACGAAGGAGGTCTTTAAGACCTAAATTAGCTGGGCCTTAGGAACCAAACCCAAGGCAACCCTCTTCTTCTCAACGAGCTGAGATGGCTAATCCTAGTCCTGGACCTGGTCAGTGTAAGTACCTCTATTTTGATGAAACAAAATTATGTTTTATTGTGAACTAATCTTTCAGGATCACGCTCACACAAATCAAGTCAATTATCCTCCGTGTGGATCAAAATAAAGATTATCATTAGTCAATGTAATTCTTTTATATTTCTTAAGTTTAGAATTACTATAAGGAACCTCAAGATTAAAGATAAACCTTTCTAAATCGTAAAATAAACATTTAGACAGTGTTGATTAAACAAAATATTATAATTGATTGATCAAATCAATTGATCGATCAAAATAGGAATATTGATCAACCAAATTAGCCTAACGGTCAAATACGATTTTCCCGTAATTGATCGACCAATTAAATATTTGATTAATCAATAATTGATCGACCAATTAAGTCAATTGATTGATAAAAATGAAAATTGATCGACTAATTAAGTAAATTGATCGACCAATTTGGTTCGAATGATTTTTCTCAACATTCCAAGAATGCTCCATTTTCACCTATAAATAGGTCTCCACACCTCTCATTTCAAAACACACTTTCAAAGAAATATCCATCTAGAAAAAGAGCTCTCATGCTTTCTCTCAAAGTGCTTCTGCGCTTCTATTTTCATGCTCTTCAAAGCACGTTGATTCAAACCTTTGTAAAAATCTAGTTTGACTTTCCTTGAGGTTCCATAGGATTATACTATTTTATTTTACTTGTTGCTTTGATTATAGATCCCAAGATATTGGGAGAAATCCATTGTTGTTGTTGTTGTGCTTTCTTCTAGTTAGTAAGAGAAGGGATCATTGTAAGAGGTTGTGCCACCCTCATTCAAGTGGTACGTTAGTGGATTGACTAGCGTTGCTTAGTTGGAAAAATCCTAAGCTAGGAGGCTTAGGTAGTAGTGGTTACACGGGAAGGGTTTCCACTATAAATAATTATGTATAATTTGTGGGATTATTTTTTTGTGCCATATTTTACTGCAATCAATATCACACTTGATCTTGTGTTTGTGACCAAGTAAGATCCGTAGGCACCCTCAGTTAGGACCCTGAAAATCTAGACCCGATGGCTCGTTTGGAAGCCAGGGTCATGGAATCGGAACAGAGATATCAGCAGAACATTAACAGGGTTCCACCACGCAGAGAACAACTGTGGGACTTCTATGATCCGGCGGTTATGATTTTTGCACCCCAAGTTCAGATTCCCACTGGCGAAGATGCATTCGAGCTGAAGCCGAATATAATAAGTCTGATTCAAACCTATTTTCATAGAAACTTGAATGAGGATCCCTTCCAACACATCAAGGACCTGAGTCGAATTGTGGAAATGGTTCGACCTAGAAACGTTGATTTAGGGATTGTTTTTATGAAGCTTTTTCCATTCTCTCTTAAGGATAAAGCTTCTTATTGGTTCAAGACCATCGGGAGGCCAATTGGAACCTGGGCGAAATTACATCGTGAATTCCTCCAAAAGTTCTTCCCGATTGGTTGGACAAACATAATAAGGTGTGTAATTACAACTTTCTCCCAAGGACTAGGGAAGAAGTTGCATGACGCCTAGGATAGATTTCATGATGTTCTCAGGAAATGCCCGCACCATGGTGTGCTCAGGTGGCACTTAGCTCAAATCTTCTACCATGGGCTAGATGACACATTAGTACTTGGTCAATGCATCTAGTGGCAGGAATTTCCTTACGAAGGACAAAAACAGCGCATTCGAGTTGTTCGAGTCCTTAGTAAACTCAATGAATGCCATGTCTATGAACCAATTCCAGCAAGCTGGATAGCAGCGGGTTAATGTCCATGAAAAAGAAGCTCACATTGAATTTGCCAAAGCTGATATGGACATTATCACCAAGAAGCTGGATAAGGTGGATCTGCTTGACAAGAAGCTCGATGAATTAATTCGAGCTCGACTTGGATTTTCTAGCAATTTAGTTACACCTTGCTCTTCTTTTTCATCCCAAGTCCCTCCTTCTTGAGTACATTTACTCACTCAGAATGTATCTTCTCCATCTTCACAGGATTCTGCATATCAGGAACCCGTGAATAATCTAGACCTGGCACCATACGATTAGGGTTGTGCACCCCATGATGATTCAAGTGTGTATGCCTTTGATGAATATGTGTCTCAGACATCTTCGGCCTATGAAGATGTCAACGCTATCCAAGGTTACGGGCGTAATAACCTATATTCAGAGACGTATAATCCTGGTTGGAGCAAGCATCCTAACTTTTCTAAGTCTGGTAACTCACAGAGGCCAAATCAAGATGCACACTACCAGACCAGACAATACGGGAATGCACAAAACACATACCCGAGTCAACAACCATTCCTGTCTCAGCAGCAATCATGCTCTATTTATTAGCTGCTGCACCAAGCTGCCACTTACCCTCCAAAGCGGGCTAACCATTTGGAGGCATGTTTACAACACTTGATCGAGGATTTTAAATGATAAAAGATGTTGCGTCGCATAGTAGTATAGTTGATCAAGCGTTAATAACAAATAAGAATTTTTATTACTCGAAAACCTAAGTATCCGAGGTCGAAGACAGGGAGCAAATGGAATTTATTCACTAATCTCAATAATGTAATTCAAATACTTAAATTTACTCAAAATCTAATTCAAACTAGAATGCATGAGTTTATGAATTGAAATGTAGCAAAAATAGAGAGAGTAAGATGAATAAGGCAAAAGTTTGATTCTCTCTCTTCTCCTTTCTTCTTTCTTTTCTTCTTTTCTTTAGCCTTCTTCTTCTTTCCTTCTTCTTCTTTGGTTCTTCTCTGCTTATTGGCTTCTCTTCCTTTTCTTGCCTTGGTAATTCTCTACATCTCTTCTCCTTCTTCTATTCTTTGTCCTTCTTTCCTCTTTAGCCGCACTTCTGCTACAGTGCTTCTTCCTTGATTCCTTTTGCCTTCTTCTACCTTGTCTTTCCTTCTTCTCTTCTTTGCCACACCTTCTTTCTTCTGCTTCTTTGCCTCAGCTTCCTTTCTTCCTTCCTTCTTCTTCCTTTGCTTCTTCTGCATCCACAGCTTCCTTCCCTGCTTGGACTTAGCTTCAGCTATGCCTTCCTCATCCTTCTTCTCTTCCCTCCATAGTGAAGAGAAAAACCTATCCCCTACCCTCCCCCGCATACTCTCTCTATTTCTCTCTTGGGTTCGCTCTCCCAGAGCCGGGTAATTGGATCGGGTTTCACGTGCCCGAGTCCAGGCACATCGGCGTGGTGTAGCATGCAAGGAGTGCAGGATATATGGGTCAGGTACCAGATCTGCATGGGTGTGCGTCGCAAATGAGGCAGGGGCGTGGGCGAGGGACCTCACCCTGTGTCGTTTGAGGTGATAAGCTAAAAACAGAAATTCAATATAAACCATTCACCATGCTCTTGAGTTCACGAGGTGGGACTAAAAGTCCCACCCGCTTCTTCGCGCCCGCAGGTGAGGTGCTTCACTCAATTGCCGCTGCTACAGTCGCTCGCTATGCCAATCTCTTGGCTGGATGTGTTCGCGCACTCAACCCGCACCTTCTGGGGCTCTGATGCCTGGGGCACACGACCTGGAGCAAAGCTTGCAAGCAAGCTAGCTTCTGCGTTAGTGGCGACAGGGTGGCCTAACCTAAAACACACAAGTACAGCCTTGCGGCCCTGCTAAACCACGTGGGGAGCTTCGCAGTGTCAAGGCAAAGGTGAAGCAGTGGGTGGCTGGCCGCAGGGTGACCTAGGTGTGCGTGCCTAGGTCACTTTGTGGCCGTGAAGGTGGGTTAGGTCGGGGGGTGTTTAGGGAAGTGATGGCGGTCAATGGAAGGGCGAAATGTGTTCAGTGGGTGATGGCGGAGGTGATGAGGTGTTTGGCGAGGCGTGTGGATGGGTGGAGCGACAGGAGAGCCTTCTCCGGTGGTCGGCCAGAGGTGAAGAAGATGGAGGTGGTCTGAGGCGTCAGTGCGTGAAAGTAGAAATAAAAGTAGGGGAAATAAAGAGGAGACAGAGGGGAAATGTTCTAACCTAACTACGTGGAAGAAGGGAGATAGAAAGGGGACTGGCCGTACCTACCACCACTGGAGAAGAAGACATCCAGAGGAGGGAGAATGGCGATGACGAAGGGGCTGGAGCACGCACGCGGGTATTGCACGATGCAAAGGAAAGAGACAAAGATGGCTCTACCACTGGTATTGTTACAGAGCGACGAGAAAGAGGAGGAGGACTCGCGGGAGCTAGCTGGACACCTGGCCGGAGGAGAAGGGAGGAAATTGGGGTGGTTCTCCGACCAAGTCAAGCTGAAATGATGCGGCCGGAGATGGTGGTCATTTTATAGGCACTGGCAGGGGCTCTTGTGCTTGGAAGACAAGCTTCCAAGTGCAAGAGTACTCATCGGAGATGGAAATAGTTGGAGACCCAAATCTCTCGTGTGTTCGCACGAGAGATTGGGTGTGAATCAGTGATTGGGATCATGCTCAGATGGAAGGGAATTCCTCAAATAATCTCCCTTCCAAATTTTGGACGAGATCTCTGAGGAATCAGGGAGTACTTCCCCTCCATTCCTTGCCGGAGTAGGATTCCTCTGCTTTAATGGTGGAGGGACCTGATTGTAAGAGTGGCAAGGAAGTTAGGGAGGTCTGTGTAATGATTTTCAAAAGATAGGGATTAAAATGTAATTGGGTGGACTATTTTGTAAAGTAAGTCAAGATAACCTCTCCTTAGGTCCAAATTTTGGCACAAACCTAATTTGGATCTAAAGGATCCAATGGTGAAGTTGGATTTTAGGTTTGACCACATTTGACTGGATATTTTACCCAAAAATCCAAATTAGGTCAAATAATGAGCTAGGACCCTAATCTAGGTCAAAATAGGTTCCAAAGGCTAATTTGAAGGTTCTAAACCCTAGGGGATATTTTTCCATGAATTTTAGAGGGTTTAGTTGATTTTTATCCTGACTAGAACCTTGTTAAATTAAGCGAGTCTATTTTAGGGTTACCAGATGTCATTTAATTCTTAGATTGCTTATGAACCCTTTTCTCATCGAACCAACTCACTTTTTATCATCTTTAGACCATTTGACCTATGTTTATCCTCTGAGAAATCCCGTTGATGTACTGCAATGGTAAAATTACAATTTTACCCTTTATTTCATATTTTCTTCTCAGAACACTTATTCTTTGAATTAAGCCCTTCTTTAGGTTATGTAGGAGCTCTTATTCTCTTTCTCAGGCCAAAATGAGCTAGTTAGGGCTCATGATGAGGTTCTCATCAAGGCATTAAAAAATAAATTGCAAGAGTGAATGCGAAAATCAACTAATGATAGTTTGTAGATTATGAAGGCTATGGTTGATCAGATTCAGAGCATACAGAATACACAAAATTAGCTGCTACAGGAGCATAGATCACAGGGAGCCTTGCCCTCCCAACCTGTTCCTAACCCAAGGCATGTGTAGAACTAGGGTGCCCTACCTAGGTTTCAAGCACCACAAGGATAGGCACATGCTATGTTACAAGCACCTCCTGCGCCACCTGGTTATGGACAAAGTCAGCCACCTTTGTTGCCAAATCCCGACTATTTTGCCTCTTCCGCTCCACCTCATGGACAGTACGCTGATGGAAAGGCTGTCACATTAAGGAGTGGGAAGACTACACAAGACCCACCACTTAGGCAGGCAGGTCATGATTTTTCGTGCCCTCTACCACAGGATGGCTCATCCTCTTCTTCCTCTCAGGAGCCACCTGTAAGTACCTCTGTTTTGGTGCACCAAAATTATGCTATCTGTAAGACTAATCTTTCAGGACTATCATGGATTAATGCTAGAAGATTACTGATTTCTTCTCAGTGTTTTTTTATTTTTTTTTAGTCTAGATTATCTTGTAAGGAACCTCAAAATAAGTTTCAAATGATTTTTCACACTTTACTCAAAAAATAAGTTTTTAGGGTAGTTGATCGACCAAACAATAAAATTAATCGAATAAATGGATTGATTGACCAATAATCTTAGTTAATCAATCAAAATAACCCATTTTAGGAAGTTGATTAATACACCTTCAATCAACCATTTAGGTTAATTAACCAACCCATCATTGAAAGATCAAATAACTAGTTTTACCGACCAAAACTCATTTTGATCGACCAAACTACCTTAATTGATTGACCAATTTGATTTCCTTTTCTGGTTGATTTGCTAGTAGAAATAGAAGACATACGTAGCCTTTTTCAAACACACTTTCAAAGAAATACATCGAGAAAAAGTGCTCTTGTGCTTTCCCTCCAAGTGCTTCTACGCTTTTGCTTTCACGCTTTCCAAAGTATGTCAATTAGAACCTCCGCTAAAATCTGGTTTGACTTTCCTTGAGGTTCCATAGGATTATATTATTTTTATATTACTTGTTGCTTTGATTATGGGATCCCAAGCTGTTGGGAAAGATCCGTTGTTGTGCTTCTCTTTAGGTTGTAAAGAGAAGGGACTGTTGTAAGAGGTTGTGCCACCCTCATTTCAAGTGGTGCGTTAGTGGATTGACTAGTCTTGACTAGTAAGAAAAATCCTAAGCTGAGAGGCTTAGGTAGTGATTTTCACCCGAGAAGGGTTTCCATTATAAATCCAGGTGGCTTTTATGCTTGAATTTTTGTGGTTTGAATTGTCTTCGCTACTATCTTAGTTTATAAAAGGCGATACTATTCACCCCTCCTCTTTAGTATCCATTAAGATCCGCAGGCAATCACACCACCTACTATAAACAAGGGCAAAAGACCAGTTGACCCTGGGATTCCCATCCCTTTTCCTGAGGCTCTAACATGGGATTTAGCCTGGAAAAAGGGTACGCGGAATTTTGAGGACCTGAGAACTATGTTCAAAGAGGTTCACATTTAGGCCCCTCTTCTCCATGCAATAGATCACATCCCTGCTGTCACTAGGTTTTTTAAGGACTACTGTACCCTGAAGCAACAGTAGAAAATCAAATAGCAGGCAATATTGTCAAAAGAGGATAGCATTGTGATTCTAGATGACTTACCACCTAAAAAGAAAGACCCTGGTAGTCCTACTTATTTCCTGCCTTTTGCAGGATTCTCCATTTGATTAGGCTCTTGATTTGGGTTCGTCCATCAACCTAACTCCCATCACAATATTCAATCGATTCCAATTTGGGGAGTTGAAACCCACCTCTGGTACCATATAGTTGACCGACCGATTGGTAAAAACATCGAGGGGGGTGGTTGAGCACGTGATCGTAAAGATCCACGGATTCTGCTTTCCAGCAAACTTTTTTGTTCTCGATATGGAGGTTCCTCCTAATCTCTGCGATGCACTAATTATTTTGGGTTGCCCTTTTTTGGTGACAACTCACGCAAACATCGATTGTGCATCCAGGTGTATGGAGATAGCCATAGGAAATGAAAGACTTAGGCTGGACATATTCAGGGCATCATGAAACTTCAACTATGATCTGATAGAGGAGGACGATGAAGATGATGACTCGATTTTTTGTGGGAACATTGGGCTCCTCTGTAATGACCAATGTCACATTCATCTTCACTGTCAGAATTTTTGGATCTTGATCCACACGGGACTGAGGCTAATGCCATGCACACTTCATCGTGCAGATTTGATTGTTTGGGGTGTTCATCTGATCATGACAGCCCAGATTCTGATTATCCTATCCCATCAAGTATTGATTTGCCCTTGCTGACGCAGGATGGCATGACTACAATAAGTGGATTTCTCATTAATGCAACTACAACCAACCTCCTCACAAGTGGGGAATCAATGAGAATTCACAAAAATCAGGATTATCAGATTTTCGATCGATTCTTCTCCTCCCATGCAGGAATCTGATTCCCACCCACCCTAATTGAATTGAAGCCCTTACCTGATTTACTCAAGTATGTGTTTTTGGGTGAGAGTGAGACATACCTAGTGATTATTAGTGCTCACTTGACCTGAAAACAAGAGCATCAATTGATCGTTGTCTTACAAGCACATAGGGCTGCTATCAGGTGGAGCATTGCTGATCTCCGTGGGATTCGCCCCTCGTATTGCACTCATCATATTTACATGGATGAAGGGGTGAAACCTTCTAGATAACCTCAGAGATGGCTAAACCCGAACATGTTGGAGGTTGTCAAGAAGATCTTAAATGGATGGATGTGGGCATTGTATATCCCATTTTCGATAGCTAGTGGGTGAGTCCTATTCAAATTGTGCCTAAGAAAGCAGGTCTCACTGTAATCAAGAATGATAAGGGTGAATCCATCCCGACTTGCACCATGACTTCATGGTGGGTTTGCATCGATTATAGGAAACTAAACACGGCTACCACAAAGGATCATTTTCCTTTACCTTTTATTGATAAGATCTTAAAATGGTTAGCCAGGCGCAGTTTCTTTATTTTCTGGATGGATACTCTAGGTATAATCAGGTTGCAATTAACCCGAAAGATCAAGACAAGACTACTTACATGTCCCTTTGGAACATTCACTTTTAAGCAAATGCCCATCAACCTCTGTAGTACACAAGAAACATTTCAACATTGTATGATGGCCATTTTCTTTGATATGTTTGGGGACTATGTAGAAGTATTTATGGAAAACTTCTCCATCTTCAGAGATGATTTATTGTATTGTCTTAATAACCTCACAAAGATCCTGAGGCGGTGCATAGAAGTAAACCTAGTACTTTCATGGGAGAAAAGAAATTTCATAGTGAGGGATGGCATTGTACTAGGTCACAAGATCTCTTCTAACAGACTCGAGGTCGACCGAGCTAAATCTGAAGTCATTTCTCGACTACCTCCACCGGCTTGGTTAAGCAGAGCATATCCTTCTTAGGTCACATCAGATTTTATCGAAGATTCATTCGTGATTTCCCGAAAATCGCTCATCCTTTGACAAATCTTTTGGCAGCCAATGCCCCATTTGACTTCGATTCCTCATGTCTTAGCGCTTTCAGGACCTTATGAAGCATTGTGTCAGATTCATCGATTCTCCAACCACCCGACTGGTCTCTCAATTTTGAGATGATGTGCGATGCCTCCGATTTCGCTGTTGGAGCTATTCTAGGCCAACATCAGGAGTGCCATCCGTTTATAATCTACTACATTAGCAAGATGTTGAATGAGGCTCAGCGTAATTATAGGTTATTGAGAAAGAATTGCTAGTAGTAGTATTCGGGTTTGAGAAGTTTATATCTTATTTACTTGGGTCAAAAGTGATTATTCTCACGAATCATTTCTCCCTCTAGCATTTGTTGGCAAAGAAGGATATCAAACCCCGTCTTATCAAATCGATCCTTCTTTTGTAGGAATTTGATGTCGAGATTCATGACAAAGTCGAAGCTCATAATGTGGTGGTGAATCACCTATCTCGACTAAATCTAGAACACTTCCCCTATTCCTTGCCTATCTCAGATCAATTCCCGAATGAGTCTCTTTTGGTCGTTAATTCCGTTGAGTTACCTTGGTACACAGTTACTGCAAATTATCTTGCCGCAGGAAAGATTCCCGTAGGTTTATCTAAGAACCAGAAACTCAAATTCATTTCAGAAGCCAAATTTTATTTCTGGGATGACCCCTTGCTCTTTTGCATTGGGGCAAATCAGGTAATCAGAACGTGCATCCCTAACTCAAAAATTTTGAGAGTGTTATCTTTTTGCTACAGTGATGCTTGTGGTGGTCATTTTTCAAGCCGGAAAATCGCTGCAAAGATTTTGCAGTCGAGTTTTTTCTAGCCGACTATTTTCAAAGATACACACAAGTTTACCAAATGCTACAAGCGATGTCAGTTAGTCGGTTCTATCACCCGAAGAGACATGATGCCTCCAACCCATTCTGGTCGTAGAAGTGTTCGACGTTTAGGGCATTTATTTTATGGGCCCTTTTCTGATCTCGCATGGTTCGAGTACATACTTCTTGCAGTTGACTATGCCTTAAAGTGGGTTGAAGCCATCCTAGCAAGATGGGTTGATCATAATATTGTTATTTCCTTTGTTCAAGAATTTATTTTTACGAGATTCGAAGTTCCTCGCGCTCTGATTGGTGACGGGGGCAGTTACTTCATGCATGCTCATTTTGGGTCTCTATTGAAAAAATATGGGGTACATCACCGCATTGCCACCTCATATCATCTGTAGACCAAAGGGCAAGTTGAAGTTTCTATCCGTCAAATCAAACTTATTCTCCACAAGATGATTAGACCAGATAGGAAGGATTGATCCGATCGATTGATCGATGCACTTTGGGCATATCGAACTGCGTATAAGGCCCCACTCGGAATGTCACCATATGGCATGGCGTATGGAAAGGCCTGTCACCTTCCTTTCGACTTGGAGCACAGTGCCTTCTGGGCAGTGCAGAAGTGTAATTTTAGCCTTGATGTAGGAGGTTATAAGAGGAAGCTCTAGCTCAGTGAATTAGAGGAAATTTAGTGGGAAGCCTATGAGAATGAGAAAATATACAAAGATAAGACTAAGGCTTTTCATGACCGCCACATCTGGAGGAAGGAATTCACGCCTAACCAGTAGGTCTAGTTATTTGATTCTCCACTCAAATTCTTTGCGGGAAAGCTTAAGTCCAAGTGATTGGCCCATATCTTGTGATTCACTCATATTCTAATGAGGCGGTCCAAATTATGGACCCAAAATCTAGGCATGTTTCTACGGTACATGGCCAACGCCTCAAGCCATTTATGGCCTAGGAACCTCCTCTTGCTGATGAAATTATTAATTTTATCGAGGACGTGTAATTTAATTTTTACCCAATTGGAGGCGTTAAACTCAGCACTTATACATATGTAGACACCTTCTATACATATGTAGTTTCTGGACATGCAAGAACTTAGGCATAGGGGGGTAGTACACATAAAGTGAAAATTTTTCTTGCCAACACCTTAGAAAATAGATTTTTATCAAGAGGTTTTATTAGGGATTTATTCTTTAATCGATTCCTAAATTTAGAATCTAGTACAATTTCACACTTACATGTAGAATTTGCAATGGATCCACTATGAAGATCGATAGACGTCTTTAGTTTGTCAAGAAGAAGCATTGCTTCTTTTCCTGAATCCTTGGATAGTAATTAGGGAGTTAAGCAAACCATCTTCTATTAGATCCACCAAACAACTGCGAGGTGAGAGTAGAATGTCTATTGGTGCTCTAAGTCTAGTACAAGGAATCTTGATTTCTAGATAATTGGATAATGATATTTGGAGTTAGACATAGTTTTCACTCTCGATTCCTACGTACAAATTCTTTGTGTGAATTTTTCAGAGCCACCAAATAAGGCAAATACGTAGAGAGCGAATTCTAATAAAATTAGGACTAAGGTGGATGGTTATGACCATCCTTTACAGAATCCTCAGCCAAAGGAGGGTGTTAGTGTCAAATGTCAGAAAATACGTTGTCTCATCCATTCCTTTCCTAGTGTCAAAAGTAGGCACTTTCACCAAATAGGCCACCTGATATCCTCTTGAACATCACCAATCCCTAATAATGCCTTGTGAATAAAAATTTGTGTGTGTGTGTGTATTGCATTATGTTGGTAGATATGGAAAGAAAAAAAAAGAAAAAAAGGAAAAAAAAAGGGGAAAAGAAGAAAAAGAGGAAAAAGACTGGAAAAAAAAGTGTTGAGTTATGTGTCAAGTACGTTGAGGTAACAATACTTGCTACCATTGCGATCCACCAAATATAGCCTTGACCTACTTTTCTATATTTCTGACCGCCTAAATACTGGCTGATGATTTCTGACTTAGTTGTAGGGTTATCAAAACTTAATTAAAGTATTAATGCCATGTGAGACCACCAAATATTGAGTATATTTACAAATCTAGTGAGATTGTCAGCTCGAAAAGAAAAGAAAAAAAAGAAAAGAAGAAAAAGAGAAGGAAAAAGAGAGAGAGTGAGTACAAAGGAACTAAAGAAAGTATAATTTCTTTGCCTCTCTCTGAGTTAATTTATTTGATAGTCTGGAAATCTAAGTTCTATAGTACTAGTCTATATGTAGCACCATAGGAGTGTGAGCTACCAAATACAAACCTACTTGACTCAGACATCTTCTACCTAAGCCAAAAGTCAGGGCTGAGATTACAGATTATTTTGTTATACCCTCGAAGGGAAGAAGTTTGCCTATCCAAATAAGAATTTTACTAAGGGTCGAGTATGAGCTTTAGTTGTGGATTGGCTTTTCACTTAGATTCGTTACATAGGCTACAACACTACACTTTCACAATTATCTGGATTTCTGAATTTTTGGATGAAAATAAAAGAAATGGATCTCTTGTCAAACTCTTAATAGAAATCAACCGTTTAGGGACCAATTTGCATTTAGTCTTACATTTGCTAGGGATTAGCAAGATTTAGGCATGGGGGTATGATTTCGCAGTAATCATAGGACCTAATCTACCTAAATTAAGCTAGATCCTATCTTAACTTACGAATAATGCATGCATGAGCAGCATATTTTGCATCGTAGTTGATTTGTTTAGATATGTAAATAATGATGCTATTTTTATGTACTAATTGATATGCAATAATAATTGTAGATGATTTGGGGCCACGAATGATAAATTCGATTGTACGGATTTGATCAGGATGACAATCGGAGTCCAACACTTCCAAAATCATATTGATCAGACTTCCATAGCATCATATGCAATCTGAGGAAGATCAAAGGCCAAGGGGCATGGTGGTGCAAATCCAAACCAAAAATGCCAAATCCGACCGCACGGATGGATTCGAATCAGCAATTGCAACCCAACAGTGTGAAAATCAATCCAGTCCAACATTTGTGGCATCATCTACAAAGCAAAGAAGATAAATAGCAATGATAGCGCCATGTGGTGCCATCATAGCCGCCGAACATTGTCGCACCCCCACTCTTCATCAAGGAGGACTTCATCTCAGCCATTGGATCTTTATCCAATGGCTGAGAGCACGCACTCATTAAAATGTAAACGTGACCATCTGCAGCTGCAGCACAACGAAGACTGCCTTTAAACAAGAGACAAGCGCACATGATCGAAATGCACGGGGTAGGCTATATTGAGGCGGTGGTGAGGCACTGAAATTAGACCATCAAATCTCAATCAAGCAGCGAGCAGCTCTACGCGTGGTGCGTGGGGGTGCGTTGGGGGTGCATTGGATGCGCACGAGCGCAATAACACATAGTTGCATGCTGGTGCGGTGAGGCAATCGCATGCGCATGATGTGGGTCAATTCAACCATCTATCATCAAGATCAAATGGCCAAATTTGAACGTGTGCGATGGGCGATTAGGCAGTGGACCGGGAGGCATTGGAGGTGCTACATGTCGCGATCTGGTGAAAGCGTGCATTGGGTGTGCGATGGTGGTGCGGGAGCAAGCAATTTGGATGCAATTTGAGCCATTAATCTCCGAATTGACAACTCTTGTCGATCCAACTCGTCTGCACGGATTGGGGCTCTAAAAAAACTTGTTTTGTCCCTCACTTTGGCTATAAAAAGGACCCTAGACCCCCCATTTGAGAAGCAATTTCCACCTCTGTGCATCTCCTGCTCCTCCGAATAGCCCTCTTCCTTAGAGACATCCACCAAGGCCACCCTTGGTGTACCACTGCTGCTCCTCCATGCCTCTCCAAAAGCCACCAAGGACCACTCCTTGGTGCCCTTGTTCTAGTAGAATAGATAGTCATCTTTTTAATTCTTCTAGTAGTTCTAGTTCTAGTTGTTCTAATTTAGTTCTAGTTATTCTAGTTAATCTTCTTGTCAAGCATTCAACTAGATGGAAAACTTGCATGATTATTACTTGAATAAAGTTGATTTGCTTCATATCTACCTTGCTTACTGTTCTAGTTCTAGTTAGAATAGATCGTTATTAAATCAAGTCGCATTCCCACCTCCTTGAGTTTGACCGGGACTTACCAAATCTTGTCATATTTATTTATCAACGTATTTTCGCACTATACTATGACGAAAGTATTTCAAAAATGTGATTTCATGATTCGACAAGGACGAGGAGTAGGTTGAGAATACACCCCCAGCACATGTCAACCTGACCACGGTAGGTACAAGTACTAGTAAGAAAGACTATATATACTTTTTAAAAGTTTTTTACTTCTATATTTCATAACTTATTATATATTTGATATAATTAATATGATTAATGTCAATGCAGGTAGAGTAAGAAGGATACGAGGGAATACAAAGAACTTAGATCTATAGCGTGACCCTGATGGTCTTAGAATAACCATCAAACTTAAATCCATGGGGAAGCAGAGAATTACTCGGGTTTCATCAGTCGAGTGGGAACAATGGTGAAGTCCATTGTGCCACTTTGCTACTTTGATTAGAGGAGGGTGCCTGTAGAGCTAAAGAGGCAGCTCCTCCAACAGTTGGAGGTAATTTCATGCATCTTAAATATTACTTTTATAACTTTATCTTAAAATTATTTTCTTTAAGTAGATAGCTAGTGTAGATTCAATTCTTTAAGTAGAGTTGGAGGTAATTCTTTCTCTCTCTTCTATTCTTTATTCTTTAAGTAGATAGCTAGTGTAGATTCAATTCAACCAGCTAATTTGCTTCGTGACAACAAATCAAATATGGTTTTTGATCAAACATCCGCCTCCCTGTGTTCGAGCTGAAATTCCTTTTGAGTTTCAGTTAAAATTATCTGTTGACGGATTTTTCTCACAAATTATGCTACGACAATAGGTTTTCAAAACTCAAATCTTTTTGCAACTATTGTCCACCTCAACATTTTGGCATCGTTGTCAGGGATTCTCCACCTCAACATTTTGGCACCGTTGCCGGGGAGGCGATGCTCTTTGATTTTTTGTGTTTTCTAACTTATTGACCATTTACCTCACTTCTATCCTTTCTTATTGTGATTGCAGGTACTCTCACGGGGTGGGCAAAAGCGATAGATTGGAGCAAATTGTTGTTGAAGGGTCTGTAAGTAATCCCACCTCCCTACCCACTAGATTTCATTCCACCACCTAATAACACAAGCTCTAATTAACCTAGGAGCTTGCATAAACTCTAAGGTTAGTTTTGATTGTTTGTTTGACACATCCACCCACCTCACCTCCGCAAATAAAAGAAAAATTTTAAAAAAATCTCACAGAGGTACACAACCTCTTATGATTCTTCATACTCAACCGGTAACTTGATCTTTGGGACCGGTACACTCATCAACACATAATTGAGTAGAAATTAGATTAAGTAATCACTTGTGTGCCTAATTAAGTGGTGCATCAGGCCAATTGTTTGAGTTGTTTGGGTCTCACCATTTCAACTAAAAATAACTCATTAAGTAGCTGCCAAATAGATTCAACTTTTAGGATTAACCAGACACTCCACGTTCCTTTAAGTTTTAACAGAAGACATATTCACCTGTGCTTTCAAAACCTGGTGTGTCAACTGAACTTGATTGAATATACCTAAAGTTGAATTCTAAAAGCTACTATGCAAGATTTAAACCCTAAAATTCACCACATCCAAAAATAATCTTGCTTAAAAACCACTGGTTATGCATGCACACACATATCAATCAATCATTAAGGGCACAACCCAAATAAAGGGCCCATCACATTCCAAAGCACATTTAAACCTAACCCTAATTAAAATAGAGTAGACATTGGCCTTAAGGATTGGACTCGCTCTTCGGAGTCCAGATCGAGATTATTTTCGATTAATCTGCTTCTACCGTTCAATCTGTTGTCTAGCTAGGGGAGCAAAATCAAACGATCGCAGTTGTGGGGTATCAAAGGAACTTGAGGCAAAAGCCAAGGGAAGAACCTTCTCCCCAACCTCTCCCTTTAACTGGTTGGATTGACTGGAAAGAAGTAGATCAAATCATTTCTTCATCTCAAGGCGGGTTCTGGGAGTTTGTAGGTCATTAGGCTAGCCCACTTAAGGACAAGTTTGATTGTTTTGTATTGCAGGGCACCTTTCTTTCTCTCGTTCTGTCATGGATCCTTCCACATTCTATTCGCACTTCCACTCCTACCATCCTACCACTACTTCTTCCTAAAATGATTATTATTCCAACCAGACTTATTCCTATCCATCTTCTAGTTGGGATAATCCTGATCGGGGATACAGTTCCGGACCTCCGTGTTCAGGGTCTAACCCTGGACACCATGATCTTGATTCTTATCCTTCTCTGAGCTACATCGATTATAGATCACCGCCCTTATATGGACAACCTAATACGATCTACAATCAAGAAGGATACGCTGATCCTTACCCTTCCCCAAATTACACTGCATATAGGTCACCACCTCTTTATGAAAAACCTAAAATGACCTATTATCAGGGAGGGTATCACAAACCTCAATTTATTGACTCCCCTGCATTGAACCCAAACCTGCCCAACCTTGAGCCAAACCATTTGGTTCAGGTTAACCAAGTCCAAGATAAGGTGTTGGCTAAGTTAAGGAATACCGTACAATCTTTAGAAGCTCAGCCAACACCTTGTACTGAAAAATTGGAGCCTCTGATTGAAATGATTGATGATCTTAACAAGTATTTGTTGGATTGGCTCCAAGATGTTAAGGATAAGGACCCGAGTGAATTTTTACTTGGGAAGTTATTGAAATTGAGGATGAGATTTGTGATTGCTCTAGTCCAATCTTGGGATGATTCCCCGGATGAACCCCCTTTAGGAGAGTGATGTGCATGCATCTAAATAGCCAAAAATATCTATTAATGCATGTTCTTAGTGTTATATTAGCATCATGCATTGTAAATAGTGTATAACATGCATAATCATGCATTTAGGTCAAATTGTATAAATTATATAGTAATTGTCTCCTTTTATGGCCAGGGATAGGGTAATTTTTAATTAGGGCCTCGGATCGAAGATCCAACCGTACGAATCTGAACAGGGCGATGATTGGAGTTCAACGACTCCAAGATTGCCCTGATCAGACATCCGTAGCATCAGATATAGTCCGAGGAAGCCTAGAGATCAAGGGCCAAGATGGTGTCAATTCACACTTCAGATGACAAATTCAACCGCACGAATGGGTTCGGATCAATGATCGCAGCCTAAAAATGAGAAAATCAACTCAATCCAACATCCGTGGCACCTTCTACAAGTCACAGAAGATGGACGGTCAAGAAGGCACCACGTGGCACCATCTCGGCTGCCCAAACTGACCCAGCCAATTCATGAGGACCCACAGTGCTCTCTCTCTCTCCTCAATCAAAAGATCAGATCTGAGTCGTTGGATCTTGATCCAACGACCACGAGCGTGCGTGCCGTGGTTGGAAAGTCGACAAAGAGGAGGAGGTAGCATAGCGGTTGAGCGCCCTTGTGCAAGCGCGAGGAGTGGGTTTGATTCACAATCAAAGGCTCGCGTGCATTTTATCTTGACCACCCGATCAGCTATGAGTGGACTAGATCTCCCAATCAGGTGCACAAGCAATTGGACGCCTTGCCTCACGCCTGACCACAAGCGCTGGCGCGCGAAGTTGAAGCGAGCGAGGAGCAATCTGAGCCATCTGATCTCGCGATCGGACAGCAGAGATTTCTTGGATGTGCACTTGGTGTTAAGGCGCGAGAGAGGAGGCGCGTGCGACGTGTGCATGTCACCTACGATCAGGCCTTTAGTGACGAATAAATCCATCACTAAAGACCTAATTTAATGTTTTTGAATATGGAATGACCAAATTGCCCCCAATCCTTGCAACTATAAAAAGAAACCCCTACCCTACGAAATTCTCATTTCTTCCTTCACTTCTTTCCCTCTCAAAGCTCAAGAGAAGCTTGTCCCACACCCGAGATGCTACTCTAGAGCCAAATCCAAGTTTTCTCACCTCCATTCTGGAAGTGGATCCCGTGACGACGATGACGTGCTGCCTCGTTCCCGCTTCTTCCTGCTTCATCCTCCTTCCCTCTCCATCCTTCGTCTTCCAGGCGTCACTCCGTCCGACTCATCCTCCAAGCATTCGTCGGGGAGGATAACATCTCTCTCCCTTCCTTTTATCGCTTTCTAGAATAGAATTTCCCGCTTTCTAGTTGTAATCATTTCTCTCTTTCTAGTTGTAAAAATAGTATTATTTTATCAAGTGATTGTTCTCTCTCTCTCTTTCTCTCTCTCTCTTATTGTTTATATCAATTCCATTGTAATTATCTCACTTTTAAATAAAAATACCAAAAAAATATAATCGCAGATTTTAAATCGATGTAGCCTCCCTGTGTTCAACCCATAATTTCTTTACAAATATCGATTAAATTTATCTGTTGACGGGTTGCTTCGCAAATCGAACTACAATGATGAGTTTTCAAAATCCAATTCCAATCGCATAGTTTTCCGCTATCAACAGAGAGCCAATGTCAGAATCCGCTCAGGCACCTATAGGGGTACATGTTTTATGAGACCAGGGTTGACCAAGTTGTTCTAAAGCAATAAAATAAGGATAAACTGATTTCTTCACATGAGATCCCTGAGCCAGGGTATGAGGAAACGTATGTCTCTATGGAATAAAAAGTGATTGATGATTTTAAGACATACATTAATGCGGATTCAAAATTATGCAAAGTCCTACCTGAGTTTACAGCATATGATTTCAATGAGACGATTGGGCCTGAGGAATTTAACAACCCATTGGTATGTTGTCCAGAACCCAGCTTACAAAAATGCACATTTAATTCCAAACACTTAGGAAGAAGTGGAGAAGTAGAATAAGCCGGGGAGATATACACCGGGTTCGCCCTTGTGTTGACCCCATAAAAATAAAAGTAGGGAGAAATCTACCGATCGAATAAATACACCTTTAGGCAAAATTCCTTTTTAAGGTCACCTAAGGGCGTAGAAATCTGAAGTATGCTCTGATTGCCGATCAGTGAGTCTAACACATTCACGAAAAGATGCTTAGAACTTAAGAGTTCTCTTCGAGTCTTGGGTGGGTTGAGTAGACGTAGAAAGCTGCTCCGAAACCCTAAACTCAAAAATTCAAAGAAAAAAAAAGAAAAGAAGAAAAAGAAAAAGATCCTTCTTTGAATAAGGCGAAAGCTTGAGGCGGTCTGCATTTTGGCAAACACCCGGGTGCTGTTATGTCTCTGTAGTTCAGGTCTTAGTTGAAATCCCTAAGTGTTGAAAAATAACTTTTGAGTAAGAAATCTGATTCTAATTCTCTTATAAATAGCATGTAGTTTTGGTAGGGACTAGCGAAAGATAGGCATGGGGGTGTGATATAAACATGTTTATATCACATAAACCCTCTATTTATGCATGTTCTTAGGCGTAAAGTTGCATCATACATTATAAATGTTTCATAACATACATCATCATGCATTTAGATTAGGTTGTATAAAATTTAGGTTAATTTTCTCTTTTTGTGATCAGAGAATAGGGTGATATTTAATCGAGGCCTCAAATTAAAGATCCAACCATATGAATCTGATCAAGGCGACGATTGGAGTTCAACAACTCCAAGATCGCCCCTATTGGACTTCCGTAGCATAAGATACAGTTTGAGAAAGATCAGAGGTCAAGGGGCCAAGGTGGTGTAAATCCGTACATTAAATGACACATCCGACCACACGGATGGGTTCAGATCTACGATCGCAACCCAACAACGCGAAAATCAATCTAATATGACATCCGTGGCACCATCTACAAGACATAGAAGATGAACGGCCAAGATGATGCCACGTGACGCCATCTCAGCTGCCCACATCGGCCATGAATGGCTGTTTCTCTCTCTCTCCTCAATGAACCGATCGATCTCACCTATTGATCGAGATTCAATGGCTGAGATGTGTCCCAGCTGCACCCCCTCATCTCTAAAGAATGAGGCCAAGAGAGCGTGTGGAAGAATTCTTGAATTCACCTAAAGGAGGCATGTAGCACAGCGGTCAAAGCATTGTTCACACAAGAGGCATGCATTCAAGCCGCTGTGCTGCGCCATCCTTGCACGCGAGCGTGAAATCGAGCCGTTCGATCGAGTCCCAACGACGTGAATGATCTAATTGGCCAGATGCACCTGATGACACCCGATCTTACGCAAGATCAGACACGTAGGAGGTGCGAATTGTGAAGGTCTACAATCACGCATTTTAGGCCATTGATTCCTCATCGAACGGTGGAGATGTGGCCGCGTTGCCTATCAATGGCTGAAGAAGAGATGGAGCATTTTAAGCTGTCCGATCTCTTGATCGGACAGCTAAGAATGCTTGATCATGATGAAGCGGGTGAGCAAGAAGGTGAGGAGGCGAGGGCACACGCATGCATCAACGACGTTGGGGTCTTTAGTGACGTTTATATCCGTCACTAAAGACCCCCTCATTTAATGTTTGAAGATGAAATGACCTAATTACCCCTCCATTCTTCACCTAGAAATAGCCCTACGACCCCCACACTTTCTTCATCCCTTCCTCTCTTCTCTCGCCCCCTCCAAAGCTCTAAGAGTATGTCCCAAACCTGGGATGCTCCATTAGAGTTAAAATTATAATTTTTCCACCTTCTCATCCCTATTTGTGGAGCACCCGTGGTTGTCATCTCACCGCCGTTTGGGAAGCGGATCCCGCTGCGACGTCGCCCTACCCCGTTCTCTGTCGTCCGTCTTCATTGTCCTTCGTCCAAGTGCTCCGTCAATGCAGCTCGTCCTCCAAGCAGCCATCGAGGAGGATAACCTCTCTCTACCTTCTCTTTTATTGCTTTCTAGTATAGTTTTCCCGCTTTCTAGTGTAGTCATTAGATGTAATGAACTTGATTCAATGATTATAAAAAACATATCCATTCTCTCTCTATTTTGTCTTTATTTGTATTATTCTTTCTCTCTCTTCTATTCTTTATTCTTTAAGTAGATAGTTAGTGTAGATTCAATTCAACCAGCTAATCTGCTTTGTGACAACAAATCAAATGTGATTTTTGATCAAACGTCCACCTCCCTGTGTTCGACCCGGAATTCTTTTTGAGTTTCAGTTAAAATTATCTATTGACGGATTTTTCTCTCAAATTACGCTATAACGATGGGTTTTCAAAACTCAAATCTTTTTACGATGATTTTCTACCTCAACAGGGAACTTGTTTTCAGCTCTTAAATATTTCATTTCTGAAAAAGTAGATGTTTCCCATAATTTTCAAATTAAAAAAAACTTTCATATATGTCCTCACTCATTATAATAAGTGACAGCAAGGAGCCCTTTTTCAAATTATAATGTAACTTAAAAGGTATCGGTTATTTGCTCTTTGTTGTGTTTTAATAAACAATAGTAAATCAATTAAATGATGCCGTTTGAGGAGGGAAGTATAATGAACGATGATTTGTCATCGCTTGTTATAATAAGCGATGGAAATGGCTTTAATTGACTACATAAACCCTAAAGTGATAGGATAACGCGAGAAAATGTGATGTCTAATCGTCATCACTTTTTTCATAAATGACAACATATGCAAACATTGTTGGTTATGAAACGACAGCATTTGCTCTAATCCATTTGTTGGGTCATGGATGATTCCTCGTCGAATTTTGTTTATAATCGTCGCGAAAACAAAATGATGATGCAAGTAATGCCATCGCTTTTTAGCATCAGTTTGAATGCCTTTGCCATCGGTTTACGATCAACGACATAAGGCTTCTTTCTTGTAGTGCTTATAGAGCATCTTTGGCCAACACAAAATAGAGACAATTCCAAGCATTACGCCAAGGATTCTTGGGGAGAGGAGGATTCAAGAGGAAGCACCATCCCCTCTTAGAGCTTCTTCTAGTCTCCAACCTTCATGCCAAGCTTCATAGAAGGAGAGGAACAACCTGCCAGCATCATCCTTTTGCCTTGGAGTCGAGCTTCTTCACCTGAGCATAAGCTTTCCACTACTCTTGTTTTCATCTTTTCGTAGTCATGATTGTAATAGCATAAATTAGTGTAATCCAACTCTTTTTATTAATTGAAGTTGTAGCCATAATTTATTACACATTGCAACAACTTAATTCATATCATTTGTAAAAGCGTGTTTTTCCGTATCATGAAATAATTAGGAAAAAAGACCTAAGGCCTACCTGGAGAATATATGCCTAAAGTGTTGACCTCAGGATATAAATAGGTGAGGAGAAAGCTACCAAGTGTTAGTAAGGCTAATCCGAAAATGGGGTTCGTTAGAGAAAAGAGATATTCTAACCCCTATTGGATACTTGGAGTCAATTTAGTTGCCCATTTGATGAGTCACTTTTTACACACATGAGATGCTTATTTTTCATATCTGATTCAAACCTTGGGTGGGTTGACAGAGCCATCTAATAGTACTCTCTAGACCTAAGTCTTGAAGCTAATAAGATCTCTAATTTGACTTAGGTAGACTATATTTGTGTTAATACTTTAGAACTGTTGAGTCTTTATTGTTAAGGTTTTGTGTATAATTTCCTTTGTATTAGTGAAAATCATATCGAGTTCCTCAATTTGGCTTAGCTCAAGTCCTTGTGTTGATTTTCCATTTACTCTCTATTTTCCTCAAAATTGCTTTCTTCTTTTTCTGCATAGTTTCTATTAGTAATCTGTCCATTTTATGCTAAGTACTTATTTAACATATTACATATAGATTGTACATAGTGTACTATAGTCAGACATTCATATTTAGTCCATATAAGTATTTTATGTTTAATTAATGTCTAATTAGAATGCCTTGAATAATGCAGGAATAAGTGGTGAAGTTAAAATTGCCTGGAATAAAGCTGGAAAGCTAATAAAGCTTGGAGTGATAGAGAAATAAAGACAGGGAAGAAAGAAGAAAGACAAGAGGACATGTGGCATGACCTAAAACCCTCCTATTTTTAGCCTCCTATGACAGCCTACTCTGACAAATAAATCTTATCTTAGTGTATTTATTTTTAGAAAACCAAATCCTAACCCTACATCCTAAATCCTATGACCATCAACACTTTTCCAAAAGAACTTATCCACTAGTTGCCCGGCCACACAAAAGAACATATCCACTATTGTGGTCGGCCAAACTTGCTTAAACCCTAAGACATATAGTGGGCTACCATCCCCTCTCTATCCACCTTTAATCCCTCATCAAATGGCCTCCCTTGAACCACCCTTAGCCGCCCACTTTAGGCTTCCCTAGGACTCCATGCAAAAATCATATCCTCTCCATAAAACATTCAACGCCTAAGACCTAATCGCTACCATCAAAACCACATCCTAGGGACTTAGACAGACCACCCAAAATTGACCACAAAGCTACTTTAAGAATCCTTATGGCTGACCCGCCTTAGTGCACCTACACACCCTTGGATGCACATCCAAGGCTACACATATACCTTGACTTGTTGGCCTACTTTAAGTCCTTAGATCTACATCCTAGCCATAAATTAATCACCATTCCTATAAAAAGAGCTCTACACCTACACCTTAGAAATTAATTCTTCCACTACCACTCTACCACATATTCTTCCACCACCTCTAAGACTTCCTAAGTAGAATAATTCCCTTCCCTAGGTTCACCTTAATAGAAACTCCATTAAAGCATTCCTCTAGTCTTCTTCCTCGGGATCTTTGCATCTACTCCGATGTCGTCGACTGATCTCTCCACCACCGCGACTTTGCTCTGGATCCATCTCCTACTACTTTATTATTCTTATTATTTTTAGATTTGTCCTAATTTGTTCTATTTATTTCCTTGCAAGAACTCTACTTGTAATCATTCATCTATTGAAACAAAATTATTGGTTTCTCTATCCCTTACTCTCTATCTTTCTACTTCTATATTTTTTTCTTGCTAGTAAGTTCATATTTTCTTTCACTTATAAAAAAAATACAAAAAAATCCACATATTTGAAAATGAAAAAAAAAATTCACAGAAGCGAATTCCTTCATAATTGTCTTCCTGTGTTCAACTTGGACTCCCAATCTGGTTATTTTAATTGATTAGCAATTTTTATGCACTGCAACAAATTACTTTTGGCTATTGCGTAGATTCCATTTCTATGTATGTACCAAAAATTCTAGAAATCTAACTGAACCTTTGTGCTACCCTTTAATTCTCAATGGCTATATCATGTTCCAAAGTAGATCTAGAGTGTTCCTAAGGAGGGAAGGAAAAATCCTCAATTAAAGCCCAATCATTGAAGGCCTTATAAAGGCCCAATAGTAAGTCCAAAGAGGTCCATTAAGCAAAACATAAAAAAACCCCATAAATCGGGCAACACCCGATTGTCCACCTAATGAAGACATCCGAAAAGGCTCCATGTCCTCTTGATTGACTAGGCAGACCATATTTCTGCCTACCTACATGAAGACCCTGCTGACCAAGCAAAATTAAGTCTAGCTACTTGACCTGGCACATGAACTATCAAATAACGATTACAACTAAATAAATACCACATTCCCATGTTTATTGTAGAACATGGTCCATGCTTCGAATAATGATCATCACCCGAAGGCCAAGCATCTCACCTTAATCGTCATGATTCAAAAATCTTGTCTGATGAATGTTACATGTGTTAGGTTGTAGTCCCAACGAGAGGGGGTCACGCACATTGAGAGAAAAGGAAAAGAAAAATTCTTGTACTTACCAATAATATAATGAGATTTCTCGAGAGTGATCCTACTCTACCCAGACATAGATCTTTCAGGTCGAACTGGGTAACCAAATCCTTTTGTTCCTCTATGTGACTGTTGATCATGAACGGACCTTCTTCCCCTATTAAGAACCTTGATAAGGCTAATTAAAAGTTGGCTCCAACCATTTGGCGTCATCTGTGGGAAGAGAGTAAATTACTCTTTCTTTGTCTTTGTTCTACTGGCTAAATGGCTCCCACAACTTTTCATTCCTCAAAGGCAAACCCTGAGAACCTTGGGCTTGAAGAGTTCGGTGTGGCTCAATCCCATTGTCAGCGCAGGCTAAAGAGGCTAACAAACCAAAAAGTAAAGAGGCTAACAAACCAAAAAGTCTTACTCATGAGGCTGAGCAGCCTCCCATCGACTCTCTAGAAGAAGCTCGAGCATAGGAACAAGATTTCCTAATTTGACTAACCGCCCTTTAGGCAGAACAAGAGTTGGTCATGAGCCAACTTCATGAGGTACAATAGTAAAAGGAGAAGGTTGGGTCATATCTTCCTTTTCCTTTTCCCTCGACATCAAGCTAAGCGAATGACCAAGCACACTGGCACCGCATGGTCGAGGAGAACGCTCACCTATGTGAGTAGCTTGAGTGACATAAGTGGCAAATTGACGATCGTGAAGGCAAGGTCCCCCATGCACCACCTCTTCCTCCCTCACCCCCATGAGACTCAGAAGAGCAGTCGGGCACTTGGGTGTTGAACCCTAATTGGGGCATCTCTCTTCCCAATATAATCCAACAGGTTACCTAGGCCATGAGGGGCATTCACCCCAGGACATATGTAACCACCTATCCCTTCTCAAAGGTAGTAACGAATGCACCCCTCCCTAAGAAGTTCAAACATGCAACATTTCCATTGTACGATGGCACATCTGACTTAAATAGCTTTGTCGAAAACTACTGACAAATGATGCTAGCCCACAGGTGTCCCAATGGGGTGCTCTACCAAGTATGCACCATCTACCTTGTCGACATAACTCATGAATGGTTTAATGAGTTTCCAATAGGACAAATCTCTTATTTTCAAGAGCTAGCAGACAAGTTTTGTTAATGCTTCACTGGTCAACAAAGGGTTAGAGATAACCTTGAGAGTTTGTCCAAGATTAGGAAGCAAAAAGGAGAATCCTTCCACTCCTACCTCAACAAATTTAAAGTCTAGTACTTCAAGTGTGACTGGCCTCACAATGCTATCACCATCTAGTACTTCAAGTCAAGACTACTAACTCAAAGGTTCTGGTATAATATTGACAACTTTTCGCCAAGGGATACACAGAGCTGTGGGACAGAACCACACAATTCGCTGAGCAAGATGACTCATTGCATTCCCATGGCCGACTGGCCAACAATTTGGTGGAGGATCAACATCATTCCCCCAACGATAAGAATAGCCAACAAGGCAGTCAATAACCGAGGCAGAGGTGCTCTCTTCAACAAACGGAAGGGGTCATTCCCCGATCAAAGGGGAGATTGCCAGGTCCACAACCAAGATAATGGAGCCCAATAGGCTTGGCAAGATCTATACCAGGAGTGCATTCCCCTTGTCATCAACTAGGAAGATGTCCTTACAGAGGTCTAGTCGACCAACAAGGATCTCATATCACCTCCTCCCCCCATAAGGAAGAAGATAACTATAGGGTCTTATTGAGATACCATAATGCCTAGGGCCACTCCACCGAAATTTGCTACAATCTCAGAGATTAGATAGAATACCGGATCTTGGCTCAGTTAGTGAAATGAACAAAAAATTTAAGATAAAAGGAAAAGGCCCCTTGAAGGCCCTGAAGAATACCACAAGGAGATGCTCCAATAGCTATAGGGCATAAATATGGTCCTCATAGAAGATGAGGCACCAACTGACATCAATGGCACACTAGAAGTGTTGGAGTTATATGCCCTGATTAAACCAACCTACGCAACATCACTAGATCGATGATTTAGATCTGAGTGTTAAATCATGTGGACATACTAATATGGTTAAATGGGTCCCTCATGTGGACATACTAATATGGTTAAATGGGTCCCTCGATACAATAGGGATAATATATTGTGCCATGTTGGATGTACCGATGACAGGTATTGAAGAATCCAAACAGTTTGAATTGAGGATTTCAATAAGTCATCAAGACCATCATGATATCCAAATGTTGTTTCTAGTATGAGAAGAGTGGCAATCTTCTCTAAAGACTTTGGCCTGATTGATGCCCTTGATACTCATCCTCTACATAGGAAAAAAGATTCAAGGCTATCACGAAAGTTGAGTCAAGGAGTTGACTTAATGAGATGGAGATGCAAAAGTCATTCTCTTATCATTGTCACGTAAAAGGTGTATCCTTAGACCTGAGACAGATATGTATCTATGTGTCTAAGTATGCACATTTGGTGGACCATGGTGTTGAAACTAGAAAACTGGTGTGCATACAAGAACACAAGAGATACATGATATCTCAAATGGATTAGAATACCAACCTCAGGCCTTTAACTACTTTTGGTGTGCTTCATCGTGAATCTACCCTTCCATGTTCCTGCACATCAAAGACAAGCAAAGACACAAATGTTAGTATTGAACCAAAAGAGCAAGATGAAAGAAAATAAAAACTAAGCTATGCCTCCCCGACAACGGTGCCAAAAACTGATCAACGAAAATTGTTTAGGATAAAAACTCATTGTTATAGTGCAAAATCTATGATCATTTTAAATTTGTAAAAACCTAACTCGTAATGTTTTGAAATAGACTCAGGAGTTTGGGTTGTTTGCAAGGAGGTAACTTTAGTTAATCATTGTTCAAAATGCTCTTTTATTTATATTTTTAGCATTTTATATTTTTTGATTTTTTTGTATTTTTAAATAAGAATAAGATGTTAAAAGAGGTTATGATCTAAATCTAACTATGAAAGGTAAATCTACCTACGAGTGATAGACCCACTTCAGTGGGTCATCTTTAAGACTAAGGTTTATTGGTTTCCTAACCTATTGTATATAAATAAGTATGATTAGGTATGCATATGTACTCCAATTTTAATTGGCCAATGATAATAATATACAATTAATTTTTCTTCGCAGGAATATTTTGGGATCAAAGCCCACAATGGAGGTTGAGAATTATGATCTTCATCTCTTCCCTTAAACTCAGTCCTATTCTTTGTCTCATTTTTCCTTAGTCACAAATCCCACATACAAGCAAGGAGGCCCACTCAATAATAGCCCATGCAACCACATTCCCTCACCCAACACACCACCACTAATCCCACACCTGATAACCCATCTAAATAACTACAGTCCCAAGCAAGGAGTCACCTAACTCCAATCCGACTCCCCAGCATTACCACTCGTGCGACACACCTAATTGCATCAACTCAAAAATTAAGTTGCATAGGTCCTAACGCAAGGATTCCCTCACTCACTCACATCGGAGGACCATTCCATCGAGCGCTACCATTCCCATCGACCATCGCCCTTCCCATCGCTCTCCTCCCTCTCGCATCCACCAAGGGTGCGGACACCAGGCCGTGCCCCTCCCATGCTCTCCACCTTCTTCCTTCGTCATCTCCTCGTTAGACCAGAGGAAGCATTGCGCAGACACCAAGCCATATGCCTCTTCTTCAACTCCACCAAGGACGCGAACACCAGGTTGTGCTCCTCCTTGCTCTCCACCTCATTGCGCGCAACCACAACCACCCTCTCCTTATTGTGACAGAGCGATAAGAATGCGCATGCGTGCGAGCGACCTTGCCTCAGCACCTCCCCACATGTGATGGACTTCTCCACATGCTTATAGCCTTCATCTCCTGTGCAGTTGCGTGCACGTGACGTGTGTCGCCGTGTCGGGTTGTGAGGATTCCTCATTCCCTTTCCCTTTGCATTTGTTAATTGCAGTTTAGTTCCATTTGTTTAAGTCTTGTGTTTGATTTGGATGATTTAAGCATATTAATTTTGGATTGGTTTAATGAGATCGAAGTGTTGTTTCCCGCCTCTCCGTGGATCGACACCCATCTTCTCACTATATGTGATTTGATTGGTTTACATGTTTTCTTCATTTTCTAATTCGCATCGTTCTGAACCATGCGGAACGATGCCTTAATTCCTTAGTCATGGCGTGAGCACTTCAACGAGCATCAAAATAAACCAAACTAATAATCAGGAAGCACAAATAGAAATGGAAGATGTGAACTAAAACTTCATTAATTAAAGAGATAGTTGCTTACAAGTGATAGCAATAATGAGAAAACTACAACTAAGAGAAAACATAAAGTGAGAAGACAACAATAAAAAATGAAACTACAACTAAAACATAAAATGAGAAATGGAAGTAGAAATATGTTGGAAATTGGAGCAGGTGCAAATGCCACTAGTGTAATGACCCGACCACGGAGGGTCAAGTCAAGAAATCTAGGCCTAAGCTGGATCGGGAATTTGTTGTTCAACAATAAGTATACACCCAACACAACCGAACAATAGTAAGGTAGAAAGGAACCATAACAGCATATTTCACATTTAAGAACATGAATAGAAATAAAATAAGGATAAATGACCTAATTTAAGGTACTGAAAAACTAAGAAACAACTACAACTAACTAAAAAAACTCCCTCAAATAGAAGTAACTACAGTAGACAACTGGTGTAGTCCTGTAGACCCGCTAACTCCTAGTTGAAAGTCAACAAGAAATAATGTAAGCTAAAGAGCTCAGTAAAGTGTCAAAACAACTAGGAACAGGTATTAATTTGGCCAAGTCTAAAGAAAAGACAACCCCATAATCATTTATTTAATGATTCAATTCCATTTCTTCCTGTTTATCTTGTTCCAGTTGAAATATATTTATTTTCTATGATTTCTCTTAACCCAGATCTCCAAGACTTGGGGCAAGATTCGATGAGGTACACTAGGTGGCCAACCTGACATACCTCACTGTCTCCCGTCCTAGTCGTGACGCGACATGTAGCTACCTACAAAAGGGAGTCGTACTTGGGAATGATCTCTTCATTCACGAAGTTGGATCATCCCCACTTGCTAATCTGCCATCACATCATTTTTTCCAACCACGCACTAGCCCCAGCAATACACATGGCTCTACATCTTTTGACCAAGGTGCAGAGGAGGTATGCAACTCCCTAACTTAGTGTATTTTATTGTTAGACTTTCTAGGAATCTCTATTTCATTCTCCACATTTATTTCTTTGTAATGTGCGAAAGTGGTGTCGCAACAGTTCATAGTCAATATTTTATTTTCCAGAAATTTTCCACATAAAGTTTCCACTTACTAATCCTTTGCAAGGCTTATAGAGCATAGTTCATAAATTTCTCAATTCAAGGCCAACAACTTACTTTCATGCAATTCTGTTATCCATAAGTAGATAAGTTCATTTTCAATTATCAATTTAGCAAAAGAACCAGATTTTATTTATCAATCCAAGAGTTATAGTAAGCATCTTAATTCAAAAATTTTCCACAAATTTTCCACAGTTGCTTAAAACCAATTTAATCGAGCAGGTAGTTGTCAATTTATTGATTAAATTCCAAGGGTTTTATTCAGAAAATGGGGTGTATGGGTTGGCTTCCAAGCCATCAAGAGATAGAAGAAACCAAGTAGTACACTAAATTGTAAAATAAAGGGTAAGACATTACCTAATATCATGCGCTCCAAAACACACTTGAAATTTTGCACCTCCTTGGGTCTCGAAGTGCCTGTGACCTCGTAACCTGTAACCACAAGTGACACATGGTGTAAGTTTCCAGTCCCATAAAATACTGACACATGCATCCTCGTACATGCACAAGCCTTATAATCCACAGACACATATACACCTACCATGACTTCTTTTTCTCCTTCCACCAATCTCCCACTTTTTGCACACATGAATGCAACCCCAATGCACAAACACACCACCATCCCTCTTTTTTCTTCCTCTTTTTTTCCTCCTCACGCACACCCACCACAACCTTCAATGTATTTTCTAATCCACACTGTAGCAACAGCTGATGTTCCATCTAGATCGCATGTTAATTTGGGGTTTTATTAATCGTTGTAGTAGTATAGTGTCGCAATCCAGGTGGATGTCATTTTATTTATATACAATTTTTACTAGTTTATTCCACGTTGTTCACTAGGAGGCAATTATTGATATACATCACTCTCTGTTATCCAAAATCATCTTTTATTCCAAAAATGTTGAGTTTTATTTACATAAGAATGAGTTGGTACTAATTAATCAACAAATCAATTAATCTAAGTTAGTTATTTACAAAATGAATTCAATTTACTTTCTATCCTAAGAGATTCATTCCTTAAAATTATGTACAAATAAGGCACAAAAATAAGTCTAAACTAACTAGATTACAAGCTAAGCTATATACAAATGAATAAAAAGAGAAGAGAAAACTTATGTACATAAATCTTGTCTTAAAAACTATATATCTTTACAAGACAAAAACAATATATAACTCAACACTAATACTAATATTTATACTAAACATACATACAATACATATGTTCATATGATAATATACATGCATATAATATACATACATAACACTTAACATATATATACTTACACTGCTTAACTAACAAACATATGATACACACTTACATATAATCTAGATGTTAATACTAATATTCACACATATCTTATATATATAAATATAACACAATACATATAAAATTTATGCTTAATACATAACTAACACTATATACAATATATACTTAAAATATATACATGTATTACTTACACACTAATACAATACATAATTATATGCACGACTATATATATATATATATATATATATATATATATATATATATATATATATAACAGTACATAGCACACAACACTTAGCACTCACTCATGCAACGCCCCTAGTGGGCTGCCACAATTGGGCCCTAACCTAATGGCTCTAAGGATCTAACACAACACGTTATAGGTCATACACCACACATCACACAGGTCACGTGAGTAGAGAGCATGCCCGGAGGCACGCTTGCTCGGTAACCCATCCTTGATTTGAGCGAATAGCCTCCGAGTGAAGTTGTCTCTATATCGCAAAAGCAACTCCTCTTCACACGATGTGGGACTAATGGAGCACGCTTATTAAATAGCACTTAGCTGCAACCTACGTGGAGATTTAATTAAAGGTTTAGGGGATTAATTAAGGGGTGATTAGGGGTGTTAATTATCAATTAAGGTTATAAATATTTAATTAATATATAGAGCTACCAATTTAATAATTTAATTTAATTTAATTATATATTTTACATATATTTTACATAAGCATAATATAGCTTATATAAGCTAATAAACAAGTTATACAATTATGTACATGGTATAATTAGATTATAATTAGACTAGTATGCATACTTAAATAGTTAATTAAGGATTTTAAGTTATTTACCTAGATCTACTCATGCAATTACATGTTTTATGTTTATATACACATTATATACATAAGTTAGTTACATATTATAAGCTTATTATTATACAATATATACATAAGGTTATAAATATATTTAAAATAATTAAAATATAAATTATTAGAATACAGTATAACTTAGTATAATACTTAGTTAAATTATTGATTTGAGTTAGGTTAATTTACTAATATATTACATTAACTTAAAGTAGTATACATATATAATACACAATTAGGTCTATATAACATAAATATGTTATTTTACATAATAAATATTGTAATTAGTATATTAAGTTATATACATAAATATATACCAGTGTACATGTATAGCTTATATATATATAGGTCCTATATAATAGTTATATACATATATAATTTATATATACATTAAACACATAAACACTATTATACAATATAACTTAGTATAAATATACATTATAACTTAGCTACATATAAATATTATATACATATATACAATATAAAGATAATTTATGTCCATATATACATATAAGTTAGTATAATATACTATATTACACTATATACACTATGTACACAGGGGATTCTTAGGATTTGTGGTATTTTTGATTTTTGTTTTGTTTTTTATAAGAAAAGATAAAGAGGAAAGGAAGCTAGGAAAGAGGGGAGAAGACTCTTTTTGTTGTTTTTGTTTTAGAAATTTTTATTTTCTTAACCTGAGAAGTCTAGAACTTCTGCAGGCATGTTTTATATACAAATGAACTCAAATCCTAAACCTAAAGACTCAAACACCTAAAACATACTAAAAACTCACTCAAGAGATAGTTTGTTTATTTATTTACACTCTTTTTATATTTTTCACATTATTTGTTATGAGAATGCTAGAAATAGGCTAATAAATGAAAAAAAATTGTGATCAAGCCTTAAAACTAATATAAAAATGCTAGAAAGAGATTTAAAGATAAGAAACATCCAACAAATGATAAAAGTTAGAATCAAACTCAAACATATGATTAAACATTGAAATCAGTATGAAAATTCAATTTAGACAGTTAACCAGACTTGTTCTTGTTGACAAATGATTTCAACATTGATTTTCATTCAATTCAAAGTAACTCAAAAGTACATGAACACTTATAAATGTTGATCTTCATCATATTAGCCTGAAAAACTCATTTAAGCTCTGAATAATAGCAGAAATCTCTTTAGAACTCTTCATACATCAAGCCTATCAATCTTCAAATACATATTACTGTCTGACATCTTCAGATTAATCTGATATGTAGTTCACGTATTCCAATGATTGTTTCATCATCTAGTAATCAGCAATAAATAGATTCTACTACAAAAAATCTCTAAATCATTCAAGACTCATGAAGAATCCAAAATCAAAACCCTCACTCAATTCTCTTAGAAACTCCATATCTCACTACTGACAAAACATCGCAAGTTACTCTAAAACTTTGGAATCTCTGTGAAATCAATTAAATACAATATATGAATATCAGACATCCTCACAAAACTTTGCTCGGATATTTGGAATCCTAATTAGAACCCATTGAATCTAGAAAGCCCGAATCGATCTCCCTTGCTTCACTATAGATAGTGAGGAATAGAGAACCGATATCAGGTTTCTAAATTACTTCAAAATTAGATTCAGACCTTCATTGAAACCTCTAAAACATTACAAGACCTTTGATAGGTAGATTAAAACAATTTTGGATCGAATTAAATTGTTGCCCAAATGGGCATTTAATGTGGCTTTGCCCTAATGATCTAATCATCTAATTAAACATCCTTCACACCATTAATTGGTGTACAGGGTGTTTAGGTGATGCTTAGAAACCAGTTGGATCATTGCAATGACCTCTAATCAGTGCAACTAATTTCCTTGGCCATTGCTTCCCAAGCGATGAACTTAAAGTGGGAACTAAGTAGAAAATTAGGCATGAACTCAAATCTTGATGGAAATCTAAATAAAATAACTTAATCCAATCCCTTTCAACTCAAGTACACTATTATGAAGTCATTTCCATCAATTAGATTGGATTAAAACCAAATTTCTTCTAAAATCCATCAATCAAGCACTAAAACCAAATCGCAATCAATCAGCCAAATTGAATCCAATTTCGATCAATGAAGAGCTTGTGTGGTCTCATGGAATGAATGGGAGTCCCTTTAATGGTTTTGGCGTGCCATGAGATCTGAGATTTAAAGAGCTTCAGGTCTCATAGCTGCCTAATGAATGGGATGTTCTATGGATTAGAATAGCGAGGAAAACAGGTGAATGTGATCGTGAGATGGTGTGGGAGAGTTATGGATTGTAGCGAATAGGTGAATTACCCTCTTTGATCAAGATTAATTAGAGAGGTGTGATTGAGGGAGATGAGCAACTACATCTAATCTACTCCTATTCTAACATAATTAAATAGTGAATTCTAATCTAAACGATCTAACTAAGCTAAGAAAGCACGTAAATCTATCTATGAAAGCAATTAAATCCTAGACTAAACAGATGAAGGGAACTCTCAAGGGTAACTAGCCAGTGGCTAGAAATGATGAAAGGGGAGAAGACCTCTAGTGGAAGGAGACTCCCTGAGACCAGCAACCAGTGGGTGAAGGTGATGAACTAAGGTAGGGAACCACTGCTGTCACCAGTGGTTGAAGAAGAAGAAAATGGAGCTCGAGGGATAGACGATGACCAGGCTCAGGGGGGAGGGACAAGGTAAAAGAGACAAGGCCGTCGAGGAGGTGGTTATATAGGCAATGGAGCTCAGGGTGGCCGGCTATGATGGGTGAGAGCCATTGTGAAGGAACGGAGGAGATGAGATCTGAGGGTGTGAGAACTTTTGGGGATGAAGTCCATCCATCAGATGTAATCAAGAAGAATAAGCAAAGGCATGGGCACCAGCTCTCACAGGTTGGGTAGAGATCAACCGTTGATCCGATGGACTGAGGAATGGACGGTGGACAAGGCTTGAGTTCTTCCTACTCATGCAGGAGAGGAGGCAAGAACCTACAGGTGTATTGGGTTAATTACAGAAGGACCCTTAAATTGAAATGGTAGGATAATTGATCAGAAGTCCATAAGTGATGAGAACTATTACCAACCAGTCCCTAAAGGTATTCAAATAGGTCCTTAACATGTTTTGTGTATAGAAAATGTGAATGAAATACAACCTCTGAAGGACCTAAATGTAAAACACTAATTACAAGGTCCTAATGGTGTCAAAATGTAATGATGTTTTATGGTATATTCATTGAATATATTAGAAAATAATCCAATCATTGATTTGTTCATTCAAGCTCAATTTGTGTTCAATTTGGCATTTGAATCATTCATTTACAACTTAAGTATGTAATCTCTCAAATTTGACCTAATTATCATTTTTAACAAAGAAATTATATTTTAGGGCATTTTCTATAATTCCCACACTTAACCCTTTTATTGTATTAATTTGATAGTGTTTAACTTAATTTCTAGCTTAATTTGGACATTTTAGTTATGATGACTCACATCTCATCAATAGCCAACAACGCTAACCACCCATTTTCCTCTCACGTTTATCTTATCTTCCCACATCTCTAAATACCACCCTCTCCTCTACAGCAATGCCACATGCAGTTTTCATATACGTAAACATAATATGCTAGTACGAAAATATATAGTCGAAAATAATCCAACACCTTTATATATTTATTCACTACTTGTGCATAGTTGTAGCAATACCTACATATCCTTACGTATACCATGTGTATATATGTACCATCACTTATGGTATAACACCATCTCACTAACACATCAAAAATACTCTTCTACACACACGTATACATATATACATGGTAGAGAACACACAACATTGCACACCTAAAATAAGAAAATAACAAAAACCACACCCTATGAATGGGCTCTCTCTCTCTAATCCTCTGACATACCACACTTATAACTAACGTATCTATCCACTACTTTTTTTTTCCTCTCTCTCTCTTTTCCTTTTTCTTTTTCCACTGAAGGTCATGCATACATACCATAAAAAAATCCTACCACTCATTTCTCTCTCTCTTCACTTTGCCTCTTCTTTCCATCTTCCTTTCCCACTATAGGAATGATCGCTTTTCGTGGCGGTTCAAAATTGTCTCTTAAACATACAAAACTGTTGTATAAGGCTTTCGCGAAAGGGTGTGTAGCGTTAGCGTATATGCGACGGTTACGTTTGAAAACCATCATCCATACTTCAGAATACACAATGGTTTCATTAACTCCCATAGACATTATCAATACGACAGCTTCCAAAGAAATCATAGTTTATTCTAAGAAACATCAATTATCTAACCGTTGATTATGCCATTAATTTGGTTGTTTGTACCATCGCATTAACATTGAATGAAGGTTTTATAATCGATGTTTTGTGGCATACACAATGGTTTATTTGGAAACCATCGTGTAAAGAACCGTTTGAGGAGCTGCTGGTACATGTTGAATGGGACCCAATTTGATATTATGCGTTAGTTGTAGTATAATTAAGATGGTTTAATAACCATCATTTAATGTCTATAAACGATGGTGTTGGTGCTAGAGCACCATGATCGTTTATTTTGATGATAACAAAACACTTGTTATTTAACATTTGCTTTTGAGTCATAGTTTTCAGGTAAAATTGCAAATGGTTACAAGTGTGAAAGATGGAGTTCAAGCTTGCATCTATGGCAGATTTGAGGAGCTTGACATAGAAGAAGGAGCTTCTCGAGGAGTAAAAGCGTGAAGTCAGAAGAATAGGATAGATGTTTTTTCTATCTTATACTTTGTATCTCTTTGTTATTTACTCTTTTATTTCTTAGTAGCATGTTAAAGAGCCACAAAGTACCCTCAAAGTAGTCCTACGAACACCTGAACAACCCTAGGATACTTAAGTTTTCCGTAGAGAACTTAAAAAACCTAAAAAGACTTCCAACAGCCTGTAACGACCCGATTCCCGAGTTCCTACGAGGCACGAGAACCGGACCGACTCGACTAATCCCAAGACCTGGTCGTCCAACGAGGAAGTAACCAAAAGAGCAGTAAAATAAACCACATTCAGCATGAATATAACTAACAGTAAGAAAATACAGCAGTAAGGAAAGAAACTACTACAGTACATACCACCACAACAGTAGAACAACATTCATAACATAATATGAACTGCAGGTAAAGAAAAGTACAGCGGTAACAAGAACTGCTCACTACAGTGGAACCAAAAAGAGGTACAAGAGAACAGTGGTAACTCTACTGGACCCTACTCGGCCCAGCGTCCTCTGCAGCCGCTGACCCTAGCTGCTCAACACCTGGTCCTGAAAGGTAATGAGTGTAACACGTCAGCAAAACACTGAGTAGAGTGGCAGCTAAACTAAAGAAACAGTAAAGTGTACAGTAGCTGTTTTAATTTTCTTTCTTCCTTTATTTACGTCTTTCTATTGTTTCGAAATTTATCTATTTCTCAGATCCTTCACTTGATCTCGAATGTTCCTCGTGGGAACGATCTTGATTGCAGTCTTTTCCGAACAGTAGAAGTAGCCGTGGTGCTCTCCTGGCCGGGAGAGTCCCCTGTGGTGATCCTACTCTCAATCAACCACCCCAAGGTCACGGACAGGCGTAACGGTGACTACGGCACGTACGATAAACGCACAGGTAGCTAACCCGCACTGGCACGCGGCCAGTCGTTTCCGTTAACGGGTGCACCCAAAGCACAGCATGGAACCAGTACAGGGCAGAGCCCTCTCAGTAACAGGGGTCCAACCCCTCCACAGTAACCAAATAGGGGCCTTGCCCCTCCACAGTCCGCGCACCCTTGCCTGACTACCCTGGTTTGCCCAGTGGGCCTAACAAGTCGGTGTAGGAGGCTAGCAGAACCCCGGGGCCCGTGGGGTAGCTAGTACCTCCCTACACTAGTAGCTCTCCTCGGTACTACGTACACGAGGGCCAGCAAGTCGGTACAAAGTGGCCAGTCCTGACCCCGGGTCCTTAGGGCGGCTGGCTCTGTTCTACACTGAACAAGTACAGGTACTTCCCTTGGTACTACGTACCCAAAAGACAGCACACTACCACGTCTTTCTTTCTCAGTTCCATTCCTTTCTCTTTCCAAGAGTTCCACTCCTAATTCCCTGTAGGGTTCCAGTTCTTTTAACTCAGCATATTCAAGTTTCACCTTTTCAGTTTCACGTTCATACATCCCATATTCTCAGACATGCTCATTTATTCATAACAGGCAGCTGTTAAACCAATTTACAGGTAGCTATTATTTCCTTTCCACATTTTCCAAGACTGCAGTATTCATATATTCCTCTAGTTCTTCCCATCCTAGGATTCATGCCATACCCTAGGATCTATCATACAATCTAGTTTTCCAGCCCTAGGATTCATGCAACACCCTAGGATCTACCATTCATTCTAGTTTCTCATTCCTAGGATTCATGCAATGTCCTAGGTTCTATTTATGGTTCCATAATTAACAGATTATACTAATAAACTTAAAAGCCACTCTACCGGTTACAACAGGAGTACTGGGGGCGTGGTCGGGAATCCCACGTGCCTCCGTAACCCCCGAGACTGCAACGGAACGGGGTCCTATCACAAGGATCAAACACAAGGAGTCTCTCAAAACAGTATATAGCTACTGTAGACGGGTAGAGGATTTAATTCGAAAAGCACGCAACTCGAAACGCGGAAAATGGACTCCGAACGGGCCCTAAATGGGTCGAAAACGACGAAACAGTGTAAAATCAGACGTTTGGAACCTCTTCTAGACGTCTTAAAAAGTGGATCAGAGGTTACCTTTGTTCTGTGTGGTTTCTCAGACGTCCAGAAGCCTGCAAGGGCGTCTGGCCTAGTTCCCAGACGTCCGATGGTTACCCAGGACATCTGGAAGTCGCTCCCGTCGTCTAGCACCACTGCCAGACATCTGATTCGCATTGGATGCGAATCCAGAACCTGCGCGTACCCATTTCCTCTCTCTCTTAGTACGGTCAGTCGAAGAAGAGGAAGAAAGACGGAAATAACTCACCTTTCAGACGTCTGGGAAGTCCTCCAGATGTCCTCCCCGCCGTCTGGTTGTAAGCCCAGACGTCTGATTCTGGAGAAAATTCCAGAATCAAGGCGCGACTCGCCCTCCGCTCGCGACTCTCGGCCGCGCCGCGACTCGTCCACCTGCTGCTCGAGCTGCAGCAGGCCTCCCGCATCACCCCACGTCCGCTGCTCCCCCGCCGGCCGGCTCCCGCTGCCCCGGCAGGCTCGAGCCCTCACGGTCGATGCCTCCTCCCTCGCGCAGCACCTCCTCACGCACCTACCGCGGCTGTCGCAGCCACAGCTCACTCGCGCTCGCTCTCGCACACCGGCTGGAAGGAGAAGAGGAAGGGGGCGGAGGTGATGAGAGTGAGGGAGGGGGTATGGCATTTTAAAGCCACACGGGGAGGAGAGAGAGCAGTCAGAGGGCGCAGCCTGCGGTCGCAGGAGAGAGGGAAAAAGACAGAGAGAGATGCGCTCGCAGGTCTGCGCGCTCAAGCGCGCAGATGAAACCGTTCGTGTCGAAAAAACCGAATCCTAGACGTCTGGAATGGGTTCTAGACGTCTGGACCAACGTCTGGGCCACCTCCCAGATGTCTTAAAAGACGTCTGAAGCCGCACGTTCGTAACACAGCCTGATCAAACATCCAATCTGAAAATCAGACGTCTGACTGTTGACTCAGACATCCAATAACTTAGGTTGGACTTAGTAGGTTCTGTCTGTTGAAATCAGACGTCCAGACCTTAGTCCAGACATCTTAGAAGATGTCTGAAAGTTGTGCCAGACGTCCAATTAGTGGAACATTGGCTAACAAAGTAAACATTAAGAAAAATGACTTTTAGGCTTCTATCATATGTCCGTAGATGACCCCATACATCTGATATGTGACCATTAAGCCTCGATTGAGCCGAAATCACTTGTCTTGAGGATTATAGTTGTTTAGGCTCTTGGGAATCCATTCCAACACTTAATTAGGTTTCCAGACGTCCAGATCTAGTGCCAGAAATCCTGTATGTCGTCTGATGGTTTTACACTAGAACTTGTTTAGGTCTGAACCAGGTCAGGAATGAAACCCACCTGGAATTAGACATCTGACTTAGTTCCCAGACATCTTAAGAGCGACTTCCAGACATCTGATCTTTTTGCCAAACATCTGATAACCCTTTCAGAATCATTAATGATTCTGATTGTGGCTTGCCTTGCCTTGGGATGAACCCCAATGGCTACCTAAGGCCTTCCAAAGCCTTCTTAGACCACCTATAAATAGTGGAGTAGCCCTCCCTTGTTTGTACACACCAAGAAATATCATTTTCACATCTATTTGTGTCCAAAATACTTTAGAAGAAGCTCTAGCTCTCCAAGCGATCATCCACATCTTGAGAGCTTCATCTTCGCTGCACACCCGCTATCCCATCCTCACATTCGAGAGCGTCACCTGTGCCTTTGTGTGGATTACACACCCGCGTCGTCACACCGACGCACTTCCACCAAAGGGAAGATCCTTTACATATAGTAGCTAGATTTAAATACTTACTTTGTTGGCTCTATAGGATTGTTATATTTCATCTTTGTTAATTGGTTGGGTATTTACTTTACGAATTCCCGTCTTCTTCGTGAGACAAAAACCTTCTTGCGAAGAGAAGGGGTTTAAGGTACGCTACCCTCGGGTTCAAGTAGCATGGTTGTATAGAGGTTGTACTACCATCGCTTTAAGTAGTATGTTAGTGAATTTTGATTGACTTGGCCGATCTGAAAATCCTAACTCGAGAGGGTTAGGTGGTGGTTTTCACCCAGTCTAGGTTTCCACCTAAAAATTACTTGTGCATATTGTGCGATTACCTTCTTTGTGAGATTGCTTATTTTGTTTCCGCATTTTATATTTTATCATGCAAATCTCACCCCCCCATAGGGATTTGCAATTGGTATCAAAGTAGGTTTTCACTTTTTAGGAGTTACATCTGCAAAACATCTGATGGAGGGGAGTAGTTCCACTATTCGGATTTCAAAGGAGCAGTCTACTTCTCGTCCACCATTCTTCGACAGGAGCAACTACCCGTACTGGAAACTGAGGATGAAAACGTGGCTTTAAGTCAACGACTTCATCATCTGGGCTCGATGCGAGACCCCCTTCGACATCCCAGAGAAACCTACCACAGGGTAATCGCAGTAGCAGATCCGAGAGCTCTCTCTAAACGCAAAAACAATGAACTCATTGTATTGCGCTTTGAGCCAGAAGGGTTCAACAGAATCTCTCAATGCGCCACCGCATACAAGATTTGGCACACACTTGAGGTAACCCACGAAGGTACCTCTAAGGTAAAGTCTTCTAAACTCAACTTACTTTCTCAATAATTTGAATCCTTTTCAATGAAGACAAATGAAACTTTGAGTGAGATGAACACAAGGTTCACTCTTATAGTAAATAATGTGAAAGCTTTAGGGAAGACCATTAAGGGGGAGCTTCAAGGAAAGCTACTCTGTTCCCTTGGATTGAAATGGGAGCAGAAGGTTACCACCATCGAGGAGGTGAACGAGGTGGAGGAGCTCAACATGGAGGATCTCCTAGGCAATCTAATAGCCTACGAGACAAAGCTGAAGCAGAAGAAGAAGGATACACCGGAGCCGAAGCCAAAGAAGACTCTCGCCTTCATAACCTCATCAGATAGCGAGGTAAGTTCTGATGACGAAGACTTTAAGTTTTTACTTAAAAAGTTTTCCAAGTTTTGTAGGGAATCAAAGAAAGAAAAGGAGAAGAAGGAAAAGGAAAGCCTGAGAAGCTGCTACCACTGCAACGAAAAGGGCCATCTACGACCCGAGTGTCCTCTTCTCAAGAAAGAGAAGAAGAAGGAGAAGGAGAAGAAACACAAGAAGTCGTTCCAAGCAACTTGGGACGACTCGAGCTTGGAGGAAGAAGAGGAAAATCCTAAGGAAGAAATTGCTTGCATGGGTTTCATGGCCATGGCAGGCGATAGCGAAAGCGACTCCAACAATGAGGTAAATTCTAAACTTCAAGATGCTTTTGATGAGTTATTTGAAATTAGTAAATCACTTAAGGTAGAAAATAAAAACATTAAAAGGAATCTTAATTTTCTTAAAAATGAAAATGAAAGGTTAGAAATAAAACTCAAGGATCTAGAAGCTAATCCTAAGGATAATAATTTGTTATTAAAAAATAAAGATTTAATCAATGAAAATAGTAAATTGATTGAGGAAAGCACAAGTTTAAAAATTGAAATTTCTAGCTTAAAAATCAAGATGCATGCTATTGAAGATGAACTTGCATGTCTTAGGGAGAATCAAATAATTTGATCAATAAGATAGAAAATTTTTGTAGCCCTAGTTGAGAAAGGATCTCCTTCAAGGAGACCAACTGACAAATCTGGATCCAAGCTCACTTAGATACCGAAAAGTCAACTAGAATCTTGTTTTGTAGGTTATAAAGATTTCAACATCTAAGATTGGACCTACAAGATGAAGAATGGTCAACTCGAGTTGGAAGGACTAAGGAGTAGACCAACGAGGAGGATGAGAAGACCGATGAGATGACGAACAACCGACCAAGCCATCACACGTCGACCGCTAGATTGGAGACCGACGCCAATGCCCGAACCTCCAAGCTACAGATGGGAACCCCATCCAGTTTGGCATCCACCACCATTTGGGCCATTCTATTGGCCATGGTAAGTGAGGTAAAACTTCTTAACCCTATCTTTTATATATAGCATGTAGATATGGGGAGATTATTAAAATTAATGAGCTTTTTGTCAATCATTAAGGGGGAGAACTTGTTAAGTTAGCTATATTCCTTTAGAAAGGGGGAAAAATATATATAGTTATCTTGTTATTACAAAAAAGGGGGAGAACATTATTCTTGTTAAAAGAAATTTAACCCAAAACTAAAAGAGCATGTTTTAAGGGTGAGTTTAGGAGAATTAAAATTTATAAAAACCTTTTTGATAATGTCAAAATGGGGGAGAATTTTATGTATTATTATTTATGATTTTGTCATCATCTAAATGGGGGAGATTGTTAGTGCTAGAGCACCACGATCGTTTATTTTGATGATAACAAAACACTTGTTATTTAATATTTACTTTTGAGTCGTAGTTTTTAAGTCAAATTGCAAATAGTTACAAGTGTGAAAGATAGAGTTCAAGCTTGCATCCATGGCGGATTGGAAGAGCTTGACTGTGAAGAAGGAGCTTCGCGAGGAGCGAAAGCATGAAGTTAGAAGAATAGGATAGATGTCTTTTATATATTGTACTTTGTATCTCTTTGTTATTTACTCTTTTATTTCTTAATAGCATGTTAAAGAGCCTCAAAGTAGTCCTAGAACACCTGCACAATCCTAGGATACTTAGGTTTTCCGTAGAGAACTTAGAAAATCAAAATAGACTTCGAATAGCCTGATCAGACGTCCAATCTAGAAATCAAACATCTGATCTTCACTTTTAAGACGTCTAACTATTGACTCAGACATCCAATAACTTAGGCTGGACTTAATAGGTTCTGTCTGTTAAAATCAGACGTCCAGACCTTAGCCCAGACATCTTAGAAGACGTCTGATGGTTGTGCCAGACGTCTAATTAGTGGAACATTGGCTAACAAAGTAAACATTAAGGAAAATGACTTTTAGGCTTCCATCATATGTCCGTAGAGGACTCCAGACATCTGATATGTGACCATTGAGCCTCGATTGAGCCGAAATCACTTGTCTTGAGGATTATAGCCGTTTAAGCTCTTGGGAATCCATTCCAACATTTAATTAGGTTTCCAGACGTCCAGACCTAGTGCCAGACATCCTATATGTTGTTTGATGGTTTTACACTAGAACATATTTAGGTCTGAACCAGGTCAGGAAGGAAACCCACCTGGAATTAGACATCTGACTTAGTTCCCAGACATCTTAAGAGCGACTTCCAGACATCTGATCTTTTTCCCAAACATCTGATAACCCTATCAGAATCATTAATGATTCTTATTGTGGCTTGCCTTGCCTTGGGATGAACCCCAATGGCTACCTAAGGCCTTCCAAAGCCTTCTTAGACCACCTATAAATAGTGGAGTAGCCCTCCCTTGTTTATACACACTAAGCAATACCATTTTCACATCTATTTGTGTCCAAAATACTTTAGAAGAAGCTCTAGCTCTCCAAGCCATCGTCCACATCTTGAGAGCTTCATTTTCGCTGCACACCCGCTCTCCCATCCTCACATTCGAGAGCGTCACCTGTTCCTTTGCGTGGATTACGCACCCGCGTCGTCACACCGACACACTTCCACCAAAGGGAAGATCCTTTACATATAGTAGCTAGATTTAAATACTTACTTTGTTGGCTCTATAGGATTGTTGTATTTTATCTTTGTTAATTGGTTGGGTATTTACTTTGTGAATTTCCATCTCATTCATGAGACTAAAACCTTCTCGTAAAGAGAAGGGGTTTGAGGTACACTACCCTCGGGTTCAGGAGCGTGGTTGTATAGAGGTTGTACTACCCTCGTTTTAAGTAGTATGTTAGTGGATTTTGATCGACTTGGTCGATCGGAAAATCCTAACTCGAGAGGGTTAGGTGGTGGTTTTCACCCGGTCTAGGTTTCCACCTAAAAGTTACTTGTGCATATTGTGCAATTGCTTTCTTTGTGAGATTACTTATTTTGTTTCCGCATTTTATATTTTATCACACAAATCTCACCCCCTCCCATAGGGATTTACAAATGGTTGTAATTTAAAATCGTTGCATATAATGAATTTTTATTTTAAATAATACGAAATCTAGGTATTACAGATATGTTAATATATAATGCCTATAAATGCTAATCGAAAGTAATTGACACGTCACAATATATAACAATAGAAAATAGTGTCACACTTATAAAAAAAGTTATGTCATAATGTCAAAATATACATGTAACTAATACAAATATGTAAACCTAACTAAAGAAAATACATATGAACCTAGCTAAGGAAATACAAAAGAAATATAAACTATGCCTTAGCTCCTACCCCGTGTCCTGCTCCACCACCACTGAAGTCGTCGTCTCTACAAGGTGGGTGGTGATAAGAAGTGTGATCCCAATCGTTGTCCCATAGAAATGCCATTATCTCCATCTCAGCTCTCTGCTACTCCATCGCTTACTTCTACTACTCCATGAATTTCTTGGCATCTTGCCAATCTTGAGTTTGTTGTTGGAGCTGTGAGGTGACATTGTGAAGCTAATGTTGAGTTTGCTGATTTTCTTGCTACAGCATATGAACCTGTGTCTGTGGCTACATGACGATAGCTGTCAACAACAACCCCTTCTAATTAGCCCATATTTGTGGGCTATTTAAGTATTTAGCTACCTAGACATTAAGTTAATTTTAACATTTAGATAGCATACATTAGGATGTAAATAATTTAATTCATATTTTTAGCTTAATTGCATAATTCATGTGTGGCATCCATATCTAAATGCATTTAGAATTAACCTAGAATTGCATGCATTTGATTAGTTAATTAATTAGGTGCATTACATACATTGTTTTAATTAACATAGAAGTTAAGGAGTTATGTATAAATAATCCTAATTATTTTATTATTATTATTATTATTATTATTATTATTCTTTTTGACAGGTAATCGCTCTACCTCCTCCTCCTCCTATGCTTATTCATTTTTAACAGCTACCAGCATTCACGAGGATCTTCTCCCGCCTCTTATGATTTCAAATGAATTGGCTGCAGCTACAAGAGGGGGGAGGAGACGACGGTGCTCAGGAGGCCACCACCTTGATTCATCACTATGCAGAGAGTGCACCACTCTCGTCTGCTCCACCACCACCAGCCTCAATCGTGGCAACAAGCCTTCACCACCATAGGCATGTGGCATGACAAGCCACACCGCCATCTGGAGCTTGTTTGCATTACCGTGAGCACCTCAGCGTGCATCACCCTCACCGCCATCACTAGCAACAACCACCGCAACCATTGCAACTCCACACCACAACTCCAAGCCCTGCACCTTCATCTCCCCCGTCAGTTAAGACGTCTGGGAAGTTTCCCGGACGTCTGACGCCCCTCGCTACGCCTCCACACAGCAACACATGCATTCCGCAATCCACCCATTGCACTACCCCTTACCTCCAAACGGCGCATATCGCGCGCTCCTCCTGCAGCAGCCTCCTCGCCACCAGCCCATCCACTCCACATGCCTACAGCAACTCAACGCACTTCATGCCCAATAGAGACATCGTGTGAGGCAAGCCCTTCTCCAGCTTCCCGTGCAGCTGCACTCATACACCTGTGTGCCTGCTGCGTGCACCACCAACAGCCACTTCGCCTGCACGCTACAGAGCGTTGCACCCCCTCGTTGCACCTCCGCCACGCTCGCAGCGGCACGCATCCCCCAGCAGCTCCCCTACACGCCTGCGCCCCTTCAGCAGTGCCACACTCTGCACGCGTGCAATCCAGCACATGCACACCCTCGCCAAGAGCCCACCACGCACCACCTCCAGCAGCTCCTCGACAACGGTGCCATTTGACGAGTCAATTTTTCACTTTCGAAAATGATGATTAAGATGATTTGTCTTTAGGGAGCATGCCCAGGCGGTGACTATTCTAAAGAGTGGGAAAGAAATTTTCAAACCGGATGCTCCTATAGTCTCACCTTCTGAAAAGCCATCCACCCCGACTTTCGCCCCCACCGAAGAAGAATTACTCAAATCTCCTCCGCTTGAAATCACCTCACCGGAAGAAGTTGCCCCCATTCCTCCCCTTATCCAACATGACAACCCTTCCACCCAGAGATCGAGAGTGCCCTTTCCAAAGCACTTATCCACCTCTGGGCAGACTTCTGCTGGCTCATTTGGAGCCAAAGATAAGACGAAAGAGATCATGGAAACTTTCAAGAAAGTGCAGATTAACTTGCCTTTGCTTGAGGCTATCAGGCAGATTCCATCTTACGCCCGCTTCTTAAAAGACCTGTGCATGAAAAAGCAACAATCTAGAAAATAGGTCCAATCAAAAGTTGTCCTGCCTGATTTTGTTAGCTCAATTGTTCAACATGGCACAACCCCGAAACTTAAGGACCCAGGAGCCCCGTACATCTCTATGGTCATTGGTGACTTACAGATAGATGAGGCTCTACTTAATTTAGGTGCTAGAGTGAACATCCTTCCGAGCTATGTGTATGAACAACTTAGGGGAGGCAATCTGAAGCCTAGCCCAATAATCCTCCAAGTTGCTGATCGATCACTCAAGACATCGCGGGGAATTTTGGAAGATGTCCTTGTGAGAGTAGAAGATTTCTTCTTTCCCGTTGACTTCTTAGTTTTAGACACTGACCCTACCAACAAGCCAACCAAGCCCTCCATCATTTTAGGCCGCCCCTTCCTTGCAATTTTGCATGCTTCAATCAATTGCAATACTGGGGCATTAAAAATGGGCTTTGGGAACAGGAAAATCTAGCTTAATGTGTTTGATGCTTATAAACAAGTCAGGCTTGAGGATTGTTCTCAAGTTGAGGTGATAGATGACCTGATTAAAGAGACAACCCCTGCAATGTTATGTGATGACACCCTTCAGCATGTCATGCTAAATGAGCATTCCCACCTCTTGGAGTAATGTGAAGGGGATATACTAGAACTTAAGGAGTTGCTGGGTGTTTCTGCTGAGTCTCTTTCCCCATCATCTCTGCCCAAGGTAGATCTGCTACCTGAGATGGGGACATCTATTATGAAACCCTCAACCATACAAGCCCCCGACCTTGAGTTGAAACCCCTCCCAGACACTCTCAAGTACGTCTTCCTGGGTGCCAATGATACGCTTCCCATTATCATTTCAGCTGTGCTATCTGAAGCACAGGAGGGAGCCCTGATTGAATGTTTGTCTAGTCACAAGGAAGCTATTGCTTGGAGCATTGCTGACATTAAGGGTATAGACTCTACACTTTGCATGCACCACATTTATACTGATGATTCCATCAAACCATTTAGGGACATGTAGAGACATCTTAACCCTAATATGAAGGAGGTGGTTAAAAAGGAAATTCTAAAGTGGTTGGACGCTGGGATCATATATCCCATTGCAGATAGTAAATGGGTAAGTCATATTCATGTGGTGCCAAAGAAGGCAGGCTTTACTGTGGAATTTAATGACCAAGGTGAACAAGTTGTGACTAGACCCTCAACTGGATGGAGGGTCTGTATTGATTACCGCAAGCTGAACACTACTACCCAGAAGGATCACTTTTCCTTGCCTTTTATTGATCAAATTCTTGAAAAATTGGCAGGGAATAAGTACTATTATTTTCTCGATGGATATTTTGGGTACAACCAGGTTGCAGTCTTCCCTGATGACTAGGAGAATACGACTTTCATGAGTCCTTACAATACCTTTGCTTTCAGGCGTATGCCGTTTGGACTATGTAATGCTCTGGCAACCTTCCAGCGGTGTATGATGTCCATTTTCTTGGACATGATTGACGAGTGTGTTGAAGTATTTATGGATGACTTCTCCATTTATGGCTCATCTTTCGACCAGTGTCTCCTGCACCTAGAGAATGTGCTGAAGCGATGTAAGGAGACTAGTTTAGTCCTCAGCTGGGAGAAAAGCCACTTCAAGGTACAGAAAGGAATTGTATTTGGGCATGTTGTGTCTGAGCGAGGCTTGGAAGTAGATAAAGCCAAGGTTGATTCTATTTCCAAACTTTCATTGCCCACGTATGTCAAACAGATTAGATCCTTTCTGGGCCATGCCAGCTTTTATAGTCACTTTATTAAAAATTTTGGTAAAAGTTCTAGGCCACTTTGTGACCTGTTGTCGAAGGAATCTTCCTTCAATTTTGATTCAAAGTGTATCGAGGCCTTTCAAACTCTAAAGGAGGCCTTGATCTCTACGTCTATTCTCCAAGCTCCTAATTGGACGCTCCCATTTGAGCTGATGTGTGATGCTCCGGATTATGCAGTGGGAGCAGTCCTTGGACAAAGGGTTGAGGTAAGACCTCATGTGCTGCACTATGCCAGCAAGACTTTAACTGAATCACAACAAAACTACACCGTCACTGAAAAGGAATTACTTGCTGTAATTTTTAATCTGGAGAAGTTTAGGTCTTATCTTCTTGGGTCTAAAGTGGTTATTTTCACTAATCATGAGACAGTGAAACATCTCATTGCTAAAAAGGATTCTAAGCCACGTCTGATTAGGTGGATCCTACTCCTTCAAGAATTTGACTTGGAGATACGAGAAAAGAAAGTAGAAAATGTTGTGGCTAACCACCTGTCGTGTCTTCCACTTGATGACTCTCCATCTGGAGAAATCCGCAAGACATTTCTTGATGAATCCCTTATGGCAGTAACACCAACTTCACCTTGGTATGTTGATACCATCAATTACTTGGTCACTGGAGAGACTCCTGGCTCTTGGGATGAGCAGAAAAGAAAGAGATTCATTTTCCAAGCTAGATACTTTCATTGGGAAGAGCCTGAATTATTTAGAATTGGACAAGACCAAGTACTGAGACGATACGTGCCTGAAGAGGAGCAACAAAGTGTGCTGAGTTTTTGCCATGAACTTTATTGTGGAGGACACTTTGGTGCTAAGAAAACTGCTTTTAAAGTTCTCCAGTCTAATTTTTGGTGGCCTTCATTATTTAAAGATTCTCATAATTTTGTTAAGACCTGTATTAGATGTCAATGGACTGGAACGATTGAGAAGAGGAATGAGATGCCTCAACACCCCATTCAACCTGTTGAAATTTTTGATATTTGGGGAATTGACTTTATGGGCCCCTTCCCTTCGTCCCAAGGTTATGAATATATCTTAGTGGTAGTTGACTATGTCTCTAAATGGATAGAGGCTATTCCTACACGCACAAATGACCACTCAGTGGTATTGAAATTTGTGAAGGCTAATATCATATCCCGATTCGGCTACCTTAAGACCATTATTAGTGATGGGGGACCTCATTTTCGGAATCATCACTCTAACCGGTTACTCAAAAGTTTATGGGTCACTCATAAGATTGCTACCCCATACCATCCCCAGACAAGTGGCCAAGTTGAAGTGTCGAATAGGGAGATAAAGAACATTTTAGAAAATACCGTAAGACTTGATAGGAAGGACTGGTCCCAAAAGCTCGATGATGCTTTATGGGCATATCAAAAGGCCTACAAGACCCCTTTGGGTACATCTCCTTTCCGGATTGTGTATGGGAAAGTGTGCCATTTACCCATTGAGCTGGAACATAGGGCACTGTGGGCTATCCGAAGTGTCAACATGGATTTAGAAAAGGCGGGTAAGGCACGACTTCTAGAATTAAGTGAGCTTGAGGAATTGAGGAATGATGTTTATGACACCTCTCAAGCTTATAAAGAGAGAACTAAGGTCTTGCATGGTAAGTATACCCTTAGAAAGACCTTTGAGCCTAACCAACAAGTTTGGCTTTTCAATTCCAGACTTAAGCTTTTCCCAGGAAAATTGAAATCATGTTGGGATGGGCCATACATAATCACCAAAGTGTTCCTGCATGGGGCTGTAGAGATCAAGAGCCATTCCTCTTCAACAATGCCCTTTACCATCAACGGCCAATGATTAAAACCATACATTACTTTGGATGGCCATCTGGTTGACAAGATCACTCTTGAGGAGCCTTAGCTCTTATCATTCTCTGCCTCAAGTATTATCTTCCTTTAACTATTTTGTTTCCAATGAGGACATTATTTGAACCAAGCATGAGGGGATAGGACCTAAGGCATTTGTTTATAGTATGTCTACATTTTGCATTCATGCATGCATATTATTTTTTTTTAAAAAAAAGGAAGAAAAAAAAATATTTTTGAGCTTAACTGGCTGGGTTTTGCATCTTTAAGCATAAGACCAAGACTTTAGGTTTGCCTAAGCTAACTCAAGGTATCTAATTATAGGAGTTAGGGTTGAACTACTAGCTTTAGACCCTTAGGGTCCTTTGTGGACTTAAAAACTTAAGTAGGAGTTAAATTGTGGACCATTCCTCAAGAGGTTGAGGAAGGAAAACTAGGGATTGAGTTAAAGGCTGGGTAGTACCTGGTGTCTTTTTCTACCTTTTGGTTTACAGGTCCTTGTAAGCTAAGCATCCACATTTCACACACACTTGGTCTTGTATAAATAGTGATCACCCTAATTCATTTCTTGAAGAAAATTTGGTTCTCTTAGTTTTGACTTAGGAGAAGCTTAAAACCACAATTTGATTGGAAGAGTTCCTGCCATAGGAGAGGAGTATATACTCACCTTGAGGATGATAACATGTCACCTCCTCGGCACTTGTCTCTTAGGATGTCCATCCTACTGGGGGCATGTAAGCACATTGTGCAATTCATGTATCATGGGCGACCCTATCTCGAAGTGCCGATTACCACAAGCCTGAATTTGCTTAAGAAATTCATGGGCGATGCTATCTCGAAGTGTTGATTGCCAAGAGTTCTTGGGGTTGCTATTGGCGGTGCTATCTCGAAGCATCGGAAGCCAGGCACCCTTCGAGGTTCGGTGATGGGTACAATGAATCCAACACAAACCGTGTTTATAGTTGATCCAAGGTTAGACTTAGAGGAATCAAGCAAAAAATTATTTATTACAAACGAAAAAAAAAAATCTTTCTTACTCTCTTTCTAGGTTGGCAATCATACTAACCTCAAATAAATTAGACCAATGCACATGCACAGATGCTTTAATCTCTAGGACCAATAAACCCTAGGGTAGAGTTAGAAATCAAGGAAACCTGTGCCTGCAACTCGGCCTTAGCTAACCTAGTTTGTAACTCAACAACTACTTGGGTACCTTATGATCTAGGGTTAGATGGTTCAACCTAATTTCTATGGAAAGGTCAATTGAGTTAGCATGGATAACTTGGAGTGTTCAGTCATGCTTGAATTTGCTAGGGACTAGCAAAAACTAGGCATGGGGGTATTTGATTAGCCCATATTTATGGGCTATTTAAGTATTTAACTACCTAGACATTAAGTTAATTTTAACATTTAGATATCATACACTAGGATGTAAATAATTTAATTTATATTTTTAGCTTAATTGCATAATTCATGTGTGGCATCCATATCTAAATGCATTTAGAATTAACCTAGAATTGCATGCATTTGATTAGTTAATTAATTTGGTGAATTACATACATTGTTTTAATTAACATAGAAGTTAAGGATTTATGTATAAATAATCCTAATTATTTTATTATTATTATTATTCTCTTTGGCAGGTAACCGCTCCGCCTCTGCCGCCTCCTCCTACGCTCATTCATTTTTAACAACTGCCAGCATTCACGAGGATCTTCTCCCACCTCTTGTGATTTCAAATGAATTGGCTGTAGCTACAAGAGGTAGGAGGAGGCGACGGTGCTCAGGAGGCCACCACCCTGATTCATCATTGTGCATAGAGTGCACCACTCTCATCCGCTCCACCACCACCGGCCTCAACCGTGGCGACAAGCCTCCACCACCGTGGGAGTGTGGCATGAAAGGCCACACCGCCATCTGGAGCTTGTTTGCATTACAGTGAGCACCTAAGCATGCATCACCCTCACTGCCATCACCAGCAACAACCACCGCAGCCACTGCAACTCCACGCCGCAACTCCAAGCCCTACACCTTCATCTCCCCGTCAGTTAAGACGTCCGGGAAGTTTCCCGAACGTTTGACTCCCCTCGCTGTGCCACCACAGAGCAACACATGTATAGCCTCCACATGCCAACCACTACGCTGCCCCTCGCCTCCAAACCACGCGCACCTCCTGCAGTAGCCTCCTCACCACCGGCCCATCCACTCCACGCACTCACAGCAACTCAATGCACTTCGTGCCCAGCAGAGACGTTGCATGCGGCAAGCCCTTCGCCGGCTCCCCATGAAGCTGCACGCACACACCTGCATGCCTTCCGCATGCACCACCACCAACAGCTCCGCCCGCGCACTACAGAGTACTGCGCCCCTTCGCTACGCCTTCACCGTGCTTGCAGTAGCCTGCATCCTCCAGCAGCTCCCCTACATGCCTACGCCCCTTCAACAACGCCACACTCCACGCACATGCAGTCCAATGCGTGCACCCCCCTCCAGGAGCCCACCGCATGCCACCTCAGCAGGTCCCCTCAGCGCCAGGAGCCTTCTCGCGCTCCACGCATGGCCAGCGCCTTCTCCTCCATGCACCGCACTTCCTTGCACGGTCAGCAACCACCAGAACCCACCTCCACTGTAGCTCCGTCCGACCACCTCGGGTCGCCTCGCACTTTGCCACGACCGCCATCATAGAGCCCTCGATCTAGAGATCCTCCTCCAAGCTTCACACCTCCGGTCATTCCCTCCTTGCGCACGATCACGGGGAAGAAATCCCCTATTTTTGCATAGTAAAACTTGCATTAGTTATTACATTCATATGCCATTGCAAGATTTTGATTTTTTATTTTATTAATTAAATATCGTGGCACATTTAAGAGAACACCCTCAAATTTCAACGTAAATGCAAAATCAGCATGACCATGTCTTATTATCCCAATAAAGAAGCGATTTTGACTCGATTTCTTGATGAAATTAATAATGAACATCGATTTTTGACCCTTACGAGTTTTAATAGGTCATTACCTCCCTGTGGACACGACCCGCTCCCTTTTTGAGTGGTTTATTTTAATTGTTTTGATTAATCAATTTTCCGACACTTAGAAATACAACGACAAATCATCTTAATCATCATTTTCGAAAGTGAAAAATCGACTCGTCACCTTCCACCCATACCAGCTGGAGATCGTCTTACTCCTCCCCTACTATGAATGAAGCCTTCGTGCTCTTAAGGCATGTCACTCCTAAAAGCCTCCCCAGGTGTCATAAGAGGTTGTTGCAGAGTCTTGGAGGAGGTGCCTGGAGCAGGGGGATTGATTAAGTTCATCATTTTTCCCTACAAATTACAAATTAAATTACACCAAGCAATTTAATGTCATATAAAAATAAGTATAAAATTTAAATTAGATGATAATTAAATATTACTTACATGCTTCGTTTGGTATGTCTCATGTGTCCATGTTCACCCACTGTCGGTGGTGGCCTTGCTACGAATAATCTCATAAACACCAACCTGATCGAGCATGGCACCGTCATTGAAGGAGCCTGTAAATACATTTCAAATTGTAAGTACTACTAATAACTACAACTTAAATTTAAAAAATAGAATTAAAATAATAAGGAATTCCTTACATATTTTTCCTTAACTCTATTTATACTCGTTCGATCCAAACAGCTTTGGCCATATTGGCCTTGTTCTTCTTCATCTGATTCTGTACGTATAACATATTGTAATGAGAAAACAATTAAATCATTTATTACAAAATGCCTCTAGAAGTATTTATATGTACCTCCGTTTCAGGCTTCTTCCAATGCTCACAACAATCTTTCAAAATATTTGCTGATGATGTAGGAGGCACGTTCCTCAATGCCTCCTCATATGATAACATTTTATTATAAAACTAAATTATATAAATAAAATGTCAAAAGAAATTCATTAAGTAAATAATAAAAAGATTGATAATATTACGTATTTTACCTGTCTCTTCATCGTCATCCTCCAATCATGATGTCGTCTTACAGCATGATTGAGGATATACTTGGTGATATTCGGATTATCACCCCAACAAAAAATGACTTGTATTAAACAATGCTATAAAGGAATTAAAAATGATCAAACTAACACTATATATATATGTTAACAATTATCTACATCCATATTACGAATAAGCTACCTCTTCACCCCGTTCGGGACCCTCCTCCAATCAAAACAAGAAAGGGGGATGAGTTCCTTTGCTATCCTGGAGAGTCTGCTAGTGAATGGAGGATAGTTTGGATCTTCTCCAACTACGTTGATATATACTTTGATCCTCGTTCTCTCTGGAAATGCATCCAAATTTGCATTTCTTATCAGATCCCTTCCCTTTTTTCTTCTTACTTGATAAGAACATATAACAAAAAATTAGAACATTACAAACAAATTTGCATAAATTAAATACTGAATATAAATAAGATATTACCCATAATTCTTACCAAAATTGGTCCTTGTCTCAGCTTGAGGGTCTTGCTGAGGTGCCTGTTGTACCCCAGCATCAATATCCTTGCTCTCCCCCTCACCCTCATCCTCATAGTCGTCGTCACCCTTGTCCTTATCCTCATCGATGTCAGGGTAGTGGGTGGCAACCTCTGGCTCTAGCTCTCTCACTATAAGGGTGACCACCCTCTTGCCCTTATCGTGGTACTGTCGAGCAAGATCACCAGGTTGAGATATCTACGAGAGCTCGTAAATACAGGATTAGGCATCATGACGATGGGCTCTACGTAGGGAGTAGTAAGAGGGATGTACTCAGGAACAAACTGGGGAGGCTAGGTGTGGGGTGGTTGCTAGGTGTGGGGAGGCTGAGTGTGGGGTGGCTGTTGGGTCTAGGGAGGCTATATGGAACGGGGTCTAGGTGGAAGATGGCTGCTAGGTCTCATCTCTACCCGCTGAGGTGGCCTAGTCAACCTTGTTACCCCTAAAAGAAACTTCTTGAATTTCATCTTCATATGAATAAAAAAAAGATTAGTACTTGTACAAATATAAGGAAACAAGTAAACATAATATAAAGTAGAAAAAATTCGACAGAGTTTCCCCTATATTATGAATATTTTCCCAAATCCTGTATACAGAAAATGACACATCCCACATCTTATTCATAGAAATAATCAAAAGTAAACTGTAGGCACATCCCACATACAATATCCTATATGATCGACTTTCTACTACATCTAGTCAATCACTCACAATAAAGCATTATTGTCGGGTTTTTATCCTCGGCAACAACGCCAAAAAAATATAAAGCAACCGACCACGGTTCATATAAAAAATCGTTGTTGTTGTAAGTGTCACAAATACAAACCGTTATCACATCAATTTTATTTAATTACATAATTTTGACTGGTTTATTCTAGGTCGTTCACTGGGAAGCAGTTATTGATAATACATCACTCTCTAAGTCCAATATTATTCTTTAATTCCAAAAAATTGATTTTATGTACAATTATGAAGGAGTGAATTAATGAATGATCAATGAATGAAATAATAGCTTAATTATATACAAAAGAATGAACTAAAATGCATGCAAACAGATATAAAGAAACAAGCATCAAACACTATAATTAAGTACTATATGCTATCTATTTATACTTATAATAACAATACTTACATATACATACAATAATAAGTAATAATATATACTATACTAACTTAACTTAATATACTAACATATACAGTAACATATATAGTATGTACAGCAACATATATAAATGTCACTAAACCTTAGGAAAAGTATGTACATATGCTAAGGTAAAAACTATGGTCTATAGTGACACTTATTCTATCTACAGTGACGGATTAGTCTGTTACTAAAGCTATACTGTTATTTACGTACATATATAGCTCAAACATTACTTATACTATGTATACATATTATACATATTTACAATATACTATATATATATATACACACCATATACACATATACATATAATATACATGCTTCTCTTCTGTTAATCTTTTTTTCGCTTAAGGCTCTCTCAGACTTGCCACACTTAATCGCTACACTCTCTCTTCTCTCACATTTAATCTGCACGGCAACCTTTTCTCTCTTAGTTAACCCCTTATTAACCCTCACTTAATACAAAAATTAGGTTTTTAATTGGCGGGCGTCCTTTTCGAGGGATACACAACACCCTCTTGTGTGGGATCAGACCTCTACTAAAGCCACCCTAAGTCGTTAATTAACCTCTTAATCACGTTTGATGCTCAATATTGGGCTCACATAAGCCCTTGCACAGTGCATGGCTCCCAGCCACACACCGTACACTAATTTCATCACAAACCAAGGTCATATGCCATATGCTCGAAGGAATAAGAGGGGATTGGTAATTCGTGCCCAACACTTGACGACTGGCCTATCAGAATCACAAAATCAATTTATGTGGCAGCAGCAACTCCTCGTCTACCGATATGGCACTATCCTAGCGGCTCACAGCTGCTGCAATTCCAGCCTGCAACACGTCTGATTGGGTATATTTGTCCCTCGATTTGAGGGCCATAAATTAATCTAATTTAAAATTAAATTATATAGTGTTAGAGTATTTACATAGGGCTACAAGATTATACATTTTATTTTCAAAATTAATTATATTTACTATATAAATAAATTAACCAAAGTTCACAGTTTATACATACTGCTTTAAGGGTTTATTTCTTAATTAACGTATAAATTAGTTAATTAATGGTCTAATTAATACTTTATAATATTAATATACATATTAAAGTATTTAATAAACATTTTTATTGTATTTTACAACATTTATTTTGATTTTATTTACAATTAAATAGGTGGATTTAGGCTAATATACATATAAATTATGTATAAATAGCATAATACATTATAAGTATAGCTAAATTAGTTTAATTTACTTAAAATACAATAATATAAATGTAAAACATAAGTTAGTTTAGTTATAACTTAAATTACTAATTTATTTTAATTTAATCTAATAACTTAGCTAGTAACTTATTTATTATATATACATAATTAAATTATGGTACAGGGTTCATTATGTACATTATATATACATAAATACATATGGATAGTATTACTTATAAATGAGTTAATTTATTATGGTTTCTATAATTATGTAGCTTATAGTACATATAAGTTACTTACATTAATAGCTAATTATACAAATAAGTTATATAAAGAATAAGTTATCCTAAATTCTTAATTTACTTTATAGAATATATACATAAGTTATTTATATAGTCTATAGATATATTTTACACTATGTACATATATAGCCTAATATATAACTTATATATACAAGTATATACATAATATACAAAGTGTTTTTATGTATTTTTGGGGTTTTTCTTCTTTTTATGGGTTTTATGTGTTTTATAGAGGTAGGAGGTGAAAGAGAGAGAGAGATGAGAAGAATAGATTGTGTTTTTGTGATTTTTGGTTTAGAGTCTTTAATTGAGTTAAGAGGTATGCTGAACCGTCGGTTGGTATGTTCTACCAAGCTAAAGATTCAGATGACCTCAAAACTTTGCATATGAGAATTAATTAATCCTACTTACTACACCTTTATTTTATTTTTTTGTAATTTTTAAATTATTTTTATTTATATACAAGTGAAGCACATTTTAGGGTCTTTTAAGAGTTTTAAAGTGAATCCTAAGACCCTAAAGTTGTTTAGAGGTCTAAAATGGAAGTGAATTGATTCAGAGTGGTTCAACACAGTCTATGGAAGATATTCAAGCCTATACACATGATTTGCACTTAAAATTCCATTAATCTCTCAACTTGGGTAGATTTACACATGAATAGCTGACACAAGAGTTTTAAAATTGAATTACAAGCATTTAAGTTGGATTTAAAAGATAATTATAATACATGAAAGCTTGTACAAAGTGAATACAACAAATAAAACATATCAGCTAATTTCAAAACTTAAATCCAGACCACCTACTACCCTATATTTCAATCACAGCAAGAACAACAGTTGTAGCAACTGCTTCAAACAACAACAGCAACACTGCTGTTGAGATTCAGCAGAGTAGCAGCACATCAAAAGCAGCAGCAACTCAAGAACTACTCCAAACATCCTTCACTCAGACTAGACATCTTAAAATCACTCAAATTCCTACTGCAGTATATCCAGAAAAGAAAATAGAAGCAACTGCAACAGGTACAGATCTCCAATTCAGCAACTTATTTCCTAATTCAATACATTCATATCCCAGATCAAACTTAAGAAAGTCTGATCAAGGATACAAAATGTTTAAATCAGGGAATAATTTGCATGGAATTCCGTTGGAATGTAGATGCTCATGCACTTTAATATAATGGGATTCAAAACACACAACAGAAATCAAAGTAGAATCTGATCAGACTTAAAAAATCTCATTGAAATCACTTAGGATGTTAAACTCTCTATCAGAAAATCCTTGGCAACAGTTCCTTTTCAAATCAAAGATAAAATTACTTATCTAACACCTTCCTCATGCTATAGACAACATGAAGGAGGGTCTTAGATTAGTCCATTAAATTCAATTTGAATTCCAGTTCTCTAAACCTTAAGGAATATTGATAATTCCTTAGGTGAAAAATCAGAATCAAAAGAATGCAATCCACGTAGAAATACAAGGGAGAGAGCCTCAAATCAAGAAGGTTGATTTTCCTTGGCTTTCTACACATTGAAGATCAAAACATCCCAATTCAAACCAAATTCAGATATGGCTCATCTGAGAGAAAAACTTATCATTAGAATCATCTCAGAATCATGACCATAGACTGAATTAAATAGAAACTTATCAATTCACTTGATCAAAAATCCTTTAAAACTCAATTTGATCAAATCTTGCGATCTTGCATTGAAAACCAAATTAAAAATCAATCAAGCAAATTGATTCAATTTAAAACTAAATCAGAGGTCTTTGTGGAAAATCTGAAATGGATGGGAGACCCCTAGATGGATTTGAGCGCAAATCCTCATCTCAAAGCTTGAGAGCAATGAGATGAGGTTTGACTTGAATGGATGGGTGAATTGTGAAACAAAAAAAATGCAGGAAATTAGAATGCAAAGTGAAAACATGAAGACGGAGAATCAATGATCAGTGGATGGGTGAAATCGTCCCCTCTGATCTGAAATGATCAAAGGAGGTGAAAATGTGGATTCTACACTAAATCTACTCCTAAACTAACTACATCACACATCAGATTTCTACCTGATCTACTCCTATCTAATTTACGCTACACTATCAATTACTACATCTATGCTACAACTAGAAAGCATTAAAACCTAGTCTAAATGGAAGAATGGGACCTTTTGATCTCCACCTGGTGGATGGAGAGGAAGAATGGAGGAAGTGCTCCAGTGGAGGGTAAACTCGCAAGTGGAGTTCTGGGTCACCCTCAGGTGCTACGAAGTCCTTAGTGGCGAGGAGAGTCAAGGAAGAAATGGAACTTCACTGCCGGTGGCCGTGAATATGGGGTAATGTGGGGAGAAGAGCTGGAGTGGATGGATGATCGACACTAGAGGTGTAGAAGGGAGCCATCCTTAGCGCACGAGGCAAAGAAGGTGATTAAGTAGACTAAACAGTGAATCAGAGCACCGTGCTGGTGTGATTAGCCACCTAGGGCATAGGCAGTGGGGATTTGAGGAGAGAGCGGGCGCAAGTTTCAAATCAAATTGCGGCTGCAAGATCAAATCTGGGTGAGGTGGTGAACCCACATGCGGATTCACGTGAAACTTTGATTGAAGGAGAGCCACAAATCGTGAAGTGTAGAGAATCAACGGCGAGGATTTCTCGTGTTCTTGCAGTGCTACAGTGCACACGTGGAGCTCAGGTGCAACCAAGTTCTATTGGTGTTTTTGCACACGACACCCCTGCGTAAAGGGGTAGAAAAAGTGTACTGAGGCCCATAAGTGGTAAGGAAAGCTATCAGAGCAATCCTTCAAGTAATGCAAATAGGTCCTTGCGGCCTTCAAGTAGGTCCTTGGCTAGTTTTCAAAAAGGTCCTAAGAGGATTTTTCAATGAATAACATGTGATGAAAGGAGGACCTAAATGTAAATCTATAATTACAGGGTCCTAATGATGTCCAAATGCATCCAAGTTTTTATAGAAGCTTAATTGAACATTTAGGAAGTTAATTACACTTTTTATTTGAACTTTTGAACTCATTAGTGTGTTAAATTTGCAATTGGATCACCATTTTACATTTATTAATAGAATATCTCATTAAATGACCTAATTATGCATTTTTAGCACAAAATTGATGTTTTAGGTCTTTCTCTATATTTCCCACACTTAACCCTTTTTATGTGTTAATTTGATAGTGTTTAATCTTATTTCTAGCTTAACTTAGGCGATTTAGCTGTGATGAGTCATAACTCATCAGTTATGCAAATAATTATAAGTAAAAATTTAGAGTACTTAAATATAGTAACTTTTTGCCTTTACCCAAACAAAATTCTATTTATAACTTACTTTGTATTGGTTTTTCATCTTCGAGTCATTTAATTTCTTAACTCTTTTTGCTTTTGCCTTTTACATTTTATGAAAAATAATCCTATTTTTTTTGTTTTACCACCAACCACTCGTTTACTTGCATGTTTAATCTTAGTTACCACCAATCTTATTTCATGTTTTTAGGTTTTCTTATTTCCTTAGCCATTATGCTCTAATTGAAGTGTGATCTATTACTTAAAGATCCATTTCATCTAAATAGCATGCCACTTTGGTACATAATAATAAAATAAGAAATGATCTAAAAGATAATTATATCTTATATATCAATATCCATTACACCTAGACCAACTTCTCGTAAATGTTCTTAATAATCATCTGCTTCTTATTCAGGTTCGACATCTTTCTGCTCTTTATAATATCCACATGGAATTGTCTAAACAGGTATAATCCATCCATTTCTACTGTTGTCAGGGATGTAGAAGACTTGAGATATTGGCATGCTAATATGAATGGTTCAGAAGAATGAACAATTCGATGATTCATATTCAAACTTACAAAATTGTGCTTCTTGTTAAGTTTGAAGTCAATGCCTTTTTTGAACACGTTAAACCAATCGCACTTGAAAATGATAACTCTACGATCGTATCTGAAGCTCATCTCAATAATTTCTTTGATTTGTCCATAGTAGCCATCACAACTAGTGATCAAATCGCAACTAAAAACAATATCAGCATGCTGCGTAGCTTTGAACCTGAATTTGTTTATAATGTAACCAGAATAATAATGCCCATAATTCAACGGTTGATAGAATATTATATCAAAGTCTCCCACTCATCATGGGTCATTCTCTTCTTTCATTTCAAGTAACGCGTTGTTCAAACCACTCGAGGAAGTCAAGCTTGCGTGTTACTGGATGTAAACACTCCTTAAATTCATTATAGAATGAATCAACTTTCGGAATCTGCTTAAGAATGTACTTAGACGATGATCAATTTCAGAGATTGATTTGTATTTTGTGTAGATGATAGATCTTCCTGGAATATCAAATATGGATAAATAATCTTCATCATTCTTATTATATCCTCCATTATAATTTCTCTATAATTGATTAAATAGATTGTCTGTCTCATCCATATACATGGCACAAAAGCTAATGGGCTCCTCTACAAGATATCCTTCAACAATAGATCCTTTAGGCTTAGCCTTGTTCAACACATAATCTTTTAATTTTTCCAGAAACCGTTCAACTTGATACATCCACCTATATTGTACAGGCCCAACAATCTTCGCTTCATTTGCAAGATGCAAAGTTAAATGACTCATGACATCAAAGAAGGTCAGAGGAAATATCTGCTCCATTTTACATAATGTGATGACTATTTGTTTATCTTAATACTCTAATATATCAAAATCTAATGTTCGAACAAATAGCTTTGAAATATCGCCTCATTTCTATAAATGAATCTACAACTAAATCAGGTAGTACTCTACGAATAGCTAGTGGGAATAGGACTTGCATGAAAACATGAGAGTCGTGACTCTTTAACCCACTAATTTCTTTTTTAGCCTTTTTTACACATCGAGAAAGTTGTGAAGAATAATCATCTGGCACCCGTACTCATTTCAAGAAGGTGAAAATTTTTTCCTGCTGATCATTATTTAGGCTGTAAATGACTTTCAGAAAGTCACAACTGTCATCTTCTTTTTTAATAACATGTAACTCTGGACAAATGCCTAAGGTTATCATGTCATTCCCCATCTTTACTATATAGATCCTTTGGACTATCAGTTAAGTTGAACACATCCAAGATGTTGCCCATAATAATTTTTTCAATATGCATCACATCAAGATTATGACGGATTGTCAGCTCTTTCCAATCCAGGAGTTCTATGAAAAAAATGTTCTTTTTAAAACTTGAATGTTTCAAAATTGTTTGATCTTTCTTGAATAAACGACCTAATCGTATGTTGTCAAGTTGTTATAATTTCTCCATTACTTGAAAACCTAACAATCTTATTGAATTTGTACTCAACTTATTCCTCGGATTCCTAGAAGAATACCAACAAGTTTTACCATCAAACTTATCCTTAAACACCACAATTCACTATCTATGCTCAACAGGCAAGAATGTACAGTGTCCCAAATAACAGAACTTGTTACTTTTAGGTAGTCGAAGATGATGAGTGTCATCCATACATACTGGACAAGTAGACTTTTCTTTTGTATTCCATCCCAATAAATTTTTATATGCAAGGAAGTCATTAATGATCCACACTAGCACAGCAAGCATATAAAAGAATTCTTTTCTTTGAGCATCATATGTATGAATGTCATTATAGCACAATAATTTTAATTCATCTATCAATGGTTGAAGATAAACGTCTATGGCTTTCCCTGGTTGTTTTGGACCTAGGATCAAGAGAGTCAACATCATAAACGATCACATACAAAGCCATGGAGGTAAGTTATAAGTTATCATCACGACTGGCCAAACTGAATAGGACGGGTACATGTTCTTAAAAGGATTAAACTCATCGCTTGCAAGACCCAATTTGACATTTCTTGCATCCTCTGCAAATGTTAAATGGGTGTTGTCAAACATTGTCCACTCTTCTAAATCAACAAGATGATGAATGCGACCATCTCATGACTTGTTATCTTGATGCCATGTCATCAAATTCCTAGTTCTACTTGAAATAAAAAGGCGTCGAAGCCTAGGAATCAATGGAAAGTAACAAAGAACCTTCTCAGGCTATTTTTTAGCCCTTATATTTAGTGATTTTCTCACTTTATATCTGTCCACACCACACTATGGACAACTACTCAACTCTATATATTCATTTTTATATAACACGTAATCATTTGAACTTGTGTCAATTTTCTCACAATTTAAACCAAGGACACGAATATGTTTCTTTACTTCATTCCATATCTCTGGATAACCTTTTGGATTTCTTAAAAGCTCTCCAATGAATTCAAGCACCTTAGACATCAATTTAAAGGCCACTCTATTCATAACCTTCATCCAAAATAACTTTAAAGGAAATGATAATCTTGAAATGGATGTGATACCAGGAGCAGTAGGTTCATCCGCCACCCTAATAGCATCATAAAACTTATTAGAAGTTTCCCCACTAGTTGGATCTTCATCTGCTACTCTCATTTCATCATGTATTTCATCGATGCCATCGGCTTCAATATCCATAGCAAACTCATCGTAATCTATCGAAGATCATCTGACTTCCTCTATAAGATCCTCTCCATGAGCAATCCCCTTAGTATAATGCTGACATCAACCATTACAAATCGTATGCTCAAATACAGTGTTCCTATCATGGGAATATCCATTCAAGCACCTCCTATTTGGATAAAAAATTCTGTCGAACTTGTCTCCTCGTCTAAATAACTTTCTATCATTATGAAATGCCCAATCAAGGAACTCTCTCACTCCATTCTTGTATCAAGAGTAATCTGAGTTCCTCAAACTAATCCAAGACTTGTCTATAATAATGTATAAAAATAAAATAGAGCCACCCAATAATTATAATATGATTTTAACAGTGTTTGTATTTTCATTAGGATTTTCACTTGATAACCCATCCTTAAAGATTTGATCACAACATTACTTGTTACATGCAACTGGTGTATGAAGAAATTTCGGCAGCATCTCCTCTCACTTCTCGAATATACCCTCCAAAACTAACCTTAACTACATTCTCAATAGCACCCAATTAAGGGCGCTTTAGAAACCTAGTTAAGATCAGTTTGTATACCAAAGAAGAGTAAGAAGTTGATACCAAAATTTCTCTATAGACTAGTTACATGCAACAAGTAACCCTAAATTGTGATTAAATCTTCAAGGGTTCTCTTTAGCCCGGTACTTCACCAAACTAAAGACAGTTAAAACTTATGGTATGCTATAAAGATAACACATCGTGCATGTAAGTGAAGTATACATATATTCTACATTGTCCGTATAACATGATCATAAGTGTCAACAGACGAGTATTTTGACATGATTAACCCCTCCCAAAACTTGTAACCTAAGGGTTAGAATACCTATTGTTTGGTCTCAAGTGCATCTAGATTTATACAAATGTGTGTATCTATAAATTTATTAAAATTTTCGGCAGAGTTTCCCCTGCAATATAAACTTCTTCCCATAAAAAACACACACAATTTAACATATAAGCATCCACAAATTAAGTGGGTACATCCCACATTCTAATCATTCATAAAAACTAAAATTTAATGAAGATAGTCACAAGTTTTTTAAGCAATCCTTCCTCCCTTTCTCCCCTCTCCCTTCCCTCCTATACCCTACCTCCCCTCCTCTCCACTTTTTTTCTCCTCTCTTTTCCTCTTCTCCCTATCCTTCATCTCCCATTTCCCTTCCTTCATATTCTTCTTTATGTATCTCTTTCCCTCTTCTCCCTATCCTTCCTTTCCTCCTTCCCTTCTATCATATTCTTCTTTATGTATCTCTTTCCCTTTTCTTCCTCTCTTGTCTAATTATTTCTACTTTCTCTTCTCTTTTCTTCCTTGTAAGCTCTTTCATTATTAAAAATTTTGACAAAATTTTCCATACAATATAAGCTTCTAACAACAATAAAAACATACAAATTAATTAAATAAACAATCACAAGTAAGCGAGTACATCCCACAATCATTTAAGCAAATTTTTCCATACAATATAAGCTTCTAACAACAATAAAAACATACAAATTAATTAAATAAACAATCACAAGTAAGCGAGTACATCCCACAATCATTTAAGCAAATTAATTCAACTAAATCAAGTGGGTACACCACACAATCATTCAAATAAATTCATTCAAGTAAATCATGTAGATACACCCCACATTCTACACCTAGCTAAGTAGGTACACCTCACATTTATTCACAAATTAAAACAACATAACTTTACATAATTATGTGGGTACACCCCACATTCATTCACAAAAAGAACATAATTTGACATAATTAAGTGGGTACACCCCACATTCATCAGATACATGCAAAAATAAAATTGTGTGCTCATTCATGCCTCAATGAAATGCGTGAACCGGAGAGAAGGTGTTCGACAACGTAAGATATCTAAATCAAATTACAAAAATTTATAAGTAAAAAGCTGTCAAAAATTACAAAAATATAATCAAATTTCAAATTTAATCAAACAAAAAAAATTTTGGCAAGGGAAGGAGCAGGGGCTGGATGGGGAGGGGACAACAGTGGAATGAGCAGCTATGGGGAATAGGAGGGAGGGGGCAGTAGGGAAAGAGAGGAGGAGGGCGCAACTACAAGGAGGAGGACGGGTTACGCAACAGGGGATGGCAATGCGGCTGGGGATGAGAGGGGGGAGGAGTGGGAGGGGGATGGCTAGCGATGAGGAGGAGGAGGAGGGGGTGGCTGTGGGGTGGGGGAGGGGCCGCACGGCAAGGGGCGGTAGCGTGGCTAGGGATGAGGAGGAGGAGGAGGGGGGCTGTGAGGAAGAGGAGGAGGGGATAGAGAGGGCCTTACCGATCGACGAGGGTGGTCAGGGAGACAGACAACGGCGGCAGAGGGCAAAGAGAATTAATGGAGGAGAGGAGACTAAGGGGAGTGGGGAGAGCGGTCGGGCGCGATGCAATCTTTATTAGGACTTTACACGGAGATTGTTACTAAAATCATCGTGTACGGTCGGGTAAGGTGCAAAAAAAAGGCACCCGGTCAAAATTCGCAATTATTATATACGACAATTTTTGTAAAACCGTCGTATTAATAACTTAACGTCGGTTCCTCAAACTGACATATAACCCAAAGATCAAGGTGCCTCTGGACTTACTAACGGAACTTTTACAAATTTATTTTAGGAGACGATTTTAATGAAAACCGTTGTTTAGACTAATAAAACGATGGTGCTGAAACCATCGTATATGTCAAAGATCCAAAGTCGATGAAGATCGGGTGGGTAGGCATAGTAGACAATGGTTTTCAAAGAAAACCTCATATATATAGGATTGCGAATATGCTTTTTCCTAGTAGTGTCCATCACATATGACACGTCACCCTCACTCATGGTAGCAGCTACATGCACTGCAGTACATGCAGTGCCACTATCTAGCCAACAAGGGACGAAAGGCATCGTAAAGTTAACTAATTATATAAAGGCCCCAACTCATACCTTAGGAACAATCACCCTTTGAAATGTAGTAAACAAGCTACCTATTTTCAAAACTATTCCACAAGTCCTTAGGTGGCATCTTTAGCACGACCACGACATAAGAATGGGTCATAATTCCATAAATAGGAGTTATTTTCCTAAGCTCTTATCTCATATTGCCTTATTATTCTCGATGAGGTCTCTACTTAGATGTACACTTAATGAGACAACTGTGCTCTGATATCATCTTTTCTGGACCGCACTCTACTTTGGCTTTTTTTCCTTACATTATGGTTATGTTTTGTCCTCTAGTTCATATACTGAAATAAACAATTATAGTTATTTCCTTCTTTTTGTGCTATTATTTCTTGGTTATTCGTGCATATACCTTTTGTTGGGCAATGATGTGACGATGCGAGTTGGTTCGAAACATTCTGACTTGGTCCTTTGGGGTCCGATCATTACAACTAGGTGGTGTTGTAGAGCCTCTACCCAATCTTCTGGCCTTTGAGATGGTAGGAAGGAGGTAGAATGTGGAACCTAAGGGAACATCTAAGGGTAGACCTAGGCTAAGGGGGCATGGAGGTAGAGGAACGCTTAGGGTTAAGAGGTAGCTATGGAACGAGACCTAAACTAGGGAGATGGATTACCTAAAGGAAGCTAATGGAGAAGGTGGTCGGCCATAGTGGAACTAGGTTTTCTACTTTAGGAAGGGTTATGAAGGTCGTGGAAGAAAGTGGTGGAGAAAGAGAAATGGAAAGGAAGATATGATCCTAAGTGTTGGGAGGGTAGGTTTTTTTATAGAGTGTAAGGCTTAATGTGATTGGCTAATGGTGTGTTTCTTAGAATCAAGGACATAGTCAATAGATTTATAGATAAAGGGTTACGATTGGGTTTAGTTATTCAACTAATGTTGGTTTTCTATGGTTTAAACCTAGCCTTAGGATTGAATTTAGATAGTAGAGATTGTGATCCTAAGGAGGCAGCTAAGTGATGGTGGATTAAAGGCCCTTAGATGTGTGATGGTTGGTGAGGATGGAGTGGGATGAGGTGGCATGAGTTTTGGCTATAATTTGGATGTTAATCTAAGCCCTTCGATGGAGGTTGTAAGGTAGAGATGGAGTAGGCGCTATTACTAAAATTAGGTGTGTGTGCTTACTGGCCCTTAGATGAAAAGTGAATGGTGATGTAGAGTTGTCTAATTGGGGTTTACCAGAAGGCTATATATAGAATAACTTATCTTAGTTCTAAGGTAGAGGGCAAATGGCAAGGTGTCACATGTCCCTTGTCTTTTCTTTCTTTTATATCTTATCCTTTCTTTTGAGCTCTATTATGGTAATTGAAAATTTCTTGAAATAAAAATTCTAAACATTCGTTGTAGTCACAAAAAATTCGAATCAATAAATTTGTAATTCCTGGGTGAATCCAGGATCATTCTCTGAGAGGAGAGATGAAGGCACACAATTACCTTTTTTTGTATTTTTATCTTTTATACATTTTTTGTATTTTTATAAAAATAATTTCATAACCAAAAGATAAGGAAAATAACTTCAAGAATATATTGTATCAAGCTTCAGTTCATACATAAATAAAGATATATAAATAGAGAGAGGGAGGAAAAGAAGAGGGAGCAAGGGGAATAGAGGAAAAGAAAATGAGTAGAAAAGCTTCTCTCTAGATGGGCGCTTGGAGGTCGGGCACGGAGATCGAGTGATCACATCGTCGCTTGAGATCACTAGGCTTTAGGAAGCTTCACGAGGAGGAGACTGAGAACTTTGGAGAAGACCGGAGAGGTGGAGAGGTACCACCAAGAGAGAGGTAGCATGGAATATAGGAAGAGGAAGGTAGTGGTCGTGAGAGGTGAAGGGACGAAGCTACTCTATACTATAGGTTTGGAGGGAGGAAGGGGAAGATAGGAGGGGAACCATGGAGGTAGAGAGGAAGGTAGAGGAAGCGGAGGAGCTTGTGAGCTCGAATAGGGAGGGAAAGAGTAGGGAGGGATTCCCCAGAAGGTGGATGGAAGGTGGGTTTTTTTAGTTCAAGGGCGTGGGTGGAGGGTGTTTTACGGGTACGTGGACGTGGTGCGGAAAGTGGGGTGGCGTCGCGTGGGCGTCGGTGGAGCGTGCGTTTACGTAGGTTTTGTCGCGAGGAAACGACAAGAGTGAGGTGAGGGCGCACTCATCGCGAGGAGACGATGTCGCGTGCAACTGGGAACCTGCATGGGGGGCGTGGGCGTCACATGGGGAGTACGAGAGGAGAGAAAGGGAGAGAAGCGGGAACGAGAGAGAAAAATAGAGAGCGCTTGGCAGCGGGAACGAGAGAGAGAGAGAGAGTCGAGTTTACGTGAGATTCGCATGGGGTGCGCAAAGAGGAGAGGGGAGGCGTTGGTATCACCAACTTTAATTGCATGGGGTTGGATGTTGGATGGTGCCCGTCGGAAATGGAAGGAGAGGAGGTTGCATGTACGCAAGCTGAAGTTGTGGTCCCTCAGTCGTGAATTTTATGGGGATGTCCGACATGCTGGAATTTTCTTGGGAATTTCGGGTAAGCTTAGGTGATTTAGAGAGAGAAAATTTTTTTTAACCAAAAAAAGGAGTAATCTTGCTTATTACCCACTCTTTAGGAGCTATAAAGGCATGGGAACTGGCCAAGACCTATTAAGTACAAAAAATAGAAAAATATCCATTACTCGTGACCTATTACATAAAGAAAACCACAAAACCACTAAGAGAAGCCAACTGAATAGGAGACTTTCGCTTGCAAAGATGATATATCAAAAAAATATATCGGCGTAGTAAAGTCGTATGGTGGAAAAATTCCAGATCAAAAATATGTATCAATAAAAACTAACCACGGTGGATTAGTTCATATCCAAGGGGAGGAATAAGGTCAATAGACTCACATATGCTTCCACTTGAGATCTTTGGTTCAAGAAAAATATGTAGCAAGATTATTCTTAAGCTAAGGGATATTGCATGCATTCAGCACCTAAAAATGTAACATAAAAAATATTTCAACAGTGCTCTTCATTGGGAACATCTCCATCTAATGAGTAATCCATCCACGCCATATTTCCCAATATGAAAATTATCTTATGCAATAAATGAGAGAAAGAGATCTAGACAACCCAGCATGAGAGAAGGTGAAAGTGTGTAAAAACAACTAAATGCAAAGGCTTGACAATAAAATACCACACAATATAATATAGTATATCAAAATTCCCAACCTTTCAACCGTTGTCATTGCATGAGCAAAACAGGGGATTGGGTTTTCCTCAGTTGTGCGCACAGAGGAGGACGTCAACGACCGACTGGCACTCAGTGGAGGTCAACAATGATGAGAGCTTCACAATGACGGTGGTGTGGCAGCAAGAAGTGGTTGGTGTTGGCCGGATGGTGACTAGGAGGGGCGGCGGTGATGGGATTATCAACAGTGCTGCAACCACGCGCAGTCATGAGGAGGAGGTGCATGAAGGTCTAATGGCGCGCAAGGGTTGCAGGAGATGGCTAAAGGTGGGTCGACTGGAGTCAGAAACGGCAGGTTGTCGACGATAAGGAGAGGTAGCAAGTGGGGGGTGCTCTATTGCTGCTGCTTGGAGTAGCTGCAAGAGACACTAGTCGCACGGGAAGTGCACGAGCATAAGGGCGCGCACGACAACAGAGGGGTGGTGCTGTTGGTTGATACGATTTTACGCGGTTTGTAAATTATGCGAAATATTATCGTTGTATGCATAAATCCATAATCAACTTTTAAAATTTATATTCCTAGATAGGGTGAATATCTAGGGTTGTCTAAGGAGGCCAATTTATTAATCACAGGAATTGGTTCTCTCTCTCACCTCTCAAATCAACACATGTATTTTTGTGATTTTGGTTTTGTTATTTTTTTAGGGTTTTCAAAATAATTGAGCAACGGAATGTGAGTATGATAATTACACTAAAGACTACGCCTATCACTAACCTAAGTGACAAGAAGAAAGCCCTTTTCTTCTAAGCTGACCCTAAGCAAGTGTGCCTAGGGTAATTAGAAGAAGAAGGTGTGGTGCACTAAGCTACTAAAAGCATGAAAAACACATTAACATAAAAACAGAAATTATAAGCCAAATTGATCTTGTATTGCTAGAATTTAGAGTACATGTAGAGGAATGCTTCTTCAAATAACAATAAATTACTAGCTAATACAAAAGATAAATTAGAAGATAAAAAGAGAGGGATCCTCTAGCAAAAGTTCTAGATGGCTCTTGCTCCAAGTGTGGTTGCCCCACATTTGAAAAGAGTTCTTCTTAGCTTCTTCTTCCTCCTCCAAGCTTTCTCCTCAAGGTGGGTGGTCAAGCCTGGATAGGTCATGTTAAGATGGTGATTTAATCGTTGAAATGAGTATAGTGGTTAACCTAAATCAAGCTTAACCATCTCTTTACAAATTTTTTTTTTTACCTAGCCTATTTGATTTTATCTTAGTCGCTTTTAGGCCTAGGGTCGAACTCAGGGAAGGGGGATTAGAAGTGAACAAGTTTCTACGCCTTTCTTACAACGAATCTCTTCCGTTCGTTTATTATGTTTTTGGTGTTTTTCTATTTAAGCTTTTTCTTCTGATAATTTTTGTCATTGAGGTACACCCTCAAAATCAGGTTCTTGGCTTTGAGCCAAATTAGGGTTCCCAGAACTGGTCTTGCTATTTGCAAGACTGAGTACCTGCAAGTCAAGGATTATCTTTTCTCTTTTATATATATTTTTTTATCTTTTTTAATTGCCGAAAAGAGAAATAGAAATAAGATAAACATAGTATATATATATGTATATATTATATATGTATATAGGGGTGGGGGTGGAGGTGGAAATGGCATGTAGCACAGTGTCGAGTCGGTCGTCGTCTACAAAGATGCAACCAATAGGACGAAGTGCCGCGTGGAGTGTAGGATGGATGGGTGAAAGATGTATGCAAAAAACGCTTTCTGTACGGGTGTATCGGGGAATATCAGCAACTGGTGCAGATATTCCCGCGATACAATGTATGGTAGGTGATATAAAAATATATATATATGTATGTATGTATGTAAATATATATCTATATGTATATATATATATATGGTTATAATTATATAGGTGTATATGTAGTTATATATATATATATATATATATATACATACATATATATATATATATAAAAATATATATATATATGTATGTATATATATATATGTATAAGTATCTATGTATATAGATATATGTAGATATATAGTTATATATACATACATATATATCTAATTATAAATATATATATACACATATATATACATCTATCTATACATATATTTACATATATATATATATATATATATATATATATATATATATATATATATATATATATATATATATATATATATATATATTTATTTATTTATTTATTTATTTATGTATATATATATATATCTATATATAAGTATATAGATATATATATATGTATGTATGTATACTAATACTTAGTTATATAAGTACTAATATATGTATATATATATATATGTATATAAATATATATATATAAATATATATATGTATGTATATATATATAAGTATATATTAGTGAATAAGTGAGTGGGTGCGTGTACGAGAGTGTGTGTGTGTGTATGTGTCTGCTGAAGGAGTGAGAGAGTGTTGTGAGAGAGAGCGAGAGAGAGAGAGAGAGAGCACGCTGCTGGAGTGAAGAAGCACGGAGAGTTAAGTCGTCCTGACGCAGCTGCCGACGTCTGATGGCCACGCGCAGGCACATAGGCACGTGAAGACGTGCGCGCACGCAGGAGGGAGCAGGCGTGGGAGGAAACGCAGCGCACCGTGCTGCGCGCTGAGGCGAGTGTGGGCAAACGCGGGCGCTGGGAGCGGGCGCACGCAGACGCGAGAGCGGGCGCGGAGAGAGACGCGGGCGCGGGCGTGCGCGGATGGGCAGCAGACGGTCACGACGCAGAGAGAGAGCGCCTGGTGACTGGATAAGTGAGAAACTTACCAGTCACCGCACTGTAGCCACAATGTCGCGCTCTCTAGCGTGAACAGTGGCTACAGTGCGCGCTCGGCTCGTGTGACCGCCTGCTGGCGGTTCTTCGTGTGCGGGCACCACTGAGCGAGCTAGCGCACGCGCAGAAGGACTGTGCCGGCTGCTTGCGAGCGCGTTGAGGGGCGAGGGTGACCTGCTGGCGCGCGCGGAAAGAGAGCGCCTGGCTGCTAGCGTGCGCGGTGGCCTGCGTGCGGGCAAGCGGTGGCCGGCGCCTTGCTGTAGCTGTGCTTGAGCTTCAAAGCTCAGCTCTATGGCAATGGCGAAAATTGCTTGGACCGACGAAACAGAGCGGTGAACCACCACACCCACCGGCTCTTTGATGAGCTGGGCGGTGGTGGGACTCACAGTGGTGGTTGTGCACCACTGTGAGCTGCTCCTACCCGCAGCGTAGCTCTTCAAAAAGAAGAGAGGCTGCGTATGGAGGGGAGAGGGGAGGAGACGGCCTGGAAGGGAAGCTGCTGTGTTGGGTGGACCAGGCTCCCTTGCAAAGAAGCTAGCCGTGCATTTTTAAAGAAGAAAGAGGCATGCACAGCCATGCCCTGGCTATGCATGGCTCTACATGGCTGGCAGGGAGTGCTGTGCAGAGCATGGCGCGAAGAAGCTCAAGCCATGCTTTGCAGCCGCGGAGAAGAAAGTCAAATAAAAAATAAAAATAAAAATAAAGATGGTGAATTTGCGAGGCAGCACTTGAGGAATACGTTAGTTTCAAGGCCATTTTATTCACTCTCCTCCCCTCTCAAATAAATGCATGCAGGCGTTTATTTTCACAAATACGACTGTGGCTACCTAATATACACTGGTAAGCTTGGAAATAGCACAAGATGGCACAATTGTCAGTGTATTTTTGCTGTGCAATCAGTGGGCATCAACCACCTTGTTCCTCCTCTTACCTGGTCATCCTCTCTAGTAGAAGTTCTCCTCGTCCTTCGGCGTGGCACAAGTGATAGGAAGATAGAGGAAGAAGGCACCAAGGGGGCGGCTGGTTGCCCCCTTGATCTTCTTCTCCTTGGTTGTGGGTTTTGGTAGTGTAGGGTGGAACTAAACTAATGGAAGAGATGGGAATTATGTGGTGGTATGGTAGGGTATTTATAGATGGGAAGGGGGTGGTTATGGTATTTTTTGGAGGGAAATGAAAGGGTGCTTGGATATTTTTGGAGGGAAAAATGGGAGGGAAATGAAGGGGTGCCTTGGTTTTCCCTCCAAAAATACATTCTTGAAGGTGTTGATTTTGGAGGGAAAAAATGGAGGTTGGAGATGGGTTGAAGGGGTAGGTGTATGGTTGGATTTCAAGGGTTCTGGAGGGAAAAGGTTGGCACCATTTCTAGGTGGTTTTGGAGGGAATTTGGTGGTGTCTTTTGGTAGTAGAGAGGGGTTAAGGGATGTGTAGGGTTGGCGCCAAGATTGAGGTGGAGTGGTGATAGCATAGGTGGACCTAGGTAAGTTTAGTTAGTTGAGCTAGTTAGGTGGATTTTAGGGTTAGATTTTGGTGGCCAAAATGGTGCTAGTAGGGAGTAGGGTAGAGAGGTAGAGGGAGCTAGGGTTTTGGAGGTGATGAGCTGGAAATAGCTAGAAGGAGCTACACTGGAGCTAGTGGTTGCTGAAGAGAACTACAAGGAGTTACCTTAGCTAGCTTAGCTTGCTAGTTCTTTGCTAGCTGCTAAGCTAAGCTAAGATGAGCTGGCTTCTGCTGATATGAGCTGAGGTGAGCTAGGTCTAGTCTTCCCAGAGAATACCTAACTAGCTGGAGTAGCTAGCTTAGGTCAAGTAGCTCAGCTCAGCTAAGTTGAGCTGAGTTAGGTCTCCGAGAGCTGGACTTGAGCTGGCTTGAGCTGGTTGAAGTCATCTTCAGCTAACTAGGTCTAGCTAGTTGATGGCAGTAGCTAGTCCTAGTCAAGTTGAGCTTCCAGTGAACTGTTCTAAGCTAGAGGAGCTGGAATGGAGCTGGGATCAATTGACTTGAGCTAGTTTAAGCTGCCATCCAGTTGAGGTGAGCTGAATGGAGCTTAGGTGAACTAGCTAGAGCTACTATTCAATTGAGATGAGCTGAATGGAGCTAGGGATGAGTTGATCCAACCAGAATGAGCTAGGATCCAACTGGGATGAGCTGGATTTAGCTGTGATCCAGCTGATAGGAGCTTCTTCTTCATCTTTTACCTTCCTGAGTGCCAAGGTATGTGGGATCTTACATTCTGCCTATCTCTAACACTCAGATAAACGTATCAAGAATACAATAAAATGCAATATGCCTATCCTAAGTAAATGCATAAATGCAGCCTGAAAACCCATTTGCAGAGTTAAAAACCTAAGAGCTAGATTTGTTTTAGGGCATAAGAATGATGATAAAGTGGCGTTTATCATTGGTGGCATGCAATGACTAGTGCTGTGCGATAGGGCGTGTGCGCGAGGGCTGCTGTGCGTGAGGGCGTGAGACACGCAAGCTCTACGCATGAGAGAGGCAAAAGTGCTGGGGCTTTGTTGCGTGGTCTGAAGGAAGAAGAAGACCGCAGAGGAGGAGGATGCAGTGGTCTCTGGACGTCCGAGAAGGCTCCCGGATGACTTAAACAAAGGGGAGAGGGGGGCACGTGCTCCTTGTTGGCGACGGACATGGTGGAGGATGATGAAAGCATGATCGTGGATGGAGCATAGTGGCGGAGTGGCTACGGTTGGCATGCGGTGGTGGTTATGGACTCGAGGTGGTGAAGTCAATGGTGTGCGATGGCTTACGGGCGTGTGCTTCATGGGAAGGAGATAATGGTGATGGTGATGTCTATCCATGGTGGGGATGTCTGTGGGTGGTGGTTGAAGATGGAATTAGAGAGAGCCTCCCCTTCGTGGCCGAAGGAAGAAGATTATCATGTTGTCCTGAGATGTGCCTGTTAAATAAAGAAAGAGAGAATAGAGAATAAATAAAGGGAAGAAATTATCACATACAGAGAGATTGAGGGAATATTGAGAATCTTAGAGGGATTTTCTTATTTGCTCGTATGGAATCCCAAAATTGATCTACATCACATAATTAATCAAATCACATAATGAAATGTAATGAATCTTTAAATCCAAAGCTAAATTAATTTGCTCAATGTAATGGCTGTTTTAAATCAACTTCCATATCATCAATAATGCATTAAGGCTCCAACTTGGTCCACGAAAGTGGATCTATAACCAACCACACCAAAAACCCTACCAAATCAAAAAATAATATGAGGGAAATGTATACCATCCAGCTTCAAGAGACCCCGACATCTGAGGTTGAGTTGTTGAACCAAGAGGAGGATCTGCCAAGGCCTAGAAGCAGAGATCGCAATCTAACTAGCAAGAGCATTGACCAAGGGATGAACAAAATATAAGTGAAATCTTTGTGCAGCTTTCTTACCTGAGAGAAGAGACGATGAGCTTTCCAAGCAACCAATATTTTACCATTCCACCAATAATAAAGGAGAGACGAATCCACTTCTAAATAGATCAGGGAACCAATTTGATCCCAACTTGAAAGACAATGATGTAATGCATGAAGAAGGGCTAAATCATTGGGGAGGGCATCCATCCTAGCAGCTACAGCTTTAATGAAGGAACCATTGGAGTCTCGAGTAACCCAAGCAATGTAGGATTGGCCATGGTTGTGAATAGCAGCAACATTAACTTTGAAGCCAATCAGTGGGCAGACCCAAGATAGGGCCAAGTGAGAAGGGTGTTTCTATTTATTCCAATTGGCCATGCAAAGGGAATTCCAGTTGTACTCCAAAAAGCGGGGAATATCATTAAACTTGAAACCCTCATTTCTAATTTTGTTTCTCACCCACCAAGTTTGATACCAAATGAAGAGGATGATCCCCTTACGAAGTTTTGTCTCGAAAGAATTACAACCATTTTTAATAGTATGGCAAAAGTTATCAGGCTGAATAGGAACTAATAAATTCTATTTGAAGTCTACAAGGAAATAGTGGAGGATAGCTCACTAAAATCAAGGAGATGAGATAAAGTTTCACAGTTGGGAAAATTCGGACAGCAGCAACACTTGGAAGCCAAGGGAATACCCAGCCCTTTGATCCTGTTATCCATAGGGAGCCTATTCTGGAAAATCCTCCAAGCAAGGAGAGACAATCTGAGAGGCAGCTGAAGATTCCAAAGGTTTTTGAAAACATGATGAGTATGTTGGTTTGAGAAATTATGCTTGTAAGCAGAGGCAATAGAGAGGCCACCTTGAGGAGAAGGAAACCATATAGGGACATCTCTCTCATCCTAAATCAAAGTTTGACTGATTTGCTCACGGATATGAATCGGGATGTTGGAGAGGTAAGGAACCTGGTTGGGATTCGCAATGGCATCCCTGACACGGATGTAAGGAGGATTCGTATCAGCGGCAAGGAAATCCTTTAAAGAAGAGTTCCCAATCCAAATGTCAAACTAGAAATCCATCATGCCTTTCTTCGCATCCCAGGGAATCAGAGGTTGCGTCTCTAGATATGCCCTAAACAAGGCCTTGACTCTAGAAGGAAAGTAGGAGGAGAAAGGAGCAGACCGTCCAAACAAATCTCTCATAAGGATGGCATAGGGGGAGTTGCCAAAAAGGACATTCCAAACCTGCTTCATTCTGAAAGCTTTGATAACCAAGGAAAGGTTCCAAATCCCTAGCCCACCATTATCAACTAATTTACAGATGGAAGACCAAGAGATCCAACGATGATGCCTGGTCTCAGGACTAGAACCGCAGAAAAAATTAGCAAACGCAGACAACAATTTATGGATCACAGATTTAGGGACATCAATGACATAGAGAACATGCATCGAGATAGATGTGAGGACATGCTTAACAAGGAGAAGCCTAGCAGCATTGGAGAGAAGCTTAGCTTTCCAACCTGATAATTTGGAATGGATCTTGTCAACCAGGTCATGGAAGTAAGACGTTTTGGCCCTGCCAAAGAAGTTGGAGCAGCCCAAATAAGTGAAAGTAAGGCTGCCCAATTGGAAACTAGTGATGGAGATGGTACGGTTTAGTCTTCTGAGAGGGAAATGCTTGTCGACATAATAAAAACTCTTGGCAGCATTAAGTTTTTGACTGAAATTTGACTCGAAATCAGGAATGAATCTCAGAAGGTTAGACGTTGATCAGATGTTGCCATTCAGAAACAGGATAATGTCGTCAGCATAGAGGAGGGCAATGGGACAGGCGACCCCTCTTTTGATGGAAAAAGGGGTGATATGGCCCAGAAAAGCCAACTACTTGATACCACGGATGAAAGGTCCCATAAAGATATCAAAGAGAAAAGGAGAAAGAGGGTCCCCTTGCCTCAGGCCATGAGAGACATTAAAGAAAGGGGAGGAACTCCCATCAATTAATATGGAGGAACCCTCATGCTGAACGAAAGCTTTGATAAGCTTAACCACGTGCCCAGAGAAACCAAATTTAAGAAGGATGCAAAAAAACTCTTCCCATTCAACACAATCATAAGTTGTCTTCAAGTCCAATTGAAATATGATGTTAGAGCCATGGACCTTGCGATCAAGGCACTGTGAGAGCTCAAAGGTGGTATCAATGTGATCAAAAATGGACCTACCTTGGATAAACCCAGCTTGCTCAGAAGAAACGATCTTAGTCATAAGAAAGGCAAGTTTGTTGGCAAAGATAGCAGAAGCCAACTTATAAATCACATTGCAGAGACTGATAGGTCTGAAGTCTGAGAGCCCATTGATGTTGTTATACTTGGGTATAAGGGCAATGAAACTAGAGTTAAAAGATCTAGGGCAGAGGTCTCATAATAGAAGTGGGAAATAGCAGCAATGACATCCTTTTTGACAATGTCCCAGTAGAAATGATAAAATTCAACATTGAAACCATCGGGACCAGAAGTACTATTGGTAGGCATGGTAGAGAGGGTATCAAGGATCTCCTTCTCAGAGGGGACAAGAAGAAGTAAAGTAGACTAAGACTCACAAATGAGGGGAGGAATAACCTGAAGAAGATTATCAATATTCCCTATGCCACTGGACAAGAGAAGATTTTAAAATAGTTAGCAATCCTAGAGGCAACCAAATCCCATAAATTGTCGCAAATAGTAGAGGTCAAGGAGTTGCGGTTGCATTTGGAAAAGTGTTTCTTGATGGTTGCGAAAAAGAAGGCGTTGTTACCTTCCCCTTGATGCAGCCATTTGATCTTGGCTTTTCGAGCAAGGAAATCATTCAGTTTAGAAAGAGCATCCTCCAGTTGGATGTGGACATCTGAAAGCTTAGCAGCAATGTCGTCATCCCAGTGGGAACACAAAGAGGCCTCAAGGTCGTCATGATGAGTCTCAAGGTTATAGACAAGCGAGTGAATATCGCCAAACTAGATCTATTCCAACCACGAAGGGCTCTGTTGAGGGAGATAAGTTTGGAGATCAAGATCGCGATAGGATTATCAGAGAAATAGTGAATAGGTTTAGACCAGTGATTCACCACAAATTCTTTGAATCCAAGATTTCGAAGCCACATGTTTTGGAAGTGGAAGGGGCGGGGTCTAGTAGGATGAGAGTTGCTGGGGGAGAAAAGCATAGGAGAATGGTCAGAATTCCTTCTAGACAGATATTTGGCTTCAGGAGAAAGGTCAATGAATTATGGGTTAACAAAGATACGATTCAGCTTTTGATAAATCCTAGCACTGTCCCTTCTACCATTGCACCGAGAAAACTAATTTCTGAAAAGAGGGAGCTCTAAAAGGCCCAAGGAATCCTTCTAAGAATGGAAAGCGGTAGCTTGGGAGTCTGGAATTGGTTGCCCCCAATTTCTCAGAGGCCCTGAGGATACAATTGAAGTCTCCCCCTAAAATCCAAGGGGAGGAGAGGGAAGAGCTAACATAGTCAAGATGGTTCCAGAGGGTAGACCTAGTCTCAGCAGAATAGGAGGCATAAATGCCAATAATAAGATTTAAAGAAAGACTTAAGTATGGGTGATCATATTATGGCCATGCCCCTCATAACTCCTTAAATTGGTTCCCTTTTCCTTTTGAGTCCTTATATATACTAATGCATGCATGAATCTATTATGCCTAGAATGCATCTAATACATTATTTATACCCTAAATGCACTACATTAACATAGGAACTAACCATGAAATAGTCATATTAGAATGTATAATTATGGAATTATCACATTATTCCTACAAGTAAAACACACCAATTAATGTTATAAAAGCACTTATTAATCTAAATGTGTATGCATCACCTAGAGACATGAAACGTAATAATATAAACACATGAATATGCAAAGACTAAGCTAAATTAGGCATGTAATATCCATTGATTGTACATTTATCATCCAACCACAGGTATATGTTCTATCTCGTGGGGATCCTAGAACAGTGAGGTACTAGATCTCTCCATGTGGTTGTGGTCTCATAGCTTTTGTTTCTCGATTTTGTTATTTGGATTTTACAGGCATCGACCTGAGTTTCATTTTTGAATAAAATTTTTATAAAAAACCTAGTTTCACACTTCCACGATGCCACGGGAAATCGAGGATCAAATTGTTTGATTCCCAAGCCCCAAAATGTTGGATAGAGTTCCCATGGGGTCCGAAGATTTCCCACTAGTGGTATGAGAGCAGTAGTTGATTTGATTTTTCTTAGAAGATTTTGATTTTTAGGGTTTGTGGTTCGCACCAATGAAACATGCTATAACCGATCAACCGGCTACATGGCCCGCCAATCGACAATAGCATGGTCGAACAACCGGCTTCACTGCTGGCCAACAGATTACAAAGGGTCGAGTCCTTGACATTGGATATCAAGGATTTCGGGCATGATATTGAGAGGTAAGTCAATGGGTTAATGAATGATAAATGTGCATTTAATAAATAAAAAAAAACCTAATCTTGCTTAGTCTTAGAATGTTTCATCTATATATATCCCTGCAATTCATGTATTTAGGTCATGCATACATATTTAGATTAATAAATATTTTTATAAAACTAATTGATGTGTTTTAATTATAGGAGTAAATGGAGCTCTAAAGAAAAAATAAGACAAGGAAGGAAGAAAAGACAACGGACATGTGGCAACTCTCCATTTGCCCTCCACCTTAGACCTAAGACAACCAATGTTATATATAGCCTTGTCCTAAACCCCATTTAGACAACTCCACATCACCCTTCATCCATCATCTAAGGGCCACTAAACACCCACGTAATTTTAGTAACAATGCCCACTCCATCTCTACCTTACAACCTCCATCCAAGGACTTAGATTAACATCCTAAATATAGCCAAACCTCATGCCACCTCATCCCACTCTGTCCTCACCATCCATCACACATCTAAGGGCCTTTAATCCACCGTCACCTAGCTGCCCCCTTAGGATCACAATCTCTACCATCTAAATTCAATCCAAAGGCTAGATTTAAACCATAGAAAACCAACATTAATTGATTTCCCAAACATAATCCTAACCCTTCATCTACAATCCTATGGCTTACATCCATGATGCTAAGCAACATGCCATTGGCCAATCACATTAGACCTTACACTCTATAAAAAGACCTATCCTCCCAACAAATAGGATCATCTCTTCTTCTCCATTTCTTCCTCCACTTTCATAAGCTTTGATTAGTAGAAAACTTAAATCCCTTCTCCACCTTAATAGCTATCCACTAGGTCCCTCCTTAGCGACCTCCCTACTACCATAACCCTAACCCTAATCATTTCTCTACCTCCATGCCCTTCAGCCTAGGTCTAACCTTAGATGTTCCCTTAGGTTCCCATTTCCTACCTCATTCCTATCATCTCAAAGGCAACAAGATTGGGTGGAGCTTCTACCACCACCACCCAGTGGTTTCTTCACCCACTCCAGCACTCCGACAATTCTTCTACTTTATTTGTTTCTTAGTTGTAGTTTCTTGTCTTATTTGCTATCATCTGTAATCAAATTTCTTTCAATCAACGAAAAGTATTATTTGATCTCATTTATTTCTACTTATGTTTCCTTGTTATTGGTAGCTTTATTTAGTTTTGATGCTCAAAGTTAGATCTCGTTGTTCATAGTTAGACTTAGATCATATTCTCCTGCTTCACATATTGCTCCTTATTTAAAACTATAAAAAAAATCAAAAAAGATAAAATGCCAAAAATAGAATAAAAGAGCGATTTGAAAGATGATTAATTAGAAGTTGCCTCCCTACAAACAACCTGGACTCCCAAGTCTATTCTTTATTTTTGCGAGTTCAGAACTGTCAAAATTTAAAAACAATCATGATTTTTGCACTACAACAGTGAGTTTTTATCCTAAGCAGTTTTCTACAAACAATTTTTGGCATCCTTGTCGAGGAGGCACAGCTAAGTTTTATTTCGCTTTCATTTTTCTTTTTTAATTCAATACTAAGATTTATGTCTTTGCTTGCCTATGATGTGCAGAAATGTGGAAGAACAAATTTGCAATGAAGCGCAACAAAAGAAGGTGAAGACCTGAGGTTGGTATTCAAATCCATATATTTTGTTTTGTTAGTTAGGATGAAGAAAAGGAAAATAATAAATAAATAAATAAATACAATAAAATAATTTAAAAAATCTCCTGAAATTGTCATGGTTTGTGTTTACTTGACCCACATCCTAAGCTCGCAACTTTCTGAGTTTGAATCAGATTTCTGGATCTGATTTCAAAAATCTAATCAGAGTTATTATGGCATCCAAAAATTCTAAAATTTTTACTATTGGTGCCCCATCAAGTAAGGATTATACTCACCTAATTTTGTGCTGAAAGTCATTGTATTTTGATCTAAAAATTTTATTTACTACTGATAAGTCAAACCTGAAATGGAACATAAAAATTATGGGTTCCTATAATTTTCTTGATTTTTGTGCTACTTCAAACTGCATGAAATTTGTGCCATTGGTTTTGTAATCAAATCTACTTTCTTGGAAAAAATTGGTAAAATTTTCTAAACATGACACATGTTACTTTTCTGATTTACTAATTGGGGGTCATTTCTGCCTGTCAAGTGTACTTGGAAAGATAAATTCTTTTAAATTAGTAAAAGCCCCAAAAGTTTATGAAAAAAAATTGTGTCCCTAATCAAGTGGTACTCATAAGCTATAGTTCTCTTTGATTGGGTCGTACCATTCTTTAATAAATTTAATTCACTTTTGTCAATAGCTGCATGATTAGGATTTGACTTTAGGGTTTAACTTGCATTTAGAACAAACTAATAATTTTTGTTTTCAAAAGAAAATATACTCACACATGATTGTATAGCTTGTACTGAATTTCTGAAGTAATTAACTACTACTAAGCACGAGTCGAAATCAAATAATCCAAGGTTATCCTAACTAAACAAGCTAGCTCGATCATCTTGAACAACCTTTCTTCTAAGAAGAAGGATCTAGGAGCCCCATTGATTTCTTGTTCAATTGGGGATACCACTTTGGATGGGGCTGTCTTGGATCTGGCACTTCCATTAATTTGATCCTAACTGTCTTATATGAGAAGTTCTGTATTGGTGACCTAAAGCCCACCAATGTACACTTAAATTAGCTAATCGAACTATCACAAAGCCGCGTGGGATTTTGGAAAATGTGATTGTTCATGTCAAGAACTTTTACTTCCCTATTGGTTTCTTAGTCCTTGACATGGAAGTGCCTGAAAAACTCAGCAACACCCCAATCATTCTGGGCAAACCCTTCCCTGCAACTGCAAAAGCCCACATTGATTGTGAATTTGATAAGATGGAAATTGCCTTTGGGGATAGAAAAATGCAATTGAATGTATTTAAGGAAATAAAACACATTGATAATTGCAGAGCTATGGAGGATTTGGAGGAAGACAGTGATATTGAGGAGAGCATGGCTATTAATCTGATTGAAGACCCTTTGCTAGTCTGCTTGACTCAACCAAGAAACAAAACTGATTTGGAACCCAAATGCAAGAACATCTGCAAGTATCTAAATCCAGTACTTGACTCAAGACAAAATTGAAAAGACCCGGTGGAGAGGCTACATGTGCCACCTTCACCACCTCAACTCCCCTCAATCATGGTCCCACCTCAATAGAAACTAAAACCCCTCCCAAGAAGTCTGAAGTATATTTTCTTGGGACTAAACCAAACTCCCCCTATAATTTTCAACTATCATCTAAGCAAGAATCAAGACTCAAATTGACCAAGGTGCTAAGCGAGAATAGGCAAGCTATTGGATGGAACATATCTGATTTGAAAGGGATTAGTTCTGCTTATCACACCCATAAGATCTATGTTGAAGAGGGTGCACAACCTTCCTGTGAATTGCAGAGGCGACTCAACACAAATATGCAAGAGGTCGATAAGAAATTATCAAATGGCTTAATGTAGGCATTATCTACCCTATCTCTGATAGTCCTTGGGTAAGCTCTCTTCAAGGGATACTAAAGAAAGCAAGACTAATAGTGGTGACCAATGATAATGGCGAATCTGATGAGTCCAATTTCTTGGACAATCACTTGGCCTAAGTACATCTAATTACATTTTCTTGATATTTAATTGCATAGATCTAACTGTTTATTAACTTAACTTACAAATAGAGATATTTTGCTTAATTCACATTTTTATTTAATGTATGCAGGTATCAAATTAAAGGTTGCTGGACCTAATGAAAATAATGTGATGAGGAGCGGGTACTCATAAATTCCCCCTTACCCCATCAAACATTAACGTTGCTGAGTCTTTGCGTAATTGAAGCTTGGTCGTTGCCAGCCATTGTCAATCGAGAAAGCAGGCGAAGATTATGGATCTGGGAGTTGGACTGGTTTTAAGGAACCACTCTCTCTCGACAAGGCATCTCCTCCATGACCACTATTCCCATCCACTCCACCACCATGCTCTCGGTGTGCACCATGATCCTAGCGTGCATCATGCTCTCCATTACCTCCCTTCAACATCGCCTCCATTCTGATGGGGATCGGTGACAGAGAGCACCATCACCATTATCAATGCCAACCGCACCCCCTTCCCCTTCACCTTCTTCCTCCACGCACTCCTCCCTCCCTATTTCTTCTCCTTCACGTGAACCCATCACTGCGACCTTCACCATTGCCTCAGATCATCATCTCCAACCACCCACTCTCGACGTGGTCACCACTATCGAAATGCGAGTAGGGTTATTTAATTAGGTGATATCAGTGTCGAAATGGATATAATGGAAGTGATTACCTACAAGCGAATCTACACTAGTTTATCAAAAATTTATTATCTTAGCTAAATCAGATTTTAAGATAGTCACTTTTAGGCCAAGGTCGAACTCAGGGAGGTGGGGTTTTGGAATTAACCAGTTTCTACGCACTTCCTAAAATCACATCAATTCCTTTCGCTTGTTATAGTTTTTTGGTTTTTCTTGATTTTAGATTTTTTTTTGATATGCTTGTTCTTGAGGTACACCCTCAACAAATGGTCCTTGGCTACATGCCAAAATAATTAGAAATGGTCTCATTACACGTGAGATTGTGCACTTGCAAGTCAAGAATTATCTTTTTTGTTTTATACTTTTTTTGTCTTTTCTTAATCAACAAAATAAAGGAGAATATAAAAGAAAATAAAATGCAGAATTGAAATGCGAAAAAGGAAATGAATTGAAATACTTAGCTTATTTATAGATATGTATAGCTATATATGTGATATATATAACTAGATAATATATAGTTAGAAGGTGAAATATTGAATCAAGGATTCAATGAGAATGTAGCACAATACTAGGCTAACCGTCGTCTAGAAAGATGTGATTAACCTAGCTATGTGCCTTGTGCGGGTGTGGAGGGGAAGTGTGGGAGTGTGTGTGGAAGGCTTTGATGTGTGAGAATATCAAGGATATATGTGCAACTGGTGCGAATATACTTGCGATATAATGCACGGTGAGGGAAATGTGCGATATTATGAATGGGAGTGTATATGAGAATGTGTGTATGTGGGAGTGTGTGATATATATATATGGGTAACTATATATGTATATAGGTATAGATATATATGAGTATGTATATATATATATGTAACTATATATATGTATATATAAATGGGTGAGTGTGAATATATAAATATATATGTGTAGGTGTGTGCGTGTATATACTGGTGTGTGTGTATGTATATGTGTGTATGTGTGTGTCTATGTGTATGTGAGGGAGTGAGTGCGCACATGAGTGGATGTGTGAGGTTGAGGGAGTACAGGTGCGTGCCGCTCGCATGAGGGTGTGGATGAGTGCAGAACCGGCTGCAGGTGGTAGGGTCGAGGAGAGAGAGGGCACGGTGACCAGAAAAATGAGGAACGACCAATCACCCGAGTGCGCACGTAGAGCATGTGTGAATAGTGCAAGGGTGAAAGTGCAACCAGATGGCGCAATAAATGACTGGCAAATTTCTCACTTTGCCGGTTAGAAAGAGAGGGAAAGGAGAGGTGGGTGAGGGCAAAACTGGCTGGAGGCACATGGAAACGAGCATGTACCGGAGTGAGCCTTGGATGGAACCGGTTGAAGAGTGCGTGGGTGAGCTTGTCACCAGATAACTGAGAAGCGTCCAGTGACACACAAACGAAAATGAGTCGCGATAGACCATCTACAGTATGCTATAGTTAAAGACAGAGGCGCTTTCAGAGCTCAAGCTACCGCTAATGGCGAACAAAATCAGATCAAATGAAAGCTAAACTACCAAAGAAAAAGAAGAGTCACCATGCCTACCTGCTCACGAGGGAGCTGGGTGATGGTGTACCCTCACCGTGGTGGTTGCGACCACAGCAGGGGCTCCTTTGTTCTCAGTGTGCCTCTCAACTGGTGAGAGGGTACTGAGAGTGGAGGAGGGGAAGAGAGGGAGAGAGGAGAGCTCAAGGTGGACAGCCGACTGGAATGGAGGTGCTACTGTGAGTGAGTATGAGTGTGTGTGCCTATGGGAGGGGAGGGAAATGGATTACTATTGCTGGAGGTGGAGTCGACCAACCGCCAGGAGGGGGGAATGAAGATGGTTATATAGGTGAGGGGTGAGGGTAGTGGGTGTGGGTGGGGATAAGTGTCGTTAGGAGATTTTTTTTAGTGGGGATATTTTGGGTAAATTATGGGTCGGCACTTAGGTTGTCATGGAATAAATGTAGGTGGGGTTAGGTGGTATTAGGTGATGGAAATGTGGTGGAATTGAAATGGGAATGAGGTGGAAATGGGAGCTCAATCTCTCTCTCTATCTTCCTCTCCATAAAATGCAAATATTTACATAATACATGCATAACTACCTAATCTAAATGTATAACGTTAGGAAATAGCATAAGATGGCCTAATTACAGGCATGTATTGATACGCAATCAACCACCATCATCCTCCACACTCAACGCCAACATCCACGTCGCTCGCCAGCGGCCCCATCGCAACCAACAAGACCCATCACCACCGGCCACCTCGATTTCGTCCGACCACCTCTAGTTGTCTCATGTCACCACCATCACCGACGTTCTCTACGTCAACCACTCCATCACTGTGACCACGACCGTGCTTCTTCGCTCACCGTGCTCATCTTCAGGTTAACAAAGCAACTATCACCGTGACCACACCACAATCATCGTCGGCACCACCTCGACAACCCCCTCGCGGTGATAGCGCGAGGGGTGTGTTGGTGGTGGTTCCACCTCCAATCTCAGATCCCCCACCTTCATGGTTCAATCATACAGCGTGGATCTTGCAAGTTACCGCATTCCCTTCCTCTTCACCATCGTACTTCGCGACCACCTGTGCTCCCCGCACTCGAGGGGAGTCACCGTTTCGCTTCCGTAGTTTCATTTTATTTTGTTGAATTTCAATTTAGTTTATAGTGTCATTTCATTTGAATGTGAACAATATATCTAGTTATACGTGTTAGTGTTATATGTTTGGTTTGAAATATATGAGATCTTGATGTGCATTTTTTTAGCCTCTCTACGGATATGATAAATACCCCCCGCTATACATGGTTCTCTCTTTTTATTTCTGATTTCATATCATTCGCCACCACGATTCAACGACTTAGTACGTATGTGATATTAATTGCAAACATTAATTTTGATATGGCGAAAAGATTCTATCATATGGCATCGTTAGCAGGGATGCAACAGACTTAATAAATTCACAAATATTCACCTATTCGCATTGATTTCTTGCTAAGGTTATATAGTTATTGATATATTATTCTGGATTTGATTGTTAGGTACATCTTGTGGAGGAAGGAAAAGTAGTGGCCTTAGCATCCTAGTGGACCTTATTGCCACCTTGAGGAATCATCGTAAGCATACATGGGCCTTGATTTCACAAGCAGAGAGGAGCAACTGGATCCTTTTTTTATTTCTGATTAGATTTTAGAGTAGATATTAGACTATTTAGACTCTAGTTTATGTCACTATTTTCTCGCCCTTATTTTGGGGCTGGTTTTTGGGGGAGAGTCCCCATTTTTTTAGATACTAAGTTTATTGTATTTTTATTTCCTTTTGTGGTGTGAATAGTTTTTCTTTGTTTAAGCTATAATTTAAAAAAAAAAATGGAGCTACCTACTAGAAGCTGCATATCCATAGGACGATCATATAGATTGTTGAGCAGCATCTAGCCTTATTTTCTGCATTGCATGCATTTTTGCATTGTAGAGTAGTGAAGCAAGGTATGCAGGTCTTATCCTTTGCATTAGCTATCTGTACATGCACTGCATTTGGGACTTAATTAAAAGACAACCTAATTTGATTTGAAAAGACTAATCAAGTGGTTAATTTAATTTTGAAAAGGGATTAAGAAAGAAGAAGAAAGATTAAAATTCACAGGAAGTGTTTTGAAAACTTGTTTGTGATTTTTGAAAGAAAAATCATTTTCGTGGTGTAATGCACACTTCCTGCACCAAGCATGCACTTTAGGCACTAAGATTCAATCTAAACCTCGTAAAATTTATTAAAAATAGTCTAAGAGGCTTGGTACCTTCACTTTGATCATCTAAGCCCATTTACCAAGAATTGAGATACAAACAATAATTTGCCTTGATTTGAACTTCTGTGCAATTTACCTAGTCAAAGGTGGTCAAAACCAAAATCCAAGTTCACCAATATATTCCTTGAGTCCAAACTAGGTTAACATCAAAATTTGGGCCTAATCAGAGTCCATCTTGACCTAGTTTGTTGTTCTACCCTTAAAATCACTATTTTTCACATCTAGACCCTTAACTTCCATGTTTCCTTACATCTATGCCCCTAACTTTATCGTCTTCTTCAAATAAAGGCCCCTACTGCCTTAAAAGTCCTAATTTCCTAATCAGAGCAGCAAACCCATGGCCAGGCTCAATCAATCAAGGATTTCTCCCCGATTTCTCAAACAAATCCCTCCAAATTTGAAGGGATTGATTACCAGGTGTTCTCTCCCAATCAAACCAGGTTTCAGATCCTAGTCTGGAGCGAGAAAGCTCTAACAAAGCTCTAATTTCCATGATCAAAACTTGGCAAATTTGCAAGTTAAATGCGTGAATTCTTCCAGTTTGAGCTCAAATTTGATCTCTATATAAACTTTGCCATGTTGCCAAGTTCAAACCAGCTAGGTTCCAGCCAAGAAAAGCTCTTCACTTTTTCTTCCGGCCATCTCCAACCTCAGCTCCGGAGACGACCTTCAATCACTTTCTTCAGTCCTCCCAACGGTCAAATTGAGAGGCCCAATATCTTCCTCAAGTTCATCCGCTCCTCGCACACATTAGCAGGAGTCCCTTCCCTCGTCTTCCTCGTCGTCTACCCCCACTGGAGAAGTTCATCCCCTTCGCGTCTGACAAGCCACACTGGAACGATCTCCTTCCTCCATCCCATAGACTAGTTCTCTGTCTCTACCTCTCTCTCTCTAGATCAGGAATAAGTCTTTAGGACTTAGTTTCTACCATGTTATCACCTTCCCTTCCCTCGTCCTCTCCACCTCCAGTGTTGTCGCACCCACACTACACATCACCAAACTTCATCCCACCACCACCAAAACATTCCTCCCACCTCAGAGGTCAAAAGCCCTCAACTTAGTGAGACCTTTGATCCCTGAAAACTTTGGTCGGACAAACCCATCAAAACACACTGTTGCGTCTGCTATCCGACCACCCTCGATGCACGGATCACCAAATTACCACCACAATTGCTCTCCTTACTTCACGGCGACCATCCTGAGCAACTTAATTGGTGCTTAAGGCCCATGCTACTTGTTTCAAGTGTTCTCCGTCGTCGACGATCTCTCTATCATCATCTACCATCATCCAACCATCACCTCCACTACCACAACACCCAGCAACTGCAGATTGAAGTCACAAAGCCTTTCAGGCTCTCAAGTGAAGCACCCAGCAATAGTAGCAGATCAAATTGATTGAGGAGCTTCAGCAGCTCCTCTATGTGAGGAGAACGGAGGCCTGGGATTTTAGTCCCACCTCGGAAGATTTTGAAAATAATTTTGATATTTATTGATTTCCACCCCTTAGCAGCATGCTTAGACATGGGGTTGAATCCCATTACACGAACCAACACACGCTTGCACACTCCCCCACGCCATGCGAGTGTGGGGCCCATTTATGCTTTGAACCGGGTCTAAACTGGCTTGGGTCTAATCTATGAACTGGGTCTACTTTGAGAGAGGAGAGGACTTCTGAGAGAACAGAGGGGGTTGCTCTCGGGATCTGTGCCTAAAGACTTAGGCAAAACATTGTGAAAGGCTGTGGGTTCATGATAAACACGCATGAATTCATGATAAAATGCTTATTTATGATAGTTCCTAGGGTTAGCATTGCATATCATAGTATAAATATTGCATAACATTCATTGCATTGCATTGCATTTAGGATAGTTGTATATTATGTACATTAATTCCAACATTTTATATGGCCAGGAGGCAGTGTGACATCTATACGGGCTTCGGATGAAAAATCTGATCGTACAGATGGATCCAGAGCGACGATTGCGGTCCGTCAACGTAAAAATCACCCCGATCAGAGCTTCGTAGCATCCTTTACTAGAAGAAGAAGATCGACAGCCCAGATGGTGCCACATGGCGCCATCCAAGCCACCATACACGAGTCTCAACCTCCCCAGCTTCACGCAAGGAGTGATCCCAATCGTTGGATCTCAATCCAACAGCTGAGAAATGCTCTACATCGGCCGGTCTCTCCTCCAAAGTGCAGCAAGGAAAGCTTCATCTTGACCATTGGATCTTCATCCAACGGTCGAGGCGCACGGCCACACCTCGCCTCCATGCGACAAAGCAACTCTTTGGCTAAACTGTGAAGCGCCCGCTCTGCAAGCGAGAGGCACGGGTTCGAGCCTCAATCCTTTGCACTCGCTCCAGCATCGGTTAAATTGGACCGCTTGATCTTGATCGAGCAGTCGAGATGACGCACGCACACTGGACGACGACGCGCAACCGCATTCTAAGGCAGACGGGCTCCATCTCGAGCGCTCATTTAAGTCGACCGGGAATAGTAGCTGTCGTCCGATCGTCGTGATAGCACGGTGAGCTCAATTCAAATTGATGAAGGCGCGATTTGCAGGTGCCTCTGAGCCGTGTGATGGTGGATCCAACGACTGCTAGCAAGCACGCGATTTGAATGCAAGCAAGCGTGCACGATCTCCTCGTAATCTCAGCCATCCACGCCTGATCCAATGGCTGACGATCTCCTCGCATTGTGCCAGCTACAGCTGCACCTCCTCACGCTAGCCAAGGCGCATGAATGCTATAACGACACTCCTGGTGGGCCTTTAGCGACGTTTTAAATGTCACTGAAGACTCGTGCACGCAAAACACCTCCATTCCACCTACTCCTAAGCTCTAGTAGCCTACCAAAGCTCCCTTAGAGCTTATTCCCAAGCTCCAAAGGTGTTTTATTAGTGTAATGCTCCTATACCCCACCAAATATTCGTCCTCCATCTCACCACCTTCATAAGAAGCCTTGGAGCCATCCTCCCACCTCCATTCTGGTAGAAGATCACCTCTAGCTCGTCATCCCCATTTCGAAGCCTTGGTGAAACATTCCTCTACCCGACGTCCTCCTACATCTCACCTCCATTGTCTAGTACCTCACCCTCTTCGTCCAAGCTGCCACCAAGCACCGTCATCTCAACAAACAGCCAATTTGGGAGATTTTTTCTCACCCCTATCTCTTTTAGATTTTAGCATATTGTAATAGACATTTGAATGACATTGTGATATATCATATTTGTTTCTCCACTTTGTGAAGTTATCTTGCTTTTCTTTTTATTAAAAAACACCAAAAAAATCACAATACCCTAAAACACCAAAAAGAAACAACACGAAGCGTGGATTTCAACGAAAGTAAACGTAGCCTCCCTACGTTCGACTCAGGACTCCCTTAAAGTTTTGGTTAAAAATTGTATTTGATAATGTGTTTTATGAACTATGACGACGGGTTTCTCCTAACCCTGATTTTACTTCGCCAAAACCCATATATCAGTACAGAACTTAAGCCATCTGTTTGGCTTACATTAAATGTCTAATCTAAGACTCTGACTTCAGAATTTGGCTAAGTGTTGAGAAGAGAAGAGATATTGATTTTGAGTTTGAAAGAGGAGACCCTAAGTATTAAATGATACATTAGTGGATTCAACCACCACTTTTTTGACTCTATATTATTTTTGTTTATTGATCTTGAGATATAATCTGACTCTTTATTGGATATATTTTTGATTGATTATTCATTGCATATATTTTTCTTGTGATTGTTGATTATTGTCCTCATTTATTTTACTTGATTAGTGGTTGAATTTCAATTTTGCTCCCTGCGAATGACCTCGAAACTCATGTTTTTTTAGCTTTGTAAATTTAAATGTCAATTTGATTTTCGTCGCTATACTACGACGCATTTTTCTGAACTATGACGATTACCATCAACGTTTTGGTGACATTGCTAAGAAGCAATGTGCAATTCTCCACTATTTATATCATTCTTGATTATTTTGTTGATTTCTAACTTGCCCTATCTGCTTTGTTTTGTTGTTGCGAGGTGAATCATGAGGAGAATCATCAACGCAATTAACCACTCCAGGGCAGGTACAATTTTCTCTTCTTCCCTAAACCTCTCTCAATCTTGGGAAGATAAGAAAGGAAATAAATCAATTAGGATTCACTTGCCTTTCTTTCCTAGTAAGTATCATTTAAAGGCAAAGAGTTTCTTGATTTACAAGATAGATCGAAATCAGATTGAAGTTGATGCGATTTGATTAGAGATACCCCCATCCTTTCTTCCTGTTCCTATTAGGGATTCATGCTAAAATTTCTCAACACTTTGGACCACTCACTTTCTTGTTTGAGTCCAAGGTGTCATATTTGGAATCAAATTGGACTTGGAATTAGAGCCAATTAGGGTTACACATTAGGCTTTTGAAGTGTTAGTACACACTTGCCTGCAATTAAGAAAATTGATCTTCCCGCATTTGTGTGCTATCCAAGCCCTTGTCTAAACTAATCTAATTAAGTGAACCCTAAAATTAAGGCTTTAAATTCACTTGAACCCTAAAATTTGGGACCTAATAACCTGTTGAGAACCCATTCAGGGTGATTTGGGTGCTCTGACCCAAATTTCATCCTCAACCTTAGGACAAGTTAGGTGAAGTTGGTTCACTTTGTGAATCAATCAACTTACAAATTAGGTTACAATTTGAATTAACTTCTAAATTAAGTGAAATTCAAGGCACAATTAGGGATAAAATTGGTAGACTTAGGTTTCAATCCATGCATTCTAGTCTACTTGGAACCACGGTGACAAAGAAGATCGGGTGGGGGAAACCCTGTAACCCATTGGGACGCTCTATCATGTAGGAGTCTTTGCGGGACTTTCCTTTCCTAGCTACCCAAGAAATTCTCGAGTGTATGAATCTTTGATCCAGAGGTCCATCTGCCTCAAACAACCTTAGTCATCCAAAATTGTTGGGTGCCTTGATTGGGTCCAATACACATCCAGGCCCTCATCTATTCTTTAGTGCACATACACAAGAAGAGGTCCCTATGTCTGACTCAGAGGCCTCCATTAGAGTTAATCTTGTGGGTGAAATCTATTTTAATCTAATCAATTCAATCTGGACTTAAATTTGATTCCTCATCTTGATCCACCACCTAACTTGGAGATGCAACCAGACAATATAAGAAAGATGTTCACTAAACCTGATCGCCGTAAGAGCATAAAAGATAAAATGATTGAGGTTGTGCTCAGAAATAGTGAAGAATTTGACAGAGCCTCAGATCCTTTTAGTAGAATTCAAGTTAGTGGAACAGAGATGAGAAACCCCATTTTAGACCACATCCAAATGATTGCAACACAACTAGCATGTGGTTCAACCTGGGAGACCCTTTTACAAACATTTGATGCATTGAAGAGATTGCATTACATTGAGAGTTTACAATATGTGTCAAATCTACAACTTTGGGAAAACTACCAAGATGACTTTGGACGATGTGGGGAGCTAATAAATCAGTTGTAAAACATGATTATCGAAAGGTACCTAGATTCCCACCCAAAAACTAATGAAGCATCTTGGAGAAATTTCGAGGATCAATACAATTTCCCAGAACCCGGGTGTGAAAATGGAGGTTATTATTATGGACTCCCAACCCAAATGGAACCAAATTTTAATTTTGTGCAAAATGAAATACCTAATCAAGATATGGGTTGGGTAGATCCCGCTATAGGTGTTCCGGATTTTGAGCCAACCATAGGAAGCTGTGAAGCTGGTTCATCAGGCCTAGATTTTCAAAGCACCTATGATGAGTTCAATGCAGAATCTCTCGAGGATGTAACCCCTACACCTTATCTTGTTAAGGTATTCCTTGAGAATAGTTCTGAAATCCCAATAGAACCAAGTCCAAATTGTAGTGACGCAATTCCTACACCTAACCTAGAATCAAGATCTAAGCCTAGTTGGGATGATCATGAGGTTTAATGTGATGAGAACAAGATTTTAGATTTGAATTATGATCTTGAGCCTATATTTGATGATTGCACCTCTCCAGACTCCTCGAATGAACAAATTGATTTATCAGAAGACAAACCGATTTATGATACAAAATCAGAGGAGTTGGAAGAGTTGGGATTTGATTAGATCTACCCTAGATGCCTGAACCTGAGCCTATGCTTAATAAGGACATCCCTCCAAGCTTAGAAATTAAGACTAGGTTAAACCAATGTCATGTTGATAACTCCATGCATCTTGATTTATTCAGTGGTGGATCTCAATCTTGAGTCAGGTTCAGAAGATGATTTTCGCAAATTCTCTGATGATTTCGAATCATACTTTGATTTAGGAGAATCCTTGTTTCCATATGATTATGAGCTAATTTACGGCCTCAGTATCCATTCCATTCTTTGATTCTGATTTTGAGGACAATGATTTGAAACTTGAAGCAGCCCTACCACCTACTCTCAAGCCAGAGCCATTCAGAAATCGATCCTAACCTCGACCCACCATCGGAATCCATCTCTACTCTAACTCAACTCTTTCTGATCTGGTGGCACATGATTCACCACCATGATTCGATAGTGAATGGGGCATTGATCAAACTGACAGCCATATATTGTCCCCCCTCTGATCCCACCAATAGGGTTCCTACATTATTCACAAATCCATTATCCTTTGAGGATCCCTACTCTGATCTGGCTAAGCCAATACAGCCAAACCCTTTATTTGCATTTCCACATATGTTTGAGCAACAAAGCATTTGGTGGGCCCCACACCTATTGATTCACATTTCTCAGCCACCAGACTGATTAGGTTTGATCTGCATCATCAGCCAATTGATCTAAACGAGCACCTAGTTGGACCAACCAGGCTGATCATTAAGGTGCTTGTTCTACAAAATTCTTCCAATCTAACCACCCCTTCTCCTTGACCACCTTCTACTCAGCTGAAGGCATCGAATTTAGCACTTAACGGGGGGCAACCAGTCATTTGAAAAACCTAAGACCCTTCTAATCCTCTTTGAGCTACATTCATATTGCACTTTAGGGTTCAAACTTTAGAACTGCCAACTCCACCTTTGATACCTATATCAGAGCTTAAAATCATTTATAACAGTCATTCTGACTCGTTCACCCACCCTTTAACCCTATTCTAAGCTATAAACTAAGCTGAATTCGAACTCACCTAATTTACAATGAGGACATTATAAAACTTAGGCATGGGGGGTATTGAAGTGCAAAACAAATGAGAAATTTAATTCTTTGAGGGGTTCTCACAAAAAAATATATATATATATACCAAAAAAAATGGAGAAAAAAGGAGGAAACTTTTGTAAGCTGAATGAAAAATCTTTCTTGAGGAGGAAAAAGATGAGGAAATACAAAGAATGAAAAAGGAGCAAAATCAGAAGAAAAAAAATTTGATAGTCCTAGCAATTAATTATGGATCCTATTTAAGTTCTAGACCAAATCACAATAAGGATTAAGTCCTGATGTGCTAAGACAAGGAGATAAGTAAACAGTATTGACCTTAGGCCTCTTAGGCCTATCCTAGGGCTTAAACACTCACATATTTGTTAAGATCTGGACTATTCCTCAAGAGGTTGAGGAAGTTGCGAGGTTGATATATTAAGTCTAAGGCTTAGGGATTATTTAGCCCTGTTGCCTGTCCTTTGGTTTGTGGGACTTGGTAACCAAAGTACCCAAAAATCACACACCAGTCTAGTTCAATGCGCTTAATGAAGTATAATGCCAAAAGTGTTATATTTTGAAAATGTTTTCCCAAAGATTTGACTTAAGACTTAGGAGCAGCTCGAAGACACAAGTTGATTGGACAGGTCCCCAGCGTAAAGGGGAGGAATGAGAAATACTCCCCTCAAAGATGCATTATAACATATCGTCTCCTCGGTGCTTGTCTCCTAGAATATCTAAATGTCCTACCGGGGTCACGTAAGCACCTTATGTTGGTTCACACGCCATGGCTAGGATTATCCTTAAATGTCGATTGCCAGGGCCTAAATTTAGCTACAGATTACCATGGGTGGCACTATCCCGAAGTATCAAAAGCTAGGGTTCCGGGGGTTGCCAGGGGCGGTGCTATCTTGAAGCATAGGGACAAGGAATCTGATACAGACCTTATTTAGGGCCAATCTAATGTTGGATTTAAGGGAATGTAAAAAGAAAAGAGAGAAAACTCTCAAAATAAATATCCCTCTCTTCTCTCTTACCAAAAATGCACTGGAAAATTGAACTTGAACTTGCTACGAATATGCACGAGTGTTTTAACCACTGGGGTCAACGAACCTTTGGATAGTTTTTACTGGCCTTAGAAACCTTCGTGGTGGACCTAAGGCAGAGGCTGGTCAGGTCTGGTTCTTGTCTAGTACTTGAGTACCTCTAGGCGTATTATTGGAATTCTAATCTGATTTCTACAGAAGATGCACAAGCAAGCATCTGAACATCAAACACATGGTCTAGAGATCTAGTTCTTTCCATAGGATTTTGCAAGGGACTAGCAAAAGTTAGGCATGGGGGTATGATGGCAACACCATCATTCATCATAAATAAATTAAATTAGCCAGAATCCAAAGTTAAATGCTCCTAAATGATCGTCTAAAGATCGTAAATATGTGCTAAACTTATTTAAGAAGACAAGAAAATAAGATTAATTCTATTGTTTTAACATTCAATCACAAATGTAGATTGACTAAGGAGTTGATCAGGGTTAATTCAAGGTCAAATGAACTCAAGAGACCAAGAAGTAGGCTCAGAATAATTGAATCAAGGTTTCACGCATTTCAAGAATTAAGCAGTACTAAAAAACCTAATTATCAGCCTCACTCAAATTGAAAGTGTTCTGGTAGAGATAAATTCAATATAAACCCCCTAAAATTAATTGAAAAATAGTCTAAGAGGTTTGGTACCTTTACTTTGACCATCTGAACCCATTTTGACCAAAAACTTAGATTCAGATGGGAATTTATCTTGATTTAGGCTTTTATGCAATTTACCCAGTCAAACGTGGTCACCATTAGATTCCTTGAATCCAAATTAGGTTAACACCAAAATTTAGGCCCAATCAGAGTCCATCTTGACCTAGTTTGCATTTTCACCCTTAAAATATCTATTTTGCACATCTAGACCCCTAACTTCCATGTTTCCTTACATCTATGCCCCTAACTTTATCATCTTCTTCACATCCCTTCCACCTTAAAAGTCCTAATTTCCTAATCAAAGCAACAAACCCATGGCTGTCCTCAGTCAATCAAGGATTTCTCCCTGATTTCTCAATCCAATCCCTCCAAACTTGGAGGGATTAATTACCAGGTGTTTCTTTCCCAATCAAACCAGGTTTCAGATCCTATTCTGGAGCTAGAAAGATCCAACAGAGCTCTGAACAAATTTTTAGTAAAATTCGTATTTCTTTACGAATTTTAGTAAAATTTTATCTGTTGACGGATTGCTTCACAAATCGAACTACAACGACGGGTTTTCAAATCTAACTCCGATCGCATAGTTTTCAGCTTACAACAGAGTCCAATTTATTGAACAATCACTTGGCCTAAGTACATCTAATTACATTTTCCTAATCTTTAATTGCATAGATCTAAGTATTTATTAGCTTAATTTGTATATAGAGTTACTATTCTTAATTCACATTTTTATTTAATGTATGCAGGTATCAAATTAAAGGTTGCTGGACCTAAATGAAAATAATGTGATCAGGAGGAGGTACTGATAAATGCTAGTTTATCATCACTCTTATGCATTAAAACAAACCTAACTCTTAGGATTTTACTCCGCAAATGGGTTTTTGGGCTGCATTTAGGCATAAATTAGGTTAGGCATGCATTGCAATTTTTATTGTCTTTTTGATATGTTTTTGTGAGTGTTAGGGATGAACAGATATACAGATCCCTAAAACCCTATCACTCAAGAAGGCAAATGGTGAAGGAGAAGCTCAGACTAGCTGGAACTCAGCTTGATCCAGCTCACCACAACTGGAACCTAGCTCACTTGAACTAGGGTTAGCTCATCCCAGCTCCATTCAGCTAATCTCAGCTGAATGGCAGCTCAAGAGAGTTCATCTTAGCTCACCCTAGCTTAAGTCAGCTCAGATCTAGCTCAACTTAGCTGAGTCTAGCTCATCTCAGCTCCCACTAGTCCACAGGGAGCTCTAGCTAGCTTAGCTGAGTTGACAGGAGTTCACCCCAGCTCAGACCCAGCTACATCTAGCTCCACTCAACTCCAGCCAGCTGAAGAACTCATCTCAGCTGAGGAAGCTCAAGTCCAGCTCCCGGGGATTTAGCTTAGCTCAACTCAGTTGAGCTAAGCTACCTTAACTACCTCAACCAGCTTGATCCTCCCAGGGAGCACCAGACCCAGCTCACCTCAGCTCATTATGGTAGAAGCTAGTTCACTTTAGCTTGGCTTAGCAGCTAGCAAAGAACTAGCAAGCTAAGCCAGCTAGAGTAGCTCTATGCCAGCCTCTTCAGCAGCAGCCAGCTCCAGACTTCTCCTCCTCAACTCCTCTCTTCAAACCCTAGCTCCAATACCTCCTCCTCTACTCCATAGCTAGCTAAGCTAGCTTAGCTTAGCTAGCAACCAGCTCCTTGGCCATCCACCACTTTCAAATTCAACCCTAGCTAGCTCCACCAACTTAAGCCCTACCTAAGCTAGCTATCCTACTCATTTTGGTGCCACCTCTTCACCACCTTTCATCCCTCAACCAACCACCAAAAGACACCAAAAGTTGGCACCAAAACTAACCCTAACCACCTCCCTTTTTGGCACCAACTTTCAGCCCCTTCATCCACCCTACACCTACCCACATAACCCATCCTAGCCATCCACATACCCCCCTTCTAGAACCCTAAGGTGGCGCCACCTAATGGCCTTCTAGAAGGCCCATTTTGGCGCCAATTCTAAAGGAAACCAAAGCCTTAACTACCCCCCTAGGTGTCCCTTAGGTTGGCGCCAATTGACCTTAGCCATAGGATCCCCAACCACCTCCATCTCTCCATCTTAGCCCTCCATTCCAAGAGTCACCTTAGCCCCCTTCCTATTCTATAAAAACCCACCACCTACCACCATTTGAGGGCATCCACCATTAGTGTATTTTGCTATCTATACCACCTACACCTACGGCCAAGAAGAAGAAGTAGAGGAGATTAAAGGGGCACATCACCAGTCCTTTTGGTGCCTTCTTCTCCCCACTCTCTTCAACTTGGGCCACGCCAAGGAGGAGGACTTTTCTACTTCAAGGAGGACGGCCAGGCAAGGGAGAAGGACCTAGGGTGGACGTCCACCCTTGGAGAGAAGCCTAGGGCACACCCCCTTAGGACTTGCCTTGGAGGACATCACCTTGGTGGAGCACAGCAAGGAAGGAGTTGGAGGACTCTTTTCAAGCTTGGGAGCTACCAAGCTTGGAGCAAGAAGCCCTCTTCTTCACCATCTATCTAGAGGATTTGTGTTTGCTTTTCTTATTTGCAATTTTCTAGTAGTAGAAGCATTCCTCTACTAGGCCTTTTTGTAAAACACTTTTTCATTAATCTAGTTGCCTTCTTTGCAATTTCTTATTTGCATTTCTAATTGCTTTGTTTTTAGCATTCTTCACTCCCTCTCCCTAATTATTATAGGCCTCCACTTGCCTAGAGTGAGCTTAGGGAGAGGCTCTACTTGCCACTTTAGAAGTAGTATTTTGAATTTGAAGTGTAAGCCACTTGCCCGCCACAATTTCGCATGTTACCTTAATTCAAAAACAAAAAAAAAATGATATATTGAAAAATACCAAAAAGAAAGTTGAGATTTGTATTCCAAGCAAGAGAATCAATTTTGCAAACATTTGGCCTCCTTGGATGACCCTAGATACTCCCCTATCTAGGAATATAAATTTAAGAGTTGATTGGTTTTGCACGTTACAACGACGTATTTTACAAACCGCGTAAAATCCGTATCAGGTACTCATAAATTCCACCTTACCCCGTCAAACATTAACGTTGCCGAGTCTTTACGTAATTGAAGCTTGGTCATTGCCAGCTGTTGTTGATCGAGAAAGTAGGCAGAGATTATGGATTTGGGAGGCTAAGTGGTTTTAAGGAACCATTCTCTCTCAATAGGGGCATCTCCTCCACAACTACCATTCCCATCCACTACACCACCATGCTCTCGGCATTCATTGTGATCCTAGCGTGCACCGTGCAATGTGATCCTAACGTGCATCGTGCTCACTGCTGCCTCCCTTAAATGACACCTCAGTCCCGATGGTTCTTGGTCCATCACCATTATCAACACCAACCGCACCCACTTCCCCTTCACCTTCTTCTTCCTCCACGCACCCCACCTTCCTTATTTCTTCTCCTTCATGTGAACTGATTAGAGAGAAAATCGTTGCAAAGAAAAGTTGGATTTTGGAAAACCCGAGTCGTAAAATTTGCAAGAAAATCTGCTACCAAATAAATTTTACCGAAACTCTGGTGAGTCTCAAGTCGAACATGGGGAAGCTACATCGATTCTAAATCAGTAATTATATTTTTTTAATTTTCTTTATAAAGGAGACATTCACAATGGCTATAAATAGCTAATCTACTTGCAATATAAACAAGAGAGAGAGAGAGAACAACTTTTATAACTAGGATAATCTCAATTCCAACTACTCGCTACAACTATAAAGCTGAAAATCTACACTAGAAAGCAATAAAAAGATAGGGGATGAGAGATTATCCCCCTCGACGAATGCGTGGAGAATGAGCCGGATGGATGACGCCTGGAGGAAGGAGAGCGAAGATGGAGGAAGGAGGACAAATTTGGAAGAACTGGGGATGAGGTAGGGCATCGACGTTGTGGGATCCACTTTCGAAATGGGGGCGAGAGGACAGCAACGAGAGCACCGTGAAGGGGGTGAGAAGTTGAAAATTTTATTTTTTAACTCTAGCAGAGCTCCCCGTAGCTTAGGAACACTAAAGCGAGCTTGAGAACATTGTTCTTAGGCTCTTTAAGAGGTTGAAAGAATAAGGGATGGTGAAATATGTGGTAGGGGTGGCCCTTTCATAGATGTAAAAATGGGGGCAAAGGGTCTTTTAAGGCCTTTAAAACAAATGTAGGGCCTTTAGTGATGTTAACACACGTTGCTGTAGCCGCACAATGTTGAAGCCACGTGTGTGTCCTTCGTCGTACGATGGAGATCGGAGCACTCTCGTGCGGCCACATCATGCGCTCTTCGTCTTCAGCCGTTTGCGCGCTTCAACGCGCCCAATCAATATCAGTTGTCCAATCGTCTGATCGGACGGCTTAGAAGTCGCGTGCATCTTCACCTTACCACACGCGTGTGCATCGCGTGGCTCTCGAAACACCACGTCTCGCCTCCGCAGTCGCTCAATCGCACATTGACGACCGAATTTAGGGTGCACCTCTCGCGCTCTCAATTTGAGGCAAACAGGGGCTCAAACCCGCGCCTCGGTTCTTTGAGTAGCGCCTTCAACCACTTCACTACCCTTTGCCTTGTGTCACATTTTGATTTTAACGCTCGCGGGCTCACGACCGTTAGATCTCGATCCAACTATCGAGATCTGATGATACGGTTGAAAAAAGAGAAGGCCGATGGCTGTAGGCGGCTTGGATGGCACCACATGGAGCCATCTCAGTCATCCATTTTCTTTTGCTCATTAGTGCCACAGATGTCGGATTAGGTCGATTTCGTACTGTTGGGCTGCGATCGTCGATCTAAACACATCCGTGCAATTGGATTTGTTGTCAGAAGTTTGGATTTTCACCACTTTGCCCTTTGGCCTCTGATCTTCCTCGAACTACATATGATGCTACAGAGTCCAATCGGGGCGATCTCAAAGGCATTAGACTCTGATCGTCGCCCTAATCAAATCCGCATGGTTGGATCTTCAATCCAAGGCCTAGATAAATATCACCTTATCCTCAACCATAAAAAGAGGCGAATTAATATATAATTTGTACAAAATAATCTAAATGCATGATGATGCATGTTATGCAATATTTATAATGCATGATGCTTCTATGACCCTAGGAACATGTGTAAATAGACATTTTAGGCCAATTAGATGTGTACACATCACACCCCTATGCCTATCCTTTGCTAGTCCCTAGCAAAACTACATGCTATTTATATAAGAATTAGGATCCAATTACTTGGGCAATAGTTATTTCTCAACAGTAAGAAATTTTTGCTAAAGACCTGAATTACAAAGACTCAACAATTCTTGGGTGTCTGCCAAAATACAGACCACCCAAACCCTCGCCTTATTAAAAAAAAAACATTTTTTCTATTTTTTCTTCTTTTCTAATTTTTTTTTTTCTTTTTTGAGTTTAGAGTTTCAGGGCAGCTTTCTATGGCTACCCAACCCACTCAAGACTCAAAAAGAACTCTAACTTCTAAGCATCTTTTTGTGACTATGATAGACTCACTAATCAGCAATTAAAACGGACTTTAGGTTTCTACGCCTTTAGGTGACCTTAAGAAGAATTTCTACCTACAAGTGTATCTATTCGACCGAAAGCTTCCTCTCTACATTTTATTTTTATGGGATCAACACAAGGGCGAATCCAATGTATATCTCCCTGGTTTATTCTTCTTCCCCACTTCTTCCTAAGTTTTTGGAATTAAACATGAATTTTGTGAGCTAGGTTCTGGATAACAGGTCAATGGGGTGTTAAATCCAAGGCAACTTGCCAGCCATACTCGTGCGGTGAAGTGTGGCTTATTTATTTTTTTCTTATTTTTTATTTCTTATCATTTTTTTTCTTTTGAGTAGGTGGCTTCCCTAATCTAAGATTTACCTAAAGGTAGCAGAAAAAGAATGGTCGTGTGGCTGAGCTCTGGACAACCAGCCAATGGGAGTCAAACCCATGACAACTTGCCAACCATACCACCCTAGAAGGTTCATTAGCTACCCAATTTTCGTTAAAATTGCCGAAAAGTGAGTCAGTGCAAATAGTGTACAAATGCTTTAAACTTAAAGTCCCCTCAAATAAGCGGGCAGGTTGATAAGTCATGTACTTATCACCCTGACTTATTTAACCAATAGAAATGAATTTGCGAATGGCGAGGACTTAAGAAACAAGTGTTGGTGCTAGAGCACCACGATCATTTGTTTTGATGATAACAAAACACGTGTTATTTAACATTTGCAATTTGAGTCCTAGATTTCAGGTCAATTGCAAATGTGGACGTGTTTAGACGGAGTTCGAGCTCGCATCCAGGACGGATTGGAGGAGCTTGACGGAAAACAGAGGAGGTTCGCGTGGAGCGAAAGATTGAAGATGGAAGGAAATGAAGAATAGGATAGATTTCCTTCTTTTGTACTTGTTGTATTTTTCATTTCTTTTGTTGCTCTTTATTTCGTTAGATATTTCATGTTAAAGAGCCTCAAAGAACCCTAACAGTAGTCCTAGGAACACCGGCACAACCCTAGGATACTTAGGTTTTCTGTAGAATACTTAGAAAACCAATATAGGGTTCAAACAGCACTTCCAGACGTCTAATTCCCAAATCAGACGTCTGATAAAGAATTTTAAGACGTCTGACTGTTGTTTCAGACGTCTGGTAACCGTTAGGCTGGACATAGTTAGTTCTGTCTGATGAAATCAGACGTCCAGACCTTAGACCAGACGTCTTAGAAGACGTCTGATGGATTTGCCAGACGTCCAATTAGTGGACCGTTGGCTGGCTTAGAAAACACTCAAGATTATGACCGTTAGAGCCTTATCAGACGTCCATAGGACTTTACAGACGTCTGATAAATGACCGTTTTGCCTCGGCTGACCCAAAATCTCTTCTCAGAGATTTTCTAGCCGTTGCAACGTTTGGAAATCAATTCCCACAGTAAAAGTAGGTTTCCAGACGTCCATACTTAGTTCCAGACGTCCTGAATGTCGTCTGATGGACTTGCACAAAAACCCTGTTTAGATCTGATTCAAGTCAGGGAGAAACCCGCATAGAATCAGACGTCTGACCTTGGAATCAGACGTCTTAAAGTGGCCTTCCAGACGTCTGATGACATAATTAGACGTCTGATGACCCTGTCAAATGCAATCATTGTCCTGATTTCGGCCTGATTCTCTTGGGCTTTGTTCCCAACGGCTATAGAACCCTTTCTAAGCCTTCCAAAGCCTTCCTAAGGCCTCTATAAATAGAGGGGAACCCTTGCAAGACAAATACACTTAGAAAAACACAAGACACACCTAAGCAACATACTTTCCACTCTTTTGTGTCTCTCTTGCTCTCCAAGCTCAAGCTCTATATCTTGAGAGCTAAATTCAGTTTGCGCACCCGCTCTCCCGCTGTTGTTCACGAGAGCGACGTAGCGCCATCGCGTGGCACACGCACCGCGTCATCGTCGACGCACTCCTTGCAAAGGGGAGTTTCCTATTTCCTATAGAAGCTAGGTTTAATTATTTTGTTGGCTCTATAGGACTATTGTTTCCTTTATCTTTGTATTTTGGTTGGGTATTCGCTTTGCGAATTCCCGTCTCCTTCGTGGGACAAAATCCTTCTCGTGGAGAGAAGGGGTTGAGGAACGCTACCCTCGTACTTGTAGCGTGGTTGTACTGAGGTTGAATCACCCTCGTTTAAAGTGATTCGTTTAGTGGATTTTGATCAACTTGGTTGATCGGAAAATCCTAACTCGAGAGGGTTAGGTGGTGGTTTTTACCCGGTTTGGGTTTCCACCTAAAATTACTTGTGTACTTGTGCGATTGATTTCTTGTGAGATTGTTTATATATTTTCAATTCCGCATTTTTTTCGTCACGCTGATCTCACCCCTCCTAGTACAAGGGTAGAACTCTCAATTGGTATCAGAGCAGGTCTTGCTGTTTCGGCATAACAACCCGGCAAGAGATCAAATGGAGGGAAGCTGTTCCACAAGCAGGATTTCCGAGGGGCAGTCCACAACCCGTCCGCCGTTCTTCGACGGGAGCAACTACCCCTACTGGAAGTTGCGGATGAAGACGTGGCTTCAAGCCACCGATTTCACAGTCTGGGCCAGATGTGAGACGCCTTTCGACATCCCAGAAAAACCCGCGGGAGGCTACTCGCAGCTGCAGATTCAAGATCTTTCACTCAACGCAAAGGCAATGAATGCCTTGTATTGCGCATTGAGTCCGAAAGAGTTCGAGAAAATCAAAGAGTGCACCACCGCCCATGAGATATGGAGGAGGTTGGAAGGCACTCATGAGGAGACAAGCTCGGAGGAAGAAGAAGAAGAAGAAACCGCTTGCTTTGGTTTCATGGCTAGAGGAACCAACAGCGACAGCGAAAGTGGAAGCGACGACAGCGACAACGAGGTAAATCTCGATCTTCAAGAAGCATTTAATGAACTTTTTGAGATTAGTAAATCACTTAGGGTAGAAAATAAAAGCATTAAAAAGAACCTTAGTTTTCTTAGAAATGAAAATGATAGGTTAGAAAAACAACTCAAGGATATAGAAACTAGTCCTAAGGATAATAACCTGTTATTAGAAAATCATAACCTCATCAATGAAAATAATAAATTGATTGAGGAAATTGTTAGTCTAAAAATAGAAATTTCTGATTTAAAGACTAAGATGGATATTATAGAAAAAGAAATCGCATGTCTTAGGGAAAACTCCAACAAACTAATCAACAAAGTAGATGATTTATATAGCCCTAAGATTGAGAAAGGATCTCCATCAAGGAGACCCGCTAACAGATCCGGATCCAAGCCCACTTGGATACCAAAAAAAGAATTACAATCTTGTTTTGTAGGGTTCAGGGATAATTACAACATAAGGGACTGGACCTACAAGCTCAAGGCTGGTCAACTCAAGTTAGAGGAACCAAGGAGTAGACCAAGGAGGAGAACAAGAAGACCGACGAGACGGCGAACAAACGACGGACCCGCCGCACGTCGACCACCAGATTGGAGACCGGCGCCGATGCCCGGGCCTCCAAGCTACGGATGGGAGCCCCATCCGATGTGGCATCCACCACCACCATTCGGGCCATTTTATTGGCCATGGTAGGTGAGGTAAAACCCTTTAACCTATCTTTTTATCATAAGCATTTAGATAGGGGGAGTTAAAAAAGGATGAGCTAATTGTCAATTTTTAAGGGGGAGATATAAGGTAGCTAAATTTCCTTTAGAAAGGGGGAGAAAAATAATAGCTATCGCATTGTTACAAAAAGGGGGAGGACATTACCTTTGTCAAAAGAAACTCATAGAAGAGCATGTTTTAAGGGGGAGTTATAGGAAATATAAAATCAATTAAACCTTTTTAATAATGTCAAAAAGGGGGAGGATTTTTATGCATTATTATTTACGGTTTTGTCATCATCAAAAAGGGGGAGATTGTTGGTGCTAGAGCACCACGATCATTTGTTTTGATGATAACAAAACACATGTTATTTAACATTTGCAATTTGAGTCCTAGATTTCAGGTCAATTGCAAATGTGGACGTGTTTAGACGGAGTTCGAGCTCGCATCCAGGACGGATTGGAGGAGCTTGACGGAAAACAGAGGAGGTTCGCGTGGAGCGAAAGATTGAAGATGGAAGGAAATGAAGAATAGGATAGATTTCCTTCTTTTGTACTTGTTGTATTTTTCATTTCTTTTGTTGCTCTTTATTTCGTTAGATATTTCATGTTAAAGAGCCTCAAAGAACCCTAACAGTAGTCCTAGGAACACCGGCACAACCCTAGGATACTTAGGTTTTCTGTAGAATACTTAGAAAACCAATATAGGGTTCAAACAGCACTTCCAGACGTCTAATTCCCAAATCAGACGTCTGATAAAGAATTTTAAGACGTCTGACTGTTGTTTCAGACGTCTGGTAACCGTTAGGCTGGACATAGTTAGTTCTGTCTGATGAAATCAGACGTCCAGACCTTAGACCAGACGTCTTAGAAGACGTCTGATGGATTTGCCAGACGTTCAATTAGTGGACCGTTGGCTGGCTTAGAAAACACTCAAGATTATGACCGTTAGAGCCTTATCAGACGTCCATAGGACTTTACAGACGTCTGATAAATGACCGTTTTGCCTCGGCTGACCCAAAATCTCTTCTCAGAGATTTTCTAGCCGTTGCAACGTTTGGAAATCAATTCCCACAGTAAAAGTAGGTTTCCAGACGTCCATACTTAGTTCCAGACGTCCTGAATGTCGTCTGATGGACTTGCACAAAAACCCTGTTTAGATCTGATTCAAGTCAGGGAGAAACCCGCATAGAATCAGACGTCTGACCTTGGAATCAGACGTCTTAAAGTGGCCTTCCAGACGTCTGATGACATAATTAGACGTCTGATGACCCTGTCAAATGCAATCATTGTCCTGATTTCGGCCTGATTCTCTTGGGCTTTGTTCCCAACGGCTATAGAACCCTTTCTAAGCCTTCCAAAGCCTTCCTAAGGCCTCTATAAATAGAGGGGAACCCTTGCAAGACAAATACACTTAGAAAAACACAAGACACACCTAAGCAACATACTTTCCACTCTTTTGTGTCTCTCTTGCTCTCCAAGCTCAAGCTCTATATCTTGAGAGCTAAATTCAGTTTGCGCACCCGCTCTCCCGCTGTTGTTCACGAGAGCGACGTAGCGCCATCGCGTGGCACACGCACCGCGTCATCGTCGATGCACTCCTTGCAAAGGGGAGTTTCCTATTTCCTATAGAAGCTAGGTTTAATTATTTTGTTGGCTCTATAGGACTATTGTTTCCTTTATCTTTGTATTTTGGTTGGGTATTCGCTTTGCGAATTCCCGTCTCCTTCGTGGGACAAAATCCTTCTCGTGGAGAGAAGGGGTTGAGGAACGCTACCCTCGTACTTGTAGCGTGGTTGTACTGAGGTTGAATCACCCTCGTTTAAAGTGATTCGTTTAGTGGATTTTGATCAACTTGGTTGATCGGAAAATCCTAACTCGAGAGGGTTAGGTGGTGGTTTTTACCCGATTTGGGTTTCCACCTAAAATTACTTGTGTACTTGTGCGATTGATTTCTTGTGAGATTGTTTATATATTTTCAATTCCGCATTTTTTTCGTCACGCTGATCTCACCCCTCCTAGTACAAGGGTAGAACTCTCAACAAGTCCACATTTTAGTGGACACCCAGGTTGATTAAACCTAAATATCTGAAGGGTCTAAGTGTTTAGGTCGTATTGTATCATTCCCTGAAGTTGAAAAACTCTAATGCCCAATTTCTCTTTTCCTAATTGAATTTTTTTATATAATAAAGGGAAAAATAAGGGAAATTTATAAGAAATCCACAGAGCTAACAATATGATTCAGAAATGAATCCACCCCCCCATGCCTAGATTATGCAATGTCTTCAATGGAAATAAAAGGCATTAGAAAAGGGCAGAATGAGAAAAATAACACCTGTATTCCATGATGCTCTGGTCAACTCTAAGTCAGACTATACAAATGTTGAGTTTAATTCCATTAGCTAGGCGGGGTCTAGCCAAAGAAGTCAAATCAAGGTCAAATCAACCTTGTCCGAGACGGGTTTTGAGATAGCGCGGTCAACATAAGGTTTTAGACATTGTCCATTGACCTTGAAAAAGTTACCCATCTTTGGGTCAGAAATCTCAATTGCCTCGTTTGGGAATATCTGATCAATGATGAACGGGTCATTCCATTTAGACCCAAGCTTGCCGAGAAATAGCTTAAGTCGAGAATCAAATAACCAGACCTTCCAATTCGGCTTAAAGATCTTACGTGATATCAATTGGTCATGAAGAGCTTTGGTCCTAGCCTCATAGATCTTGGCATTCTCATATGCATCATTTCTAAGCTCCTCCAACCTAGATAGTTGGAGTTTCCTGGTCTTTTCGGCCAAGACTAGATCAAAATTGCATTTCTTAATTGCCCAGAATGCCCGGTGTTCAATTTCTACGGGTAACTGACATGCCTTACCATACATCAGATGAAATGGTGACTTGCCAATAGGCATCTTGTACGTAGTACAGTAGGCCCAAAGAGCGTGATCAAGCTTGAGTCCAATCTTTCCTATCAAGCCTAATCATTTTCTACAGGATGTTCTTAATCTCCTGATTGGAGACCTCAGCCTGTCCATTCGTTTGGGGGTGGTAAGGTGTGGAAATTCTGTGATTCACCCTGTATTTTGCCAGTAACTTCCTGAACTGGGAATTGGTGAAATGAGTACTACCATCGCTGATGATGGCCCTCGAGATCTTGAGCCAACTAAAGATATTCTTCTTGACAAAATCGACGACCACCTTGTGGTCATTGGTTCAAGCGAGAATAGCCTTGATCCACTTGGACACATAGTCAACAGCTATGAGAATGTACTACTGTCCAAATAAAGGGAGGAAGAGTCCTATGAAATCGATGTCCCAAACATCGAAGGTTTCTATAAGAAGAATCAGGTTTAGAGGCATCATATCTCTCTTGGCTATGCTCCTGAGTGCCTGGCATCGGGAACATGACCTCGAGAACTCCTTGGCATTCTTGAATAAAGATGTCCAATAAAATCCAAATTGCAGAATCTTCGCAGCCGTCTTTTTCCCGGAGAAATGTCCACCACACGCAGATGCATGGCAGAACTCAAGTATGCTTTAAAACTCATTTTCTGGGACACATTGGAAAATAATTTGATTAGAGCCGATGCGATATAGTTCGAGGTCATCCCAAAAGTAATATTTGGCCTCGGATATAAGTCTATCCCATTGCTGCTTGGTCCAATCCTGGGGGATTTGACTAACGGCCAAATAATTAACCATGCCAGTGAACTAAGGGGTTTGGATACCTGAAACTATAAGGATTGTATCATTCAAGAAGGTGTCAGTAATCAGAATATCCAGATGAGGAGAAGCAATTAGGATTCTCGAAAGATGATTTGCTACTACATTTTGTGCCCCGGATTTGTCTTTAATTTCAAGATTGAATTCTTGAAGTAAAAGAATTCATCGAATGAGCTGAGGTTTGCCATCCTTTTTGACTAAGTGATGTCTCAGGACCAAGTAGTCAGTATAGATGATGACATGAGACCCTATGAGATAAGCCCTAAAAAAAAAAAGCCCTAAATTTTTTCAACGCAAATACAACAACTAGCAATTCCTTTTTTGTAACAGTATAGTTCCTATGGGCCTCGTCCAAAGTTTTGCTAATGTAGTAAATGACAAAGGGCTTTCTGTTAATCTTCTGACCCAAGATAGCCCCGACCGCGTAATCAGAAGTGTTGGTCATGATCTCAAATGGGTTTGTCCAGACCGGTGGTTGTAACACCGGAGCACAAGTGACTGCCATTTTGAGTAAATCAAATGCCTTGTGGCATGCTTCATCAAATTCAAACGGCATATCTTTGACCAGAAGGTTGTTCAAAGTCCAAACAACCTTGGAAAAGTCCTTGATGAACCTCCTATAAAAACCCACATGACTAAGGAATGATCGGATTTGTTTAACAAATGTGGGTGGAGGAAGTTTGGAGATAGCATCCACCTTAGCCTTATCAACTTCAATACCCCGATTAGAGACTACTTGACCAAAGACGATGCCTTCCTATGTCATGAAGTGACTCTTCTCCCAACTAAGGACCAAACAAGTTTGGATGCATCTCCTTAGGATCAATTCTAGATTAGCCAGGCAAGTTTCAAATGAATCTTCCAAAATGGAAAAATCATCCATGAATACTTCCATACAATCTCCCACCATGTCTGAAAAGATGGCTAGCATGCATCTTTGAATAGTCACAGGTGACTTGCAAAGCCCAAAAGGCATTCTACAGAATGCGAAAGTTCCGTAGGGACATGTGAAAGTTGTCTTTTCCTAGTCTTCAGGATGGATAGGAACTTGGTTATATCCCGAATAATCGTCCAGAAAATAGAAATACTTTTGCCCAGCTAACCTTTCAAGAATTTGGTCAATGAAAGGAAGCAGAAAATGATCCTTTTTTGGTGGTTGTGTTCATCTTCCTATAATCGATACAAACACTCCAAGTGGAAGCAGAACGAGTCGTGATAGATTCGCCTTTCTCGTTAGTCACTATGGTAATCCCAACTTTCTTGGGAACAATTTTCACGGGACTATCCGAGATCGGGTAAATGATACCTGCATCAAGCCACTTGGTTATTTCTTTCTTGACCACATCTTGCATATTGGGATTCAATCTCCTCTGCATCTGGCGAAAAGGATGGGACCATTTTCCATAAAAATTCGATGATTACAATAAGATGACTCAATCCCCCTAAGGTCATGAATGGTCCAACCAATCATCTCTTTATGTGCCTTTAGGACCTTAAGCAGTTTCAATTCTTGCTCCTTAGTCAAGTTTGCACTGATAATCACAAGGAGCATCTTCTTTGGTCCTAAGAACTCATATTTCAAACTTTCTAGCAATGGTTTAGGCTATAGCTGGGGTGGGTTGATAAAAGAAGGTAGGAAGGATGCTAACAAAGATCCATCAGGATGATCCAATGAAAGAGGTTGTGAATGAACAAAATCAATAACCTCTTCGAAATTTGGCAGGTACACCACAAAAGGTTGTGGTTCATTGGTGCAGGAAGAATCCTCGAGAATGATAACCGCCATGCAATTCTCAATGTTCAGATAATTATCGTCGAGTTCCTCAACATATCCACAATCCTCAAATTTGTTAATCGTCTTAAAGATATCGAGTTTTAGTTTTCTGTCCCCAAAGGTGATCTCCATACTACCACTTTCACAGTTTATATTGGCATTAGCGGTAGCCAGGAATGGGCACCCCAGAATGGTGGGTGTGTTCCTCAATTCTTCAATTACATCCATGTCAAGGACAAGAAACACCTTTCGAGTTTGTGACCAAATGGTCTGCTAATTGCAGTGTTACTAAGGTTGGCCAGAGTTCACCCAATCTAAACTTTTCATACAGGGAAGTCAGAATTAGGTTTATGAATGCACCTAGATCCAAAAGTGCTCGGTCAACGGTGTAATCCTGGATAACACATGAAATCAAAGGGGCACCTGGATCTCTCTTTTCCTGAGGAAGGCGATGCAGGATAACAGAACTAGCCTGCTCAGAGACTATCACCATCCTCGGGGTTGATTCCTTTGGCTTAAGTTTCTGAGTGCATAAATCCTTTAAGAACTTAGCATAAGCCAGAATATGCCCAATAGCATCAAGGAGCAGGATATTGATTTCGACATTCTTGAATATACTCAAGAGCTCCTCATTGCTATCAATAGATTTCTTCTCCTGCATTTTAACAAGGCTTTAGGGAACGGGATATGAGTCTGGTCATTAACTTCAAGTTCCTGAGTCTTAAGCTCTTCAATTTTCTCCAATTCTTCCTCAAGCTCAACAAAATTTTTCTTGCTAGTTGAAGGTAATTTCAGGTCTTGGGTTTGCCTTCCACTCCTCAAGGTCACAAAGTTTACAGAAGCATACAAGTTCTGATCTTGGGGAGGGTTAGGAAAGATAGGAGGGGCTTGATTAGCTAGATATCCAAGAGCAAAAGAAGAGGAAGAAGAAAGACCTTGCTCAACCACCTGAGCATGTGCGTGTGATCGGAACACCATCATAGATCCTAACTGGCCACTTTTACTCAGGTTTAAAAGATAAATGCTCCTACATAACCATTTGAGGGTCATAACTCCACTTCAGGCTGTTTTGAGAAGAGAATAAGAAACTAGGTTAATTTTGTAATTTTAAAAGAATAACTAAGGGGATTGCTAGGGGTGAAATAAAGGTCACACAAGCATTAAAGTCTAATAAGTGGGTCCATGTAGACAGAAGCAGGGTTTCGTGCATTTCGAGAACTAATACAGCACCCAAAACCCTAATTTCAGATCTACTTAAATAATAGAGGTTTTGGTCAGGATAAAATTGATCTAAACCTTCTAAAATTCATTAAAAAATATACCATAAGGTTTAGTAATCTTGATTTGACCATCTGAAAGTATTTTGACCTTAAATAGAGTCACAAACACAATTCTGCCCTAATTTAGGTTTTTGTGCAAATAGACCAAGAAAACTTAGTCAAAACTGAAATCCAACTTCACCATCAGATTCCTTGGGTCCAAATTAGGTTTGTACCAAAATTTGGACCCAATCAAAATCCATCTTGACCTAGTTTTCATTTTGGTCCAGTCTAACTCTTTCTCTCTCATTCATGCCCCTAACGTTTGAAATATTTACAAATAGCCCCCTAACTTCTCTTCATTTTCTTCATATGGGTCCCTACCGCCATGACAGGTGTGAACCCATAGATCTGAGCTTTCAATCACGGATTCCTCCCTGATTACTCGACCAATCCATTCCAAAATTGAAAAGGATGATCTTGAGGAAGTCCTTAACCGCCTAAACCTAGTTTTGGACTCCAAATCCCCTCTACAAGCTCGTGCAAATCTATGGATTTAAGGGATATTTTTCCCTGAAAATCCGAGCTTCTTAAGCTTGTTTCCAAGCTTAGAAGCTTGCCTGAAGCCCTATAAAAGCCTCCTCAATGCATAGCCGAACTCCTTAGCAAGTTTTGGTAGGAGAAACCCTTCCTCCTTCCCTCTCCAGCCACCTTCACACCTTGCTTAGCTGACCCTTCTCCACCCTCCTATTCTAGCCGTCCAACCATCAACCTGGATGGCCCTCTGCCTCCGTCTGACTCTTCTGCATCTCTCCAGCCAAAGAGGGACTACTCTCTGCCTCTTCATCATCGTTGCCACCTTACCGAACTTCATCACCTTCTTCGAATCCAGCCCATCATAGTCGGATGCCCTCGATCGCTTCCCCTCTCCCTAAAGTTCCTTAAACTCTCTCTCCCTCTCCCTCGTTCATTTCTACACACTCACAACTCACTCACAATCAGACTATCACCTGCATGACCTTCGGCTTCCCCGCCTCTAACAAAGGCTTCGATGAGCCCATGCCAACGCTATACCACACCAAAACACATGCCACAACCACCCACACCTTCGCCGTTCTCCACTGACAAAAAGCCACAACCTAATTGGACTTATTGGTCTTTCATTTCCACTGTCAAACTCATCCCTCACCGCACTACCTCTCTAACCTCGACAGAGGTCCACCGACTTCCAACCTCCACGAAACTACCACCACTGCACTTGCCGCTTCATGGCGAAGCTTTTGAGTGCATTTGACGTGGCCAAAAGGTCGTATTCGTGGGTGCAGGTATCCGTCAAACCTCCGTCGCTGCCCTCGACTTCTCCCACCTCGTTTGCAATCACCCGACCATAATTCCTCCAAGCAACACCCCCAAGCTTCATGGCTAACTCCCAGGTCTTCCTCCAGGCACTCAATCGAAGTCTGCAGCCTTGTCTTCAACTGCAATCAAGCACTTCATTCTACTGCTGCACTCGAAAGGACTGTGGGACATTTAGTCCCACATCGTGGAACCCGAAGCTATTCACGCAAGATAAGAGGAATTCCTCTCCCCGAACCCTCACCCAAGACACGGGGGTCGGGTCCCCAGCCACCCTCACTCACTTACCCACACCATGCCCGCAAGCCTGGTCCTGTTCACACTCGATTACCCGATCAATTACCCAATTAAGGTTGAGTCTCTAAGAGAGAGAAGAAGAAGAAGAAGAAAAGAGAGGGGGGTTTTGCCCTTCTACTCTCTACACTTAGCCGATTCATGGGAGGCCTTTGCCTTTGTGCTGTGTTGTGCTTGCCTCTCCCTTGAGGCATGAAGGAGAAAGGAGGCCTTTGCCTCTTCTGTTGGAGCTATGTTCTACTGGTGCCTTAGTTCTGAAGCTACTGTTGGGATATTTAATTTAGTTGATGTGATATATTTGGTTGAGAATTACTATTCAATTATTTGAGATACTTGAGCTTAATTTCAAGGATTAATTTGGTGATTCAAATCACCATTTTAACCTATTCCTTTTGCACTCTGGTACTTGATTTCTTAGATATATCATTTTGAGTAGTTCTAAAGGAAGCTTTGATCATAATTGCTTATATTTCTGAATAAATTGTGATTAGTGAGATTGAATTGTCATTAATTGCTCCCTATGATTGACCTCGAACTCTTTTGTGATTCTGAGCTATAAATTTAAATGATTTGAGTGATTTTGTCCTATACTACAATGCATCTCTTAAACAACAACGAATTCGCTTAAACATTTTAGCGTCATTGTTGGGGAGCAACGCGTAGTTTGATTTCACTGATTACAATTTCTGATCTGATACTAACTTGTCTTATCTATTTTGTTATGTTTGTGCGAGGCACAAGGAGAAGATCAGCCACATGACAGCCACTCCAAGGGCAGGTAATTGCAATTCCATCCTCTTAAGCCCCTATTTCTAGAAAGAAGTAAAAAGGGAAATCAATTAGGATCAAACCTGCATTATTCCCTTAGAATCAATCACCCAAGTTGCTTGATTTGATTCTCTAAGAGATCCCCTTCCAAATTCCTGCACCTAGTAAGGACTTAAGGTATCTGGGGCTATTCACCTTCTTGATTGAGCCCTAGGTACCCAATTTGGAAAGAACTGATTGGACCAAAAGAACCAAATTAAGGTTTCCATCTTGGGGTTGGTAAAACACACCTGCCTGAAATAATGAGAATTGATTTTCCCACATTGTGTATCACCCAAGCCCTTTCTTGAATTGACCTAATCAAGAGAACCCTAAAATTAATCTCTAATCATCCACTTGAATCCTAAAACTTGGGACTTAATAACCAATTTGCAAATCATTTAGGGTGATTTTGGGCTCATTACCCAACTCATTGTCAACATTAGGGCAGGTTAGGTGAAGTTGATCCACCTTGTGGGTCAACCAACCTTTAAATTAGCTCACTAAGCACAAATTAAATCTAAAGTTCAACTGAAATTCAAAAGCACCATAATTCAGGAATAAAATTTGGTAGACTTAAGGAGTCAAGTTGCTCATTCCAGTCTACTTGGACTCTAATGTGCAAACATCTAAATAGCCAAAAATGTCTATTAATGCATGTTCTTAGTACCATGTTAGCATCATGCATTGTAAATACTGCATAACATGCATAATCATGCATTTAGGTCGAATTATACAAATTGTATAGTAATTGTCTCCTTTTATGACCAGGGATAGGGAAACTTTTAATCGGGGCTTCGGACGAAGGATCTAACGTAAGGATCTGATCAAGGAGACGACTAGAGTTCAACGACTCCAAGATCACCCCAATCGGACATCCGTAGCACCAGATGTAGTCCGAGGAAGCTAAGAAATCAAGGGCCAAGGTGGTGTCAATCCGCACCTTAGATGACAGATCCGACCACACTGATGGGTTTGGATCGATGATTGCAGTCTAACGGCGTGAAAATTGGTCCAATCCCACATCTGTGGCACCATCTACAATGCAATGAAAATGGACGGCCATGATGGCACCACGTGGCACCATCACAGCCGCCCAGCACCGACCGCAGCTCTTCTTCTTCACCCGCTCAATGAATCTCCGTTGTTGGATGCCCATCCAACATTGAGAACATGCCACGTCGTCTCACTCTCTTTCCTCATTTGAAGGCTTAAGCAACGAAAGATCTCAGCCGTTGGATGACGATCCAACGGCCAAGATTGGCTGAGTGCTAAAACAAAAATGCGACTGAAAGAGCCTTGTAGCACAGCAGATGAGGCGCTATAGGGCAAGAGGTCGCCCGTTCGACTCTAGTGCAGCGCACATTTCCTTAGCACGTAAGAGCGCGATTTGGGCCATCCGATCAAGCGTCGATAGGTCAGATGAAGCGATCGGCCAGACGTGCGATTCGATGCACCTTCAGACGCTTGATCTCACGCATAGAAGAAGGCGCACGTGAGATGAAGTTTAAGCCATCTGATCTCTTGATTGGACGGCTAAGATCCATTGAACGTGTGAAAACATTGTGTGCGCAGAAGGAGAAGAGGCATGCGTGGCACACGCACACGTCACCCATGACAGGTCCTTAGTGACGAATAAATCCGTCACTAAAGACCTGATATTAATGTTTTTGAATACGGAATGAATAAATTGCCCCCAATCCTTGCAACTATAAAAGGAGACCCCTACCTTATGAAATTATCATCCCTTCCCTCACCTCTCTCCCTCTCCAAACCTCTAGAGAAGCTTGTCCCACACCCGGGATGCTCCTTTAGAGACAAATCCAAACTTTTCTCGCCCCTGTTCCGGAAGTGGATCCCACAACGACAACGATGTGCTACCTCGTTCCCGCTTCCTTCTGCTTCATCCTCCTTCCCACTCCATCCTCTGTCTTTTATGCGTCGCTCCGTCCGGCTCGTTCTCTAAGCAATCGTCGAGGAGAATCACATCTCTCTCCCTTCTTTTTATCGCTTTCTAGAATAGAATTTCTCGCTTTCTAGCTGTAATCATTTCCCGCTTTCTAGTTGTAAAAGCACTATTCTTATATCAAGTGATTGTTTTCTCTCTCTCTCTCTTAGTGTTAATATCAATTCCATTGTATCTTGCTTTCAAACAAAAATTCCAAAAAAGAATATAATCGCAGATTATAGATCGACGTAGCCTCCCTATGTTCGACCTGAAATTTCTTTACGAATTTTGGTAAAATTTTATCTGTTGACAGATTGCTTCGCAAATCAAACTACAATGGGTTTTTCAAATCCAACTTCGATCGCGTAGTTTTCAGCTTTAAACATTTTGGTGCCATTGCCGGGGAGGCAACGATTCTCAATTTTCTTTCCGCATTTCGCTCACTTTATTGTTTTCTAACTTGCTTTATTTCTCGTTTATTTTTTTGCAGGTACCTCAACAGGGAATCTTCAAGCAGTAGATCAGAATAAAGTGCAGTTGAAGACAACTGTAAGTGTTCCCCATTCTTCCCCCTCCATAGATTTCATTTCACAACATTAATTCAAACCATATTTAACCTAGGTGTTTTCATAAATCCTAGAGTTAGTTTGGTTGCTTGGATTTCCACCCACATTCATCTCACCCTCGTAAAAAAAATTTAACAAAAAGATATTTCTTGTAGGGTAAATCAACATATACACTACATACACCCACATTCAAGGCACATAACCTAATTGATTTTTATCTACTCAACCAGATTCTAATATGTGGAATCGGTAAACGCAATCAATATATAAAAGAGTAGAAATCAGTCTAGGTCAATCATTTTGTGTGCCTAACTTAGTGGTGCAATTTTGGCCAATTGTTGAGTTGTTTGAGCTGCACCACTTAACCTAAAATCAACTCACCAAGTATCTTTCCTTTAGGGTTTTCAATTTAGGTCAATCCACTTTACTTTTTGATTTCAAAAGGAAAAAGATCTTCACCCATGTTTGAAAATCTGGTTTGCCTCGAAACTTGATTGAATTAACCTAATTCCAAACCCTAAAAGCTACTTAAGCAAGATTTGAACCTTAAAATACCCTCATCAAAAATAATCTTGCTTGAAAACCCTGGTTGTGCATGCACTCACACATATTCAATCAATCATTAAGGGCACAACCCATCTTAAGGGCCCACCACATTCCATAAGCACTATAATACCAGGCCTAAATAAAATCAAGTAGATGTTGGACTTAAGGAATGATTCGCTCTTCGGGACCCAATCTGAGATTGTTTACGATTAACCTGCTTGTACCAATCAATCTGATGTCTAGCTAAGGGAGTAGCGTCAAACGATCATGGCTGAGGGGTACACTAGGAACTGAAGGCGCAAACCAAAGGAAGAACCTTCTCCACAGTCCCTCCTTCAAACTGGTAAGATTGATTGGATGCAAGTAGAGTAAATCATCTATAATCTTAAGACGGATTCTGAGAGTCTGTAGATCCTTAGGCTACCCCACTTAAGGACAGGCTTGTTTTGTTGTACTGCAGGGTTCTTATCCCCAGTCCTTCCGACCTCTTCCCAGTTTATGCTGGGAAGGAGGTCATTGAATCCCCAATTGGAAGGACCACTTGAGTATTCTAGGAGGTGTAGATTGGATTTTGGCAAAATTGATCCAATGGCCGATCAACAACCTGCTCTACCGCAGAATCCATGGGAGACGTGTCAAAGGCAGTTGGAACAAATGCAGAGAATGCAAGAATGGTTCCAGAGAATGCAGGGCGCTCAGCCCTTGAAGCATTTTTATGATCCTTCAAATTACGGGGAACATCCCGGCATCCAGATTCCTGCTGGAGACGTAGAAATCAAGTAGGAGGTGTTAAGACTGATTAAACACTTTCATGGGCTTGGCTCTGAAGACCCGTTTCAGCATTTGGAGGACTTGACCACTTTGGTCCAGACCACCAAGACATGAAACATGAATGAAGAGTAGATGATCATAAGGCTCTTCCTCCACTCTCTTAGGGATAAAGCCGCTCATTGGTACAGGACCATAGGAAGGCTGATCGCAACATGGAATGATCTGAAATTGACTTTCCTAAAGAAATTCTTCTCTGTCGGACGTACCAATGCTCTGAGACTGGAGATTACTACCTTCACCCAGCGGCCAGGGGAGCATTTTCATGTTGCCTGGGAGCGATTCCAGGACCTATTGCGGAAGTGTCCACACCATGAGGTGCCCAAATGGCAGCTCGTGCAGATCTTCTACCACGAGTTGACTGAGCAACTCAGAAATCACATGGACGCTTCTTGCGGAGGCAATTTCCTCAACAAAGAAACAGATAGTGCACATGATTTGTTTAAGGAGATGAGTGAAAATTCAATCAATCATGCCTCCATGAATACTTTTAACCGGTCCCAACAACCCAAATCGAATGTTAATGAAGTCCGTGACTCTCATTCATTCGATATGGAACTGATTTGCAATAAACTAGATAAGGTGGACTTGGTTATTAAAAGGATAGAGGAGTGGATGGCTGGAAACTCAATGAACAATTCTCGATCCACTCAATCCCAAAATTCAGGATTCCATTCGTCGCAAGCTGCTTCTGGACGGGAGTTCATCAATCAACTGGATGCGGCTCAACCTGTGAGCCAGCATTATTCGGAACCCCACAGGTTCCAAACTAGGACCTTTGATCCCAGTTTCTCTGATCCCTCCCTTTCTTTCTCTCCATCCTCACCCTATGAGGATGTCTATGCTGTACAGGAGAACGATAGGTCCAACCCTTACTCCAATGATTATAATCCAAGTTGGAGGAACCACCCTAACTTTTCCTAGAAAAACTTGGGGCAGTAGACCCAATTCCGACCCAGCAACTATGCTTCGCAAAGACCAATGGATCAAGGTCATTTTTACACTCAGCTGCTCTCGAATCAGGTCAATCAACCAGCTTGGAATGCCTGTAAACCCGTAGGGCAGGCTGATTTGAACCGACAGATGGTAGAAATGTAAGGATCTATGCTCCAGCTCATGCAGCAAATGAAAACTTCGCTGGAAAACTTGCAAACCAGGTTCATTGCTAATCCCCGTCAACCCGGATCTCTACCATCTCAACCCGTACCCAATCCACGTAATATTTAGAATCCGGGCAATTAAGCCAAAGGGTACGGGAATCAGAGGGACCCACACGCACATGCTCAGGTGGTTAAACAAGGTCCTTCCTCTTCTGCTTCTTTAAATCAAAGGTTTCTAGCTAATGAAGCCCCTCCAATCTTTCCTAACCCCCCCAAGACCCAGACCCGTATGCATCTACTAATTCTGTTACCTTGAGGAGTGGAAAACAAACTCAGGATCCACAACCACACTGTTCTGATCTACCAAATCCTAGAGAACCTGAGGAGAGAAATGAGAACTCCAAAGAAAAAATCAAGGCTCAGGAACCTGATTCCAAAGATCTAACTCATGTTCCTTTTCCTGAGGCCTTGATTAAACCTAAGAAGAAGTCTGTTGATAGTAACAAGGAGCTTTTGAATATATTCAAGAATGTCAAGGTCAATATCTCGCTCCTCGACACTATCAAACACATACCGGCTTACGCTAAATTTTTAAAGGATTTATGCACACAGAAGCATAAGTCTAGGGAATCTATTCCAAGGAAGGTGGTACTCTCCGAGCAGGCTAGTTCTATTATCTGCATTACCTTCCTCAGAAAAAGAGAGATCCAGGTGCTCCTTTGATTTCTTGTGTCATTGGAGATTACACTTTTGATAGGGCACTTCTGGATTTAGGTGCATCTATTAACCTAATTCTAACTTCTCTTTACGAGAAGTTCCAATTAGGTAAACTTCGGCCAACTTCAGTAATGCTGCAGTTAGCAAACCGTTCGGTCACAAATCTGCGAGGCGTTATTGAAGATGTTATTGTCAAGGTTAAAGATTTCTATTTTCCTGTAGATTTCCATGTCCTTGACATGGATTTACATGAGAATTTAAGGAACACACCCATCATTCTGGGGCGTTTATTCCTGGTTACTGCTAAGGTCAATATCAACTGTGAGAGTGGTAGCATGGAAATTGACATTGGGGATTAGAAATTGAAATTGGATATTTTTAAGGTGATTAACAAATTCGAGGATTATGGATTTATAGAGGAACTTGAGGAAGACAACTTGAATATTGAAACATGTATGGCGGTTTCTGCAATCGAAAGTTCCTCCTGTTGTAATGGATCTGACCCGCAACCCTCTGTGGCAAACCTGCCATATTCTGAAGAGGTTATTGATTTTGTTCACTCTCAACCTCTTCCTCTTGATGAATCTTCATCAGCATCATCCTTACCTTCAATCCAAAACCCACCCCAGCTCAAACTAAAATCATTTCCTGAGAATTTGAAATATCAGTTTTGGGACCTCACAAGATGCTCCCTATGATTATCAGTGCCAGATTAACTAAGGAGCAGGAGATTAAACTGATCAAGGTCCTAAAGGAACACAAGGAGGCAATTGGTTGGACCATTCATTACCTTAGGGGTATCGAGCCATCTTACTGTAATCATAGAATATTCTTGGAAGATGGATCCCGCCCTTCTCGCCAGCTGAACATTCTTAGAAGATGTAGAGGAGATTAAACCCTAATATGCGAGAAGTGGTCAAGAAGGAAATTATCAAGTGGCTCGATGCAGGAATCATTTATCCGATCTTTGATAGTCCTTGGGTAAGTTCCGTACAAATTGTTCCCAAGAAAGTGGGGATTACCATTGTGACCAATGAGAAAGGAGAATCTGTCACAACTCGTTCAGCTTCCTCTTGGAGGGTCTGTATTGATTACAGGAAGCTGAACACAACCATGAAAAAGGATCATTTCCCTTTATCGATCAAATCCTTGAAAGACTAGCTAGGTAGAAGTACTTCTATTTCCTAGACGGTTACTCAGGATACAATCAAGTCCCTATCCAGCCTGAGGATTAGGAAAAAATGACTTTCACCTATCCCTACGGAACCTTTACTTTATGTAGGATGTCATTCGGCTTATGCAATGCACCTACGAATTTTCAAAGGTGTATACTAGCCATATTCTCTGACATGGTGGGAGAGTTTATGGAAGTCTTCATGGACGATTTCTCTATTTTTGGAGAACTTTCCTAACTAATCTTGTAACGATCCTTAAATGATGCATCAAAACAAGACTGGTCCTTAGTTGGGAAAAGAGTCATTTCATGACATAAGAAGGCATCATCTTGGGTCATGTAATCTCTAAACAAGGAATCGAAGTTGACAAAGCTAAGGTTGATGCTATCTCTAAACTTCCTCCTCCCACATCTGTCAAACAAATTTGATCATTTCTTGGCCATGTGGGATTCTATAGGAGGTTCATCAAGGACTTCTCTAAGGTTGCTCACCCTCTGAGCAACCTTCTCACCAAAGATACGCCGTTTGATTTCAACGAATCATGCTGTAAGGCATTTGATTTTCTTAAAAAGGCAGTCACTTATACTCTGGTGTTGCAACCACCGGTTTGGACAGCCCCATTTGAGATCATGACCGACACTTCTGATTATGCAGTCGAGGTTGTTTTGGGTCAAAAGATTGACAGGAAGCCCTCTGTCACCTACTACGCTAGCAAAACTATGGACGAGGCCCAGAGGAATTACACTGTTACTGAGAAGGAATTGCTAGCTGTAGTATTTGCTTTGGAGAAATTCAGGGCTATCTCTTAGAGTCTCATGTCATAGTACATACCAACCACTCTGCCTTGAGACATCTCTTAGCCAAAAAAGATGCCAAACCCCAGCTTATTCAATGGATTCTTCTACTTCAAGAATTCGATCTTGAAATCAAAGATAAATCTGGGGCACAGAATGTGGTGGCGGATCATCTTTCGAGACTTCTGAGTGATTCTTCTCGTCCGTATATTCCGATTGCTGATACTTTTCCGAATGAGACTATCCTTGCAGTTTTAGGTGTCCAAACCCCGTGGTTTGCTGACATTGTAAATTATTTGGCCATTAGTCAAATCCCTCAAGATTGGACCAAGCAACAACGAGATAAACTTAAATCTGAGGCCAAATATTACTTCGGGGAGGACCCTGAACTATACCGCATCGACTCTGATAAAATTATTCACCAATGTGTTCCGGAGAATGAATTCAAAAGTATACTCAAGTTCTGCCATGCGTCTGTGTGTGGTGGACATTTCTCCTAGAAAAAGACAGCTGCAAAGATTTTGCAATATGGATTCTATTAGCCGTCTTTATTCAAGGATGCCCAAGAATTCTTGAGGTCGTGTTCCCGATGCCAAGCACTTGAGAGCATAACCAAGAGAGACATGATGCCTCTAAACCCGATTCTTCCTATCGAAATCTTCAACATTTAGGGCATCGATTTCATGGGACCCTTCCTCCCTTCATTTGGACACCAGTGCATTCTCGTCACTATTGATTACGTGTCCAAGTGGATCGAGGCTATTCCCACCCAAACCAATGACCACAAGGTATTCATCGATTTCATCAAGAAGAACATCTTCAGTTGGTTCGGGATTCCGAGGACCATCATCAGCGATGGTGGTACTCACTTCACTAATGCCCAGTTTCATAATTTACTGGCAAAATACGGGGTTAATCACAGAATCTCCACACCTTACCACCCCCAGACGAATGGACAGGCCGAGATTTCCAATCGGGAGATCAAGAATATTCTTCAGAAAGTGGTTAGGACTAATCGTAAAGATTGGACTCAAAAGCATGAGGATGCTCTTTGGGCTTATCGTACGGCATACAAAACGCTTACCGACATGTCACCATTTCATCTGGTGTATGGAAAGGCATGCCATTTACCTGTAGAAATTGAACATAAGGCATTCTGGGCAATCAAGTAGTGTAGTCTGGATTTGAGTTTAGCAGGAAAGATTAGGAAACTCCAACTATCTGAGTTGGAGGAGCTTAGAAACGACGCATAAGAGAATGCCAAGATCTATAAGGCTCGAACCAAAGCACTTTATGACCAATTGATATCCCACAAGAGTTTTCAGCAGAACCAAAAGGTCTGGCTCTTTGATTCTCGACTTAAGCTCTTTCCCGGCAAACTTAGGTTAAAATGGAACAGCCCGTTCATCATCGATCAAATATTCCAAATGGGGTCTTTCAGATCTTTGACCCAAAGACGGGTAATTCATTTAAAGTCAACTATCAACGTCTGAAGCCTTTTATTGACCATATTATTCCAGAACCCGTCTCAGACACGATTGCTCTAATCACATTGTGATTTCTTTGGCTAGACTTCGCCTAGCTGATGGCATTAAACTCAGCAGTTATATAGTCTGACTCAGAGCTAACCCGAGCACCATATTCAGGTGATATATTCTACTTTCTACCCTTCCTTTCATGTCTTTTATTCTCAATGCGGACATTGCATCAACTAGGCAAGGGGGGTGGATTCATTTCTGAATCATTTTGTCAGCTCTGTAAAATTCTTGTAAATTCTACTTGTTTTTCTTAAAAAAAAATGAATTAAGAGAGAATACTTGGGCAAAAGTTATTTTCAACATTATGAAATTTTTACTTAGGACCCGAACTTCAAAGACACAACAGCACCTAGGTGTCTACCAAAATGCAAACCACCTCAAGCCCTCGCCTTATTCAAAGAAGGATCACTTTTTCTCTTTTTCTTCTTTTCAAATTCTTTTTTGGATTATTTTGAGTTTAGGGTTTCAGAGCGGCTTTCTACGGCCACTCAACCCACCCAAGACTTGATGAGAACCCTAAGTTCTATGCAACTTTTTGCGTATGTGATGGACTCGTTGATCGACAATCAGAACAGATTTCGGGTTTCTATGCCCCTAGGTAACCTTAGAAAGAATTCTGCCTAAAGGTGTATCTATATGATCAGTAGCCTTCTCCCTACTTTTATTTGTTATGGGGTCAACACAAGGGTGAATCCAGTGTATATCTCCCTAGCTTATTCTACTTCTCCGCTTCTTCCTAAGTGTTTTAGGAATTAAACATGCATTTCTTGAGCTGGGATCTAGACAACCTACCAATGGGCTGTTACCCATGATAACTTGCCAGCCATACTCGTGCGGTGAAGTGTGGCTTATTTATTTTATTTTCTTTTTTTCTTTTTTTCTTTTCTCCTTTTCTTTTTCTTTTGATTTTCTTTTTAGACTTTTTTCTTTTCTTTAAGTAGGTGCATCCTTGGTCTAAGATTTACCTAAAGGCAGCAGGAAAAGAATGGTCCAGTGGTTGGGCTGCTCACCCACAATAACTTGCCAGCCATACCACTCTAGAAGGTTCATTAGCTACCTAATTTTCGTTAAAATAGCTGAACAACGAGTCAGTGCAAATAGTGTGTAGATGCTTAAACTTAAAGTTCCCTCAAATTAGAGGGCGGGTTGATAAATCGTGTACTATCTCCCCAACTTATTTAATCAAATTGAAATAGAATTCAAGATGGCGAGGACTCGATAAACAAATTCACATTTTAGTGGATACCCAGGCAGACTAAGCCCGAAGACCTGAAGGGTCTTAGTGTTCAGATCCTACTGTATTATTTCCTAAGATTGAAAAGTCCCAATACCCAAGCATTCTAAATAGCAAAAAATGCCTATTAATGTATGTTCTTAGTACCATATTAGCATCATGCATTGTAAATATTGCATAACATGCATAATCATGCATTTAGGTCGAATTGTACAAATTGTATAGTAATTGTCTCCTTTTATGACCAAGGACAGGGTGACTTTTAATCAAGGCTTTGATTGCACCGCAAAAATACACCTGCAATTGTGTCGTCTTGTGTTATTTCCTAGAATTACCAATGCATATTAGGGTTCCATAGTCACATTTGTAAAAATACAAGCAAGCATGCATTTAATAGAGAGGGGAGGAGTAAATAAATGGCCTTGCAATTTACATTTTTTCCTCAAGTGCATCATTGCAAAATTCACCATCTTTTTATTTTACTTGATTTTGAAATCTCTTCCCGTGGCTGCATGGGACAACACCTTTCTCCTCGCGCCATTCCCTACTCAAGCCCTTCCCCGCAGCTGCCTCTCCCTGCCAAGGCCACGCATGAGCCATGCACAGCCAGGGCATGGCCATGCATGGCTTCCTCTTCTTTAAAATGGCCACGACTCCTCCTTTGCAAAAGCCAGCCTGGTCCAACACAAAAAAAAAGCCAACGCAGCTTCTTCTCCTTCCATGCCACCGTCCTCTCCTCCCTCTCCCTCCACACGTCGGCCCTCCTCGAAGACACCCAGTGGATAGGAGCCCTCACTGTGGTGCACACCCACCACAGTGAGACCACCACCGCCCAGCTCTTCAAAGAGCCGGTGGGCATGGTGGCTCTTTTCTTGGTTCACCGCTTGAAGACCTTCATCCATTGCCGCAGGCTTCAAGATCTGAAGCTCGAAGCTCAGCGGCAGCAGCAGCGGCAAGGGGGCAACAGCAGAAGCAGCAGCCCCAGCCTCTTTTGCGCACGCCTGCAGGCGCCCCCGCCTCCAGCACGCGCCTGCAGGCACCATCACCTCCCAATTCTTCGCTCTGTCGCGCTCTCTCTTCCGCCCGCAACCAGCCACAGTGCACCTCTGCAACGGCTGGCCAAGCACGCCAGCTCACCCCAGTAGCACTCGCAGGCCTCCGCGCGCCCTGTCGTGCCCCTTCTCTCGCGACCCAACCCCCCTCCACGCGCTCTATCGCGAGGTCACGCCCGCAAGCCAGCAGCAGGAGCCACTCCACCGCACGCGTCGAGCTGTCCGCACTCACAAAACCGCCCGCTCCCGGTCATGCGGCGCTGCCTTACACTGTAGCCACTGTTCACCCCAATCTGCGGAACACTGTGGCTACAGCGGGGTGACCGGTGAGTTTCTCACTTTACCAGTCACCCGGCGCACCGCTATCGCCGTTCGCCTGAGCACGCGTTCAGCCTCGCGCTCGCTCCAGCGCCCGCTCGCGCGTCCGCGTCGCCCGCACCCGGCCGCTTCAGCGCCCGCGTCTACCAACCCTCACCCGACTCCTCACGTAGCGCGGTGTGCTGCGGCTTCCTTCCTCTCCGCACCCATCGCCCTCCAGCACGTGTCTCTTTGCGTGCCTGCGTGCCTGCACGCACACGTGCGCTTTCAGACGATGCACTGGGCTTGCAGACAACTTAACCCTCCAGCATCGCTGTAACGACCCGATTCCCAAGTCCCTACGAGACACAAGAACCGGACCGACTCGACTAATCCCAAGACCCAGTCGTCCAACGAGGAAGTAACCAAAAGAGCAGTAAAATAAACCACATTCAGCATGGATATAACTAACAGTAAGGAAATACAGCAGTAAGGAAAGAAACCACTACAGTATATACCACCACAACAGTAGAACAACATTCATAACATAATATGAACTGCAGGTAAAGAAAAGTACAGCGGAAACAAGAACTACTCACTATAACGGAACAAAAAGAGGTACAAGAGAACAGTGGTAACTCTACTGGACCCTACTCGGCCCAGCGTCCTCTGCAGCCGCTGACCCTTGCTACTCAACACCTGGTCCTGAAAGGTAACGAGTGTAACACGTCAGCAAAACGCTGAGTAGAGTGGCAGCTAAACTAAAGAAATAGTAAAGTGTACAGTAGCTGTTTTAAATTTTCTTTCTTCTTTATTTACGTCTTTCTATTGTTTCACAATTTATCTATTTCTCAGATCCTTCACTTGATCTCGAATGTTCCTCGTGGGAATGATTTTGATTGCAGTCTTTTCCGAACAGTAGAAGTAGCACGTGGTGCTCTCCTGGCCGAGAGAGTCCCCCGTGGTGATCCTACTCTCAGTCAACCACCCCAAGGTCACTGACAGACGTAACGGTGACTACAGCACGCGCGGTAAACGCAAAGGGTAGCTAACCCGCACTGGCGTTTGCCCGCCCTGGCGCGGCACAGTCGTTTCCGTTAACGGGTGCGCCCAAAGCATAGCACGGAACCAGTACAAGGCAGAGCCCTCTCAGTAACAGGGGTCCAACCACTCCACAATAACCAAACAGGGGCCTTGCCCCTCCACAGTCCGCGCACCCTCGCCTGACTACCCTGGTTTGCCCCAGTGGGCCTAACAAGTCGGTGTGGGAGGTTAGTAGAACCCCGGGACCCGTGGGGTAGCTAGTACCTCCCTACACTAGTAGCTCTCCTCAGTACTACGTACACGAGGGCCAGCAAGTCGGTACAGAGTGGCCAGTCCTAACCCCGGGTCCCTGGGGCGGCTGGCTCCGCTCTGCACTAAACAGGGGGGACAGTCGCTCTCCTTGGTACTCCGTACTCAAGGTCCAGCTCACTTCCCCAATTCTATTCCATTCACTTTCCAGGAGTTTTACTCCTAATTCTCCGTAGGGTTCCAGCTCTTTTAACTCAGAACATCCAGGTTTCACTTTCCAGTTTCACGTTCTTACAATCCATATTCTCAATCACGTTTATTTATTCATAACAGGCAGCGTTAATTCAATTCACAGGCAGCTAGTATTTCCTTTCCACATTTTCCAAGACTGCAGTATTCATACATTCCACTAGTTTTCCCATCCTAGGATTCATGCCATATCCTAGGATCTATCATACAATCTAGTTTTCCAGCCCTAGGATTCATGCAACACCTTAGGAATCTACCATTCAATCTATTTCTCATTCCTAGGATTCATGCAATGTCCTAGGTTCTATTTATGGTTTCATAATTTAACAGATTATACTTAAAGCCACTCTACCGGTTACAACAAGCGAACTGGGGGCGTGGTCGGGAATCCCGCGTGCCTCCGCAACCCCCGAGACTGCAACGGAATGGGGTCCTATCACGAGGATCAAACACAAGGAACTTCTCAAAACAGTATATAGCTACTGTAGATAGGTAGAGGATGTAATTCCGAAAAGAACGTAACTCGAAATGCGGAAAATGGAGCCCGAACGGGCCTGAAACGGGTCGAAAACGACGAAACAATGCAAAATCAGACGTCTGGAACTTCTTCCAAACGTCTTAAAAAGTGGATCAGGGAATTACCTCGCTCTACGTGGGCTCTCAGATGTCCAGAAGCCTACGGGGGCGTCTGGCCTAGTTCCCAGACGTCCGATGGTCACCCAAGACGTCTGGACGTCGTTCCCGCCGTCTGGCACTGCAGCCAGACGTCTGATTCGCGTTGGATGCGAATCTCCAACCCTGCGCGTACCCATTTCCTCTCTCTCTTAGTACGGTCAATCGAAGGGAAGGAAGAAGAGGGAAAAACTCACCTTTCAGACGTCTGGACAGTCATCCAGACGTCGTTCCCGTCACCTGGCTAGAAGCACAGACGTCTGATTCTGGAAAATTTTCCAGAACCAGGGCGCCACTCGCCCTCCGCTCGCGACGCCCGGCCGCGCTGCGAGTGCTCCGCCTGCTGCTCGAGCCGCAGCAGTCCTCCCGCGTCGCTCCACGCCCGCTACACCCCCCGCCGGCCGGCCCTAGCAGCCCCGGCGAGCTCACCCTCACGGCCGAGCACCTCTCCCACGCGGAGCACCTCCTCCCACGCTCACCGTGGCTATCGCTGCCGCTGCACCCTCGCGCTCGCTCTCGCGCACTGGCTAAAGGAGAAGAGGAAGGAGGCGGAGGTGACGGGAGTGAGGGAGAGGCCTGGCCCTTTTAAGGCCGCGCGAGGAGGGGAGAGAGAACGCGGCAGAGGCGTCTGCGGACATAGGAGAGAGGAAAAAAGAGGGAGAGAGAGAGAGAAAACGCAGGTCTACGCGCTCAGGCGCGCAGACGAACAGTAGCGAGCCAAAATAACAGATTTCCAGACGTCTGGAAATGATCCTAGACGTCTGGTACGACGTCTGTAAGTGATTCCAGATGTCTGGTACGACGTCTGGGCCACCTCCCAGACGTCTTAAAAGACGTCTGGAGCGCCCGTTCGTAACAATATAACAAATTCAAAGGAAGTTTCGTCCCCGAAACTTGCGCTAACTAGGGTGCGGGAAAACGTCATAAAAACCATAACAAACTCAAAGAGGACCGAAGCCGGTCCGAAAAGATGTACCCGCGAAGAGTTCCGGGTACCGCTGCCGCATTGCCACCTCAGGCTCCCAGGTAGCCTCCTCGTACCGCTGGCTCCTCCACAAAACCTTTACCAGGGGTACTTGCTTTCGTCTCAAACTGCGAACGGCACGGTTTAGAATCTGCACTGGCCGCTCGGGGTAGGTCATGTCATCGCCCACCTCGACGCTCTCGTGACTCAGTACGTGACTGGGATTGGCTACGTACTTCCTAAGGTTGGACACGTGGAACACGCTGTGCACACCAAAAAGCTGCGGGGGGAGGGCAAGCCTGTAAGCAACGGGTCCAACCCGCTCCAGGACCTCAAAGGGCCCCACAAAGCTCGGCGCGAGCTTCCCCCTCACCCCAAACCGCTGCAGGCCCTTCATGGGCGAAACACGAAGGAAGACGTGGTCCCCAACCTCAAACTGCACCTCTCTACGTCTCCGATCCGCGTAGCTCTTTTGTCCGCTCCTGGCAGTGCGGAGTCGCCTGTGGATTTGCTCGACTACCTCCTGACTCTGCCGGATCAACCTGGGGCCAACCTCCCACTTGGTCCCCACCTCAACCCAACTCAAGGGTGCCATACACTTCCGTCCGTACAGAGCCTCGTAGGGAGCCATGCCGATGCTCGAGTGATAACTGTTGTTGTATGCAAACTCCGCCAAGGGCAGGTGCTCCTCCCAAGAGCCCCTCCAGTCCAGTACACAGGCACGCAAAAGGTCCTCAAGTGTCTGTATCGTGCGCTCAGACTGTCCGTCCGTCTGGGGTTGGTAAGCTGTACTAAACCTCAACCGCGTCCCCAAGGCCTGCTGAAACTCAGCCCAAAACTGGGAAATAAAGCGGGTATCCCGGTCGGATCCGATCTCCCGCGGAATTCCCTGTAGTCGTACCACATCCCGGATATACCTCTCTGCCAACTGTGCTGGTCCCAAAGTGACTCGGATCGGCAAGAATCGCGCCGTCTTCATCAGTCTATCCACTATTACCCAGACTGCGTCGTGTCCCCACTGGGTAACAGGTAAGCCCACCACCAAGTCCACGGTGATGCTCTCCCACTTCCACTCTGGCACTGGAAGCGGCTGCAGCAGCCCTGCAGGCCTCTGATGCTCGGCTTTCACCTGCTGGCACACTAAGCACTGCTGCAAGAATTCACCAACATCCCGCTTCATCCCCCTCCACCAAAACTCACGTCTCAAGTCGTGGTACATCTTCGTGTTTCCAGGATGTATGGTGAATCTGGAACCGTGTGCCTCAGTCAGGAGCTCTCTCAACAGCTCCTCGTCTCTGGGAACGCACAACCATCCCCTCAAGCGCAGCACCTAGTCTATGAAAGAGAAGTCCCCTGGGTCTCCCGACAGTACTCTGTCACGCAAAGACTGCAAGTACGGATCGGCCATCTGTCCTGTGATGATGCGGTCTATCAGCTCTGGCCTGGTCTGTCGTGTCACCGTCACTGCCCCACAGTACCCTCGCAACTCTAGAGGTCTCCAACTGCCCACCTCCTCCAAAAGGCTCCAACTCTGTAACAGTAGACTGGCCAAGTGTGCGGGTGCCTTACGGCTCAAGGCGTCAGCCACCACATTGGCCTTTCCCGGGTGGTAGGAGATGCTGCAGTCGTAGTCCTTCAGGAGCTCCAACCAACGTCTCTGTCTCATGTTGAGCTCCTTCTGATCAAAAAGGTATCTGAGGCTCTTGTGATCTGTGAAAATCTCGAAGGTCTCACCGTACAAGTAGTGCCTCCAGGTCTTCAGCGCGAAGACAACAGCTGCCAACTCTAGGCCGTGGGTAGGGTAGGTATGCTCATGGGGCTTCAGTTGCCGCGAAGCGTAAGCGACAACGTGACCCCTCTGCATGAGCACACCTCCTAACCCCTGCAAGGAGGCGTCCGCGTACACAACGAACCCGCCACTACTGTCAGGGATGGTGAGCACGGGAGCCGAGGTCAACCTCTCCTTCAGCTCCAGAAAACACTCCTCACAAGCGTCTGTCCAAGCGAAGGGCACGTCCTTCCGGGTCAACTGTGTCATAGGACGCGCAATCTGTGAAAATCCTCTGATGAATCGTCTGTAGTAGCCTGCTAGTCCCAGGAAACTGTGAATCTCAGTGACTGAACGCGGTCTCCCCCACCTGAGTACTGCCTCGACCTTGGCTGGGTCCACCGCCAAGCCGTCTCCAGAGATCACATGACCTAAGAAGGTCACCTCCCTCAACCAGAACTCGCACTTGCTGTACTTGGCGTACAGCCTGCGTCGTCTCAGAGTGTCCAGAACCATCCGCAAATGTTGTCCGTGCTGCATCCGATCTCTAGAATAGACGAGTACATCATCTATGAAAACCACCACGAACTGGTCCAAGTACGGTCTAAACACCCGGTTCATCAGATCCATGAAAGTAGCGGGGGCATTGGTCAGCCCAAACGGCATGACCAAAAACTTGTAGTGTCCGTACCGGGTGAGGAAAGCTGTCTTGGAGACGTCGGTCTCCCTAATCCTCAACTGGTGTTATCCAGACCTCAAGTCGATCTTGGAAAACACCGTGGCACCCCGCAACTGGTCAAACAAGTCGTCAATCCTCGGCAGCGGATATCTGTTCTTGATGGTGACCCTATTCAGCTGTCGGTAGTCCACACAAAGGCGTAGGGTACCATCCTTCTTCTTCACAAACAGTACCGGGGCTCCCCAGGGAGACGCACTGGGCCTCACGAAATCTTTCTCCAAAAGGTCCTGCAACTGGGACTTGAGCTCTCGCAGCTCAAGCGATGCCATCCTGTATGGCGCGGTGGAGATGGGGCAGGTCCCTGGTACTAGTGAGATCTCAAACTCGATCTCACGCTCAGGCGGTAGTCCTGGTAACTCGTCTGGAAACACGTCAGGGTACTCTCTGACCACCGGGATACTCTGGAAGTCTGCCACAGGGCTGGGCTCTGCCACCACACAAGCTAGGAAGCCCTCACACCCCTGGCTCAAAAGTCTCGCCGCCCGAAGTGCCGAAATGCACCTGAAACCTCCGTCCACTGGCTGTCCGTGAAACTCGAAAGAAGGCAACTCCGGCATGGAGAAGACAATCTTCCTCTCAAAATAGTCCACCAAGGCGTGGTAAGCGGACAGCCAATCCATCCCCAGAATCACTCCAAAGTCCTCCATCTGTATCATAATCAGGTCAGCTGGCAGGCTATGTCCCCCGACGCTGATCTCGCAATCTGTGTACACCTCCTCAGCTACAAATAGCTGACCACTTAGACCTCTGATTACGAACGGATTTTCTAATGCTGTATAATCCTGGTCCAAACTAACTGCGAAACTGGCTGCGACAAACGAGTGCGTAGCACCAGAATCGAAAAGCGTGTAAATGAGTCTACCGGAAACTGAAACCATACCTGCTACCACCGATCCCGAAGCTCTGGCGTCCTTGTGTGTTAGGGCGTTGATACGCCCCTCAGCTCTAGGTGCGGACGAAGCAGCCACACTCTGCGTCGGACGGGTAGGTGCTGGCCGGTACCCTCCTCGCGCCTGGGAACCGCAGCCTCCTGCGCGCCCTCCAGTGCTCTACGTGGGAAGTATCTGCTGACCTCCTGCCCTAGACGGGCAGTCCCTTTTGATGTGGCTTGGCTGGCCACACAGGTAACAGAGGGGAACCCGACTCCCGCCCTCAGTGGGTCCCTGTTGTCGGCTGGGCGGGGGTCCGGTGCTGGCGACTGGCCCCTGTCGAGGGCCCCCAAAGGGCACTGATGGCCCTGTAAAACGTGGCGGCTCTCTTGCGGATGCCACGTGTCTCCTCTCTCGCCGGCCCTGTGAAAAGTCTGGCTGAAAGGGCCTCTTCCGCCCGCCGTCAGTGTCTCGCGCGGACGGGTTGGTCTCCTCGTAAGTCATCGCTGCCTCTACCACCCTCGAAAACGTAGGCAGCTTCAGGGGTTTGACATACCCCCGAATCGCAGGCCGGAGCCCCTCGGTGAACCTCCAAAGGCGCTCCTCCTCAGTAGTTACCGCTGTCACTACAAAGCGGGACAGCTCCAAGAAACGCGTGCGATACACGCTAACGGTCATCGTCCATTGGCGGAGAGTGTGGAACTCCCACCTCCTCTGGTCCTGCCACATCTGGGGAAAGTATTGCTCGCAGAAGAGGGCGATGAACCGGTCCCAAGTCAGCTCGTCCCTCTCCTGTCCCCGGACCGCCCTCCACCACCTGTGTGCCGCACTCTCCAGCTGGTACATGGAAAAGTCCACGCAGCACTCCACCGGGGGGCGAAGGGTGTCGAAAATCTTCTCTAGCTGCTCAAGCCAGTCCTCTGCCTCGATCGGGTCCTCATCCCCCTTGAAGGAGGGGGGCTTCAGCTTCCGGAACTGCCCAAAGAGCTCGGAGTGGCACTGCAGTGGGGATGCTGGTCCACCCCCAGGCAACGGTGCCTCGTGCACAGAAGTATCAGAGGAAGGTGGGGGCTGCGGCGGCCCATCCCCTCCACCGTGTCCAGCGCCGCGTCCGTTGAGTGGTCCCACAGAGGACTCCCCCTCCGCAGCGCCAAGGTGAGGCGCTCGGGGCGGTGGGTGGAGCTCCTCTCGTACAATGTCTCGTATCAGCCGGGCGAGGTCCTGGGCTTGGAAGCCCGGGAGTAGTGGCTAGTCCACTGGGGTGTCGGCAACGGCACGCCCACCACGCCGACCTCGTCCTCGGCCGCGCCCGCGGCCCGCCTCACTGGTCCCACGACGAGGCATCTCCTGCAGGGAGACGCGAAACAAAACGGAACACGTCACTACGGAACGATACCAAACGGAAAAGTCTAAGAGCTCATGTCAAAAGATATGTTGTGGTGGCTACTCTAGTTATAGACATGTGAATTGACTATTTTCCAGTCAGTTGATTCACTTCTCGGGACGACCTTACTCTGATACCATCTTGTAACGACCCGATTCCCAAGTCCCTACGAGACACGAGAACCGGACCGACTCGACTAATCCCAAGACCCAGTCGTCCAACGAGGAAGTAACCAAAAGAGCAGTAAAATAAACCACATTCAGCATGAATATAACTAACAGTAAGGAAATACAGCAGTAAGGAAAGAAACCACTACAGTATATACCACCACAACAGTAGAACAACATTCATAACATAATATGAATTGCAGGTAAAGAAAAGTACAGCGGAAATAAGAACTACTCACTATAACGGAACAAAAAGAGGTACAAGAGAACAGTGGTAACTCTACTAGACCCTACTCGACCCAGCGTCCTCTGCAGCCGCTGACCCTGGCTGCTCAACACCTGGTCCTGAAAGGTAACGAGTGT